>CM036915.1:19135202-21535202 GCA_020800305.1 Porphyrio hochstetteri
ATGGTCAATCATAAACTGATATAGTGCCGGCTTTCCCTCCCTTTTCGCCACCTTACAGGATATCCCGTCTAGCAGCAGGAACAAAACGTGGAAATGAATCAGTCAACAGAGCATTTTCTCCCATTAAAGCTGTTGGCAATTTTGACCCGTGCAGGGGAAGTTGCACATTAAGATGGATATTCCTAATCTGTAGGGACAACTGTCCTCACTGTGGGATGTAGCCTTTTCTTTTTACTCTTTTTTTTCCTTTTTTTTTTTTTTTTGCCAAAGGATGTCATAGGTGAATGCATTTCTGCTGTGCACAGTGCGAACACACACACACAGCAGAAAGGCCTGGAAATTGTTAACCCCTTCTTATTTTAGCTGTCTATGCTCTTTCTCTCGCCCTCTTTTTTCATTCAGCTCTCAAGAACCTACTGCTTCTCTGCCCTACTGCTATTTACCTTAATAATGCTCAGTAAATCTATTATTTTCCAGCTTTGGGAAAGTTTGGCTTTTATTTTCTCTTATAATCCTATAGCTGATACTCAGTGACAGCCAAAGAATATTAAGGTGCTCAAAAAGATTCACTTTCCTTATTATCACTCACAGATCTTCCACATTTGCAAGGTGGGAGAAAGTGAGTTTTGTGCCTCAGCTCCATGTATCCTTCCTTTAAGTGCTATGTGCTGAAACGGCCACGTTATGTCACCACCACCCACCCCCCCAAAGAAAAACCCCGCAACCAAACCCTAAACCACATTCCCCATTTGTGATTAGGAAAAGAAAACCCCTTGTTTCACTCTATGGGGACTAAAAACTGTGAGAAACTCAGCGGTTTCCCTACAGTCACATAGGAAATCTGTGGAAGAGCAAGGCTCTGAGATCAGCTCTGCCTGGTGTCCCGCTTACACTTCATACCCCGGTTGATTTTTCATTATTGCAGTAGTTACCTCCTAATCTAATGACAGTTACTCCACTCACCAGGGGCGTGTAAAGACCAATTCATTCCAGATTGGAAAGTTCTTTGAGCAACCCTGAATGGAAGGTGCTATAGAAGTGCAATGTGTTATTAATAATCTCTCCTATCTGCATAAATCTCCATTGAATCCTCCCGGTATCATTAAAAGTAAAATAATCCCTCAGCAGAGTTGAAGAGCTCAAACATTCTTTTCCCTTTGTAGGTGTCTGGCTGTTTGCTAAATGGGGGGAAAAAAAGAAAAAAAAAAAAAAGAAAAAAAAGGAAAAAAAAGAAAAGGCCACACAAAATGCTGACATCTTTTTGTGACCCTCACAGAGCTACGTAGAGCTAATGAGTTTGTTTTCACTTTTGTAGATGAAATTTCCAGGGGCGGAGGGAATCCGGGGTGGTGCTGGGAAACCACGGCGCAACTCCCCGGGAACTTGGCTGAGACCACCAAACTTGTTTCATGTGTGGCCTCCCCTTTTGCCTCATTGGACCAGAATTATTTAATGAGCCTTCTGAGAAACCGAGCTCTGGTCCCTTAAGCTGGAAAAGGATCGTGCGGCGCTCGACTACCAGACCACACAGTTTTCAGGCTCTCTTCTTTGCGAGAGGCTGCAACCACTCCTTTCCTTTCAGCAGCTGATGGTGAAAGTGGGGAGAAAGAGAACAATAACACAACAAAATTGCTTCCCACAGCTGAGAAAATCACCCTCCCTTTATTATTTTTCCCCTTTAGGAAAGAAATAAATAAAAGGGAAAGAACCCAAATGGGATCTCTCCCTCTTCAAACATACAAATGATCTTATGTTAGCAGTTGGGATTAAACATCTGTCTGGTGGTTATGTGATCATAACAGATGCTGTGTGCAAACGTTTCCTGCTAGCTTTGTTTTGGTTAATATTGTTTGTGTAGCACATTGGGTTGCATTCAGCTGAAGGGATATAGAGTGTGTTTTTGTTTCTCCCCCGCTCCCCCCTCCCTCAACTTCTGCTCAACTTCAAGCAGCTCCATCATCTTTTTAAAAAAGAAATTGGAGGCGGGGGTGGAGGGGAAGAGGGTCATTGACTGATGTCATATGGAAAGTGATGTCATACCGTACTGATGAAATGCCAATCCACCCGGGTTTTTAGCTGCTTTGATGTTATGTTAGGCCTTTTTCCTCTCTGTTAGGTTGCCCTTGGGTCCACTTGGCCGTGCAGCTGGAAATAAATACAGGGATATTGTAATGAGTTTTGCTGTGCAACTGGAGGACCCTAGAGCTCAACTGCTTGGGATTTCCATTGTTCTTTCCGAGAAGCTGTGCATCCACATGGGGTCAGATGGATGCTGACACTGCACTCTTTGAAGGCATGAAGGCTTTTCATTCTTCAGGGTATTTTTATATTCCTTCTACCTTTAGGGAAACTGAGGCACAGATCTGTCCTGATCAGAGAGAGCATCAGTGTCAGACAAGGAGCTACAAGCTTCTTGTTCCCCGTCTTGATCTCTGCTCCAGTAAGTCTCACATACAGGTGTGAGACTGACTCACTTGTTTCTACCTGGTTGAGGAACAGGCACTGTGTTTCCGCAGTTCTTCCCTATTGTGGTGGCATCCAGCTGGACAACCCTGTCCTCTGCAAAGCTCTCTTGGCTGCTCTGAGCCTCCAACGTGGCTTACCACAAAGACTCCCCTTCTGCAAAGCAAGGCACCTCACTGTCCAGATGCCACCCACTTCAGCACCCACCCAATACTCCATAAAAAAGAGCAATCTCTTGAGACGTCAGAATTCTTCAGCCAAAAATAATTACTGTTAATTCGTGTCACTGAGAATAAATGTCCCTTTTTTCCTGTCGCTGTAACCTTGCAAAGCCCTGCTGAAGCAGATGCACTGAGTAGAAGAGTTCAGTGTCCAAGGACAGGAGCTTGGGGAGTTTTTGGGGATGTGCAAGGGTAAAGGAGCTGTACTACAGGGACTACATAGTCTGGCAAGAAGGTCCATCTGTAAATGATGGCAGGTAGGGCAGATGACTGCATGTTCAAACCCAGTCAACCTGAGGACAGGCATCCATCCTTTCAGCTATGTCCTTTTACCAGCTCCTTCAATTTATCTTCTCTCCATTTGTCTGGTTGTGGTTGTTTGTGTGTTAACATTTACCAATGAGTTCTAGCCAAAAAGATAATAATAAAAAAAAGTAAATAGATTCACATCAAATATCTTCTGGGCAGCCTTTTGCAACACGGAGGGGCATAAGGTCTTTTCACTATAATTACTTTGAAATGTGACTTCCTTTTCCTGGAAAGGAGGGCTGGTCCAGTGAATGAAATACCCAGCTGGAAACTGTAAAAGGTTTTTGTTCAGCGACTGTTTCAATGACAGACATTTCATATAAAACCAAGAAATGTATTTTAACTCCCTCGTGCCTCAGTTTCCCCAGCCCTAATTGTTCTTGATTGCCTTCTCTACCAAATAGTTTTGGTGAATCAACATTTCTCAGTGGAAATTGTTCATTTAAACATCCTCCTCCCACCTCTTTCCAGCACTCATACAATGCTTTACTTCATCCGTCTTTTTAGGAGAAATAATTCAATTAATCATAATGAGTTGCTCAAATATGATGATGATGAGGGTCACATGAGGGTAGGTGGCTCTTTTTCAATGAAGCTGGCGCCTTCCTAAAAATAGCAGAATCAATTTTGTCCATGAGGAAGGCAGTAGCCTTCCAGGGACTCAATTTAAGAATGCAGAGTTTTTCGGACAAGGAAGGACAAAGAGTCCCATAGCCACCTTTTTGCTAAATGGGAGGATAAATTGTACAAACGCTACATTTATGAGCTCCAGCTTATCTCATGTGTGATGGGAGTCAGTTGGAAATTAAAATTCATCCAACTGACTAGGACCACACACATAGTCCACTGGAAAGGAAAAGTATGTTTGTGCAATTGCGTTTCCATCTCTGAAACAGCCTTAGCCTTGTTGGGCGGCCAAGGTCAGGAGTATCCACAGACTTCTCCTTCTGGTCAGTGGGGAAGGAGATGGTGGTTCTCAGGGATCTCCCACATTGCTAATGTTACCTCCCCACTTCCAGCACACTGCACTGTGGATAAGGAGGCACAGGACGGAGCAGCGTGCAGGGAGCTGGCTGTGTTTTTATACACAGTGTTAGGGGATGGAGGAAACACCTTGGCAGAGAAACATGGGGGAAATTGCCCCTCTGGGGCTTGGTACCATGGATCTGTGACCAACCAGTGAACCTCTGCGTTCAGAGCGGGGCCTTGACCAGTGTTAAATCTACTGAGAAATGGCTGTAGCTGAGTCACCTGCAACAACACACCCGCCAGGATATCCTCACGACTGGCTATTTCTCGTGTCACCAAGCATATAAAATTATTCCACATGTTGGCATCCACTAATTCAATAATCTAGTAATATAAATTTAGATAATAGCCATTAATACTATGTTTCAAAATATACCCACAACATTTATTTCTCTCTCTTAGGAAAGGAAAAAAAAATAAAAATGGAGCACACATTGTGAGGGCTCTCCTGATGAAATAATAAAACCCATTCTCATCTAGAAAAAAGAATCATTATAGGAGGATGGTAATTTACTTTATATGACCTTCAATTGATTATTCTGGGCCTGCTACACAAATATCACAGGAGCTATTGATCGTAAAACCTACCAAATAGATCTCTAATAGCTTTTACTGAGGAAAAATAATTATGCTAGCGCTGTGGTCAAACACACATAAACCAATGTGGAGGTATTAATGTATAGTATTATTACCCATCTGTCTGAGAAGTATGGGGAAGACGCTTCGCAGTAACACGCTATGTCTAAGCACCATGAAGGCTCAATATCTGGCTAACAATTACAGCCAGTTATACTGAAAAATTGATTACTGTAAGTAAAAGCTAAGACTGGGAAGCAGAGGCTGGAGCTTGCTTAATAAAAGTAAAATAATAACAACCATCATCCTAATTGTGGAGGAGTTCTGCCGTCTTATATACTTGGAGTTGAAAATTGAATTTTCCTCTGGTGCCTGCGGCAGGGAATCATTTCAGAAGCAAAGGTGTCCACCTTGGCTGGCCTGGAGATGGGTGATCAATGCCTGCGAAAGGCCAGGTTGTCTCAGAGAACAACACACTATCTGTCTCAGAGGAAAAGAACACAAAGAGCCAGAAGCCCACCAGCCCTGCCCAAAACCTCCACATAATGAGCCGCACCTTTACGAAGGTTTGGGGTTCTGGCAGGGAGGAGTGTTGTGGTGGGTACAGATTGCGACGAGGCTTGTTGCTGCTGTTACTTCTAAAGGACCCAATTCCCACGCGGGAATCTGGCGGCGGTTTTGCAACTGATTTCATTGGCAGAAGGATCAAAACCTAAATGCTGTCTCCGTGCCATGACGAAAACTTTAGATTTTCTCTCTCTCTTTTGCCATATGTATAGATTTTAAGGCATGTCAACTTAAAAATCAGTTTGATTTTATATAAATCTTATTAAAATGTAAGTAAAGTTATTGTAACTCAAAGGAATTGGGAGGAAATCTATATTTCCCCCTAATTTTTTCAAGTTTGGTTCCCCTGTGCTTTCTGTAGCTCATTCTATTTCTGTTACAGTAACACAGTTCACTTTCCCTTACTTCTCTGGGTCTCATTTCACAGAGTAGGGAAATTAAGGAAAAAACCCACAAAGCTGCCACAAAACTCTTTTTCTTAACTAGGTAATAAAAATATACATTTTTGAATGACAGAGGGAGTCCTTGTGATTTGGATGTTTTAATATATGGTACTTATAATGTATTTAAATTTACTAGATTTCAAGCTGGCAGTGTCCCTCAGAAATCAGTATTAAATAGTATTCTAGTATTCCAAGGTAATGCCTGAGAGGCTGTTTATAATGATACTACCAGAGCAATTGATCAAATATTTATTTATCTGGGAAGCAAGTAATAATTAGTGGAAGGCTAGCATCGAAAGCCCTTTCCCTTTTTTAATAAAGAAAAGAGCATGCAATCAAAAATGTAGAATGCAAGGATGCTAAGCTCAGGGGATCCATACTAAAGAAGAAAAAGAATGTTAATTGAAAGAAGTGCTGAGAGAGAGAGAGACGGAGGAATGTTTTTCATTCCCAATTTTGGTTTAAGAGCAGACAGATTGCACAGTATCACCCTCCAAGCAAGGCTCTGAGACTGAACTGGGGGGACCAGAGTTCACGAGTAACTCATCCCGCGCCAGGAGTTACATCACGGAGGCAGAGCCAAGGCTTGCAAGGGCTCTCCCAGCCCTTCAGAAACAATATGGTTCAAATGTTAATTTCTCTTCCTTTTGGTTCGAACCAGTTTGTGCTGTTAACAAAGTAACACTCAAAGGCTGGAGTCACTACTATCTTTGTGAATGATTTATGATTTGCACTCTAGAGATAAGCAATTTCCATGCCAAAAAAGGGCTTTTTTTTTTTTTCTTCTACTTTTTTTTTTTAGAAGCAGACTGTCATTGCTATAGGGAGTGAATATAATCATTAGTGAGACCTCTGCCACTTATTGGTACTGCTTCCCTTTCAATTTTGTGTCGGTGCAGGTGGTGAAGGGTTGATGGTCCCAACTCCCTGGATTTACATCAATAATGATTTTGGCCCAGAACATGTGTACAGTCCTGCAGAGCATTGCTTAGATCTTTTTTGACATTGAAACTAGTACTGGTTTAAAATCCATAGCTTAGGTACTAGTATAGCTTAGGTACACTGGCTCTCACCAAAATGAATAGGTCGTCTGCATGGATACAAATGTCTTCCTTTCAAGCAGACAAGGAATGCTTTGAGCTTTTCTCCTTCTCCCCCTCCTCAAAAAAAAAAAGGGTTTGTCAAGTTTTCTATCTGCTGCCTAAATTCTGCTGAGGACAGCCACGTCTTAGAGTTGAGGCAGGCAGTAGTCTGTCCTTCCTGGAAAGGAAGATGCAGAACAATGTGGTTCATCTGTACTCAGGACATATTTTTCTCCTATCTCTAAGGTTTCAGAGTATTTTCTTGGTTTGAAAATATTTTTGTCCTCTAAAATACAAAAGCAGCAGAGTTAGAAATCTCAGTTGTATCTTGTGTTTGAGTATGTTCTTTCTCCAGAAGACGCGGGAAGTTTTGTAAACTATTGTTATTTGGCAGATAGATATTAAAAGTACATATTTTTTTAAGTTTTATTGGGAAATTATGAGTCAACTGTTAGCATATCTCTCAGTCAGTGTTTTTTTTAAATTTAAAATGCCATGAAGGACTGCAATATACCATATAATATACATCTCTAATATCATAATTATTTTTTAAAAAAATAAGTCATTTACAATTTTCATATGCACAAAATGGCTTATTTTGCTACTGTATTAATTAAAACCAGCCAAGATTGTTCAGAACTTTAATTCAGATCCACTGTCCTGGCCTGGCACATTGCAATTTGCAGAACATTTAATGACAATATCACAGGTGCTCTTACTACGATACAGCTGAAGGGCAAGCCTTATTAGTAGCTATAATAGAAACTTTTTAAAAAAAATCTCATAAAGGAAAAAAGAAAGAAAAAGAATACCTGTCAGTTTAAGAAGGGAAAGATGAGACTTTCCAGAAATGACTGACCAAGAAGTTACACTTGTGAAGAATTAATATTCCGAATATCATTAACAATTGACTTTTGCTGCTTTTATTGAGCTACTTTCAATGGTCCCTATAATTTACAAAGAGGAATGAGACAACTTCAATAGCAAATTTATGGGCTTAACCCTGAGCTCAGTTGTATCGATGGGTGTCTTTCCATTGACTGCACTATCTAACTGACCACAACTGTGGTTCTAAGAGAGGAAAAACAGAGTCAGTGAGGACATCCTGTCATATGTGGGCTAAATGGACAGACAGACAGTAAAACTAGAAGCATTTAAGTGAGACAGGAATTTAAGTCCAGAGATTGAGAAAAACAGATGATAGAAATATGAAGATATAGCAGGTAAGACAGGTAACAAGGCAAATATTAAGTAAGGGCAGGAAAAGCAGGGGGACAGTAGTGGGTTTTCTAATGGCTGTGTGTGCACTGCTTATGGCAGGAGGGAAGGTCCTTGGATAAAGGCTGCCAGGCACATGGATCTTACCATTTTAGCTGGTAAGCACCATCAAAAAGGTCACTCCTTGGTAACTATTTTGTCACCAAAGAGTCTCGCTGTCTCTCAGATGGTTTTGCTTTACAAAGGGCAAATTCATCTCACAGAGAACCGTAGCGCAAAAGCACCTAGTTTTTCTACCTTACAGCCTGCATTTCAGCTGTGTCCCACACCCCCATCTCAGAAACAATGACAGAGAGAGGGAAACCACGACCTCCCAAAATCACAAAAGGAATACCTGTCCGTTCCTGACTTTTTGTATGTTTAGCTCATTACAAGGACACTGTTAATGGTGTTATTCTTACTCAGCAATGAGAGGGGGGGAAAGGAAGAGAGCACACCGGTGCCAGGTCAGGGTGCAAGGCTTTCCTGCCGGTCCATGTCCCACCTGCCCTGGCTGATTGGTTATGCTTGCTGTCGGAGCCGCCGCACGCGCGGCGGGAGGATTTGGGGATGATTAATTGCCCTGTCTTCTGAGCGGAGAGTCCGGAGCAGCGGGGTTCTTCGTGTATGTAAATACACGTGGGCTCAGTGCTGCACCGGCACGGAATGAAATGAATAAAAAGAATTAACAAAAGGACTCGACTCTGAATGTTTAGATGTTGAAGATTAGTTTCTATTATGTCCCAGTGGGAGAAAAGGATATGTCATATGGGAAACTGGATAGGCTTCATGTTGCAGAGAAGTGAGAGAGCCTGGCTGGCCTTGTGCTACTGCTGGAATCAGCTCACAGACCCCCAAAAAGCCCAGGTGCTTACGCTGGTTATAAAATATAACTCTACCGATCCGGGAGTTAAATTGTGATCTCTGCTCTGAGCAGTGTGCAGCGTGTAAAAAAATCCCCACCTTTGAAATTCAATCGTGTGCTTAAATAGTCACTTTCTGCTCTTCCTACTTATATCTGATTCGGATTGTGCACATCTGTCGTTATATTGCACGGCATTAAAATCATAATAGACCTTGTTTTGTGTACAAATGTAGGCTTGGAACCCAGCGAGCAAGGAAGCGTCCTGTAAACCCCAAGCAGCAACAAAAAGAAAAGTTTGGTCTTTTTGATGAATAATGTGAAAGGAGACATTCCTCCTCACAAAGATTATGATTTTCCTCTCCGTTTTTAATGCTCTACATGTGCATTTTTGCATTCATTTTTGCATCATAAAACATTTCAAGGATGGGAGTAAATCTTCCTTAATATTTTCATAACTTTTGCGTGCTTAAAAATCACCTGCAATTTGCTAGATGAAATATTTTCTGTGGCACTGTGACAAAGGAGGGAGACCAGATGTTTTCAGAAAATTAATTTTTTTTAAACTGTTTGGTTTTTAGCGGTCTTTTTCTCTTTGCACACTTGTAGAACAAGCTGTAAAAACAATGCTTGAAGAATGAGCTGATTTAAAAAAAAAAAAGAAAGAAGAAAGAGTCAAAGAATTTGAAATAGGAAAGATTTTATTTTGGATATCCTTTCACCAGAGAAGATTATTATTTATAGGCTGCATTATATATCTTGCCTGGTAATCAGGCAGTAATGTATGTCTAGCAATAGTAGAAAAATGAATTTCAGTAGTATCTTGCATTTTAGAAAAAATAAATTACGAAACACTTAAGAAAAATGAAATAAAACTAGTGATGAATCTGCAGCCTCTGAAAATCAGATAAACAAAATGTTCCGGTTAGTTATTGCCACACTCAATAGCAGTACATGAAATTGTATTACAGGCTGTGAAATGAAATAATCCCACCCTGTGACAAGCTGGCAGAATTTGCCTGAAACTCCCCAGCCTTTTAGCAGACTTTGATCCCTCCAGAGACCAGGGTTTGGGGTTTCTGCTGAGTCACAGAGGCAGGAGGTTCGACACCACCACCACCACCAGATCCGGAGATAAGAGAGAGGTGGTGGCTGAACCCAGAGGATCAAGGGTGTGGATTGAGCCATTCAAAGCAGGAACTTAATTACAGCTAAGGTTAGATGAATGGCTGCTCGAAGCCTGCCATTGTTTTATTGTTAATGTCTGCTTTAATACCTCCAAATTTCTGTCGGGGCAAAGTTGAGTCGCTAACATCAGAATGATGCTAATGCTTGAGTGTTGTAGATTAAAAAAAATATAAAGATACTACAAGGGGAGGCAATTTTTTAAATTTTTTTTTTTCTCTTCAAACAGTCCTTCTCTCTAAATCAAAAATTTGCATTGCTTTTCTAAACTATGGAGTATCATTTAAAAATGTATTCATGTTTTCTTGCACCTTTTTACAAGCGCTCCAGCACCCAGTAAATAAAAGTAGCAGCCTGTGTCCCTTTTAGCAAAAGCCATATATCTGCTCAGACTTGTAATTTGCTCCGTTTATATCCTTTGCCCTTGAACTCTGGTTATTAACGCAATGTTTCTCCAAATGATGCCATATAACTCTGCTCCAAGCACATTCCTACTGACACCACACAAACAACAAAGCCAGCTGGAAAAGGGGGGAGAAAAAAAAAAAGAAAGAAAGTGGAAAGGAAGGTGAATTGCGTGTGATGGAGAACATTACTCAGAGTGATATAAGTTACAGAGTTTCTCGTGTTACCGGGGTGGAACGTGGGTTAGAGACCTTGCCTGTCTGTGACCACCTCTCCTCCAAAAATCTTCTAAACATCTTTCAGCAGCCAGGTACCTGTATTCAGAGATAACCTCTTTACGCTGAGCAGAGATCCTGCTATGGGTATGCTCTTGTGTTGGAGAAAGACAGGCTGTCATGCTGGTTAAAGCTCTCACCTCACTACGCTGGGACTATTGATCAAGCTAAAGAATTTGGAACTCGCTGCTGAAAACAGAAATGAACCAGAGGACGGGAAAATAAAATAGAAATGATGGATCAACAGGTGGCTGGTGTAAAACATTCTTCCAGGAAGAAATGAAATATCTGTGGGGATATTTGCTCTGTCATAAAGCAGTATAGAAATCCAAGGGGCAATTAGTGTCTTTCAAAACAGTTTGGCTTCAGTGTTATCAGTGAAAAAAAATGCTTCTTGCCCCAATACCCCTCTCTAAATCTTCATAAAGGAAGGATTCTGCTGAAATACAGATCTTTAGATGCATTGCATCTACTTTCCTACTCAGTTTCATTAAATAATAAGATGCTATGGCACCATCTAAATATTGACTGATTTTTATTAGTCTTTCCATATCTGTTTGGCGAGCTGACAGTAAGGCTTCAGGCAGAGATCTGGGCTTACTTTGATGCCAAGGAGTTTTTTAAGAGCACGGACGAGTCATTATTCCTTAATGTGATTCTATTTCTCTTCTTACCTTGTCTGATCTGTTTAGATTGCAAGGTCCTCTCAACAACAAATGTAGTCCTATGTGTTTGTAGGACTTTGGCTAGGATCTGACGGTCCTGCTACTGCAAAGAACTGAAGATAAAGGGCCTTCCTAGATTAAGAAGATCTGTGGGAAGACTAAAAGGTATAAACTACCTTGGTGACACCACAGATTTCAAGAAGAGGTTTAAAAGGCCCCAATTCCTTGTAGATTTTGAAAATGTGGGAAATCTTGCAAGGGGGGTCATGCTTCTGAAAATCCCGGCTTAATTTCTTGAGGATTGCTTTTCTGATAAATCTCAGGTAAGCCTTTAATCTGCTGAACGCACTGTAAGAACACATGCCTGGTCATTCTCCACTTCCCGTTCTCAAGTCCATTTGGCACAACTTCTAAGAAAGCAGACTGTGTACCACAGCTTCCATGAAATACTCTTTTTCCAGCTTAAAAACAAATCCTTGTTCTGGTTTGGTTTTGTTGTCTGTTTTTTTCAGGGTTTTCTTCCAGGGCAGGAGGATTTTTGTGGGTTTTTTGTGTTGGTCGTAGGGCTTTTTTTTAGTTTGGGTTTTTTTTTTTCTCCAGTAATAAACCCCTGATCTCACTACTGGAATACTCTAATACTGAATTTCTCAGAATATGCTGAGTTCTAGCATAGTTGGTGTTCTGTCGGCACAGTTTTAACAGCATAAAAAGATTGATCACAGAAGCACGGGAAGCAACAACCAGAGCTGAGCAAATACCAGAGGAGATGAAATGTTCAAATGATGCTGTATGAAGATTTATTTAGTTTAAAATACATTTGCTTTGATTGTATTTTCTCCCCTTCTGCTTCCAGGAAACAAGTTCACTGTCAGGAATACTCATAGACCAGTGTGGGTATTTTAATTTATTATTTTTGTTACCTTAAGGAAAGAAGTAGAGAAGATTCCCAGAAAACTAATTCTGATGTTATAAATAGTTGAATTGGAAGCTGAATTCTCAGAGATACTTCAACAGCTAAAGACCAGCAACCTGCCCAACTGGTACCTCTGCTCAGAATTAACAAAGTCAAGACTGAACTCATTTCTATTTTGTAACTGAATCAGTAGTAATGTGAAATGATTATATTGTAAAAATTGATACATACAGAAACTGGTTTTTGAAGTCAACTCTTGTGGAAGTTTGTACATAACTTTTTTTTTGGTTAAATTAATCTTCGATAAAATAAAGCAATGTTAGAAATGTTATAGCAGCAAGAAAGGCATGTTTCCAGGCTGCTGCTCTGCCTGGCTTGTTCACTCCTCTTCTGCTGCAGCCATTTCCCTTTCCTTTCTCCAGGACAGCACTGGAGTGACTCTGGGCCTTCACTTTTCAGAAAACAGCAAAATTCAATTTTGCCTGTACTTCTGAGGAGCTGTGAGCCAGATCATGCTGTTTCTTTTTGCATTTGGATGAATTTTCCATTTTGAGCTCTCTGCATGTGAGAGAAGAAAGTGGAAGCAGATAGCTCAGCACAGTTATGGTCTAAAAAAGAAATCATCAAATTTTAGACCAGGCTGGTAAGCTTGACAAAAGCTCACTGCAGTATATTTACATGTTAGCCAGGTCAATATAAGATGACAGATTGAAATACCGTACGTGACTCACTGAAGACATTTTTGGGCAAACTGTTATCCTTGGATGAAATTAAATTAAAAGATACCTTACGCTGGGTCATGTCTCTTTCTTTTCTTCTTTTTTTTTTTTTCTTCTTTCTTTTGGTTCCTTTTTTGAACTGGATTGTTATCTCATTTTCAGAAGACTATCACTTTTATCCTAACTTGTCAAACAGCTATTACCATCAAGATGATGAGCTTGATATGCTGCAAGTACTGATTAAGGGGATAGTGCAATTGCTCTAGCTCTACCTTGAAGGAGTAATTTTCCTGTCTGTCTGGTAAGTGGAGGAAAAAAAACCCCAGATTTCTCCTTATCTTTGGAAGAAGAAGGTTGTCTCATCTTTCTCTGAGCTCTCGTGAGCAGTCAGATCTCGTCAATACCTGGCTTCCAGACCTTCTCCTATGGGATGCAGATGTTCAAGCTGCAAATGCTGCAAGAAAGCGGTAGCAGATTGAAGGAGTGACAGTCCTCAGAATCACTGGATTGCACCCAAAGAACACTTTTAATGGCTTTGTGTGGTAGAAGCAGATAACTTTTGACCATGATGAAAACCAGCCTGAGTGCTGATGACCTATGAAACTTTTTGCAAGATAAAGATTTGGAGGAAAAAAATTTTCCAACTAAGTCTAAATAATCCACTGACCAGAACTCTACCTGGTGATCTCTGTTGAACATAAAGACCTGGGCCCGGTGTAGCATGAAGTCTTTCTGTCCTTCAACATACACTTGCTGTATTTCACAGCAAAAATGGCAGCACTTCTGTGAAGGCAGAAATTATTCCTTTATGGTGCAGGCGAGTCCGGCTCAGACAGATTTGAATCATAGGGAGCTGCATCTGTTGGTGTATTTGGACAGAACATTCTGGTATCTCTTGAATGAATAAAGATCACCTTAATTCTGGCTCAAAACAATTATGAGTAAAATGCAAAGTATGCCCGTGAATATTGGCTAAAGCAGATCATACATCTGGATAAAGGTCCTTAAAAAACAAGTATTTATATCTATGCATAATATGCATACATCTAAATATACATATGCCTCCCTTTCTATCTCTCTATGCATCTTTTTCTTTCTTTCCCTCTCCCCATATATGCGTGCATACTTACATACATATATATTTATCTTCTGCAAATTTGACAATCTTATATATTTTTTAGAACTTTTTACTCCCTGCTCTTTAGAAATACAGTTAAAGCTACAAAACCACATGAAGTTCCTTTCATAAAAAGAAAGACAAAAATTCCTCACTGCACCTGGTTTTGGTCACCCCAGAGAGAGGAGACCTAGCAACCAATTTTTCCAGCCAGTTTTTCCAGTTTGGGCAAAATATCCAGAGGAACCTCAGAGCTTCTTAAAACTGCTTTGGCTGCAATGGCCCTGCAGAACTACAGACCAAATATCTCTCTCCCAGCTGCCTGTTCCTCCTGGATACCAGCGACTTTGGGCTGGGAACTTCTCCCCTGAGTATTTCACCAGAAACGTGGCCAGCTGGGAGAAGTTAACTGCACGAAAGCATGGCAGGGAGGCTCACGACGTTTTGGGTTGTGTGTGTGAGGCTGTGGAGGAGGGAAAGAGGGTGAGGAAGTCTGACGAATCTTCAGTGAAGGTTCATTTTGAATTCACATGTCAATCTAGCAGCCAAGGGAGTATATCCTCTGCATAAACCAGCCCAGATTCACCTACAGACGCCCGCGAGTACTATCTCTGTGTTTTACCATCAATAAAATGCAGACCGGCCCGTTTTGCCTGTCAGGGAAAAGTTCCAAATCAGTGTCATCTGGAAATAAAGGAACTGCAGAAAGATGCATGCAAAATCCCTAAAGAAATAAGGCAAAACAATCACCTATAAAATAAATTATCTGAGGAATGGGATTTTTATTTTTTTTTTAATTCTAAAGGATGCACTAAGAGCCCTCAATTGTGGAATATCCATCTCAACGTGGTAAATAGATGTGTTAGACACAGAGTGACATATGGGCAGATAAATACAGCCATAACTGGTAGGCAAAGTAAGTGCACGCGGCATGTGTCAGTATTGTCTGGTAATTCAGAGCTGTCATAAAACTGTCCCACTTATGATGTTACAGCATTTTTAAGAAACATGAATTTGCAATTTAAACTCTGCTAAATGAAGGCAGGAAGTTACAGGTTACAGAGCTGCATGCAAACAGGGGAACCAAGAGTCCTTTTGCTCAAATCTGTCTCGGCAGGTACAAACTGTGAGGATGCTCTGAATATTTCAGTGCTGCCAGGCGAGTGGAGTGTATGGGGGTTGATCAAACTGGAAAGCAAATAAGAACATTTTCAACCTGATAAATGTTAGGGAAATATAATCCTGGTTCTGCTAACAGGAATTCCAATATAATTCAACGTCCTATTTTTAAAACCGGGATATAGTCACCATCCTACTAAAGCCCAGACAAATGTTCTTTCCTCTTTCATCCCTTCCCTCTTTTTAACCCATTAGAATAATATGTGCACTTAAAGATAGGACCAAGTTGTTTTGTTGTTTCAGATTTGTTGTTATCGGGTAGAGGCTTTTTACCTCTACAGAAGTTTCTTTGGAAAAATGTTTTTTAAATGTCTTTGGTTCCAGAGCCATGCTGCAGAGTAAGTCTGCTAGCTTTATCTCATATACTGTCTCCCTGGGAGTCTGAACTAAATGCATAATTTAAAGAGCCCTTAATCTGCAATGTCATTCCCATTTGGTCAGAGGCAGCCTTCACTTTATGATGTTAACTTTCTCAGCAAAGGGCAATGGCAGTTTTTCCGAGGATGCACTTAGAGGCAACATCTCATGTAAACCGTTTATTCAAGGTGTCCTGACATCCCAGTATAATACTGGGTGACAATGGATAACCTTCATCAAGCTCTCCCATGGGAGAGAAGTATTCATGGCACTGAAAGTGCTGTACAAAGCCAACAGTAATATATAAAGGGATGCTGAGGAGGGGTGGAAGATAGGAGGCAACTGAGCCTTAAGCCACATTGTACTTACTTCTGCATGTTTCACATGATGCAGGTTGCACCATATCTGCTGGAGGTAGCTTCTCGAGCACTCAGTGCTTAGCTTTCACCAGAAGTCAGGTCCCAGTGATAGCAAGCATGCACTGGCCATGTCGCACAGTCTATAGCCCTGCCTGAGAAGAGCTGGATCAGTCCCGCAGCCTGCTGCTCTCTCTTATTAACATGCACCTTGTGTTGATTTCAGCCCCGAGTCCTTTTCGTAATTTAGGGGGTGCAAACCGACCTTTAAATGGGGAGGGCTGTTTCCTTTTTAATTAAATCTCCAGCCAAGCAATTTGCCTTTCCCATCCTATTGAGTTTTTCATCAATTGTTTTTCTTCCCCTTGTGTTGTAGCAAACCACAAGTGCCTTATTACAGTAACTATCACACTGTTCCTGTGCTCTCACCCTGAAGGTTGCTTTTAAAGTGCAAATGCACTTCCATGATATGCAACAAGCTAATGCCCCAGGATGTATTAAGGACCATTTTGTTTTACTTTAGTTGCGTATTAACATCAGGATGATAACCCAGAGTAAAGGATATGGAGACATCTTTTCCCCAGGATATGAGGAGATTCAGAGTGGCATTATGTGTGACAGATGCAGTTGTAGGAAACTTTGTGAATATCTCTGCATGTCCTTGGTCAAATCATTAATTCCTCTCTCACAGTCCTTGTGATATGTCTATCACCAGATACATGGAAACACGCTTAAGAAGCTCTCCTACCCTTCCCCTTTAGCAACACCAATACAGCCCATGCCCAGCAAGTGCTAAGGGAGAGAAAGATCCTTTCGCTGTAGGGTCTGCCCCTCAACCTCACCCTGGGCTATACAACAGCTCATTATGTAGCAGAACTGATCAAACTTCTTATGGATGATTGAGCGTGATCTCCAGGATGGTGAGAGCTCATATCAAAATTCCTTACAGAGCTGGGGCAGAACTGAGCAAGGGGGAGACCGAGAGGCACTTGATCCCCTGCCTATTTTCTGATGCCTAATAATGTCTGAGCTCAGGCTCAGACTTTTCCCATAATCAGAATCCTTAGGGTCTCCATCCTTTACCCAACTGCCTAGCTCCATGCAATTCATAGGAACTTAATTGCTTGTGAGTTGTAGGCTAAAAATAAACCTCACATCATATATATCAGTATCTACATGACAATTCTTATAATATGCGTAGAAGGAGAACAGCCAGTTTGGCTCAGGCAAATCCCAGACTCAAGAATGTTTTATTCCTAGCTGTGTCACTGATCTGCTGAGACAAGTTGGAGATGTCTTTAAACATCTTTATATTTCTTATTCCTACTGCATTGTCTCCTAAATCCATTTAGATTGTAAATTACATTTTGCAAGGAGCTTCCTTGAAAATGTGCCTGCATGATGATCAGTTGAATATGGCCGTTGTCTTTTGGAGCCTTTAGGAAACAGAAGTAGGCACAGGAGAATGTGTGGATATTTCTGTTGGGCATTTCTGTGCTAGTGGGCATGTTTGTAGGCATCTGAGCACACAGGCATCCTCTATTCTTGTGAGCTGTTAGTACCCACAGCTGATGTGAGGGTCTTAAGGAAGTCAAGAGGAGCCCAGAGCGACTCTCAGAGGAGCTGAACTTCCCCTCAGTGATGTTTGGTTGGGAAACCTGTTCTTTTTCCTCTCTTTCTTCCCCCCTCCCCTCTCCCTTTCTTTTTTTTTTTTGCCCTCTTCTCTGGATTAGCTTTGGCCTTTGGAGGGCGACAGGTCCTGCTTCAGCTCCTGCCTGCCGGCCCCCCCAGACCCCTCACGCTGGCAGCCGCTAGATGGGGAGCTCGGCTAATGGGTCCAGCCCTGCTCAGAGCCTGGTCACCATCTGGCAGACAAAATCAGAGGGAGGGGACTCCTCTGCAGCAACAAAGTAGGCCGCCCCGTCTTCAAATTGAGGATAAGAACAAGTGATGGAGTCTCCGGCCACAGCTTGAAAGCAACCCATCAATGTCATCTTGAGTTAAGTACCTGATGCTGGCACTTTGCTGCAGTTCTTGGGGGGATAAGGGCTCTGACAGGGTCATTGTTTCAAGTGGAGTTCAGTCTTTTGTTTGCCATAAACGAAGAAGACAGGAAGTCAGCTGTGAGGTTTAGGAATAATATTTAGATAATTGTGAGATATCTCATCTTAAAGTTCAAACTGATTGAACCTGAGCTGAGTTTTGAGTCAAACTTTGTTTACGGGCCCATCATCTTTGTGGCTGACACTTGCAAAGAGGAAGAGAGAGAGAGAGAGAGAGAGAGAGAAAGGAAAAAAGACTGGAAGAGAATGAGCCAGGACTTACGGTTTCTTTCTGACCTTGGCAAGAGGGAAAAATCCATACGGAAAATAAAACAATAAATAATAATAAATAATAACACCAACAGCGATGCCAACGCTCCAGGAGCTGGAAAATAAAAATAACACTCCGTTGTGCCCACACTCTTAATAACTCTGCATATGAGTTAATCCAAGCTTCTGCAAAAATCAACCAGGAAGATGCTTGCACCAAACACAGCGTGAGCCTCGCATTTAATCGGTTACTGTAATAAACATATAAAAAAAGATTTTTTTCCATGAGAGGACAGAGCAGTGGCTACATAAAAGGACATCAAATGACACATCCTCCATCTCCCAGCAAATAAAAAAGCCATCAGCTCATAACAAGGCGGTGATAAAAGGTGCTGAGGCCAGTAAGATTAAGACTTTGTAATAAGGTTCGGGCGCCAAAACTGACAGCCATTTTCTTTTATATTTATCATGTCTTCACATTGGGGTGAGAAGCCAGGAGTCTGTCCCATTGCTGGCTAGAATTTATAGCAGCTCCATTATTAGGAGATTGCACTGAAATGGGGCAGAGGTATGGTTTTCTGAGAACGCTACAATAGCCTCCTACATTATACACTTGACAGGTTTGTCAGCGCTTAGTAACAAGCCTTGTAAAGTACTTTAATATCATTAGCACTATTTTCTTAATGTGTCTGCTCTCCTAGCAGCCTGAAAATATCATATATCATGGTCTGGAGGAAGGCATACATAGCTATCTCTCTCATTCTCTCTCTCTTTCTTTTTTTTACCTTCCCCCTGAAATTTGATTTTATTGCCACACATTTGGTTGATGTTTTAATCAAAATAATGTAGCCATTTTCCTTTATTGATTAACAAGTAAATATGTATAAATATGTAGTTAGGGGTGGGCAACCCTTTTAGAGGATATTGGAAACAACATAATTAATGGCTTCCTCATCTAATTACAGTGCACGTGTTACATCTCCCCATTGTTTTTTGTGGTGATTCTTTTTTTTTTCTTCTCTGCCCCTCCAACAAGAGAGGTCTGTTGCCAGAATGTCTGTGAATTTCATACAAAGGGGCAGGGGCCATGAGCCGGAAAGCAAAACAAAACAAACAAAACAAACCCCAGCTCTTGGTTACTTTTCTGGAAACATTCATGATACCACTGACTGCATGCTCCATCACCCCAAAATTCATCATTCTCGGCAGGTAGTGGTGGCCTGAAGCTCGTATGCTAACTTTAATTTTGTTTAAATATCCAAGATATATATTCATGCATTCATTTATCTAGAGGGTTTCCTTGGACCCTTTGAGATATGAGTTAAAGCATCGCTTGCAAGCCAGGGTGTCACAAAGCAAGGGGTTGCCCTCTGCAAAAGGGGTTGGAGGTCAAGCTACCTCTAAAACAGGAATATATTGCCTAATGGATATCTACTGCACTAATGTCAAGAGATACAAAGTCCACGTCCTACGGCGACAATGCAAGAATTGTTTATAATTGCATTTGAAAATAAACATTTATTAAGTACTCTGCAAATGCACAACGTTATAAGCAGGGCTTGGATCTCATTTGGGAACAGGATATGCTTCTTCAATAGGAGTCGTGTTTATTCCTGACGTTGTAAATATTCTCATGTACGACCTTAATCATAAAAATTCCAGCATTGTAAACAACTGCACTAAATCTATACAAAAAAATGGGCTCAGGCAAGGAAAACAAATATGTAAATGAACCTCATCAAAGAGAGTTTTATTATCTTAAGTATGACCTCAGTCAAATGGCTTTATATCTTGGAAGACTGTTAAAGTCAAGTACACAGCCTACTTCCGTACTGATGCATGGGCTGAAACGTCAGTGCTTTTTAGCCCACATTTGACAGACTGAACTATAAAGCTTCAAAAATCAAATATTCTCCCAGTGCCCCATGCTCTTGGTTTGTACTGATCTCAAGAAAGAAGGGGCAGGGGAAAAAAAAATCACATTTGGGAGGGAGGAAGGGAGGTGAAGATATATTACACCCCAGAAGCACACATGTTCCCTGCCAGCCCGCACACCTACCGCTGTGCTCATGGGTACACCAGCCCCCATATGTGAGATCACACCAGGAACCACACGTTGTAAAAATAAGAGCAGGTACACGTGAGCTCACAGCTAGAGAATAGGAATAAGAAGTGCTCTAGGGAAGCAGACAGGAAGGGTGAAGAGCAATTCTGGACATGTTTCTGACTGTGCAGGCATATGGATTTAAAGTGGAGCTACTCCTGATTGCTCCGGTGAGAGCAGAGAAAAGGCCTTGCACAGCCCAGCTTTGCCTTCTCAGAAGCCCCTCTCATGACAGAGCAAGTAAATGAATAAAGAAGCAACTCCTTGCCATTGCAGTCCTCCTCAAGTGCCGCAATATGCTGCAGTATCTTCTAGGCTCAGTTTAGGGGACCACTGACAGTTGAGTTCAAGAAATGTTGGAATGACACTTTTTGCATAAAATTGACTGACCATATTCTTTAATAAATTTTCCTCAGCAATCAGTGTCCTATTTTATAAATATATCATTTCAAAATTTGGATCAATCTGGGGCAAATTTAACCTAGACGAAAGGCAAACTTTAAATGGATACCATCAAATAAAAACTATAATATATTTACCTAAAATATTATCTGTAGCAATAATAACAATCTAGGCAGTTAACATTACTTTTACAAAAATCCTCCAAAGCTTGCTTCAACATATTTCAACTAGGTCTGCATAATGTTAGTGGTGGATAGACCAACTTCTCTCCCTGGGTGTCTGTTTAAACATAATATAAAGTAAATCTTTGCAACTGACATTTTAAATAATGGAAAAATCTTCAGTTTGCCTCATTTTGTGTTTTCCACCATGCTCAGTTTGCTAGTTTGTTTTATAAATCATTAAGGAAAGGCTCAAAATTGATTAATATAATATGGAAGCATTTTTACTATCTATATTACTTATTCCATATTAAAAGGAGATGCAATACGCTAAGCAGTAGAGATATATCTGGCATATGCCATGTGTTTTATATTACTAGTGATGGGTGGAGAGTCTACTTGAACTAAAATCACAGGGCTTTTTCAAAGATCTTCATGGGAATTGCATCTATGAGTCTCTCAGTATTGCACAATGGCAGCGAATGTAGGGTGAAATTCCAAAGAATCAATTCCATGTATTTCAACACACACATCACCAAATAAACATGTAGAGTTTCACATAACTCAGTTTATGTTTTCAGGGAGCTGATATAAATCCAGATTAATGCTCAAATATAATTTGTAATATCTCTATCTACAGGAATAAAATGTAAGCCAAATGCGATGACAGTGTCCTTTTAACTGCTAACCAGACATGCTTTGTGAATGGCTGCCATGTATTTCGTTTGCATCTAAAATGTCCATCATGGCAAGTACCCTGCAGTTGTAATTAGTGAAGATGCAGAATGTTATTGAATATCACAACATTTTGACTGTCAGATTGCTCTAGCTGAGGAAAGTTACTTTGTAAAATGAGAGGCTGATGTTGCAGTTGTATTGACTTTTGTGTCATGTTTGTTTCAGTTTACTAGTCAAAACAACTTTCAGAGCTCTTCCTTGTCCAGAAGGTTCAGGCTGCCTTATGAAAATGAAGCTGTCTTGTTTTCTGCTTCATAAATCATTGTCAAGCTGAGCCAGATAACAGAAACAAGTTCAGATTCCAAAATGATTATTCTTAGAGATGATGTATTAAGTATACAGAATACAACTTGATTTTCATAAACCATGTTGACTTTGCAGAACTGGGGCTAGAGGGGAAAAAATTAATGAGTAATTGGAGGTGTGAGAGCCTGCAAAATCCCGGGAGAGAGGGAACAGAGTGGGTGGGGAGAATTCCCTTTCTGAGAAGCTCTTGAAGTCATTTCAAAAGCTGCCATTTTCCCCTCATCTCTGCCCTTGTGCTATTTCACTGTTACAGATAACCCATTTGGAGCATCTTGTAGACCTATTTTACTGCACCCACTAATGCGATTTTATAACCTTCACTGGGCTTTGCATCCAGGATGTGGACTAAGAGTCTTTCAGAAACTATTTGCCCCGAGAGCACCAAGGAAAGGAGCCAATGCCACTGGAAATTTCCCTCCCCTTCACTTCTCTCCCTCCTTTACATCTTGCCCAGTTCTTGATGTCTCTGCAATACTTTCTTAGCTTTCTTGGTGTCTTTTTATAATCCAGAGAAATAGAAAGTATATGAAAGATGCCTCTGTAACTGGATTAGAAGAGTCACAACAAAAATAGCATAATGGAGGTAAAGAGAATTCTTGAAATACAGTTGCAAGAGGTACCTCTACATGGGAAAATATGAAGAGGGCAATGGACAAGCCTCTTAAATCTCTATAGGAATCCTTTTAAAGAAAAGGAGTGAGTAGGAGGGATAAAGTGGGGTGATAACAGCAATTTGAAAGTGAAAAGAAGGATCTCACTTAGCAGAACTTTTTATTTATGTGGTATTATCATATGATACAAGACTGGGAACAGGCTGTGGATGGTGGGTCTGAACTGTGAAGCAAGGTCTAAGGTTGCCAAGCTCTGGAGAAGATGGGATCTAGGTCAGCAGCACTTGTGTAGTTCAGTGTGAAAACTGTAAAAGTAATGCAGGTAACTGGACTTGCTTTCAAGCTGACCCTTGTCTCATGTGGCCCAAACAGATGGGATTTACCCACATTGTGATACTTTTTTAACCACCTGCAAAACAAATACCTCAAAATTAGACACTGCAACACCACAATCCCCATAAGGAGCCTAACATTCAACAGCTTGACTAAGCCCCCTCAGTAAGGTTCATGGCAGAAGAAGAACTCAAACCAAATATCAACATGTGTTGGATGACCAGTATAGCCCTGAGACGGTCCTTCTTGTCTTGAAACACACAATCTGTCTCTGGCTGCATCACCTCCCCAGAAGTTCGTCTTTAACACTAAACATCGTAAAAGAAAAAACAAACATAGGAAATTTCAGCTGTGGCTGTGAAAAGAAATCATGCTCAGGGCACCCCTCAAACATGTTTCTTCATTCTTTTAACCAAGAAAAGGAAATTAAAATCAAACAAACCTATGTTTAAGGAATGTGAAGGCTGTGAAACAAACCAACAAAAGCCAGGAAATGTTCAAGTTAAGGCTGTGACACTCTGTCCTTCACTCAAGCTGTTCTGACTTATTTGTTCTAAACAGAGGGGGTTGAGATCAGCGTGTCACCCTCGGATTCGAATTTCCTGTTGTGAACTGGTATGTGCCTGTGCCTTATTAATGTTATTAGATACTGTTTATTGCATTTGTGAATGTGATGCAAGTGCACATATCTAAATTTAAATACATCCACTTCTCCATGCATTATATCAGTGGAGAGCACTGCAACTATCAGAGCTTTTTGCAAGTGCTAAGGTTTGCCTCCTTAACAGCAATCAGCCCAGAAAGTGTCTGTATTTTAACAAGCCGGTAGCCACCTCGGAAAGTCATGCTTGTCACCACAGTGCACACAACAGCCTTTGGAAATGTCACAGTGGCTGTAGGGATAGAGATCAAATCCACCAGCTTCAAAGTCACTCAAGCAAGAGGAGACTCTGATTTTAGGCAGCGCTGGGTCCACCAACCCGGGACATGTGTTTCCGCTCCCACTCAGTAGAGGGCAGCAGTAGGTGGAAATGAGGGAAGTTCATATGTTCTCAGTAAAAACATCTATCAGAAAATAAGATTTTTTCCTAGATATGAAAAAAACAACACACAAATAAAACCCCAAGCATAGCAAGTTGGCAGCCATGTAGATGAGTACATCAGCAAATACATGGTTCCCATGCAGCACAGGAACCGTTTGTACCACCACTGCGCTCCCACCACATCTGGGATTTCACAAGTCACTGGAAGCTCAGTGGGAAGTGGGTGTGTGGATCATATGCTATTCTTCCTCCGGACACATGAAGGATTGGCACAAGTCAAAGGCAGGATACCAGACTAGATAGACCAAATGTCTGGGCCACTATTGTGAGAATAATGTCAATTTAATGTTAGTCTATCATCACCTATTTTGAACTAACCTTTGTCACTGGCTCACTTCTGATCTCGTTTGGAGTCTGAGCACTCCAGCACTGCAGCAGCCGGCACTGGCTTCCCCCAGAACAGCTTTAGCACTGTGAACAATAGATTTTAACCTTTGCCACTTTCATTTTTTTTGGTTTTATTATCAGTCTGTGCTTCCACTACAAACTAAGCGCACAGGGCTTTGAGCTAATTACATTCTGTACATCTGAGCCAACTCTCAGTGCTTCATGCTGACACTCGGATACATCTGGGCCTGATAACAATTACAAATACTCTGGGCATACTTTAAAAAAGAGCTTATGTTACAATGTGAAACAGCATGTTTTACAGTGCTCATAACGGTCAGATAAATACAATAGCTTCAAATCCCCTTTCCAAGGCTTTAAAAAAAACTGCCTCACAATAATTCATTTAGATCAGGAACCCATAAGGAAAGAACCCTTCCCCTCCTCTCTCCGGGTGAGACATAGTGCTTGATACTTGAACCTAAGAACAGGCCAAAATTGTTGTCACAAGCCAGGGAAGAGAGATGGCAAAAGGGAGGTGGGGGGGAAGCAATGGCAGGTTTGTGGTCCAGTGACAGCAGATAGCTGGGTTCATCCCAGCTAGAAGACCCTGAGGGATGATTCAGTCCTTCTGAACATCCCTCTTGCTCTCTCTGCTGACTACAGAGGAAGCCTAGAGTGATTTGGTTTGTAACTTAAGTGCTCTGGGTGTCTGAAGTGAAGTGGGATGAACTGGGGCTTGAACTCCCTGCTGTGCAGATGTCTGGATCGGTGGAGATGTGTGGGGGGATGTGGCTCCACCTGCCTGCATAACTCTTCCCTCCTCACCTTCTGCTCTCCAGCAGGGACCTGCGCCTGGAAACAGCTCCATGACCCCACTAAGGATAGAGAAAGCATAATATGCTCTAAACCTGCTCTCACAGATACCTAGAACTCCTTTTCTTAGTCATGGAGAAGAAACAGATGAAGAAACACATGTTCCTTTGGGTACTCTTTGGGGTTCCTTCAAAACTACTCCTACCACAAGGAGCTGGTAGCAGCAGAATATTTCTCAGTGCTTTCTCCAAGACCCGAGCAGAGAAGAAATGTCTGAACCTGGGACTAACATAGCCCAGACAGGGGAGAGGCCTTTAAAAAATTTATCCTTGGAAGAACCAAAACCAATAACCCTGTAAGAAAAAGAAAGAATGATTTAAACTTCTTTAGTGACTGTCTCATGGGAGTGATACAAACACTCAGGATGCTTTGCCAGTTTGCTTTTCTAAAAGAATTGTTAATGCTTTGGAATGATGGACAGAGAAGAATTAAAAGAAAAACAACTCCCCAGGCCAGGTTTTTGCATAGGGCTGTAGCAATTGTCAGTCACAAAGAGCTCCCAAGCAAGCCCTTATGATAACACAGAGAGTATATCAGCAATCATCTGTCTTTTCTCAGTAAACAGTTGTATAGTAATAAAACAGAGTGATACAGCTGACTCTAACCTGGCAAATTTCCCTGCACCTAGTGTTTACATCTCTTTAAGTGTATCTTTGTCATATGGTTACAAGGCTATTTCATGCTTTCAAGTTTAATTCTTTGTAAATATAGCGCGCTCTGTGCGTGTGAGGCGCATGTGTTAATAAATGTTCCATTTGCAGCCGTTCCTCTTGTTCAAATGGAAAATTAAGAGTCCGTGATTGAACGGCGTTAGAGATTGCTGGAAGTCTCCGTTCCCATCTCTGCAGAGTCGCGGTGATTACTCGGGAAGTTTCACACTTTTAAATATTTCTGTGAAGGCTAAATCCTGCCTTCTGGTAAGTTGTAGGGAGCCTTTTTTTTTTTTCCTCCCCCTTTTTTTTTCTTTTTTCTGCTAAAAAATAGGTTTGTCTGGAAAGCCTGCTCCCTGCGTTCTCAGGGGTTATAAAAATGGGAATCATTTTTATTGGCAATCCACTGGAATAGTGCTGAGACAAATGGAAACTTGAAGATAAGGATCCTCAGAGGTGAAAACATACAGCTGTTGGGAATTGCGAAAGAATCTGGCCAATAAAGGAAGTCACTATTTTTCCAGGCCTGAAGTGAGTTATAGGCCGAGACGGGTGTTGTATATTTATGTAAGGCTGCAGCGGGGAGCTCGAGCGACCGTATATTGCTGAAAGAGCATCATTCACATTCAACCTGAGACAAAAGGTGGAAATGAAGTAACATCCTGACCGAAGAAGGGCTCACGACAGAATAATAACATTTCAGAGAGGGGGGCCAGTGCAATGGTCTGTGAGTAGGCCTCAAAACGAGGAAATGGCGGAGGTGCCTTGTCAGCCTTCAAAAACCTCACACACACGCACACACGTGGCCTGGCCGGTGTCCTTGGGAAGGAGGCGTTTATCTCGCTCAGAAATGTGTGTGTCTAATTGATGTACATGTGCGGGTGTGTTGCTGCAGCTGGGCTTGCAGGCCATATTTACCAGGATGCACTTTCTGCCTCATACCAATAGTGACCCCAATTAAAAAAGACACTTGAAGGGCTGAAGCATTTGCAACTGCTCAGTCCTTGTTTGGTTGGGTTTTTTTAAAATAAAACCCACAAGTTTTCTCCCTCTCTCCCCTCTCATTATTTTTACAATGTTTTGTTTGGAGCTGGCAGCATCAAAACGGAGTCACATTTCTCTGAGGAAAGATGAGGGAGCAAAGAAAAGGCAGAAGTCTCTCACCACATATCAACATTGTTTTGCTGTAAATAGATGTCCAAACTTAACATGAAGATGAATAATCAGTGTTTTCATGAGTTTACAGGTAGGGAAACTAAGCACAGATGGATTTTGCAGGTCTTAACACACATTTGGTGGCTCGAAGTGGGAGGAAAATTGCAGCCTAATCGAGAGAGCAAAGCCACATCTACAGATGTAACCATGACTTTGCATCAAACCATACCTTTTCTTTCCAAATGTTTGGACATATGTCATGATTTGTTTTGCTTTTTAATACAATATCCATCATTTTGGTTCAAACTGTGAAGTTTAGCTTGGGTGTAAACCTTCCACATTTTGAGGGAGCTGGACTGGCTTCTTAGGTGATCTGAAATGCAGACTTCCTTTTCTAAAAACATAGGGTGGCTTAGAAATCTGAGGCTGAACATACTCTACAAATTAAGTTGGATCTGGAATTTTTGAAATTATAATGGACCTTGAAAACATCACGCTTTACCAAGGGCTGGTATTAGTGGCATGATAAATTACAGCATCTGGCTTGTAGACCAGAAGGCCCGTGGCCCAGATGCAGCTGTCTAAATGTTAGGGATTTAGTTTGGAACAAGGAGGACAACAGGACAACAACGATCAGAGACACCTCATAAGTCCCCGCATCAGTCTGGGTGTAACCATAACCCTCCTCTACCACACCAGGAGCCCTCTCTGTAGTCACTGAAAAATTGCATTTTGCCTGCATTGTTTGGAAACCTTGGCTGAGACTGGATTGTTTTGTTCTTAAAGAGATAAAGCATCAAATGCATCACAGAAATAGATCCATTTAAATCGACAGATTTTACATCCTCGACCAATGATCCAATATTGATCCTGTCTCTTAAATCCTGGGGTATTTTGGAGAATACATTCTTCACTTGTAATTTGTGTGCAAGGGGTTTTGTAACACACAGGATAGGCAAAATGGATTTGGAGCCCTTACAAAATATCAAGTCACTTTTTTTTTTTTTTAACTAAGAATCCAGAAGGCTTTGAACCACAACAAAATAAACAAATCCTGTCATTGCCAGACAAATGCCCAACTTGCTCTGCCCTGTGGAATTTGGACCCAGCTTAAAGCTCTACTGGAAAAGAAGACACTAAACTGAAAAAAGTACACCTGGGCTTAGAAGAACATCTTCCAAAGCCATTAAACTTCTGAGTAAGACTATAATAACTGATGTGAAAATGAGAGTGTCTTTTTTTATATTTTAATTATTCCTAAGTGATACTCATAAAAATATATTAGCTTATAAGGAAACTGCTGGAGAATATAATAGGAATGAAACTGTTAGCTTTCACAGGATTTTAAAGCACTTCTCCAGAAGTACACCTGAGCAACTTCAGGGACTGAATGTTTTCCTAAAGATCTGGTTTAAGTAACTTGTAGAATTCTCCATTTTGGTTTAAAAACATGTAGACTATTTGATAGAGTTCAAAATTACCTACTGAAAAGGCAATTCCTCCCTCCTAAATCTATAGGAACTTTAAATAACAGAGAAAACACCCTACAGGCTGAAACGTATTGTTCCATAGTTCACATAAAGTTAAAGAAACACAGTCTTTTCAGATATTATAATAATAATAATAATAATAATAATAATAATTTACCTAATAGTATAAAACATTTGCTGATATCAATCAAATTCAGATTAGGCACTCATAGTCTCTATAATGGAAAAACTGGTTATTACTCAGGGGAAGGGGGGGCATCACACTGTGTTGTGATTTATCCACTTAAACGCTTAAACTTAAAAATAAGATACCCCAATCATGTAGGTAGCCCACATAGCCTTCTTGTTATAATGCCTTCCATTTAAACACAGATTTTAACCTTTTCACCTTCACCACTTACATTTTTCTTTCGTTTTGTTCAAAGCATTTAGGTAAATTAGGATGAGGTCCCTCCATAAAAATGCAAGGGGATCAGTGAAACTTTCATCTCTAATTTATTCATGAAGGAGAGAGGTCTTTCCTGGTCATGCTGTGCATCATCCTGTCAGAATGACTTTCCTTCTTCTCGAGAAGGGATAAAGGTAGATAGAAAAATCAGGGGTTTGGGCTTTCCTACTAATAACCACTGGAAGAGAGAAAACTCTGCACTGCTTTATTCAGTAGTTATTGTACTGGAGCTGAATTTAATATCACATATTACAAGGCCAAGTTTCAATATTAAGGGGATTGAAGTTACTAATGAGTGAAAACTTAAATTATTTATGTAAGATAACTAGAGAATCTTTTCATATGAAGTTCACCCAGAACTTTAAAAATATCAATTTGTGGATTCTCCTGTCATCTCCCAATTCTAACAGGTAGATACAGTAGATAGCTTTCTGTCTGGAAGACAGCAGAGGCATGCAAGTGCTTGAGGAGGGTGTTGCAAGTGTGCACAGCACACACTGCTTGTCCATTAGCATGGATCCTGCCAACTTTAAGCTGTCCACAGAAATACTCTCTTTTGCTGTCAGCTCTGGAAATTCACTACAACTGAATAAAATTTTAATACTAATTATAATAAAAAATAGATTTAATATTAATAATAAGCCAGTTTTGTGGCTAGTATTCCCCATCCCTTCCAAAACCATCAGTTTCTGGATTGATTTCTTTCACTTATTGTTGGTATAATAACATCCCATTTTGCATCCTGATCTTTTGGAGGGGCAAAAAGGCTTATAATACAAATGGCCTTTATCCCAGCTGATGAATGAACTCTTCTGTATTCCCCCAGCTTACAAAAATTATCATCTTTTATACATGCTTTAAAAAGAAAAGGGTGGGGGCTAGGGAAGCAAAGCAGGATCTGGTATTAGTCCTTTTAGTCGTCAGGAAATTACAAAATGTACACTTGCGGAGTAAGCAATTTTCGCAGTCTGCTGGCACATCCATCTTTTTAATGAGCCTTGTTTATAACCTGACGCCATGTTTCTAGTCACCTACCCTGTTTACATCTTTGGCCCCTTTAATTAAGAGAAGAACCAGTTAAAAGAATGTAAGAAGAAATATTAATATGATCTGATTAATTCAGCTAGCGGGAGGTTATGGGGTACCAAGGTTATTATAACCTATAAAGGCAACATGAGCAAAGCTGTGTTCATTTGTAATTTTATTAGGCAGAGCAAATTAGTGAGCCCACATGGCAATGACAAAAGACCCCTTCCTATTCTCTCTTACCCCCCACCGAAAGGGCCAGGCGCCTAAAGTTAGGCTCCATATTAGGCAAATGAGAGCTGATAAATCTCAGCCAACAACTAATGAGAATCTCCAGAGTTGGAGCTGTGCTAATTTGAAAACATTAGCTGGGGTTTCTTTTCCTTTTTTTGGTGTACGTACAAAGTCCAACTAACCCAACCCTGCTCCTGTCATGGGGGTCAGCGGGGCAAAGATGGCAAGGCAGGAGGAGGAGAGGAACCCACAAGGGGTTAAAGATAAAATGTGGCACAAACATATGTGAGGGGGCTAAGAGGAAATGCTGATAATGTGTAGATGATTAGGAAGAGCATATATCATTGATAATACAAGGAGGGATATAATTATATATAATTATATTACACTTATGCAGGAGCCCCTCCCAAGTCCTTCCCCCCTCCCAAAGATAAGAAAATCCAGGTCTTTTCCTTGCACTGTTATCTTGCAGTGCCTATGCAGTAATACTGGAATCATGGCAACATTGACCCCCTTTCAAGGCTTTCCAATGCTGCATCTCTCACAATGTGACTTCATACTGTCCAGATAAACCTCCTGCTGAAAACACAGGTGGATTCCATCCCTGGTGTGAGCCACAAAAGCCACCATTGGTTAAGGTGGTTAATCACAGTCGTGTTAGTCCAGGGTAAAATATTGCTACATCACCTCAATGTTATGCAGATAATAAAATCCCAAAAATCTTTCCAGGTCCTCAGAATAAAGGCAAAATGCATTTATCCTAGTGCGAAGGGAATGCTCACAGCACTTCTGAACAGGTCCATAGCTAACTGCTAGGTGTTACACAGATGAACAGTACTATATCCCAAGGTACAGGTGAGGGAATCGAGGTACTTTAAGATAAGGGAAATAAACCAACAAACTTTCTACTGCATTCATAATTTTGTTTGTTTACAAGCATGTTTCCACCAAAATCTTTTGTGAGACTTCATCAAACTGAGGGATTAAAGAAACCTCCAGAAAATCTGGCTGAAAAGAAGGCTGAAATCACATAAACCCTAAGGCTGAGCTATCAGAAAAATATCTTGGACTGTGTTCTCATGCTTCAGCCAATCAGCATGACTACTCACCTGTATCTTTGCAACTCATATAATTTAATTCTACTGATATTCCAAAATGTCACTTTTTATCAAAGACACTCACTCAGCTGTGAGCCAACTGAGTGAGCAGATGGGCTACAGACCATAGGAACTTTCTGTTAAGTGTAAAGCATAAAAAACCAGACAAAATCCCTAGGTGCCTGATAGAAGTAAGAGAGTTAAAATAGTCACATTGTGGGGAAGGGGGGGGGGAGATATTCCAAATTTTTTAATTCCTCAATTCATAAAACTAAAGTTGAAGGATTTAAGAGAGATGCAAAAGAAGGAATGAAATATATAAACATTACCAAAGAATTACTCCAAAAAAGGTGGGTGCTTTTAAGACAGAGACCATCTTACTGAAAAATCAGTTTTAAGAAGGTAATAATTCGCACTTCATAGTTATCTCAGTTTAGGTAGCAAACCTAATACTACTGAAAACTATTTTATGTGTATCTAAATCCTCCAGTCCTCACCTAATCCCCAAGTTATTTCATTAACACACCAAATCCTGCAGGCCAGGGAAGTGGTGGGGCATTGCCAGTCTGAGAAGTGGCACAGCATGGTGGTCCCTGTCTACTGCATGTAAAGTTAAGTTGCTCTTTTCAATCCTGTGACAAATTTCATTGACTCCATTAGTCGCAATTTTATTGAAAAGTATTGAAGTAAAAAAATTTCATGACCAAACCCTAGCTAGTGACAGGGGAGGTTAAGGCAGTTTAGTTTAGCTAGATTTATTCTTTTTTTTTTTTTTCTTTCATACATGACCTTGGATTTTGAGAGCCTGTACCTCTCAGACTTTTGCTAAGCCACAGCCCATGGCTATAAGATATGGCTAAGGACAGGGAAACTCATGGTGACTGACAGGTTCAAATCTCTCTTTCACAGCAGTGCCTGTAAAAGCCAAAAGGCTCTAAGAATTCAGAGATAGGTTTATTGTTCAATTTATATACTCTTATAAACACTTTAGCAAGTATTATTAGGTGCTATGGATTTTCAATCACTTATGTTACTGGTGTGTTCAATTATCCCAGTGATTTCCTGGTGTGGACCAAAGAGCTCGTTTGGGTCTTGCAAGACAGTATCAAAAAAAACATTGCTTGAAAACAAATTCAGAACCGGTCTCTGGAAAAACAGTATCGCTGTGATTCCCAGCTTTCTGGAGATAAGGTTTGAAAAACATTAAGTTCATTTTTTATTTTGTCTTCTGTTTCTCTGCACCATCAAATCTGGGTAGGACTAGAAAACATCAACATGCCAAAATGAAAAATATCATTTAAAACAATCTGACACCTCAGTGCTGGGCCCCATGCCATTTTAACACAAGCTGGGACATATACTTGAAAACGCAGAAGAAAATTAGTTCTTGGGATATCTTCAAGTCCAATTTTGCACTTGCAAGATGAAAGACAGGACTTTTTAAAGGAGTCTAAACAATTTCAGGCTCCAGATTTTAACAGCTTTCAGTGGACCCAACCTTTCAGACAGGGATGCCAGCTGTCGTCTTCAATGCAAAGTAATTCTCTGGTAGTGTAAACCTCCCATCCACCTACTTTTCCTTGCCTCCCTTCCTTCTCCTCGTCACAGGGTGGTGAGATTAAAAACACACGATGGTGGTGCTGGTCTTCTGGGCTGCCTTTTCAATGCAACAAGAGCAATTCTATACCTGCTGTGGCCTGTTTTGTCTCTGCCCAGCTCCAAGTCTTCCGGAGGTCACCTTTCCTTGGTGATGCAATTTGTTTTTCCCAGAAAAGGACCCTCCATGTTCCCCAGTTCTTTCTTTTCAGCCATCACCTGGTGAAGTACTTCAAGACCAGTGTGAAATTAAGGAATATAAACTCAAGACCAAAATCCAGGAAGGCTGCTGAATGCCTCTCAAAGAGATATATTCCTCTCATTCTTCTCCAGTAAGTCTCAAAGTGGACTGATGGAAAATAATCTGAACTGCATGAAAATCCCTGTGATATGTGAACTTTCATATCAAAATAGGTTTGTGGCTATTCATTACCTGTTTATATTTGCAAGGTTAAAAAGTTTAATTGATCGTTCAATAAATTATCACTTTACAGATCAGGTTAGGCTCTTAAACAAACCACGAATCACCATGTTAACACACAGATATAAATGAGTCTTTCTCAATAGGATAAACACTGTCCCCCATGTACGGTAGGTGTGGCAATTAGATTATTGATTTTAGGTAAATGTCTTGTTAATTATGCAGGAGGCTTCACTACTCGTGTTAATTAACTTACTGCTCCTTTGAATCAATACACTGTGGCCTCAGGAGAAAAAGCTTTCTCCCCCTGGTCTTTGGGGCAAAAAAAGAAAAGTTTTATTCATCTCCCTTCCTTTCTTCATTCCTCAAATAGCTCCACAACTTCCCAGTTCCTCATGAAAAAAAATTAAATGGAGAGTTACCAGATACTTTGGCCAATGAAAATGAAATGCAGATCTTTCTCAACAAAAGAGAAGTGTAACTTTTGTCCTATAAGGCCCAAACCCCAAACAGTGCACAGATTATCCATAGATGAACCTGCAGAAGATGTCAGTACAAAACTTCCCAGGCTTTTGAGAACCTGAGATCTCTCCCTTTCCTTATTCAATTCTTTTTTAAACTCTACTTACAAATTTTTTTAATGGCTTAATCAGAGACTTCTCTCACAGGATCCTCTTCCCTCTATTCTCTCACCTCACATTTTCTTCCACAGTAACTTCTTTTTTTTCAGTCTCACATCCTAATTTTTCCATTCAAGTTGCCCATTGCCCCTACTTTCTTTTCTCTGCATCTAATCTTGCTTTACAGGCAAGCATTAGGTTGACCAATACCCACTTTAAAACCACTGTCCCTGGAGCTAGCTACACTTTCAGACAAGTATGTGTTTAAACCCATTCTCCAGTTCAGACCTGAATATCATTCGTACATCATAAATAGTCGGCACAGGCTTAGATCAAATTACAGACCATTCTCAAGAGGGAAAATTCAAATTCATCCAGTGGAGGTCTGATTTTGTAGATTTACATAAGAGAGTTTTTTCTGCTTTTGTTGTCGTTGTTTGTTTGGGTTTTAATAAGCTACTTTTATCCTATATTATCTAACAGAGATCTCGAGTCAGGAAATCCCATACAGAACTTCCCCACGATTTTTGATGTTGTTCTTGGAATTTCTGAGCTCAGAGGAACACAGGTTTTGTCCAGATTAACATTCAGGGTTAGAATGATGACTATAAGCATGAATTTTCACATGATCACAGCTCAAATCTGTATCAAAGCTCCCTGGAAGCAGGTGGATCTGGATGTCTGGGCAAAAGGTCAGTCATTTCCTTTTCATCTGCAATAAATGAAATAAACTGAAACCAGTTTCCGACTTGGCCTTTGGTTGTTTTCATATTTTCTCCTTTCAGTGATTTTTCAGTTCAAATCCTGTTTATGTTGTGGGGTTTTTTTTTCCTAGTATATTTTGTTTGTGCTTTCCTCAGTGAAGAGTAGAGATGAATGATTAGGACCATAACCCTGAAGATACTTAAGCATAACTTTATTCATATCAGCAGGCTTGATGCAGTCAACGGAGCCTTTACATGAGCAAAGTTACTCACATGTCTTAAGTGCTTGCAGGATCAGGACCTTAATCTCGTGTTTTATGCTATTCGTTGACCTTGGTCATGTACACGTTTATTACTGGTATGAAAAAGTACAAGGTAGAGTGAGTGACATTCCTGATGCAGGGAGAGGTTTAACAGGGGAAAAGGAAATGTGAGTGGTTTTTTAACTGTTCTAAAAATAACTTAAAAAAAAATCTTGGTAAAAGTTTGAGACTAGCTTGCATTGATGTTTACATGAAGCCTGTTATACATAATTTTCCGAAGCTGTTTTCAATCATGCAAATGATTTTTTCCTTTGCAATATGCTAATGCAATCTGATTTATTTCAGTTGTAAAAGTTAATTACAATGTGTTTGTGAGTCCCTAAAGATGATGTATTAAATGTTTATAACCAGGATTATTAAAATGTCCTGTCTCGATTACAGTGCTTCTCTTTCAAACACTAGAACTAATTGTAGCCTTAAATCACAACAACCTCACCGTTAAAATTAACACAAGGGCAACATTGCATAATTTTAATTAATTTTAATTTGGCCAAAGCAAATTAATTTTTGTTTTCTAGAAGGACAGCTAAACTCTTTCCCAGCCCGCTTCCGTTAAACATGGAGTTCATAAACTTCTCTCATTTTTCAACATTTGTATCCCTTTAAAGATTCCACTGCTGCATATTTACACTTTAAAATGCTCTTTGATTTCTCATGCTCTTTCTATTTTCATTGAAATGACTGTATTCATGTCTGAAGTCCTTATTACTGTGCGCCCAAGAAAAGAGGATGAAATAATGGTACAATACCCAGTGTTTCACTGATTGTGTATGGTTTTACATGGCACTGAATCATTCTGTAAAAAAATAAACCTCCTGGACCTTCAGTTTTTCCTCTTCTGAACACTCCCTGAAAGATCTCTTGATGTCAGATGACAAAATACCTAACAAAAAAATAACATATCATCCCTAGAGAAACAATTAATTTGTACACCTACATGCTCTTTGCTTCAGTGTCGCACTAAGGATTTTTTCAGGAAAAATAGATTTCTTTGTCCAGCTGGCATAAGTCATTTTGCTTATGAATTTCCTAACTGGAGCTCAAAACTTTCGTGCTGTGATACATCACAGCTGGTTGCTGAGGTACCACAATGACATCACAGAGTAGATTGCTTTGGACTGAGGTTGGGATTAAAACCGAGAAAATCAGGATATTGATTTTTTTATTATTACTGTTTTGGGTTTTTTAACATAACCCAAACTGTCAGACTCACACCTAGAGGTCGTCCTCATGCAGCCTTTGAAATCCCCCTTTTTCTCCTTATGAAATACTCAATTCCTAGAATGGTTAAGTATGGGATTTGGCTGTACACAAGTAATTTGTTGCCAGGGAAAGGAAGCAAAGTTTCAATTCAGGGAGTTTCCAATGCTTTTTTTCCAGAGGGAGCTGTGGTTTGCCTCTCCCACCCACAGAAGCAGCTGTGGGAGAGAGGGATGGGTAGGGAAGGGCTTGCTCTTCCTTATGTGCTGGGAGCTGGAACCAGAACAAGCTCACTGCCTTGCATGAATAGAAAGGAATCACTTGTCCTTGTGCAGCACTTAGCAAAGAACATATGTGCCTGTTTTATGACAGGCAGGACCTGCATTGGTATAAGGATGGCCATGGTGAAGTAAGCCAAAAGTCTAGAGCAGGACCCTATCTCAAACTATGGTAAGCACAGTTGCTTAGTCAAAACCATAAAAATAGGTCAAGCATATCACACCACCCATCCACACCTCATGATTTCTAAGTGTTTAGTAGAATTCTTCCATGAATTTGATCAGTCTTCCTTGGACCCAGGAAAACACCCATAATATCTGCTGGTAGGAAGTCCCCCAACTAACCTCTGGCTTGACTATCAGAAGCTATTCAGTGTAGTTTATTCCTTTTTGTCCACCTGCCTCAAAGCAGTTCTAAAAGCTAGGCATGGTTTGTTCATCTTCTGTGCAGGGAGAAGCTGAGGTAGAACAAGTTTGAATTCCCTGTCACCATCTTCATGTAACTATATCATGCCAAAAGGGGCAGTTCCATAGCCTTAAGCCTTTCAGCAGTCCTTAGGTCTTTATAAAAGTTGTATTCCTCTTTAATGACACACTGGGAAAAAATAACATCTATGAAAGCCCTATACTGTGTATCCTGTGTGGCTTGAGTTTGGATAAAGAAACCAAATCCAAGTGCACACAGATCATCAAACTGAAGCTGATGAGGCCTCCATTTGTCACCTCTGTCTTTCCATAACAAATGATGAAGCTGCTGTTTAGAAGAGTGAACAGATGTGGACTTGGGGGCATCACCTCACCTATATAAATACCATTTACTGTTGCAGGCAGTTCTATGTCGAGCAATTCAGTCATAGTCCTGGGAACATGAGTCAGGTCAGGGCTGCAGCTGCCCTGAATTGGAAAGGTAACCTAAATTACGTGCTTTAACATATTCCTCTGAGACTTTACATCTTTCTCCATTCCTCAGCTGCACACATGAAAACAGACCCTCTGCAATGCAGTGTCAGTTTTCCAGTTGCATTGGTCACATCTTGGCTAGGAGGAACATGTTACATGTGCCATCCTACTCAGCTATTTCCACTTTTAGCCAGTGTCCATTTGCTTCCCTTGCTGCCTCCAGCCCTCATGCTCAGATGCTTCCTGGAAAAGAAAACCAGCAAGAAGGATGCAGCTCCACGTGGTTCAGATTCGCATTGACCAGAGAGATAAATCTTACCGTGGCCAAACATGTCAAATAGCAAAACTGCTGTCTTTAAGCACTGGCGGCCTGCAGCCTGCTGTCTTCATCCTTCTGGTGGACAAATGGCTGCTGTAGTCTCTCAATTCAGGGAGAGAACTACAGGGCTAGGTGATCTATGTTCTCAGTGGATCATCTCCTTGCTAGCGAGAAAAGCACATTTGCTTTAGATGTGATTTACATGCTATTGGCTATCTTTAGCATCCTGCTGATTTCCAAGGAGATCCCTCAATACAGATATTAACTCCTCAAATAAAGCCCAAGAGTGGCTGGGCAGGGACATGCTGCATGGCAGCTGAAAGGAACAGCGGTTACAGATTGGGCTGGACACCGCACACAAAAGAAAAGGCATATGAAGTTTGTGAGAGCCTGGACTGTGAGTTCAAATTCAAATTCTCAGACTCTACAGGTGACCATCTCCACAGCCAGAAAATCACAGAATCACCTCAACCATTCTGTGAATCTGTGATTTTCCAATTGTGGTGATACTTCCTACAAACTCAGTAGGAAAGAGCCTTTCAATTAATTTTTCTCCCATGCCTTCCTTCAGTAGGTTGTAGATGGAGCATGGACAGAATGGACCAATGATGCAGATAACAAAGCAGTTGGATAAAGATCAACCCAAGCATCTCAAGAACAGATTTTCAGAGTTGTTGTGCAGCTACAGATATCACAGATAGGTGTTCAGCAGCTCTTAAAACAGGACTTTGCTGTTTGGACACTGTTTCAGCCCACGGCTATCTTTTGCAGATTTATTTTTCTGGAAAGACAAGATTTTTAAGAAAAGCGGTGACTGAATTTCCTTCATTCACCATTTATAACTGAGAGTGCATACACAAATATGAGGTCCTCTGCTTATAGTCCATGATGGCTGGACAATTTCCAGAATCTGTAAAATATAGTGAAAATTCATATAGATTTACCTAACTAGGCTTGATCCTGAGCATTGTCAGGACTATTTTAACATGTCCTAGAAAAGTAGCATCAGGCTGTCCTCGGCAATACTGAATGACACTCAGCCCCATCCAAACAGTTCTTCACCTTCTCTTTCAATGGAGATTCAGCAGCTGAAAGCATCAAGACTGCGACTTCTGTCACCCACAGCGTTAATGACTGAAAGCCAGCATCAAAGTAAGAAGCATAAATAGGAATTCTTTAATTATAATGAATGGCACATTAACCTCAGCGTGAATCTGTCGTGACTTTTCAAAATGGCACGTGTGGTGCTGTGCTTGAGCTAATGCCCTGGGCTTTTCAGTTGTTCACTTTAAGTGTTTGCTTTCTGACCAGGATGGCTCCCATCCAGCTAACTTCAATCACTGTGAGACATATCTGTGTCCAGGAATACAGAAGTATCCTGAGAAATACTGATGGTAAAAGAATTTGCTCATCTGCTGATTGTTTTCTTGTTCTGGGGATAAATACATTTGTTAACTCCCAAGAAATGGGATTAGGCATTTATTACTAGTGTAAGATTCACATACAACAGTCTAGATTCTCTGTAAGTCATCAAAGCTCTGCTGAAGCCCATGAAACAATGCCAACCATTATCAGCTGTGACCCTGTCCAAAATGCTGTGAAAACCACACATATATTACTTTCCATGAAACAGAAAACACAAATGTTATATTATGATGGAAACAGTTTCATAAAGCATGTTGCTATTAATGGACCTTAGATATAATAAAAATACAATTGCTATTTAAAATGCATGGCAGATCAACCAGTTTACAACTAAGCCCTGATGGTACCTGCTGTGCTACTTTCCAGGTGCCAAAAGCAGAGCGATAAACACTGCCATCTTTGAGGACCTCAGACCTATCTCAGACCGTGGATACTTAGACAGCCTTCCAAGTTCAGACATGCTTTGCCACACTGTGGCTTTGAGGAAAAGATGTCATCGTATGTCAGAGCCACACAAAAATGATCTGCAGTGAGACCATGTGAAGTAAAGGTCATGTAACTTTTTACACCCCTGTAGAGTGCTGACAGAGAGAGGGAGAAAAAAAGCACTCATCCTGCTCTCTGGGTTATTAAGACTTTTGGAATGTCCCATGGTGTTTTTACCAATCAGACATTGTAACCATCAGAATGGCCCAAATGTCCTATTGGCAAGGACTTTGGCTTACCCATTGTTTGGTTTTTGTTTATTCTGTTACCCAAATATCTGTAATTTTTCCTTCAGGTGCCTGAATATTTCTCCTGCAGTCACACACCACGACATGTCTTGATTCTGACCTTGGCCTGAGCTGACTGAGGTTTCACTCTTCCTACACATGCATCACCTGTACAACTTCTGTGTACAAAGAGGCTTCATACGGTGCTGTGGCAGGCCTGTGATTTAACCTGAAGTCTTGGCCTTCTCTTGAGCAATTCACTTGGACCAGATTTGACTTTTGGTAAGTTGGACATTTCTCTGCTTTTCTTGTTTACATCATTAACTTGTAGGGAAATGGTGAACTTACCTGTCATTGGAAATACAGAATATGATAGAAGTCAAAGTGATATAATGGCATGGCTCTCCACCTCCAGACAAACAGAGTTGACCCACCCAAATGGACTGCTCGGGTCCAAAACTTTGCAGTTCTCTGACTGTTTATTTAGCCACAGTCCAGTAACTTTGCTCCATGCTGCCACGAATTCTCCAGTCAATGATGAGTTGGATGTGTATATCCCAATTTATTCTCACTCATCCTGACCAGAAGTAAACAAGTCTTAAAAAGTAATTTGTCTCCTTCCTACTTTTATCTTCGGGATTCTGCTCAGTGAACAACACTGGAGCTTTATTCAGTATATCAATGCACCTCACACATCAGTGTTTATCATTGCTATTTTAATGATGAGGAGACTGAGGACAGGTAAGCAAACTGGCTTGCCCTCAATTAATAACTGTTCTAAATTAAGCACAGTGGATGGGTTAGAGGAAAAGACCAAATCTCCTATTTATGTTTTGCTGTTGGTTGTAAATTATTGCATGAATGTGCACTTCCTAATAATGGCCACAGACAGTAAGGGGAAATTCCATACAGGCAGGGGAAGAAAATACAATTAATTTCACTATATTTCCAGCACAAATTAATCAAAAGAAAGGCCTACTGTTCATTAGAATCTCTGCTTTCATGTTTTCACCTCCTTGCCAAGTATCTAAGTTATACGTAGACCAGAATGGAAAGCCCAGATTTTAAAATAACCCCAGACCTGAAATATTGTACAGTCACAAAGCTAGGAACAAGTCCCCTTAGGGTAAATCCACAGAAGCTTTCACTAAAAGTTAACAGTCACCATGTTTTTCTAGGAGCCAAACCTCTGCCGCCCTCCCAGTCTGGTGTTACTTCTGGCCAGAAAAGAGACCTAGAAATGTTACGTCTTCGAGTGTCGTCAACAGAGGAAATCCTGTTACCTACAAGATGCTTAAATCAACTTGTACTTCTGGCCTGATTTCTTGTATGCAAAGGATTTCTTAGAAAAATCTTTATTGCCTCTCAAAATAAATCCGTTTTTTTTTAAAAAAAAAAGAAGGAATGCCTGCACCACATATTCATTCTAGCTCCAAGATCTCTCAGAATCTATTTTCAGATCCTCTTCTCCGTGTTCAAAGTTGGGTTCCACCAAAACTAGAGGTGTTCCTCACCCAGCCCTTCAAATACCCAGCCTCAGCCCCAGCTCTGAGCGAACATGCATAAGGAGGCCCATCCTTAGCAGCTTTCTGTTGGCTTTCCTTTTGATCACAAAATGGTTTCTTTCTCCCCTCAGTGGGCAATGAACCTTTCAACATTTACCCCCATGTCTGCAACAGCTTCATTTATCTTCATCTTTGAAAGCAACTCTATAATTATATCTTGCATTGTTCTCCACAAGCTGCTCGCCAGTTAAGAAAAATAAGTAATCAGCTGCCTTCCTTTCTAGGCAAAGGTACGTGTGACCAGTGAGACCTTTCCAAACTAGGATTGTAAAAGAAGTTAGATGTTAGATAAGGACTATTCTCCAAACCAGAAATATATGCAAAAAGGAGAAGATAGACATCTTGCCAGAGAGTAGCATTTCTAGATAAACACTTCTGGTTATAGATGATTTCAGATCACGTATCTGCTTTCCTGTGTTCCTTTGATTATAAGTGCTTGTCACTGACACTAAAATTGGAATTTGTGGCTGACCCCCATTCCCTATTGGCAAATGACCCTGAACAGGTTATCAAAGCCTAATGCCCGTTTTTTTCCTCTTCCCGTGGCTTTAATTGTGCTGGTAATCTCACACAGCTTGTGAATTGTGAGAAGAGAGGGAGAGGGGAAAAATGCAGAAGTTGGGTTAAAACCCATGAAATTATGTCATAAATGTCAAGTTTCTCATAGGAAAGTCTCTCTCAACTATGCAGGATGGGGCAGAGGGTGGGAAGGAGGAGGGAATTCTTCAGGAAAGAAGTAGACCTCTCCTCTTGTCTCTCACGTTTTGCAGAGTAAATGCTTGGCATTAAAGAAGCCATGGGCTCCCTTGTCAGGATGAATCACCCCCTTGGAATCTGCACAGAGCATAGGATGAAGAGGCGGTATATTGCAAAATGCCAAATGCATGTGCTGGAATCACAGCCCACTGCTCCCAGCACAGCTCTGCAAACTCAGCCTCGCTCACTCCTGTTCCCATTTCTGGTTTGTGTCTTGTCACCTAAAACATAAACAAAGCCGAGGAGCTCACGGAGGGAAACGAGGGGGTGGAGGAATGGGGTGGAGGGAGAATGAGGAGAGGTTTCCAGTGAGACCCAGCTCTTCCTTTTGCTACCCACAAGAATGAGAACATTCCTCTTGCACAGCCTGGTGCGTGGAGCCCATCCACATCCCTCCTTAGTAACCGAAACATGCTGCTGGAAGACAGCATCCCCAGGATGCTCCTGGGTATTTTTCCCAGCATCGTACATTTGGTTCATGTTTTATTGCTCTGGCAATGCTAGGCTCTCTCACAAGAAGATGACACTTCAGAAACACATGGAGAAAAGACAGGGCCCCCACATAGACAACCACCAAGATATCCAAAGGAAACAGCATACAAGTAACATTTAATGTAAGGTAACTTGATTCAATGCTGGGCTAGAAAATCATCTAGCAAGAGAAACTTTTCAAAAGGATTGTGTTTATTTACTCTGCAGCATTTCCTTTGAAGTAGAAAATAATTGTAATAATGGCAGGGAATTACAGGTGAAATAAAATAGATCTGAAAATCTTTTGAAGTGCTCCCTCTTAAAATTTTAAACTCACAACCCTCTGTGTTTCCCCTTCTTTTAAGTACCTTTAACATGGGATTGCCTTGCTGACATCGATGTACCAAAGATAACACAGCAGGGTACAGTGCTACTCCAGCGAAGCCATAGAAAAGCCCATTCCCGTGGTTCCCACCGTTCTAATAAACACAACTACTTCATTCCCACCACCTCCTCTTTCCCACATGCCTCTGACAGTTGGCAATAATAGAGTTGCTGAATTCATATGGAAAGAAGGAAATGAAATATTAAAATAGCAAGACAAAGATAAGATTTGCATTTGTACTTATACCATTGGCTTTTAAGAGAGTTTCCCCTATTAATATTAGATTTTGACAGGGGGAGGGGGAGGCCAAGTTTCTGTGCGTTTCAAATGCTGACCATCATCCTGCTGTCAGTAGGACCGTGTTTCTGAGCTAGCTGATCATTCAGCAGTAACAGCTTAATTCAGATTGGGCAGATACACACAGCCCAATCTCTGTCAAACTAACCCGGACGCACAACATGGGGTTTATGCCAGATTTACGCTGGATGTGTCTAGACAGACAATATCTGATCTGGCTTAAAGTAAGAGTGGCATGAACAGACAATATCTGCACTGGCAAAAAGCCTGGCAGGACAGAGTTAAGCTGTGACATCTTTTTTTAACAAACTCCAGTCAGTGAGGAAAAAAATATATAAGGGCAGCATTTCATATTACACAGCCACACAGTTTTTCACTTGGTACTAGGGTTCCTAATTCTGGATTTTCCATATCACTGAAAGGCAACTGTAGCCTTTGTTTACAACCATGCTGTGAGTTCTACATCTTCCTTCTGTTTGATTGAGTGTCAGCACAGCTCTTAAATGAGGTTTGGAGCTCGTGGAGTTCATGCAAGGATTCATGACTAGATGAAGCTGCTTCTGAAGGCACACCCAAGCAGTATAAATATTGAAGCATTAAATATATTGACCATATTTGGTGCTGGATTTAATGTTCTAACAAATTCTACCAGTCTTCTTGGAAAAAAAAAAAAGCTTTTATGTGTCTACCAATCTATGGTTTACAACCCCTTTAAAACTATGTTGACTTCTTTGACTGCCAGAGACCCTTATTTCTACAGGTTGCCCTGAAGTGACATCTTCCTTACTTGACCATATCAATGGGACTGACCCACACAACTATTTTGTGCCTCCATGACACATTTGCAGCCTGTTTTCCAAGTGAACCATGCTTTCTATAGGTCCTCTGGTAAGCCTGGCAGAGCTGCCACATGTAAATTAGAAGGGTCCTGATTCACATCTCAGCTGCAAAAAATGTGCAAGACATACACTGAACAAGTCCAGCCACCGGATGGGAGGACTCAACTAATTGATGGAGTTGGCTCAAATACTTGGCCACCAGCTGGCTGATACAGCAGCCTCCAGCTCCGGGGAGTCAAACGTTCCACCCAGAATCAAAGCTGGGTCTCTTTAGTGGCAAGGCAGAGCAATAACCCCTAGTACCACATGGCTCAGACCATTTTTTAATTATTATTATTAATTTTGAAATATAAAAATAGTATAAACCCTTTTCCAAAATTTAATTTGCATTTAAAAAAGCAGAAAAGAAAAGAATGAAAGCATATGGTATCAATCATATTTTACAATACTTGTAACTGCAGTTCGGAAACATGTGTTTCCTAACTGCTCATTCAGCAGTATCTGTATAATTTTTTAAGCAAAAAACAACCCTCTAAACAAAGCATTTAAACTAACCAGCATTGCATGATATTGTACTTAGCTGAAATGAACCATTTTATTTGGGTGTAAGCTGAATAGAACCAGTGGTTACTGTTGCTCTGTTACTATTCCAGAAACCTTCTTTCAACTTTAAATTAGATTCAGGAAGAAAGGAAGAAAAATGCCATTCCTTCAAGTATCACTGCAATTGCTACTCCCGAAACAGCAAGCACTCAAAGTGTGGTATATCTTGTTCATGCTGTTGCCAAAGCACTTTATGTAACAACAGAGGATCTGCCTTAATGGAACAAAGCAAGGGCTCATCAAAACAGGTTCCTTGTCTGGGTAGTGGCCTTTTAACTGATGCTTCCCAAAAATCCCAGGATCTGCCTCATTCATTTACTAACTGAAACACAAGATCTGCCTCAGTCATTTAGCCAATTGATGCTGAGAAGGAAAGTACTTCATCTTGATCTCCTGTGATGATTAATTAATATTTGGATCATCTTTCTTTCCTTTATCATTAAACACAGCTGAAAAAGTAGGGTCATATTGCTATGAGTGCCTTGGGATGCCCAACATATAAACTTCATGAATTCACCTCGTATATTTAATAACCCTTCAGAGATCCATCACACTTCAGCGCAGAGGAATAACAAGAATTGGTTCCAGTCACCTATGCCTCAAACCAAATGCAACACTTTTTTTTCTCAGATCAGATCAGTACCCAATTTCTCGAGATATATGTGCCTCCCCCCACCACCCCCCATATCACCATCCTGTCAAAACCCATTTTCTCTGCTGAAAGCCACTGGGTGATTTTTAGCAGATAAATGCGGCACCTTCAAAATTCAACTCTATCACATTTTGTTTGTTTGTCTGTCTCTCTGCTATGTTCTGTGCACCTCCTTGCAACAGAGTGATAATACAGTTATTGCCAGTAAAAATGGATGGACATCCCTCTTCCTCTCTCAGTCACACTGACATCCATTCATTTTACACTGAAATAACTCCATTGACTTTATTGTACTTGTTCTGACTTGGTATTGGTACAAGCAAGAGAAGAACAAGGTTCTATTTTTATTTTTCATTTCCTATGTGCAGCTGATGTCTGAGACCCTGCAGCATGCTGGCCTTTGCTGAGAAACTTAACAAAAATCCACCCTTCTCTCTGAAGATAAAACAAGGGTTTATCAGCAAGAAATTAGCAAAGCAATCAACATGCAAGAGGATCCTCATTTAATAAGTGCTAACTTTTATTTTCCTAATAGGCATTAAAAACAATAACGCCACATCCATGATACAATTTGATTAAATTGGCTCTGATGGCTTTGGGAGCAGTAATATGATTAAATGTCTAAGACAGAACATGTTCTTGGTGGCTGATCGGCAGAGTGCCTCGCTTTTATTCCACATACACTGCAATTCTTGGTAGTGATGGCCTTAACCATTTCCTATTCAAGCCTGATGGAAAAACCAAGTTCTTTCCCATCAGGAAGACATCAATTTCTTTCCCATCAGGAAGACCTGACGAAACACTGTGGAGAATTGGGAACAATTTCCAAATATTCCCTTCCAATCTCTCCTTTGTATCTTGCATCCAGCTGCTTGGTCACTGCTTGACCTGTGAGTGGGAAGTGTTTTCCTACCATCTATTGTGAAACACAACCACCAAAGTAAGGAATGGTTTTGGGTCCCTCACTACAAGAAAGACATTGAGGACCTGGAGTGCATCCAAGAGAAGGGCAACAAAGGAGGAGTGGCTGAGGGAATTGGGACTGTTTAGCCTAGAGAAAAGGAGGCTCAGAGGAGACCTTATTTCTCCCTACAACTACCTGAAAGGAAGTTGTGGTGAGCTGGGGGTCAGCCTCTTCCTGCAGATAAGTAGTGGTAGGACAAGAGGGAATGACTGCAAGTTGCGCCACGGGAGGTTCAGGTTAGAAATTAGGAGAAATTTATTCTCACAAAGAGAGGTTGGGCATTAGAACAGGTTGCCCAGGGAGGTGGTGGAGTCACTGTCCCTTGGGGTGTTCAAGGGATTGGATGAGGTACTTAGGGACATGGTTTAGTTAGTAATATAGGTGGCAGAGGGAAGGTTGGACTAGGTGGTCTTGGAGGTCTTTTCCAACCTTAATTACTCTGTGATTCTGTGATCTTGTCACAACCTTCAGTCCAACCTGCATCCTGTGCCCAGGGCTCCTCACCCCTTGATGCAGTTAACACAAATGGAAAGATTCATTCCTGATTCAGAAAGCTACCATGTCTCCCACAGCCAGACTCTGTAATTATTTCTTTCTGACCTATTTCATGGCTCAAGTGACTGAATGAAATTTAACCTCTAAAACAAGAGAAATTTCTCTGTCATGGCATGATTTGTAAATGATCTAAATATGATTCCTTTGTGCAATGAATTTCTAATACATTCGCTACCTTTAAGAAGCTTTTTTAACTGCAAGAAATTATAAAGAAATACTACGGAGATCAAAGAGCTTATAAGATGCCTGTTCATACACTTGAGCTCAAGCATGTGCATAGGTGCCTGATGCCTTGGTACCAGTGGCTTCTGCACAGATTGAGATCCACAACAGTCCAGTTCGATTTCAAGGGAATTTGCCAAGGTGCCAATAACTCTGCTTCCCAATATTACCTAAAATAAATTATATAAACCTCCCAGCATGATGATTTTTACAAGAGCAGTTTATATATCCCATCACGTAGCTAACAGATTAGATACTGCAAGAAATCCTTCTTTCTCATCTCAGTGACCTATGCCAAAGGCCCCTGGCATCAGGACACCAAGAAATAAAACCAATCAAGCTCAAGAGGCAAAATATCTGAACAGATTCATGTTGCTCTTTTTCTGCAGTATATTCTGTACCCTGGTTAAAACAAACACAGAGCCCAGGTGGATTTGTCAACATATTTATACTGGACAGACCAGAAGAAAGCATCTCTGTGCTTCAGAACAGGACATTTTCAGGTGTACTGCAGCAGCGTTCAGTATCTAATGCTAGTGAGCAGAGAGCCCAGCACTAAGAGAAAAGGGAATAAGTATTTCAACTTCTTTTATCAGCCCCCACATCATGCACTTGCACTTGTTCCAAAGCCAGGGCGGACTTTACTGGGGGATGGGGGTGCAGGGTGGGGGGTGGTATTTCTGAGAGGCTTTAGCCATATGCAGAAATAAATTGCAGTTGTCATTATGTAGGGAGATACCTCTTCACACAGCACTTGACCGTGTCAGTTAAAGAAGGGAAGATGGGAAGCCTCATGAACAGCTTAATTTAACAGATAAGGAAAGAAGACAGAACAAAGCCAAGCAGCTTCTGCAAAGGATGCGACACAAGCTCAGGTCCCGAGTTCAGTACCTACATTTCTAATTCAGGAAAAGTCATCTGTCCTCTTGTCTTCCCTGGCCAAGATGACTGTCTAATAGATAACTGGGAAAGTTAAGCTACTTTGGGATTTAAATAATTTACAATGCAGTGGGAGAACAAACCTTTTTTTAATTAATTAAATTCTATAAAATCTGATAATTTAACGGAATCTGAAGTTCCAATGATGATGTAATGGCATATCCTGAGAGAAAATTCTATACATTTTCTCCCTTTTTTCCTCCAAATCAGTAATTACTGACATAATGCTAAATAAGAAAAGATTTAGTCTCCAGTCAAGGAGCCTTTGATGTAGCGCACGGCCTTTTTGTTCTAATTCCCTATAGATAAAATAGCCACAGATTACTCCTTTGTACCCTAACAGCTTTCTCACCATGCCTTCCCGCAGCACAACTTCTTGTTCAGTCAGGCTGGCAATATCTGTAGTGACTTACGCTGCTTATTTTTTTGTTTTCATGCCTGCAAAGGTTCACACAGCCAGGGGAAGGCTCATTTCTGAAGAGGAATAATACACTGAGAAGTCTCCTGGACCTTGTTCATGGTCCTTTCCAGGAGAACTAATTGCCAAAACTAATTAAGACTGAAACTGATGGGGTCCTCTCCCACATAGACTTTACAGGATTAGGAACAATACTAGTTAGCTGTAAACACGGTCTCTTAAAAAAACTACAGATTCTCTTTGCCGAAGGCTTAGAGTGGGCGGGGATCAGAAGCTTTTTGATATGTAAGTATACCCAGCAGTAATAAAAGTCTTACACCAGGTTAACTACACAATTTGCTAATAACATTTGCTGACACAATCCATGAAAATCACTCTGGCAGCCTGATTTCTGGCAAGTGTACAAACGTTTTATTGAACACATGCTGCCTATGAAACATGGTCTATGAAAACATGGCCCCCCCTATTCGCAAACGTGCAGCTGAGTAACATGTGAGTAAATACCTGCTTCGATTCCTCCTAGCTGATAGCAGGCAGGAGTCCTCCAGCTCTTTTGCACACATTTTGGAGGACAAAGTGAGAAAAAGTTTCTCAACTAACTTTGCTGTTGGGGAGCAATATCTCCACACAGTATGGCCCGGAACTTTCCTCACCAGCTAGTGTCAGTCAAGGCAGGCATCCCATGTAAAAGGAATCGCTATTTTCACACTGTTTCAACTTGAAACATGGTCTGCTCGTGTTCTTCCACTCTAACTGGAGCTTTACAGAATTCAATGATGCATATTATAAGCCAAAATGTCTAGCCTCCCCGGGAATTACGTGCAAGAATCTCAAGGCAGTGTTTTGCCCTGAGATTGTCCCTGGCTGCACAGGAGAAAGTCCCAGGGAATATGTATGACTAGACATATAAAATATGTATCAAAGCTGACCTACCCGTCCGTTTATAAAGCAGCATTTCCAAAGGCAGACAGCGAAGCACTGCCAATCACTACCATGACACTAGAACAGCATGATGCAGTTCAACAGAGACCTGGAGCTTACCAGTAAAAGAAGTGCACATGCAGTGGTCCCAAAATATATCCATTCCCCTACCACTGCCACTTCTAAAACCTCCTGTGAAATGGGACAACACAAAACAGGGATGGATTTTTTTCCTGTGTTTCAGCTGAATGGCTGCTACACTTCTGGGGCAATAACTAAAACTGGTTAATAATATAATGGTTTTTTTCTTTCAATATTAGCAAATTTATTTCTATGATATATGTCAGCGACATCTATTTTTTTTGGCACATCTTTGCAGCATCCTTTGGAATTATTCAGAAATGGGAGAAGTCCTAAAAAAACCCCTGAGAAACTGAATGCCAGCATAATGACTTGTGATTGGCAGCTGTTGTTTAAGGTTCTTGCATTTTCGTCCATGTAGAAACAAATATTATGCAATTCTATCCCAGAATTAAATTGCATTTGTTTTAATATTTTGTTTTAATGTTAATATGATGATCTTTCTATTCATGCACTCAGATATACAGAAAAAAACACCCGGGAAGGGGAGGGAAGGGGGAGAGGAGAGGAGAGGAGAGGAGAGGAGAGGAGAGGAGAGGAGAGGAGAGGAGAGGAGAGGAGAGGAGAGGAGAGGAAAAGAGGTGAAAAGAAAAGAGGTGGAAAGGAAAGGAAAGGGAAAAGGAAAAGAAAAAGAAAAAGAAAAAGAAAAAGAAAAAGAAAAAGAAAAAGAAAAAGAAAAAGAAAAAGAAAAAGAAAAAGAAAAAGAAAAAGAAAAAGAAAAAGAAAAAGAAAAAGAAAAAGAAAAAGAAAAAGAAAAAAAAAAAAGCATTGGTTTCACCATAATGTTCAATAGAATCATAGATATTTCCTAACATAGCTCTTAATGATAGATCATATTTGGTCATGTTGGTTTATCAGCTATGCACTACAATCCAAGTACACACATATTTGGGAGAAGAATTCACAAAATACATTGTGCAAGCCTGTCCACAAATCTGGGCCGTGTTGTGAGAGAGCCTTGCCTAATTTATAGCTTCAAGAGGATATTGTGCAAAGCTTGTGGTTGGCCTGACAGCTGGAAGATTTGATCAATGCCAAAAGCCCTGTGAGGGTGTCTTACAGGTTCATATAAAGCGAAGTGTTCTTATAGGTGCTGTGAGTGCTCACCTGTTCTCTCTTTGACACTTCAGGAATTAGTTACTAGGAGGGAGAGATACAGGATGACTACCTGATTTTGTATAAATCCTTTCCTTTCCTTTGCTTGCACAGCAATCTACATTTTTGCAAAGGTGATAGTAATAACACTGGGGTATTTTTATGCCAGGGTGGAGCCTTCTACTTAGGGACTATTAACACTGCATTAAATCTTCGGTTTTTGAGAAGAGGCCTGTCAAGTTTAACAATGAGAACTGTAAACTTCTCCTTCTAAAGAGATGTCTGATGTTCTAGCAGCTTTGCCGGCATTGTTTCTCATCTTCCCTAGAGCTATTTCTTTATTTTAGTGTGGTTCAGACCCAAATCCAGTACTTTTGAAGGGGCTGGCCTGTGCCAATCTAGTAGTCTGCGTTAGTGGTTTCATATTGTTACAATTGTCTCGGTGGCCGGAGTCCTCCAGGCTGGCACAAGTAGGGTGGCTTCTGTTACGCTGCAGATAATTAACTGTATGACTTTGATATGCGCAAAATACACACACGCAAGATGGCGTGTAGGCAGATATCCTTTATTGGCTTCTAATAACAATGTAGAAAACAAAGCAACACAGAAGTCCTCCAAAACTGCAGAAGTAACGCCACAGTAAATTAATCTTCCCCGTCATTATGTCCACAAGTGTGAAACAGTCTGAGGGATGCCAGATTCTTCCTCCACCAGAAATGCTGAATTCTGATAACCATTGAGTGATCCCTCATTTCTTCAATGTGCAAAGCTGTGAAACCCCAAGGGTTATTTTTTTCCCTTTCATTTCTCTGCTGACAAGTGGCATGGGAAGTGTAGAAAGAGTTTAAAAATTTAGCTTTGAGAAAACATATTCCCAATGGGACCTACTTTATACACTGATTTCAATGGAAAACTATTTTCCTAAAGGGTTTTTTTTTCATCCCCTTTTCCAGCTTGCTTCATGAAACCAAATGTTTTACATAATATTGGAAATCAACCCCCCACCCCTCACTTCCTCCCTCCCTCTCTCTGTCTGTCTCTCTGTGGAATAGGCAAATCAATGGAGAAGTGTTCAAGCTTTTGTTAAAATGAAAGAATGGAAAATTAAAGGAGGTTGTTCAGAGTAACAGTCACATAAAAATGTACAGCCTGTGGTTCTTGACTCTCTTTGACTGTAGAACTGTTGCTCGTTTCTCTCCAGCTGCCTGTGATAAAGGTACATATGCGGTCTGTATATAATTATATGAGGGTGTGCAGGCAAACCCCTGCACAGCCAGGATGATGTGAGGTTTCTCTATACACTCATTATGTTCCTGGACTTTCAGATTTTTGTAGACAAAATAAGATTTCTTTCATTAAAATGGGATTTATTTGTGGTTCAATAGCCCGAGGCTATAGAAAAACAGGGCATTTCACCATTGTGTCATTGAACACTGAACTCTTGCCTTTTAATTATATAGGTTTCTGACACCCAACCAGACTTCTCTTTTTATTTTTTTCCCTCCTCCCTTTAAGGGAGATGACGCAATTGTGACATAGCCGGGCCCCAAATAAGAAATTCCTAACCCAGATGGACACGGTATAAACATTGAGATGCAGAGACACTTGGTTTAGCATTGCGGCAGGACCCGGTTGATTTGAACCACACTTTTCACAGGGCCTCGCTGGCCCCCAAATGAGAAATTATTGATCCAAATGGAGTAACATAAGGATTCTGTCATGCAAGGAGAGCGACGTAGTGGCTTTTCCCAGGCAGATGGACCAGTTGAATAGTCAGTGCTTTCCCTGGTGAGAAATGAAACTAGAACAGGTTTTTCCTTTTTTTTCTTTTTTTCTTTCTTTTTTCTTTTTCCTAGTTCATGTGAAAACATTCCCAGTGGTATCAGAAAGCGAGGCATTTCTTATCCAAAAGTGAAGGAACTAAAATGTCCTTAATTATGCAAAGGTAATTTGACCTGTTGAGCAGGTCATATAAAAAAGAAATACAATCCAGCTTCACATAGATCAAGGAAATCTTCAAACTGAAAATGAAAAGTGCTGAACTGTCCCTATTCCTATTAAAATTCAATTTGTGTTGCTGGTGTTGAACACCTCTGGATCTCAGGCCACCTGGGTCCTTTCACATCTGAGATCCAGGCTTCCCAAAGGTCAAAAAAGCCTGATAGTATAAATCTAACACCCAAGTCTGAAGGTCATGAAGTCAGGCTCAGCCCTGAAAAATCAGAAAGATCATCGGAGTCTGCCTGGTCTAGAGACTGATGCCTTCAGTAAGCTATTTCACATAGCACTGAATAAGCAGACTTTACAGTTCAGAAAGGAGATGTATAAAACTTTGAAGTGAAAATGTAGAAAACATGTGTGTGTGTGCACGCACACGTGTGTGTATATATATTTTTTTTTTTCTGAGGCAAGAGACATATTTTGGGGGTAGAAATGATGAAATAAAGTCATCTTCAAATGTTAATACTTCACTAGTGTTTTGTTTGATACAAAAGAAGTCATTTCACTGACTTTACCTTTTCAATGAAGTTTATAAAATTACATGTATTAGGACATCAACTTTTTCAGACACAATTTTATAAGAGTGTTCTGTTTCAAATAGCTCTAGGAAAAATATTAGCTCTTTGACTCTTCCTGTAGGCAGTTCCAGAACAGAGGACCATACCAGCCTTGCAGAAAAACAAAGATAGAATTGTCTGTACACTGATCCAGTGTGCATATATATTTTTAATTATGGTAATATTTTATGTTGGGCAAAATTGGAAGTATCTATAAAAGAAAAATAGAATCAAAAGATTTCTAAACAGAATGGGAGATGATAATTTAATCCAGCTGAAAGTCAAGAATAGACACCTAGAATTCACTTGCCAGGCTTTCATTATATGCCACTATTATCACTCATTGATTAGATTAAATAATTTTTGCAAGCAAGAAAAGGCCTTGCAACCCCCTTGGACCTACTTCCCATGACATCAGGCAGGCTTTTTGTAAACCTTACACTTTTCTCAAAGTAGTCCTGCAAATGCAAACTCAGGAAGAAAATGATCAATTAAATGGCATAGTCATTAGTTCAATGATTGTGACTAAAACATTTTGGAACTTTCTAAATGATGATAAAGAATTTCCCAGTAGCACAAGGTCTCTAAAAATAATTTAGAAAAAAACCTAAGCACTACACAGGGAGTGTCCAGGTTCTGAAGGATCCAGCACAATAGAATCATGGAATCGTTTAGGTTGGAAACCCCAGGTGCTGCCACATTAAACCACTAAACTCTGTCCCTACGCATCTTTTCAATACCTCCAGGATGATGACTCAACTACTTCCCTGGGCTAGCCTGTTCCAGTGCTTGATGACCCATTTGTAAAGAAATTTTCCTGGTACAACTTAAGAGAATTTCCTCTTTTCATAACAATTCTTTCTTGTGAGAAGGGAGCAACATCCACCTTATCACAATCTCCTTTCAGGCAGTTGTAATGTCTCCCCTCAGCGTCTAGGTTGAACAACCCCATTTCCTTCAGCTACTCCTCAGAAGTCTTGTGCTCTGGTCCATTCACCAGCTTTGTTGCCCTATCTCCTATATGCAGTATGGTACAACTTTTATGGAAGTTTTCCAACCCATGTGGCATCTGGTGCAACAAGGTGCTAATGATGAAGAACCAGGAATTCACCTCAGAGTGTCCTGATGTGTTATGTACAGGTTCCCTGGAAATCATTAATATCATCTTCCCAATGCAAACAGACACAAAGGAGAGAGAATAAGAGTCTGACATTGCTTCTCTCTATGGATTGTCTGCACGTATTTCTGTGGGGTGGAAGTGCAACACAAAGCCCATCATGAAAGCTGGTCACAGCTGCATTATGGATGGAGCTGACAGCAAATAAGAGGGCTTATTGCATTTCCAGGTGACTTACAGCTATCATACAGAGTCAATGGGACTTTGGGTTGCCAATGAGACTTCAGGGTAAGGAGGCAGAAGGCAACTTGGAACAGATCTACAGAGGATGAGTTAAAAATAAAAGCTATGTTCCCCCCCACCATTCTCCTTGTCCTTTGTATATTTTTTCTAGCATCTTCTCCATGCCACTGGAAAATATCAGGAGCAGCAATTGAGTTAAAGCTGGGCTGAATTATCCCTTTCACAAACCCGTGTCTTCGGTTTTTTAAAGTAAAGGTTTCCTTTATTAATTTTACCCAGCTAGCATTCACTTAGCATTTGCTTTGAGGGATAATTGACCAGGTTGAGGCGACACTCGCCAGAATGAGAACCATAAATCAGAAATAATTTCCAAAATTGGCTGAGGGGCTGATATGTTGAATAGGCAAATACAGGTAAAAATCTCTCTATTAGGCCTGACAGGAGCGGCAAATGTCAAGCAAGTGCTCCCTAATGCACCAGATTAGATTAATTTTGTGGTTCCTTCTTTGGGTGATTTTGTCTTTGGAATGCTACTGTGCTCTGACAATGCTACCAGACTGCTCTCCTGGAGGGGGGTAGTTTCCATTTTCTTCTTAAATGAGGAGTAACCAAAATTGCTGTGGAAAAAAATGGTCACTTTTTAAACTCTAGCTTTTCTTTGAAATGAGTCCATTCATAGTCCCAGCTGTAAGGGAAGAGGGAAGGAAAGGGAAGGGAAAAGGAAAAGGGAAGGAAAGGAAAGGAAAGGAAAGGAAAAGGAAAGGAAAGGAAAGGAAAGGAAAGGAAAGGAAAGGAAAGGAAAGGAAAGGAAAGGAAAGGAAAAGGAAAGGAAAGGGAAAGGAAAGGAAAGGAAAGGAAAGGAAGAGGGAAAGGAAAGGGGAAAGGAAAGGAAAGGAAAGGAAAGGAAAGGAAAGGAAAGGAAAGGAAAGGAAAGGAAAGGGAAAGGAAGGAAAGGGGAAAAGAAAGGAAGGAAAAGCTTCTAAAAACCCCAGAAGATTAAAGTGTCTGTCACAATGAAGTGGGAACTGCTTGGTCATCTGGGACAACTCAGAGTCCACTGGATTTGCTTCTCAAAGCCCATGGTAAAATCCTCTCAGTTGCATGGCATGAGATTGTTATAAAGTAGGCAGATGGCTTGCCAGAAAATTACTTCCAATACTTCTGTTCACTTAGTGCTTTTTTGTCAAGTCTATCAAAACATTTCGCCAAGAGCAGTGCAGTTAGTAATAGATAACTTTATGAGAAAGTAGGTAACTATGATTTTATTTGACAAATAGAGAGCTCTGCTGGTGGTGATGTCAAAGGCAGCAATCAGACCCTAATGATTCCAAAACCCAGAGTCCATAAAGCAAACTCTTCGAGCTTCATGCTTTTCCACCACCTGGCAGCAAAGGTCAAAATAATCAGATTTATGGATATTAACGTGGTTTTGGTCAGTTTGTCGAAATAATTTTCATGGACTTTCTGCTAAATAAGAGGTGTGTTTCCTCCATGCCTTTTGAATGCAGGCATACACATAAAAAAACACATACACTGCAAAAATGGCCAAAATCAGTCCCAGAATAAAACTGTGAAAATTCACAGTTTCTTCCACTGAGCAATTATTTCAGTTTTTGCCAACAGGAATGGTGAGATTTTAGCATCAGGTTTTTTGTTTGCAACATAAATACTTGTAAAGCAAAAAACTGGTAGCTTTGCAAACTCTAGATGTATTTAAGGATTCTTCTGTGAAATATGATGGATGAGGGGGAAGAAAGGAACAGCTCTTGCATGGGAAGCCATAATGAAAAAAGTTCTCTGAGTACCTCAAGACTCAAGACCTTGAAAGATAACAAGGTTAGGGTCATGATACAGACGGATTGCAGCTGATAGTGATGGCTGAAATGCATAGAGAATTGTGGGCTGGTAATCAGACTGACAGATCGTGGTATTTCCCACTACTCCCAATTTATTTCTTCCTTGAAGTCATAAGCAGGTTAACTCCTCCATTTCTCTGCCTTAGGTTTTGCATTTGTGTATAACCCACTGTACCAGACTTACAGACAAAGATCAGTGCCGTGCTCCACCCAAGTTTGACACAAGATCTTTCCCCCTAAGACGACCTGTTCATCTGTGCTATATTTCCAGAGTCTGGAAAGCAGACTGCTTCCCCAAAACTGCACATTTACACTCACTGTAAGAGGCTTAAGATGTTATGTAGGGACACCTCTTTCTTTTTACTTCAAATCCTGCCAGAGAAATGGTCTTCCAAGGAAATAGAAGGGATATGGCTTGTTTCATCTTCCCTAGAGGGGGTATAAAAATTCCATAAATTCACTGGGAAGAAACTGATACAAGTGCAAAAAGTTCTATAACCAAAGAGGCAGTGTTGACCCAAAAGCTATGGAGTGACCTTGTGTACCCCTAGGCTGGAAATCAGAAGAAAGTTCTTGGAACAGTTTTCTAATAAGGGAGCAGAGGAGCAAACTCCTAAATCAGCTAAACCCAACTGATTCATCCATTAATTTTATTATTATGCATGAAAGTTATCTCTAGAGCTGTGAGTTGGACTTGATCAAACGCACTCAGTGCACAATCACATGTTCCTGGTGTAGAAAAGAGAGAGAACAAGTATATAGTAAAAAAGTTTATTTTATTTACCTCAGCAAAGTTGATACACGTTACTCACAACTAGTTTCTTTGGACTCACAGAAAGCATTTTGGAAGCTCAACATGAGGCCAAAAGGACAGGGAAGAGAATGGCTAGACCAGTACAAAGCAAGCTGGGGGCAGTATACCTCAAGAGTCTCATGCTTAGTAGTATTTTATTTTATTTTATTTTATTTTATTTTATTTTATTTTATTTTATTTTATTTTAATTTTTATTTTATTCTATTTTATTTTATTTTATATAAACATGTGAGTAGAAGCAGCTACATATTTATCTTGGACTTTGTTCCCCCCCACTTTTAGAGGTAGCACCACCTTAAATAGTTCATCACATGGAGGACTGAGAGTGAAGTCTACATCAAATCTGGTACTAATAAAACTAGACTAAGACTAGGATCAGAAGCAGACTCACCTAGGAGTACATTTCCTATCACAGGCACCTATGGTTTGATGGGCCACATACATTGCATGTAGCTCTCAGCCAGTAAAGCTCTTCAGACTTGAGATCTGACTACCCTCTCTTACCAAAAAATTCTCAGATGTGGGGAAAGACTTATTGGAAAACTTCTCTGAGGTTCACCCAAGAGAGGTATTTTTCCTTGTTCCTTCTCAAATGAGACGAGTATCTAATAATACAGTAGCCATAACTATTTGAGTTTGGTCTGCTCCAGTCTGAACACCCACCGTGTCTATTTCTAAACCATTTGCCCTTCCCTAATTCTTACAAACCACTTTACAACTCCAGTCTAATCAATAACAACTGTGTGAAACAGCACTCAGACAGTAAAGAAGTTGGAATTCCCCTTAATAGCCCTTTAAAGGAGTTTTAATTAATTCCATGCGCTTCTGTAGGATTATCAACTTTACAGTATGACTGCATGTGAAAGCTTTAAGAGATTTCACTTATGTCTGCAGGATGTTATGTTACAAAAACTGGTTTTCATGGCTTGTCACAGCTCCCCATTAGCTTCTTGATTAATCCTAAAATCCCACTTCTCCTTCCCTTCCTATTTTAACTAGCTGTCTCTGCAGTTTCTGCTATTGGCCCCTCTTACGTCCCTTCTCCTAGAGCCTGATCCAGCTCTTAGTCAAGGAAATAGAAAGATTTCCACAGATGGTAATGGGAGCTTGGCAGGATCATTCCCTTTCCTTTGCTTACACCTCAAAGCAGCCATTTAGCTAAAGCTGTGCAACAAATCCATTGCGCAGCTCCAGTTAAAAGCCAGAAATTCTTAACTCTTACCCAGATGCCTGAATTTTCTCACGTTTTCCAGTTTTCAATGGGTATTTCTCTTCTTTCATCGCCTCCAGGTTCCTCTCAATTCCTGCTCCTTTTTTCTACTCCTTTTATTCTCTTTAGTGCCTATTTCCATTCCTTCTATTTCACGACGCAGGTCCTCTTTGCAGGATCTCCCAGTTCCTGACTTCCTGCACCTCTTCCCCTTGTGCCACTGATTCCTCCCTCCTTCCCGTTCTTAGTACCGCTGAGCCATTCATCTCATTTCCATTAATCACACAAGACTTGTGCTAATTATTGTTCAGCCGGGAAGATCTGAAATAGCATCAGAAATGAAAGAGAGCAAGAAAGAGAGGAAGGGAGAAGAGATTTGCTGCTGCTTTTTTTTTTTTTTTCCACCATCATATTTACAGCCAGTGACTTTTCTTAATGAGCTTATGAAAGGAAGGCAAGTGATGTTAGTGCAGGAAAGCCCAAGCGCAGTGTGTAGCTAGAGGCTAGAGTTCATGAGCTGTCCAGAGCATGTTTTATCAGGTCACTGAGTCAGATGCACTATAGGGCAATTTCTCTTTCTCAGCATTAACCCTCAACTCCGAGTCTCTGCTGGAAAGGCCTCCCCCTTCACAAACACTCCAGGATAAGATGATAAGAAGATTACAAGTAAAGCCTCTCTTTAGCAATTCCACATCTCCTGTCAGACACAGCAAGTTAAATTACAGTGCAGGCTGCAAATGCATTGATCATCCACTCAGCTCCTACAACCCAGGGGTGAAAAGATCCATGCCGAGGATAAGTGAAGTAATCTCAGGAAAGTTTATTTTAGCTGGGAGGGGTTAAACAAGTTCAATGAGGCAAGGCTTCGGGAGGGCGCTGGAGCCAAGTTCAGCAATGTCTTGTTTGTGCAGGTAGAGGCTGCAGGTTATACATGCCACAGCTGTTCAGGTCTCCTCCGGCACACTCGTACCGTGCCGTGCAAGCTGCAATACCTCACCGGTGGTGATGGGGAAGTGCTTCAGTCATTCCAGTGAAAGCCTCCACACATTTGCCATAACCAGGGACCCATCGATACAGTAACTGCCTCTTTATTGCAGCAACTTTATTCTGCTGAACCAAAAGAGGACTTTTTATATTCACAAGAGCTTCCCTTTTTAAATAGGTTGCAATAGCATTCGTTTTACCTATAAAATCTAGACTGTGTTTTATGATGGAAGAAATAAACCTCCCTAAGCAGTTTTGACAGAGAAGGCAGGATTGTCCATTTTAACGATAAAAAAAAGGAGAAAGATTATAAATCATTACGAGTGCTTATGAATTCTATTCATGACTGCCTTCTTTATTAAAAAGACCCATTGTAAAATGGAAAGTTCAGAAGGCTTGGTGGTGAGCGAAAATGAATTATAATGACATCACTGGGTCATGAACTAGGCCCACTGGCTACTTTCCAGAATAAAATTGACTGGAGAGATCAGATGAGCCCATTTGTACTAAGAGACATCTGGGTGGCAGCCAGAGAATCTGGGTTCAAGCTCCCTATTTACAGAACATGTTTCCCTTTCCCCTTTCATTACCAGGAGTAATCTGGATTTCCTAGGCACGATGTGTGGGATAGTGATGTCACTTGAGTCAGATTCCAGGAGGATTTTCCCTAGAAAAGTCCTTCATACTCCTCGCTCGGTGAAGGACCTCATGAAGAACGCGAACATGTCAACATCCAGCTGACAAGTACAGAACATTCCCACTGCACTGCTGATGGGAAGCATTTTACCTTCAAATAAGCATAATTTGTCAGACTTTTCTGTCACTTTTTCCTCCTCATCTCTTTCCCAGATAATAAACAGCGTCTGAAACCCAAGAGAAACTCATTTCAGCTAAGAGGTCATTTGTAAGCCTTTAAGGACATTTGCTGAAAAAATGAGGGGATAGCATTTTTCCCCTCTTTTTGTCTTAACTTTTTCAGTTTTCTTTCTAAATGCAAAATGACATCTCATTCAAAGCTTTCCAGTGCCATCTTCATCTTTCCAATTCTACAATTTACACTTCTTTGATATTGTTTGAGACTTCAAGGAAGCTTTTACCTAATACTGTAATACCTATTATCTGAAACATTTACGTGCACATACACTTGCCAAAGAGCAATAATGCAGATCAATTGGATGTCAGCAGTCCAATAAGGTGGAATAGTATATTTTCTGGGGAAGAAAAGATGTCTAACCATCTGACCTTAGCACTGGCACCATCTCAATATTAATATATTTTATGCATGCATGTGATAACATTTTACCTTCCTTATGGTCCTGCAGGGAAGTTTCTCTTCTCCCTACTGAGGATTATTACCTATTCAGAGGCGGTTATGATTATAGATACTTACTAAGACAAGAATAATTGACCATAAAAAACCTTTTATATTCCCACAATTATTTTTGCATTGACTAAAAGTGTCAAGAAAATCTAATTTTATTAGCAGGTCCCTAATTTTGCTTTCCTTTAACTTATAACTATCTTTCCTTCCCTACCAAAAGTGTGTTTTCACTTTGAGGTGTTTGGCAATGATATAAAAGAATAATTTGTCACATGATTCCTACTGGGAGCACGTGGATCAAATATCAAAGTAGGTACAATATTTCAGCAGGAGAGGAAGCTGACTTGAGGAAGGTATTGAGACTGTGTGTACATGGAGGAGTGTCAGAAGATATCTCAATGAAGGTTCTTCCAGCAAGTCCACATGAAACTGATAGTCTGACAGAGATGATGCCAAAAAAACATCTAATGAAAATTTTGGAAGATAGGCACTGAAAATCCAGCTCTGCTGCAAATGTGACATTCAGGCTATTCTTCAGTAAAATTTGAGTCTGAAGTTACTCAAGAAGACTTATTAAATGAAACAACACAAACAGGGACTATCCGTGAGATGCGAGCAGTTAATAAATATAGATGAGAAGTGTGACAGCAGAGTGACAGATTCTCAAACACAAGTCTGTTAACTCTAGGTAAATTAACAGTCTTCTTCTAGCAGGCCTTTACTTAAAAAAGAACCCAACCCAACCCACAAAACAAAATATGCTACCCTTGCATTCATGGTAAAACTGAAGCCCAGGCACACTGGGTGCTACCCTGGTTTCAGGGAGTGAGCTGCTAATTCAGCCAAAGGAAAAGGAGACTGGATGGGCCTCAGTGCTGCAATTAGTATTACAAGCACTGTGTACTTCGAGTTTTCGTGAATGTTTTCTGAAATCCAGATCTCAAAATATGGGAATCGTAAAGGCACTTGCAAGTCTCTAAAAAAGTGTAGCTCGATTAGGTGCTTTTGAAAATCCAGTCTGAGTACGTCTATGGGAGTCCAAAAATACCTTTATTGCACAGCTTTGACCATGGCCCAAATCTTATTATAGGAGTGCCCTCAAAAAATTCAGCACTATCCAGATCCAAATTGGATTGGGGTAAATGCAGACCAAACATCCATAAAGCACTATGGAAGCTCTGACAGCAATCTGCGTAAGCATTGCCACACTAACGGCAGGACAGAAGGCTATGATATGGCTCCAGTTTAAATCAAGCATGGCCTTCTGATCCAGGCCTGAAGTTTGCTCCAGGTACATCTCTTCATCTGATACCTACTGAGTTCACCAAAGAAGCTGTTCTATATTTTGTTGTGCTTTTCACCTGAATAAAGTATTTCAGGACTTGGCCTGGTATTAACAGAGATAATTGGAAACTTTTCAGCAAAATATGCTGTTTCAAAATCAAATTGATTTGTGGAAGTATTTCAGCTTCAATAGGGGCTTTATTTACAGAACTTCTAAGAGCAGCATGGCAAATGTCCATGCCTTGGAATTTGGTTTGCTTTCTGCTTCTGCTGTGGGTTTTCTGTGTTATCTGGGCCAAATTCCTTTACTATCTCTAAACTTTGTCTGCTTCTTCCTTCAAAGTTTACTGTTCTGAAAGACAAAGAATGCATATTTCTTAAGCTTTGGATATTTTATGAGTCACTGCAGAAAGCAGGGTGCTCCATGGTCCAGCACATGGCTGAAAACTGATTTCCAGCTGCTATGCTTGTTCAGTATGCCAGTGCACATACCCGCTGGAGGACACCTTTGACTCTTCCTGAGGTTAAACTTGAAGATTTGCCAACAGCCTGGAAAAAGGGGCAAAGTCTTGAAGTTACCCTTGCATAGGTCCTTGAGATAAAGAGCAGTTGTACCCTGGGCCTCTTCAAACCAGAGATAAATATCCCTTCTCTAATTTCCAAGAAACATTGCTCTCAGCTAAGAAAGTGCAGCTGCCAAAGTTGCCACAGAAAGGAATCACTACCTCCTACCATGTAAGGACATAGTGGGGGTTAGTTTCGAGAACTGCTCTCCTACAGGATTTCACTTTGCTACCAGATTCGTAAAGCTAACTTGAAATATTTTCTTCATCAAGAGCATAAAACAAAGGGACAGAAGAATTTCTTCCTATTAGATTATATCCATGAATGAAAGTTTAATTGTTTAGTTTAAAACTGTTTAAGGAAACTCTCACATGAATAGGAAGTCAGACTTTTAAGAAAGGCAGTCATAAATATAAACAAAAATGTGATGCCAAACAGCAATTAGTGCTTTGTTCCTTTTTTTGAATGACAGCATGCCTTAAATTCATTCATTTCCAGTTCTGACTTGCTGTAATGTGTAAAAATACTACTGCAAATCCACTAAATAAGCTTTGTCTTTCTCTTTTGAGGTTCCTTGGCTTTTGCTGGCTTTCCATGCAATATTGTCCTGTTATTGTGCAAGGCACAGAAGTCTCCACCTCTTTTTTAACTTTGTTTGGAATGGCAATTGTTCATAACTGACTTACCTGGAAATGTTTCACAGATACAGACAGAGATTGTGCTCACCAGCGAGAGTGCTAACAAACTGACTGCTGGTATTTAAGTGCCATGACATGTAGAGTCAGCGCAGATCTAGATGGTTCTAATTGCTTGCAGTTGTTGAGTGACTGTCAAAGCCATTTATTCTTACCGCTGATGGTAAATTTTTGGGGAAACGTCACTGTAGACAAGAAGGTAGATTTTTCAAAAGTACAAATGGTAGCCAGGCATCTTGCTGCCATTCGTTCCTTTGAAAACCCAGCCCAAGTCCTTAGACAAGTTGCCTGGCAAACAGATGTGTAAGGATAGATTGGACATTTAGGTATCAACACCATCTTTGAACTTCTTGGATGATGCATCTGCCAACATTTTTTTTGGCCTTTCCTCTAACACTTAATGTCTTCTAAGATGAAACACTAGCAAGTTCTTTAAGCTCATGTTATTTTAAATACAGGCCAAGACCTTTAACGAATTTGCTTAGTGATGGCAGAGGAGGAAGAAAGATTTGGTCCTAAGTGTTGTTCAATAGCATGTCTTGGTTTTCTCTGGATGGTAGCCAGGACTGATATTTAAGAGGTGTTTTGCTGATGGACTATCCTACTTCAGTGACAATAACAGAGTAGCACAGTCCCCAGCAGCCTATCCATCTAGCTAAATCTAAGAATAGATTCATAAAATCAGAGAAAATTCACAGACGAGACTGCAAGAATTTAACTCACCATTATCAAAAGAGAAAGGAATATAATCCTCTTCTAGAGCACTGGTTCTCACACTTTGGGGGCAAACAGAGCATTGTCAGCACTCCAAACTCATCATGAACCACCAAGCATAGTTAATCAAACTTTTAATTGAAAAATCAGGAAAAAGAAAATAAAACTTTGGCCACAAGGATAATAGGACTTTGAAGACCACCTGCTGTAATCTCACAGACCACTGATTGCCCTCTGACTACGATTTTAAAGCTGGTTTTGATGAAGTTTCTGCACAGCACTGTAAATTTTAAAAAAAGGTAAGAATTAGTGAAATAGCAGTAAGAAATTAATTGACTTTTTAATTTATAGTGTTTTGGATGCCTTAGATTGAAAAGTGTGTATGTAGCAAGGAAAAGTTTTTCCTATATCTGTTCTCAGCAGAATCTTGGGATTGGCATTGGGAGCTTAGAGCAATATCTAAAAGGAAAAGCAAAGAAACCAAGAAACTATCAATGCAGTTGTGAACTAATACTACAGCACCAGAGATGTGACATGGAGGCCAGCCTATAAAGAAACTGATTGAGATAGGGAAATGTTTTAAATTTTTTTTCACTATATATATATATATATGTTGCATTTTGAAGATTAAGACACTAAGATCTTGCAAACAAAAGCTGACTTCTATATTTCACTCTAAAGTTTCTTCAGATTGAAATAGCACATTTTTTTGAGAGCATAAGCATTTAAAAATTTAATGTTAATTTAGGATGTATGATAAATGTTTTGTTAATCACTGATGGGATTTTTGAGGTCACAACGAAAATCTCCCCACTTTAATGGAAATTAAAATGACCGCCCCTGAAGTAAAAAGTTTCATATAATTTCAGCAAGTGTTTCAGTTTTTAAAAAAAGACTGAAAATCAGAAAGAGCTTGATGGAAAAAAATGCAGTCTTAGATCTAGAAAGACAGATAGAATCAAGAAGCAACTTTAAAGCATCAACAGTGCTCAAAAAACATTTTCTCTTGCTTTTTATCAGGTGCCTTTGCTGCCTTCGACAATGCCATAGGGCTGAGGCTTTAAAGAACATGCTCAGAACATGACACAGCTATCAAGCAGGGCTTAACACACCTTCTGTCCACATCTGAAGACGTTGATGTGGAACCTACTGCTAGAAACCTATTTAAATGAACCTATTTAAATGGGACTATAAAGAGCATCTACCATGGTTTATAGCACCAAAGATCCAAAATTTTACAGGCTCTAGTTAAACAAAATTCCCAGTGTTATCAATGGGTGGGCTCCACAGCACCTTCCAAGTGCCAAAGATAAATAAACAAAATTGATGCCACAGGTTAAGGTATAAAAATCACTGAGAACATGAAAATACAGGAAGCTTTTGGTGGGACATTCAAAATTCACTTTAACTGGAACTCAAAGCCCTGGACTTTGGAAGAGGTCTTAATTTTCACCAACTCTAAGCTTTTTAACACGATAGAGAATTTCGTCATTGAGACAAAAAATGAGGAAAGCTTAACCTACAATTACTCATCTAATAAAGTCCAGAGCCTTGTTCTTAAGCGGCTGAGATAGCGAAATTTTATCTGGAATAAGCATCTGAACTTCTGGGACAACCTCCAAACCTTTTATGATATGACTAAAATACACCCTTTTTTAACAGCCCACATGCTCTTTGCCAGTCTTCTACCTCAAAATGCAGACACTACACAGCCAACTCTTAATGTATATTGAATCCCCTGGTAGACACTCTTATTCAGAAATAAAGTGCCCTTGATCTCCTGTAGCTTTATTCTCCCAGTTTAGTCTCTCAAATTTGAGAGTTCACCAGTGCTTATATAAAGATTTCACAAATGTAACAAAGTTCTGATTTCTGAATTTCTTCTTGGCTTTCCTCAATATGCCTAAGCACCCCATAAACTAAAAATACCTCTGGGGAGAAAAAGGGACTCAGAGTACCCTAAACCATAGGAGCAGGGCTGCAAGGGACCTTTTGCCTCTGTCTCTGCCTTCTTATGTTTTATGCAACCCCATCCCCTTTCATGTAATTAATCTGACAAGTTTTTGAGCAGCTGTCCTGAGCTTTGGGTAGAAAATTTTTATCCTCGCTGAGAACAGCATGGAAAACTTTTCCAAGTCAGCTAACAGTTTGTTTCACTGTGGGTTTTCAAAGTCTGAGTACAGATTTACAGCATGTTTTATGTATATTTTTTTAGTCCCAAGGTCCCGTCTCTTCACAGATACATACACAACGTGTCATGTAGAAAATATAAATTGTTGATTGTACAGGCACTTTCCTCCTTTTTAAACCTTTCCAAAGGTCTTTTTGTTAAATACACCCAGACACCGTTTGACAGATGAGGGGCTAATTGCTCTGTGAATTACCTCTATCGATTCCTGTTTCATGTTGAGCCAAACAAACAAAAGATATTAATGCTTCGAAAAAAATGAATGATGACCTTTCTCTGCAAACACAGCTTGCGGCCTCTGATTATTGGTGATTCCAAAGAGCAGCGGTCAATCGCAATAGCTGTAACGCTATGATCACTATAATAAGCTTGCCTGACCTTCTCTGCCATGTTAAGTGGTTTAAATTTATTTGCCCAACAACAGTGGAGCTTTCATTTAAAGTCACAGAACATTCAATTCTATCTAAAGATCCAGGCTATTTTTGTTAAAAGCTTTACCAGTTTGAAAAAATAAAAAATAAGTGCCCCACTCGGAGGTGATAATAATAATAATGGATACAAGGCATAGCCAAGGAGTTATTTTAACCTGCATAATCAAGAGTCCTTGTTATGGCTGTAACAGCGTGGATTTTTCTCGAGCATTTTGCCTTCCTACTGCTCCACTCATCTTAGCAGTGTAATCTGTTTTGCACTCTGCCTTCAACAGAGTTGCAGCTGGGCACTATCTTTGCAGTTATCCCAGCTGGACTAAAAGAAAATCATTATCATTGAATGCAAATACAGTCCTAAAATCCAGTCCCTGTTAGCAAGATTTCCTAAGAAGTGGTTGATAGCAGTTTGGCTACGAGCAAAACTCCTGCAAGTCCTTCATCGATGTTCTCTCTCTTTTCCCTCTTCTTCACTGAGCTTAGTGTGAGGGGGGGGGGGAAGATTAAAAAGTAGAAATCAGGGTGAGAAAAAACACAGCAGATGAAGCGTTTATCTTTTTGCTAGAAGCAGTCTGCAAATTTGCTGGAATATTCTTTATCTTGAGATTTCTACCTCCCTCCTTGGTTTCCTATGGACAAGAAATAGGTGCAATACAATCCTTCGTCTTGATGTCTGTGACAATATGACACTGCATCCATAAAATGGGAATAATAATCCTTAGTCCCCTTTTTAAAGTGCTTTTCTAAGTGTTGGATACAGCAACCTCAGTAAAGTCCTTGGGAATTCAACATTCATTTTGATCACTGTTATAACCCACCATAGTATCTGGTATCAAATGAAGGCTGAAATACAGAAACAGGAAAATACAGTCTGAATTTGTTGGAGACAAAAATGCAGGATCAGAAATGATTCCTGGGGGAAACCAAAGCCAGCAGAAAGCTATTCACTTCTCTCAGCCTCATTTTTAAAATTCCATTTACCTTCCTCTCTGCAAGGAGGCAAAACCACTATTGCTCAGGAAATTCCTTCTCCTTCCACAGATCCAAGTATCAGGCCAACTCGACCACTAACCCACAAGGTCACCCTCTCCCTCTGGTCCCCATCCCTGGGTGTTCAGCATGCCTGGAGCTTGTTTGGTTGATGGCCTCTGAGCACATGGGTTTAGCCGGCATCCAGTCCATGAGCCCCACTTGGAGCCAATTACCCTCTCTATTTTCTCAAAATAACAGGGAATCCAGGGAGAGACAACAAACAGTCATCAAGGTGCCTCTGTTATGAATACAGGGTGGGATTAAGAGGGGAAAGGAAGCTCAGATGTGTTGGCAGGTTGGTGGCATCCTCAAGGGCAAATGTATGTAGTGATGTAGACATGCTTATCTTGAGGAAAACTTGGAAGTGCCATAAAGCTGAGTCAAGTGCAGGAGGGTAATACCTGCCAAAAGAAGCGGTGAATCAGGTAGTAAACCATAGTAAAGAATACAGGAAGAAGACATGTGGGGAAAGTACCCTAAACTTTTCTCTGTGGATATGCTGGCACGGAGCATGGCTGTAGAGGATGTTTGTGTCTGTGAAAGAAATTTCTTCCTTAAATGAATTTATTATCAAAATGCCCCTGAGGCTGGAATTTAATTTCAAATAGAGCTTAAGTAATCAGACATCTATGTCTTGGAGCTGTGAAAGTCTGAGGCCTGTTGTTCTGCAAGACACAGCTATATCTTTAACATTGAAAATTAAAGTTGTGAGAAAAGTGTGTTTCAGGCTTAACAAAATTCTGATGCATTTATATATACATATCAGAGTTGCACCCAAGGAAGCAAAAGTCCTTTAAAAGCATTATGTGGCAAAGAGCCCTGAATCATGGGAATGCTTTGAAGGGTGAAACTGCAGTGGCCAAACCAAGAAAGAAGTTGTCTTTTCTCCCCACCCAAGCAGTCACATTCTCACTGTAGTAACTGTCCAGCTTGGCCATCATGGAGAAGGGCAGTTCTTTACTTGGAAATCATAGCATAGTGTAGAGCACTACTCTGCATCAGCAGATCACAATGAAGTTCAAAAGCCAAACCAGAAGCGCTTTTTATAAAAGGGAAACTGAGGCACAGAGATGGAGAGAGGCACACAAGTAAGAAATAAAAGGAAGAAATTTGTCCATGCGATCCACAAGTCCATCTGACCTGATTATGATAAGGAACTTTCACAAATTCCTCCCGCTGCATGGTTTTACATGTTCTAAACCAAATATATGGAACAAGCAGGTAAATATTCACAAACCTTGAAATAAAGAGGCATCTGGCTAAGTACTGAGCAGGTGTTGAAAATATGTTCACACAGTTGTCAGGGTTTTTCGATATACCGATATTCCGGAGACACTGGGGTTTTTTTTTTGCTTTTGGTGGTTGTTTTTATTAAAAATTAAGATATCTTCAGCATTTTTGTTGAGCCTGAGAAAGTAGGGAAGGAAAGAAGTGGTGGGAAGAGGTATATTTTAAAATGCAGTCTTCCTACAGGCCAAAGCTAACTTGATTAAGGATTAAAACTATGTTCATCTGTTATCTACTAAAAGCTATTCTCATTTGCGTAAGGAGTCGGTGCTCTCAGACTAGTCTGTTACTCCTGGTGCTGTATCTTCCTACAACTGTTATTTTTGTCTCTGGAACGCCCAGGAGGCCAAGAAGCAGAAGAGTGAGGATGCTCCTGCTTCCAAGAAGCTGCTCCAGAGCCCCCATGTCACCTTTACTCATTTCTGTGCAGTCGTTCAAGTTTCTTTCCCATGTATTTCCCTCAGGAGTAAACTGGACTTGGAAAAAATAGAAAGAATAAACATAAAAATCTCTGATAAATATTTCAACTAGCTGAAGGTCCAGCAAAGTGTGTTTTTAAGTAGATGCTGTGTGAGCTCTCTTCAGCCTAGCCGCCCTTTTGATTTCAAACAGCACCACTATGTTTGGAGAGAGTATAATATACTTTGGCCAGCAAACTGGTTGCTTTGCAATAGACTCCACCAGTGTAGCAAGCGTTAGGACTGGTTTCTCACAAGAGTAGCTCTTCTGAAATGCCATTTCACACCAGCTGGGGATCTGCTCCCTAAGAACAAAGGAAACAAATTACAGCGAATCCCTGAAGACAGATAGCTGGCATTTCCTCCCACTTGTGCCTCCACCAAGTCAAAAATAGCTTCTGTTCAGGAGACATCACACACAGATGAGGATTCAAACCATTCTCAAATTAAGGATGCTGCTCTGCCACTGTTTCTCCGAGAACACCGATATGACACATTTCTGGCTCGAGCAGGACGGATGCAGTAATAGATGGATCTCCAAGTACTTTGGATTTTATAGGACACCTCCCAGTGGAATGTCTGCAGTTGTTAGCTCAAGGGATGAAAAAGCCTGTGAAGTTGTATTCCCACAGCCAGATGGGATATAGGACTTTCTCCCTCAGCTGAGAACCTTGCATTTCAAATCCTGTCTAGGTAAATTACCTTTCCAGGGCTGGGTATTTCCTTTTTGGATATTCCTTGGAAACAACCTTCAGGGAATTGACTAACTTCTTAATGGTTTGGTCAGACAAGAAGGAAGGAAACTTGCACTGGTCCAGTGGGAGGCACCACTTCAGGCAGTCAGCATCCTGCAATTCTTCCAAATCGGTGAATCATAGCAGTTTAACGCTCTTTCAAGGGCAAACTTCTTCCTTTCAGATAGGGCCAAGGTAGCAAAGGCAAGACCTAAAATAGTTCCAGCCAACGTTTGGCTTTGAAAACAATTTCAAAGAGCCACTGCTGACTGCTAGGAAGAAGTCTCGCCTTGATCTAGAAGAACTGGACAAAGAATATCTCTTTGAGTCTAAAGTCTGGAAAACAAGGACCTATTAAAAAAATGAGACTCATTCATAAGATTTACTTAATATCTCCATGAGCGTTCCAAGGAAATGCACAAACAGCAAGGCTTGCCTCTTCTTGTGGTTGCTGGAGATTAGAAATAGTCTGATACCTGCCTAATTCCTGATTTATATTATTTATATTACGGTATATTATATTATACTATATTGTAATTAAAAGCAGCTACAGATCTTGCTACAAAGAAAGTTCATGGCATCACCTTCATCTCTCTACTATAAACAGGGCTGTGGCTCCAGGGGCTTTTGTGAGCTTTTCTATACAAAACATTGCTTCACCTCTTCAATCAGTGGGGTTTACATTTACATTTTGCTGTAGGTTCTATTTCCAGCTCAGAGCTATGCTTTTCACTTTAACTATAGCCTCCAGACTTTTTGAGAAGCTAGTGGCTAAACATTCACAATAAGTTAAGGCATGGTATCCATCAACACCTCAGCCTTGTGTAATAAGTGAAGAAAATATCTGGGTAAGTGGTTCAGTGCTTCTTCAAGCTCCTCAGAGGAGGTTTGGATATGATAGTGGGTCAAACAGATTTCTATAGATAATAATTCATATCTAATGGGGTGAACTTAAATAAAAGGTCAGGTGGTAGAAGCTCAGAGTTGCAATTCAGATGTCAAAACTAGAAAAAGGTGTCCATTTAGTATGACCTCCTCATAAAAGGGTACTTTTGAGTCCAACTCTAGTCTGTTGGTATGCTGTGACAGGTAGGAGCCAACGAAACAAATGGGGAGAGTCTGATGCAGTCCACAGACAGAGTTTTTGTTTTTTAAACACAATCATATCAACATTTCACCTAAGATGGAATCCAGATTCATCTTTTCCTGATCAGATACATCTCCTGCTAAAGTTCTGTAAAAGCTTTTACTTCTTTCCCAAAAACTCCAGTAATACTGATAATTAATTGATTTAAGAGAAAAAAGCTGGTTGGTATTTCTGGCAGAAGTCACTGTGAACCAAAAGCTTTTTATACAAAAAGGTGTTTGGAAATGAACTATGGGATAAGACCAGGAATGAATGCTTTCTTTCTTAAGAAAAAAACAAACAAACAATCAAACAAAATATTGTGTTAAAACTCAGATATTTAAACCAATTTCTTTGAGGATTTTATAGGTAATATCAGTTAAAAAAATCAAAAGATTTTTAAGAGTCAATATGTCTCTCTACATTGATGCAATTTGCATAACCTTTCACAACTTAGCAAGTAAAAATAGAGAGGTTTTCTACAAAACTGAACTGCCCAGTATTCAGACGCCAACCAACTGTCTCACAGGGTAAAACAGTAAAAGGCAAGCTATGCATTAAAAGAAAACACAAAAATGGTTGACATCAGAAACATTTTTCTGTAGCAATGTTCCTATGGAATTGAAATAACTGTTCAAGATAAATGGCTAACCTTCATATGTATGGCCCATGCAAGTATTAAAATTTATTCTATACGAGCAGAAAGAGATTTTTCATTCTTTTAAAATAATTGTTTAAAAAATATTCCAGTCCAAATTATGAACGTCGAGCCTACCAAATGTTATTTTTAAACATCAAGCTGTTTTCTTTTACTTAGAGAGAAGCCAAGGAATAAATTGCTAAATATAGTTTATATGTTGGAAAGAGTGACACAACCTTCATTCTCTTGGTGCTGTAAAATATGTAACTTTAAATATAAATTTTACAGAACAGTATTTTGCTCAACAGAGATTTCATTTCACTGAGTGAATCACATTAATAACACTTAGCTTATATAGTGCTTTTCATCTGTGGATCTCCCAGCACTTTACAAAACGTAAATTCATTACCAATATTTTACAGAGATGCAATAAAGGGATTTGCTGAAGGTTACACAGTGAGTTAGTAATACAGCTGCTGAAGGAGTGAAGCCCCAAAATCTTGTTCCTTGTCCAATAGAAAACAATGAACAGTACGTTAATTGGGTTTTTTTCTCTCCTTTCAGCATGTGTCACTGGAAAAACACCCTGAGAATTTATTGCAGGGAAGCAAACCAAGTCAGGTATCCTGCAACATTTTGTGATCCAGCCACCTAATACTTGTTCATCATATTTACCATTGTGATGAATGACTACATGGACAGCTGAGAAAGCCAGATGTGAAACACCTATACACAGAACAGTCCCTGATGAGAGAATTTACTCATGGACAAGTCAAAAAAGAGAGATGCGACTGAGCATTTGACCAGTTCAGGCCACCTATTTAATGTTTGTGTGGGTTCCCTTGGGAATTAACAACTTGAGGGAATGATAAAAGGGGAGAGAAGGGATAGAAATAGAGGATGGATGTAGGAGAGACAACAAAAAACCCAACAAAGGAATAGTCTGGAGTGACACATTCAGACATGATTGCAGATTTCTGCAGGGATGACTTCAGCATCAATGTCAACATGGCTTTTCCTCCTACCTTTCGAACATGGGGAGGCTGACCCATACGAAAGGGTAGGGAGAGAATGGGAGGTGTTACAAATGAAGAAGACATGAATGAAATTAATAGGTAGAAGTGCTCTATATCCACTGTCTCCAACCCTTCCCTAAGCAGGTGTATCTGAATTTGTTACTTCTTGCTGGCTCTTTGGTGGACTCAAAGATATGATCTGGGGGACTCACACCACTTCCCAAAAGAGAGTTATCTTCTTCATAAAAATTACGGAGTTTAAATTGAGACAGCAAACACCGTTCACTCCAATTTACCCACATTGGACAAAGCAACACTGACTCCAGAACTAGTAGCTCACTCTTTTCCGTTTGAAACTGCACTCTTCTGTCAAGTATTTGAAAAAAATTGAAAATTTAATACAGCATAGTAGATAACAAAGAATTCATGATCGTGAGCATAGATTATTGAGTAGAAAAAATAAAATAAAAAATCTATTCTTCAGGTAGTTTTCTAAGTTTGGTTAAACAATTGGATCCTGGCCTCTCCAAACTCAAAGGACAAAGTTATAAATTTGGAGGAAGTATTTTCCTTTAGGACAGTCACACTGGATTGGTATGGATGTAATTGGGAGCAGAATCTGACTGAAGAACCAGCATGTCTGAGCACACTCACATCAGTTCCCACAATTCTTGAAGAGGAAAAAAAAAAAAAAGTTTTCTGATACTTCATTTAGAGTCTTGCTTTTAGCAGTACAATAAAATCCTACATATCATACCCTTGACAGATGTGGAGTGGTGTGTCTCTACATAAATAGAATTAATTAGATCATTGATTCACAGCAGCTGAAAATCCGGCCCTCTATTCTGCAGCACATGTCAATGTTATTCCACAAACAATAAGATATGCTTAACAAAAATATAACTCTGGTCTTTTCAGGTATCACTGATACTTGATTGTTTCGAGTATTGGCTTTCTGACAGGGTTTGGAATGAAGCCATTTTTATTAATTTAGTTATTTTTGCTGATATAAAAGGTCGTCTATCATGTTAATGATGTATCGGTCTGTGGTACCACCGAACAATAATTACAGAATGTTCCTAATAGTAAATCATTTGTCACAATCAGAGCTCACTACAACAACCTTTTGTTGAGCAATAGAATACATTAGGTGAATAGCAATACACCTTTATGCTTACCAATTAAAGGATCCCACACATACAGAATTTACATGAACTTTAGAGTGAAGTATCATGAATTATGAACTACTGCTTACAAAATCTTGCTAGGTATAGAACTTGCTGCTAATTTTTAACTTGTCAAATCATTTATATGTATCTTTTCAAGTATAATTGGAGCTGCAGACAGATTCCCTAGTCTGTCAAATCAGAAGTGTTTGGAAAATTTCAGAGGACCAGGGACTTTGAAAATAGACACAAATAAATATTTAAAAGACCAGCTAATCTATTCAGAATGCAAATATGTCCTGTCACTCTATTACTCCATTTAGATAGTGATAAAATTTCTTCTTGTTTTATCCATTTGGAAAGAACTGTAAAAAGATTTTAGTTTAGCAAAGAGGTTGCCGAGTTCTAATGACAGGTAGGACACGAATTACTGGCTGTGGAGAACAGTTGGATCACACCCTGCTGGAACGTTGAGTTTATATACAGTTGCTGAATGTCATTAATATATAGGAATAAATCAGAGGATAAACTTTTGATACCTTCTTATTCTCATGAGGTTATGTGACGAAGGTTCATGAATTAGTCCACCTCAAAATGGACACTAAACCATAAATAAATTTAAGAATTCCTCGTTTGAGTACTGCCTCCACCTGCTTTAAGTGTCTAGGTTTGGTTCAGGTTCAATGCTCGTGTCCTTCTCTTTACCCCATAATACCCCACAGAAGGGTAGCCCATAGCTGTCACTGGTGTTACACCTATTATGAACCATTAAGTCCTTGACCACATGAGCCCAGTAATGCCTCGATTGGATAGATAAAACCAAACCTGAAAACAGATCTTTCTTCAGAGGTTCTGAGGTTTCATCCTCACGCTGCCTCTTGCAACCACCGGATTTAGTCAGCATGGGTTTGCCAGGGCACCAGGAGATGCCCTCTTCCCCTGCAAGGTCCTACATGCTTCCAATTAGGGTCATCTACTGGATAGTTCCCCGTGTTGAACTGTTGAGAAATCAGACAGTGGCACACACAGAAATAAGAGGGGAAAAAAATGAAAAGATGAGCTGCCACAACGGCGCTGTACTCCACCCATATGCCTCAATTATCTCTCCCAGGCCTCCGCAACACCACGCGCCACATCAGGAGCAGCAGAGGGACTACCAATGAGTAATTAAACCTCTTATTGCTTTGCATGGCTGAGTAGTTTTCATAACAGCACTGCACAAAACTTGAGATTCGCAGATTTTTATATAAGCTCCTCAACATTTCTACTTGCCTCTCTCTCCTTTTTTAATTTCAACTGTGAGAATAAACTTTACTGTGAACTGCTGGGAATAAGAGGATTTGAGCAGGCAAATGCTAAGATGATTGTTCATTAAACCCAATGACTTTGAAACTGCCTCTGTGTCAATTAAAATAAAAACTGTCAAATGCTTTAAAAGAGCAGCTTTGTATAATAGAAACTCTGTTGAGTTTATTGGCAAGGAAAGAGAGCCGTTCAGGGAGGTTATGCAGAAAAAAATCATACGTTGTGCTTAGGAACAGTGTCCCAGTCTCTCCTGATTTATCTTCAGTAAAGAAAACTCTATGTAATGTATGTATCAACATAGATACTCACATGCACTTGCTGGACAGCTAGAGAAAGAAGGGGTTTGGCCTTTTACATTTGCTTTTTCTACACTTTTTTTCTTTTTTTCCCAAGCTAACAATTAGGATTAATTGTCAACTTATAAACCACCGGGTTTTGTTTTGTTTTGTTTCTAACTGGATGCAGATTTAACACTTCGTATAACTTAAAAATGCCATTTTGCTACAGTAGCCAACCAATCCGACAGAGGATCTTCACGCCTGCGTGTCAAGTGTCAAACATAAAATAGCTGTAAAATGGGACAATAAAAAGCGTGTTACTGTAGGATTCTGACAGCCCCCGTGCTTGGCAATTAGGGAGCCTTCATAACAATTAACAAAATTGAAATCAGATTGAAGTAAGTGTGGGTGGGTAGGACGGACGTGATGGAAGCGCATTCTTTCTGCGAACGTCCTTCTTCTTCTCTGTCTTGCGGCAACACATGGCATGCGGTGGCCATTTCAGAACAAGTGGAAAGCAAAACACAAAGTGGGTCCCTTTGGAAGAAATGGTGCTGGGTCCTCAAGAGGGCAGCGAGGGGAAGGAAGTGTGTGTGGGGGAAATGTTACTAAAAGAGAAAATTAAAAAAATTTAAAAATTCAAATGTCTCTCCCCCCCATCCCCATGCACACCACCCACCCCTCACCGTGTTCTGTCCAGAAGAAAAATCCCCCAGCCGCAATGGTTGTTTTTATTAAATTCTCCTCAATAAAAAGCTCAGGCAGGATTTATTAGGTACTCAGGGCGGACGTTTAGTATTTCGCCAGTTATTAAGTGAAAATCAATAGAAAGCAAAGAAAATGGAAGTCACTGCACTGTTAGCACGCTGTTGTCGCCCAGATATTATGTCGGCTGTCTTGTAGATTCATGACAGACGAAAGCGGCCGGGAGAGAACTCTTTCTGCTTACATTGCAGGAGCCAAAGTGGGGTTATTCATTAGATCAGGCAGCTGGCCAGATGGATTTCCAGTTCAGTTTTACCATTTATCTTAAAAACGCCTGTATCGAGTGAGAAAGAACACTGATATTATGTGATATCGATGGCAGCTTTATGTATCTAAATCAGGATTTATTGTTATTTTGTTCTGAAGACCTTTTTTTCTCAAGAAATACCATTTCACTGGAAGAAAATAATAGCTAAAACCTTGTCAAAGATAACCTTTCATGTTGTTCGTGCACCGCTGGCTGTAAAACAAATAGAACCCAGGGTATAAATAGGTTTAACCACATCCTTACAAATCATTCCCTTTAGGATTTTCTTTCTTTTTTTTTTTTTTTTTAATGGTACAAATGTAGGTTTTGGTCATTAGTTGTTTTTCTTGCCAGTAATTTAGCTATAAATAACGTCAGCATTTGCTTTAATTGCATTAAAAAGCACTAGAAGTTTTATGTCTCTGGAAGGCCAGAGCAGAAGGGTTTTTTTCAGTGGGTGGGTTTGGGGAGGAATTTTTTTTTGCCTTTTGCTTTTTTTAAAGCCTCCCTCTCTGTTACCAAACTTTTCACCCAGATCATCACAACAGAAGCAACAACAGCTGTTCTACCATTAAAAAAATGTGTTTTTAAGAGACAGGACCAGATCTCTGAAAGAGATTAGCTCCTGCTCAGGCTTCTAGAGGAAAAGTGCGGCTTTTCAAAAGTTTTCAGCATTCAGCAAGTTCTATTTGCTCCAGATCATAGAGCCCTTTCACAAGATTGATTTATTTTTGCCCTAATAGGAACAGAGTGCTGCTTGTCCTGAACCTCATCTCCCTTACAAATGGGAGATGGAAACGGCTGCAGTGTGAAATGCTCATACCTTCCGAAAGCACGAGGTGCTCGATTTGAACCCCATGACTCTGACACAGCAGCTGTGGATAGCACTGTGTCTGATGGACAGTGCCCACACACCATGGCTCCATGGTGGCAGTCCTGGCATGTTTTTGCTTGCCAGCCCACATATAAAGCTCCGCACTGAAAAACCTAATATTTCAAGAGTCAAAAGTAAAATAGAATAAAACACTTATTGCCGATCTTTAAATTCTTTGAAAATTAGATGTGAGAGGTGGGATGGGATCAATGTCCTTAAAGGTAGAGAACAATGCAGATGTGGTTTAGTGGCCTTCTGTGATTGCCCACAGATTAAATTGAAAAAGACCCAAAGAAACAACCTGATAGATCAGCCATCTCCATGGCTCAGGCCATCTTTATGCACCAATGCTTTTCAATTCCTTTCCCTCCTCTTAACCATGCTGTTATTAAACATCTTGATTCCTGAGTGATTCAACCCATCCACGTCCATCCTGGACCACAAAAGCTGGCCCACAGGCTGTCCCATCTAGGCTTTGCCTTTGCCAGGGTATCTTTGAAAGACTGCAACACTTTTGTTGTGACTCAAAGAGCAACGTAAAAACACAACCTTTAGTCATCCTTCAAAGGGTACGAAGCCTGTTGAGCACAGGAAAAAATAAAAAGCCACTTTGAATCAGGCAGATACATACAAGAGAACTTCCAAAGTTGTAAATAACATCACAGCCCTGGCAGGAAGAAACAGAGTGCATTGCTTTTACAGCTTTTTTCCTCTTTTCCTTCTGAAAGTGGCAGCCCGTCACCATTTCATTGACGTGCTGGACAGTTTCCCCTAGCTCAGATATTTTTCTAGGATCTTGGAGTTTTTAGATTGCCTTTGAATCCACTGTACCAAGGGAAGAGGAAGCTGTTGTGTCTCAGATGGAGTTAGACATGCATGCTTTTCCCCTACCAATAGCTCAGCTATTGTTATCCTGCAAAATCCTTTGATTTAGAACCAAATCCTAGCCACCCCCCCTGCAGAAGCTTGAGGAGGGAGTGGCAAAAGCAAGGACTTTTTCTCAGCCATGAAGTTTTTCCTTCTTCTTTTCAGAAAAGTCTTTAAATACAGGATGAAGGAAGGTTATAATCACTGTACATGTTAAGTAGGACTTGCTCCTGATGGAACATCTCTCATGGTCACCTACAAGCAAACTGGTTGTGGTAAAAACTGATTACTGGTGAAGGGCACTGACTCTCTGTATTGATGAACATTCACAATTAAATTCTTTTTAAAACCATCTTTTACCTAGCGGATCAGAAGCTGCTCCTCATATCAACCCAGACACATTTACAAAATACAGGACTATGTGAATGTGAGCAAAGGAAGCATGACCCTACTTTTTTAGATGCTTTCTGTATATATTTTGCTAGAAACCTTGGTTGAAGTTCTTACTGATAAACAGATGCAGCAGAAATCTGAATGGGGGACTCCTATATCTCAGGTGAAATCTCTGCAGCGCTTCCAGTCACTTTAGTTTTCCTAGAGTCATAGGCACAATTTCAATGCAATTCCCCAAAATTCTCCTGTTTATTTGTATTCATCATCACTCAAAACATATTTCTATCTAGCAAAGTTTCACATGAAATAAAACCAGTCAAGCAACCCCTCTAGGTAATGAAGAAACAGAGTCATGCTAAATCCTTGGTTTGTTTCATTTCCTTTAGGGATTTGAATTTGTCCCCCCCCCCTAAGAGTCCCAGATGAGTTTATCAACCAGAAGATGTTACATATTCTGTGATGGAAACACCTTTCTCTCATTTTGACCAAAGTGATGTGTGAAGGTCAGCTAACTCTTGAAGTAATTTTTTTAATGCATTTATGTATCTTTTACCAAAACATTTCAACATTTGCAAAGTGATAGTTTAGTTTAATTTAGTTTACCTTAGTTAAGTTTTGTTTCATCATAAAAAACATTACACAGGTTTTCTTTCTTGCATACAGGTCCAGAGTCCTCTGGCTGGCACTGGCAATTCTGTGACTGCGACAAACTGAGCCGTCTTTGCCACAGAAAGATGCCCAGATGTGTTTGATCTCTAGTGAATTTCTCTTCTCTTTTCTTAAATTTATTTTTAAAATGAAACATTATTAATTAAGCTAAGGAAAGGAGAATATATTCCCTTTAGTTCAAGAAGGAAAAGGTGTCCTCCCCAAGAAGAGATGCTCTATCCCTGCTTTCTTCCATCTGATGCTGCCTTCACTGCCTCTCCATCACCTTCTCTTCTCACATGTGCATGTGTCTGGTTTGTGAAAACAGCCAGAATTACACTACAGGCTCTAGCAGGAGACCCTTGCAGTCCATATAGTGTTCACCAGAGTTTTCCACATTAGTCTTAGAGCAGGAACTCAAAACTGAGACAAAGTTTTCTTTCCTCCCTCTCCCTGCCTTCTCCAAGCCAGTTTACTTGGTGGTTTTCTCAGTGAGAACATTAAAAAAAATACTAACACCTGATTTGATTAGATCAAGGCTTGCTTTTCTTTTTTTGAGAATTGTTAATAAAATCACACTTCTAAAAAAAAAAAAACAGGATGGAATGTAAATGCTGCACTAATTTAATTACACTTTGGCGCTGGGAGACACTAATGTAAATATTCTGGTGAGTAGGCCTAAGACACTTGAAGTAATTACTTAAAGGCTTCCTTTCAAAGAATCTCCCCCTTTTTATTAAATGCCTTTTAACATTAGCACTTTCTTCCTGACAAATTAAATGAAATTTCATTACTCTCCCTGACTTAATGGCATGAGGCTGCCTGCTGCAAGTGAAAGTTAACCCTCTCTGGACAGAAGACAGAGAGTTTGCGTGTTCTGGGTGGCTCTGGGTGTCACAGTGCTGCCTGAGCATCCTCCTGGCTCTCCATCATCATCCTCAAATATGGCTACAAGTTCTGCCTTCTGCCTCATATCCCAGAGTATCCCAGCTATCTGTTCATGGATGTTTGCAGCTCAGATCAGCTGCAAGGTACAGGAGGTTATCCAGCTCTTCACTTTCTCCGGGTTTATGGAAGTGCAGATTGAGGCTGGGAGTGGAGTCTATGAACTTTAGGAGCAATGCCCACACTATTAGAATCCTTATGAGGCTTTTTGTAGAATTAGTTGAAATCTGAAATGAGATCCCTATTTATATCGAACATTGAACCAGGGAAATTAAGAATCCAGCATTTCATGGTACTATACAACTTCTAAAATACCATAATTCTGGGACCACAGGCACCTTTAACACTATGATCATGTACTCACAAAGAGAATTGAGAGAGAAGTAGTGTTGCTAATCGATACTTGTGTGAGCAGATTTACTTTTTGATCAAAGTCCACTTGACCAGTCCATTTTGTAACTCCCCTTCTCCCTCCCCATCGATTTCTCTTTAAATTAAATAACAGCGGGGTCAGGTTATCTCCTGTTTTATTTACATACCTACATAGCATCCACAAGTTCCACCAGGCCAGCTTCCAGGCAAAGGAACTGGTGACAAACTCTCTGCCATGCTATTTAGACCCTGTCCCTGCAGCACCAGGAATGAAGCAGAGCTTTTAAAATGCCTGCAAGGGCCAACACTCCTAAGCTAGTAATCGAAGTGAAGAGACAGTGAGACAATAGTCCCCTGTGCATGGCAGTTCCCTGAAGGGAATCACATCCTTTGGATGGTTCCGTAAATGTGACTCCCAGAGGTGGACAGAGTCTGGCAGGTCAGGACTTTCTCAACCCTCCAGAGGGTTTGATGTCGGAATCTGGAGCAATTTCACCCTTCAGACAACTCCTGACCTTGCAAGTCTACCTGCGTGGTACCTCTTATCCACACGACATTGCCTGTCTCTTCCCCTTTCTTCCCTTCCTCTATAATTTTGAGATTACCAAAGGACCGTCTTAGAGTCAAGTCAGCCACCAGAAGTGCTTCACAGTGGCATTTCCTACTGCATACCTTCCTCTAATGCCTTATCGTTTCCATCACTGTCCAGGATATGTACAAACAGAAACATGTCCCTTTTGCTGTGGGGTACAGCTGTTGTATCCAAATGGACCTGGTGGAGGGTAGATGACTTCAGCTGAGCATCACACTCTCGCTGACATCTCTCAGGCAAGGTTCAAGCAAGTCACCAAACTCTCATTGTTTTACCCAACTGAGAATCTGGCCTTACATATAAATAGAAGAGGGGAAAAAATATTAAGGTTGGGGGGAAAGAGCTGTCATGTCCAAATCAATCCTGTTCTGCCTATTGAAGCTGCCAGCAGTGGAGGAAATTTATGCTAGTTTTAATAATGGCTTTAAAAAAGTTCTTTGATGAAAAATTACCTCTGCTGGGTCTGCCTCTTTTGAGCATGCTTCACCCATAGTACATAAGTTACCAGTGCCAATTTCCATCTTATCACAGACGTCCTTTCTCAGAACGCAGAGTATTTGGGACTGAAAACAAGGGCCTTGCAAACTCAAGTTCACATGGAACATTTTTTTTGGCAGGGACCATAGGTCAGCCTATAAAGAAAGAAAATATCTCTGTTTTCTTCTGCAGAGTTATCAGATTTTGCAAAGAGAGCTTTCTCCTCTTGTGAGGTCCAGGTAAAAGTTCACCCATTCCCTGGCTGCTTGCTTCTGACAAACAAAAATTAAGGACCTGAAAATAACTATTTTATCTGAAAAAATGCTAAACATCCCAAAACAAACATTCAGCTGTGCCGCTGCCAAATTCCACAAGTAAGAGAGCTGCCGGCCGAGACAGCTCACGTCTCACTGGGGAATAACGGGTAAAGTTTGGCCAGCTGCCCCTTCCAGCCCTTCAGGGACCCACAATCCAATTGCAGTGTCTTAGCGGATGTGAATTTCAAGGTTACACCTGGGTGTTCAAGGGCAGGGCCAAGTGTAATCGGCACTTAGATCATAGATTAATCTTATTTGCCATCTATTAGGTTTGATTCCTGCTTCCCGCTCTCCCTCCCTAAAGCCAGGATTATTGTGATAGTTTAAGATAATGGATTCTAACGGAAGAAAGGTCACGCAGGCATTGAGATTTGGAACCTTAAGATAATATGATTAATCTAAAAGCTTCTTTCTAAAAGGGGAGGGGACACTCTCATACGTTTAATTGAGGGGAGAGAGCAAGAGAGAGGGAGGGAGGGATGGAATTAGCAACATGAAAGGAGGAGTGAAGGATCCTACTTTTTGTCAACTGCAATTAATTAACATAGCAAGGAAATGCTCTTCATTCATTTTCAAGCTGATAAACCATATATATATGTATATATTTAATCACTATAAGTGATGACTGTTTTATTTTTAGATTTTTATTGAAAATCATTAATTGCTAATAAACATGTATATGGATTTACTTGGATACATACATATATGACGAATGTAAACTATCTGGACCACAAGCAGGAATACATGTAAAAATTCCTACACTGAGGGATGGAAATTGCTGTATAAATGAGATATTCTAGTATCAGGTGCTTGGCTTTTATGGGTACTGTAAGAAAACTCTACAATAGAGAAACAGATTGTAATAAGTTTATAGTAGTAGCCAAAATGTTCCAGGGACTGTGGAGACTCACTGTCCCAAAGAACCAGCAATGCTATATTGCTGTGCAATATTACATAATAAAACCTTTCCTTAGTTATTTATACTGCCTGAGATTATCAGATAAAGGAATTTGAGAACAAAGAGATAGTCCCTTTGTTATTTATGCTGTTTATTTACTTGGTCATTTGGATAATCAAACATAAAAATAATCAAATCTTGTCCTTATGTTCTGCACATGTCGTTTCAATACCACAGGAATTTTTTCAAACATTTTTTGAAAAATGTCTGTCATATTTCTATTTCATTTTTAAATCATAAAAATATTTATCTTAAGATTTATAAACAACCACCAAACACCAATAAATACATTACAGGCCCAAATCAGAATTGTTATTAACAGCCATTTAAGTACAATGACCTTGGCCACCCACTGGCTAAAAATAATAAAATGCAAATACCTTTTTAACTGCCTTCTGGCTTTGAGATCTCTTTTGGTTCAAATGTCATCCTTTCCTCACCAGTCATGTTGAATACAAGTTTTTTCCCCCAATCAAAAATATTAAAATTAAATATACACATAACTTTCATCCCTCTCTATAGGACTTCATGCAACCACCCAAAAATGATAGGTTTATGGAAAAAAATTGCTGGGGTTGGGAATGCTACTGGGAATAAGAGGATATTTTGTATTTATTGCTTCTTCTTGGATTTAGAAATCTTCAATCATCTGTTACTTGAGGCTCTGCAGACCAGCCCCATAACTCAAGCACCCTAAAAGGCACCTGAATGCTCTTGGACCATACGCGCACCCCCAGCACTCGTTTTTAGGGGATGCCTACACTGCCCAGAGCAAAGTCAAGATGCTGCTACTGCTCCTGTTAGCATGCAATGTGTGGAGCCTCTCATTTTAATCCTCTCTCTTCATGACCAGTTTTGTCCCTTTTCGCAATATATCCTCTCCTATCGCACAAGAAAAGAAGGGCAGGGGAATTTCCTTTCCCCCTGACCTTGCAGTCTGAATAAGAACTACTGGTGAGATTATTCCTAGAAACTCAAGAACCAAACCAAGTGTTACTGCTGCCGTGGCTGAAGGGTAATGTAATTAGAACTTGAGCTACGACTGCTTAATACAACCTGTAATAATAATATATGTCTATCATTATTCAGAGCTATTCTAAGACTCGGAGCAGTATTAAAAGCCATAGGAAATAATTAGTAGTGAAGAGGAATCATGAGTTGCAGGGTGCTGCATTCATACAAGAACCAGCTGCAGATGGCTTTAAAAATGACTGTCTCCAGCATATGCCATCCCTGCATGATCATCTATAGATAAGTTAATATAAGGAAAGATAAAATCACAGGAATGGATTCAGCTGTATATTAAGCTATATAATTCTGTGGATAACTGAGGTTAGGGCATTAAGCTGAGGGGGGGAAGAAAGGATGGAGTACTTCAGAGCTAAAAGTGGGTACGCACAAGTGCTTGCTGTAGTTTTCACACAATGTTTGTGAAAAACGTGAGATTTTACCAGGTCCCATTGCTCTGTGAAGTCTTGTAGGATATCACAAACCTGGGAAATAGTGACAGGCTCTCCAGAGAACACAGCAGTGAGAGCCGATGAAGCTGCTGGGTGGACAGATCTGCAGCTGTAGGGGTTGATACACTTTTGAGAGAGGCTGAACAGGAGTAGCTGGAGATATGGATTTGTTGCAACTAGTGATGGACAGACACATGGATCACTCAGGAACTCTCTGTCCTTATGCTATACTTTCCAAGGAGCCATATTAGCACAGTTAATTGTGTGTAAAAAATTTGAGAACTTCTATGTTGTTCTGTTCCTTCAACAGGTTTGTCATATTTTCGATGGTATATTAGCCATGTTGTCATTACAAGCGTCCCAGAGATGGCATTCAGGGAATGAATGCTGATTGCAGAAAATCAGATACATAGGCCAATCCACATTTTTTTAAAGTGCTTTATGAAGGTGCAGAAAGGGAGACTTAAGAAAACGCCTGATAGTCATCACTTCAAACTGAAGGGCACAATCCTTCGGAACTCCTTGGGCAGGGGAACAATTACTTTAAAAGTACACACATTAGGTTCACAGGCAGTTTTGCCAGCCTCAGCACAAAGGTTTAAATAAATGTTTATGCCTGTTTTGTTGTGTCATACATAAAATTCGGTGGCTTTGAGGAAAGCGATTTTTCACCCATCTCTTTCAGCATTAGGTTTTGTGTTTCTAGAGCAGGACTCAAAGCCACAACTGGCTTTGAGCTTTAAGTTCAAAGAACCCCAAAGGTTTAAAATCAAAATCCCAAAATGTCTTTTCTTCCACTTTTTCTCCCCCAGTTTTTGCAGGATATGTGACCCACAGATCTGCACTGAGAGGTCACTTGGTTGAAGAGCCATAAAGGGGACTTTGCCATGGCATTCAGCAAAAGTCCTGCCTCAGCGAAGCAGCATCAGCAAAACTCCAGGCTGCTGTTCTGCCTTCTTTTAGCGAGGGTACAAGTACCCAGGGCTACTCAGGTACTGCCCAGAAACACACGAGTAACAGATAATCAGTGGGGTACTTTGTCATTCTTACCCTCATGGTGCCGCCATCACTTTTTCCCCCTAAAGGCTTAACATTCAGGCAGCTTCAAAATTTATACCAAAACTATACAAGATTTCAAGATGGCAGTCAGTGGAACAAGTGACAGGATTTATTTTTCACCCCAGAAAAATGAAAGAAGGAAAGAAAAACAGCCTTGTTTAGGATAGGTTGCTCCCTCTCCTTTAAATCCATAGGGTGCTCTACAGTCTGGGACCCAGGGGGTTGCAGAGAGATGTACGAGCTCCTCGTGGAAGATTTCTTTCCTACACCCTGCAGACCAAAGGTGCATGTTGGTCCTCATTTCCTCTCATTCCCCTGGACCCAAGCATTTAAAAACTGCCATGATGGGACAACTGCCTGGACACTTTCAATCAACTCATCACATCCTAGCTGAATATTTCCCCACTCCTCCCTCCTTCAGCCACTGTGCTTGTGTATGTTTTTCACCTTCCTTGGAAGTAGTTGTCAGTTCTTTTGAGCCTCTCCAGAGGAAAAGCCTCTGCCTAATATATGATGTGCTTATTCATCCCAGACGTAGGGCATATCATTCTCGAATGACTGACAAGCGTTCTAAAATGAAGAGAGCTCGAAGTGTGCTCTAATAGTGATGGGAAGCATTTCTAGTCAAACATAAAGCAAATTAATGTGAGCCCCTATTGCACCTTTAATCTGGAAATGTCATAAAGTAATAAGCAGAGTGACCCTGGCAATGTCTAAGGTTGGATTTCAATAGATTTACATCTTAAAGGGCAACTACATATTTTTAAGTAGTAGGGGGCCAAATTCAGAGCTTCTCTTCCACCAGTGCAAATCTGGAGGGACTTCACCAATTTCAGGTACAACAGAGATGAGAGGATGGTCTTATTTTATAAGCCTTCATTATAGTAATGCTCACCTCTAGATCAATGGCCAGCTCCCCCGTCAAAAAAAAATCCAGTCCCCTCAATATCTCTCATTAACTTCCGAAGGGGCAGACTCTGGCCTGCATGTCTCATTTCAAACTAGTTTCATTAGAAGTATATTTAATTAACACACAGTCTTCTGATTACGATTCAGAATGAAAAACTGTTTTGCACAGCTCCCAAATCAGAAGATTCAATAATACAGATAAAAAACAATAAGCTACAGGTCACAATCCTGTGCAGAAGCAGCAGCTTTCTTGAGCCTCCTATTACTGTGCTGACACTGTATTTTCCAAGTAAATAAACAATTAATAAATATACAAAGTACCCAAAGCAATGACATTTGAGGGTATTCTTAAAATTATCTGATCCTTCTTCTCCATCAGTCTTATTTAGAAACCTTCTTCTTCCTGCCTAAGACCAATTTTAGATGGAGAAGAGCAAGAAATCCATTTCCTAGCTAAGTTCAATGTTCTTTGAGCTAATTAGGAGGCCCCAAAAGGTGAATATTGACGATTAAGAGCAAGTAGCAGTTACTCTTATGAGCTCTGCAGTACCTTGTCCTAAGGGAGAAATGTGTACTTAGTGGGCTATATTCAATGGGGTGGCCAGTAGCTATCTTCACAGTCTTTGTTATCATTATTTGCATTCTTTGCATGAACCATTCCAGAGTCGGCCCTCATTAGCTACTGCAGAAAACCGAGGTTCTCTCTTCAAGCCTTCTCCCATTGTTGCCCTGTTCCTACTGCATGTTATATGGAGTCACCCTTCCTAAAGGACATGACTTTGGAGACAAAATTCTTTTATCCACAACTGGGCATCCTCTCTGAGTGAATGCACTGTTTTGCCCCTGATGTGAATTCCCCAAAGTGAATTAATATGGGAAGCATCTGTGGCTCAGGAGACCAAAGGCTAGGAGCAAAACAGGGAGCAAAGCTAAATGACAGCACTGCCACACAGTTCCATCTCCTGCAAAAGCAGAGCTCCACTTTAACAGGTAATCCGTGCTCAGGGGATGGAAACTCAGGAAGCATTAAAAAGTTAATACAATTCAACAATTTACACTGAGATTTCATGCTAAAGACATCTATTTATTCCTACGCTAGAAGAAAAAAAATAAAAAAGATGCTTTTTTGCATTAATCCCCTACTCCACCTGCCATTTTCTCTAAAACACAGGAAATTATCAAGAAAAGACTGAAAAAGAAAGGAGGAAAAAGGCATCAAGTAACAGGTATATCATTGTATTTGTGTGCTTTCACTCAATACAGGATTACATTTCATTTTAAATCATTCCAGGGTTTGGAAAAGAAAAGAGGGGGGAAAAAAAAAAAAAAGGAAAGAAAGGAAAAGAGAAAAGACATTGGGATAATAGGCTTTTCCCTTGGGGATCCAAATAATGACAATTTTACAATATTCGAGTAGGCACATCAACCAGGTATAGTTTTGCTTCTTGAAATTCCAGTCACTGGTCCTACTCCACCGAGGAAAGGGAAAGGCAGAGATGTGCAAAAGCCTGGGCTGTCCAACAGTTAAAGCAGGGGAAGGGAAGACAGACCCTTTGGAGCATCAGCCACAGACTGGCAATGTAGCCCTGAGGCTGTCGTGAAGCACCCGGTGATCAGAAGTGTTGAGGATAACTCCTATTTAAATCAATGGGATCTGCCAGAGCCGTGCACCTCCGGAGGGGTGGGGGAAGTCAGGCTCTGAAATGTTATGGTTTCCCCCAATGTAAAATGGGGTTAATCATACATCCCTAACTCACAGGGGTGTTGTGAAGATTGATCAGTTAATGTTTGTACAGAGCTTTGGAAATGTAAAGTGCTATATAAATGCTAAGGATTATTATGTTCCACTCTTTCTCTGCAGCTGAACCCTTTGGGGAAAAGGAAGAAAAATCTATTAAAAAGTGCTACTTGCATTTTATATCTCTGCTTCTTTTTCTCTTCCTTGATGCTTTTAGTAACTTGCGGGGTGGGGGGAGGGAACACCTTCAAGAAGGATTTCTGGGCTCATCTTCTGATTCCTCTGTCAGTCTCCCTCACCGGTACCCAACCTTGTTTTCATTCATACATATTTAAGGTGAGATATGACATCCTTTATAATACATATATATATGTCTGCATTTTGTGCTTGAGCTCAAACCACAGTTTCTAGCACAGGATTGTCCCTAACCCATGCTCGATTAGAGCATGGTGGCACTGGCTGCAAGACTCACAGACCAGATCTTCAACTTCGGCTTTGGCTTCTCCCAGGAACTGGCCTGGTGTGTATTCTAGTCCATCCCTAACTGAAGGTTAAGGAATGTGTTGAGCTGTGTGAGAAGATATGTCCAGCTCACGTTGACTTGTCCGTGAGTCCTAAGTGCAGGTTTCATGGGCAGAAGACGCCATTGGAAGAATCCCTTTCATTTTAAGGTGTGGAAAGGAATACAGTGCACAGAGAGAATCTATTCTGTTGACCTCAAGAGCACCTATAGAGTTATAGGGCCAAATACTTTACGTCCTCACAGGCAAGACGCTACAACTGTACCTGAGAGAAACTTGTCCTAAAGCAAAATCTCCTGCCTGCCATAGAAAACCTTTAAAACACACAAACACACAGTGGCTGTAGTTGTGTGTGGGTGGTGCAGCCACTCTGGGCACACCCTACAAGAGGTATAACTCCTTCCTGGAGATCACCCACCCAAAAGCTTCTGCATCTCCCTTGCTCACATGCACAGCAGACATTGCCCCACACACCACACACACAGAGCGCCGCTCGTCCTCTCCCAGCCATCCCTCCCACTTTGGATTAGAGTCTTAATACACTGAAACCAGTGGAAAGATTCCCATTGGTCATCAGTCGCAGTAACCCCTTTAGATGTAAAGCTGATTAAGTTGCTGATGATCATACATGGAATCAATGGCTAAACGCAGGCAGCTGGCACTCACACGCACACGCCAGCCCAGTGCAATTCACAGCGAGCACGCTACACCTCCTGAAAAGACATGGAAGAGTAAAGCAAGACCCAGAATAAACATCTGCAAATCAGGAAAGTATCAGAGTGGGGAATTAAACTCTCATTTGCAACAGTAATTGAATCAGAGGATTTACAAGAATAAATAAATTAAAAGAAAGACCAAACCACAACACAAATAGTCTCAATAACATGCTTTGGCCGACACTGATGTTGCTGCAAGAAGGGTTTAATAAAGGAATGGACCTTTTTTTTTTAAGCACTACCCCCTCTCAACTAAAATCCTCTGCAAGTAAGAGCTTTATTATCTCCAATTTCTTGGCAGCCACTGGAGGAAAGGTCACTTAATAAAGTGCATTTATTCCTCATTGCAGGAAAACAATATGTCATCCCTGTGTTCATTATTTACCAAATTGTCTTCATTTTTTTTCTTCACCTGCTGGGCTTTGGGCTATAAAAATAAATAATATTATAAAACTAAGCCAGGTATTTTCAGAAAGGACCAAAATTTGTCAAAAAACCCTCAGTTCATAGAGAATGAAAGGGAGTGAAAATCAGAGCAGTGGTGTTAAATGATTCATCCTCAGGAGAAGACATACAGTTAGAAATGCAGACTGGGAAAGGGCTGAGTTTAAATAAGCAGAGAAAGAGTCGTAAACTGTGAGTGTAATCACTGCTAATAGCTTAAAATGCATGACAGAGAAAAGCTGAAAAGAGAGTTTAAGAAGGAAAAGAAAAAACCAAAACCTAAGTCATTGCATCATTTCAGGATTTTCTGATCCTGTGATAACACTTGACCAAAGCAAAATTCAGATCTGAATTTTCTTGTTCAGAACCAGAGCCTAAATTATCTGTTAGCTTAATGAATCCCTGAAGATAATAAAGATAAAAATCTCCAGTCTGATTATAGATTTCAGGATCTTTGAAGACCTTACCTAAGAGTGAAAATACTCAACAGGTTTTAGGATGTAAGCAAACCAAGCACCTCTTAAAAAGTCTCACCTATGGAAGATTCATACAGTCAAACCCTGTAATTCTTTAAACAATATTTTCCTCCCCCAGCCTCTCACTTTTACCCATATACATCCTCAACCTGTAGGGGAAGGAAATGACACAAGGTAAAGCTAAAGAAGGAGGTTAAAAAGATTACATACCTCAACACTATATTTTTTTTTTTTCAGCAGCCATTTGACTTTTTATCCCTTGCATTTTTCAACCAACTCTAGACAGAACTAATAGGATATGCGTCTACCACATCTGCGACTTTTTAATTTGTGTGTGTTGCATCCTACTTCCCCGTTCTCCATCTGCTTGTTGTCTTTTTAAGCTACGATGGTGCAGCGAGTGTTACACAGGCGGACGCTGAGGGGATGGAGGCTGTCTGCTACAGCCCCTTTCTAAATCACAGCCTTGCTCCCCAGAAAAGGGATATGGCCCTCCATCCTTCTCACAGTGCCAAATGCCATGGGATTAAGATCTGGGGCTGGGGGGGGGGAGATTTCATGATGATGAGGCGTTATTTAAGGAGCACCAGCATTGCTGCGTTGCAGGTGGATGTGCAATAAAATCTTGCTATCTGGAGTCTCCAGGAATTTCTCTTTTGATTTTAAACACTTTGACTGGCAAAACCCTCCTTCTGCACACACTGGGAAGTTGGGGGTGCACCTACAATAGAAAACCAAGCATTTAGGGGTTAATATGCCAGCCTGAATAACTCCTTTGGTTGAAGTTTATTAAATCCAGGCAGCAGACTGTCTGATTGCTAATAGGATTTCCAGTGTAATATCTCCTTGTAAACAAAATACTGCACTTATCTGCTGGACATCTAAGTTGCATGCATGTGTGTGTGTGTGTGTGCATGTGTGGCCCTTCGAATCTCTTTTCTGTATTTATTAAGCATCAGGAAGTAATCCCCTCATGGTGCAGCCAAATATAAAACGTGAAATCCCTATAAAAAGCAGGTCCTTGATATAACATTTACAGAGTTCTTTGAAAAGCGTGTATTCAGCCTTTTATTCACGTCGGGAGCAGAGTTGTCTTTCTTTTCCCTTCATCCACCCTTTCTCTTTCTCCCCACAAATGCACACAACCTCGTTTCATCGTTTGATCTTGTGCCTTGTGCCCTCTGCCCTTGTACCACCGCACTGGCCAGTGTCCCTCTGAAGCATGCTCCTTCTGTCACCCCCAAGCAGTCAGGATTACCAAACACTTGTTATCAAAACAGCTCATCATCACGATCATCATCGCTTCTGACCATCACAGCATATGCAGTGTGTCCTGTGTTAAGTCGTAGCATTCAGGATTTCTTTAAGCTACCATGGAAACTACTGATAGTATTTTGTTGTAATACAGAGGTAGAAGACAACCAGACTGCTTACTTTTTCCTGTTTACTGTTCCCTCACTTCACAAAGCATCGACGTGAGCCCATTTCCTGCACTTAGACTCTCTCACTGCTTTCAGAGGGACAAATTACCTGCGTAGGTTGTTCTGATCAAGACATTTTATAATATCAGATAAAAATATTTAATATGTCACTGACATAATAAAGCTATTTGAAATAGCAACCAAGAGTATAAAAACTTTCTATCCCAAGCTTCCTGTTCTATTCCAAGCTTCCTTTAAGATTTACCAGGTACAAAACAATTATAAAAATAGAAAACACGTGCGCTATTATTATTAGGCAAAGTTGCCTCACTCAACCTTCATAGTTAACTTCATGCAACTTCCCACTGTTTCTTCACAAAAGAAAGTAGAAGCAAGGCTAGAATGTGAATGAGTACCAGAAGCAGCCCATAATCACGGCGGTACTCTGGAAGGGAAGGTCCTGGGGATAGCTGGTATTTTTAATCTGGAAATTTCTCTCTCCACACCTCAGGACTCTGCGTTGACAGCAGCTGTAGAGGAATCATCTGCTCATAACTTAAATGTAAAGCATTTGAAACTCAAGCACCAATATGAGGTCCCCGGAACTCTGCCCCACACTGAAAAGCAGACAGAATGGAACAAATGCCACCAAAAAGTATTGCTGTTATGAGTTCAGCTTTTTTTTCTTCAGCTTTTTTTCTTTTTAGCCAACAAAAGTTGTCCAGCAAAGATCACTTCAGGAGTTTAAAGTCACAGTGGTGAAGCACAGACAAGAGAGCACGTTGAATTCCCCTTGTCCAAATAGAGAAACTCTGTAGGATTGCTGGGAACTGCACAGACAATCCTGGCATCTCATGTTCTTGCTCACTGGTAGTCACTGCAGAGGCTCTGCCTAACCTGTATGAGCAAGGGAACCCGAATTTTGACACCTGAAAAAAGGCATTGACTGGGTAGGTCAAACTCCAATATCCAACACATTTCCTGGTTGCCACTTCATACTGCTTGAGATAGCTATTATAGAGATAGAAAGGAGTAGTTCCTAAGTAGAAATCCACAGACTTTTTTCCTTTTTTTTTTTTTTAAATTAAAAGCAAATAAGACTCCTAAATTGCAAGCCTCACTTATCAAATGGCTAATGTTATCTCATTCTGCAGTTTTAGCCAGCTCTCCCCAGTGGTCTGCCAAATAAATACCATTCTTTGTTTCATCCAGATTGATCTTCAAATCAGTCTGCCCTCCACCCAGCTTCTATCTTCTGAAGACACTAAATGTATCATTCCAGCACATTAGTGTAATTGCCTATAATAGAGATGTGCAGTTAGAGGTAATTTACATGCACATATGCCTAACAGTGCCCTCACATACTCATTGAGCATAAGGGATGGCAGGTAGAACCTTGTGAATGAGTTAGATGAACGCTTTCTCATTATTATTCTCTCTATATTTTATTTTTTAAAAAATAATAAAGGAACTAAAGGACAAAAGTGACATCAGCAGCATCACCATGTACTTCTGCGAGGGGGCACATTTTCAAAACAACTCTTACTAATAGTAGAAGCTTTGCTGACAAATCAGCATGTAGTCTAGAAGAGCATAGGTGGACAAACCCATTAGTATAGACCCTGTCCTTCATGGAAGTCTGAAATTATTAGAGTAAAAGAAACATGAAGACTTTGATAATTGCTAGACCTGACTGTGATGTACTTCCTCCACTATCCTGGTCCAGACACACAAGATTCAATGCAATAAAGAACTGCATATGATATTCTGCACCAAATATTTATAAAATCCTCACCAATATTGCCCTTGAAGTCCTCATGGATACCTGAAACTCAAAAACCTGCCATGAACTGAAACTAAAGAAAATGTTTTGAGAATTCCTGTTTTAATGCAAAGGGAAAAAATGGAAAAAAACCCACAAAACAAAACCTCTTCCCGCAATTTCCCACATGGCTTTACCTCTGTTTTTCCAACAAATTGCTAGGGATACTGTCCCCTCTAATGAAAATAGCTTTTGCAAGAGGTTAAACAAGAGTTTCCTCTTGAAAACAGAAATACAGACCTACTCTTACATGTATTTATGTGAGCCATATATTCTCATACGAGTAAAGATTCTGTTCCTGAAAGTGTTTGGTTTTTTTTTTAAACAAGTAGAAACTAGACTTAAAATTTAAAAATGCTTCCTAGTATTCAAGTTTTATGTTTAGTTAATAATTCCACCTTGTCTTAATATCCTATACCACTTTTATATTATCTACAAACAGGGTAATTCCCCTTCCCACTTTGCCATGCAATTTTCTCTGGCACACAGCCTCAGCATACACATGACAACATGGCATTTTGAGATGAAGAAAAAGGTTACTTAATGATAAGTTTGAAATCCCTGAATGTGATTTTAAACTTGATCAGATTTTACTTGCAATTCCATACAGAGGATCTACTCCATTGAGTCATGAAGCTGAAAATAAACCAAACCTAACATTTAAATTATGATTTTGCAATCCGAGATGTCTCTTTCATACCTCATTGAGTAATTTGCAATGTAAAACTGCTGTCATAGAAGATCCTCATTCAAGGATTTTTATATGGATCTTGCTATTTAGGGAGAAGAAGCAGAAGAAACCAAAAGCCTGTTCTAGAGGAGGCGTAAGTCAGGCTATTTCTGCTGAGGACCCAGTCTGGAGTGTCAGGTGGTTTTCAAGTCAAGCTTCTGAAAGTGTAGTGTTTTCTTACATGTCCAAAATGATTTTAAAACTTTCTTTACATCTAATTTTTAAACCACCTTCCTACCAGCGGGACTTCTGTAGCTGGAATTCCTCTCCCTCATACTTTAGAAAATCCCTTATGCAGGGCTCCATGAGTGGGGAGGAAATCTTTGGAAATGACCCTGCAGAGAATTTCATCCAGGCTATAACTCAGTGGGAGCAGGATTTAATTCCCACTTCTCATCAGCACATGAACCCAGGCCACATGGACTGAGGACTTTGCACCATGCAAGCAGAACACCATGCCGGGCAGAGACTTCCTTGCTCACAGATGTTCCAAGAAACTCATTCTTTATGTCCTTTATACCAATGAGACTCAATGGGAAGGTTCAGGCTCAGTGCTGACAACTCTTGTGCCAATACACTTACATCCTAAGCCTGTTTCTTCACCCTGTTCCTACAGGGGACTCTCTATGGAAGAGACACTTTGGATGGCAAAGCTATGGAAGGAATGCAGACCCTGACTTGACATCACAGGGAGACAGAGATTCATACACTGATCTAGCGATGCACTGCAGAACAAGAGGCTATTTTTTTATTACACAGATTTCTTTTCATAAATTGAAATGCTTGTATAAGTAATCATTGACTTTTAATCTGTATTAGTGGTATAAATGGATTGGACAGAGGCAAGCAAATTTACACACACTTAAACAAGAAGCTTCCTCAGGGACTTCCCTCTCCTTTGTTCTCCAGCGACAGGTACATTTTCTCTCCCTTTCTCTTGTAACTTTATCTTTATTGATTTTATAATAAACCACATGTTTCAATGATCAGCAATTTTTCAGATACAATGATAATACTTTGCTCTTATAGAATAATATTTTGCACTCCTGGCTTCTTCCATCCAAGTATCTCAAGCACTTTGCAAGCTTCACTTACTTAAAGCAGATCAATTACAGGCAGCACCTCTTTTAATAACTCTGCTTTTCCTTCAAGGGAATTGCATTTGGCAAACCTGAATCATGGCTCAGCGTTAACATAAACACACAAATAATCCAATGCAAACACAAACGACTTCTTCCATTTACAAAAGGCAGCATGGCACATGGTATTAACCACTAATCCCAGCTTCTTTAGATTACTTCTCTTTCGGATTCCCCAGAAATGAAAATGTGCTCTGCTTTTCCTCTTGACATTTGTTGGGCTATGAGAAGTTGCCACTAGGAAGCCTGATGCTATTCCCACCTCTTCCCGTGTCAGCTGTCATCGAGGCCCTGGCAGACTACGTGGCTGAAGCAGGATACCTCAGTCTCTTCTTCCCCATGCTTGGGGTTTCTAGATTAAGGAAAACCACCACTGTTCCACACATTATAAAACTTTTAGCAAGAGGCTAATGAAATGCAAAGCTTTCTATAAGACCAGCACTAGCCTTCCTATCAAATCATCTGAAATATTTATTTGCCCTCTTGAATAATTGATAGGGGCATCAGCTCTCCCGGTCAATTGATTTATTAAGGGACTGTTTGGAATTAAACAGCTTAAAGATATTAGATTTAGCAGCGACCTTGCTTGTTAGCATATTCATTTACCTACGGGAGCTCCCATTAGATATTGTTAATACATGACGTTCCCAGTCACGGCCTGGATCTCCTCAAATTGCATTAACACTGGGCTGTTTAGCCACAGAATAACAGGTTTGATTGAGTGCTTGGGCTTGGTGTAATTAGATTTTCCTAGAAAAGCTGGGACTATTTTAATGCTGTGTGCGTTAAACTAGATATGTCATCAGCATTACTGTAATTGGCAAACAGGAGCTTTGGAGACCTGGCTGTGTGTGTGAATGTTTGTGTTTATGACTTGTCCTGCTATTGTCATAGATGGCATATAATAGCCCTGCTTACTTACATATGCATGACACTGATAGAAAGTAGCTGGTCTCTTTAATAAGCATCCCTTTTGAAATCACGGGAATATTCTATACTGAATAATGGGATCAATTTATTGTTAGTTAAAACTGCCAATTATTTCTCTCACTGAAAAGGTCATGAGACTGGCTAATCAATGATGAAACCATAGCTTGTGCTGGTGTGCGTGCTCATCCTATGGATTTCTGTTAGATATAAAGATAACTTTCCCACAAGGTGTAAACCTTTGACTCACTAACTCTACCAAAACTTACTGGAGAACACCTTTACACCCCTCTAACTGTGGTTTTACACCACTTTCACCAGGGCACAATCCTGCTCATTTCAATTATTCCAGCATGAAATGGAGTAATGTAGTGGTGAACAGGCACTTCATTTTTAATTACATGCACCTTGATATAATTAAAGGTGCACACAGGTAATCAAATACTTGCTATCCATGTCTAACTGCGGGCTTCCTTGGGGTCAAATTATGACTTTGGATATGTATGCATGAAATCGCTGCTGGCTTCAAAGTGCTCCTGTCTGCCAAAACTCTGTTGTAAGTGTACCTGCAACCCTGGGATGTGTGCTAGACACACTTTAAGTAGGGAGATGTGGAAGCATTGGATGGAGCCCAGGGACAAGTGAAAAAAAGATGATCATAGGGCATGGGGGATTTGTCATAAAACAGAAGAAAGCATGAGCATTGTCTGTGACTTTAAAAGGCAAAAACCAGAGAAGAGTCGCTGGAAGATGTACTCAAATGTTCTGTAAAGTTCAGAGACTGCTCAGCATGGTCAATGGCAGCATTGTCTCCATCACCACTTTGATTACAAAGATTTAGGATGGCTCATGAAAACACAGTTGTTCACAGTCAATTCAGAGAGCTAACAACAAGCCTGTGTTTCAACAAGTTTGGGAACTGCTGATGCAATTACGAAGAGCAGGGAATGTATTTATTTTTATGAGCGTGCACACATACATATATTAGAACAGCTTGTTAGGTAGAAATGGAACTGAAGTTACTACAGAAAATAGCTGTGGAAGTAAGGAACATGTTGTGGTCAGGAGCCTGGAGGTAAAGCAGTGTTCTCAATGGGGCAACTTTCCTCACTAAACAGGAAAAAAAAAAAAAAAAAGAGGAAAAAGGAAAACCAAACAAATAAACAAACAATTCTTTTCTTTTGCCCCCTTTTCCCAAACAGTACCAGGTAAGGTCCTAAAGGACATACCCAAATGTGAAAAGTAGTCTGAAATATCACGTTTTCCCAAACTTTCTGTTCTCTTTAGTTAACAGATTTGTTCTGCCAGTTCTTCTACAAGTAAGGAATCTAGTTTTCCCTTTTTTTTTTCTTTCCCCCCTTTCCAGCAGGACAGAAATACTGGAAATGTCATGGGCTGGTTTTTTTGTTAGGTTAGGTTGGTTTTTTTTTCACAGACAGATTATTTCATGTGCCAAAGTACCATACTTGGGAAAGAAGAGATTTCCAAGAAGGGTTCTGTGTACAGCCAAAGCAGTAAATAAAAAGGAACAACAAAAGTAATTGATTCCTGAGCAGGGGAAAAGAGTTTAAGTTAGAGGAAAGGACTTGAAGCTATAAACTGGCAGGTGACTGGCAGAGACAGCTGCCTGAATATTTGAAACTGGCCTGAGTTTTATAAAATGTATTTATTTTATTTGCGCTCAAACATGTACTCATTAGTAACGTGATCCTGCTGCTAAACGCCAGGTCAGGACAAGGGTGCTTCAGAGCCAGGGCTTCAGAGTCAAGCTCCAGCCCCACGCGAAGCAAACGAAGACCGAGGAAAGATGACTCTCCGTTACACAAACAAAACAACAAAACAGCTCTGAGACTCCCTAAAAGACAGGCACAAAACCAGGACAGAATGATCCAGCCTCAGATTTCTACTCGGTCCCAGAGATGTCAATATATCCATTTACATTTGCAGGACTCATGTAAATTGTTTTTCTTGTGACACTGCATTTCCCCGGCTCCAGCTGACTCCAGAACTTCTCAGCCCTCGTATTCCCTTTGCTAAGACAAATTTTCTGGCTCACAGGCACCCTGGTGTCCTGGTTTCCAGCTGGGATAGAGTTAATTTTTAAAAGAAGCTGGAGGACACACAGCCAGGACAGATGACCCAAAGTGACCAAAGGGGCATTCGATACCATGAAGTCCTGCTCAGCGTATACAGGAGGAGGGCTCACTGCTCAGGGATGATCCGGGCTTCAGTCCTGGGTTGTGAGCAAGTTGCAATGCGTATCACCTGCTTTCTAACTTCTTTTAGAAGTACTGTTGTTGTTATTTTCCTCTTTCTTTGCTGTCCTAGTATACTGTCCTTAATACCAACCCACAAGTTTTACCTTTTTCTTCTGATTCTCCTCCTCATCCCGCTGTGGGGAAAGAGGAATGAGTGAGTGGCCACGTGGTGTTTATCCCCTGGTTGGGGCTAAACCATGACAACTGCTCCTCTGTGTACACCTCAGTTCACGAGGGATTGTGATGCAAAATTTTAGCTGGTAACAAAAAATAAATGTTTAGGATTATTTTTTTAAGTCTCTGGCAAATATTTTCAGTGCAAAACTTTGGGTTGATTTTATTTTTAAACAGTATTAGTAAAAAAACACCACACAAACAAAATTTTTAAACTAGTTTCTGTTTCAGCACTGGAAATCCCAGAAGAATTAGGAAGGGAATCTAATCCTAAACACAAAGTGCAACTGGCAACCTGAGTTGCCAACTCTCACTCAAAGAGAAACAAAATCAAATCACCACTACAACTAACAAGTAAATGAGTAGATTTCTTTGGCAGGTAACTAATAATCCAGCAGATTATTTAAAATGGTCAAAATCTCTGCTAATTTACATTAAACAGATTAATGGAAAAGGTAAAAGGATTTCCTGAATCTGGAGTTATTTGCAGAATAACTCTCAGAAAGAGTCAGGGGCTCCCATGCCACCCATCAGGCCTTTATACAATCCCTCTGCACCCAAAAAAGCCACCTTTCTTCACAGAGTACTGTGCTGCCCAACTAGTCCCATGCTAACAATTAAATAATCCCACCACAGCAATCAGTGCAGTTCAGTAGTGAAGAAATTCTTGCTGTAAATAAAAAGTAGAATAAACTGGAATTAATGATTTATCCCATGTTTTCTGTGAATTGCTATTTCTGTAGGCATGACATTGAACTAGGGGAAGGAAAAAAAAAAAAAAGACAAAAAAAAGACAAACCAGACTAGAGGTTGAATATAAACAGAGTAGAGTTTGTATTCCTGGGCTGATGTTTTATTTAAAAAGGCAATTCTGGTCGCCATTGCTTTTTTTTTATAAGAAAGAAAATGACTATTTCCCAAGAATTGCTTTTCTCATTCTTTCATCTCATCGGCAAGAAACTACTCCCTAAAATAACTTGGAATGCTTTTTTTCCTTCTTTTGGGGGGGTTTTTGTTTGTTTGTTTGTTTTTTTAATGCCTGGGAGAAAAGTATGTATTCGAGTAACAGCAGCAGAAAGCACTGCCCAACCTTTAATCACTGCTTACTGATTTAGGTCCGTTTTATTAGCAGGCAGCACTTTTCCAGAAAGCCATTTTCTTGGCGGGGAGCAGAGAGAGTATTTGCAGGGGCAGAGGGATGCATCCCGCTGCCGGTCCCCACCACGGCTGTGCCCTCTGTGGCCAGCCAGCCCAGGAAGGCAGCGGGAGTTTTAGTGCTGGAGTTTTGTCCGACAATACTCATCTCTGGTAAGTGTGAATGAGCATTAGATATAAAGCGGGAGGCTGGATACAAAGGACCCAACAGGGCATAAAAACAATACACGCTTCGAGTCCTCTCACAGGCAAGGAATTGCAGGAGAGGGAAACAGAGGATTTTGCTCTTTGCACAGAGAGATTTTCTTGGTTCTGGGTTAGTTTGCAATTGTTTATGTGTCAGAGTAAAAAAAAAATAATGGATTTGGGGAGAAGGACCTGTTAAAAAGCTTCCTTGTTTTAGAACAGTTTTTCACTCCCTCCCTTCCCTAGTCACTATTTGTCACAGTCAACTACTGAAATCCTCTATTAATCGCTAAATCCAGATAATAGCGGAGGTGGGTTGGCTGACCTGTGAAATTAGGTCTGCATGTAAAAAGGAATTGAGCTGTGCGAGCTTTGGAAATAACTCTGTCGGTATTTACATTAGCATTTGAACATCAAAGATCTCCCCTGGGCTCCTCTAGGTGCCTCTAATCCAAGTACCAATCAAGCAACTCAGCTTTTCCACCCAGCCAGCCCGGCTTGGAGACCCTCGGAATTACATCTCAGCCAACCAAGAGGCAGGTGAGAAGCTTCTTGCTGGTTGTCAGTCCCCAGGTTTTTGTGGCAGCGAGGTCCCAGAAAACGTGTTTAACAGAAAGGGGTGGGGGGGAATCAGCATTTTTATTTCAGAGGAAAAGCAGCCTATCCACTTTGTAAGCAAGCATGTGCACAAATTGTAATTATCATCTTAAAAAGAGGCCTCTAAATTCACCAGGCTCAGCAAACTACACAAAAGTTGAAATTAAAAGGAAGACTAGAAATTATTTCCTTCTGCTATTAGTGGTAATATCGTTTGGGGTTTTTTTTTTAAAGAAACAGTCACCTCAGGGTCCTGAAGGGCACTGCATGACAGTTCACTCGCTGTTTGTAGGAGAACAATCTCTGCCATTGTAGCTGCACCTGGGATCCCAAAACACAGGTATCACTTAGGCAAAAGTCCAACAGTGACTTGGCCATACTGCTATTCTTGTTCCCATTCTACAGATGGGTAAAAAGAGGGCTCCAGCAAACACCCACCACCACTTCTATCTCAGTCCTCTTATTCCCTGCAGGAGAAAACTCCTCTGAAGTTCTGATAAATTGGAGGCATTTGTTCTTACCTGTCCCAGTTCCTTACCAAGTCATCTATTCTGTTTGGCAGCGGGTTCAAATTTACACAGAAGTATTTCAAAGAGGAGCAGGAAGGCTGTATTACCTTCCTACTATCTCCAGCCTCTAAAGGTGTGGGAGCAGAGTGGGGGGATCGTTTACCACCATTTGCTAATGGGGTAGGTGAACTGCACAGCGTCAAGTGTGCTTCCTCTTGAGGCCCATTCTTAGACACATTTGCTATATAGCTCGAGAAACCCAAGGTGAAGGTTGATCTAACATCTACCTTAGGATATTTTAAAGAAAACTTAAAAAGAAAAAGAAAACAATCTCGAAAAAAACCCCTTATACAACAGCCATATAAAAAGTTGCCATGAATTTACTGATATATTTAAAAAGTCATGATCACACAAGGCTGCAAAAGAAATCTCCTGTCTTTAGACTGCCCCACCACGTTTTAGTTTTTATGGACCTTCACTGAATTTATCCAGAAAGAAGAGGTAGAGATCACCTTTAAGGCTTTTCCTTTCTTTTCTTGTCATTTTTTCTTTTTTTAAATGACAATAGAATTTTTTTTTCCTAAAGTTGTATTAGGGATTCACTTAAGCAGAAATGAACTGTAATATGCAAATAGTTCTAATTGGACTGCTAATAGAGCGTGTCTCTGTTGTTTTTTTGTAGGGAGTTTTATGCCTATGTAATCAGTGCAGACAGCCGTTAAGTAAATGAAGAGGCAACTAACAATGTCAGAAAAGAGACCGGGCGGTTCCAGCTGACACTACCCTAATCTTCCAGGACCCATTAAATGGCAGTTTCAACGCATTACCTACCATAACATCCTTGAATATCACTGATTTTATTTGCAGTATCAAACATTCCATTTCATGCCCCATTAACAGTAGGAGCCTGGGCTTTTTGACGCAGCTAAACATTTTACTAACTACCTGGACTAAGTAACCAATTAACTTTTGGAGACAATACGGCCAATTAAGCGCGAAAAGGTAAGGCTGTCATCCCCCACTAAAATTGAATTTCCTTTTCCTGATGGCACTTATTGTCGGTGTTCAATTGTTAATGGAGATTTGGTCCCTATTAAAAGGATGAAGCCGAAGGATAATGGGAAAGTTCAGAGGACTTGGTTCCTAAAGAGTAGGTCAGAAAATGTCCCAATTGGCCACTAATTCAGTCATCTTTTCTTCATGCCAACTCTCTTACTGGAATAGTATTGGCAGCGTAACTCCAATCTGACCTACCATGGTAATACATTGTGCAATATGGCAGCTTAAGAGACATGCATACGCACATGGGGGTAGTTAGGGATCTTACATGAGAAAAAAAGAAGTTTAAAAATAAGCAAAAATAACTCTGTTGGATTTTGACAGCTGAAATCTCATTCTTCTCTCATGCTGAGCTGTTGGAGATGGTGGTAAGCCTTTGAGAGAGCCCTTAAGCCAAGGGAACAGGCACTGTTTTAACGTTCATGTGAGTGTCCCTGCCTGCTGTTTGGCAACCCACAATAGATATACACTTGTGTAATCTTTAAATGTTCATCCTCATAATTTACATGGATTTTATTGTTGCTTTTCAATCACCGCTATCAGGCTGAAATCTTATCTTTGGGTCACCATTTTTTCTTCCTCCTCAGAGGTAGAAATGTGCCCATATATACAGCATACAGGAAGAAAAAGAAAAGCTTAGTGTGCATACCTTCTATTTTTGGTATGATTAATTCAAATTTTTCATTTTATGCACCCAAAAACCATACCATCCTTTAACACGGGGGAAAAAAGTTCCCACCAGAAACCATCCCAGCAACAAGCTAGTGGGTAGCAAGCTAAACACCTCCCCAAAGTAAGTATATTTCATGAGATCTTTCAGTAAATGATCTCCAAGCACTTCCCACAAAACACCTTATTAGAATAAGTTTTCAATGTGACTTTAGGGAGCCTTTCCCCCTCCCAGCATCCAGAAATGAGCTGAAGGAAGAGGCAAATGACACAAATCAGCACACAGACACCAGAAATGGCATAAGTACAGAGAATGGTGTTTTATGGAAGCAATTCATAAACAGAAATGCATGGAAAACATAACAAATAGGCTGCAGAGTTTGCCATGGGTCCACCCTAAAGCTGCTTTTGGGCCAGACAAGTCTGTGTGTTTGGCTCTTCGCATCAGACAGAAGGTGCATGCAGATAATCCCCCATCCCAAAAAGAGCATCCTCTTTGATAAAGATACTGCACATCCTCCAAGGGCACCTGGTGCCTGAAAGGGTGCCAAGCCAGGAGTGGCCAAGGCACCACATTTGAGGATTATGCTTCTGTGAAACTGTGTAAGGTGGAGTCCCTTTAAGTGAAGCAACAGTACCTGTTGAAAAGTAGCATAATCAAAGTGCAAGTGTACTAGAGCCCTTAAAAGGAGGGTGGAAAGCAACGTATTTTTGAGACTGAAGAAATCCCAATGTTGGTTTTGTGGCTTTCCAGACTGTGAGAATATTTCCACTATGTAAGACGGAGCTGAAACCCACATTAAGATTCAGATCTACTCTGCTATAACATATTTAAAGATTAGCCCAGCCACAACATAGTCAGTTTAGACCATTATTAATCTAATCTCTTAAATGCATAGAATAACCAAACAAGAAAGCAAGCAGACTGATTTCTGTCTCCTCTAATAACAAAAATATGACTTTGTCTTTTCTCTGCAGTGCTTTACACCATTAAGCAATTACTTGTGGGCAGAACCCCAGCCCCCATATTACTACTTACGGTTAAGGGATTTTATTGGTTCACTAAGTCTTCCAATTCCATCTGGTGTCATTAGGTTTTTGTGGGACCTTGGTTCACATTGTCTCTATTGAGGTCTCCTTACCTCAGGTGACCTATTATGCCAAGTTTGAAGTATGTAATGCTTAGGTAACCTTATACATCAATTTTGTAAACAGTTATCAAAGTACATTTGTAATCAGAAAGGTGACTGACAGTAGCTTCCTTCTCCTCCTTGACTGCTATACACCTTAAAGTCCAATTAAACTACTACATCAACAAAGCTGCAAAAGAAACAACTAAAGTCTTTCCTGCCTGGACATCATCACCAACCACTGAAATTCTACAACAATATCCCACTGTACTGGGGGGAAAGTCTCCAGCTCTTGATTTTTCTTCCACTTTCCCCCCTGCACAGTTCTCTGGTTGATTCAGACACAGTAATTGCTACACTTGAGCCTGCAAGATCTTGGAATTTGTGTTATGGCTCAAATATAGACTCCCCCAACCCTCTTCTTTTTTTAACTTTGGTTCATGTTTAAATAAATATATTTGGCACTTTCTCAGGTCCAAAAATATAAAGATTTGTGGCTTGGTCATAAAAATACAAACACATTAATTTTCATTTGAAGAAGAAAGTTTCATGAAAATATTTACCTTAATATCAAGCTTTAATGAGAAAAGTTAAGGGAAGAAAAAGCTTTTTTAATTATTTGTTTAAAAATATTTAAAACCCTCCCTTCCCCACACCCCTGAAGATATATGGAGTTAAGTTAATGGCAGCACATAGTGGAATCTTGCTCAATGGGAATTTTCCATTATTCTTGACAAAAAGCCCCTAATGGTCATGTGTTCTGACAAAAGTCATAGTTATGAGAAACACATGGCCTTAATAATAAACTAAATCTTTGGTCAAAATCTAAATTGCCGTTGTGTAAGTGAGGACAGAACTCAGCTGGGCATCAAGGCGGGAGGCAGCTATTGCAGTGCCTGGGGCTACCCGGCCCCTCCAGCATGGAGGGCACCAGACACAGACAGGAATACACTACTGTCCTCATCTCCAACAGCCCTCTCCACCCCAGGAGCACCAGAACCATTTCCTAGGCATGTACAATTCAGGCTTAGCCAGCAAGAGCTGTAAATCTCATTTTCATATTGCATTGGCACATACACTTCCATGGAGAGCACCAAGCCTCCTCCTTCCCTGGCTGAAGAGCCCTATTTTAGGCAACAAAACAGCACAGGCTGCCATGGTGCTTGGAGACCCAGGTCCCACAGCTAGATTCTCCTTCTACAAGAGCTTTTTGTTTCTAATTTACTAGAAGAAACCCCTCTAACACAAACTGCTTGAGGTAATCCTCATTCGGCTTTAACTCCACTGCCACAGATGCTTTTCCATCATTCTTTCACCGTAACTTCTAACACCCCAGCTAACAGCTTTGTTAAACAGAAGGGGGGAAAAAAAGATTGGCTGGTTGCTTCAGCACTCAGTAGATCTCACCTGGTGTAACCAGAAACACCGGCCACACTCGAGAGGCATTTCCCACACCCCTACACCTCCCCACACCCCCACACCTCCCCACACCCCCATTTGATGTAGTTTATGTTAAGTTAATTGTCAAAATACATGCATTTTTTTTTACCTCTCCATTGCAAAGCTGCATCTTAGCAGGCATGAAGTGAGGGAAGAGGCACGTTTCACACAGAAACAAGTCCTTTTGTTCCCGGCTTTTGGCACAGGGCAGTTAGGGGCTCTGGAGGGTCTGGGTCCCTGAGCCAGAAAATCAGACTCATGCTTTCTCCATCAGCTCGCTTTATGAACCCTAAGTTCCTTTCAAAGCTTTGTTGGCAAAGAAACCCACTCTGTCCTTCAAAGATAGTGCTGTGGAAGTGGAGGGGCACCCTTTATTCAACCTGTGTCTCTCCACAGGCCACCCAAAGCGCATGGTGCTTCACAATGCAGCCGCTTCTTTGAAATGCGTGAAGAAAACGTGTGATGCTTAAACATCACAACCTCCATAGACCTGCCTTAAACACCTTCTCTTGTCTTTGGTGGCTGGATAATGCACATGGGTGTGAAAATCTGTATCAGTTGCAGAAGTACCGTGTAATGTGCAAAGAATTTGTTTGAGGAGTTACCCTGGTTTACACAGCAAATTATCACCAGAGAGGAGAACCTGACTTAAACAACACAGGCAGCTCCTTGTAGCTGCATGGATCCCCCTTTGCAGGGCCAGAACTTTTCTTCCTTTACCTGTATTCTCTCTTTTTGTCTCCCCCTTCCTTCTGCTTCCCCTGTGCTGAACCAGACACGGATCCTGGTGCTCTGCACAGCAGCTTAATCTGAAATCCCACCAGAGCTGGGAATTTTTTTCCACTTGAAAACCTCGGGTACAAAACAGACCTCCTTACGCAGGACCAGACAGTAACTTGTTGCCTGGCTGCTAATTATCAGGGGTGTTGGGTTGCTTGTGTAATTACGGGGAGGTTGGAGCAGGCTGAGGCTGTAAATTCTGTGCTGTCTGCTCAAGGAATTGGGCACTGAAGCTGCCTGGGTACATGCTCTTTGCCAGATTAAAGTTGTTACTCCTTATGACCTTGATGCAGCATGTTTGTCTGTGGTAGGGAACATATCTCAGGTCTTCAAACCTCACAACTGGAAAAATACTAGGGAAATCAGAGCTGGGACCCAATAAACATTACTGACTTGGGATCCCAGAGGGGAGACGTTTGCATGCACTAGATACCAAAAAAAAAAAAAAAAAAATCACTCATCGCCTCTGAATGTCTGATTAATCCATATTTCCTCTATTTCTCATATAGTTAATTTGCTGAATGTTCTTTTATGTTGCTTTCAAACTTACACCACTTACAATACTTGCAGAAACAAACATTTCATCCCAGTTAGTTTTGAATAACTTCCCTTTTGCATCTTTTCGTAAAAACAAAGGACAGGATTTTTACTGCAGCCTGTCCGATGTGTGGTTGTTTTTAAATCATTGTCAGAATCATACTTTTGATAGCCACAACCTAAATGAAGGAGGGAAAAACACACAAGGAATTTGTCATCTCTTAAAGTAATTTCATTCCGCAACTTAAAATCGTTACTAACCTCTGCAACACTTAATTAATTGAAATGACTCTAGCTGTGGGAATCTGTGGTGAAGAGGTCTCTAATAGTTACATGCAATTCGACCTGGAATTCAGTTAGAGCTAAAAGATACTTGAACAACATTTTTCAAGGAATGAAAAATAAAGACCCTGTTGAATTTAATCAGTCGTCTGCTCTTTTTTATCCTGCTTCTTGTTTTTCCTCGGGGATTTGCTGGACATAATTCTTTGCCAGCTGATGTACACAAAGTACCTGCCTAAGCACAACTTTAGCTTCTGAAGACAGATGAAATAACAGATACAGTGCTAGTTGTTTTGATATTCAAACTATGGAAAACTCAGTCCCGTTAAAAAGCCTAACTCAAAACCACTCTAAAATGTTCCTTAGCTCATGAAAACGACTCATGTAATAAAGACAACAATATCTTTGCAAGAGACATTCCCTGCTCTGCTCATTCATATTTACAATAGTAAATTGTGATATCCTGGCCTGATTAATAAAGTTTATGCTGTTCTGTATCTCTCAGGAAGGATTACAACAGATTTCACCAGCCAAAGTCTCCAGCAAATACACAGGAATTGTTTTATCCATAGCAGAGACGTGGCTGATTCCCATACAGAACTTGCTGGTTTATACCAGCTGCAATAAGAAGACTTGGAGGTGCAGGTGGAACACAACTGAGTTCTATAGGAAAGCAGAAAGGTAATTATGCAAACTATGTCCGGTCAGAAGAATGGTTCTAATAAAACTTTTTAGTCATTAAAAAGAAATACAGCAAGTTTCTGAACTCCAAATAATCAGAGTGGGTTTTTTTAGTCCGGATTGTAGCCATGCCCCTAAATCCTAAAACTAGGAATCACAGGTTGTTAGCACTGCATCCTGCAATTATTTGTTGTTGGCTTTGGTTTGTTTTTCCTGTTTGATAAAAAAAAAAAATCTCTAGCTTTCATTTAATAAGAACAGTCATAGCACGGCACCAGCTGTTTATCTAGCACATCTTTTCAGTCACGCTATGCCTCTGAGCCTATCCCAGTGAATAAGGGGGAAAGGAGAATGTGAACAGGAAAAATACCCAACATATAATTATACAAGATTTTCAGACTTTGCTGGATTCTTTTTTTATGAGCCATGTGTGAAACAAGGACCCGCAGACAGAGCTGCTGTACCAAAACTAACATTGCATCCCTCAGAAAAGATGTCACAGCTGTCCAGCCTAACCTAGGGAAGACTAATGCAATTATGTCGAGGTATACTGAGGAACCCTCGGTGCTATAAATAATAATAAAGGGTAAATAATAAAAAAATAAAACAGAAACCCCAGAAGTGAGATGTTTTAAATGAAAGGTGATGCACTGTGAACTTAACACACTGGCCCTTTAGCCTTTCTGTTAACAAGGTAATCTGATTGCCATTGATTTTTTTCACCTCTGTTACTAAGAAGGTGATGGAATGGTGTCCACGCAGATGTATTGAATCAGATACTAAACAAAGAGCAACATAAAGAACAATTATCAGCAGCCTTGCCTTCAGCTTGCTGATTATGACATTACTGGAAAGACAAGGTCTGGGTGACTTAAACTAAAAGGGAAGAAAGAAAAAAAAATACTAAAGAGGAGCGAGAGGAAACTGATACACGTTTACCATCTGTCTGGGTACATACAGTTCTTTGCCTTCACCAAAATATGTATTTCCCCTTTGCAGCTCGATAGGTGTCAGAGTGTGATCTAGCTAATTACTTTGATCATATTACAGGGAAAAAGAAAAAAATAGAACTGAGGCAAGGGCTAACCATGAGTTTGTGTGTTTTATCCTACACAGAGAGTACCTAGAAAATTCTGAACAGAGAATTTTGTGTTTGTGACTGTCTGCCTGAGTATTGCTGGGTTTAATTAATGCCTGTGTGATGATTAGGCAGATTTTCCTAGAGGCCTGGGAATACGGAGGCTGTTAGAGGTTCAGAGTAGCTCAATAGGCTATTAATAGGCGTATATATACCCATGTTTGAATGACGCACAGAGAAATGGTTGGCCAGATTCTCACAGGGTATAAATTGAAGTAACACCATGCATCCACGTAGCTCTGTTAATTTCAAAGCAGTTGGGCCAATTTACACAGACTACAGACCAGAACTGGCTAATAGGAAGACTAATGCCATAAACTCTAACCTTGTGGTATTAGATTTCTGATTGTCCAAATGGCACTGGCTGCTCAACTTGCATTTCCAGCAGCACAGTTTTACCTGACCCAGCCTGTGTAAACAGTACAGCCAAGTAGCTCCAGTGCTTGGCTGCCTTTATGTACTAGCAAAAGTAATGACGCCTAGTATGTAGTATTATTATTTTATGACATCAGCATAGTATGACATTTTCTCAAGGGCAGCCCATATCCCTTGCCCTCCTCCATATTGGCAGCCATCACTAATTGACTGTGAAAGTGGAAGAATTCAATGGTTTAAGGTGATCTCTTCTCTGAACGCCAAAACAGTTTGTGGATGGAAATCAGCTGAAGCAAAACACTGGTTCAATTACACTGTCAAGGGATATAGCTCCTGTGCGACAAAGAGGTAAACACTTAAAGGAGCCAATCCACTACAACATATCACAGATATTACCATTCCATTTCAGATGTGAGAATCGTGTGAATTAATAAAACCAACACTGATATGACCTAACAGAAATAAGCCATGATGAGCTTCTATTGCTGTGAGGAATGAGTGTTGCATGTTTGGTCTGGTTACCATCCCAGTACCCTTGCTCACAAGGTGCAGCAACTTCTCCTGTCCAGCTGAGGCTACCATTCAAAAAGTGTCATTCGCTGTGAAAAGACAGTCAGTTTTGTCCTTCATGTTAAATTGAAGGGCTAAGATATGTTCCTTCTAGGTTGAACAAAACTTATTCCCTCCATTGGTTTATTCAGGGCATAAAGCAATGCCTAATATGAATAAGGAAGAGAGTCTACTTATGCATTCAACATCCATGCATCTCTGAGTGTGTTTTTTACTGTGTAATAATTGATGACATCTTCCAAAGACAGACTAAAGGACAGATACATAAACTGTAAGAATCAAAATGGACATACCTTAAATAGGATCTCATGGTGCTTAAACAAGTCCTACTGAAGCCTAATTATTGAGAATACTTGCTTTTGCTTATGAGGGCAAGAGCTTGCTGATCAGATATGGGTGACATTATTTAACAACAATTTACTGTGGCTTAAGCACACTGTGGACTTATCTTCTTGACAGCTGAATAGTATCTAGTGGAAAACAAAACTACACTTTCCCATTGCTGAGGAAAAGGTTTAGCATCTGTTAATCATCCCAAAATGTCTGTTTCTTCAGGCTGGGGGAAAAAAAATATGCAGCTTCTTCTAGCATGCACGTGTAGTTAACTTTATGTTTATCAACACAGAAATTAATCCGACCTCAGTCTTGAGGATAAGGGTAGAAAACGTTGGCTGTGCATTATGCTAAAATACTTTGCAGAGTAAATCATCAGATATGATAGGTGAGCAGATGCCCATGTGTTAGATTTCTCTGTACCTCTCAAACCAAAGTCTCTTCCACATAAAGTTCACCTTTAACATGGCAGTGTAAAGTCCAAGGTTGCAGCCAATGTCCCTACCTCAACATGTCACAGCTGCAGCCATGAAGAAACAAGTTATGGAAAAAGCTTTTTTTCCCTTTCTAGAGGAGACCTAGAGATTTCTAGAAAGTTTGTAGCACAGGCTGCAGCACCTTCCTCTAGAAGACCTGCAAGAATTTTTTATTTGTTTGGTTAGGTTTTTTTAAGAGAGACTCTTCTTTTTGATACAGGAAAATTGTTCTCTTTTCTCCCAGCACTGAAACACATTGTGATCTAAGAAAATATAGGAAGAGTGATCAGAACTCCACTAAAGGAGCTATTTTACTACATATAAAGGGAAAACCTTTGACTAATTTTATTTTGAAGCACAGGGGTAACTAGAATACAGATTACTACTCTTAATGATTTACTAGCAAGGGAGGAATTCCACACGACAAACCCTTTCCTGTGAAAAGACAGCAGGCTACAAGAAAGTTTTAAAAAAAGGATCTCACACCTGACTTAATCTGGAGACTCCAGAAAAATACCTGAACTCCCACACGTATGAACTGATAAAATCTCAGATTGACAGTCTCTGAACTTGAGCTCATCCACATGCCACTGCAGACACTGTAGGGTGTGGGACAAGTAAACAGCCATTGTTTGCTTAGCTGGCAAAAGCATAAGCAGAGATTTTGCCAAGTGATAACTATTTGAACATTGTTCAGTGAAATGGATGGTTCACTTGGATCATGAAAATATTCAGAACTGGATTTTGCTTGCAGGTCAGATAATTCCCAGTAGTTTTGCAGTCAATGGAACTTTGCCCATAAATCCCAAGGGATCCATCCTCTGGACAAGAAATAACTTAGAACAAAGAACTATACAGTGAATAACTTAAAAAAACCCAAACAAACCCAAAAAATCACCCTTGCCTGTAACCCTGATTCCAAATGCAACTGCTGTTTGCTGGTCCAAAGTCAAGACATCAACTTGGACCTGAATTTCCAGCTAAGAACTGTTTAGAAATCAAGAAGTTTTTCTCAGGGCATTGATTAAACTCTTTTCCTGATTTCCCTCACTTCAGTCCCAGCTTCTGGCTGTGACCAAAGTCATAATTATAGTAATTAAGGCTGGTTATTGGATCCAACCCAAGGTGTAAGAGGATATACCATGTATAAATATATAGTTCTTCTTAATTGTCTTCTATTTAAGAAATTCAATGTGCTTTAAATTTAATCTCATAGCACTTTTGTGAAGTGACTATTATCATCTTAGATGGACAAATAAAGAAACTGAGGTAGAGATAAGATTTATGTATGGTCAGAACGGTGATATGAAATAAATCAGGCACTGGAAATGAGCTTCCTATCATATAGACTTGTCCTTGTTCTTTTTCCATTAGCATGGCTATTTTCTCCAACTTTTCAGCTCATCACCAACAGATTAAAGTGATTTGGGGAATCATCCAAGTTTCTGGACGTGATTTCCAGCTAAACCAGAGACAATAAGTATAATGAGGCCAAACTTCTACAGGCACCCAGAACTCAAGCGTTGGACTTCATTCAGGAAGGAGGTGACACTGGGCAAAATATGGTCAAAAGATGAGAAAAATAAATAAAGCACCAGAATGGAAAGGAGAACCTGACCAGAGATAAATGATTCCTCTCCTGAGATGTGTTTTTGTTTTATCGCAATGACCTTTCAGAGAAAAGATGAAGCCAGCCTCAGGTAAAAAGAAATAGCCACATTTCATCTACGGTTAGCCTTTGCGACCTCTGAACTCTGCTTTTCTATCTGAACCTATTTCCATGCACCATTTCTTCTTGCCACAGATAAGAGACTTCCAAAGTGCCAGAAAGAAACGTAGAGCTTTCACACAAAGGTTAGCAAGCAAGCATGACTACTCTTTAATTTGGGAAATTATCCCCCCTTTATTTTTAAGATATCTCCCCTCCTTCAAGCCATGGGGATCTGATAAACATTACAGGAGCAATCACCACACGCTGCATGTTGAAATGTGAGGTCGCGTGCATACTGGTGCACGTGTGCGCGTGCACGTGTGTATGTATGTTTGTATAGCATATCTCATTATCGTATCATCACTTTTCAGCTATCTCTAACACAAGAGTCAAGGGGTTTGGGAGCACACACAAAAAAAAAGAGAGATTTCTAAGAGAGCAGGAGATTGGGCCGGGGTCATCCGAAAGGGTAATTATTGTTAAATGTCAGGTTAACTCTGAAGGCCTCAGCTCATCCAACTGAGAGCAGATTAGCCCAGATGGAGACATTTTCAACACGGTTCTGTCTGACCAATCAGCGACAGCTGGGATTAGCCAAATACCTTCTCTCATCTGCTTGCTCACAGAAAGGTCAGTTTCTGCTCATTGCTTCCCTTTTAAGATGTGCCTTTCTTTTCCTTCCCCCCCCCCTTTTTTTTTTCTTATTTGTGGAGGCTATATGCAGGAAATCAGGGTCCTTTTATCAGCAAATTAAATATTCAACATCTAAAACCCACTTTTTTTTCCCTAAGAATCAACTTCATTCACTTTCAAGAGCGCTTTTATCTTTTCTTTCCTTATTATTTTCTTTTTTAATGCTGCATACAGATAGATAAAATATATATGTAGCTATCAGCCCCTCAGCTTGTGCAAAGTGATGTTTCTTCATGGACTTCACCAGAGGTATATTGATTTCTACCCACTGAGAATTTGGCCCGGTATCTCAGTATCATAGCATGACTGCTATAGGACTGTTCTGTACTTGGTTTGCCTTCCTTTCTAAAAAGAAGTCTTTGGTAATTTTATTCTCAGCATTCATCTATTTAAAAGCTACAGTTTATGTCTCCTATCTAAGGGAGGGGAAAACCAACAAACCCAACAAGAACAAGTTAAAACAAAACAACTTTCCCTGAAACCAACCCTGGAGTGCTTTAAAAACTAATCGTCTTTTATGTACAGCCTCTTTTCCCAGACAGCTTAAATAAGTGCAAACATAAAACTCTGTGATAAAATGAACAGAAACAAAAATCACCCTCAGAATGTATTTCCCAATAATTTGTCTTCAGATCCCTAGAAAGTTCTTTCAAGCCTTAATTATTTTGATTAAGAAGGAGATCCTTTTTGTCTCTCTTTAATTTTGTTTCAGCATTTCTGATGCAGGTTTCAGGCAGAAGTGGCAACGGCAAAACTATGAAAATTTTACTGGCTTGATTGTCACTTACAGTAAGGCACCTATATGACAGTCTGATAGTACAAAGGGGTTTTTAAAAATCATATTCACATTTACATTCCCTTTAAGGTTTTCCTTTCTATTTCTAGGGGTCTCTAAAAAGGCTTCAGCGTGAAAGAATATTGGGCTTTTTATGAATTACAATAGTGGGATCCTGATCACTGATGATGCTCTGCTATTGATTTTTCAAGCAACATGATCCAGCCCTGGAAGAAAGTATTTCCTCCAAGGGCAGAAATGCTTTCCACTGCTCAGTGAAGAAATTACAGGGACTGCGGGGCATCAAACAGGAGCAGCACTTGATGACTCATGTTCAGGGTATTTGCAATAGCAGAACAAAGCCTGGTGAAAAGAGATGAGGAGGTGGAGCAATGGATCATTGGAAAATAATTTCTGAAAACAAGGCAAAAGAAAGCATGGTTTAGCATCCAAACAGAAGTTGGAGAAATCCTCGTGTTTAGAATATTTATAATGGAATTGAACCTACAAGACACACAGAGACAACCAGATAAACAGACTGACAAGAAAGTGGTTTATCAAGTCATTTGTTTCTGCAGTTTCAAGGGGCATCCAAGTTCCTCTGACCTGGGATTGAACTAGAACCAAAAATATCAAAACAACAACATGAACCACCTAGTCTGGAGCAGCAGAAATAACACAGGGTAAGCATCAGGCAAACTGCAGTCTACCTCTGTATTCTTCAGAGACGTGAAATGAAGTCTCAATAATTGTTACTAAATCATGCCCTTAAACACTGTCCTATCTAGAGGCCTAAAGAAATGGAAGATCCCACTTACCTTCCTCATAAGTTGCCAAGACAGAGACAGAAATATGTGCTGTGAACCATGCCATGGTGGAGTAGGAACTTCCTTCATCCCTGGTTGAGCAGAAAGGAGCTACTAGAGAAGAACACAACATTATTGGCTCAAACTTTTTTCCCTGTAACATGTATGAGGTTGCATTCACCCACCCTATCTTCTTCTAGTTTAAAAGGGCTATAATTACAATATTAATAGGAAGGTATTAATTGAATAACTCAAGTTTACAAAGGAGTTTAGCAGCAGAACCTAATTTTGCTTAGCAATTCCTTTTCGGCCTATGAATACCACTGGTTCTCTGTTTGCCACAGCACAGTGGTTGCCTCTGCAGAATATATTCTTCACTCAAGCAGGTAATATCATCAAAATCAATTATTATTTCAATTAAATAGCCCTGCCCATCATCACCACAAATTAAATGGAACTACTATGCAAGTTGAAACCATTTATTCATTTAAAACACATGTCCACCACTGCCAAGCCTTTGAGCTCTATCACAAGCTTGTGTCTAGATGCAGCTGGGCTTCCTACTTCTTCCTTAAATATAAGGGCTGTAATTGATAATCTGTGAATTGTGCTCAGTTTTTGCCACCCAAGCATTTCCATATATCAAACTCTGTTGTACTATAACAATACAAAACTGCTTCTAAGGTAAATATCATTTTAGTCCTGATCATATTTTGGATAGGAACAGAAAAGCAAAGGGTGAAATGATTTGCCCAGTGGAAGATAGTAGGTCAGTGGCAGATTTCAGAGCAGAACCCAGGTGTCTGGAATCACAGGCTACTTGCCTACCCATTGGACCACACTAATTCCCAAGAAGAGCTCAGCCTTGTTATTTTTAAGCTCACTGTCCTACACAGCTGCTCTTGCACTTCTTACACTGTGCTTCTAGGAAATTAACATATTTAACAACATGTCAGATACAAAAAATAAATGCCTTTGATAATCGTTTGAATCAACCATAGAGGGAGACCAAATCCTTTTCAGTATTCAGAGCAAAGCATCTTATCAGAGATCTACTTAAAATAAAACACATCTTCTTTATGTAATTGTATTAATTTAATAAGCCACCATTTCAATAGCACAGAATTTCTTTCCCAGCATCCTGCCAAGAAAAAAAAAAAGAAGAAAAAAAAGAGAAAAACCTTTCCTTAAACTTGGGAAGAGAAGAACCTAAGGCAATCTGAATGTCCTATCCAAAAATGTAAAAAGCAATTCAGTTTATGCATGAATCAAGTATACTCATACTTGAAACTAAGTTTTAATCTACACACGCTTTTTGCTCTGTGTACACTAAAATTTATACCTATCTATATATAGACTTAAACATATATCTCAAGTCAAGCAGAGAAGATTCAGTGAGGTTATGAAAACAAGATTCCACAGGAAACAGCTGAGTTCAATTCTGTTTTCCAAACCTCCCAAGTTGTAAAGTTGTTTAAGAAAATCGCATTAATTTACTGCAGAGCTAATTTAATAAATGAAAGTATTTGAGCAACTGACCTTCTTAGTACAAATATAAATTCTGGTGTTTGAATTCATGTGGAGTGGGAACAGACTGCACCACAGATTGTTCAGGGAAGCATAGGATGAACTTTGGGGTACGACATGCAACTGGGCAGTAATATGTCCCACCCAGAGCTGCACATCTTGTCTTGCCCAGGGTACACATCCAGTTCAGCTCAGTGCATATGAGTCTTGCTTTGCTTGTTACATCCGTGGGGAAAGAAAGGGCCTTTTGTATAAATAACCTGATTATAACACTGTTAGTACTTTGAGATCTCAAAGTAGAAAGTGAGGATCAATAGGGTAACCGAGGCAAAACACATGAAACAAAATGTGGGCAATAGAGACTATTAATGTGTCTATGATCAGTCTGATCCATACCCCCAGTGAGTTTATCCACATTTTATTTTACCTCCACCAGACTGATGCTACTGCATAAGTGCAAATCAAGGTTTACTCCTGATTATTTTAATTTCTTTTAATAAATCTCAGTAATTGTAGGGCAGACTTGATGTGGGAAACTAAAGATATGCCTTGAAAAAAATCCTTGGAAACCCAAAAGAAACATCCCCACAAGGTCAGACTTGGTTCTTTCAATCCATCTATAAAAATACTTTTGACTGAGACTTTAAATATCCTCCAACTACGACATTGCATGAAAAAGCTGAAGAAAAAGTAAGAAGTGGTTATAATATGGAAATCACAATTTTTACCATTTTAATAGTAAACTGAAATCATAATCCAGGATATTCCTGTTCATAGAATTACAGTAGAAAAGCAAACAGAAGTAGCCATATATGATTTAAAATGGGAAGTATTTTCTGTGCAAGAACTTTGTGCCTTGGAGTATCTAGAAGATGTGTCTCTTAACCATCTAAACCAAAAGTCTCCCAGTACTAAATAGTTAATATTTATAGGTAACTTTGCAATCATTACTATCAACAGACAAAAAGCTACAATAATCCGATTGCCATCACTTTAACCAAAGCCCGTGTCGTAAACCTTGTAATTTTCTGCTGTCATGCTCAGGCACTTTCAACACATTTAAATTAGAAAGGACTATGCTAATTTTGCTTCATAGCCAGGGTAATTGTTGTAAGACATAATTATCTTTTTTTTTTAAAGGATCGTTTTATTCTCCAGAGTTGTTTAAATTCAGTCTCAGTTACTGCTCGTCCTTTCATCCCTACACTGCATTCTGGCTCCCACCTCCATTAAATTATTCTTTTCATCTTCGTTAGCTGGAGACAACTTAACCCTCCTTTCTCATGGACATTTCAGGCCCTGGCATAACTGTATTAAAAGCAGGAAAGTATGCTAAGGACAAATCTAGTTCTTTGTTTCCTTCTGACCTTCCTGAAGAGTCGTCAGAAGGTTTGACACGTGAAGTCATCTTTGATGCCAATTTAAAGTTACAGTCCAGCATACAGCCTTCTTGAGTATTGGTGCATCAGAGATTTACCCTTATATAAGAAACAAGTTCAAGTTTGATAATACCGAAGGACAACAGAACACAAAAAGGGTATGTTGAGACTTTCCACCAGAACAAAGTCTACCAGGCAGAGTGCTGCCTAAAGCTCATTTCCACGACTTTGGGTCAGGATGTTAGTAAGAGGTTCGGCTGCAGTAGCAAGCAAGAGGCATAAACTGTAAGTCCAGCCAGTAGACGGGTGACTCCGATAATTGGTCAAGCTGGCTCTATCATCTGCTCAATCCATTGGTAGGTACAACAAACCGGAGCTGCCTTACAAACCACCTGCCTTGTGCTGCTGCTGAGAATATCGTATGGTATGTCCTTACAGCAAGTAAATCGACTGCTCCCTTGTTATCAGTAGTTGTTCCAGGGCACCCGGAGCTAAAGGAAACAGTCCTGAATGAAAATACCAGTGATACGAGCTACTGATTAAATGCTGGAAAGTGAATGGAAGCATTGTTTGCAGTCCAGGTGGACTGACATTGGCACCATGACATCTTCTGATGCCAAATGGAAGACCTGAGCACAAAAAAGGAGAAACACTTAGGCTTGGTGCCAGCAGACCTTGGCAAGTCATATACTCTTCAGAGCATGTCAGCAAGTCAGTTCCTGGGCATGTTAAAAGGCGTGCCTCAGTAATTGAGAATCTGATTCCTCATTGGAGCTTCAAATGTCTCCTGTGGGGTTGCTCTGAGGAGTTTCCAAGAGACAGCTTTTTCTTTCCCTTACATGCTTTTTCTCTACTAGAAGTTCAATAGTATAGCAGGGCAAAAAGGGAAGATATTTCTAGCAGCAAAGGTTCAGGTCTATTATAGCAGTGACTGTCACCACACATCAGTTGTCACAGAGAGCACTCATTAAGGAGTGCTACAGTATTGGTCCAAATGAGGCAGTAAAAAGTCGGTGCAGTTACCTGACCACAGGGTTAACCTCTTCTCCTTGTGTCTGGAGAACAAAAGGTTGGTTGGGGGGGGGGGGATTTATATCATAATAACTTCTTGCCCCTTTCTTTAGCGTATACCTACACGACCCGATTTGCAGCAGTACAACTTGACTGTCAGCATTGCTGTCCCCATGATAACCCCACTGCTACTTTTTCTAGCCTTGCTGTCACCTCCTTATATCTTTTCATACTATCTTGTTTTTTCTGAAAAACAAACCAGAGCAAAATGTCTCCACAGACTTTATTCTGGGGTGGGGTTTGTTCTGTTCTGTCCCATATATGTTCCTGTATTGTTTTTGTCAGCATTGCATCTGAACACTTTCTAGTTAGCAAGATGACTGACACCTACCTCGTACCTCTTTACTTTTCTATCTTCTGCCTAAGGGAGGACATTTGGGCAGCAGAATGACATGGCTGGACTCAAACCTCACTGTATTGTCAAAGTAATTGATTCTGCTTGCCTATAATGAAATGGTAGTTAATCACCAATTCAACTGGTAATAGTCAAATCTGCCTGCACTATTCAAATCTACTTGTGCTAATATATAGCCAGTGAATATCTATGACAAACATCTTCTCTTAACTGTATTAAAGGTAACTCTGTTGATTTTCCTAGAGCCACCAGACATCTACAAAAGAACCAAACTAAGCTCTTTTATTGCTGTTCCTTTACCATACAGTGACACCCTTAGGGATATGCGTATGGCTGCAGTCAGGTCAACCACATGGCCTTGAAGATCTCTCTATGTTGCTGAAGGAACCAAGATCTTCAGTCCCCGCAATGTGATTTCTTGGCCACATTTGTGCAGAGCTTAGATTCTTGAATGGGGAGAACTCAAAAATCATCTGCCTAAATGACAAACTAAAACATCTCAGGATGTTCATCCGTGCCAGCATTGGCTGAGGAAGAGAATACTAATGAAGGTGAATGTTTCTAATTAGGAATGTCTAACAGTGTCCTGGGATGAACAAGGAGTGAAAATTGTATCCCTGGAAGCTCTGAACTCAGATGTTTTGTTTACGCACACACACATGTGTATACACACACTCACACACACACACTTCCTTTTCAAATGCCACAAGTCATTTATATCACTGTTAATGACTCTGATGAGTTACATGTGGAGTAGCTGCTCCAGGCTTTGTGTCTCCATGTTCATATGGCATTAAGGGTCAGCTTAATTCCTACTGCTGTTGTCATGCTGGAAATGCCCAAGGGTTAAGCGGAGATGGCTGGGACCAGCAGAACTACTGCATCTTATAACTCAGTACCAAGCAGCAGCAGGCATTGTCACCTGCTCAGTCACCAGCCGCCACTTCGAAGTGCGTGCAGAAAGCCAGGCTCCATATTAACCTTCAGCACTTACTCCTCCTCTCAGCAGGAAAAGCTGAGGTTGTTGCAGTTACTGGTAAGCCTGGACTTCTCATGAGAAATCAAGAAAGATTTTATAACATCCATAAAAAGTTCAATCAGATCATTTCTCCAGTGGCCTGAAAATATAGTCTCATGGCAGCATTCCTCTTCCAAAAAAGCGGCTTCTGTATTCTGGAGAGAGTAACAGGTTTTGTTCTCCTTCTCTCAACACCGAGACACACATCAGCAGATAAAAGTCATCAGAGAGATGGGCAGACAGCACAAGCTGTAAGTCATTGCAGCAGTGTGTAACCAGAGACAGACACATTTTCTTCCATCTCAACTCCCCCCTTCCTCTCTTCCACCCCACCTTGATCCCCAGTGCTCTGTTATGCCAGGTCACACAGGGAGTATCTGTTTATGGACATTTATCAAGCAGCAAATAAACCCTCATGTTATTTGTAAGCATGGCATTTTCAAGAGGTATCCTTGATTTAACAACATGCAGTGTTTTTGTAACTGCAGAAAAGGTCCTATGGGCCATTAAGCAATCATTTATTGGTTAAATATCTCCATTCCCAGTAATGAATTGCTGTTTTGTAAGAACAAACATTTCCTTTCAGTTTAATTTTCAGATTTTGAGGTCACAGTGGTGTGTGCTCTGGAGAGGGAATAAAGTCTGGGACCATGACATTAATACACTCCCAACTTTTATTTCCTTCGCCAACTGTGACTAGACCTCCAGTACATTAATTTCCTTGCTTTTCTTAGGCCCCCAGCCTCTCAGGGAGAGATATGTGTGTCTTCACGATGCTTCTTGTCCACCTAACTCACTTATCACTGGTTTTTACCTACCGTGAGATAAACATTGAATTCCTTTAATTAGGTGTTACAAGTTCTGCCCTTACAGATTCTTGAGTACAAACCAGCCACAACGTTAGGTTTTTTTATATTGTTTTCATTTTCTGATGTTTTCTTTGGTTCTTTTTAATTGAAGAATTGCAGTCCTGGATTAACAGTCTCAGAAAATTTATTCCCTTGTTTGTTCCGCCACAGGGACTTGCACTGATTTTGCAAAAGCGTCAAGAATAAATCATGTTTTTCAATGCATGGGGTTTTTTTTCACTTTTCTGAAGAATGTGCCTTTGAGGATGAGGAAATAGTTTCTGTAACCTCTATAATCCTTCTTTTCTCTTAGAAGACTCTAGATCTAGCCAGTGTCAGTGGCTCTGATTTTTTTTGACCCCAGTGAACTTCATGCCCTGCAGTTTTCCAGGAGCACCTCAGACTGCTTCATTGACTTGAACAAAGTATTTTTAGCCTCACGTTGTGAGTGGGAAATCTGAGGTATGAAGATCTGAAGTGCTGGAGGCTGTGTGGCTGAGAAGATGACTGAGCAGAGGCCACCTCCGTGGCCAGTGTCTGACCCAAGACAGCACGGAGAAGTCAAAAGACCCAGTCTGAGACCTGGTTAAGGACCATGTTCCCAGCTTCCCTTCAACCCCCTGAAGTTATGAACTATTTTTTTTATATTTTGCAATGAATGGCATGATTAAAAAGATAAAGGAAAATGTGGTCAAATAGACAAAGCAGGTAGCTTTGATTCCATCCTTGGCTCTACCTCTTAGTTTCTGGGATGGCCTCTGGCAAGTCTTTTTGTCTTTTTTCTCCCTCAGACTATTAATTTACAGTGTCTTTTTTTTTTTTTTTGCCCGAAGGCACAGTGGGGCAGTGACAGCCTCTGCAAAATGTTAGTCCAGTTCTTAGCATGATGGCTTACTGCATAGAGCAAAAAATATGAGGCACAACCATAATATTATTTTTAGTCCACTATTCATTACATTCATTCTAAGCAGCCTTGCAGCCCTTCGTTATTGTTTGTACAGAAGAATGAGAAAACAAGTCCTGGACTATTTGTGGGGTTTGTAGCTATATATTTCTAATTTGCTGGGCTGGAAGGAGTAGTTAAGGCAGATGTGTGTTTCACGGGTCTGAATATGACTGCATTAGTTCATGCAGTTAAAGGCCACCTAATTTCTCAGGGAAAAAAATGAGTCAAATTTGATACAGTTCTTGTTAGTGAAGGCAGACCAGGTCTTTGGAGATTCTACATGCCCATGGATGCCCACACTTTACTGGCATCCACAAGGACAGAGCCAGCAAGTGCAGCAGAGGATGGAAGCGGCTCCATCGCTTCAGGGAAATCCAGTGTCATGGCCATGAGGACTCTGCAGGGAGAACAAGTGGAGTAACTCAAGGTTGATAACTGGATGCAAGCAAAGCATTTGCAGTCCAAAAGAGGAGCACCTGTGTGAGTAAGATCAGCATCAACCTGCTGGTTCCCAAGTACTCCCAGTATCTCATGAAAGCAGCTGTAATAACAATATGACCTCTAGTACTTGCTGCAATAATACTTGCAAAAAGCAGATTAAAAAGCCTTCGAGAAATGGCACTGTCACCATTCCCACCTCGTCCCAGTGCATTCAGGTTGTGATTCTGGAACCTGGGTGCAGAGAGAGTGACTGGGAGCAGGGCAGAGTCCCTGCCAGCTCCTGGGTGTGCACAGCCTTCCCTCTGTGAGCACGGCTGGGTCAGATGGCACTGAGACAATCAGCATGAGGGAAACATCTCCTAGTTATCAGCAGGACCCCAGCATGTTGGAGGAAGGTATGACAGAAAAAAAACCACCTGCACCCAGATGAGCTCTTAATAAGCAAGTGCAAATCTGGAGTAAATAGACTGATGGAGCTGTGTAGAGGTGGCACTACCTTAACTCACTGGCTGTTTACTCAAAAGTTATTTTGCTGTGCAAATGAGCATCAGGAAGACCACCTATTGATTCGCTTTCTTCCCTCTAGACACTTACAATCTATCAAGCATGGAGAGCAAGAGAGCAAAAGAGAGTGAATGAATCCACACTGTGACACAACAGAAGTTACTTCGACTGCATGCCAGAAACTCTTCTTTCTGCCTTGCTCAGCAAGGGAGGTTTCCCTGCATTTGGGCAAGAGATCTGAATAAATCCTCTTCTCCCTCTTGAGTCATCAGAAAGGGCAAGAGCCTGCTCCAGCCTCCCTGCTTGGATTTAACCTCAATGGGTTAACTTCATAAAACTCAGCTCTTTATTCCAGCCTGCGATTTCCCATCATACTTTAGGACCAGCGAACCGTCCCTTCATTGATGGCACCTTTTGGCTTCACAATAGAAGCCAATTTGTTAGAATTCTTCACAGGTCAGGGGCTGCGTGAAGATGTGGAGGGCGCAGCAGTGGCCGCTGGAAAATGAAGTTGTATTCGCTTGGCAAATTATACGTCTGCTGCACTTTATGGGCCTTGATTTCCTTTCCCCTCTCTCTCTCTCTCCCTCTCCCCTTCCACCCCCCTCCTTTCAGCCCCTCCCTTATCCTCTCTTTCTTTTTTTTAAATCGGAGAAGCGTGTATGTGAGCTATCGTCACATATCCAGTTAATGTAGGTTAATAGATTGATTCCAGTGACACGGATCATAATGAACAGTAAATTGTTTTATCTCTTAAGTCTTATTTGGTCAGCCAGGAAAACATATGAGGTAATATGGCTTGGACTAAATGGACCGTATAATAGATCTCCCTCTAAAGAATAAGGACAGGGGTGACAGTGCCTCTTATGATTAATGAAAATAATAATGGTCCTGAAATTGAAATTTTTCTAATTTTTTTTCCTTCTTCTCTCTTGGCTGCCACCAAAAACTTCAGCCAGCAGATGATTTGTGCACAATAACCACCTCTGACTTCTTCCTCAACTCCTAATACAAGTTTAGGGAGTGCTGGGGAGGGAGAGTTGAAGATGGGTGGATGGTTGCCTACATTTCTAAGAGCTCAGCTCAGCAGTAGAGTAGCATATAAACACAAACTGTTTGCTTTTAGCCCTGGGTTTGAAGCAGATGCTTTTAGGTTCTCAGGACTTGCCCAAATACAGGATTTCCAAACAGGTTCAAAGGAGCTGAGGCTGGAACATCCACACCATTAAGGGGCTTTGGAAATGCCTGAATAACATCTAAAACCTTCAGATATGTCTTGTTTATTTATGTAGAGGCATCTTCCTTTATTGCTTGTGTGCAGCATCCAGAATGATTTGTCATTATTAATGAATATTTACACTTGCTCAGTGTCAGTGCTGCTTGCCATAATAAATATGTAAGAAGGTTAGTTCCCCAGCTGCAGGTTTGGGCAGAATCAGGCCGTTCACAGACCACATAAGTCAGGTTTTTTCTTAGAGGGTTTCACCAAATGCTTCCATTTGGCTGAAAAGAGCTTTCAAATAAGACTTATGAGCATTTATCTTGAACAGCATCAGATGACCTGGCAGACAACATGAGATCCTTGTCACTTACAGATAGATAATCTTTGTCCAACAACTATTAATAGGAATGGGGAGAACAAATCCAAATGGGATCAGTCAGGTGTGTGCACAAGTATCAAACCTATAACACAGCATGGCCAAGAAGACTTATTCAATGGCACTAGAAACCGTGTGTGTGTGCATGTGCGTGTGTGTGTGTAATTCTCTTGTCTCTTCCAGTAAAGCCATAAGTGAAAAGTAATCCAGCACTGAATATAAATTTAATCCTCAATGCTTTCTCTAGGAAATTCACATAAAGTAAAACAAAAGCAAGGATGCAGAGAACCGTCCAATGGAGCATCTCCCTAAATGAGCATGGCATTATGAATCAGTGTACATATGGCCAGTTACAGACAGATCCCTATTTTGCACCCTCTTACTACTTTTTATGGTGCTTATCTTTTTTTCTTTCCTTTTTTTTTTTTTTTAAACTTAATTCCTTTTAAGACTATAACAAACAACAGTAAGTGCCTTCTCCCTTTTATTCCTCTTTTATCTTTGTGCTTTATGGCTTCTTTGTTGTATCTGCTTTCATTCTTATAGGATCAATAAAAGGTTTGCAACATTGCAAAGTTTGGAAGCCAGAAATTGCACTTAAGGAGTAGGATAATAAGGATTGTTTCCTGATGCTTCTGCAGAGAAGACACAGTTGCATCCTTTTTTTTTTTTCCCTTTTGGTCTTCCAATATCTAATCTCGATATCTGCAGTCATGCTTTTGAGTTTTACACTGGCTGTCAGCAGGCAATCAGTTCAGACATTCAACTCCTTTGGATTAACATCAAGCTCTGCAGTTTGGGTATATTAGCAGCAGGGTCAATCACGGCAGCAGGAAGCAGTCTGTGCAATAAAAAAAAAAATAAAAAAAAGAAGAATAAAAGGAACCCTCTGAACTTCAAGAGTCTGGAAAACCCAAACTGAGACTAAACTTCATAAATATCCCTAATCTCTGGTTTAGAAGCCAGGATTGTTTATGATTCATGGCATTTGATGACATTTAACAGCATGCAACCCATTACAGCCCTGAAGTCATTACACAACACGGCAGAAAATGTCATCAGGTGCCACAACAACAAGGCAGGTTATTGGAGGGGCAGGGTTCAGTTCAGATTAGTTCAGGCTTCTGATGGATGCTAGCCTAGTTCCAGACTGAACCCAAACTCTGCTTGTCAGGATTATCTCTCTAACAGATCATCCTTGCTTGTCTTTATGTTGTACAACTTCCTCCCTCCCAGCTCAAAATTCAAATTCCCAGCTTCTGGTGGAGCACTGACAAAAATAATGATTTAGCTCATGCATGGATTGCATTGTTTATTTTTCTAAGAAGAGATGTGGTCTGTCTGGTGCCTTTCTGAATATTCAGAGGGTTACTTATATCTGACATTATGTCTTAGTGATTCGGTATCTCAAGATGCTTCTGCTGGTCTCCACTGGCAAAGCAGGTCTGAGAAGATTGCAACTTCCAGTGATGAAATCAAAGTGTTAGGAATTAGTAAGGGAACCCAAAGGATTAGTGAGCTGCAACAACGTGTGTGAATAATGTTCTTCATGGCCATGTTTCAGGGCAGTACAATTAACCTTAATAAAGTTACCAGCATCTGGAAACAAATGGGGCATTAAAAATCTGTATGAAATATTTAGCTGGAGATCTTCTTGTAGTGAAAGGAGTGTGACATGTCAAGTCCTAATCCTCTGCACCAGGGGATAATTTCCTCCAAGATAAGGAAAGTTTACACAGTCTCAGAGGAACAAACTGCAGTAAGTAGAAAAGAAAATAGTTTTTATGGTCCTGTGCTGATTTGTAGAGCTAACTTCAGAAAAGATCATCCATTTCTTAAATTTGAATGACAAGATGTGATGACTACCAACAGCAAAGTCCACACCATCCAGAAAGCTTAAGAAGTTCCCATACCTCTTTTTGTACCTTTTGCACCTAAACCCTACAAACATTTCAAATCAGAACAGAAACTTCAGGAAAGTGCTGTGAGGCAATCGGAGGTCCCCACTTTCTAAATGTTGGTGATGTCTTAATTTCTGATGCCAAAACCATGTGAAGGGTCCACAGAAGGGCAGGAAAGTGAGTAGTAAGGGTAAATAGACGTTGACCAAAAGGGACAATGAATCTTTGCAGCCTGAGAAAACTTTGGCTGTTGGATGTCATTTTGTGTTTCCATTTGATTTATCTGAACCAATTTAGACTCCTTGTATCTAATCACAGCCTAGCTATCTTTTAGAAGCTTTTAAGTGGCCTAAAGTTACATAGAGTAAGACACAAAGGCAACATTTTAATCTGTTGACATTATGTCTTGTCTAGTCAAAAATACAGCAGTCATATACAATTTGCTTATTTATCTTGGGGAAGTCTTGGGGCTTAGATATTTGATTCAATGTATGTATCATGCATAATAATAATAAACATGTATCACGTGCACATGAATATCCCTTCTATTTAATAGTGAGAAGAGGTGGGTATATATACACATTTACACATAACACAGCACTGCATTATTTTGTCTCTTATTGAAGAAAAAAGATATTAAAAAATCCAATGACTGATTTTGCTTCTTGAACCAAGTCAAATATTTTCTTGTCAGTATGCTCATAACTTCAGACTGCAGAGGTCATGGCCTTGACTTTCTCCTTCAGATGGTTTGTGAGTGGAATGTCCTTGAGATTAAGGTTCCCTTTGTTTTCCTTGGGAGGGGCTTTGCTTACACTGGCAAGCAGCTGAGACTTGCCAAGGTCCTCCAGACTCTGTTTATTAGATTTTTATCTTCTTATCAGAGTCTTCCTCCTTAAATCATGTCAGCATTTTACCACTCTTCAGGGATTCCTGGTGTTTTATTGTCTCTGAACTGCTCGGGGGGTGGGGGTGAAGGAAGATATCCTAGCAAAAATAACATTTATATAATGGCAAAGATGGGAAAGAATCAAGTGTCTCCTTAAGATTCTCATCCTGACCAAAGTTCCCGATAACTGGCCTGGTTCTGTAGATTTAATTAAATCTATATTTAAACAAACTCCCATTGATTTTGTTGAGAGTTCTGTGCCTGGTGAAGGACTTTATAATTTGGTCCAGCATTCCTGCCCAACTCTGACATGAGAAAAAGCCAACACAGTTGGTTACAGTCATTGTATTGTTTTTCTTGTCAAAGTGGATTTTCTTTTTGTTATTATTTTCACATTAAAAGGTACATTGTGACTTAATATAATAATACTAATAAATATTCAATCTACTGGATTCAATTTCTACTAAAATCAGCCAAATCTATCATTTAAAAATGATCCACATAAGTCTATGTATAATTAGAATTTAATGTGTGTATACAGACATATAGTCTAAAAGATATGAATCTCTGTTTTATCTTAAATTAAAAATCTTAAAGACCCCTATAAATCTTCATGTGTAGCTCCTCCCAGATCTGCTTCAGAGTAAAATTATGAAAAAATTCCTTTTCCCAAGGTCTCAGCCAGGGAGTGAATAAATCCTTATCATACACAAAGCAAGCGTGGGTCATCTCCAACTTGAGTGCTCTACATAGTGCAGAGTAATGTAAGTGGTTCATGATAAAGTCAGAAGCAAATCACAGTTTGTGTCACACGTGCAAGCAGATTAACAGTGGTTGAATCTCGACTTGTTTGAGGGCACACAAACCTATGACGTGAAGCCGAAGGCTCGCTTTGAGTTCTAAGATTTTGGTGAAGAAGGTACCACTTTTGAGAAGATGACCTGGTATAGAAAACCAAAGAGAAAGTTCAGTCACTGCTTCAAAATATATGAACAGGTCCCCACGTGGTGTAAAACAGCATATCATCATTAAATGTATCAGCCTGTTGGCATCAGTTAAAGATGTGCTCAATCTGGTAATATAGCAATAGCCATATTATATGCATAGACAGACAGACCAAATTTGTACTAGTCTTTGAAATATATTCATCTTGGGATTGCTGTCACACTTTGTCAGGAGAATGAATCAGTGGGACTGTTCATACTTTTCTGCTTTAGGTAACTATTCTTTTGATAATGAATCTTTAATGATAATTGCTCTTCTAAGGAGAGCATTTTCCACCCTTGTTAAAGCTATACTTTCTTGTGGAAATGTGCTTAACGTTAAACCTTCAAGACGAGTGTACTTTTCCAGTTGATAAAGATCTCAGTGAAGGACAGTGACCTGAATATTTGGGATAAGTACCTAAGACTCAGAAGATTAAAAAAAACAAATGTGAAGGAATATGTATGAGATGTTATTTCTGATGCTCTCTACAACATGTGAGAGTAACTTCTTAAGTCCTAATGCTAAACCTTACCCCAGCTAACCTACTAAACTTCATAAAATATAATACCCTTTTAACCATCTCTCATATGGACAATGTAAACCTTCAAAATATTTCACTTTACAAGACAAATATAAACCAAATCGTTCTGTGGTTTGGTAACAAATCTCAGAGGCCTTTTAAAAGCAATGTCCTTACAAACTCAGCCCAGTTATGCCAAGTCACCTACGGCTGCTTTAATTTTACAAACCTACCCTAATTTTACAAACAAAAATCAACATTTCTTCAGCATGAGGTGTAAGAGAAAGCTTCGTGCCAGCAAAACATTGGGAAGTTATGGTTAAACCAAGCCCCATTTTTGCCAAACTATTCAGTCACTATGAGAAGTCCTAGACATGCAAGCTCACGTGTTCAGCCAACCTTGCAAGAACACAGTTGTGCTTACTGTGCTGTCTGGAGGAGTAACAAATGCCTGCCAGTGTGATGTGAAGGAGGAGCTCTCATTTTTAAGGAAGCAGATATCAACTGCAAGCCAAGAAACATCAGTGGGATGAGGCTTTGTCATACCTGGAACAGAAATAATGGGTGGAAAGTTCTGATCCACGCAAGGCTGTGACACTTGTGCTGCTTGTAACTACCTGATTGTGGTGGCTCCGGCTTATCACTTCAGCTAAAAATAGCTGTGCTGCAAAAGCAGACTGGTTATGTATGTCAGGTCCAGTCTTCTGTTGCGGATTTGATCCAGAACCAGCAGGACTGGGGAAGGAAACAGGGGAGTGCAACCACATATGTGGGCAGATGTCTGTGCAAGCGTGAAAGACTGCATCACAAATTCAGAAACGTGATGCTACTAGATTAATCTGGCAACTAGGAAAAAAACCCCTATGTTATGATTGTTTTGGCTTTCATTTACTATAAAGAGTTTAAATGATGGAGAGGAATTAGCGTCCACTGAGTTCCCTCCCCTGACACTGCTTCACAAGAAGGTGCCCTCCACATATAACTTGAGGAAGTGTAAATATTTTACCCGCAAGCAGTTTCATGACAGTTAGAGCCATGTGCAGGAACTGTTGCAGCATGTGCCTGAGATGTGACTCTTTCAGTGAAAGTCTATTTACGGGGATGTAGCATGTGATTTTAATTGCAAGTATGTTCCTCCTTCCTCTTAAATTCCTCATGCTTTCACATATACCATTAAAAGATTGTCATATGAGCTTTCTGTGCACTCTTTGGCATGTCTTCCAGAATGAGAGGAGAAAAAATAATCCCTGTTAGTGCCAACAAAATCACATACCAAAAATGAGAAACAGATAAGACAGCAGATTCAGCATGAAGCACAGTGGGAGAAGGAGTCAGATAAGAGGAGATCCAAACTCTTGGGCTTTCAACACTCCCCTCATCTAATTATTTTTTGCAGGCTTGATTTTGTTCACCCTCTTTTCTCTGGGATCGTCTTCATAATCTGACCTTGCCTCCAAGCACTGACCAGTTGGCTCCGTTACCAAGCTCAGAAAAGGGATGAATACAGGATGAGGGATACAGGAAAGGTCTTGGTGGCTTTTGTACACACATTTGAGAGGGAAAGTGTCTTTCTGGGGACTCTGAAAGTGCAGAGGGAACAACAGTGCAGGTTTCAAGGCATTAGGCTTCATAACACTCAATAATTCAAGCTTCCAGATTTATGTGCACCATATAAGCAAACTTAAAATGATTTTACTATTAAAAACAATTGACTGTATTTTTAATGAACTCACTGTATATTTCAGTGGGAAACATTCACAGTCTCCTTATCCCTGCTTCAGGCTGCTGGTATTTCATTACTTCTCCCTTTAAAAAAGGACTCTCATGCTGAAACAAATAATAAAAGACAAAGAATTGCTTAACTACAATTTAGGTTTTTTTCCAAATAATTTATGGCAATGCCTGCTAGTTTTGCACTTCTTTCACGTTTGAATGTAGTTTCTTTCTTAGCCAGACTTGGTTTTGTCCTTGATGAACCTTCTAACAAAGTTCTAGTTCACTTTTGTAGGGCAAATTTATAGCCAGGAATCTCAAGGAAAAAATATATAAGGAATGTGATATTTGTCTCATAATAGATAAAAACCTCTCAAACAACTCTAAAATAATTTCTTCATGCACTGTCTATCCACATTGTATATAATCTCTGTCATCACAATATCTTATTGGATATTAGAAATATGAAAAATTAACCTAAGCTACAATGTCCTGCTCTGGAATTAGACAAAAACTCCCTAAAAGTTGAGAGGACTTTGGTGTTGGCAAACACAAAGCTGAGATGTTGAGCTCAGCCACAGGGTTACAATTTAGCTTCAGAACCACATAAATTTTCTGTTCAGGAGTGAGAAAAGATAATCTCACAGGTTGGTCTGCTGCAGTTAAAAAAAAAAATCCCATTTTAAAAAATCAGCATGATTTGACACTCTGTGACATGGAAAAGTAATATTTGAGGGTCAAAGTCCATTCCATAATGAGTATGATCCTGCATTTTTGCCCAATTTGAGTAATACTTTCTTGCTCCATTTCATAAGGCCATTTAAATTGCCAGAACTAACTGGTAAGTGAGGGACTGATCAACCTAGTTAGCAGTGGCACAGTCTGGCTTTGGCTAAATAATGAACAAACTTTTCCATTTAGCAGGCTAGGTTTGAAGAATTGCCACATTTCATTTTTCTGAGTCTTCCTCTGTGCTCCAAGGTGATGCAAGAAGGGTCCAGAGGTGTCCAGCCTAAAAAAATTCATCCATAAGCAGTTGCATAAGAAGAAAATCTATCAATAACTCCACACACGTGTATTTTATGTGATTGCTTTTATTTTATGCTATTGAAATTTTTTACGTCATGGCAAATGGCTTGATGAGACACCTGACATCTTTCAGGTAAAGGATGGGAGTGAGAAAACCTGCTGCAGAATCACTCTATTGTACTCTGGAAGTCATGCATCATGTGTGTTCCACCATGGATACTAGTAAAGACACAGATGTCTTCTTCAGTGCTGGTGAAAAATGAGGAACTTTCACCAGACTTGAAGTGGAGCTTCATATTCTCCCTGTAATGCACCTCTGCTTTAAATGGCTCTTGTTTCCAAAATCATGTGTGAGCAGAAAGTTCAGAAAGTGACATTCTCTGAGTGGTAGTAAATTGTTAGTCTGTTTGCTTAAACCTACTTGCTGGGATTAGCTCTGTCCTACTTTGTACGTTCTGTATTGAAGGTTAGACAAGGGTCAAGTAGGCGATTTCAACACTATCTGATACAGGCTTACCCCCTCCAGTAAAAGGAAAGCTTTTCAGCCAATCCAGTCTAATGCTTCCATCTCAAACTCCACTTTGTTTTGTTTGTATGTGTAAGGAGGTTTGAGGGCAGGAGGGCACAATTTTAAACCCCAATTCACAATTCCATAACATCCATCATTATCTGTCTATGTGAGGCTATTATTGCCTTGCTTACAAAGCCCACTGTTCAAATATACCCAATTCCCCAGAAAAGGCCACGTTCAACTGGACTGTTCCATTGTTGAAACCTTTCTGACTTTTTTTGCCCACGTGCACGCTTACGGTTACAGGAAAGACCAGTATTCTTACCTTAGGCTGAGATTATCTAAATTGATTCCAAAATTGAGAACATAAAGTCCACTGAAATGTAGTAGGAAATACAATGTCTTAACTCAATAACCCTCTGCAATTTTTTAAAGACCAAACCTCACCCTCAAGTTTGACTCAAACTTTGATTTGGTGCCAAGGAAGGAAAATTGACTATGAGCACTATGACCCACCCTCTCCCTGGAAGCCTTAAAGGGTTGGATAGGCAGACAGGTAGGCACAGACAAACACTAACCTTTCCCCTTTTCTCATTTAAGACTCAGATATAAGTCCCACCATAAAGAAACTATGCAAAATGAGGAGGTCTTAAAGAATTAATCATTATGGCCTTAAATTTTATTAGATCATTTCTATGGACTGAAAATAGCAATGGGTCAAAGTGTGCCTTTTAGAATATAAAAATTAACTTTTATTCAAGAGATAGAGATAAAACTTGGAGTGCTGAAGTGTATTTTCTTACTGATGTTCTTTAGGTATGCTCAGGAAAAGAGAGTAAATGCAAACCTCCCTATTCTTACAGTCTACACAAAGCAATTTCTCCAAGGATGTGTTCAGGTCCACACAAGGCACTGTGAAAACTAAGGCTGTTCTTTGAACCCCCCCAATGCCATCTCCCCAATTCCTCCTCCACATTTCTCTCATGGCTTCATTTATATGCTGCTTCCTTTTAAACAGGTTAAAATTTCTATTTGGCAGGGAAAACATCAACCTTAAATTCATTTCCCTTAAACTTATTTTCCTTCCTATTCCTAAGGGAAAGGAAAAGGGAAAAAAGGAAAAGAAACACAACCTTCCTAGGTCAGGGAGATCAAAAGCACACAAGCCACTTCTTTGGAGGTCAACCTGAAAAGATTGGCTGGTCCTCAGAGCAACGTGGTGGCCCCTCAACATTTCTAGTGTATGGTTGCTGAGGGACAGAATTGAATTCCGACCTTCCTAGCTCAGCAGCGGAGGTAAGAAGTCTCCAGCACAATGGAATTACACAGCGCATAAAGGAACTCCCCCTTCAACATTATTTATTTGGGTGAACTCTCTCTGTATCACAGAAAAGGCTAGAGCATGCTTGTTTTGCAAAGGGATCATTTTGTCCAGTTCCAAAGCAAGCACATTAGAAGAATTCCACAAGCCTTCATAATAAATCCGCCCAAGGCCCAGCACCCACTTGCTGTTTTGTATGGGGTTTTTTTATTTATTTAACCACACACACACACAAAAATTGCACACATAATGAGACAACGTCCTTCTCCTACGAGAGGAGAGTTCAATAGTTTAATTTTTGTTAACCAAAATCCCTTGTACTAAGGTAAATTACATTGCATTTTCTATTACTAGCTCTGTTAATTGTCAAGCAATAAGAGTTTATGCACTCATCCAAAGCAGCAGAGAATTTCCCATAATGTTACAAAATAAAACCTGACAAAGCACAATAATCTTTAGTTTATTGATGTGATACTAGGCTGTGGAAAGCATCAGATCTGTAATGTGTTTTTGGTTAGGAAATTGGGGCCTAGAAAGATATATTGGGAATGGCAGAGGAATATCAGGTTTGTTGAGTATATGGTACACATCCATGTGTGTGCATAAACCAGGGTGTTTTTTTGTGAGGAAAATGATGTTGAAAGACTAGCATCTCCAGTAAAGGTTCTAAGACTGAAAGTATAGCAAAGAAAGAAAGCACAATGTGTATGAATGCAAATAGAACATGTTAGCTAATAGAGTTCTAGGTAAATAGTATTTAAAGACAATGTGAAAACCAAGGAGGGTAAGATTTAGTACCTGGCATGGGATATTAGATCTTTCACTACATTCAGGTTGCCCCTAGCATCTACAGTTAGGAGATAGATGTCTAATAGACCTGAAAGAAGATCTACCCACGTGTACATGTGTGCAATCCAAACCTGCTCAGCTTTAACTATACAACCTCACTTCGCTGCAGGCTAGAAAGATTCTTGGGAAGGTTGCAAATATGGTATGAAAGCTATATTAAAAATAGATGGTCATTTGAGAAGTTCAGGTTTGAGGGAAATGCCAAAAGGAAACAAAGCCAACAAATGCATGGACTGAATTCCTTCTTCTGGGGTCTGTTCTTACTGGCATTAGGAAGAATATAGAATACAAGGGCTAAACCAGAACCATACAGAGTCTTTTTCATGCAGAGAGGGCATTCTCAACCCACAGTTTGAACACTGACAAGCTAGAAGCCAAGTATCTGTAACTGGCAACATAGTCAGGCTTGGTTCTGTGGTACTGCAGTCCAACAGCTCCCTGCCATCTGGAATCATGCAAAGTCAGTTCACGTCATCCTGTGAAAGACCATTTAGGAATACCTTTACGGGAGGTTCTGCCCTTTTTTCCTGCCCTCTTTCAGGATCTTTCTTGGGTATGAGATTGCAAAGTGCAGGCTGCTTCTGACACTCAAAGCCAGAGTATATCATACCAACATTTACTTTTCCTAGCCTCAATAGAGCATATTTATGCCAAAGACAAAAAACAGTTGGAGTTTTTTTTTTTCAATTTTCACAGGGGAGAATTAAAGGGTACTTGTTTTCTGCATCTGCCATGGTTTGGTGTATAACTGATTATGTAGCAAGAGGAGGTTCTTTAGTAAAGCAAAAGCAGCGAAAATTTTTACTTTCCCTGTGTAATTTCCAATGAGAACCAGTGTGGCACTTGCCCTTTAACAGGGAATGATAGAGGATGATCATGTACATTTCTGCTTCTCAGAGCATTTATTTTAATTGCAAGGGCTTATAAACAGATAGGGAGAGGGAAGAGATGGAGGGGGGTGGGTGTCTCTTTATTGTCCTGATTTTGCATTTAGAAAGTAGAGGAGAAACAGAGAGAGAGAGATTTTCTACCTTGCAATAAAAGATGGCAAGGTGATAAATTAGTGCTCTCAACTGAAATTGATTACTTTGTGTTCCTATCCAGTTCATATGGCAGCAACACAGATGCTCTGAAACACAGTAATGACACATTGGAGAAAACCTATCAGGTTGGCCTCGTGAAACATTCTTCCCTTTCCTTCCTCCCACCGGCTCAAAGGATAAACCACTGCATGCTCTGCCTACACTGGGGAAAGTTACACACACACTCAACACCCCTAAGAGTCCCACCTGGAAACTTTTCTGCCAACCTAAGGAGCCTAAATGCTTAAATGACGAATGTCAGTGATTTTTTCTCTCCTGTGCCTGGGTATAGTTCTAATACTCAGAGGAAGCAGCTTATGTAGCAAAAGGTTGAAGTAACATCTAATCACTTTAAAGCAATTGTACCTGAGATGGTGCAAAGAAAACAACCAACGAGGCATGGCTTATTGGCATTTTCATTTGAATATAGCCTTCCAGAATTCCAGCTGATAAATTCAGAGGGAGCAACAGAATGGCTATTGGGTTTTAAAATAATCATTTTGTTATCTGTAATGTTTAATCTTTTTCACAGCTCCTGTTTCATTTTTACTAAGGTGGGAAGTGACTGCTTGGGTGGTATGAAGTTTATGACAACTACAGCTTTCAGTAGAAAAAGGAATAGTGCTCACATGCAACAGGATTGTTCTTAAGGTAGAAAAAATATCATGAGAAAAAATGCTGAGCAATTTATTTTTCCCATCTATCAGATCTCCACGTATGGAATGCATAATTGAGGAGAGATGCCAATGTGATGGACCAATCTGAAGGACATCAGAAAGGCACCCTAAATTTCTATCATAGATAACTAGGCTCTAGAACTAGCAAGAGAAGCTGGAATAAAGGCAGACCTATGAAAGAAGATGAGATTTGGCATAATTATTGAAATGTATAAGTGTCATGAGTTTCCAAAGTGATCCGTTTGATAAAAATGTTCTCTTTTGTAAGGATCATCTGGCTCTGAGTTCCACAAACAATGTTTCGGTAATGTCTAGTGCACCAGGAGACTCACGGGGGGTTGTGTAGATAGCTCAAATTTTGAGTTGTCCTGTAAACTGATGCTAAACAGAGCAGTGTTGAGTAATTCGAAGAGTAACCTCGGTTTAGCCTTGAATTCCTTCAACAAACAACATGCCCGGAGTCCCAACCAAACGACTATTGAGCTGCCTAAAAGTAAGACAAAGACAAGTCATAAGTGTCCCCATTTGGCTTCAATGGGCCCAGACAATACAAAGATATGCAAAGGATAGGGCATAAGATAAGGGGGAACACTGCTAATGACGAACATTAAAGACAGTGTTGTCCTCTCTTCACAGTCCTGCCCACTGCCTGGTAGGTCAAGCAAATAAAAACGCTCAGGTTCCGGCTGAGAATTGGCAGTCACTTCTTCAGCCCTGCGAGAAGACACTTTCACCTTGGCCAGGATGCAGGCTAAGGTACCACTTTGAGAACCCTTACTTGGAGAGGGGTAAGTGAATATTTTATATGCTTCAAGGTTGTAGTCTCGTGTGATGGACCAACAGACATGTAGTGTTCAGTGCACAACTCACACATGTGAGTTGTCATAGCGTGTTCCATGACTGCTGCGGTTGTAATAGTGAATCTTGTGAATTGCCTGCAGGCTGTAATAGTGAGTTTTGTGACTCTGGTGTGGTTGCACTAGTGTATTTTGTTAATCTTGTAGTCGTAGTAAGTGTGATCATACTTGAAAACTGCAACAGTGCATTTCTCCACTGTATCCATCAAACCAACAGTAGTGACGTTTTGAATCTGCACATGGGGTTTAAATAATTATGTTTTTTAAAGCCCTGCAGTCGAATGTCTTTCCGTCACATTTTTGTTTTGAACCAACTCTCTCTTTTCTTCACTTGCCTTCAAGAGAGGTGATCAAATAAAGTCAAGAGCCTTTCTTAGAGAAATTCAGCCAAAGGACTGAGTCCTCTTTACCTACATATATTGCTGTATATGCCTTGATGCCCAGCATTTCTACTGATTGAAATCAACTCAGGCCTTGTCTCCAAACCCTTTATCCTGGCAAAGGAAGGACAGAAAGCCTTAGACACCATTGATCGCATATGAAAAAAGCCTAGTAGTCCCTGCAACTTGTCCGATCAAGTGGCCTCAAACCAAAGCTGCTCATAAACTTCAAGCAAAGGAGAATCAGAGTTGTCCTTTAAAAGGAAGTCTTTCATTTAGCAGTGACTGTATAATTTAGATGAATGAAGGGAGTCGCATAAAATTATACTTACAAAAATTTAAGCAGACTCTTGTTGAGGTAGTTTTCTTACATTTCCCTATATTGTATAAAATACTAAATTATTTGAATAGTTCTATTATCTGTCCTTAACTGAAACGTACAGTGCCTGTCCTAGTTCCTCAAAAAGCTTGTTAATATGCAATCACCTAGTACAACTGCTAAGTTTTTAAAGGTCACCTATGTTTTATTCATAAAGGGTGGTTTTCTGGAGGGAAAAAGGTTACAGTGTCATGTAATATCATATTCTGATAGAGGCTTGGCTTCAAAAAATGTATTTCCTAACGGTTTGTAGTGAAGAAAGGTAGATTTGTTTTGGGCTCTTAGTTTGACTGAGACCTGCCATGTTCCACAAAACATTTTCTGGATGGGAGCAGCATATAATTTTTCGGACATATTTCAAATATCTCAGTATTACTGGCGTCTCTCTTGCTTCCTTGCTACCCCAGTTGCAGAACAAGAGTTACAGTGGCCCAATTTGTTTATTCACATTCAAAAGACTATTTTAAATTATAGTAGCAGGAGACAATGAATAAATTTGGGGGCTGGGATTCTTCATAATATGAGTAGTCTAGTGGAAAATGCACGAAATGCTGTGAGACTGTCCAAGCTTTGACAGCAAAGCCTGACTTTTGTGGTATCTATCTCTGTGGCAGGGTTTCTTATACCTTCTCTGTGTCAAGGGAATATAGGATGTCTATAGGTACCTTTATGTTTCACAGGGCCCTGCACATCTGGTAATATATTGAGTAATAAACTTTCATCTGAGAATAAATTCCCAAATCAATTCTACCTCCAACTTATGCCTTAGATGGCAACTGTGTCTTTATTCAAGACAACTCAGTTCTGTCTCTAAGGGGCAGAGCAGAAAACTACTCTGTAATTCAGCCCAGACCCAAGCTATAAATTAGTTCCCACACTTCCTGTGCTACAGAGGAGTTTCTATCTGGATAAAGATTCAACCCTCCACACCCAAGCTACCTGGCTTAGGAGTCCAAAACCAGATTTTGCAGAAATATTGATGAATTAGATGTAGGAATAAACGTTAAGGTTTCCCCAAAGCAGACCAAATAACTTTTGGGGAGGCGTGTGATGAAAGGACATTTTATGTATTCATCCAAGTGTCCCATATCTGGTTAACCAGCTGATATATGCTTTCCCCTGGGAAGTACTCACTGAAAGGAATTAATTTGTTTTTCTTTATGGATTTTTTTTTGCCACAAAATGGGTGATACGACTCACTATTAAAAGAAGTTCATATAGGCAATGTGACCTGAGTGAGTTAATTGGCCTGTTTCAATGAAAAGCTCCCAATTTGAAAGTTCCAGCACTACTGGCAAGGATGCCAAATTCAGTGAGGTTACGAAAATAAATGTGAACCCTTCAAAACACTTGAAACACAGGCAATTGATGGAATAAAACCATTTTGCTTAGGACAGAGTAAGCTGACTGTTGTTATTCACTCTGTCTCCAGCTGAACTCGGAGCTAAAAGCCACTTTACTTGCTGATCTGTGGATCTGCTGTATTATTAGCATTTTATTCAATTTTGGGAAACGTGACTTTGCATTTATAAGTGGATGGTGAGGCTCTGCCTTTTCCAAATGGACGAGGTCTTTGGAGTTATTAAATTATTGAGGAAACAGTTTGTCCCAATTTTCAGACCTAACTTGGCTTACTAAACAAATTTCAATGTAAATAAGGTTCTAAATCTATGCATTCATTAGTACTGTTTAACAGCAATGACATTTCTTTGGCAAGAAAGCTGTCTTTGAGAGCCTATTTAGCCTCAGGTCACTTTAGCTGAGGCCCCAATGGCGAAGAGAGAGGAAGAAAAAAAAAATGTTCGTGTCAATAAAAGTTTTGTTTTCACTTTTTCTTTAATGGCCCAGTACAAAACTTTAGTTTGGCAACTGGTGGAAAGAAGAGGGCCAGAGTAAAGAATGTGTAAGGCAAAACTGTATGGAATCTGGAGTACAAATAAAGCCTTTTCATTCTATGCTTTCATTTCCCATACCAGAACATCATCTTAGCCGTGACAAAATTGCGTCAACGTGAAGATACAGGCCAAGAAGTGGTAGCTTTGATCAGAATCACCCTCTGAGCATACACACAGGCAGATGTATCTAAACACCCAGGCATGCTAAACTTGGAGGAGGGGATTGTTTTATAAATAATAGCCCAGTCATGATTCACCACTCCTGCCCATTTGTGCCATCTGAGTATCATCTGTCTAGCAAGGAAGCTAGACATTCTTAGACTCCTTCATTTCTAGTGCAGGGCTGCAAGCAAAGCTGTCTCTGTCACATAGCTGTGGTCAATGGGCAGCACAGGAGCTTCGTGATGATCAGCAAGGGAAACTTTTCAAGAGGAAGGAAGGATTTGGCTGATAAACAGTCTACAGGCACAGATACCTACTATATAGAAAGCCTCCTCACACTTAGCTCGAAGCCCAAGTATTCAAGGATCTGTGTTTGGAGATCTACTGTGAGCTACAGGAGCAATTTCCTGTATCAGAAAGATCTCCCAAAGCTCAGTCCTTCTCGTTTTCCAGTAAACAGGAGAAATTTATCGTATTTCTTCCTTTCCCAAAGTGTTGCAGGGTGTGTGTGGTATCGCTACAGTCATTGCTGCTGCCATTCTGTCACGTGAGATGCATTATGTGCTTTGCAAAACTTCTCTACCTCTCCAGGTGACCATAAAAGTTGAAATACTATACAAATGGCCACATTTCAGCTCCTTGACTGTGGACTAGAATAGTCTAGAAAAATAATCTGCTACATATTTCATAAATATACATAGGTATGAGTTTTTTGGGTCATGGGAAAGAAAGGCTTTCTAACATGTAACTCAGCACTCAGAAATGCTGAACTTCTGTCTCTTCTGCTGTAATACTTGTGTAATCTTTAATTTATTTTTCTTCAAAGCGCTGCTTTGGTAGGGAAAAGGGCTATTTGCACTCAGACCAATAACAAGGGACTAGAGACCAGGTCCCCACTGAAAATCAGGCACCCATATCCCATCCCTAAATAAATATCCTATTTGCAACTTCAACATAAATCTGGAGTACTTTGTGCATATGGTGTCAAGCAGCTAATTTTATGACACAATATACAGACAAGAAAAGAACAACGATTTGAATTCACATTTATCAAGCTCAGACTAGCATGTTAATTGCAAGACTACCCTTCATTTTTGTTACTGGTTAACCTGTTTGAGGGATAGCATTGCTGATTGTTAAGGCACATTGTACATGTAGTCTTTGCATTCAGTCTAATCCTAGGTTGATGTTTTCTACTTCTCACCAATGAAAGCAAAAATATTTCAAGCCTGAGGTGCAGAAATTTTTATTGCACCTTTATCTCCTCTTTTCTCTTCCTGTTTGAGAAGCCAAGTGCAGAGCCTGTGGTTGGCAACTGGTGAAGAAAAGAAAAATGAATGGAAAGATCTCTCCAGGAAAGTTTGCTTCCACTATATTTTCTTTCCTATAACTAATTATTTTGGCTGGACAAAAAATAAAATAAAACACAATAAAGCACAATAAAAACCTGGATGTGCATTGGATTCCCAAGTTTGCTAGAAGCCAAAATTTTAGGTACATGAAGGGGAAGAAGAAACAGTCCTCTTCATCCCTCAGCCAAAATATCAACATCACACTTGCCAGTTATTCTCCACCATGATTATCTGATTGGCATATAAACTGATAATTCTCATCCTGCTCAGAACGGAGCACTTACAGGCTTCAAACGAACTACTCCCTAGTGCTCGGCTTTATCAGCGACTCAAAACAACAACCGTAAAACACATCAGCTAAATTTCCCCCCCTAGGCATCGCTGTGACTCTGGGTTTCTGTGTCAGCTTCCAGCAGGTCTGAAGGGGAGGAAGACGAGAGAATTCTTTCCAAGTGTTACTACAAGGGTACTACAGATCCACTATCTTCCCATCACTACTCCTCTCCCCTTCCAGAGCTTCTCCTTAGCTATGGCCACCGATTGCTGTGGAAATAATTAAGAGTTCTGTGGTTTTCCACAAATCCAACTCTTTTGCCTCTGTCACCATGGAAGAAAGATCTTCACTCTATCTCTTCCCATTGAAGGACACTAGATTTCTCTAGGTGAGAGAACTGGTGCAACTAGAATTTATTGAATGTACATAGAGCCTTCAGTTTCAGGAGGAAGTCTGAAGAATTATAAAAGTGGTTAATTTAGATTTTTTTTTTATTACGGCTATCTGGGACTCTTAAAAAAACTTCTAACATGGAAGAGGGGAGGAAATCCAATTAAAAACCTCTGTTATATCTTTCAAATATTCCTCTCCACTGTGAAACATGTGTCCAGCTGTCACAAGAAGCATAGTAGGGTGATATTCTTCACTTAGCTTAAGACACTGTGGAGCAATGCAGAGTCAATGCTGAGCTATGTCAGGAGAATTCTGACTTTGGCTGAGCCCATGACTCTGAGCAGGCAACGTCCATCTGGGACCAGCCTTCAGATTTAACACAACTTCTAGCAGAAAAAAGCACCAAAATCCCAAATTTAACTGTGGGCATGTATTAGAAAATTTGAGATAGAAATCAAAAAATTTGATCAGTTCTCAGCTGCATGCTCCCACATTTCTGACTGTCCTGGAAATCCTGTGCTAGCACAGCCCTAAAAACACACCAAGTGCATCTTGCCTAACTATCACGTGCTGCTCTGTAGTTCTGGACTGTTTTATAGTATAAAAAGCTTTAAGATAAAAATGGATAAACACATAGATGCTTGTTTCATTCTAACAAATAGAATCTCAAACAATTCATGACTCTTTTCTGCTCATTTCCACTTAGCTTTAGAGATTCCAATGTTAGGGCACGCATGATTCTCTGTTCTCTGTATATTATTTAAAACCCCCAAAAATCTAAAACAGCCCATACTTTTAAAAAATGGGCTTCTATAATATGGCAGAAAACCATTCCAATGAAGATGCTGTTTTAAAATCTTTATTAATTATTATCGTGATAGACATTTCCGAGGAATTTCAATTTCAGAAGCCTCTACGGTCAACTAATAACTTATTAAATATTACTCAGTCATTAAATATCTTCAGTTTAAAAATGAATATTTAGGGGATAGACATCTGGTAATATGTCTTAATCCTATTTTTAGATTAGATCCTCTTAAGAAATTCCCATATGCTTTTAGATAAAGCTTGAACCTTGCTAATCTTTCTGAATATTCTCTGCCTCCTGCTACATACACAACGGCCCCTAAAAGCTGTACTTAGGGGTCGTGTTTAGGTTCAGATTTCACAAGGTAATTGCACTCCCTCATTTTCATGTGTTTTAGCACTAGAACCACAATAAGAGGAGGTGGAAGGAAAAAGCAGGGGGAGTCTAGCAATAGTGCCTGGCTATTAATGAAATTACTACAAACGGACTAAAAGTCTGAATCAAAAATAACCCTGACATTAATGGAATGCCTATTCGAATCAATTGGATAGAAAACTGCTCCCTGTGTAGGGACTGACTAACAAATATATGATTAAATTAGTTCCCAGCATTAAAAAAATTCTTGATGTGATCTCTAGTATAAACCAATGGTGGGTGGTGAGTGTCTTTAGCAATGTTCCCGGATTTTAACAGCATTGCTTTATCTAAATATATTTCTTAGAGTCACAAACCCTAAAAGGTATAAAATAAAGTAGATTGAGATGGATTAGGTTAATTAATGGCTATGAACTGGCCTTTCACCTCAACAATTGTAGACAAGTTCAACCTAAGAGCTTAAATCAGAGTTTGCTGTTCTAAGCTCTAGTAGACATTAATTCACATCATATAATTTGGCAGAGTTGGCCCAGAAATGAACTTGCCATGGATTTGACCCTCCAAGTCAGAGATGGGGCAGAAAACAAAGGGGGAAAAAAGGGAATTTTAAAAAAAGAAAAAAAAAAAAAAAAAGAAAGAAACCCACAATGTCTCCCAGCTGCTCCCTTGACTTGTAGATAAAATAAGAGCATGTTTTGAAGGTTCACCCACATGGACAGTACGTGCTTTTGTGTGGAGGTGACCCAAAATGCAAAGCAAAGCACTTTCAATTTGGAGTTTCAATTGGATACTTGATTTGAGGACTCCCAGGCTCTTTTGGGGAGAATGCACCTTGGCAAATGTATGCTTTTTAGCTCATAGCCATGGGCTTTGCGTGCTCACACAATCCCTCTGCGCTTACAGCAATATGACAACCATAGTTTTACCAAGCCTGCATGCACAGCCCCATAGGAATTACAGTATCGGACCAATTTCTGTGCTCTTATTTGCATGCCTGCAGCTCTGCAGGGGGTTGCACACATGGAAATGGAAGAAAAAAAATAGATAAAATGCATTAATCCTTTTGTTTTGTTTTTATTATCTACCTGGAATTCAGGCATGAAACTGCCAGATCATTATTCACTGATAACTACACAGGCAATAGCAAACTGTTCCACGAATAAATCTTTTGCCTGAATAAAGCAATGGTGGTCGTAATATACATTTAATGGATTTATCAGTTTTACATTAAATGCCTTTTATTTGAAAGCGGCAATTAATTTCATAGAAGTTCCCTTTAGGTCTAGGCAGCACAGAGTATGGTGGTCTCCTGCCTCAGCTGGGTTCACCTGGGGAACACCAGGCATTTGCATCTATACCTCTTTATTTGACTATAATAAACAAATATTGCTAGCACTGCCCCAGAAAAAGCAAATATGGGAGCCTGGCTTTCACTTTCCTTCCTGGTGCCCCGCTTGCCATCCTGCAGTGAACACCAGCAGCAGCACCAAGCCCAGAGCACCCTATCAGGAGACCCCGCACAACATCGAGCCGCCAGCAGAGCGGGATGGCTTGAATCAGAAAGCTGTGAACAGCCAAGTGGCGGATGGATTTAAGGGAAGCCCTCTGTCAAAAACCAGGCCAGAACAAGAAGATGAAGCACTCCTCCGGGCCTGCAGGACCACAGCAGTTATTAGTGAATATTTGTACACTTGGCAGGGAGATTATTATTTCACTGCTAATGCTATATTATTATTTTTTTCCCAGCCCTGTGTGGCTGTAATATACATCGCAGCCTTTTCATGAAGGTTATGGTTTAAAAGGAAAAGAAAAGGGAAAAAAAAAATGAAAAGGGATGTAGTGTTCTAAAAATAGGTTTTGTGCATTTGGAATTGTGCTCAGAGACCAGCAACCACCGATACCATTGCAGCCTGACAGCTTTTAACTTTTCACGTGCTGTAGGCTCTGTGTGTAAGCCAGCTGAAGCAAATATCCTCTGTTTATATTGATTTGGGATACATAATAGCAATCAAAGGAAAATATGCAGGGGACTGACAATGTCTGGGGCGTTACTGAAGTTAAAGTTGTCAAAAATGCACTGCTTCAATAAATTTTGTCAGAAAATGAGGCTGGGCAAGGGAAAATAACATGGACAAATTAGTTTATTCCTAGTCTTACTTTTTTCATCCAGCTCTACTAAATAGTTTATGCATTAATAAGTTACTTCAGTTCTTTCACTGATTTCAATGGAACTGCACCTTTGAGGGAATTTCATTCTGAAATTCTGTCAGCTTGCTGTTCTTTATCCTAGACTGGTTTGTGTTGGAAGGGTCCTCAAAACCCAGCCAGTCCCACCCCCTGCCATGGGCAGGGACACCCTCCGCTAGCCCAGGGTGCCCAAAGTCCCATCCAACCTGGCCTTGAAACCTGTCAGGGATCCAGGGTCAGCCACAGCTTCTCTGGGCACCCTTTGCCAGGTCCCCAGCTTGAACTGAATTCAGCCAACTACCGTTTCACAGTTCAGTTAATACTTCTTTAGCTCTCTTTTCTTTATTTACCCTAATTCTGTACATAAACACCTATATTTTTTCGGTCTCGCTGCATCTTCTCTACACCTTTTCCACCCAATATAGGGTTCAGAAATGGCCATGAAACTTGTGCTGTCCTAAAAAGGTGGTTTCCCCAAAGTCAGTCTATGCATGGGGCAAGATGAAGTCTGCAAAAGCAGAAAAGTCTGTGGGATCAGAAGTCCAAATATGCAGAGGTTTCATGCTGTCACGAACTCTGAATAAATACATTCCCAGAGGGAAGACATTCCCCTACCTCATTACACAGTGCCCCTGCTGATCAAAAGAAAGGTACAGAGATTATGAATGTATGAAGCCACTTTGCCCTTTCCCCTCCCCTTTTTTTTATTGAGTCTGGCTCTTTCCCAGTTTGTCAAAATTCTCTAATTAACCTGGGATACTATTTACTACTTTTGCAGAACACAAGCTCAGTTTGTACCAGTAGAATTTTGCATTCATTGCCTCAGGAGCAAAAAATAAAAAAAAACCCAAACAGAAATCAAAGACCAACACTGACAAACCATAACAACCCAAGTTCAGCTCAGGTGAATCCAGAAATCTAGGTCAAAATCTTGTCCCACTAGGCTGTACAGTATAATCAGTGTAGAAAGGTCCTAAAATACTCAGTTTACTCCATTTCATATTCCAAGTGAATGAGCAATTAGAGAAAGCTCCATAATTGCATTAACCAAGCACAAATTTCTCACTAAAGCTTTTCATCAGGGACTTTCAGCATTCAGTGGCAGTTGCACTAAGGCTTGGTTTTTCCCTTTGCAAAGTTAGATTCCCACCTGGATGAGGATTTATATTTACCTGGCATCACTCTGGGATCTTTCTGCCACATTGTGCTATGGACACAAAGCTTTTTAAAGTGCATTTAATATAGATACTCTGTCTGGAATCTCTACCAAATTTCAGAAAGAATGAATAATCTGCGTGAACAGGAATGAGGAACGAGAAAAACACTGGCTACTGAAAGGGGGCTGCATGGCATGCAAAATTGGGTCATTGACTTCTGGCCTTTGACAGTCTGGAGGTTAGATCTGGCTTACATCACAAGTGAAATGATCATAGGGGTTTTGCTTCAAAAATTAACACTCGGTTTGATTGAGTTTGACAGAAATAGCACACAGATGCCAAGAACCAAGTCAGACAGAACTGGGTTGTTTGGTGGTGCATCTGTTGATGGCAATGCTGCATTCTTTCATTTGCCCTGAGCCAATAACAAAACCAAAAATAATACCTGTGACATAAGAAATCATTGGGAAAAAAAATATTTTTTACAACATCTGCAGCACATCAAAAACAAATTGTGAATAGGTTGGTGGGACATAGAAGTGAATATACCAGTTTCACAAATTAAAACAAGGTTTAATTTAAGTTTAGACCAGCCTAAAATCTGCCTGGTAGAAAAATCACTTAATCTCACCGTGACATCCTAGTTGTTATTATCTGGTGAAACTCCAAAACTCCAGTTAGGACCCAAACTTTCAATATTTGGGTGGTCTAAAATCAGAAAATATCTGGTCCACCAGTCATAATATTTTGTCTGTAAATCAGGGAAGAACTTGGATGGAAAACAGTTCTGTGAGGAGTTGAAGTGCATCCTCCTTTCAGCTAGATCTAAATTGCCATCAGGATAAGAAGTTTTTCTCATGGTATTTCAGCCTCCACGTCTGCTCCCAAACAGGAAGTGCTGAAATGTGTACAAATAACTTCATACAAAATAATTTGAGACACCACAAATAAAGAGAAAAACATTACACTAACTTTCTCATCCTTTAAAATGACCAGAGCTCCATGAGAATGAAATCCAAAGAGCTCCCACAGAACAGCTCCCTGAAGCTTCTCATAGAAGTCCTCAAACGTGACCTTATGGGGGGTTAAGGACATTGTTAATGCTGAAAGGAGGGGTTCACATCTCCAGATTTAGTCACAAAGGGCGGTTAGGTAAAATGTTTTTGACTTTCTGGTCCTGGTCCTGAGCTCCTGAGTCAAAGGAATACCCATTAGATGGGGAAAGCTAGAAGTGTAACTGCATAAAAAAACCCGATCCTGGCATCAGCTGTAGTAAGAGAAGCTCTGAAAGAGTTTACAAGATTGGCACTGACTCCTTGAGAGGTTGGGAAAAGTGATCCACTTATTCCCAGCAAGACTGAAACCTTTCACCCAAGCAGCAAAAATACAGCCTGTTGCTGTAACCACCATGCTTTTATTTCATTTAAATGCAGAATACTTTTAATTATGAAAGAACTAATAAAATTCTGGCAAATGTAACCACACTAAAACTCCAGAGATAGAACCAATTCTGTTTGGTTTCAGTTTGGTTTGTTGCTGGATCATTATTATAATGGGAGAACCCCATGGCTCCATGGAAGGATCTGACTTGTTTTTCAGGGTTTCTCACCAGATATAGGGCCAAAAGGAACCCTATGAATTGTCCTGTATAGAAACCTAGCTATGAATTTGGTGGTACTTTGCAGGTGTAGAGCTAGTGATCAGTTTGCAGATTCTAAATAGGTACATTGTGGCTTTCCAGAATGTCCTGTGGGTCTAAATGATGGACTCCTCTAAACAAAACACAAATCCAAAAGAGTTTCTCTTGTGCAAGATGAGGGAAATTACTTTGATGCCTAGAGGTTCCAACAACTGGACACATGGAATAAGCACAGAGACCCTGGTTCCTCTTCCCTCTGCAGGAGGTGGACCTAGGAACCTTGAAGTCCTGGGTGGTTTTGGGGATGTCCTCTTTTCTCCAGTCTCTGTGGATGCTCCACTTTTGCCCTGTGTTTTGGGGCCCATGGTTTCAGAAGTGACCAGGAAAGCTGGAGGTTTTGGGCTGTTTTGTAATCAATACAGTCTGTGGCACTCTTGGTGTTTAGCCTTGTCTGTCCTGTCCTCTCTACCTAAATGACCACTAAATAGAAAGCACAATTGGAAATGTGTAACTCAAAATGCTCTTCTGACCAGAAAATTCCCATTTTTAAAGAGCTATTTTCCCAAGGAAAATGCCTGCTTTCCCAATAGACATAGAAACCACAACCCACCAAGGAAATCTAGCCTGATGGAAGAGGCTTTTTAATGGCTCTTGTTAATGAAAATGGTGTTTTGTGTGCAGACCCAAGAGCTGAGATGCAGTCTGAGTGCACCATACTGGTCAAACACACCTAATCTCACTTGCAGGGAGTGTGAGGCTGACAGAGCCTTCCAAGAGGAGAGCAGCCCCAAGCCAGCACGTTTTCATTTGATTCTTTCAAAACCACAATGTTTTCTGGAAATCCCTTCTGGAAAGAAATCACAGCTTTATCTTTTCACACTCTTTTTGGATGGGAAGAAGTCAGAAACATGGGAGGCTCTGCATATCACCCAACTCCAGCTATATGATTTAGGATTACATGACTAAGGATTACAGAAATTTAGAAGTGTTTTACTTGTTCTGTTTTGGTTTGGGTCCTTTGTGTAGGGAAACTGAGGCATAGCCAGGAGATCACATTTGATTCACAGATTCACAGAATTTTACAGGTTGGAAGGGACGTCCAGAGATCATTGAGTCCAACATCCTCCCTCCCCCCCTCTGCCAAAGCAGGCTAGGACAGGTCACACAGATGTCCAGACAGGTCTTGAATATCTCCAGAGAAGGAGACTCCACAACCCCACTGTGCAGCCTGTTCCAGTGCTCTGACATCCTCACTGTGAAAAGGAGTTGAGCAGGAGAGTTGCAGGGCTCCCAATTTCCATCCTGCTCTCAAAATACAGACCCTGATACAACAGAGAGCATGAACCTACTGGAAACGACCACAGTGCCGTTGATGCTGAGAGCATCTATTCAGTCCATCCCATGGGGCATCCTCACTTCAGCCGTAGGCAAAGCTGAGCTCGCCAAACCCTCTTCCATGCTGCTGTCCCTGTACTTTGCGAGAGCTGTCTGATAATTTTAGATTATTAAATATTCTGAAATAGACTCTATTTATTTTTAGATATTTTCAGCTTTTTTGAGCTACCTAGTCAGAGCCCATTTCTGTGGCAGGATGCAGTGTGGGCAGGACTTCAAATGTTACCACAGTATGGCCTTCATACTTCAAAAAGGATTTAGTTTAGATAGATACCTGCTGACATCAATGGGTGCCAAAAGGTAGTGATTGCTTAGGGATGTTTTGAAATCATTTTGCATTCAATACATCTACACAGAAGATGCCTGCCAGAAATTTCTGCTTGCCCAACAGCACAAGCTCCTACAGGCTCAGAAATTCAGGAAATAGCTATTCAACGGACTTGTCCACCACCCAAAGTAGTAGGAGCAGCAGGTGTGATGGAGTTATATTTCATCAACGTGACATAAAACGTGGCTCAGTGACTCTTAAATACTGTTCTTTCTAAAGCTTTCCCTTATAAAACTGCTGTCAACTGGGGGAAAAGGATACCTTTAAATCTAGCCTGGCATGCATGTGTATATTTATTTTTATAAGTGAAATATAAACGGACATGCTGAGTTCCAAGTGCTTGATGGATAAAGGAATTAAATGATTTCATATATCTCTCTATATAAATATACAAAAAACTTTCCCCGATGGGTCACAGAGGATTTCATGTGGATGTGAACTCTGTTTACTGTTAGTATTAGGGAAATAGTGGCTTTTTAACAAGTTACTCATGCCTGGAAAAAATCCCAGTATTGCAAGTTGTCCTAGATTCTCTGCCAATTGTCCGTGGGAATCGTCAGGATGGGAAAAGTTCAGATGTTTTAAAGAACCAGCTTAATGGAAAATGGGAAGGAGACAAAAAAAAGCTACTGTGTCAATCTCCCATGTAAGAAGAAGTAAAATGTGATTTGACTGGTTTATTTCTTCCTTTTTATTTTCCCTTGTTTCCCCCCCCGCCCCTTTCCTCAATGCTTTTGGATTTTATTCTCACCCAAGCAAAGAGTTTTGTTCAGGCCATTCGCTGAAATGAAGAATGGCTTTGCTTCAGTTCTTGAGCAAAATCAACACCAGAGTCTCTCTCTCTTTAGTGTGCAATTATAAACTCTCAGGATTCAATCTTTTGAGCCCATTTGAGTGCTCAGTGCTGCGCAGATGCCCAGGGAGCTCTGGGCTCTGCCTTCAGGGATTTTACAATTCAGAAGTTGATCCTACATCCTTCTCCTACACCACCGGTCTGCAGGGTCTCTGCAGCAAGCTGTGGGGCAGAGTGAATATGAGCTAAAGGGCTGAGGACCAGCATCCCCCATGGGGCTCTTTGGGGAGAAAACATCAGCCCCTTCAGATCCCCCCTCCTATTTCCCCCTGCCCTCACAAAAAACTTCTCCAATAATCAGTTTTTTCCCCATTGCAACCAAGACTTTTAAAACTCAGGGCATTGATCCTGTCACTCCGGAGACCACCAAGTGACTAACGGTACCGGAGCGAGAATCCCTCATGGATGTCACATTTCGAGAAGCATTAACCCACTGATTTAGCTTTAAATAGCAATGGTGTTACAGAACATGTCACTAATTATTTGCTTTCCAGCAACAGTGTGGTGCCTTCTGGTACGTGCACACACAAAAAGATGAAGGTTAAGTAGGGGGCTTTCTTCAGCTTCGAATAGACACATTGTGTCATCGTGACACCCAATAAATCCACCCGCCATAGGGGGGAATGACTCTGCTCTTCCACTTAAAATCCCAGGTCCAGGTTTTGCAAACCCTGGATTTATTTTTTTATTTTCCCCTTTCCCCACCCCCTTGTGCAGATGCCTCAGCCTGAACCTCGCAAAGTAGAGGGGGGGTGAAAAATCTAGAACCTCCATCCGATCTCTGTGCCACACAACAACCGGATTCAAAACCCTTATTTTGGAAACTAAAAGGAGCATCCAATATCATCTGGAAACAAGCTGTTAGTCTGGATGCATTTTTAAGATACAGTGTGGGGGGAAAAATATGGATTTTGTTGTGGATCCAATATTTTTTTTCTTCTCGAGACCTAGCCAAAAATTAGCTTCATTTAAAATGAGATTAGTCATTTATGGGAACTGGTTGTACGGTTTGGAATTTTTAAGGGAGTAGGGAAAGCAGCTTTTCAGTATCTTAAATATTTATATTTGAATAAAAAATTGTTGAATAAATCTAGCAGCTACAAAACTTGACACTGTTATTTTACTTACATAAAATTTTGATAAAAAATAGCACCCTGGGTACAAATCTCCCCAACTCTCACTTTCTTGCACCCCAGCATTGGTAATCCCTGAGTTTGGGGGTTTAATTGTCCTGGGTCATTTTTAACTCACATTTTGGGTTTGCAGTGGGAGATGCTGCCAGTCCCATTCAGCATATTTTCACATCTATAAAACTGAACTGAACTCTTTGGGGCAACTTTTGATTTAGAGAGTTAAGGGAGTTGGGGGGAAAGGAATGCTTAGGTAGTTCTGTAACATAAAAAATATTCATTTGGTTGGGGGGGGGATTTTTATTATGATTATTATGATTATTATTACTATTGTTAGAACAGGAAACTAATTCTTCATGTGAGATACAGCCTGTTACCATTTTCACACACACACAAACAAACATACGCACATGCGCACACACATACGTACACAAAAAGCCTGGTGTCAAGCAGCCCCAGAGCTTGTGTCATTCACATTGTGCAGTTTTTATTTCCTTTTCTGGCCCCGGCGACGCAGGATTACCGTGTGATGTTTCTCCTCCTCAGCATGCTGCTGAAATGAATAAGATGATGTTTACGACACTGCTCGCGAAGGGACGTGAGAGAGTCAGGACATGATGCAGCTGGGTTGTGCAACATCCTCTGGAAGGGGGCTGAGCGGAGGACTGGGATTGCTACTGCTTCTCTGGGCAGGGATGGACTCGATGAAAACTGCCGCTGATGCTCAGAGCATCCTCCTGCATGAAGCTCGGTGAAGAGCTGAAGTGGGGATGGGGATGGGGGCGGGGGCGGTATCTGAACTTTGCACTTCAGAGGAAGGTGAAATCTCTGCAGTGGCTTCAACTAAGTCCAGCATGAAAGGTTGGGAGTAGGAAAGTTTATTCTCTGACTACGCACAGCAATGATCTCCGAAGTTGCCAGTGGCTGTCACACAGCAAAGCCTTCCTCAGAAAAGGGGCTGTTGGTGCTGTGGGATCGCCTTGCCTTGTGCCATATTAGGAATGGCATGGTTTGGTACCTGTATGCAATCTGTGAGGCACTTTTGCCAAAGGTCATTCCTGCTACTTAAAAAACAACATGAAAAGAGCCAGACAGATAAGATGGTTGGTGGTAAATCTCACAGGAGTCAAAACCCTGAGAAGTAGGTTTCCAGTTAACTGACTCTCCCTTTGCCCACTTATTTTTTTAATTATTATTATTTCAGTGTTGCCAGATATCCCTATTATTTGTTATTTTTAATGCTTTAGTGAAGAGGAATAGAGCCACAGCCAAATACTTCTCCAATTCCAGGGAATTTCTGTGTCTTCTAGTTTATTTGGTTTTGGTATGAAATGAAAAAGTTGTTAGTCTGCAAAAAACAAGCTTTCAACCAGAAAATATGTGCAGCTGGAGAAAAAAAAAAAGAAGATTGTACTGTAAAACATCAATTTTATTTTGATTTTGATTTGTCATTTTTAAAATTACACTTAGTTCTCATCTTGAAATGTTCAAACTCTCTTGTCTGTAAAACGTGGAACTTTTCCACCTGAAAACATTAAAATGGATTTTATTTTTTTCTTTCACCTGAATAAGATGTTTAGACAAAAACACTTTCCCATTGCCACTAATCCTTTCACCCTCATAATCTGACATCTTGGAACAATGAAAAAATTGTTCAGTGAAAATTATTGCTGAACATTTCGAAGGTGTTGGGTTTGTTGTTGGCTTTTTTTTTAAAATCTGGATCAGGGACCTGCTGTGTGGGGTGCGACTCTGAGACTCTTGTCTTGAAAACAAAGTGACCTGTTCATCAGCCGGTGTTTATACAGAAAATTTTCAACCCAGGGGTCAAAATCAGAAGTACATTAGAGTCAGCATTTGTTTACTGGCAGAAGATGAGTCTGTAAAATAGCAGTTGTATAGGTTTTTAGCAGGTTCAACTATTCTTTTGACTTCTATCCAGGCTAATAATGGGTGTTCAGGTTTCCAGCTGAGCGTTCAATGCTGGAAACACTAAAAGCTCTCCAAGCACTGACGCCTTGCCTGCCCTGGCCGAGACACGCATGGGGCACAGATGCTCGAAGGCATCTCTTCCAGGAGGAGTTCCCAGCTCAGGACAACCTCTGTCAACAAACAGCAATTTCAAATGGCAGAAAATTCATAATCCTCCGTTAAAACACCCTGCGGTGTGAGCATTCCAGCCCTTTAAACAGGAGACCCAGACCCCTTTTTGACTTTGGGGGTGGCAGGGGTGTTCCTATCACGACCTGCCTAATAAAACCCCCTACCAACGCTTTTGCAAGGCTCTTAAGATTAATATTGATATAATGTCTCTATATTTCTACTTGGCACCTGTTGAATTGTTGTACTTGCCCATTAGCACTCCATTTAACATCAGAAGTCAGTTAATAAATTCTTCCTTCCTGCATAGGAAATTGACTAAAAGACACAAAATTAGCTTTTAAATTTTAAAGAATTAAGATCTCTACAACTCACTTTTTTCCTTTATTACATTACCTTGAAAATGAGTGTCAAGCTGCATTCTCAGCACTGCTATAACCTGGTAAGATCCGTTTGCCTTTCAGCCCTGGCGGTTAATGGATGGTGCAGGGGAACAATGTGCATCTTTTCTCAGCCTTTGCCCTCGGGCAGTTCTCAGGAAAAAGCCCAGCTTGGCCAATTGTCCAGGCCTGAGGCCTGAGAGGTCAAAAAGTTCAGGCTTTTGTGCCGGGATGCTCTTGGATTTCTTAACAGTCTTTGTCTGGTAACAGATAAATAACTGTTGGTTTGGGGGCTGTTCCTCCACCTCCTCCTCCTTCTGCAAACAAAAAAGGAGTATCAGCACCCGAAAGGGTATCAGAGAGGGAAATACTTCCTTCTTGGGGCAGTTTTTATCATCTTTATTTTCAGATCAAAAAATATCATTTCATTAGAAACACCAGTTAGCTATTTTGACATTTTAACAGCTAATCCTGGCTTTGTTTGTAATGTCTTTCTGACTATATATATACCTATATATATATATACACACCACACATCCATCGCTACATATGAATGTTCAGATCTAGACCTGGGTCCTAATGGGAGAAGCTCCATACCTGCACCATCAACATCAATCTGAAACTCCAAATTCAAACGAAATAATCTTTGGGCTTGGTGCCCAAACGGCCTTCAAACTTCCCAACTTCTGCCCATTCCTGTTTCCACCATGGAACAGTTATTTCAGAAATATTATTGCAGTCAGCCAGCCTGTCTCTGATAAGAAGTTATATATTTAAACTTCAAAACAAATTGCTTTAAAAATGTAGCTATTTATAGGAAAAGGAAAGTTTAAAAAGTCAGATATTGAATGTTTGGGTGGGATGTGGAGGCTGAGGACAGGCTATGAATGCAGTTCAATACAGTGCCAGTGCAGTAAGGACAACTGTATGTAATTACTGCTGGTGGACATCGTTCTTTCAATTTTACTTTTATATTCTTTTTTTCCTTTATTTTTTAATGTCTGCCTGTCTTGCAGATGATGTCTTTTTTATTAAGCAGTCTTTGAGGATGTAGGTGAATCTCACCTGCGTTGCTCTTGGGAGTAACCTCATTTACCATTTACTGGGCACTCTCAGCTCATGCATCGCTTTAGTCCAGCCAAAGGCTTGGGTTAAAAGGGGAAGGTTTGGCAAACCCCTGTTACTCCAGACTTGTTGAAATCATAGAAGTCCAGAACCAGGGTGTGGAAAGCCGTATTGTATAAACACCCTAATGCATGACACATGACTAAGTGATAAATCCTGACACGTTTACAAAACAAAATGAAAATCTTCATTTGTCTTTAGGAAAGGGAAGTGCTCCCACGTGTTTAGACATCTGCACACTCAACATGTGGCAATTATTGCACTGAGGAATTGGAGCACTTAACTGCTGCGGCAAATTAAGGCTCTAGTGATCAGTACGTTCTCGACACCGCAAACAAAGCAATTGGTGGTTTTAGGGCTATTCAAATCGAGGGATACTTCTGAATGGCTTAATCCCATCAATATAGATTTACCTCCAAGCAGTATCAGTTGTTTCCGTTTCGTTTCCATTTCATTTGACTGTGTATAACCGCCGTATCCTAAAGCAGTTTGTAAGCCCTACTATTGTATGTTTGCTTAAGTACTGAAATTAAATACACATAATGAAGCCATCTGCAATGAGCAGAATTAATAACTGGCATACCATATTGCTCTGAGATTGTTGACTATACAAACACATAGTACACACACACACACACACACACACACATCTCCAAAGAACTTGGCATTTCTCAAAACTTTACAGTGTTTGTTTGAATAAACCCCAAATTCTTTGTTCCCATGGGATTCTTATTTACTTAGACTGGAAAACTCGCCACTAAGTTTATCTCATAAAATAATCTTTTAAGCATCCTGTAAAAGGGTTTCTATTTAAAACAAAATTTTTAAAATGTAATGTCATATACACTTTAAATAATTTCTTTGGGAAAATGATCAGTTGGGGATTGTAAAATGCCAAAAGTAAATTATTGCAATAATGCTGCCTCTAGTGCATCGGGATATATCAGTCCCACACATACAAATCATCACTAGCTACGCCTTTCAGAGTTGCTAATGTTTGTTTGTGGGTGCACAGTGCTCCAGTGCACAGTTGTGATGACCTGGTATTATCTCTCAGGATTTTCTGTGAAAGCAAAGAGAAGCTAAGAAGCAATCAACACTGGATTGTACCTGTCTTCTATACAAACATGTAAGGATCGGATTATTAATGCCTTCTCAGGCGAACCTATGTTTGCCTTTATTTCACAAGCAATTTTCATATCAGACTGAAAAATCAGAAGAAAAAGCTCTGCTGAGCCAAGGTTAAACTGAACTTAACCTTTGAACTTTTACCAAGAATGTAAAATTAAGTTTAAATTCACTTCTATGGAGTGACCTCTTTTGACAAATTATGGCATGTATGCACGCACACACATGCACATGCAAACACAAATATACTTACATAATCCAATCAAAACATCCATTTAAATTACCATGAATGGATTGCACATTCCCACATTTCCTTAGAAACTGAAGTGCACAAAGTAATAGTGCTTTGCTAGCAATTGCATCATATCAAGTTTCTTTTCAGGTTACCAGACATCAGAGGAAATCTAAGGTCTTTTGGTACATTTTAAGAGGAAGAACAGAAAGCAAAATTAGTCTAAAATTGACATTTGTTTATTTTTTCATGCTTACTATTACAGTGGCAAAGTGAAAATGGGTCATATTGTATTAGGAAGTCTGCAGAGAACTTGAGTCTGTACCCTGAAAAGCTCAGATGCTAACAAAAAGGGATGAATAATTCCAATTAAATAAGTATCCATTCAGGTCCTTTGTTTTGTGGGTTTGCTTGATTATTTAAATCCTTCTGGGTTAAGGGGGAGTTGTTTGTCTATTTATTTTTTTTCCAAGTTAAAAAAACATCTTGAGAAAGATTACCTGACTTCCCCAGGGGTTAAAAAACCCCACCAACAAACAAGCAAACAACTCACACACACACTTTGTAGCCTTGGTGCAAGTAAATAGAAAAGTACAATAGGGAAATAAAGGAAAAAGCAAATTTGGCCTTGAAGGTGTCAAAGCTGTAGTGACAAGTGAGAAGTAACAAACAGCCTAGGAAATTGCAGCCACGGTTTTGAATTTTCTTTTCTTCATTCCATCATTTCGGATTCTCCATTTCCTATTGTTGACGGGAATTATCAAATGCCCCGGGGCGTACGTCGGGCACCTCTTGCCTTATCAGCTTGGCAGCAACATCTGACTCCCTAAGAGGATGTCACTGACACCACTTCTTCGCACGACCAGGAGGAGGTGTGCTGAGATCAGCATCACCCGGGCCAGTCAGAGCAAGGTGTCCTGAACCCATCCAAAAGGGGCTTCAGCCTCTTCCCTGGAGAAATCAACATCACTTAGGAGGGGCAGGAGAAGCACAGCGCTGGACCACGGCAAGCATGTCAAAAGCCAAAAGACTTTTTGCCAAAGGATCTGGGAAGACTTTTTCTTTCTCACAGCAATTGAGCCAAATTCCGGGGTTTAGTTTATATATATATATAAAATATAAAGCTTTGGGCTGTTACTAACTGCACAGAAATAAATCACTTTTTTTGTAAATCTACTTAAGCTGTTGGCTAGGGAACAATTTTCTGTTTGTTGCAGTTAATGATGTTCGCCGCCCTGAGAAAGCCCTCTTCGGGCCTGCTAAACTATTTGCCACAGCAGAGCTGTGGCACCACTGGTACACCACACCGTTTTGCTCACAAACATCTGTGTTTCGGTTGCTCTTCCTGCTGCTGAGAGCATCTCCGCTGTCCTCGCGCGCATTCACGCTGTGCCAAGGAGGCAGCGATGAAGCCAGCCGGGCCAAAGCACGCTTCAAGCAGAGCTCTTAAAAGCCAACCAGGAGGCCTTTGTACGAGGCCCACAAAGGGTCTTTTTATTTGTAGCCCTTCTCAACACAACCAGCTCATTGCTGATGCTGCAGCAATCGCAGCCTTTTCCTCCAGGCGTGGCGGCACTGGGTTGGGTTTTGCCCTTCTGGCGTGCAGCGCCCCAGGGCTCATAGGTCCTGTATCCCCTTCTCCACCACCAAAAGCCCCTGCAGAGGCTGCATAAAGGGAAATGCCTTGCTGGGACCTCTCCAAATGGTGGCATGTACCCAATAGGCCTGGAAAGAGAAGACAAGAAGAAGTGTCTCAATGCCCCAAGGCACCCCTAGGCCAGCTCCCATATAGATGTCCTATCATGATGCCCCATGAGCAGGATTTTAGGAACCTCTTCACTAAGAAAAAATTTTGCTGGAGCAGTTATCACTTACAGCTAAAGGAGGTCATTGGCACTGGTTATTTAGCACAAGGGCAGCCTACACATGTTAACATGAGGAGATTCCTCTCTTTATTTGAAATGAAGCTAAGCTTTTTCCAAAGGATAAAAAAAAGAGAGAAGATATAAAATCAAACACCCAAAGTAAGAGAGGAAATAAACCCAGGGCTTTTAATCTTCCTGACATTGACAGAATTTCCCAACAGTTGATCCTTTACATACATATATAGCAGCAAGTGAATTGGGATGCATTTGCAGTACTGTGTGTTCACCATGTCTGTGTGTTGGGTCCCCTGCCTCCATCTAAGCTCTGTTTTTCCTTAGGGGAGAGATGGAAAATGCCAAAGAGCTTGCCCGGAGCATGGCTACAGGAAAATAAAACCTGCATCTGTAAAAATGAGTACTGCTTTTTCACCTGAGGATTGCATGGGCAGGCAGAACAACCATGTGCAATTTGCACATTCATAAGTTGTGCACAGAGCCATTGCAAAGACACACAGGAGGTGCAAGCCAAACAGGGAAGATGTGCTTGTGTGCTTGAGCCGCACCATCATTTGGGAGTTTCACTGAGTTTAAGTAGCCCAGGTTGATAAGTACAGTTTTAGCAAAGCCATTTATTCAGAAAGGGGAAAAATTACTCTCATCATCCTTTTGCTAACATGGGGAAAACACAGGTTTAACTAAACTGAGCAGCACGGATTTAAAAACAATGTGAGGAGAATAGGGCTCAATGGGTTTTATATTTTCTATTAAAATGCTTACTTGCATTTCCTCAATAAATACAGTCTATTTTAACGCATGGGAATTAACCTCTTTAATGGTGCATGCTTCCTTCTGGTTGATGTGGGAGGTGGGTATTGATGTGTGGGTAAAGATTATGTACTCACTTCCATGGGACTGGAGCTGAGTGTGGTCTGGGGGTACTGCTGGGAGCTTTATGACAAGCAAAGAAATTCCTCAACCACTCTTCATTACAGTGAGGAAAACCTGATTAAATCTGGCCAGGGATGGCTATAATCTGTTGTTCTGTTCTTTTGATATTATTATTGTGCTATATTTTTCCACTAACTTCTTCTACCTCCCACCATCGAGGGTGGCATGCCTTTATATTTCTGTTTTCTACACTAAGCCTGGGACACATGCTCACCCCTTCCTCTTAGAAAAGGACACACAAAAAAAGAAAAATCCCAAAAATTATAACCCCAAAGTTTTGCAAACTTTGTGAGTCTCAGTTTTTCATGCACATCACTACAATTTTATTTCATTCAAATAGAGGAGGCTGCAGAACTTCAGAAAAGGTGCCAAAGGTCTCACTTTCGCTCGTGTAAATTTGGAATAACTTCTGCAATTTCTCCCATGCAGCATCAGACCTGCCATTTTTTGTAATGACTGAAAATAAATCTGGACGGCCAGACACATAGCTTCGGATAAAATCATACATAAAACCCTAGAGAAAACTGGATTGGCAGCTAAATTTTATATATGGTCTTTATCTCCATCTTGCCTCATGTTTTTGAACTTGTAGGAAATTGGTGACACTTAGAAGCAGATGTGAGTTGAGTGAATTGGCCTTATTTGCAGTAATAAGAAGGAAATGTGTGAAAATGAGAGCTAAAAATCTTCCCTAAGCAATCCCAAACAAAACATTTTACTTTCTCTGGAAAAAAAAATAGAGGAGACAACATATACATGACAGATGGCGGTTACAGTTTTAGTCACATCACTTAACGCAGAACGAGGAGGAAGCCAGAAACTATGAAGCCAAGCACAGCAAAGGATCATCAGAAAAGTGTGTAAGGTGGCTCGATCACCAAAATGTTTGAAGACCCAAGACTGTATTTCAGAGAACTTGCTTAACATCAAAGTGAATACCTTGTGAGAAAGTAAGTTTTCGTCCTTAAACCCAAATTTTGGGTTTTAAACTCTGAAACCTTGGATTTATTCAAACCCCAACTGTAAGCGAAACTCTAAAAGTGGAGGTCCACACGTAACAAAACCAAAAGGAAAAAAATTGTCTTGTGCACCAGCTTCTGAAAATTGCAAATAAAAAGCAGGAAAAGTTTCCATCTCTGGTCACACGTATTTATTTTCTTTTTCTAAGCAGTTTTAGAAAAATAGGCTTTACCTTGCTGAAAGGTTCAATTCCTTTCCTTCTGTTGAAAGACAAATTCAGATCTGTGGATTGAAGGTGACACCATACTTGGCCTACCTCTTTTTGCCCATGGCACTAGACCTGAGTGTTTTGCTCCTTCATGGTAAGGGCAGTTGAGGTATCACATCGAGTTTGCTAAAGAAGACCTTCACACGCTCTCTCAGGAAGAAAGCCAAAGGTCCTATTTGCCTAGAATGGATCGATCAGATCTTTGTATATCTAGTTTAAAGGATATTATCCTGATAACTTTGCCAGACTTTGCATTTCCCATATTAAAGATGACCCAGAGCCCAGAATTTAATTCACCAATAAAAAGATGTAAACAGCTAGGCAATTTCGGGGGAGGGGGGAGATGGAAGAAGAAAAAAACCCCAAAAAACCGAAAAGCAACAACCCTAAACTTTTCACCATTAGACCAATTGAAATTAAAATTATTGCTTTCTTCCTTTAATTTAGGAAATCTCAGGTTTATAGTTGAGAAAACTTTTACTGAGAGCAGCATCAATGAAAAAAAAAAAAAAGACCACACTAGTTCAGGTGAATGGAACAATAAGAAAATATCTTCCCTTAAATATTACCAGAGTTCTCATCACATACCCCAGGATTAAGCTGTGTGAATGGGCAACAGGAAAAACCCAGGAGTCTCCGATTACAGGAAAGAGCTGCTATTTATTTATTTAATTTCTACCCCTTCTCACTCTGGAAAGGGGAAAAAAAAAAAAGGAAAAGAAAAAAAAAGCCCTTGTAACCGACTCCAAGAGCTGCCCCTGCTTGGGAGTTTGAACACAGGAGGAACAAGATAAATTCCTCAAAATTCTAATTGGGGAACAGTTGACTTAATTGGTGGCCATTTGGCAGACAATGGGAAAGGAGCCCTGGCTGGCGCTGATGGCACCCCAGGGGGATATAACCTTGCAACAGGCCAGAAAGCTCTCAGGGACAGATTGTTTCCTGAGAAGAAACCATGAGACCAAGAGTTGGATTAACCCTCCAACTGTCAAGCTTTATTAGGAGTAATCAGGCTAGATATAGCAAGGGTTAAACACAGGAAACTGAACTGGCAATGATGACATATGTCTCTTTAAAAAGAAAAGCGAGGAGGGGGGAGAGAGAAAGAAGGATTTGGGGAAGAAAATACATCTGAAAGAACCACAGCGTAATTTTTTTCCTGGTTCAAATGAGGTGTACCCGCTGGTTGTTGGGTTCATCCACTCCGCAGCATTACACTTCACCTCCTTGGAGTTTCTGGCTTTCCCTAGGTTTACAGGCTGTGCTTAATTCCCAGCGGCTTCTTTTGGCACAAACCGGGGTTGCCACTGAAAATAAAGTGCTGCTGGTTTCTGAGGGCCTGATCCTGCACTGCGCTGAGCAGCCAGTGCTAACAGCCAAGAAAGGGTCAGATATTTAAGGGTGCACAAAAAGCTTTGAAAAGTGGCTTTGTGCCTTACTCCCAGGATGGGCAGAATTGCAGGGAGAGCTTTTATTAAACCAGCGGGTTACATGAAAATTAAATCAGTCCCCAATATTTGGGGATTTATGAATCAGAGGCAGCCTAAATACTTTTAAAACCCCGCTGAGCACTCCTGGACTTTGCATACCTCAACCCAGAGCTATTCCCAGTTGCTCCATTCTGGCCATGCTGTGGGTCAAATTTTCTGGATGGAAGGAGCAGCTTGCCCTAAGAATATTTTAGGTACCCAAACTCTTTCTCTAACATGTCAAGACCATCCCAACAGCTCAGCTTTCATCTTTTCCAATGCATAACATGGTAGCATATTTTATTTGTCACACATATGTACAGCAGAAAAGAAGGAAGGGGACGTGTGTGTATATGTGTATATTATTTTCATGATTTAAAATAGAAACAATTAACCCCGGGGTCAGGCATTCCCAGGCAGTTAATGACCACCTGGATTAAAAGCCCTCAGCTTTGCCTCAGGCCCTCAACTCCTGCAGTCAGTCATTAACTGCTGGAGATTCCCCTCCTGTCAAAAATCATTGTTTAATTATAAAGATGGGACTGAACCCAAATTGTCACTCTCTTTTGCCCCTGAATTTTGGAAAAAGTCAGAATTTTAATTCAGATCCAAGCATTGCTGTTCAGGGGCATCTCTGCTTAATTATAAACCTATCAGTTAATTACTGGCTATAAATTTCTGACACCCAATTGGTTATTCGACAGCTTGCTAACACTGCAGCAGAGCCTGTATTTTGGTCAGAACAGAGTGTCCATGGCAACCCACTGGCCGACATGGGGAAAAGGTAATTACTGGAGTTATTTCTCTAGTTTTTTTCATCAAAGTCTCTGCCAAATCCTGTTCAAAGTAAGCAATGTTGCCCTCCAGTTGGGGAGTTTCCTGCCTGCTTGTGTCTCTGACTTAAAGATCCTCGGTTTCCCTCAAATGCTGCAACAGGTTGCTGCTTTCAGGAATTTTTCTTGGTCCCTGTTGCTCAAGCCTGTGCAGGTTCCAGGATGCTGTGGGAAGCTAGGGACCTTTTTCCAGTCCATTCTCCCACCATAACTGGTCTGAGGTCATTGCCACGCCAACCATGATCCTCCAGCAATGCCAAGAGCTTGACTAACTTTCTCTATTAAACATTCCAAGAAAGAAAAGACCAAAATAATTAAACAAAAAAAAAAATCAGCAAAGGAAGAGTAAAGGGTACCTGGGCATGTGCAGTATTTCACCCACGTTTGACACCAAGAGAAGACCCGCCAGCTGAAAACCCACTGCAGAGGGTTGACCTTTACAGTGGAAGGTTGCAGAAATCCAATTTGATCTGTAGTCACCTGTCTGCCTCCTCCCCTCTCCTGAAATGTCAATCTTGTGGGGAAATTCTGTTACATAAGAGAAGAAAAATCCTCATAGGCAAAAAAAAAAAAAGAAAGAAAAAAAAAAAAAAGGAAACCACTCTTAAATATATTCCTTTCAATTCGTATTCATTTCCAGTTAGTGTGGCAACAGCAGGCCACAAGTCTTCTCCATCTAGGAAATTTGAATGGAAGTTGCTCGTATGGATGTAGTCGGCAACTGCGTAGTTCAGTGGAGATTTTTAATTTAGGACTGAGAGAGGGAGAAATTGCCAGCAGCAGATCCACTTGGGCATGCAACACAGAATTTAAAGGGGGGAAAATGTGTGAATAGCACCGGATATCATTTGAAAAAAGCAAATACTGTGTTTGATTCTCACTATGTTTCGGCGATGTAATTGAGCAGACATATGTTCCAAAAGGGTCTGGGTACCAAAATAGTACGTCAGAGCGCCGCAGGCACCAAAGTCTGAAATCCAAACTAGCAAACTGGGAACTCCTGTTGGAGCAAGGATTGAGTTGTCCTGAAAAACCCCCAGGGAGTCCTACACATTCTCAACCGGACCAGGTAGGACTCTGCCACCCAGCCTCTCTCCTGGATGCTGCTCTGCTCCAAAGGCAGGACAGATTAATATGTTGGGGAGAGGATAGGGAGCACCAGATTCTGGGAGAATTGGGACATCAGTTTTCTGCCCTGACTCAGGCCACCTCACAATACACTAATTCTTTGCCTAATTTTTATTTAACAAATTAGAAAATAGAGTTTTGACTTAACCCTATGAGGAGTTCAAATTTCCCCAGGACTTTACCCGGGTGCCCAAACCTGGCTGAAACCCTGCCTGCTTCCCTCTCGCCCTTCTGCAGCTCGCAGCTAAAGCAGATCTAAAAAAAATCCCCAGGATTGCACCCAGACTGATATATTGTCTTTGTTTTCCCCTTGCCTGACAGTCCAAGCAAAGTCGGGTCCCTGAGACTCGGTCCTTAACGATTTGCATTCTCAGTGTACAATCCTGCCTGGCACTTCCCATCTAATAACGGCGCCTTTTGTTTATCTATAATCCACCCCTGTCACTGTATACCTGTAGTGCACCTTTATCTCTAGGCCTCGTATCTGCTGTACAGAGACCATTCGGCCCTGGGGCTTGTCAGTTTTATGATTCATGGGTATATTGCACCTAAGATCCTACAAAGAAGGTCTTGAAGTAATTTAAAATAAAAAAAAAAAAGAGAAAAAAAAAAAAAGGAAAGCAAGCAGGTATTTCAGATGGCATGCTGTGTGAAAGAAATCCCTTATTGACTAGTCTAATCTTGTATAATGTAATCTAATAATAAAGCCTGTTCCCAGAGGTACTGCTCAATAGATGTTATAGTGTTAAAACATGTTTTATGCTGTGTTCTGAAACATATTAAGTGTAACAAAATTGTCCAGCTACTTCTTACATACCAGCTACTAAATATGGCATGAATGCTGTCAATAAAGTAAGCAGTTACTATATTTTAGATTTCTCTGAGGCATAGGATTCAGTTATACTTTCAGTAATCAATTAATTGGCTGCTCATTACTGGCACAGATTGCTCGCAGCCTGCCAGGCTACACTCCCTCGCTGTGCTGGGTGTTGGAGTGTGCAGAGCATCCCACTCGGCATGCTGGGACCACTGGTCCAGAGGATGCTGGGCCACTGCCTGCTGCTTAGGTTGCACATCATCCCTTCTGAGTTGGGACCTGCCTCACAGCAGGGCTGGACAGAAATGGTCCCACGCAACTGTGCAATGCAGTCCTCCCAGGCTTGAGTGCCTAAATATTACTCAACATACTGGGGCAGGTTGAATTGGACGTACAATGCTTCAGGCTGCCCTTATTTCTCCATCTTTTGGAGCAGCCTTTGCCTCAAGCATCAGGTTCTTGTCTTGGACCCAAGAACATAAGCATCTCCTCACAGTGATTCTGTCTGAAAAGCAAAGGAAGGAAATGCCTATGCTGCCATAATGTAGCATGTGGAGGTGCCACACAAAGGATTGCCTGACCAGAGGGATATCCAGCTGTGGGGCTGGGACACGCTGCAGAGATGAGGGTGATACACAGTGGGAAAAGGAGCAGAAACTACCTCGTGCCACTGGAAATGGCCGTGTAACAACCCCCCAACCACTGCTCCTCCTAAAAGGGACTAACCAGCATCTAAATGGCAACGTTTCCCTGCATGAGGGGCCTGTGACCCAGCTCAGGGGGAAATGTCCAAGGGATCTGTCTTTCTAAGATGCTGTTCAGACTCGGGCCCCCATCTTCTTTCTTAGTACACGAATTTGCTTTGAACAGCTGCTAGTTTTTTCAGTGTAGTCATAGATTAGAAATTATATGTCTGGGGTCTCTTATGATTATTTTTTATTGGGTGTGTGAATCACACAGAGTTGTTTCCGTTCCTTGATTAAATGAGTGTGACTCTTAGAACCAAAGTTTTAATAATAAATGTTGTATTTACAAATTCATAATTTGCAAATACACCCCAGGCTTCTTTTAAATTGCTGTTTTCATGGGGACAAGTTTGGTTTTATTTGTAGAAAGCAGGCACAAAATGGGAGCAAAGGTAAGAAAAGATAATGGTGTTGGGGATTTTTCCCTTGAAAGGAAATTCTTGAAAAACTAGTTTTTAATCCTGTTACAGGTGTAGGGTAGGTTCAAAATTAATTTTGTTGTCATACAAAATGACAAATTAACACTAATATATTTGGACAGTAGCAATACTGCTTACAGTAATATTATACTCCTGATAGATTTTTAATAGTAATAATTAGTACAAATATTATTAGTAATTTAATTGCCTGATCTGTGGAAATATTTTGCACACAGTAGAAATTAGCAAAAAGAGAGCAGAATTACATACTGGCATTGATGCTTTCCATATAATCATCACAAAAGCATGTATGCACTCTGGCTGAAAAGGTACACATGTTCCCCTGAAAATTCTCCCAACAATTGTTTCGAAGTGCCAAGAGACTGGCACTCAGGACTTCCAGACCTGAGAGATAGAAAGTCTCTGGCCATGAAAAAAATACAAACAATTAAAAGAGAGTCTCACAGTATTTTAGACACACAGTTGCTACTAGCATATGAGAAACGTTGCTTTTAAAATATGTGATGGATCATGACGCAATTAGCGATTATTTATCACAGCAACAATCCAAACTGTGTCCTCAATATGCTTAATTATATATTTAAATTAAATACAAGAGGTCCATGTAAAGTAGAAATCAATCAATATATTGTAATTAATATAATCATATCTCTCCAGAGGTCTAGCAGGTGGGTGGGATATAGACAGAGATGCAGTTTGCACAGCTCCTTATACTACAGTACATTCATGTGGTAGGAGGGCCTGAAATACAGATAGTAAATATAGGTGTATGTTAAGTAATTTCAAACATAGGTACATCGTTACGGACCATGAAATTGTTAGCCTTTATGTAGTCCCAGCATCTTTCCAGGGTACAGTAGAATTATCGCTTTAGAAAACATTATGTGTTGACATCCAATTGGTACTTAACAATAAAACAATTGCCTTATTAAATCTAAATTAAATCCTGTTTGAGATAAATTTAATTTAAAGCATGGCTTAAATGGTTCACAAGAGTGACAAATGCCCTGAATGAAGCAGTCCCAAATCGTTTGTACCACTTTATTATTTCAGCCAGATAGCTGTTTATTATTTTTGTATTATTATTTTAATTTACTGGTATCCCGTCCGCTTGCATAGAGTTATTTGAACAACCAGAACTACAGAGCTGTCAGATGCTTTCTAATTCTAACCCAGAGCTGCTAACATTCCTCAGAAACTTTCGCAAGCAGAGTCATTAACATCATTTGACCATTTCATTTCAGGATTCATTTTACACAGCTGGAGATGAGCTGTTCTGCGAATAAGACATGCCTATAATTGACAAAACACAAGACCAACTCTGAGCCAGTGGGAAAAAAAAAAAGAAAAGAAAAGAAGAAAAAAAGACCAAAAAAAAGAGAAAAAAAATTATAACATCAGCTAAGGGTGCTTATGCTTTTTTGGAGTGTCTTATGACAGGTTTGTTTTCTGCATGTTGGGTTAGTTTAGGTTTTGGGTTGATTAGTTTTGGGTAGATTAGTTTTGGGTTGGTTTGTATTTTTCTGAAAAAGAACAGATGAAAATAATCCTCAACCAGTGCATACTTTAAATAGTATCAACTAATAATCTGTAACTGATGAAAACTCTGGGCACGGTCACCATCGCAATACATATCCTTTCAGATTCTCTCTAAAAAAGTGACTTTTCTTCCTTAAGCAAAAAAATCAACCAGGTACAGCCTGCATTTTATATTCTGGTGAATGGAACCCCTCAGCACTCCAATTCCCTGAAAATTTTCCACATTGATTTGTAACCTTTGGGGGAAAAATTCTTAATTCTCCATGGTTTCTGATCACTTAGGCTTTTCTGGGCTTGGGTAACACAGCATGCCACATGTTTTCCTAACAAATTGCATTCGGACACTTTCCGACACTTTCATTATTTTAACTCAGGTAATAATTAGTCACTGTCAGAGCTAAGACTTAGGTTGTGCAAATCAGAATAAATTTACCTTGCTGTAGCAGCAGTCACAAATGAAGCAATAAATTAGAAATAGCAAATTGTTACGGACTTAAGAGATCACAACTCAGAATCGCTACCTGAAATCCAGGAAATGTTACAGTGCTGCCAAGATTTCCTTGAGAGCTTAATTTTTCCAGATAACTTTGTGTTTTGAGAATGTTATTGCAAAAAGCCCTGGAGATATTATACTCACGACATTCCCTAAGAAAACACGGCGGGACTCTGCTATTGCAAAAAATAAAAATGACCCAAGACTGTTTCTTATTAGTATGAAATGCATGTCTTTTGAAGGTCCTCAGGGTTCAGAGTCTCTCTCCCTCCCCAGCTTCCCGCTCCCTTATCCTTACAGTTTGTATAGATTAAATGCATAGCGCAACCCCATGGGTTCTCTGTTGTAAAGCTATGTCTAATATGAGGCCACTAGACACTGTCACATAAAATCCATTAAAGTCCATCAGATGCACTGTCTTGGTAACATTCAGCTCATTGTCATTGGGCTGCTGCAATGAAGCATAGAGTGCCTGCTTTGAAACTTGATTAAAACAATTCATTAAAAGTAAGGCAACTAATCAGAACACAAGGGTTGTCTTCATGGGACTTGAAAAGTTCATTAATGCCCCCACTATGAAAAACAGGAGTGGGAAAAAGAAAGAGGCAGGAGAGAGAAAGGGAGAGCCCTCCTCCTCCTCCCCTTCTCTTTTCTGAGCTGTTATCTGGGGGCTGGGGAGCCAGTGTCCTTCCCCAGCAGTTTAATTGGTTTGATCTGATCCTCTAGCATCGTCCCGAAGCTTTCATTTGAAATTGCTGGTCATTATGGTTTGGTGCCTCTTTTTTTTCCCCCGTCTTCTTAAATAACTACAGAAGCTTTGGTGGGCACAGGTTTTCTCCCAATTTCACCTCTCCCACCATGCAAATGCCCTTCTGTGTAAAAACCGAAGACACAACGATGAACAGCATCTCAGTCTCTTTACAGGGAGTGCTCTGCTGGTTTTCTCTCAAAACCTTCTCCCATTTAATTTTTAACTCCCCAAAAATAAAAACACTTGAAATTGAAAATTGCTTTGAATTTGTCAAAACAAAGTGGTTCTAGAAACCATAATTTATGCTTTTGAATTGCCAGAGGAAAATTCAAATTTTTCCATTTTCTTCCTAAAGAAATTTCAACTTTAAAGTTAAATGGTTCCAATAAATCAGTGTTATTTTGGCCAAGCTCTGGTTCTGACTCTAAAATTCTGACTGATCTGTATGAAACTCATCAGCACGGGTAGGTGAGCATAAATGTGATCTTTCTTCAAAGTCTCATTTAAAAACCAAACAAAACAAAAAACAAAACCACAAAAAAACCCACCCCAACCCTCAAGCAAATGACATCAGTGTTTAGGGGCTGCTTTCTAGCACTCTCACACAGTGTTTGAGGATGCAAAGGGCTGCTGTGGGTCTGGATATCATGCCAGCTCTTTGCAGAGGTGCGTTAGCTCCTAATCGGAACAGGTAAATAGCAGTAAATTCACAGAGCCTATTTCACCCGTGTTAATGTTCTTGTGAATAGTAATAGCTGAGCACCACTCCAGACATCCTTCAGGAGGGCTGTGATTTACGTGATATGGGAAAGGTCTATTCTCTTTGTTCAATATAAACCATAAACAAAATTCGTCCAAATGACTATTATGAAAAGTAGCTTCACAATATCACATGAATCTTTCCACATCCCATATCTTATCTAAAGTTTATGCCTGGAAGATGGACTACTTGCATTGCAGGAACTCTATAGATTATCTCCATTACCGATTAAAGACGCTGTCTTTTACTCTGCCTCCTGCCTACCCATTTGTTACCTCCTTAAATGAGTGAAGGGTCTTTTGATTAAAGGGTTCTTTGCTCAGGAAACCACCATATTTGCAAACACAAATGCATATATACACTCTAATGAATAATGAAGGTTATTTATTGCTTGTGCTTGAAATAATGGTTGATTTTGGAGTGCCTTTCATAAAACCCACATCAGAAAGTGTGTTATGTCCTGACATTTTCATTGCAGTTCAAGTAAAATAGTCCTCGGAAATTGTCTTGCTACCAAATTGCAATCATAAAGGCATGGCTTCAGACTCTGAGAATCACTTCAGATTGTGAACTTCTGGATAATATATAACATAAAGAGTTTAATTGAATCAGCCAGTTGGGTTTTTGCCCAGAAAAGTAGAAATTTAAATGCTGATGCAGCTTTAGCTTCCAATGACACCAGTCAGCACTCCTTAGATTGGATTGTAAATAATCTTATTTGAGGATATGCAGTATGATGGGGATATACGTGTCTGTAAACTTGCTAGCAAAAGTAATTAAATAATTCCATTGTGTACTAAGACATATGAAAAATCACTGACCCCAGAGAAAGATTCGATAAGTGTTTACCAGCAGCTAGAAGAAAACACCGACTTTTTAGCAACTCTTGTCTTATTTTGGCGTTGCTAGGACAAAAGAAAACAAAATAATAAATCAAAACGCAGCAACAGTGGAATCTGTTTCTGACCCATGTTTGAAGACATTTGTGCCTTTCAGCCCACTTGGATGACAACACAAATCTACTGTGTGAAGGCAAGCTTGGTTCACATCCCAGTGTTTAAAAGTTCATGGGGATTGGTGTCCTGAGCATCTCAAGTGAGATGTTCAGTTTTCATCTATGGTCAGGGGAAACAGAAAAATACATACAAATAGGTCTCCCACCTGATGCAACTTTTAAGTTATTGTATCCATTCAAGACCAAAAAAAAAAGTAGAATCTGGTCAGTGTTTTTACTGAAAACAGTAATTACTCCCAAGTCACAAATATCTCAATTTTTTTGTTTTTCAGAAGTTTCACACTTGCTCAATGAGAAATGCTGAAAGTGAAAAATGGAACAATTTTGAACTACACTTTTATACACTTGTAACACCTTTGATACTTTCTTTTTCCTTTTTTCAGAAACGGTGAAAATGAAAATTAATAATTTAAAGGATTAAGTGGATAAATAGAAAAAATGGGGCAAAAGTTCAAAAAAGTTAAAACATTGCTTTTGTTTTTAAAGCACAAAGCTGCATATTTGAAGAGTTGAGACTTTTTACAATTTAAAATACAATTATAACTTCCATCTACAGATTTTAAAGAAAGTAAAAACCTGAGTGAAGGATTTTCATGAAGAATTACTGATGTTCTCTGATTTCCAAGTTCAGTGAGGTGCAGTTATTCAGTGTAAGAGGCATCTGAGCTGAAGTTCAAGGGAATAAGTTTGCCTTAGTCAAAGACAGCTGAGTTAGGATGGGAAAGAATGATCCTTTTTTCTGTAGCTGTTAGTGTGTGTAGGAAAGCTAAAGGATTTGTATTAAGTGTGAATTGAGAATTCACACTTCAGATGTTCTTGTTTCTCTATCCATACTTACAGAACTACAGCTGCCTTCATCCATTCTGCTTGGTGCTGTAACATCGTTAGCCCATGCAAACTCTGTCATCTGTGCTGGATTGGATCACTAATTGAGTTTCACTGGATCTCTAAGAAAAGAATTTGAGAAGACCTCAGGCATTTCATAAAATGATGCAGAAGTCCTCTAAGACAATGATTCTGCTCTCCCCAGCATGAGAACTTTGCTGCCAAAATTGTCACTACTCAAACATTTTTGTTGCTGCAAACTGCAGTGAGAGCTCAGAAGATAACTCAGCAAACTTCATTTATAATGTCTTTATTTTATTTACCTGCACAGCCTTTCTGTTTCTCTTCCCTTTACCTGTTTCTTCATGATGATTAGGAAAATCATCCATAGCTAGTGCAAACCCTAGCACACTTGTTTCATCCAACTATGACCAACCATGTCTTTCACCAGAAACACTCCAGATGCCTCCAAAATATTAATTTCCCTACATATAAAATTCTGAGGGCTGAAAACTTCACACATAAGAATATATGGATAGTGTGGCTAGGTAAAGGCCAAGGTAGTATGGCTACACTGCGTTCAGTTTCTTAGTAGTCAAGATGCCAACAGGGACCAATGAGTTAGAGGAAAATCAGACCAATTCTGCACCTTTTTTTTCAGCGCAGAATTAAGCATACCCTCACCTGCCTCTGTAAAGTAATACTGACCCTCGTTTTGTCACAGGTCTGTAGCAAAAGTAGCTCAGCCAGGATGGAGAGCCAGCAGCACCCCTGTTTCTCCCCAAAACCTATTAGCCATCAGACCTACTTCAGCTCCAAAAAATGTGAATATGTATCCAAAGTCAACTTTGCAGATGGATTTTACTTCCATTAAATTCCATGGTGGAAAAAAAAAAAAGCCATATATAGGGTTTAATTTAATTATGGGCATACAGCACTTGCAAAAGGAAGGAAAAAAAAATAAAGCAAACCCAAAGCTTCATATTTGGATTTATGGAATTATTTTACTGAAAAAGCATTACGTTACATATTTAAATCCCTGGTGGCTACTAATGTTTTATTAAATACAGTGTAAATCCAGCTGCGACCATGCAATAAAACCTCCAAGGGGCAAGAAAAGAGAGTGTTTTATACATGATTTCTACATGCAACAACTTGGTCTCCTGAATACTGCCCATATGCCATTATACTCTCCTTGACATTGATCTTTAATGGGGGTTCAATATGCTGAACCTCTACTTAAATGCACAGAAGGAATACAGTAAGATACACCACCTCTAAAATTTCATATATCTAGCCCAGTCACAAAACAAAACCTTCTGCTAAGTTGTTGTACAAATGTATTTAATGTTGATTAATAAAATACACAGAAATTTGGTTTGTAGTAAGAAAAGTTTGATTTCATTACAGAACTTGAGGAAATAATGATGTGACTCTGGACAGTCACCCACAGTAATTAGCTGGAGAGTAAATCCATTTGTTTTTTCCTTTTTTTTTCATCAGGACATGCATTTTCACTGTCATGTGCCCAGGGTTTGAAAGGTTTACATTACATAAAATTAGGACTATATAAACGATGATCTTCATCTGTTTTCTAATGTGATTGCCCCTTCCCTTGAACAGAGTAGCCTAATTGATAGCCTCCATTGTATGCAATGCACGTCAATAAATACTGAACATGAATGTGAATCAATATTGTGTTAGTACTGGGATTAGGCAAGCTATTTTCTTTTCTTCTCTCTCTCTTTTTTTTTTTTTCTCCCCAGAAGAGCTGAATATAAGTAAATAAAATGACTGTTTGTCTGAAATTCTACCTGGGATTTAGTTTTGCATTTCCCCCTAGAAGCACATCATCAGGAGTCACTCTGGCCCCTAGTACTTTGGCCCAATGTGGATGATAGAAGGAAACATCTCAGCAGACTGCTGGGAAGTGCAGCCCTCTTCACTAAAAAAACCCGACTGCAGTTACAGAGGCAAAGAGATTTGACTACTGATATCTTTTTTTTTTTTTCGTTTTCAAACCATAAATTAGAGGACAATTTATGAGAGCCCAGACAGTAATTTATAGGACCAGTATTGACTGCTCTTGACCCTGTGTGTTATTTTGCAGTCTAAACAATGCCAAATCACTTAAATGACCCAATACCATGCCAAAATCCATAGACACCTGATATATATTACACAAATTTTTAAAGCATGGCAAAAGCACAACACAGTGATAAATGACCACAGTATTTTAGATCAGTTCTTGCAAATGCAGAGCACAAGAACCTCCACAAGTCTCTAAGGTTTTGGGAAATAAGGATTAGAGGAGGAGGAATGTAATGTTAGGACATGTTAGCCAGTAGATCAAAGTTCAGATCTAAGCCCAGGAAGACAGAGGCTACAAAAAAGCTATGGACCAGTCATTGCCCCTAAACGCTCAAGTGCTTCAGATGTAGGCTTGCCTACTTGCTAAAGTGCTTGACATTTCTTTACGTGCCCTCGGGGGAATCACCTCTGCTTTCCAAGGGGTCAGGTCTCATTATCCCAATGGTGAGACATTGAGGTAGAAATACCACGTATCCTCCTGCCCCCTTTCAAGGGGCACTGCTAAGTCCTTCCTTGCACTTCTTGTCTGCTCTGAGACTCACAGCAATTGGTCTTGAGTTTGCTTTTCCAGAAGCACCTAAGTGAAGTGAAGGGGATCTTAGATGTTTGAGAGACTTAATAGTTTAAAGTGTTGGTTTTTTTTTTTTTCCAGAAACATTTAACAATACAATCACCTCCTAAGATCTGATCTTAAAGGGCTCAACACTCACGTAAATACCAAGGTTAAAGCTCAAATTGTCTAAGGAACTAAACACTCCAAGGCAGAGGCAATATTTGACTTTATGAGGGCTAACTTTTAGATTATGTTCATCAGCAGTGTATTTATTTACATCAGTATGAATCGTTTCTGTCTCAGTTTTTTTTACACAAGCAAAATCTATGTCAACCACATCTGAAATGACTGCCCTGACCACAGGCCTTGGTAGGGAATAAGTCTTTTTCAGCATTGCCATTTTAGCTATTATTTTATACAAAATGTTTTATTTAGAGGAGAGGCTGGGACATAGGTCCCCCACTTTACTGCCCTAATTGCACAGCTGGAGAATCAGTCCTGTACTGCGTTTAGTTGAGGATTTGGCTGTTGGTTTGTTGGGGTTTTTGCTTTTTTCATTGCACAGAAATAAGACAATTTTCATTTATTCCCAACTAGATGTATGGGGTTTTGTATAGTGAAAGTTAGCAAAAACTTTTAAAATTATATATAGTTGAACATATGTATGTGTTTGTATTTATACATGCAAATTTTTATTTGCTAAAACCGTATGTGGTGTATGCAAAAATGCATAATACTCAGCAGTTCTAGAATCATTGCAGTGACCTCTGTAAAATGTGCTGCATTTCTTGCACCTGAATTTATTTACCTTTACAGACAGAAAGGGAAAAGTACCATATTTTAAGGATATGTTTTGCTGACTGTTCTTCCAGTAGCAGCAAACCATTTCTTCACAAGTACTCACACTAGATGAATTATCATTTTCCTAGCTTGAATCCACAACAGTTGATTTAAATGGTGACTTGTGGAGAATGTATGGCTAAATCAAGTCTTCAGTTGGAGGGCTCAGCTTAATTTTCTGTGGCATCTTGTGTCACAAGATGTCACATCAGGGTGGCTGCATGGGTGGATGGGATACTCTTAAAGAATGCATCACTCTTAAATGGGTTTTTCTGAAAAGCCAAAGAAAAAAACCCCAAACAAATTTAAAAAATGTTCATGAAGTGGATCTCCATGCTTCAGTCTGTTTTTATTGCTAATTACTGTTCCAGTGGAGGAGTTTGGCGAGAAAAGGTGACACAGGTTTGCACTCTCACACTCATTTCACATGAACCTTTGGAATTCCACTCTGTGCTGACAACTTCTCTCACTTAACCCAGAGTCCTGTCCCAAAGTACCTGCGACATTAACAAGCCCGCAAATCCCAGCTTCTTTTTTTTTTATTTGCCTCCCACCCCTTTCCCCTTTGTTGCTATAGTAAAAATGTTTCTACTTTTCTACATCTGTCTGCTGTTGCCAACAAAACACTGGAGAACAGGAGGTGATCTTTCTGTTTTCGTTCCAGCAGCCTGGCCTTGAATGAGTTTAATCGGCTGAGAAACGCGACTGAAAAGGGCTTTGCTACCCTTTCTAACTTCACTGCGCTCAGGCTTTCTGTAGCCTAGAGAGTGACACCCTATGCCTTATTTCACTCTGGATTATTTAGAATGCTTCAATTGTGACTTGTCAATGTGGTCCGGGATAGATCAAGGCAAAACCTCCGACAAGAAAACAGCAATGCGAATATGATGTGACTGACTGCCGCACAATGGACTAATACCTCTTAATTTGGACTTTTAGCAATCGTTTACCATCCTGATGCCCTTGAAGATTCCAAATCCATGCTTACAGAGAAGAAAAAAAGTCCTTTTCTTTTTCTTCCCTCACCCTCCTTCTCCCCCCCATAACTCGAGTGTATCGATCAATGTCTCTGTATGCATTTAATAGCTTTATTTCAAAGCACTTTACTGTTAAAAGCCCCTCTCACCAAGGCACACTATTGAAATACTGTGCAGGTGTAATTAAATGAGCCAATTTTTTGCCCTGGACTGTATCCCTGGTCTCTCTTTGGCATTAGAACTACAAGATGAGGCTCGGTCATTTCTTATCTCTGGGCAGTACTGATTTTGGGTTTGTATCTTTCTTTTTTTTTTTAATTAAAAAAAATAATTAAAGTGAAATTAATTGGTTAAAGGTTAATAGATGTAGAGATTGACATCCTCAGTAAAAGTACTCCACCCGACATGACAGTGCAGGAGCCTTAATATATTGCCAGCTAGTTACGCCTGTACTACACCCAGGAGTAATATGGCCAGGGCATCGCTGAATGCCAAGTATCCTGTGACTTTGCTGTGGAGACTGCTTCAAAGTTATTCCGTTATTGCAGGATGCTGTGATTGGATTTGCAATGTTCACTAAGAAACGGAGGGAAAACCTCTATTTCACATGGGAATTTTTCACACAATGGGGTTTTTTTTTGCTCACTTTGAGATCTAGGGGGGCAGTCGAAAAGCAGCATTTCAGAACTTCAGTACAAATAAATTTTGCACACCTCTCTCGATATTGTTTCTGCTCTTTATCAGGCCCTTTTCTCTAACACTTGTCTGCATGAAATCTTGCCCACAAAAAAAGCTGCAGGAGAGCCTTGTGGGCGCTCGTGCACATATATTTTCACCAAAAGGGTTAGAAGGTCAGTCGAAAGCTCTTTGCAATACGGGTGTCATCCAATGAAGACAGAGAAACGTAGCTATGCATCTTAATCAGGCATCATGAATAGGAAATACTCAAAGCAACAGTCATGGTGAATAGTCTGGGATTAGTCCACAAGCTGAAATCGGTCCACATAAACCACGTGGCAAACTGTTTTGAATTGTGAACGTATTTGTAAAAATCAAAATTTGTCAATATAAAAGTCACCAGCAGAATAAAGGTATAAATTTCTCAGATGGATTGTTCACAAAGGATACAGTGCCGAGCTACAACCTGGGATAGTATTGAACCCAATGACCTAGAGGTGAAGGGCTGGAGAGCCCATAACCAATCACCTTTGAATTCAGTGTACTGGACTGTCTATTTGAAAATTAAACAAAGACCCAACTGTAGTAATTGTGTCACCTTATGTACTTAAAGCAATTTCCCCAGCTCAGCTCAATATCTGGAGGAGCAAATGGAGAAATTGCCTGTTGTGTCACTTCTCTTCTCTAAGGCTTTATATCTACTCAATTTTTTCCTCAGTGCTTTCCTACTGCTCTTCACAAAAACATTGCAAAGTTCCTTAGAACAGGCAATAAAATGCACAGATGGCTGAGCCAACAGAAATAAAACTAAAATAAGACCTTCGCACAAATGTGAAAAGGTGAGACAAAAAAAAACCCACCACCTTTGCATAGCTGTTTTCTTTAAGCATTGGTCCTTTTTGGCTACATTGGAGTTACCGAGAAAATACATTTATTCAGCAGCCCACTGTTATAATAGAATTACCTTATGTTTTTAAATTAAAAGCTCTGAAAACAAAGTTTGCTATGGCAGATGTCATAATGTAAACATCACCATTTAATTCTATTGACTGTCTAAAACTCCAATACACCTCCGCATGGACTAAGAGCACAGACAGTTACCCTCATCTGCAGATAACATTGGCTGCTTGAAAAGGAGTTTTCCTTCAGACTGCGTAGGCTTAGTGTCTTCTTGGGGCACTCATGGTTTTCTAGTCTCTGGGGAAAGTCAGACTTGAAAGCCCCTTCTTACCTCAAACTCCTAAGAGCCAAAGCTGCTCTTGGATGAGATGCCACCAGCATTCCTGCCACCTCTCTAAAGCAAATATGTGATATGTCTTGAGAACCCTGAACCCAGCAAGGCAGCAGGACTAGAGAAAGCACTTAGAATGATTTGCAAGCCACGGTGCATCCGACTTCGTCCCAGCAGATTGGCTTTGAGATCATTTCTGTATTTGGCAACCTCACAACCTAGTGAACAGACTAATAATCTAATTCTGCTAAATACACCATTACCTCCTTGGAGCAGAACCATTTCCTTCACTTTGCCTCTAGAAAACTACAGGTCCTTTCTACCTTGGCCGAGATGTGTTCTAGCCAGGATAAGTTAGTACAGATCCACTGAATTTCAATAGATGCATATTGCTTTACACCACCAAAAACACTGCCAGAAGGCATAATTATGATGATAGTAGCCTAAAAATATTGATATAGAAATTTCCGTGTTAGCACAAAGATTAATTTTGTTAGACTCTGATTTTTCAGACTGGTATTTTTTCCAGCATATTCCAGGCTAACAAGTGACTTAAACCAGAACACAACTGGCTTTAAAGTCTCCTTCAAGACTAAAAATAACCCTTCCAGCTAATTGTGCTTATGTTACCTCCTTCAGCAGCAATTATTTGGTTTCATCCCAGCCTTCCTACTTACCCATAATTACCATCTCCTTTGACATGGTTAACTGAAAGTGAGTATTAATACGCATTTAATGTTGTTTCAGAAATTGGTGGAGCACTGAGGGTGCCAATGACCCTACTTTCACTTTGTACTAAAAATGTGTTGATCTGTGGTTTTTGGCTGCTGCTTGAATTTGACTTGAAGGTTGAAAGTAAACACATCACTCAAGCACACGGTGCATGAATTAAGGTCTTTCTGTCACCAGCCTCTGCTTTTTTTTCCCTACTCCCTGGGTCAGGCACCCCAGAGTCCCCCCCCCTTCCCCTCTTCCTCTCATGGGACCCTGGGGAAATATTTCTCTTGACATGAACTCCTGCGTGGCTAACACCTGCATTTCTTTCACTGCACAATTCCATGGGGGAAGTTTTGCTCTTTTTCTCTTTTTTTTTTTTAATTCTTTTTTTTCTCTTCCCCAGAAAATATTTCTCTAAGAATGATCAGATTTTCCTAGCCACTCCAAACACAGAGACCTGTTGCATTTCCAACAGCAGAAAGCACACTGATTCACTTTGAATTCCCTTTGGCCAGGAGATCATCTTCCAAAAATATGTGCTTTAAATGAACACAGTCCATTTTTTTAATCTGCAATATTATGAGTTGTGATGGAATTGGAGACATAAGAAAGCCAGGTTTTTCTACCTCTTGGAATAATAATAATAAAACCTAATGTGGCAAATTTCTCTTGGCTTCCAGATATTAGAATGCATTCAACTCAGCTTTGACAAGTTTACACCAACAAGGGTTTTCTGTCTCAGAAACCTCACCCTTAGAGGATGCAGTTTTTAACAGCAAAAAGGATCATTGTTATAGTTTGAAGTAGTTCCTTGATCAAAATAAATCTGGGCTGTAAAATAACTTTTCTCAGCATAACTGTCTACACCAGGGCTTTTGCTGGCATCAATGTGTTGGTCGGGGCGTATGGAGGGGACGGGATTGGGGTTTTTTTATTATTTTTACACACTCACTGACATCTTTATTCAAGGGGACAAAATTAAGTGTAAACCAAACATTACTGTCTACAGCATTTTCTTGGGGTCAGGGTTTCCAGGGAATAATAGAAGGAGAAAGCTTCCTAAAGACATATCTTTGTGGAGTGGGGATGGGGGTTCCAATTTACTAGTCTTCATCTTATTGAGGGCAATAATTTCCCTGAAGACTTTATTGGCAGGGTATCACTGCAGAAAATGTTTGCTGCCGGCAACCCTATTATTTTCCATGAGAAATACAGTCCCGTGAGAAAGCACGTTCTCACTCTATTTCTGTGGGAAACACCAGGAAAAGAAGAATTCCAAATCCCGCAAGACCGAGCAACTGGAAACAACAGCAGAAGCTCTCTTGTTTGTGTAACTTATTGCAAAAATATCAAAGGGGGAGGGGGGTAAGAACATGTTTTCATAAAATTTTCGCTTTGCAAGAGCTCAGTTGAAAAAAAAAAAAAGTAAAGGATTTATATTTGACAGCCCAAAATCCCAAGGATGTTCAGTCTATTTCAGTTGTCAATTTACGATCTTTAAAACATTTTTAAAATTGACTGAACCTTAACTACATCCTACCTCATCTTGTACTAGCCAAGTTTTACAGATGCCATCTTAAAAATCAATTCAAAGAACAGCCATAAACTTGAAAGCTTCCTATTTGAAGTGTATATGGCAGAATGCAATTTTGTTTAATTTTAATTGACAGAGATGTCAGCCTAAGAGAATATTTTAGAATATTAGTAGGAACAGTAAACTCATGCCTTGACACTTTTATGATATAATGGTATAATTCTCAGGAAAAAAATCACCACTGTCAGGATTTACACAAAAGCGGTACATGTTTTACTTTTTTCTCAGTAAAGGAGTGACAAATGTATTACTAATTACACAATTACTTTATTATGTAGAACCAGTAATAAAACCCTTGACGTACGCTCAGAAAGTCTTAGTTTCATTAAAAAAGACAGGATTTCTTTTTCCTCTTTTTTTTTTTTTTAATTAGTATTACAAATTTTCTGGTGAGGTTTCAGCCTGTGGAATGTAGCTCAGTTCACTGCCCTCTGCATTTTACAATACGAAAAGCATATTTGCAAGGCCATATTTTAGACAAATCCTCAAGAGGCATAAAACTACTGTCACTACCTGTTTGAGCAAGCTGAGAATTAGGCTTGAAGAAACAAAATGAGTCATTAGACAAGATCCAAGCATGGTGGTTTCTGTTGATTTTGGGGGGTATTGATTATCACATGTCTTTGTTTTGCTGCATATGACTACACAACTTCTCATTACGAAATAAAAGAATGATCTAACATAAGCTAGTCATGTTTCAAAAGTAGAAGTTAGAAGTGCCATAAATAGGAAACTTCTGTCATTTTGAAAGTGGCCAGATTCTGAACCCACCTCTTCTTGCAAAAGTCCTCAATACTGAAAAGTGAGTCCTCAATCCCCCACTTAGTGAGTGGACAGAGCCCTGTTCCAAACCATCCCTTACTCTACCTCCTTGCACTGCTCCTGTAAAGAAATTTCCAGGCAACAAGGAAGACCAAAGTGAAGCAAAGGCAGGCTTGGAGCTGCTGTAACATAAATATAAATGCTTCCAAACTCCTCAAGGCCTCATCTAGCAAACTACTTATATATGCAGCTGACTTTAAGCATGTGAGTAATCCCTTTGACTTTGAAGAATTGCTCATGTGCTCAAAGTTAAGCATAGTGCCCTGTATTGGGACCTACCCTCCAAAACAAAGTATGGCAGCGATTTAGTGATTAATTACAGCTTACAGATGGACAAGCCAGTTGGGTTAAACAAGAATTGGCCCAACCCTTTGCCCTTCTCCAAAAACAAATCTGAATAAAGGTCAAAAGAGTTTGGTTAACGATGTACTTACCAAACTTTCAAACCTTTTGAGGACCATCCACCACTAGTAAAGGCTCTCACATTGTATCCCTCCGGGAGTCCCATAGGCATAGTCGGTTGTAAACTCATTTTCCTATATGGTCAGGCACGCGTGTGTGGGGGGGGTGGAGGAATGAATGACAATGTAGAATGGCCAAAGCTGGTGTCCTGTGACCATGGAGCTTTTAATATGGAGGCAACGAATCAGGATTAAGAATTGCAGCTGCTAAGATGCTAAACCCCACATACAGCTCCTATGGCTCAGATGTTATCAAGCGTAAAATCTTTTGAATAAAGCCTTACATGGGGACACCATTGTAAACTGCTTTCCCAGTTAAAGCCTTTACGTAGCGGTAAGAGGGAAAAGGTTGTATTTTGCCGTATTATTTTCAGTAATATGTCAAAGGCCACTGAAATCAATTCCCATTAATTTTAAAGGACTTTCCATAGTAAAAATAATGCACAGTAAAAGCACTATAATGAAACTGCTGCTTAAACTATTCCACTCCTCTAAGGATGGCCAGCAACTAATTTTCTTCCATGAGACAATATTGTATAAACTCCAGTGTTCGCTTCCACTACAGAAGCTAAAATCAGACACATTTCTAACGAGTAAGCATTGAAGGAGTGGGTGTGGTTTTGGAGTCTCTGTTTATTTTTGCTTATATCTAATACAAATTTCCTCTCTTTGGTACTTATGGCAATCTCTGTATGACATTGGCATCAAATTCTAATCCCAGCACTGCCACTAACTGGAGCTGTGGCTATGAGTAAATTCTCATCTTGGAAAGGACATGAAGAAAAAATGACACACTTAATGTTGTAGTCCATTTAGGAAAAAAAAATAGTTGGAGAAGTTATAGTTGTTTAGAAAATTGACACAGGATTTCTGTGTCCCAAAACCAAATGGGTTAGAAAATCCAGGCAAAGACTCCCCAGCAGGGATGCAAAATTAACCACTTTTGTTATAATCCTGATCAACTCAGTGCTCATTCTCTCTATGTGTTCCTTCTCAAGAACGCAGGACTGGTTCCCTACATCAAGGAGCTTCCAGTTTATGAACACATTTCCACCAAAACAATTCCAGATTCCTGAAATTCAAAAGTCATCATGTCGAGTCCTAAACTATTCCCTGAAATTTCATGCCTTAAATTGTCCCCGGCATATCCAATATTCAGATCATGTTTTCCAGGAAATTTGTAAATTAAATGAAAGCTATCTCCAGTAGAGTATTCCCTGTTGGTTTTCCTTCCAAGAGGTACCCTGATTGCACGTGCTGGAAGAGAACACCATGGTGAAAGAGCCAAATCATTTTCCAAGATTAGCAGCTGCTCCCTAAAGAACAAATGCTGGTTGTTGACCCAACACACAGGTGATTGACTAGATTAACTGCATACCTTGTGTTAATTCACAACCTGTGGTCACCCTCACTTACATTTATTTAGCAGATAAACAAGCCAAAAATAAAATACTTTTAAGAATCCTATGCTGGCTACATTTTTTTTCTCTAGGCAATAAAAGGTCCACGATAGAAAACTTCCTCCATACAGAAGAGTGTTAATAGACTTTATATGTGATAGAAACTCATAAAACACAGTCTTCAATACTTTTCCCTTAAATATTCTTACCCTTTTTGATGTTCGTTTTCCCGGAAGAAATGTATATAAATTCACCCCATGCACAAATAGCAAAAGTGTTTTCAATTTGAATGGGTTTATACAGTTTTCTTGGCTAAGGAAAAACAACCAAAAAGAAAATCAAGACCACAGATTCCCAAGAATAAGAACATGGCATATAAGGAGCCTCTATAACGAGCAGCATAAGACAAACTGATCGTTGCTGATTCCTTGAAAAGTTAAACTAGCAGCAACAAGAGAAGATATTATAAGAGAGAAGGAATGGATTGGGAAGAGTATTTGAAAGACTGGAGATGAAGAGATTTAAGAAGTGAGACGAGGAAACAAGGAATTGATTTGTTTTTCTTTTTTTTGTTTGTTTTTTGAAAGGAATGGGTGGGAAAATAAAAGTCTCCTCTGTTGGGTTTGTCCCTCCTTATTCACAACAGGCACCAAGCCCATACGAAGGATTAACTGCCTCCTTGTAAACTGCTGTGTTTTGATATTAAGCCATTTTTAGCTGCAGTTTGGCCAAGTGATGTGCGTGCATCTGCCACCCTATAACTCAGCCATGACTTCTATCATGCAGTGAAGAGAGCACCACACTTGCATTGGCATCTCCCATGCCAGCTTTCAGCCCTCTGAGATTTGCATTGAGTTTAAGGGATTATCACACTTTAAAATGCAGGCTTTGTAAAAAAACAGTAAAAATAGTCATCACTAAGGCACTATAGTAATGCTTTGTGCAGCTGAAAAACAACAGTGGAAATGGTAGGTGGCACACCTTTCTCAGGAGTTATTTTTAAACATATCTAGCAGGTTTTTTGGACAGTATAAAAGGTTTCAGTCCATGTTACTCACTAACAGGCTATAAAACCTCAGGCTTGAACAAAATATTAAGCTCGTTATTGTGATCCCTAAAAGAGCTTCAAAGCCACTACAAATAACCACATAAATGCTCTTTCCTTGGTTTTCCAGAACTTTATATAGCTTAACAGATAGACAAACCTGAATAAAATCTGCTGAAGTCAATGCAAATATTTCCATTGACTTCAGTGAAAGCTGCATTTGGCCTAAAAATGATCCACTACGTGAGGCAAACTTGCCCATTGACTTCTAGCCAGATCTAATTTTAAAAAAGCTCAATTGGAAATCATCACTCGTACTTCTGGATCCTGTGAAGAAAAAAGGCTTCTTTATTTCTTAACTCAGACTCATTAGGTCTAAAATCTACCATAGAACTTAGCACATCCGACTAGCAACTATTAAGCAGCCTTCCTTTTCCATTACTTTTGTCAAGCTTTCTTGTGTTTGGAGATGGATTGGGTTTAGGTTTTTCTAACATCAGTATCTTACCCTGCCTTATTGGTTCCAAACATTTTCATAAGATGCTGCCAGCATGGATACTTGACAGTCAAACCTTTCCTAAGTAACGTCAACATTACAATGTATTCTAGTAACACAAATGGGGGGAATGGAGAGAAAAAAAAAACCCAAACCTTTTTTTAGTAATATCGGGCATGAGATTTTAAGGTAAGCAATATAAGAACGTGTCATATAAACTTATAAAAGAATGCAATTGTGAAATCTGTAAGAAAATCAGATTTGGCCAAGTTTTTACACAGATTATCTGTTAGCTTCCATTTCTAACGAGCCATGTTATGAGATCATGCCTCTCTGTCTCATCTATCAGCCAGTTTCAATTCTGATGACAGGGGGAGGAGGAAAAAAAGTCTCAAAACATTATAAATTTTTTTCACAAGTCTCACAGATGTTTGAGTTTTGTGGAAATGGGGGCTGGACAGCAAAAAGGGACTAAAATTGGAGTCCCCACCACAGAAGAGAGTGGCATAATCTATATGACGAAGGTACAAAGGATAAAGCTGTGAAACTTCTGCACAGTTGCTTGTATTTGGCTTTTGCTTCCAAGCAATGCTTCGGGAGGCTCACATTCTACAGAAAATATGAGTACACTATTGAGCGAGATAAATTTATTTTCCCATGGTGATCGCATCACAGTGGATACAGAAGTTTGGTTTTGAAGTCAGGGTTTTGGCAATGGCCAAGTAATCTGAAAAGGCCAATCTCCTAGCAATTCCCATTTCCCTTGAAATTCTGAGAGCTTCACCGCTGTGTAGAAAAATTAGAGTGGTTCATAGGCTTTGTTGCTTGGAGGCAAAACTCCCCCCACAATGACCTTCAAAGTATATTTTTACACCCCCATGGGCTTTCACATTCAAAACCTCCTGCAAATACTGCTAGTCAAAAGGGATTTGCAATGGAGCTAAGATGCAACCTGCCTTCTGCTGCCCTTGTTCAAATAACAGTTTGCTCCACAAGGATTTCTGCTGACTTCTGCAAGGGCAGACTCTGCTCCTCCAAATCTGTCCCACAGCCTAGACCAAACCCCAAATCATGGTTCAGCTGTACCCTTCCAAAAGAACTGTGATTTACCTAAAGAACAAAAGTTTAAAAATAGGGAGAACAATAGATTTCATTCCAGATGATCTAGCAACTGTTGCTAGTCTTCTCAATGACTCCCAACAAGTCACTCCACTTCTCATGCCCTAATTTCCTCAGCAATAAGTTGCATCAACTTCCACCATGGAACAGTACCGGACTCAGAGATGAGAGTCACTACACCATACACAGGCATCAGTAGTAGCTGTTGCTTTTTAATAGGATACCAAAAGTTATCTGTAAACCACAGCCGTAGGAAGCACATGGCAAGCCAGAAGAGTAAAATTAGATAAATTGGATCACTTAAGCAATAGAAATAGAAAACCTTTCTTTCATTTTTATGTGATACAGTAGGTTCATTATGTGCTGTATTGACAACACAGTATTTTTCAGTGTCACCTGTTCATTAAAGAGTCATTTTAAAGCCAGTTGATGGGTTCCAGTATTGTACTATTCATTTAATAAAAGTATTCATTAGTTTGCATATTATATTTCTTTTCCTGTTGGTCTGATAATCCTTAAATAACATGTCCCAAAGGTACTGGTTCTGATCTCACATCAGTGTATATTAGTAAATCCATTTAAGTTAATAGGTTATCGTCCATCGGTGCAAGAAAATTAAGGCTAATGAGGCTACTTGAGTATGCAAGAATTACAGGATCGGAACCTACTGTCATTTAATATTTTGGAAGGTTATGTGTCTTCTCAAGATAGGACATAATTTTCCTTAACATAGCTTTCAATAGAGGTGCATTAGCCTCTAGTGGCAGTAGAGGTGATATATTGTATTGCTAATTTAAAGGATTATGCATGAAAAGCGAATATATTGCAATAATTATGAAGTCTTGTTTGACTTCACTTTTCCACAAGTGTACTTTGTCATGCCTTAAATACTTCATGGGCTTGAAAAGCAAAATCAAGATGCTGTAAATTGGGGTGAAATAAAAAGCTTATTAACACATACTAAGAGCAGATTTAGGTTTGGAATATTTTCTGTGTGATTGCCATCATTACTGCACTTATAGCTAAGCAACGCCTCTACCTAGTTGTTTGTGAGCATGTGTGAGTTCGTGTGTGTACGCGCGTGCAGAAGGGGTCATGACATTTATTAAAGCAGTCAATAAGGCACGCACAGGACAGGCGTCTAACCCTGGAATATATTTATATTTATACTCATTTCTGATATGGAAACTAAAGAGGAAAAATCAATTGGAATCTAACATTTCATTGTCCTTCACCTTGACTCTTTGGTTTAAAGTAAGCAGTTAAAGAATAAACATTGCAGGGGATAAATAAATAAATAAATGGATGAAAAAGCCACTCTCTAACATTATTAGGACTTCCAAAGTAAATAAAAAGTGGTAGAGCTGAGAGCAAATTGCTGCAGTGGTGCCAGGGAGAATCCTGATTTTAGCACCGCTGTACCAAATTTGTCATTTAGGAAAGCTCTTGTTCCCTTTATTGAGTTCCACTGTAGTGAACAATTTCTGCCTGCATCCCTCGTGTGTCCTTTTGGTTTATTATCTTTCACTGTGAATTGAGCATCCACAATCAGTTTCACAGGAAGCCTAATTTCACACACTGCTTATACATATGATGAGGACTTCCCTCTCCCTCCCCCCCCCCCCCCCCCCCACGTCCCTTTTCCCAATGTTCTTATCAAATGAAGAATTGTGGATAAGGGTTAGGTGCAGATAAACATGAGTGTAGCACTTCCAGAAAGGTCATGATCCCCCCATAAGGTGCTTCTTGTTATGCCTGACCTTCAGATTTTCATCATCAGCCCGCCTGACAACTTAATAATGCAGAGGTGCAGGATTCATTTCTCCCCTCTGAGAGAGCCAGTACGGGACGCCCTTTTCCCTGATTATTTCCCTGCACTCCCGGCTGCCCTTTATAAGCCAACCAGAACTCCATCAATCATGCTCTTCTCTCCTTTCCTCCTCAGCCCCCAGTCCTGAAAGCTCGAAAGCTGCAATGTCCCCTTTTGTCTTGCCCTGCTACACAGCTACAACAACAGAAAAGACTCACCGCCTGAAAACACCCTTAGCAGGCAGCAATCCACCTTCCTATTTAAAAGAGAGACTCTTTCAGATTTCCTTCACGCTGACTGTGCTATCTTACAGAATAACTCTGCACTGGCTCTGCTAACTGGGAAGAAATTTAACCTAAAATCAGAAGTTTTGATTCCATTTTATTTCTCCCTTTTTTTTTTATTCAATTTTCTTTCTTTTTTTTTTTCCTTCTTGGTATCACACTTTGGTTTCTATAGTTTATCATAATTAAATGAAGGAGAAAAAAACTTCCTGGAATTATCCCCTCTTTTTTTTTTCTTTTTTTTTTTTCTAAAGGTAAGAAGCAAAGACTTGATATATTCAGGGTATTAAGCATATCATTTTATAGGAATAAAATAACACAGAAAAGTTTAGAAGAAACTCTTCTTAGGATAGGAGGCTATTGATTCAGATCTGATTCTAAAGGCTGCAATAAACTCATGATATAAAATATGTATTCACTTCACCCCCAGCCTCACTAGTGCTTTTCCAGCCAATGATTCCTAGAGTGAAAACGGGATGATAACGCACCATGAGCATCTGGTGAGAGCGAAGTACAGTATGTTCCCTGACAGAGCAGGGATATGCCAAGGCCATCTCCTATTGCCTAAAGCAGCTGCCATTTGTATCTCCAAGAGGGGAAGTATCCCCTGGTAAGCTACAGCTCAGCTGGGTATGAGAGCTACACGTACCCAGCAAGCAAGCTTCAATCCTACCCTGCCCAGTGGCAGCAGGATGAAAATCTGTGCCCAGCTGGATAGAGAAGTTAATGCAATAGCCCAGCTCACCCATTAAGTCGCTGTGCTGGATCTGAAAGAATAAATAAATAAATAACAGAGCTGCATGAAGCACCGTAAAATCACTCGTTTGCCAAATATCAGCATTGTGTCTGAAATTAAGTCTTCCTCGCTCCTCCTGTGCCTGAATGCACTCAAATAGCTCTAGTGCATGAGAAAGCCCAAACTCATGGCTGCGGGGTGTTTTTTTTGACTGAACTGCTACCTCCCCATGGAAAGTAAAAACCTGCTAAAAAGCAAAGAAAGCAGCCTCGGTGCTATTCAGCTTCCCAAACAGGTATTGTGGGAATAATTGGGAAGCCCCTGAATAATGTTTTACCATCTGAATTATTTCATACATCATAGATTTGGAAAATCCCAACACAGATTTGGAGCCTGTAGTGAAATATGGAATTGCATTTACTGGTTCTGAAAGCGAAATATCTCTTCAGAGCATTCTTTTTCTTAATAATAATAAAAAAAATCTTTCTATGAAGATCTTCCTTCAAACTAATAACATGTCAAAGATTGCACACTGCCATCAAAAGAGAGCTGGAAAGACTAGCAAATGATTGGGAGATGCAAGAGCAGGGAGTTTGCCCTAAATCCCATGGAGTTGATTAGTGTTGCTCCTGACTCTAGTATGCTTTGGACAAAATCCCAGAGGATCACCAGGCTTTTCTCCAGTTCAGTCAAGAGTCTAAGATGAGTCTAAAGAACATGCTAGAAAAACCAGAAGGATTAAGTCAAAACTAAAGAGTTGGGGAAAAAGCTTAAGAAACAAATGAAAGAAGGAAGGATAGAAAGGCTGAGGCACAATAGGAATAGGAAAAGGGAAAGATCTTTGAGGCACTGAAGAAGAAAAATAAATGAGTGATAATGATCTACGGATGGGGGAGAACAACTGTGAGGGAGAGAGGCAGGTTTGGACAGCAAAGGGAAGCACAAACAAATGAAACAGAAAAACAGGAAGGAAAGCAAAGCAAACTTGTAGATATGGAGGAAAAGCGACAGGAAATCTGCATTGCCCAGTATCCTTTTCTTGACCACTAGATGCAGGAAATCGCACTTCAAAAGAACAGCCAAGAACAAGAGACCTGATAAGAGTGATAAAGATGCCATTGCCACCAGATCAAAGCGTTGGAGGGAGGAGATAGGAGGACACAAAGAAAAGGATTAAAGCACAAGAAGTTGGTTTCAGAAGAGGCTGGAGTACTTTTTCTTAATTTTCATCCTAAAATACGTCCAGCTTGTGTGTCTAAGTGGGAAGGGGACTCCCTGGGACATTAAAACCACTCCCAAGCCAAGCTCCATTTAAGCTTCACAAGCAAATCCTTTGCTTGGCACCTCTTCTTCATTTCAGCCTTCATCAGCTGCAGCAGCAGTGCCAGTGGCTGTCCACAGCCCTTTGGCAAGGCTTTTCTAGCAGTCCCTCACCTGGGACCCGGGCTGCTCCGCTCCCTGACACCCCCGCAGGCTCTAGACCCAAAGGGAGTTGCCATGGTCTCCAGGTGGCATCTTCGTACAGCCCCAAATGAAAGAGGTACAGAAGGACATGCAGGGTCAGGCTGTCCTTCGGATTTGAGTTTCCTTCCATGAAACACTGATTTTGTAAGGAGGAGGGAGATTGTCCTCTACTGACATTTGCCAAGGGAAAATGAGGAATAGTTTGGATCCCAACCAGAGGGCCATGGCTACATCCAAGCCCTTGCAAATTGACTTGGCAAGAGAGGATTCTCTCGAGGAGTGAGGAAAACCAGAGAGATGTCAGTCAGAGAAGTAAACACCATATGCTTGTCTCACAGCATCTGACGGTAGTGAAGTGGACAGAGCAGAGAGGCTGGCAGATCTGAGAAATAGGGCAGTGTAAATCAAGACACATTCTCCTTTCTCTGCTTCCCAGAGGAGTTCCACAGACACGAGCAGTGTATTCCTCCTAAATCCAGGGGCTCTTCAAAGCCGATTGGTGTTTTCCATACTGATTATTTACGCTAAGCCTTGATTGAATGAACTGTAGGTTACAGAGAGGTGACTTTTTTTGAAATGTATGAGATAAATCCTTCTTCATCCAGAGGGCAAAGAGTTAGTGAGAGAAAGGGAGAAACTACAGAACTACTTAATATGACGCAGTTGGTTTTAAATAAAAAAGCCTTCTCTGGCTGTATTTTTGAATTTCTCTCCTCAGTGCTGAAAATTTTGCAGCAACAATTGTCCAATATGTTCGACTTTTATAGTAAAATAGTATTTGACTTGTGATAGTAGCAAAGTTCAGCAGCAACTCTTCTCTAGCCCTCCTTTGCTCCACTTTTCTGCCTCTTTAAGTTGAAATGTGCATCAAGGCCACAATGGTCTCTCTATCCTTCTCCAGAAATGCTATTAAACAGCAGACACCAGCAGCAGAGATGCCAGTGAGGCTCCAGCCCATAAGCAAAACTCAGTCCATCAGTAATTATCTGTGTGGCATTGAGCCCACCAGGTTGCTATTATTTTAAGAACTGGTTTTAAGTATCTTGAAAGCTTTTTGAAAACACAGAGCAAAGATTATAGCTATGGAAATAAACAGCTGAGGAACCAGCCTGCAAACAAAAAAGGTAGGCTGTGGGTAAGACAAGTTGGTGAGAAAGGAAAAAACTTGCTAAAAAAAATATATTGAACTTCAGGTTGGAGGAAAAGTTTCTGAAATGTGTAATGTTGTATTAACTTATCCAAGATATATTTTGACAGCTATAAGAGGAAATAGCTGAATTAGAAGTTTTACAACTGCAATCTCTGACAGGTTTTACAGCAAATATTTACTTTTTTTATTCATCAGGTTAATAAACTCCTAACCTTCTCTTGCACTGGTCCTTTCCTGATGGGATCCAATTTTCTCCTATCTGTCCAAACATGTCCATGTGTTCAAGGCAAGTTTCAAACACAGGTATATCTTCAGAGCCACCACTCGTCTGGGAGGAGGTGCCTCTGAAGCCATCAGCTCAGAGCCATTTCATTTCAGAATCAATACGCATGTGATGATGGTAAATTTAAGCTATTCAGGAGCATTGCTCAGTTCAGCAAAGCTTTCTATTCCTCTTGTAAAACCAACCCAAGAGTTTCCTGCCTTTTAACTTACAATTAGGGAAGATTAGTGAGCTTTGAGTGTTCGGTCTCAATTCTTGGCTCTAGAAAACTGATATTGGGAGTACAAAAGTCTTTCCCTCTGATCCTTGCCTTTTTATTTTACACACATGTAATGCACACAAGTCTAACTATTTGAGTAGCTAATATCAGAATGACTTAGAATGACACTCTAGGACAGGGATTTTTTTCAGTCTGAAAATGCATGTTCTCTCAGCACATCTAACATGAATGACCATTAAAAGTCTAATTTGCTGTAGTAGGAAGGTAGCAGGAATGGTATCTGTGACCAAGTGGATAGCAAGGAAATACAGAATATGCCAAACTGGAGAATTATTAAAAAAAACCCCAAATGACCAAACCAAAAAACCAAAGCAAACCACAAAAAATCCTACAAAGCACACACATACACAAAAACCCAACCCAAACCTGAATTGTCTGTACACCTAGTGGACATTTTAATACTGAGAATTTTTATCACAGAAGTTAATAAAAAATAAAATCAAAAGAAAATTGTTGCAATAAGAATCTGATCCATAATTAATAACACAGAGAACTCTTTAAAAAAATACCCTAAATGTTCTAACATAATCAAGTTCTTTCATATCAAGTCTAATCCAATGGCTCTTCTTTACTACATTCTATTTTTGATTTACTATTTTAATGTTGAAAACTCCTCCCAACCAAAGACATATGAAAAATCCATATTTTGTCATTGTATTATTTTTATATTCTTTTTTAATGATATGGTATAAAAATCCTATTCTAATAAAGGACATGTGTAGCATAAATACACTAAGACACTTTTATATCAATGCAAAACTCTGTAGTCATTTAATACCCTAAAATGATGGATAAGAGCTCAAAAATAGCTTCAGAGGAGTAACCTTTGTGCTAAATTAACAAAAATAAATATTAACTTCTGAAATATGTGATAGAAAATCTTTAATGCAAAACCCCCAAGAGTATCCCTTCAAAAAGATGTATCAGTTCCTAACCCAACTCAAATAAAAATGGTAGTTTTCACCTGCTAAACATTTTCCCAGGAATAATTGTTTCAGTTTTGAAAAGTTGACCAAAAGATCATGTCAGAACTAAGATCTGTGTGAAAAGAGCATATCCTACATGAAACTGAAATATCAATTTTATTAAGTCCCCTATATGCCTTTCTGCTAAAGCCCTGCCTCCTCAATTCTTCCTCACGAACCGCATCCAGCTTCTTCAAGTCCCAATTCAGTGATCAGTACCACTGCATGGTTAACAGTTTACTGGGTTTGGGGTTTTTTTTGTGAACACACTTTTTTTTCTCTGTCTTTAGCCAAAGTGTTCCAAGTTAGGTGTCATTTGGTAAGTAAACCCATATTTTTGTTTAAGAAAAAGCAAAGCAGCAAAACTAGCAAAAAACATTTTTTCTCTGTAATGATACATTAGGATTTAACTTCTGATATTTCATATTAAAAATGCAGGAAAACTGTTTTTTTCAAACTTCAAATACATTTTCCAATCAGTTTTTAATTGCTTCACTCTGCCACCCCACTGCAAAGTCTTCCTAACACCTCTTAGCGTGATTGTTTCCTGCTAACAGAGACATTTTGCAGACAGATTGAGTGTCAATATTATTAGCAGCAAATTATTCACATTGTGTGAATAGCCTTATAATCCTTATTTACTGTGAATATTCAGGAACCTATTGTTGTTAAAATAATAACTTTTACTAAGCTCTCATGTCTCTGATGGCATCTTATAGATGCTATCAGGGTTTTAGGACAGTAGAGATAAGGATGTTATCCTTCTGATTCAAAGAGTGACAGTGACATCCATACCAAATTTGTCCCTAAAATGCTAAAGACTGCAGAAAACATGTGTAGCAACCTTGTGTCCGTGCTATCGGGCACTAGTGCTTGTCTGCTTGTGTGGTACATAGATAAAGGTAGGGAATGAGTAGCTGTATCAACCAGTTTGCTGCTAAAATAGCCTTTCACTGTTTATTTTCCAGCTAAGTCAATTAGGCAAGGTGGTGCATCAACATTCAGTATGTGCTGATTTCAGATATATTGGCAGGATTTTAAATAAACACCAATGAAAGGAGTATACATCTGTTAAAAAAAAAAAAAAAAGCCAAGCTTTTAGGGAAATAAATACTAAAGATGGCATGCAATAACCCAAAAACACAGGAATTGGAATACTGCTTTGTTGTTGTGTCGGTATTTTTTCTGCAGATGACTTCATTTCCCAAATAGCACTGTGGGGTTGTTGGTTTTTTTTCTTTTAAACACAAAACTTTAAGCTTTCTCAGTTACAATGTTGTCTTGTTTGAATGCATGCATAAATAAATTTTGATCATCTGCTTCAAATCCAACTTTATGTGAAAGAATAAAGAGGTAGTTTCGAGCTATCTAATTAAAACACTGAGACCTGCCCCATTAAATGATTCCAGTTTTATGTCAGCTTGCGTGCTGCTGCAATTCAAAGGACCTGCTTGTCCTGATTCAGGTCAAGGTTTGGAAATATTGTGGAGGCAGAATCTGTGAATATGTTTTTGGAAGGGCACATAATAGGGTTATGCTGATGCCTTGCCTTGCAAGCACACTAGCCCAGAGATACATGGGCAAAACAGAAGAGGAAGGGGAAGTGTTGAAGGTCAGACAGCACAATATCAAGAATAAAACCTGGAGACCCTAATCCCCGGGCCTGCATTCTACCCACTGTATCTATAAAGCAATAATTATCCCACTGTAACACCTAAATTACATTTTTGATGCTTTCGGCACAGAAGTTGATACCTATTTGATATCTCCCCCACTTGTCTAAATGGTCAAAGCTCCATTTCATGGATTTGTTCCTGCCACACTACAAAGGGTTAAGAGATGAAGCCCACCAGAACAATGACTTTTATAGACAGTGCTTCTCCTCCTCATTCCCCCAGCCTCTGCTTTATTAAACACTTGATCAGTTGGCTTAAAAATTAACCATATGGTGCTGTTTGTAGTATATAGATTCAAGGCTCAGGAAGGGCATGATCTGTTTAGCCTGTCTGGGCAAATGATTTCAGTGTGAACACCACAGTCTACTTAATATTATTAGAGGAACATGAGCAGAAGTCTAGGTAGCTTTTTAAACCATGGACCTACAGGTAAAGAAACAAAATTGGCTTAACAAGTCATCTGATGACTGAGGATAGTAGCATATAGAGAAAGTGTGAGGAGCTGCGAGTGCATTGATTTGTTTCCAGTGTATTACACTACTTAAGTCTGTTCACTTTCACCCATTAATTGTACAGTCACTAGAACTGGGTGAACTACAGCTTCTGTCAGCACCCATCTTAATTCCTTCTTAGTTTCACTCATGCTTATGCCATCCTAAGATTTGCTTTATGGAGACATGAAGGTAGCATATGGAAACTTACCTTTGTTCAAAGTATGGGGAATAGATATTCCTACCAAGGAAGTGGCTCTACTCCCACAAATGTAGTCTTGCATGGATTGAATATATATGTTCTTTCTCCTCTGGCTGAAAAAAAGTTATACTAATCCAATGAAGAGGAAGAAAAAAATAACATGTGATCTAGGTTAATAAACATCTGCCAATTAATAATCCTGAGCATTAAAAACATGAACTGTTTATAGGAGGAAATGTGCTGGTGTACAGCCACACAGATGATAACTGAAAAAGAATGTATTTTTTTTTTAAAGTTTCACATAACCAGAAAAAAAGTTACTGTAATATGAATAACTTGAATAAGCAATAGTAAGCATCCTTCAAAATGTCACCAAAATCCTAGAAATGGTAGTCAGAAATCTTCTATACTCTTCTGACTCTGTGACCCACAGGAAGTCATGGTACCTCTAGGTGACCTGTGAGTTCGTCTGTCTGTAAAACAGGTATTTTAAATAATACGAATCTAATCTCAAGGCTGTTCTCACTCCAGTTAATGTTTGGAAAGTGTTCTCAAATAGCTGGATAAAAGTGCTACGTTAGTTCAAACAATGATGATGATTATCTTTCAGGGATTTTTATCCTCAGTGAAAAGCAAAAAGAATTACGGGCCAATTTTGTCTAGTAAATGCTGAATACTTGGAACATTTCCTGTTCATGCTCATTCTGTGGCTTTCCTGTGTCTCACTTATGTTTATCTTCATTAAGTGGAATAATGCAAGTCAAAATAGCTACAAGTAAACTGTCTGCTGGATAGGGAACAGTTGTTAGTTCATGGGAAATGGATCGTAAAAAATGTGCTCCTCTGACTTCAGAAAAAAGCTCCAAATTGATCCATTTCCAGTTCAAAGCTCCTTGAAACATACTGAGCAATCTCACCTGATATTTCATCACCATCATTGCATGTCTTTCTAGTTCAACAGGGGCTGGATTACTCTGAAAGTCTTTGTCTCTATCAAAGTTCACTAGAAAGTCCTGGTTCACATGGGAAGGCAAGGAGAACATCTTCTATACTCACTGGAAGCCCATTCGAATAAACAATTGTCCTGGGTTCTTTGAACTTTGGAAGAGGTGGAGATGCAGTCATATAGAAGATGAACTACTTCCCTTGAAGGAGTACAGCACATATCTGTGCAGATTGATGGAGTCATAAGTCACTAGAAGCTAACCTGGGTACAGCCTGAGGTAAAGCTGAAAGCTAAAGTCATTCCAGGTGGGCTGGTGGAAGGAAAAAACAAATCCTAGACATCCACATATGAGGTCGTAACTTCTGTTCCATTGCAGCCTACATATAAATATTTTAGATTTATATTTTAGAAGTTTTAAGCCTCTCTATAAAATGCATTTAACTTCAGGTTTTATTTTTAAATGCCTCTTGAGTCAGTGAGGTGCCACGCTCTCTCAAGGATTTCAGGCAAATCTCTTGACCAATCCAAATCCATAAGCCAAACCATATGATTCCAAAATGCCTTCAATTGCCTCCTGGATCATATGTCCACATCTGGAAATGATGGATATTCTCTTCCCAGCTGCAGAAGAGGGAAATTCTGCATTAGGCTAAAAACACTGTGTAAATTGCAAGGGAGAAGGGTCAGCTTTCTAAAATTACTGTGGTCAAGGCAAGTCAAACACTTTAATGGCAGGCTCAGATCCACAATCAAAATCGTTTTACAAATCTCCAAGCAATTCCACCTAGAAACATACAGAATTTTTTGGTGGGTTTCATAGTGAAGATAGCAACGAATCCTCAAAGCTAGAGACTAATCTCCCTTCACAAGGGACACAAAGCAGGTGCGCTCTGTAAGGATGAAACTGTGCCCCAAAACTTTCATTGACATAAAGCAGGAGAGAACTTTCTGATGGGAAATGGTTGTAAATCATGGGAAGATCAATAGGAAAGAGCAATTCCAAGTTGAAATCACAGTGTTGAGCTCACCTTGCTGAAATATCTTTGCCTAAAATATTCTTAAAACATAAAAAACCCCTGTATTTGTCGGTCAGTGATAATAGGAAAAAATATTCCATAAAGAAAGTGGGAGACAACTGAGGAATTTATGATGTATGAGTGAATTTTAATAGGTCACTGAAGTTATCCAGTTGTATCCCTTTGTTTACCCTTTTCTATACAGTTATCACAGAATCACAGAGTTGTAGGGATTGGAAGGGACCTCAATGCTGACTTGTCATTTTCTATAGCCTGAAGAGAATCACTCTCATATTAAGTGATACACAAAGAGAGTAACATTCATTGGAAAACGTGTCATTATATATTATCATTAGTGATAACACCACTTTAATAATTAATATGAAATAAATAGTCCATTTGGTCTGTCTATGCCTCAGTCATTACTTCACTAAGGCTTTTCTGGGAAAATCTTTTTGCTTCCAAAATGAAGCATGTTGGATTGGACCTTAGTAAAATTAAAGCATTCTCTAGAAAGGACCACAGTATAGACTGCATTTCCCAGGAAAGAAAAAAAAAAGGGGGACGGGAGGCAGAGAGGGAGACATTTTCATGAGGGGCTTGGGGTTTTTATTTACATTTCTCCATTCAGCAGCTTGGGAATATATAGAAATGGTGGGGCAAAAGAAAAAAAAAGCATGCTCTGAAAATATCTGAAATTACGAGATCTCAAAGCTAGGGGATGCAAATCAAAATGAATTACTACTAAGCCAAAGAAAACTATGCTGAAGTTTTGGGATTAGGTGTAACTGCACATTCTTAACAGATATCCATCTAAAAGTCTTAAGTGGGGAGCAAATCTTGCAAGATAGCTTTCTCACAATATTTCTAATAGCTTCTGTTTTTAGAGAGGCTAGAGATAACAGGAAAACAGTACATATCCATGTTATTTTGACTCTTGCAGCTAAATGCTGGCTGGAATATACGAGACTAATTCCAGAGCTGACGTAAATAAGCTTACTCAAAGACAGTGAGACAACACCAATTTACACAAACCATGGTTCAAGCCTGGGAAACTCAGATACAGACAGAAGTTTAGATAAGATACATCTAGGCAAATATTTGAGGTATGTATACACATCTATATATAACACTTTCTAAACTACTTTAATCTCATTCTATGTATATGAGCTGCTTAAAAACAAGAAGAATCCACTTTTGGGAACTGAGCTGGAAGGATGAGAGAAAGTTCAGAGAAACTCTCAGTTTATTTCATACCCACAAGTTTAGGCCCACGGTGCCCAGTGAAGGAGGCTGCTCTCCCAGTGTCATCACTGGAAGGAGGAGGAGAGAGAGAAAAATGTCTTTCTGCCAAGGGGCAGTTCAGGGGTGTTCTGAGCAATATGCTGGAGGATCGTCATCCCCCATTTTCTAAATGGGGCTTCTTAGAAAAGATACCGACATAATTTCATACTCTTAAATAATGTTTCCCTAAAATTATGTCATTTGATAGCCCCAGAAAATCAAAAATACATGTAATGGAGATGATCAGCTTAAGCATAAGACTAAACACTCCTGAATTTGAATTCTGGTTTGAAGAGAAGACATACTTCTACCGCTCTGGTCGAGAAATAAAGTTACTTGACTCGATTTCCCTTCTGAATGGGCCTATCTCCCAGAAAAACACAAAGGTTCCATCAGCATTTGGAAAGCGTGTCAAAGATGGATTCCTCAATGTGTTTTACTTGTCCTGGTCCCCCATCTTTCTCAACCTCTAGCAGAGTACCATGAAACAGGAGCATTGCAAAACTGTGCATTTTTCTTGGCAAAAAAATTAACCACAAGGTCCAGGGTTTGTATTTTTTTAAACAATATTCACGCAGGGCTCAAATTATGCGCATAAACATTGCTAATGTATTTGCTATTAGTTCGTGTGACACCTTATTCCTTTAAGTTTGCATCTCTTGGCATGGACTAGGAAAAGTCGCTCCTCTCTGAGAGGGCTAGTTAAGATGTATCTTGCTGTTTCCTCATATCTTTAGTATGCAGGGAGCACAGAGATGGAGATAAAAGGAGAAATGTCTATCTTTGAGTCCTCTGCAATACAGAATAAGTTATCAACCTACTAACATGCATGTCTGAATAGACTCCTTTGGCAGGAGGGAGATTTTATCTGTCCTGACATGCGAATTCCTCCCTCATGTCAATCCATGAAAGTACTAAAGAATAAACTCTCTAGTAAAATGAATGTGGCATACCACTGGGACTTAGAGAGCATCATATTTTCCCCTAGCTACTTTTTTTTAATTCTCCAACTGAATCCTTGATATCCATATAAATTAGTCACTCTGAAGAACTACTTGAAAATCCATTGCTTTAATCTCATAGGCTTGGGGAGGGTGGCTCGCTCCAGTAAGGCTTGGGAGTTTGTTGTCTCTCTATTTTTCCTCTTCAATTGAGAAATGTGCCATCACATCCAACCCCCGCGCCGAAGCGTTCGAGGAGCATTTGTGCTGGAAGCTTTGCAGCTGTGCAAGTCAAATGAGCAGGCACTGCATTGCCCTCAGATCTGGTAGGCCCCAAGGTACAGATATGAGCAGTCAAAATGTCCTATTTAGCATCCTGAAGTGCCCACCCATGCGCGAGGGAAGAGGATGCAATGTTTTGAATGAAGCCTGAACGCAGCTGCAGTTATTACATTTTGGGGGCATGAGAGGGAAAGTCACATTGGTCTGTTTGCAGATGAATTATCAATCTGGTTTCACAAATACTTGTCGCTGTGCTCATCACCAGTGCGAGGACTCTTCATTCACCAGTCTCTATAGCACCTAGAACAAGGCTGCCTCTCTGCTGAAATGGATCCCTGGCTCTTCACTTACGTAATAAATTCACATCAATAGTGGTGGAATGAGGAGAATAATAATCTTTTTTACAGAGCAAAATGTAACCGAAATAATGAAAAAAAGCAACAAAAAAGAGGTAAATGATCCATCCTTTCTTCTTCAGTCTCCAGTGTTTATTTAAGATGTATTACATAACAACATACTGGCTCTTATATCCTGTTGAAGGCAAGAAGTTACACTTTGATTTGTGCTTTGCCTGAGCTTTTGTGTCTCATTTGAAGAATTTAAATGACAATCCTTACCAATTTTTATTAATATTTTGAAAGTAGTCTCTTTAGAATCAGATACACTAGTAAGACCATAACACTCTCCTTCACTTTCCCCTATTTTATTTGCACTGCATACATTATTTTCACATCTTCTTTTTGTGCAGAACATCTGATGCTAGTTGCAGTCCACTGGGCTGCTTGTCATCCATTCCTTTTCATGTCTATTTGTACATCCATATCAAAACTGGAGTTTTGCTTTCAAAACAAATGTGAGAACTCAAAGAAAATCCATTGAGTTCTTTAATGGCCTGAGTATAAAACCAACAATAGCCTCTTCCTCCTTGTGACCTTCCAATGGATATTTAGGCATTTGATACAGATCTACAGATTGAATTTATTACTATAATTCCAAATTTAAGAAGTTATATGGCTGAGGACTACATAAACAAACAGAGGAGCCTGATAATCCTGCAGACAAGGAGGGCATGAAGATACAGGAATTGGGTGAAGATGCTGGATGCAGATCAGAAGCATATTAGATGAAGACGCAAAGGTATTGAGGCACTGCTATGTAACAGGCCAAGGAACTGCCCTCGAGGATTTCTGCAAGAATCCTGTTATGCTTTTAGATGAGAGACACTCCCTCTTTCTTGAACAGCCTCAAGGGATGGATGATCCACTGAGTCTTTTTGTAATTGAACCAGGGATGGAAAAGCCTGGAGAACAATCCCAATGTTGTCAATGGGTGTGCTACCACCAGCAGTGCAAGCCTCCTCCCTTAGCACTGCAACGGAGCAGTCTGAAGATTTGTCACAAAAAATGGCTTTAAAAATAATCATTTCCACCCAGGGTGACATTTTCAAACTTCTGTTTTCAGGTCATTTTACCTAAGCTAAAATAAATCTTTTTCAAAAACTTACAGATGAGAAGAAAAAAAAAGCAAAAAAGAAAAAAACACAACCCTTTCTTATTTTATGGATCAAAGGATTTCCCAATAGATTAAGACTTTCATTTCTAATATTGTAAATTCCTCATTTCCAGTGCAGAACTGAAATAAAAAAAGAAACTCAAGTGTCAGGTTTGGAGTCTGGAAAGGTGTTGGTGGGATTTTCCTTGGACATGAAAAGTAATGAAGGAACTAATCACCCAAAGCACAGATATTTATCCTCTAAGTCCTTCCTTTACCCTGAATGCCCTCTGGAAAAGTAGAAAGCCTGGAAAAGCGTGCTGCATTGGATGAAAAAGTTTAAAGTGCAGAAGCAGCTGGTTAAAGAGTCACACATTGGGTTAAATCCAGAGTGGAGAAAGAAAACAATGTTGATCGGCTGTTTTGTATCTGTCTCTCTCCAGACACATATGCATATACACACACAAACACAGCAAATGGGCTTGATCCTGCCCTTTTCTATGCAAGAGCGTATCTCAGAGTAGGCGATAAATCATCCGCTTGGGCATGTGCACACAGAAGCCAGTTTGAAAAATACAAGGAGCAGAGGAATTGCCATATTGAATCAGACTATTGGTCCATCAAGTTTGGTATCATGCCTCCAGCAGTGGCTAAACCCTGATACTTCAGAGGAAGGCAACCCTCAAACTCTGCAGAGCACTTAGTTTGGTCCGTAGGTGGGGGAGGGAAAAATATTCTTCCTAACCCCTGCAGGCAGTAAATGTGTGTCCTACAGAGTGAGCTTTGGGTTTTCCTTATGCAGAGCTGTAACTGTAATTACCAGTTTGAAGCAGGACAGCAGAACAATGTTTGCAAACATTCATTCACATAAAAACCCCCTAATTCACTTTGACATCACTTGTGACCCTTTTCCAGGAAGGTTCATTGGAGCAAGCAGTTTTGTTTAGGGAAAGCAAAAGTTTGCTAAATACTCTGGAAGTTCTTCTCTGAACGTTTGTTTCAGAAATTACGCACTCAAACTTTTCATTTATCTCCACGCCTTTCAGTCATCCACACAGGAAACAGAAACAGCGCCGCATGATACGCACGTCGACTCAGTCAGTGAAACCACAGCTTACAAACAGCAAATACTCAAAGTGGGGGAAAAAAAAGATTTAAAAAAGCAAAGTACAACAGATAAGAAGCAATATATAGGGAACTCCTGAAAAGGGGTGCTACTTTTTCAAATAAAATGTCCCATGACCAAAGCTGTCCTTGAGGGACAGCCTGACATATCTGGAAAATCATCCAGAGTATTTAACCTGACCTCCTGTGTCAGCAAAGCTCCCGGGCTAGATACAAGCTTCTGGGCTGCATCCAAAGTTAGTGTAAAGGGGACAGTCTTCATCACCTGTTTCTAGATCAATTTAAATACACCATGTGTCACTGCAGAGTTAAACATGGAGGAAAAATGCTTTGCTGTGTCCTTTCTTGCCTACTTACTCTCACATCTTTGATTGCCCTGGCTCACAAAGAATTTCCTTGTGCCAAAAGTCACCTGCAACAGAATCCCTCTGCAAAACCACAAATCCCTCCCTTTTATGTCTGAGGAGGAAGCAGAGAGCCATGGATGGCACATCAAGTTTACATAGGACTTGCCTCTCCTGCTGCTAATTTTAAGCAGGTATAAGTGAGGCAGTGCAGATAGAATGAAAAAGTTTAATTTGGGCCTGAGCATCGTTTGTTCTTAATGGAAAAATAAAGGGTGGGCGCAGAAAAGAAAAAAAAAAAAGTCACAAAAGTCTCTAAAGTTAGAATGATGCTGTTATATTTCTACTATAAAAGACAAAAGAAACTACGTTAAAAAGATTGTAACTGTTAAAACTTGTCAGCCCAAGTAAGCACTGGCTTGGACAGAAGGTTTAATTCAAAACATTTATCTACTTTAATAAGTCATATAGGCTTCTTGTTCAGACCCTTTAGACTCCCAGTGACCCCAGAATTGCAACCCAGACACTTGATTTCATAACTAGGTTTGCTGAAATTCACTCCAGGCACCTGGCTTAGGTCCATCCTGGCCTCCAGCAGGTCCAGGAGTCTCAGGAAACTGGCTCAAACTGGAATTTCTCAAGCACAGGTTAACTGCATTGCAATGGAATAAAACTTTTGCTGGTTGGCAACCCCAAAGCATGCAGAAATGAGGGTATGAGCCTCATCTTACTTCCCCAAAGCCCTCTCAGCTTGCCTTTCTTCTCCCACCTCTTCAGATCAGCCTTATCAGCATGAACTGCGCAACGCAGGGAACAGAACTCAATGCGATGTTCTTCTGTTAAATCAATTCCTATTACAGTTACAATTTGTTTTGTAGCTTCTTTTGTGGCTTCTTAAAAAAAAAAATTGAAAAAAAAGAAAAGAAAAATGTCTCTCCTGTTGTGGTTTTTTTTCCTCCCCCGGTTCCCTATCTCCTCCCTAGGGCCTCAGCTTGTGCCTCTTCGTAAGTCCTGGGGTCTTGGGTGTCAAATGTCAAGCCTTGTACAGAGCTGTCAAAGAGGAGAATAGGCTGAGATGATTGATGACTGCAAAGCCTGAAATCCAAACCTCTGCTGCAAATGCTTCTTTTACAAAAAAGCTGGGGCAACCCACAGTGGCTATATTCAAGGTCAGCTCGCATACCATTACACCCACCGCTTTGGGCTTCTAACAGGCCAACGCATTCATCGAGGATTTCTAGTCTCTCTGTCCCTGTGTGTGTGTGTCTCTCTCTTTCTCTCCCTCCCCTTACTCTCCTGGCAACCCCCTGCCAAAATTTTCAAGCACTTAATCCCAATAAAAAAAGGCATGGCCTTTTTTTTTTCCTCCCCTCCCTCCCTTTCCTTCAGGCTGCATTCGCTATGAGGAGCCACGGGCTGAAGCTTAATGCTGCACAAGTCAGATGACAAGATTATTAATGGGAGCAGGGCAATGTCATATCTGATTTCATGCATATTCATGAACGGAGTCATACAGCTGGGACCATGCGCCATGAAGAGACAGAGCAAGAGAGAAACTTTTACACCCCCTCCTTGCCGTGAAGAATCTGATCCTGGAGATTAAGAGTCCTGCCTTGCAAAATTCAATTGTTCTCTTTATATGTTAAGGAAAAAAGGGAACTGCTTGCATGATAATAATGACGTGGTGCCAAGATGGTACAAATATCTCTTCTTTCCCTGTCACTAACATAACTGCCCTGCAGCCAATCTTGGCCTAGAGAACACTTTCTGCCAGGATAAGGACACATATGCTATCACCTAAAACCAGAATGATGCCCAAAAAGTCCCAGCAGAGTTTAAAAAAACCCAAAAAACAAAAAAAACCCCACCAAAGACAACAAAAAAAAACAAAACCAAAAAGCTAGAGAAAAGAAAAAGAAGTTTTGCAAATACTCCAGCATGCAACCTAGGCAAAAGGGGAGACACTTGAGTACAGGAGAATTTTATTAGGGTTTTGATTTCTGCTCAGATAGTGCTTGTTTGAAAGAGGTGAGACCTGAGAATTAAAAGGTGTTAATAGTGTTTTTCTCAGTAGCTTGCTCTGCAGCTAGCTCCTTTTGCTTTTTCAGTCTTCCTTAGAAAACATGAGGAATTTTATTCCCATTTTGCACCTGGGTAAATTGAGGCATAAAGTTGTTAGGGTTTGTTGGCCCCCATATCTGCCTTGTCAGAGAGGTTCCCATTAACTTAGCAGGACAGGACCTGTAGGCACTTGAGCTGAAGTCAAGAATAGCAGAGCAGTAATGCAAAGGTACCAGGGAGCTAATTCCATCTTCTGTTCCGTGTTGAGAAATAACACATCTTCCTACAGGACACCAGAACAAATAGAAAAACGTAGGCACTGTGACACTTAGCAAAAGATCTATGGTATTTTTCCGTTTTCAAAATCCATCAGTATTATTGCTGAGGCTTTGTGAGAATTAAACTCTGTTATACCTGCCTCGCACACTATTTCTACATAAAAGTCTATTTTTCAGGCACTCAAAATATTCCATTCAGCTCTGCAGCAGCAGCATCTACTTGTGGAGAGACAGAGGCACCCCGTTCCCTCGGACAGGTGAGGACCAAAGTAAATGACAGAAGCAGCGTGTGCAACTGTGAAATCAATTTAGAATTTAATTGTTGAAAACCATCCAACAATAAACTATAACAGTGCATGAAATGGTCCTGTAATAGAAGTGGTGGCTGTTCCTGGAGTTCAGAATTAGCTGGGGATAAAGCACAAGATTATGGTAGGAGACCAGCCTAGATACTGGCCCTAACAAATAGACAGATGACTTCTTTGCACCTTTAATTGCTATCATTCAAGGCCAGCAGCATATTCTCTCATGAGGATGCCAAACAGTCCACGTGATCCAAATGCTCTTTGGTACCAGCTGATGAGAGTTGCCCGTAGGGCTATCACAACAGGCTTTCTGGCACGGAGCGACAGGATCGGAATGCCTGGGCTTTCTGAAAAGCAGTGGGTTTACTCTAGTTTGGGGAAAGACGATGGAAACAAGGATTACTACTATTTTTCCTAGCAGGTTCATTTCATAACTGTGCACAAACACATTGTCAGCTTTGCAGTGCTTACTGTGAACTATATGTATTTACAGAGAGAGTCCACATCTAGACAGGAGCAGGAAATAAACCCAGAAGTATCTCGAATAAGAACAATTGAAAACTTGCTGGGCTGTGGCTCCAGCATGTAGAGTTTAGCATGGGACAAGCTCAGTGTGACATAAATCAAGTTTCACAGCCATCGTAGAGCAATATATCTTTACCGGGTAGAGCTAGGACACACTATAAGAATCTGGCTCTGCCACTGGACTAGGAAATGACCTTGAGCAGTTCATTTCACCCATCCCTCAGTTTCCCAATCTGTAAATGAACAGCAACAACTACATTCATTAACTGATTTTAAAGCACTTTATAAAAGCAAGATATTGCTGTTATCACTATGCAGATGGCTATGACTGCCGCAATCAGCAATCAGATGATAGAGGCAGTCTTACGGATTCCTCCTGAGCACATCCATAGTACACTATTAAAAATCAAACTGTGTTTTAATTTATATATTTGAGTATGTCACCTCCTATCTCTAATCGTTTCTCAAGTAGCGGTTAATTTAAAGGACTGAAAAAATGTCATTTTCCTCAAACAAGCAAAGCAAAAGAAAAAAAAAGAAAAAAAACCAAAAAAAAGCCCCACAACTGATAGAGATTAGAGCAGTGGGAAGAACATGACAGTGATATCAGAACAGAGGAAATAACATGTTAATGACATTCAATATTCTCCCCATGTCAAGTCATCAGCATTTTTATTGCCACTTTTCCTCCGAATACAGTATCAGAATTTATTGAGACAATCTGTCTCCATCACCTGTGATATAGTATATTTTATTCAATAAGATATGGAATAATATTTATCTTTCAACTCCAATGACTAGTTTTAAGGGCAATAACAGCTTTTTACACAACAGTTACAAGTGTAGTTTGTAAGTTTTAAGGGCTGCAAAGGCTTTCCCACCAGGTAGACAGCAGTGAAACACTCGTACTTTCACCTCACCAGTTTTCTGACTGTTTGCCCTTTACTGTGTTTCTTATTCAAAAAATAGCTGGTGCCAGAAGACAACACAAATGCTCCAAATGCAGCTCCAGTGAGCTAGTTCTTAATGGAAACTGAGGCTATAAGAAGATGGTCCTTGACATAAATGCAGAAACACAGCAGCAGAACCTGTATTTGATGTCCATGGGAGAAGAGGACAGCCAAGAAAAGCCTCTTGTGTTATTGCAAAAGGAAGGGAAGCAAGAGAGAATCACAGAATCACAGAATTGTAGGGGTTGGAAGGGACCTCGAGAGATCATCGGGTCCAACCCCCCTGCCAAAGCAGGCTCCCTAGCTCATATTGCTCAGATAGGCGTCCAGGCGGGTCTTGAATATCTCCAGTGAAGGAGACTCCACCACCTCCCTGGGCAGCCTATTCCAGTGCTCAGTCACCCTCACTGTGAAAAAGTTCTTCCGCATGTTGGTGCGGAACTTCCTATGCTCCAACTTGCAGCCATTGCCCCTTGTCCTATCCCCACAGACCACTGAAAAGGGGCTGGCTGATTCCCCCTGCATCCCCTGCTTCAGATAATTATAAACTTTGATTAGGTCCCCCCTTAGTCTTCTCTTCTCAAGGCTGAACAGTCCCAGCTTACTCAGCCTTTCCTCATAGGGGAGATGCTCTAGGCCCTTAATCATCTTCGTAGCCCTTCTTTGGACTCTTTCCAGGAGATCCCTGTCCTTTTTATACCAAGGAGCCCAGAACTGGACACAATACTCCAGGTGGGGCCTGACCAGGGCAGAGTAGAGAGGGAGGATCACCTCCTTTGACCTGCTGGCTACACTCCTCCTGATGCATCCCAGGATCCCATTGGCTCTCTTGGCCACCGAGGCACACTGCTGGCTCATGGCCAACCTGTCATCTACCAGGACCCCCAGGTCCTTCTCCACTGAGCTCTTCTCCAGCAGGTCATCCCCCAGCCTGTACTGATACAAACAGTATCAGAAGCTGGAGTGGAATGAAGAAGGCTGTGGGTTTATCATCCCTGGCATGAAGAGCACACCTGCAGTTCACCAGAACCAAGCCAACTTTTCAGCTGGCCAGTCTGGGTAGCAGTAACAGCACAGCTTTGCAAATGTAGATGCCATATCCCTGCTTCTGCAAACACATGGGTTGCTCATGCTCCCTGTGGCAGCTGCATTTTGCAGCTATGGTTCACAGCACCATTCCATTTGATTTGGGGATGATATTGCAGAAGCAAAGCCTCTGCTGGACCCCCATGATGCCTCCTCTCTATGCCAGCAGTTTGGCTACTCTGTTTTGATCCTCAGTGAACTTAAGGCCCCTACACAGTCTCATGGACACTCACAGTATCCCTTAAATAGCAGTAATTGTCTCCAAAGCCAACCCTAAGCAGCCTGTAAGAACCAGAGATAGACCAGAAATTAGCTTCAAAGCAACTAAATCATGTGCCTGAGATACTGTCAATCTGGGACACATACACTTAAGGAAAGAAGGGGAAAGGAAAGAAGCAGGATTACAATTAGAATTGCCTAGTTGTTCAGGGTTTTTGTTGGGTTTTTTTTAGGTTTTGAGTGGTGTTTGTTTGTTTTCAGGAAAGAAAGAGCAGTAACAGAAGAGAGAAGATGGAAACCAACTTTGAAATACAGCCACAGCTGCTCCTGTTCTTGCTCTCCTCCCTTCCCTCAATCACTCTACAAGAAAAGACTGTACTTCAAATCATTTCCTGCCTGCAGCATCCTGATAAAGCTAGGCTTCCTGCCATTTGCCCAGCAAGCTGGCACTCTGTCCTGCGCTTGTTCCCCTTGACATGTCCTAAGGCCTTCAATCAACCTGCTCTGCAGATCCCTTAGCTAACTGTGATCAGAGACACCAGATGCCATGAAGGCCGAGAAGCAGCTATGCTTGCACTTAAAACAGCATCCCAGGCAGAAAAGCCACCCCCAAAAAACACTTAATTCCCTCCCAGTCCTGCTCTCCTGCCCTCTTTTTCAGGCAGGTCCAGCTTGGCTGATGGGCTCCAAGCTGCCTTTAGCAGGTTGCTTGCTCTGCCTGGGCAGCCCTGGCTCTTTCTTCTCAAGTGGCATGCCTGCTGCCCACTGAAAATAAAAAATCACTTGGCCAAAAGTGAGTGCCATCACTTTCTCACAAGCCAGAGCTTTGGAAAGGGGCCAAAGAGCTTTCTCATTCCTTTGTGCATATCCTAGACCATCGGGGACAGACTGGGACATGGAGCAACAGCCACAGCAACATCTTGGAAAGTTGAGGTTCTCAAAAGCTAACCCTGGAGAGGCGAGGGGGAAACATCAGCGGAGAGCAGGGAATAACCTCAGTCTTGGAGTGGGAAAGCGATCAGGATTTTATAGCCCAAGTGTCTGTAACTCCATGCAGTCTGCCAAGAAAATTGAGGAGACTCCAGAATTGCATACACACCTCTGGAAAATGAGAAATGCTGATCTGTCTTGTTGATAGAACACCTTAAAAAACCCCAGTTTGAGTAAGGGATTGACTTGTGTTCAGTGGCTGTGGGCTCACCCAGGTACCCTTCAATCCATGCTCCTCACATCACCCACTGCCCTTCTACCAAAGCAACAGGTACGATCAGGCCACATCTGCTTGGCAACAGGCAAATGTCATTTTCAAACACATCATGTTAAGCCTTTGTCCCTGTAGCCACATCCATCCAAACCTACTGCCAGTTTATTCCCTTTAACTAATCCCCTATTAAACAGCCAATGGCAAACATAAACCTTGTTTTTGAAGTTGCCTTTCACGGGCTAGTGGAAACGGCATCACTGCAGTTGGCATCCCTGCTTGCTCCCCAGCCATCCTGGCTTCCCACAGACTCATTTTCAGCGTTGCAGTGCCTATCCCACTACCTGCTCCCACCCAGCTCTCTGGGAGTGAGGACCCAGCAGAGGAGCAAACATGGAAGTATAGGCTCCTACCTTCTTCAGCCTCAGCACACCTCCTACATCCACAGCCAGCACCACAGAGACGGGGCTGACGCTGTCAGAGGACTTCTTCAGAGCCCACTAAGGTGTGTTTGCCTCTCCACTCTCTGCTCTGCTCTCCCTGGCTCACGCCTCCTCTCCCCAGCAGCGTGGCTCCTCGCCAGCATACCACACTGCCTCCGGGTATCTCACACTCCCTTGCTTGGCTGACTCTTTACTCACCTGGCCCCATTGGATATTTCTGGTTTCATTCCTGCCTTCCCTTTAGGCACAAAACTTGTCGTTATTACATTTTCCACTCCCTGCTGGGCCATCGTTTTGCTTCCTAATAATACCGGGTACTTTCAAGTAATTTAGAGTATTTAATTTGAATCTTTTCTTTCTTCTTCCTCAGTTCAGAGGGAGTAAGCATGTCTGCAGAGGAAAGGAAGCTGCTACTTCCCCCCCTTGCACGTGCATTTGCATGTCATACATGCGTCCTATCTAGTGATTGATATAGATAGTCTATATGCATATATATACATGATCTGATTGCTGTGAAGTTCTGGCCATCCCCTTCTTCTATGCCACTGGGATGTGTTGACCTCCCATTGCTTCCTATTCACTTGACACCAGGGTGTCTAGTTTTATCCAAATGAGCGGTTGAGTTAAGTTCTTGGTGCATTTTTTTTCACTTCTAAAAGGAAGACAAAGAGATCTTTTGTGACTAAGCTGCAGAAGGCACTTCCCTTACCTCTGCTCTCTCCCTCACACACCTCAGATGGCAGGCAGCCTGGCCAAATCAAGCAGGGGAATCCTGGGAGGTAGGAAAAAAAACCCTGCTACAATTATTTGGCATCCGATCCTCATTTACTGTGCACACATTATCACAGTCCCGGCTCATATAAGAAATCTGATGTGAGCAGTATGGGCTAGATTTGGCCCATGTTATTTCTTCCAACAGAAGTACCCACAGAGTTTTATAGGGCTTCAAATATTGCAGAAGCATTAAAAGTAAAGCAAACAGGTGGACTTTTATTAAAAAAAACGTGCTGAAGCTTTATAGGCACATAATATCAGACGATGTACATAGGAAATATAAAAGGTGCATGGGGAGGAGGCAAGCAAACACTCATCAAATTTTCATTTACAACATAAGCTCCTAGTCTAATGCTTGATACATGAACTTGGACCGTTATTTCCCAACGGGGTCCTGAGAAAGGTTTGTTCTGTCCTGAGTTTCCCATCCTTCTGGTCAAAGTGGGAGGCCCTGAACCTGATTTTGGATATGACTGACCAGTGGTCTGCTCTCTTCCCCCTGCACCACTGCAATGGTGACAGCAATGGACTCTCATCTTTTTAAGATACAAGGAATTGAGCATTTTTAATAGCAATAACAGTTTTACTGGTTGATACTCCTAAGCCCAGAATAATTTGCCTTCAGAATAGAGTTTAGAAGGTGCCTGTTCTTCTGTCATTTGGGGAATTTTGCACAAGCCTTTTTCCTCCTGTTGTAAACCTTTTATATGCCTAAGAGAAATGGATGGTAAGTCACACAAAGCAGAAACAGGATTTTGATCACTACTGAAAATCAGTTGACTTCATAGGAATATCTCTAGTGTTACAAAAACATACACAGAAGTATAAAGTGACCAAGTATAGAAGAATTCCTGGGGACAAATTGAGCATTTTTTTTAAAAATGGGCACTGCCCTGCACTCCAGGAAACCTTTCCACCACCTTCTAACATCCAAATTCTACCCATGTCTGTATGCCTAATGCTTCTTCCTGAATGATATTACGTTCTTCAGTAGAAAATAGCTGAGATATATAATTTGCAGGGCCTGGGATGAGGTTTGAGCCATCTAACACTGTATCCTGGTGAAGACTTCTGGTGAGCTTCAAGTTGGCCATCTACAGAGCCATCCAAAGCAAGGTGCCTGGGCTCCTTCTGTAGACCACAGACAAAAGTTGACACTGAAAGGACAACTCCTCCCTGTAAATTATAAACAGCTGCATTTCTCCAGTGACAACAGTCAATCTAGTTCCATGGTCACTAGAGAAGTGGGGGTAATTGCACCCTAAGATAGATGTGATTAATTGTCCTGTCAAGGGCTTTTTCTTCTCCGTGGTCCACAGAGAAAGCTCCCAAAACTACTGATGACTGAACTACAAGACTAACTCAGATCGGTATCAAATTCAGAGTTGAAGCCCACCTCTGTGTCTCTGACTCGCCAGTTGAGATCCAGCTCACACTTCCAATTCTAGAGATGCTGCAAGGACAGGGATGTTGCCTCACATATATTGAGCCTTTTAAAACCTCATAAACCTGGGTGCCAGATAAGAAAAGCCTGAACAACATATCCAGGGATGAGCTTGGAGCAAACCTGTCTTCCCTGTGTGGACCATAAACAGCAGTGATGCCACCATGCATGGACATTAAGATTGTCCAGCTGCCTAATTTCCTGCTCTCTTTCTCTTTGAAGTAAGTGTAACAATCCCTGTAACACCTTTAGGTAGACCCATGGAAGGCAATGGCACGGATGGGGAAGGTTACAGACCCCTGACAGTGCCAACTGGCAAAGGGGCACAGGGAACACTTTAAATTTGCTAATCCCTTTTCAAAAGATGCAAATTGCTAAGTCAGTCCTAATGCCAACTTGGCTGCTTCTCTTCAACCAAAGAATTTAATACAGCAGAGGTCCCCTGAGAAGGAAAAATAGATTAAACCCCCCAAAAAAACTTTGGTAGTTGGTTTTACATACTGTGAGCCTCAGGCTGCTACTTGAATTTCACTTCAAACGTTTACTGCAAAGTATCAGCTAATTTTTGCTATCCGCCTGGTTACTCTTTAAAGGAGAAAATTTCATTAACAAACCATGGATATAAAATATGAAATCAGAGATCAGCTACTGCAGAGGAGAAGCCAAACATCACTAAAAAGGATTAGTTTCTTTCACTGTCTAGAAATTTCTCATGGAAGACCTTGGCTGCCCTTTTGATATTAAAACTTCCTAACAAGTATTACACAGGAGTTTTAAATTAGAACTTGCTGTCATTGGGACAGTTATAAACTCTTAAATATGTCCCTTTGCAAGTTGAGCTCCTGCAAAATGCATGTATGCACAGTGGAAATCACCGGGAAATGGGTGTGTATTTGTGGAAAATTGCCAGTCGGATCCATTAATTACAGCAGGATTTCTGCCAGCTGATTTATAAAATGAGCACCCAAGTTATTCCAATTAATTCCCATAATTCCACTCCACGTAGCGAACAACTAGTCAAAGTAAAATAAAGTTTGTTCCCAAGTGTGACCTAGGAAAACCAATTTTCTTTCCTACCATGAATTCAGGAGAGTTCCTCTGGTTTATGCTGGGGGAGAGGATCATTGCTTCCCAGGTTGCTTTCTAATTAATAATTATATATAGTGCAGTTGGGCAAGGTTACAGGCCCCCTCCAGTGCCAGTTGGCACAGAAGCACCAGGAACATTTGAAATTTATTAATCCCTTTTTTTTTTTTTTCCCAAAAAGATGCAAATTGCTTTAAAAAATAAATCAGAGAGGAGAGCGCAGTACCATGAGGTTTAGGCTCAATCACGAGTCAGGGGCAGAGACACCTGCCTGCTGCTAAGAAATATTGTCATTGCCATTTCCATGGCTTTCTTTTGCCCTTTACCTTCTGATATTGGCCACATTCCCAGCCATCACCTGAAAGCCTCAACAGTGTTCCAGGAAGCTGTAACACGTGTGTGTGTAAGGCACTTTTGGCTCCCTTGAATGTCTATATCAGGTCTAGGAATATACAAACTGTGACTAGCATACCACTGATGAGAGGGTAAATGGAAACTCTTATTTTCCATGGAAATTTAAAATTTGTATGTGAAAAGTCAAATCATTTTGGTGTTTGAGCATTTTGCTTCGACAGGACATCGAGTTTTTCTGCAGAGTGAACATTTGCTTTCGAAAGGGAAAGAGGGGGAAGATAATATTGTTAGCTCGGAAACTGTTTCAGACTTTCAAGATAAATTCCAAGTGGGCTGCTAATAACACTTCAGTGGTATCTGGCATAATTGAAAACTCCACTGGAGCCAATCAAGTTAAGCCAGTGTAAAAATGGCGTAAGTGAAAAGAAGCCAGGCACGTTAAAATGGAACAAATTTATAAAACCACACTTCCTTTTCACCTGTTGTAAAGGGTCCTTTCCCCCACTTCCTGGGGAGTCAATCTATTCTTCATTCTATTTCAATTCCATTTTCTAGTTCTTAAGCCCACGAGCACGGCAGCCCTCTCCAGCTTTGAATGCTTTACAGAAATAAATAAAAAAAGTACTGACACAATATTTTCCCTGAAAATATTTTTGTTCTGAACATACGACTTCTGTTTTGGACTATAAGGCATTTGCTTTCAATGGATAAGAGTGGAGCCAAACAGAACCTGACTCTACAACCTGATCTCCAAAAAAACACATAAATTTTCCAGAACAAGTTACTACATACGTTCTGTATCATCATATCTTCAGGGGTTTTGTGTTCGTGATGTCATAACCTCCCAAACTGACAAACAAAACAAAGTTTACTCAGGTCAATTGCAAATCTTCCCCTCCTCCCAAATTTTTTCTTTGTTTGTTTTATTCCATTTCTGACAACAATAATCTCCTTTAATTGCTGGTTCTGCCAGTCGCACAATGGACCTTGCCTTCTGTTATCTGACCAGTAGAGCTCATAATTAGTGCTTAATTATGGTTTATAGAGCCACTTTGGTCTGATAGGAAAAATCTGCTTTGTTACAGTCAATGAAGTATTTAAAGCTACGTCCAGGGTTGGGATAGGTTTATGAAACACTTGGGTAAGCAATAATAAACTAGCATTGATTGAGCAACTCCATAGCTTTCTTTTATGTGCTGGTTTAAAAAAAAAAAAAAAAAGAGAGAGAAAAATCCAGATAGAATTAAAAATAACTTGGCATGGTAATGGAATGTCTCCGCTAAGAACACACGGCTGCCAGTGGGGTCTATCGCGTTGGATGTAACTCAATCTCAGCTCCAGAAAAGAGCACTTTGCAAAATATGTGGCAGCATCACTGCTATTATCTGAAAAGGAGGAGGAAGAAAGAACTCACTAAGGTCCTTCAGTCTGTTCAGAGCTAAATAAAGAATGATGCTGCTGAGCATGGGTGTGTTTCTAGGGGAAGCTGCCAGAACTAATGAAAAAGCAGAGAGTTGATTCTCATTTTAATTTTGCTTCCCCACTTTCTGAGTCTTTCAAGGGGAAATGGGAGACTGTCCTGAAATCACGACAATTTGGAGTTTTATGTATCAAATTCTGAAGCAAACACAAGCACATTTTATCTTCCTGCAGGTGCCCTCACACCTATCAGCTAACTGAGACAATATTATCCTAGGCCTGGTTCCAGTAGGTCTGCCAGGCCACACAGACCGAAATGGGGAAAAGTGAAATAAAATAACAATTTTTGAGCAACAGAGGAGGGAAAGGATTGTGCAATATCATTTCTCACTAGGTTTCATGGCAGGCAGTGGCTTGTCTAACCGCATCATTCACCCTTCTATAGCAACAAAAAGATGGAAGAGAGGTGCCTTTTAAAAGGCACAATGATTTTTTTCATCGGGTGTGATTTCCAGAAGGGAAACTATTTTCAGGTTCTGCCTAAGAATTCAGTATATTCTTGGAGGGGACAAATTATTTTATTGAGCAGACTATATTTATCAAACCGAAACCACAAATAATTTCAGTCCTATTAGCTCCTCTCCTCATCTAGGTATTTTCCTCAGTGCTTTCCTTTTCTCCTGAAAACACGGTGCAATTTTCCATTTCAAGATATGATGAGACTTCCCCCTTTTGAGGGGAACACAGGGTTTTTTAACCTTTTTTTGAGGAGGGAAAGAGAGAAGAAGAAAGGGGAAAAAACCAAATCGGTGAAAATGAAATCGTCAAAGAATGTTTTTCCTAAGTGTCAGCAGCATCCTTCCTTGTTTAGCTGTGGACAGATGGAAGGCCACTGAAATGTGCAGCCTCAGACTACATTTTATTCCTCTCCCAAGTTTTCTTTCTTTATCAGGCAGGGTGATTTCATCATACTTGAAATAAATAGCTAAACAGATGATTTATTCATCGCACAAGGTACAATGGTGATTATATTTGACCTTTTTTGATACGTGTGGTTGTGCTTATTTAAACGGGCTCAGATTAGACCAGGATTGGACATCTCTGAAAGGTGCATTTGCCCTGATGCTACTGAATGTTCTTCTGTCTCTTCCCAACTGATGAAGTCATATTGTTATCAGCTGTATGTATAACACTGTAACATGGTATCACCGTATCTTGGGGAAATGGAATTTGCACAGGATGCCTGTGCTGAGCTCATAGATGAATTTCTATTGTCCATTATCGTTTATATCTAATATGAACCATTCTACACAGCTCGTCTCTAATCCCCATGCTTGTTAAGGAGCTTAAAGAGTAAAATCAGTTGATTTCAGGACCTTTTGGAGTTCAAGGTCAAAGTGATTATCTCCCTCTTTTTTTTTTTCTCTTTTTTTTAAAGGCATGGACTCATCACAGTTTCCAAAGTTCAGTTCGTTCCTGGTTCCCTAATTAGAAACCATACCAAGAGTGTATCTGGAGTCTTTTATACCCCTTGCCCTGGGACCAATTACAGAAAAATAGCTTTACACAATTCACTGTTTGAATACCCGATGATCATACATGCTGTCGTGTTTTACAGTGAATCCACGATAAAGATCGTATCATTAGCAATATTAGTCTATACCACTGTTGCAGTTTAAAGTGAACATATTCACACCAAAGCACAAGCCCATCAAGCACCACTCACACAAATACAGAGTCATGACATACACTTGCATGCGTGAAGTCATGTGCATTGGAAACTTATAGGGAAAATATTCATAAATTAGAGCAAATATCAGATTTTTAACTCTCTTGGACAACTCTCACTTTCACTTTGCAAAGCACACAGTTTAGTGGATAACACAAAAAAGCAACGAAACAAACAAAAATATTCTCAGTTTCTCAATTTTCAAGTAAAACCAGGTATTTCCACAGAAAGTGTGTTTCCCATGATGATTTTTTTTGTTTAGTTAAAATCTGATCATCCTTAGTTATGTAAAAACATATGTTTCCACAAAATCCATATACTGTATAATTAAACAAATAGGAACTTGGATCATTGCTTTACAATGTTTACAGCCCTGACCCATATATTCATACATACCATACATGTCTGTATAGATAAACATATGTAGACAGGTGGGCAATAAGCATGGGAACGCTCTATCAGGGTACGTCCCCATGTGTAAATGTAAAACCTCCTGTAACCAGTGACTGTCTTTCAAATTTAAGCGATAACTGACTGAGTTAAAGAAAGGGTCAGAGATTAGAAGGGATTGTTTAGGATTCAGGAGAGAGCTTTTATGTTCCCCTTTTGGAGAGTTAATAGAACATATAATGTAGGAACATCCCCTAAAATGCTCTTATTACTTCTTCTGCCCATCTCCATGCTTTGGTCCCCACATCGCTGCTGATCTGAGCCCTGGCCATTGACCTCCTATTAACCTCTGTAGCAACCACAGATATTTAAATGAAAAGCACACTGTGGAGTGATGCCTGATCCAGTGAGAGAGAATCAACGCTGCTGGGCTTGAGCCCACATGCGAAGCAAAGGGTATAGGAGAAACCCAGGGAGTCCTTTACTAAAAGGGTTCTTCCCTGGCATGAGCATTGGAGACCTGCACCACTGAGAAGCGTATTAGGAATGCAGATCAGGCAGTATCAGCATTTATCAGACATTTAACTTTTAAGAAAGTGCTGCCTAAGCGTGACTTCATAAGTGGCTCCAAACTCTTGAAACACTGCTGAAAGCCTAATGGAGATGGCTCTGTTACTTTCACCAGCCTTGTTCAGTGCTTTAGCACAGGACAAAACACTTGACTTCTTTTTTTTTCCTTTTTTTTTTTTTTTCTTTCTTAAAGTCCATAATGAAGACCAAATACCACTTCTTCCATTAATTAGCATAGCTAGAGAGTCACAGACCCCCTTTGATCCTTTGAACTGGTGCTGATACTCAGAGCCTACTGCATCTAAGCCTCTAAGCCATTTGCAGTATCTATCCTCCTCCTTCTCTGCTGTGCAGAGCTTACAGAAAAGGATTGATACTAGGTCAATAGGGTCAGGATCTGCTGTAATCCTGCAGGAGAGTTCATGGTAGAGCCTGAGCATATCAAGAAGAAAAAAAGAAAAAAAAAAGTTTAGATTACCTCTCACACAGGTCTTTTTTTCTGAAGTGATTTACTCCAAGGTTTCACAGTTACTCCATGGGCAGGGCATCCTTAAGGAATATCAAAAGTAGCAGACTCCACAGCCATATTATCTACTCTGGATATTACCAAAGGAAATCCAGTCTTGTAAAAGGACTTAAGTGGTACATGAGAGGCCCAGGCCCTCTTCAGTGGTAAAAATTTTACATGATTTTAAAAATATGTGGTTTTTTTCTCTGAGCAGTGGAACAAATGATGCCTGGTTTCTCCAAACGTGCTGCACTTTTCCTAAACCATCAGTGCACAATGCTCCATGGTGTCTCTCCTTACCATCCCTTCCCAGAACCTTCTCGCATCACCTCCCTCTTCAGCTCAGCAAAGGGCCAAACACATGACAGCTGGCTCAGACCGACCTGTAAACAACCTGGTCACTACATCTGAGCTGCCCTTGTTGTCTTTCCTTCTAAAGGAAAACTCTCCCCTTCACAAGCTGCCAGTTCTCCAAAAGCATTTAGTATCATAATGCTAATAAATACCTCTACTCCCGTGCCAAATTTTGCTGAAACCAACCAGTAAGTTCAAAACTTATGGGGGAGAGACTGACAGATGGATGGACAGAGTCAACGGTATGTTACTACCTATTAACAGGTTCTTCCCCAATGCCATTTTAGCTTAATTACGCATATCAGCACCTTCTCAACTAAACAGATGAGTTACATCATGGCCAAAAGATCATGAAATAGGACCCTTGTTGAGCCAATAAGGGGAAATGGGTAAAGGAGTTCACGACCTTCAATTTGAATCAATCTTTACCAGATTTTAAATTCAAACAATCATTAAAAGTAATTCCAAACAGATTTTATCTGTGACTAGCATGCCCAAGAGATGGCATTTAAAGTACTCAGTCACTAAATTTTGTAGTGCTTTATAAAGCTGTAACAACACTGTGAACTACTTCTGAAAGCAAACTTGGCCTCTTCCAAATTCTGGGACTGATTCTGAAAACAGAAATGTTTCTGCCTGCTTTACATCATCCCAGCAGCAAGGTTAATCTAAATGCCTGGAAACATTTGCTTTTATAAACCTCATTGGAAAGTGATTCAGTGAAATTAAAAAGGGGAAGAGGGAATGGCTCTCAAACTACTTTCATTTTGTCTTGGAATACAAGGTGCCCATCCTTCATGGTCCCTCAATGCAGGGGTAAGAGGAAAAACACCTGTTCTCACCATGCCAGGAGCAAACTGTAGAAGACAGGAAAGTGAGGTGCTGTGAAAAAGGCAATGGAGGAGGGAACAAGTCAGTTGGGATGGATAAAGGCAAGAGTCCTGTCAAACAAAGCAAAGAACATCCATCCAGCTCATGTCAAAGATGACACATGAGGCTTGCAATGTATTGACATGTCCCCTCACCGAACCAAAACACAAGTTGCAACTTGCAAAGCTAAAGCATGCAAATACTTGCAAAACAGACCCTGCAGCTCTCGGCCAGGCTACAATACTACTCCTTTGCATGAAGCACAGAGAGCTTATTTCTGAGAAATCACCTCCCAGAGAAAAAACGCAAAGGGTTTTGTTTTTTTTTTCCCCCAGCTCTATTAAGGAAACATGCCAGTTTCAGGCTTCCAACAGGGAAAGGGAATAATAATAATTTTTTTAAAAAGAGTTTATAAATTATGAAAAGCAAGTTGACAGTGTGTCCTTATAAATATGAAGATTACCTGCTTCCCTCATGAATCTGAAAAGTCACAGTTTAAAAAAAATGGTAAAAACTACAGATTCAGCAAACTGAAAAATAATGGGCAGGTTTTGCTGACCAGGGAATAGTCTGCAATTTAGTTCTTTTCTTGTTTAACATTTACTGTATATTTCACCATCCAGAAATATTATTATGTTTACAGGAAAAGCCCCATTTTCCACAGAAAGGTCCCACTATTGACAATATGAATATCACAGTGAAATACGGTCGGATGCCTTGGAATATCCTCTTAATCTATTTAAAGTCCCCAAGGAAAACCCTTTTTTTCTAAAAACAAAGATATTTGTTATGTCAGCCAGCATATATTGACACACAGATATATATATATTTAAAAAAGTGTGTGAACCTGTATGAAAAAGTCACACGTACAGTTTCCTGCTTACAGGGTTACTATTTCTGATAGCTCACCAAATCTCAGTGTTAGGAAAGTTTACGGGTAAAATGATGGATTGATCAGTTCAAGACAGACATAAATTATGCAAATAGAAGTGTGTCCTTTCTCTCATCCAATGCCTATGTGTGTAGTAATTTTTATAATATAAACTATGCTGATGTCAACTGAAGAATAGTCACTGTTGTTACTGAGTTAATCTTGTTCTAAGCCATAGCAAGCAGCCACTTTGTGTTGACAGCCACTAGACCCTACAGTGTCCCATCCAATAAATGGTTTGAAACATCAGAAGTGCCTTCGTCCCAGACTGAAATGAAAATTTAAAAAGGATAAAATGCCCCATTACCAAAAGTCGGGTTGAAACATCAGCGTCGATTAATTTTGGCAACTTTTGGAACAAAAAGGCTATGTATATTTTGATTAGGAACACAAACAACATTGAAATGGGTCAATTAATGCTTTCAAAACTTCTTCCCCTGCAATATTTGGGGGCTTAGAATTAAATTGAAGCTGACCTTTTTTAGCAAGACACAAAGGAGAGTCAGAGTTCCCTGAAAATTTCTCTGTTACATCTGCTGATGGTTTGGTTTTCTTGGGAATTATTTTTTGAAACACACCAAGTTTTCTCCATTAGTGCTGTATAAATATCATCTCCAGTGCAGAGCCTGGAGGGAATTCAGGAGTATGACTTAATCAGAATAACTAACATGTATTCAGAAGTTTGGGTTGGAAAGTAGCTGAGAATACTAAATAGATTCAGCCAGCCCTTCTTTGATTACACAGCCTTATACTTTATGAGGAAGACAAGTTCTTTTCACCATAAAACTAAGCTTTTTAATCTGAAAAATTGCCCACCAGATCTGTGTTCACCTGACAAATTTTAAAAGCACAGAAATAAACATCACAAGAAAAATAAAGGGAGCAATAATTTTGAATTATTGAGCAAGGTTAAAATTTATGCTTTCAATTTGGGAGATGATTATTTTTTTCTTAGAAGTATTTTCTGCAGAGGAAAAAAAAAAAAACTTTTCCTTAAATAGACCTTTTCTATAGGAAAAAATAAATTTACGTTGTTCCCCAAAGTTTGATTTTCTATCAGGAAAGCTGAAATTATATTTCCTGTAAGCCAATGTTGAAAGTTTCCATCCAGTTTTGATTAAAGCTTGTGAATTAAACCCCCTATGCAAAGCTGGAATTATAACCACCTTATAAGGATACACAAGGTTGAATGAACAAAAGAGGACTATAAAACATCTATATCCCCCTGAAAGATTTCACCTCCTTCTCCCCACACTTCATAGAAGTCTGTAGGATACCTGCAGGAAGCCCACAGGAGATTGTACCTACAAATGATGGGGGGGAGGTGGGGAGGGTGAAAAGCAAAAAGCTGCCTCCTGGAGAAGTGGGAGATGCTTGCGGACATCTCAGTATCACAGCCTCAACCCTAGGTGTTTCCACTGTGTCTGGTAGATCCTGACAAATTTTCAGGGTTTGGGATGCCCCTCAGGATCAATATGCAGCACTATAATTTCATCCAAACCTTTTCCTTAAGCTTTTCTTCCAGGATTTACACCCAAAGGGGCATTTTGGTCTGTCATGTGCAGTTTCACATGCAGTGATCCACTACAGATCCCAGATTGGATAATTCAGGACTGATTCACAACCCAGTTCAGTCTGAAAAACTGAAGAATGACACCAAGAATCTGTGAATCATAGTGGCTGTAGCATCTTATTATCCCCTTGCAGGTCTTTTTAAAAGTTTTTCTATGAATCAAAACAAAGAGTTCCGAAAGCTTTTTCCATTACATATAAACATTGTGAATTTTTGTTATGGAGAAAAAAACAAAACAAAACAAAACAAAAACCCCAAACCCTATCAGTTTTCTGCAATTTTTCCCTTCTCTTCCAAAAATGCCTCCCAAGGGTTATAGAGAACTGAACACTTCCTGCAGAACACCATGAAATTCATTACAAAAATCATGAAAATAGGGCGTGCAACACTCAGTCCAAGACCTCATCTGATGTTGGAGGTACCAAGTGTGGAGATGTTTTGTTAGGGAGCTGAGGGTGCTAGATGGAAGGGATAGAGACCCACAGGAAGGGTCACTGCCTTCCGAGCCAGCTGGCCAGCAGAAACCCTTGGGGTTAGCAAAGCTTTTTGCAGCAAATACGATTTTCTTTCTCTACTGCTAAACCACTCAGTGACTCCGGAGGTGCCCAGTGCACCCACCCCAGCCCACCATTGCAGCACTGAGCCCAGCAACCTGTGACTGAATTAAAGAGATGGAAAATACACTGCCCTGGGGGGACGTGACCCACCAGCTTTTCGATTAGTCATGAAACTTCCCTGCACAGCGGCCTTGAGAGCAGTTTAAGCAGGGTGCAAACACAGGCACAGCGCAATGAATGCTCCCATTGTGAGCCACAATTGCAGTTTGTCATTTTATCTCTGGAGCTGTCTTGTGTTTTCCCCTTTTCTCATTTACTGCACATAGGATTTTCCACAGTGTGCGTTTCCCCTCTCCTCTTCTATCCCATCTCTTATGAAAAAAAGCACAGGGACATATTCTTTCCTCCTGGGAACAATTTGGTGTCACTTGTCCCTCCAAACCATCATCACTTACAGCAAGCTTTCACCCCAGCTTTCATCTCAGCCTCCGTGAGGGGATGCAGAAGCCAAGCAGACAATGCTCATGCCATCACACTACTACCTTTGCCTGCCCTCCCACCGCTAGGCTGGCAGATGAGCTCAGAGCATCCCCCTGCAACTGGGGTCCATGCTCATAGTTTAGTGACTCTCCAAATCGTAGCTGTGTCAAAAAGCCTCTGCTTGTGCTGTGTGAATCCAGAACAAATCCCAGGGGATCAGCAAATGGCTTTTAAAAGCAACTTGATCAGCAAGTTCAGTTTTGCCTGCGTTTGTTACACGGCTTGGAAGGTGGCACGTTTAATGTGGCATGACTGACCGCAGCCAGGGCTGCCCTGGGGCGACGGATGCCTGGGGTGGGGACAAAAAAGGGTGACCTGGGGGAAAATTCCTGCTTTTCCACCAAAACCTACCCTGACCCTGTTCCTTAACCTCCAGTGATTCAATATGCTTTGGCTGCAGGCAGAGGGGAAGGAGGAGGAAGTCAGGCTCCCAAAATTGATTTCATTCCAGGTAATACTTCTTACACAACAATCTGTTCCTTTCAGAAGGACACAGATTAGGGAAGTATTTGGTCAAGGGGCAGTAGAGGGCACTCCAGGCCAGATCAGGTTAAGTTTTGGTCACTTTATCTCTTCTTGTTGACGTAAAGGCTCGAGGCCGTGGCCTGGGGTTTTCCTGCAGAAATGTGTTTACAAGCAGGTCAAGGACTTGCAGACAGATAACCATTAGCAAAACAACTTTTCTATTGACAAAAGAGCACAGAACAGTGCATCACAGATGAATTCTCTCATTTCTTAAAAGAAAAAAAGGAGGTGAAAAAAAAAAAAAGAAGTTAAATCAAAGGGCTGCACCCCATCTGATTCTCACGATGATGTTTTGTAGGTAGGATTTAAGATTGTGGCTCACTCCCCATCCACTTGCAAATGGAACTGAGGACTTATGCCAGAGTGGTGTGTTCAGTAACAAATCGAGCTGGGGTTTACTACTGGTCAGCAAGCGTGTGAGGCTTGTTAACAGATTTGTTAACTCCAGTTTTGCTTCCAAATGAGAAATGTCTGGAGGTCTCCAGCCCAAGGAAACGCTCAGCCTGGGGAGCTCACCTGGTTTCAGGTTTCCTTGCAGACCTCCCCGAGCTGGCAGCCCTGCACCCATCCCCTTTCCCCCTCCAGCTCCTAGCAGGTTCATTGAGAGGTTTTGCAAAAATTCAGGAACTATTGGAGCACAAACCCTGGCCGATTTACGGGGTTTGTGCACAAAGCACATGAGAGTTGCAGCTGAAGGAAACCCGAAGAGATCAGGCTGATTTTTGCCCTGGCATTTGGTATCCACTCAAAATCCCCAGCCTTGGAGCTTAAGGTTGATCAATGTCGATATTTCTGTAAAAATGTGACTGACTAAAAATTTTTTAGCCACCTTTCTATCCAAAAGCACATAAAAAGACAGAGTTTTAAGCAGTCATGAATAGAGCAGACCAAGTTTTAACAAAAAACAGTCCAAAAAAAGAAAGAAAACCCACTCAAGATCTCTGGTTATTTGCTACCTGTCAGTCAGGGTTAGGATATAACCAGTGGGGGAAGTGGCTTCTCGGAAAGCCTTGTTCAATCTTACTGGAGGAATTTGTGGTCTATACTGTATACAGTTTGTGGTATCTGAGTCATGACCTGACTCTTAAGACATGCTGGATTTTAAATGACAAACGCTGTCTCTCTGACGGAGGCCTCGCATTAGTCAGAAACCAAATGTGTGTGTGCTGGGGAGAGCTGGGACATTTGATGCCCAAACAATAAAGCAAGCAAAACAAAATGAGCTAAGCCAATTGGAATCAGCAGAAGAGGGTTCGTGTAATTCATTCTGCTGTACCAGCAGGTTAAAATTCAGCCTGTGGTGAGAGCAACTTAGATATTTCCTTCCCTTATAGAGGGAAAAACTTGGTGTGTTCCTCTGGGTGCATAACCAGGTCTGTGGTTTTATACGCAACGCAGGAAAAGTGAAATTATTTTCAAGGACATGCTGGAAACTGAGGGGAAAGTACAGATGGGTTAAATCTTGAGTTCTCATTAAAATAGTGACTCTCCATTTGTTTTCTTTTGAGTTTCTCTTTGTTCTTCACTCCCCATCCCTCGCACACACAACCAGCCTTTGCGCCGGCAAAGGGTCAGGAGGTTCTTGTAAACTTCTGACTGTGGAAGCTGGACAATGTGGCATGTGCAGGCTCAGCACCAAAATACCACTCAAAACCTCTGTCTTTGCCCCAGCCCTCCCTTTTAAAGACACAGACACTGTAACAGCAGCTATTTTTTTCCAAGGAAGAGCTGCCTCGTCTTTATTAATCAAACACTAAGTGCCACTCCAATGCAGCAGCATTCTTGTTTCTCCAATGCCACTTCCCTACAGCCCCATTAATACTATTAAAAACTCAGTAACTTTATCTATTGCCTTTTTTTAAATCATATTCCTCTATGAAGTATAGCTATTAAAAATGCCGGTAAACTCTTCCTATTAAAATGACATTTTAAAAGGCTTGATTTGAACATGGCTATGTCACTTAAAGTGGAAAAGTTTCTGCGAGTTCCCTTCCAAGCTGTTAAAGATTAGCTTGATGTAGATAAGACTATTCCCCAAACTCATTATCTGTCTTCAAAATGCACCTTAAGGACTACTTAATAAAGTCAAGGTTACATGAAGAGTATTTCAGTGAAAACCAGTGAATGACTATTAATAAATCTGCATTACAGATTGGTTATTTTGTCTCTGTCTTTCATCTGAGCAATAGATGATCCTTCTGGTTTTTGTTTAACAATAAGCATGTGTTGCCTCCTTGTACTGGTCACCAATGAATCAGAGACAGGAGCAGTAGCAGAGAGCATTTCAGCATGTTTACAATTAATGTGAACTACGCAACGTGAAATATTTCGCAGGGAAGGGTCACATATCTCTGGCCTGTGCAAATTAAATTATGAGAATTCCTGATTGGGCCAAGCTTACATTTAAAAAAGAAGATCATTGTGGCATTCTTTGTATAACTGCGTTCTTATTTCTCCTGAAGTCATGTTTCCTATTTATTTTAATGCTACGGGTATGAAATGTTAATCCCATGAGCTCCGGTGCCAAACAGCAGCAAGCCCATCCAGAAGTGAACCACTACAGCTTTTTGAAATAAGAAAGCTATTTGGCAGGAGTGATTCTCAGGACTTTCTCATCTGTTCTCCATAGCACTGCAGAGCTGGTGTTCTAAGAGTCAGACCAGTTTTGGAGTGTCCTGCTTTACCCAGTGCTAAGGAGAGTCACAAAACCTCATCATCACCTGTTTCCAGCGGAGGAGATGGGAAGGTTCTGATGTCTAAGGACTGTAGTTTCATCCCACAGCTGGCCTCACCAATCCGCCCACACAGCTAGTGACACTATTCTTCCCTGGGCTCACACAAGTTGTTCCATCCCTATTCCTCTCCATGGAGATGATCAACCCACTCCAGGACACGCGTGTGTCTCCCTATGGATGCTAAGGGGAGTAACATAGGACTACATGAGGGAGGGAGGAAAACCTGTCACAGCCCAGCTTGCTGGAAATTTGAAATGGAAACCGCAGGATGAAAATATTTTTTCATTTCTCAGTACCTCTAAGGTCTAAATGTTTTTTTCCCCTTCTTTTTTTAAACTGAAAGCAGACAACGCAGGAGCTCACAGCTGTGTATGCATCAAAAGGAACCACGCAAATTTTTGCTGGACTGACTTGCTGGAAATTGTTGATTCACTCTACATGGAACAACTCCAAAACACAATCGGTTACCTGTCATTCAACCATTTTGGAGGAATTTGCATAACACAGATGTTTCCATATTGGCCATGCTCTACCTTGTGCAGTAAAGATTAGTCTGATTCAAGGCCAGCAAAAAAAACCCAAAACCACAAAACAACCAAGTCTGTGTAAATAATCGCTAGCTGCCACTTTCCTTTAAGGACTCCTGTGAACTCCAGGATTGTTAGCCTTGGAGCATGTATTTTTGAGATAAATATATATGGCAAAAGATATAGACAAATCACATGTACTAGGGCCCTCAAAAACTTTTGGGTACGTCCACAGGAATTACAGCACACAAATGAAATCATACTCAAGCCCACGCTCTGGGCTTGCCAGATGCGGAGCAGCTCTTGTCCAAGAGTCACATACTTTATTAGCAGGATGCTCAGCCTGAGTCTCTCAGCAGGGTATTTTGCCTTGATCCGAGTAAATTTAAACCTATCCACGCTGCCAGCGGAGGCAAGCCCACCATGCTCTGCATGTGGAAGTGTAAATAATAACAGCAGCAGCAGCCAACAATTACTCTGCAAAAGCTTGGATATGCATACAACAAAAATTTTAATACTGAATTTAGGTTCTTCAGTTTAGGACATTTACAGATAAGTTATGGGAAAACTGATAGTTAGGAGACAGGCCCTTGTAAGTCCTCATTCTACTTGCCAGATGAAATCCCATTCACTCTGTTTCACCTTTAGGAAACTTTTACTTCATGAAACCAAAAAGGCAGCAAAGAGTAGAACCATTTCAGCCCTTCTAGTGCTACTCACTTCCACTCTTGGTTGAGACACAGAAGCTTGTTAGAGTGAAGACAGCACAATACCAGCACAGGCACTGGGGCTTACAGGGCAAAATTCCCCCTGTGGAGCTGGTGGATCCAAGGGAGATGTCATTTTGTTGCCTACCTTGGCCTGACAAAAGACTTCAAGAAAACAGGCTGAAAGAAGATGCAAATCCCCCAAGAAGATCAGGAACAGGACCTCAAAGTAAGGCTGGGAGCTGGTGTCTTTAATGCCTGGGAGAAGAACTAGGCGACCCTGAAGGAGAGCTCTTTCTGTGTTCTTTTCCACAGATAGTAAAAGATTTAGAACAGGCAAGTGGCATCATACAACCTAAACCTTTTCTTCTGCATTTCACAGCTTCCTGCTTTATCTAAAACTCATGCTGTATGGAGTGAATTAGGAGGTTGATTGAAAAGTACATTATATACTAGTTACCTGTGAGATGTGCACTTCAGAAGTGAAGGTTTAGGGGCAGAGGAAAGGCATATAATAAAAAGTAGTGTACTTTGAAAGGCCTGGGCAGTGCTGCAAGAAATGGCATTACCTCACAGTTGTCAAGGCTCAGAAGTTTTATTACCAAGGAATTTCACTTTTGCCTCTTATTCTTAAACCAGTGACCAGTTCTGGGACTGAGAGGATTTGCTGATCTAATATAGATAGTGATTTCGTAGGTTTGTTCAGATTTATATAGACAGCACCCTGGGATCATGAATTACATTTAAAATGTAATAAAATGTTCTTGTGCACTTTTACTCACAAATACTGTACTTAAAAAAGTAAACATCAAATAATCTTAGATATCTTTCAGCAAAATGTTGACATAGCTCCAAGAGCTCATACAGATGACTGAATAGTTTTCTGAGTAAACTTAATAAACTCATATTCTTATTCTTTCAGTGTAGCATGAAGTATCACATCATGGAGAAGAGAGAAAACTAAGCCACATAATTTAGCAGAAATCTATTTAAAACATATATTTTAACATATGATGATGGAATATAGACATTTACATAGGCATGTTTTTATACTACTTACAATCTTAGAGTTTAAAAAATTACAGCAGTTAAGTTTCACCCATGTAAATGAATTAAATTCACATTGCTAAAAATTTGTCCCTGCTCCCAAAGCGAGATCTCAGTCCTTCTCCACTCAGCAGCAATGTTACAGTGATTTCAAGGGGCAGGATTTGACCCCCTAATGTGTTCAGAAGGACTTTGTGTAAGTTGGTTTTAGCACAATTGCTCCTCTAAGTAGTCAAAATGATTCGTCTACATTATCTGTCTTTATTAAACAGTCATTTACCCTAGTGAGTCCCACTCAAGGGAATCTTTATTATTCAGACAAGCCCTTACAGTCATAATGACACAAAATATATAGGAATAGTTAATAATACTGTTATTCCTATGTCTGTGGATAAACATCAGCTGGTAATTTTATATTAACAATCCATCAGAGCACTGACAAAAATCTATCGTTTACAGGAGCAGGCAACCCATAAGAGCGTGCCAGGGATCTGGTGAATATTAGAAAGCAAGACAGACCCCTGGGAAACACCAAATTTGGATTCTTAATGTATTTTGCCCAACACCACAAAACTGAGTCTTTCTTACAGGAATTAATAACACCACTGAAGACTGAGCAAAAAACTTGTGTCATTTAAGCCCTATTGGAGTTCGTATCTGTAGCAACGCTGGTGGCTTGTCTGATATTATCAGCCTAAAACCATTTAAGGACCAAAATACCAAAGAAAAATATTCTCTGCTCCGCAGGAGGTAGATTCCTAAACTGCTGATGCTGCCAAGGTCATCTCCAATTGAAGAACTCTGCCCTTGCAATCATTTCTCCCTCAAAAGACCACACAAGGACAATGCAGCTTAATAATATTGGTATGTCTCATGTCAGAAAGCAAAATTAACTCTGAAGTAAAGCCTTAGGGAGAACTTTCTGTATTTAAGAATATCTAGAACCCTTTGAAATTTTTATAATAATCCAGTCAGGGCCTCCACTTCTAAATCAAGAAGAGGTGGAAGTGGATTTCCAATGTAACATCATATTGGAACCCCTTCATACCACCAGGTGAGCATTTTCATCTCCAACTCACTTGTAATTTCAGATGCACTGGATGCTGAGAAGCCTCTTGATCCTTCAACCCTTATTTGGTGGAACAATATGCATTTTTAAGATTTTTTTTACGTCACTTATAATAAAGACCTTATTTTTATTGCAGTCTTGAGGGAACAGACCTCACATTTTGTGGGTTTTAAACATCTACTGAAAGACTGAAACTTCATGATTCATGAGGTTTTGTAAAGCCCCGTGTTTCTGTGCAGCTGGCTGGGGGTTTTTTTGAGAAAAGGAAAAATTTACAATCCCTCATAGGCTGCTTCAGATAACAAAGAGGCCTTGGGGTAGCGTCCAAAGGCACTGTCCTGCATCAAAGCAGTGCATAACACTTCATTTTGAACCTATAGCTGAAGCAGTCCAAAAGTTTGAGTGAAATAAAACCTATTTTTCTCTCCATCTGTTTTCTGATGTTCTGTGCCATCCCTCCGTGTAGTACCTCAGCCATGTGCAGGTGAATTAGAGCTGCAGAATGAACACTAAAAGACTTTATGGAGTATACTGCTCTTTGATCTCCCTGGTTTCTGCCCATAGATGAACACAGTAAGCTAAGCACAGCAATTAGCAGTAACAGCTATTAACAGGCTTCACAAAAGACACAAAAGGACACGAGTAGGTGGTTTACAGCACGGCAGATTAAAACAAAGTGGGTACTTTCTTTTGCACAACACTCCTTCAGCAAGTTTAGGCTGAGCGACCAGAGGGCTAACTGGCAGACAGTCCACTGCTAGTGAACACACCTAAAAACATATAAACAAACAAACAAAAAAAATCTGTGGATAGTCCCTGCAGTAGAGTAAATGCGTTTGTCTCATCCTTACCAAAGACTTCTGTGAACAAGATTATTTTGTGAAGGCAATTCTTGACTTCAGTGCTTTTCGAGTTAAGACTAAAGAAATCAACATGTACATCACCAAAAAGATTTAGATTTCAGTGCATGAGGAAATTCAAAGGAAAAAAAAAAATAAATCAAAGAGACACTGACTGCTTTGTGGAAGCAGGGTAATTTCCATTGACCCTGTTCCCCAAGGAGAGGCTGTAAGCAACAGAACTAGTTATATTTCTAGACGACAGTTTACAAGTCTGTCCTCTACCCCAACAGCCTCTATAAAAACACAAGGAGGGTACCCTAAGCCAACCTTCTGTTTGGTTCTGGCACTAAGACCTCAGCATTGCTTGGACCAAAGGGCTAAGCTAGGTCACATTTCTAAAGGTTGATTCCTGTAGACCATTCATCTGGTTAGCCCAAGATGTACTCCATCATACACCCTACCTTCCAAACACATTCCCCAACCGCCCAGGAAATGAGTTGGGGCGTGAATGCACTGTGCATGTGATACTTCTGCACTGTAACTATGATAGATCACCCTGACTTTTCATGCTGTTGTAACAGTAGAAGCACACTCCCCCTGTCCCCCACAAGCGGGTAAATGATGTGGCCACATTTGTTTGGTGTTGTTTTGACAAACAACACATGATGATTAGAAGACTACCCCCATCAGATGATAGATTCGCAGACTTGGCCTAACAAAACACATTTTTCAATACAAATACCAGTCTTTAGAGACAACTCATAGGAGTATTGCATCAGGGATATCTCTAAAGCTGACACGTTTACAAATACGTATATTTATGCTATACATACATATATGGGAATAAGAAGCTGGAAAGAAAATGAGGGGGAAAAAAAGAACAAAGGTGCAATAAATCAGAGAACATCTAAGGATTTTTAGCCATAAGCTATTTCTTAAATCAAGAAGGAAAACATGCATTAATCAGAACATTAGCTCCAGACAGTGCAACAACATCAGAAGCACTGCTACTGTACAGAAAGTCATGAATCATTATAGGCCTACAAAACATTTATATAACTTTAATGTCATCATTGGCTTTGATCAATAATATAACACATGAAAGATAACAGGTTCATAACTTTCTCCCCCAGTGTGAACTCTGGATGTGTAAAAAAAAAAATCTATAGAAATAACAAAAATAATAATAAATAATATTTACTTTTTGTCCCCCAGCACCATGTCCAAGGGTATCTCAAAGCAGATTAGAGAGAGCGGCTTATTTTCTGCAGCCATTTGATTCCAGCACTGGGTAATCATAATCAAAAAGTCATGCTGCCAAGACTGGCTGGTGGTACGTGAACAATTTCTTCTGTGCATACTGACCGTGTCCTCCTGCCCATGGTGGTGGGTAGATCCTAAGAGTAAGCTAGAGCAAAGGTTTTTACTAGTAGAACAATTCCTACACAGACCTCTGCAGCAGGCTGAATCTGGAGGAACCCCTGGGATTTTTTAGACCCTGAAGCACTCTAGAGTGTGGAAAAGGCAATTCTGTACAATCTTATTTTTCACCCTAAGCTGCACCAAAAGTAAATCATTACCCATGTTTGCTAGATGAGGAAAAGGAGACATGGATAAGCAAAGCACAGTTAGCAGCACAATGAATTCAGTGATAAAAGTCCAAGAGATCCTTTTTCTGATGACTAATAATCTGTTCTTGCTGCATTTCCACATTTTGTGACAGACTACATGTGTTTCCCCACTTTATCCCTTCCCCTCAGAAGTGACTTTATTCACATCCATGGAAGATAAAGAGATGATCAATGCGCCTGTTACAGTGCTGCTTCCCTGGGTTGACAATCTCCTCAGAAAACAACTTTATAACCATGTACTCTCTTTTCAATCGCTGACTTCAAGTGCTTATTCTGAATAAATGGAGACCCAGAAAAATCAAAGACGTAGATACTGTACAAATGTTGAGCTCTACAGTGCCCTCTTTAAATGTCCTCCCCTTTTCTTTCCAATTAATAACTGGATGTTGTAACTGACCTGGAAAAAACCACTTGGCTCATGTCTCTCAATTGGTATCTTTAGTGTGGTGGAGATGACTGTGAATTATCAAAACATCTGTTAAGTGAAGAATGGGACCCTCCAGCTAAAGGAGTTTCCATGTCCTTGCTACCTGACAGTATTTAAGACTGAGTGCTTCAGTGAGGTGGGAGTACATTCGAAGCAACTTAGCCTTAGAGAGACATTTTATCTTTTCCTCTCAGGGAAAAAACGTTCTTGGATTCGTTTTCATTTAATTACCTCTTATTCCAACTATTGGTGAAAATTTCTCATGGCACTGATTGTTTGAGGTTTGTTTTAATTCCTTCTTTCAGGGATGAGTCATGTAACGCGTTCACTACTAAGAGTCATTTTTGAGAGCTAGCTGGGGAAACACGATAAAAGCAGATGTAACAAAAAGATATATTTTCCTCACCCCACCCTCCTTGCCCTCTCACTAAAACATGGTATACAGTTAACATCTAAGAGGAATCCCGTATGTTGCTGTAACACCCTTTCTTCACATCTAATCTCTAGAACTGACCATCTGACCACGATTCTCCTCTTACTGCAGCAGGCATAGCAGGGATTGCAACGCAGTGTTGGGATAAAGAGCACATAAAACCTTCAGAAACGTTTGTCGAGATTTTCCCTTCTACTTACAGATGTTAAAACCAGAGGCACAGAAGCAGAGGACTCGACACACATGCTAATGGATACCAAGTGCTAAAACGATTTCTAATCTGAATGACTATAAAATAAAACTGATATTTCCGTAAACACTCTTCTGACATTTTGTCCCCCATAAACTCCCCCTTAATGCCTCTGCTCTTTAACATTATCTTAAACTTTTCAAAATAGGAATCATTAATATAGCTGCTTCATGACGAATATAGAAAACGTATCCAAAATCATGTAATGGTTTTGACAAATACGTTTCTTTGTTTGGAAAGTGCTTGCTTTAACTAATCAACACTCATCATTATGTGTCTGGACATGCTAATCACCCATTATTTTTGCCATTCCCTCATTGGGAATCTGTAAGTTATTGTAAGGAAGATAAATGTGTGACTAAACAAGTGTTTGAATATTTCTCAGATTAAGAGTTACTCTTGACAAAAATCGTATGTATTCAGTGATTCAAACACATATGTATAAGTATCCACTCTCTGAATATTTACAATAATTACATGATCCACTCATAGATGCTAAATAAAAAGGTGACACTATGATTCACAAAGATATCTGAAAATATTTTTGCTATTACTCAATTGCACTTTCAAAATTATTTCTCAGCAGAAGAGTGAAAGTCATCACAAAACAAATATATATACACCTTATCATTCTTAATAGATCACCATATCTTAATCATAATAAAAAGATTAAATAAGGAAAAACAAACAAAAGGTATGAAACAACTTTCCCAGCAGCGTTAATGTATTGGTTTCTCAACTGTGTAAACTGGTGTAAATCAAGTTAGGTCAACAGAACAAAACCGGCTTCAGACCTCTGAGCCCTTCTTAGAAAAAAAAGTGCTTACACTTTCTGCTTATAAAAACATGATTCTACTTGCACTTTTTGGGGGTTTGCTTTCCTTTTTTGGTGATAGGAAGCAAGAGTTTAGGAAAAGATTTAGTGGGTTTGTCAGTGTTGGGTTTTTTTTAAAATAGATCTCTCTAAAATAACCTTCGACCAATATTTTTTCCCCCTACTGAACAAGAACATGAGAAAGGTCTAAGTCTACTTATCAAAACTCTACCTTTAAAATATTATACAGCACAGCAAGGCAGACTTGTAGTATGTTGGTTTATTAAAACATATATATTAAATTGGTTATTAGTCATAGAGGTCTGGAAAATTCACTTAGTTCATCAGACAGTACAGAAATCAGTGGACCACAACTGTCCTTAATTACTTTCTCTGAATGTGATAACTCTTCTCAGGGGGTCTGACATCCAGAGAACCCAATATAAGTGCACAGTCTTTAACACTTTTGAGCTAAGATACAGACATTGTTATTGTCCCCACACTTGTCTCTGCTTCTCCAAAACAAGAGAAAATGAAATAAGGTGTTTACAAGCCTGATAGACTCTGCAATGTTGGCCCATTTCATCACCAGTTAAATCAGGACACGAAGTTTGTATATCTGCATTAAAGTGGGTATTGTGTTGGCATCTGGCCTCACGCTCCACACAGTAAAGATTTTACTTATAGAGAAAACTGAATTTTAAAAGGATGAGAACTCCCTCTTAAAAAAAAATATTTAAAAAACCTTCAGAAAGAACAGGGTACTTTCACTTGAATAGTCATTAAATATGGTGTTGCTGAATTAAAACCTCTTCTTTTGTCTTCCTGAAACTTCCACAGTCACAGTGAAGTTTTTTTGCAGTTTTAAGGTAGGAGTAAGTTAGAACTGTGGTTTTGCTTTAAAAAAAAAAAAAAAAAGTACTTACAACAGGAGCAGCTTTGAGAGCCACACTCACACACTCTCTCTCCCTCTCTGTTAGGCTTCATTTGATAGCTATGAACTGTGGATAAAGAATAAATATGGCTTTTCAGTGCCCTAGGACTCTCACCTGACTTATTTATGTCTGACCTGGTAGAACACCACTGACCTTGGAAAGTTTAATTGAGGCTGGGATTATATGGCACGGCTTGAGGCCACCTGAATTTAGAGGGTGTGACACACTTTCTCTCTCTTTACTGACTCTCTCGTGTCTGCTCAGGGATGCCTGTGTGGGTGCGCTTTTGTGTGCACATTTGTGTACCCTAAATTAAGCCTAGCAGTGGGGAAATACCCTGCTGTAAGCATATAGCATAGCACACAGGGAAAGGTTACTATTGCCAGGCAGGCAGTGTGAATGTATTAGGGTTATTCAGGGTTTCATTGGTTTGTTGTCTTTTGCTTTTTTCCTGGCACATTTTCTCTGAGATCTTAATTTTTTTTTTTTTTAGAGTTGACTCGTAACTTTTTATAACCTGATCATGCCCAAGAACTGAGATTTTAAAGTGTGAAGCAGAAAGAATTCTATGGACACTGCTTATTTAGATGCACCTGTACATATTGTGTTTAACATTCTTTAATTAAATTTAATTAAAGCTTAGGAAGAATGGTGGACATTTTCACTCCCTTTGCTTTTCATGAAGAAGTTACAGATGCTTAAAATTCTCCCCTTTTCATTAAAATGTAAAGAGAAGGGGAAAAACAAGGCAGGAGGAAAAGATCTGTAAGAGCAAAAGGTGGAATAAAATGAAATGGCATAGATATCTGTTAGCCAAAGACAACTATCTTTCCCACTGGAGATTGTCTCTAGGTGGACATAAACAGCTCTCATCTGGGTTTCGTCAAGGCAGAGGCCAACAAACATCCCATATTATGCACGGAGTCTTTTTATGGCACAGACTATTGTCCACTGGAGACCGAGCAGACACCACTAAGCAAACCTCACCTAAGGCCACAGGCAAGCGTCAAGTCCAATGGGGATTCCTCTCCCATCAAAAGCACTCTCCCTTTTCCAGTCTGCAACATATATTTTCCCTGTTACTCAAAGTTTATCAGCACCAAAGCCCTGAGACAGCCTGGCTTAAGCCACACAGGTAGACATGAATGTTGAACTGTTTGAAAGGTTAAAATATTCCTGGATGGAGACAGTCTACGAACATCCTCAGAAATAAAATGACTCCATGATGCTTTCAAAGCCAAAATTATCCATTCTGTGCCTTATCCGTAATGTGCTGCCCGCACTGAAACCGTGACCGTTTTCTGTTTGTAGGTGTCGTAGGAAATGAAATGAGGAGAGGGTTGCTGTTAAGAGCAGCCGCAATTCCCCTACCTCTTTCCAACAACCATGAATCAGGATATATTTTATTATTTTTATAGTTCTATGCAGTGATGTAAAGCTTACCTGAGTCCCTAGCAAGGTGATACCAAGATCTAGACACATTAAAATCCTGGAGAAGCTGGCAATTAAATATGTGCTGTTTGCAATTCACAGTACGATTACCAGTCTCTCTATTACTAAATCCACAGTAGGGATAATTGCATCTGCACAGGAAAATATCCAAGATGGGTGAAGAAAGCACAATAGTAAAGCTATCTGCAGCTGTCTCTCATCATCGGTGACATCCTACAGACGCTGCAGACAAACTGTATTTTTGGAAGTCTCTGGTGAGCAGAAGAGATTTTAGAATGAATAACAGACATCAAGAGGGAATTATGCCTTTTTCTCTCTTTTTCAGCGACCCCTCTCTTCCCACTTGGTGAAGCAGCATCCTAAGTGGCAGAGCTTTCCAACAGCCAAGAATAATACCGAACAGTTTCAGAGCTGCACTGTGCTCTGCAAGCCAACTCAACACACTGCACTATTGTCATCCGAGAGGCTACCTCTGAACACCCAGGAAACTGAAAGCTCACCTAGAATCCAAACAGTGCCACTGCTGATCACATTAACATCTGGTTTTAACTCGATTTCTGTCTGGTCCACCAGCTACCAGCATTTATCATGCTCTCAGAACTATTGGCCAAGATTTCAGGATTCAACAATTTCCTAACACTATGCTTAAGTCCCTAAACAGGACAGTAAGGCTGTCCCACAAGAGTATAATTAAGTCTATAAATTAAAAATATATACATATCAAAAGAGTCTCATCACTAATCCAGACCTGTCAGTCCTTCAGTATAAACCTACCTGCATTTATTTATTATAAATGGAAAATAAAACACTAATACTGATATACTTCTGAAGCACTAGAGACAATAACACAAAAACATGTGCCAAGAAAAAAAAAAGAAAAAGAATTTTTCTGTGATCCTTATTTATTACATTTTTAATAGAAAGTCGGCAGAGGTCTTATCTGATGTCATTTGGTTTAGGTTCCATGGTATATTTTTTGTATTTGACCAAATTCCCTTATCTTCTCATTGCCTGTGTACTGCTCTGCTAGCATCCAACAAACTGATATACTTATCTTCAATTTTATAATACAGTTTTAGCTTCCACAGGATAAAAAAAAAAAAATAAATAAAGAGAAAGTGGAGAAAGGAAAATTGCATCTGAGATACTAAACATATCAGGCATGTGTGAGTGTCAAGGAATCCAGCAGTTAACCTTCTTCACTACAGAACCTTTAATTGTTAAAAGATATTTGACTCATAGACTTGTTACTATTTTTCTCTTATTTAAATTCTTAGTTATTCCTATTTATATAGTCAAATTAAGAAAACTGTTATGATCTCAGGCACTACCCAGTGAACATTTCAAAGCAAGGTTGGTGGTCATTAGTTTTCTGTGATTGCAGTTAATAACCAAAGGTGAAAAGATAATTAGAAGTGACAATTCTGAGGCAGGGAATATAAACCAAGGGCTAATGAGCAAGTTATTGTGCAAGTGTCCATTTTCTCTTTAGAGCTTTATTTCCCACTCTGTCACGACATTTTTCCCCTCACTTTATTCCTTACACTTCACACTTGTTACAGCTCTTCCCTCTCTCCTCAACATTCTTTTCATAGCTCTACCAAAAAGTTACCTGAAAATCACTATAAACAGCCACTTCCTTACTTAATGTGCTTGTTCATTTTTCCTGAGGATCTCTTGTTACACATGACTTACCTTAATTTGCTGTGAGCTTGTCCTTTCCTGGTTGTAGCCCTTCCTCAGATGTCCCACCTTAGGCAGAGTCTTTTTCCTCTCCATAGAAGCCAAGATCTGATTTGTGAAGCAAACCTCCTTCAGTCATCCATTCAACTGTCCAGCTTATAACCAAGGCATGTTTGCTAAGAGTTGAAGATAAAGACATAACATTGTTTGACATTTTTTGTCACAATTAAACAAAAACAAGAGTACAGAAATCAAAACAAAGGGCTTAGAGAGATGGAAGAGGACAGACAAGAAGAATATGAGTAGGAGCCAAGCTCTCAGCTGAAATAAATCTGTCTCATCAGCCAGAGTGAAGCATCACCAATTTAAAGCATCTGAGGATCTGGCCCAAGGTTAGCTTTATTTTGCTTTGATAGAAAACCACATCAATAAAACTGGAAAACAATGAACATGGCCCTAGTACATCAAGCTGGGCTGGGTCTGAAGAAAGGGAGCTAACTGGCTTATTATATAGATGTTATACTTTGACAAAATGTGACAACTACACCTTTTCATTTCCCCAGTGGCCTCCAGGATACTTAAGATTTAGTATCCTATAGAACACTTTAAGCTTGAGAAACTTCTTCTTATGGTTTCCTATGAGTCCTGGAGGCTGTGAAAGAGATTACAATACTAACTTCTCTCAGCTTGCGAGGGATATGCTAGTGGACTAATACCAAAGTCTCCTCCTTGTAACTGATCTGCAGAAGTGGTACATCAGGAACTACAAATCCTTCCCCTCCAAGGCAGAAAACAAACCATTTGCAGCTCCACATTTTTTCACAGCCCTGCCAAGTTCCAGGCCAAAAGTGTCAGCATTGCCACGGCTTCTGATCTTGTGCAGCCATCAGTATAAAATGTGCAATTTCCATGCACATCTATTCTGGGCTCAGTGCAATTTCAATCCCCAGGACAGCCAAGGCATGGTGGGATCAAACCTGCTTACTCTCTTTTGAAGTCAGGTTGACTGAAAAATAAGAAATAAAAAGAAGAGAATGGTAAGACAGAACAACAACAAAATATTCTTGCGTGCTTGGCCATCCTTCCTTTTTCCCCACATGACAAAATCCATTGGAATATTTTGTTATGGAGTACAGGAGGAATGAATAATCCTCTATGTCAGGCCTTTTGAAAGGCTTGTTTTACCTGCATGTCATTCAGCCATCCTCAGAGGAAAGTGCCTGTGATTTTTGGTAGCTGAGTGAGCACACAGTATAAACAGGTTCAGATCTACTCAAGGTTCCACAGATGGAGATCTGCAGAGGAGAAAATTGGTTGTGAGCCATCTGAGCAAGGGAGGGTATGGCTCTGCTATGCACTTTTGTGCTTTTTCCATTTCAGTTTCAGCTAATGAAGGGAATATTAGTATGTACCTCTTGAAACCATGTTTTCTACATATTCACCTGGAGCCTGGGGAATTCTTCTCAAGCCAGAATAGAGCAATTTACTGAGTACTCCTAAGTGATCTACTAGCATTGAATAATGCTGATTTACTCACATCTGAATATCAAAGATTGGTCCTGACACATTTATTCTCCTTGTCATGATATCTTTCAAAATCATGACATTCTGGGAAGCAGAAGCATCACCAGATGCTCTTGATCAGTTCAATGAACCACCCACAACATCTGTTCTTTCCAAGACTCTTAAAGGAGCACAAGACTGGAGAGAGCTGGACCCACTTTAGCTCCTGATTCAACATATTTCTGAGATGTTTATATCCTACAGTGGAGACAAACTAGGGATATCTGTCCCTATGCAGTGAACTCCCCCGAGGACTAATTATCACTGCCTGTTAACTCAAAAAATCCCACTTTCGCTAAACTTTCCTCCATAAATTGGAAGTTGATCTCAAATCAGGCCAAAAGCTTTTGGAAGTTTAAGTAGCCTTTTTTAATTCCCCATCTTTATACTTCTGTGAGCATCTAAAGTTTTTCAGTCCAAGCAAATAATTCCACTTGAAACACTGCAAGAGATTTCCCGTTCCCTTGAGTTTTCGAAAATGCTTTTGCATCTACAGTACTTTAAACCCAGCTGAGCCTCAGATAAGCTTCACAATTTGAATGGCCACCACCTTATCACAACCTACATCTTTTTACACTCGCACTTGGATCTTTGCATGTGGAAACCAGAACAATAAACTCATGGATGAAACAAAACATATACGCACATAGCTACTTACACAGTCAGATACAAATCCAACATACATCATTCAGACTTCTGATTTTACAGTCATAAATCCTGGCTGCAAATATTGAGGAGCCCTTTTGCTTTTCGATTACTGTCAAACCCTGGGTAACGTTCCTCTCTCTGTGTGTGCATGTACATAGGTCTATACACGTGTCTATACATAGATACACATTTCTGTATTTTGCACTTCAGCCTTTTTTTTTCCATGACATTTTTAATGCTTATTTACCATCTCCCTTGGCCTACATTCTTTTCTCCTTAGCACACTAAGTACCTCGGTTTCAGTTGTATAAGAGGCATGATTTGATTTACAGCGTTAAGAGATTTTAAACAATACATTTAATGCTGAGAGGGGCCTGAAGCAACATCCTGAAGCAACAGGCTAGCTTTCCCTAGGCTTAAAAATTAAGATTCACTGGAGTATGAAGGTCAATGGGAGACTCAGGAAAGGGCAAATGGTCTAGTATGATTACACTATGTCTGAACCAAACTGGCTTTCCCAACAAAAATGTGTCAAGTAATACAGACAACTCATAGATATGAATTTCTTCTCTGTGCTTCTGCCAGTGTTATATTTGAAGAATCCTGCCAAAGAATTTAGTCCCAAACCTTGTGGTTTGTATTAAATAACAGGATTTAATAAGAACTGTTTATATTTTCATGACATCACAAAAAAAATAATATAATAACCTACAGAAAAATTCCTCTTTCCCAAGCTCAAATTATAACATATCCTGAAACACAGAAACTGAACCACAGCTGTTACAGAATACCAGCAAGAAAAGGTCTATCCCCAGCTCCTCCCTGCCCTTCTCCAGAACTGCACATCCAGCCTGCGGCCCTTTCTTTGCTGACCTTTTTCTCAGGACAGTTCCACAGCACACAGAGGGCCAGATGAGCTAACAGTAGTCACTTCTACACATCTCCCTTGATCAGTGGACATTCTTGGCCCTAATGAAACCAGAACACCTGGAAAAGGTGACCAGAAGAGACACCGTCAGGCAAACTGCTTTTAGGTACAAAAATACACTCTCTTCCATGGCACATAAACACTCCTGGATCTTGTGTTTGTGCAAAGCAGGTATAAGCATCAGCTTGAGCATTTAGAGATGCTAAGCTTATGGATACCACTGTGTGAAGTTAAACCAGAACTCCTGGAGACAGCACACCTTTACAAGAACACAGTAAATGCAGCTGTGTGATGCCACAGTGAAGATGCTAAGTGCCCTGCCCATCCAACAGCTGGGATCGATTGGGAGATTAAAATGACTGATTTAGGTTTTGGTCCAGCATAACAAAAGCAGGAGATCAACACATATGACTAAAAGGAATTAGAAGTCAGATCAGTTTTGACTAATGAGGAGGGATATCTTCCTTTGGGACATCTGATGAGTTTACTGTCCCAGCTGCCCTCCCTACCCCTGCTTCCACAGCTACGTGAGCTATGGAGTCAATCCTGAACCACTGCAGGTTACTGTACACTGTTTGAAAACCAGCTGAAGTTGGTGATAATCTACCATAAAATAAATGCTGTAAGTAGTAGTGTGTCAGGGGCTGACTGACAAGCCATACAGATATCTTCACAACAGAGGCAGGGCTGGAGGCAGTAGCCTCCTCAGGCATCCCAAGAACAGCCATTTTATCAATCAAAGGCTTTGTAACAGACCAACACATCAGGATTTCAGTGTATGAAATTCCCCGTTGCCGAGATATATGACAAGGCCTCCAAATTCATGTGAACTTAGTTTAAAATGTGGCTAAGTGGGATGTAAGGATGTATCTGTTGTGCGGATCCCTGTGCAGAATTTCAGTCTAGGGAGTCTGTCTTCTACAGGGGAGATCTGGTCAGAGATAACGTAACCCAAAACCATGTGAACCTCCTGAAGATTCTTTCTGCAATGGAGTGGAAATTAAAGTGAAACAATAAAAATAGTTATTTCCCACTCTCTGATTGTTTTCCCCTTCCCTGGCCATATCACTATTGACTCAGTTATATAATAATATGAGCAACAATTGAAATAAGGGGGTTATAAAACCCAAAGACATATCTTTTATGTTAGCAAAAAGAATAGCCCTATCATAATATTAGACACGTATGGTCCAGTGTTAGTTACCAGACCCTGAAAACCAGGAAAGAAGCACAAATAGGAAGGTTAGCACAGTGCTGGCTGAGTGGGGAAATGAGAAGGCCAAATGTACATTAGTCAAAGAAAGAAAAATAATATCCCAGAAAATGAATAAGAGATAACTATCCTCAGAATAATACTATATAAATACATTTGCTGTAGGTCACATAAAAGATTCATGGCACACACATGTACAGGTCAAATTACCTTTAAATATTAAATTTCTTTCCAGCAGGGAGGAATTTCAGATTTATGCTGTTTTCATAAAGAAAAAGGATGCACCCCATGCATTATTATTTGCTGACAAATGATAGCTTCTGGGTTTGCCTGCAAGATATAGGTTAGAAATAGTCTTCTTCATGATTAAAAAAAAATTTAGAAAAAGTGAATCATCATGAAATTCATCTCTTCCCCAAGAAGTTTCTGCCTTTCTTTTTTTGGCTCATTAAATCAATATTTTCCTATTGTGGAACTACAGAAGTTAGCATTGGAGAACACCTGTTATGCCACTTAAAGTAGTCTGTTTCCTTGCTAATGTAGTTGGGTTTTTATTCCCTGCAGCACATTTTGGGCAGTCCAACTTTAAAAGATTCAGGAACAAGGTTACACTGTTCCCCTGGAGACATGATTCCACACACACCTCAATGCTCAGATATTTTCATATTAACAGGTCTAAGCAGGAACAACAGAACAACAAAAAGACTTGTAATAAAAGTAAGGTATGAATTCAAAGCTCAGCATGCAATGGCAGAGAGCGGTAAATGTATTCAACAACTGGTAACAAACTATTTCTCCTGAATTTGCGGTTCCAGTTTGGCCTTCACCAGTTGAAAACAAATGTGTTATTATATCTTGGCTCTTTGATGGTCTCTGTGGAATGAGCTGTGACTCTTCCAGATGGATAGATGTTCAAAGCGTGCAACCAACTTCATACTGATGCCTCTAAAACTGAACCCAACTCTTGATTACAGACAAGCAACTAAATAATTTAAAATACGTCTAAAGGTCTGGTACAAGCTCATAATAAAAATATCTTCCAAACACATTATAATATCTAACTAAAAATATTCTAAGTGTCTTTAATAATATACAGATAAAGATTCATAATCAGTCTTAATTGCGCTGTGATTCTTCACCTAATTTAGAAGAAATTGGTTTTCTTTCAAGGCTGGCTGAGCCTGCATAAGCACCCCCTTTGCTTTTGGCAAGGCTCAAAGCAACACCAAAACCAGGGTGAACACCAGAAGATGCTGGCAGGCTTTAGCTCACTTACAGGAGATAAGCAGCAACTGCTGCATTCTGGAAGAGATTAACCCTTCATCTCTCTGGTTCTAATGGCATCTACTTAGAGGAAGAAGAAAAGCATCACTGTCATTATTTTCTCTACCTAGAGAGTCTAAGTGATTTTTATTTTTTTTTTTTTTGCTTTCCACATCTACTCAAAGTAATTGCATGGACCTGCTCAGTTTTAGACCTCTGAGTCATAGGGCTCTAGTGTATTTAGCAATGGCCAACTCCATCATTCCTCTTCCTCCCTCCAGCAGTTTGAACTAATATTTCTGACTGCAAAGTGGCTGCGGAGGTACCTTCTGCCACCCCTGCAGTAACCTCTGGCAGAGAAGCAGTAACCTCCAGCAGCTGAGGCCGCGGGAGTTTGTGAGTCAGAGCCTTCAGGTTATGAACTCCCAAGCAGAGCGGCAAAGTTCAAGGCAGAACATATTGCACAGAGGAAGCTGCCTCTGTGAGCTGCGCCTTGGAAAGTACAGCACATTCTGTCCTCAGTCATTCAAGGGTAGATATGGAACCAAGGCTAAGTTGCTTCAAGGGATTTCTGTCACGCTGTGGCTGTTTGAGTGTAAACCTCGGTCCTGAAGGAAAATCCTATGGTCAGATTATTGATTAATCTTCCTCGCTGCCTCTCTGGCCGGGTTTAGGGAAACCTCCTTCCTAGGCTATGTGTTACATCACAAGAAAACCTTCCTGGTAAGGGATTTCGTGAAGTCTTTAGCCACTGGTGTGCTGCTTGTGCAAGTTAGGACCTATCTGCTAAGGCGGTGAGAAGATAAACCTCTGATTCACTGCAGTTCTGGTGGCCTCAGTCTACTGACAGCAGTACCCGTTCAACCAGCGTTATTTCCTAAAGATTATTTTCGATCATGGGATGTCCATCATTTGCAATTAAAACCCTGTTGAGATTTCCTGAATAAGACTTTATTGATTTAAATCAACAGAAATAATAAATACAATGAAGTATACCACTTCAGCCAGGAACTGTCAGACGTGGGAGCTTAAAATTCACAGCCCTCAAGTCGTCATTAGACAAATAAAACTCAGTGGGTGGAGAGACCCATGGAAGGCAAATACAAAAGAGGCATGTTACACACGGGTGCAAATTTGTTTTCCTTTTCACTGCAAGTGAACGCTCAGGGAAAAATGTTTGCAGCGTGGGCCCAGCTCTAATTTCAGTAATCCCCACAGCTTCGTCTAAGGGCAGGAAAGCCATTCTTTCCATTCATGGTGTTGACTCTTTGTTGCCACCACGCTCCGGCCGCTCCTGCAGACCATCTGGCAGAAGTGAACTGGCTAACCTCATTTTCCAAAGTGCACACCTCACCCCGTTGCTCCAGCCGCCATCCCCCTGCCTATGGACACAGGCACAGGAGATTTCTTTCCCTTTTGCTTTTCTTTCTTAGTGTTGAGGCTCTAAGAGGGATAGTGTCCGTCTTTCTTACCAGAGCCTCTTGATCTCAGTGTGCTCTCTTTTGCCTTTCTTTACCCCCGCGTCTCTACCCGCCTGCTTTGTGTTTTATCTCTGCCTGTAAAGTTGTGTGATTATGGATAGAGAAGTCACCACACAAACAGGATAGAATTCACCACAATGGCTGTTTTGTTCATATACATTTCACTGTCTGTCTCTTGTCGGAGCGTGGCTATCATCTTCTACTAACAATATCCCTGGGTAAATGATAAAGTCAACTCTGGAGTAAAGCTAGACGTTTTATCAGCATGTTCAAACTATCCCCTTACAGCTCTGTACTTGCCAACTGCACATCCTTTTCCTACACAAAGACTCAATGCACATTAAAAAGGCACTTATTGAAGCTGGTGTTTGTTTGCAGAGCGGGTGTGGATCCCGCTCACTGTGGCATTCACCCTCCATGTTTTTTTCCTCTCGTCACCCAGAGAAAACTGGGTGATGCAGTTATGCTCTCTGACAAGCTCTTGGCTCAAGTTCGGGGTTGCTGCACTTCTTGCCAGGTCATTCCTCTTCGTTCCTCCACTGATGCTAACTGATGGATTTCCCTTAAGCTGATGACGGAGTTGATCTAATGCCTTGCTGCAGGAGAAAAGTCACCGCAGACACAAGATAAAAGATAGGAAGCTCTGAGGCCTGTGTTGGCTGGTATCCTGAAGCCACAATAAATCGATAACAGGGGACCCTAATATACTATCCATGCGTCAAAAAGCAAGAGAATGATAAACCTCCAAAAGTCTTTCCCACTCTCAAATTTGGTGATCAGATTAATGCTGTGAAACACTCCCCTAATAAAACAATTGCTTCCACATCTTGCCAGGCCAGGATTAGCAGCTGTCTGTACTGATAAAGTTTGACCTGTAACAAAAAGTAAAGTTGCAAAGCAAAGGTGGTTCTTAATGTTCATTTATTTTGCTCTATAACATAAACAGCAGTTAAGGTTAACTGTTTTGGACATGAGTGCTGTGCTTTGCCTGGAAATGCTCTTTTTCTATTTGTCTCTCTGATGTCGGGATCTGAGCAGATTTCTCAAGAACTTAAATCTTTTTCGAGTATGGTATCCCTTTCTCTCCATCCTTTTCCTTGTATCCGTTTAAAAGAAAGAGCCTTTGCAGAAGAACTGCTCTGTCTCCTGAGTTTATATAGCAGTTGGTGCAACAGGACCCTAATCCTGGCCGGATGTTTAAGAGATTAGGAAGAGGAGGAGGATGCCTGTTTATACAGAAGTCTTTCTCTTGTTAGTCAAATAAAGAGAAATTTTCCTATTGGTTTAATTCTTAACTGTTTTGACCTCTTACATCAGGGTTAAATTTGGCCCTTTGTTCTATTGCAGGCTAAGACACTGTGAGAAGAGATGAGCTAACTACTTAATTTAGTTTCATAGGGGTTTGCGTTGCTCACAGTTTCCAGCTTCTACATCCCAAGCTAATTCCACTTCAAGCCCAATGGGAGCTTAGCACCTGAATGAACATAGTCTCAGAAGTCAAATAAATAAGAAGAAAAGGATGAAAGATTGAATTATAAGAGAATGAAAAACATTTTTCCTTGTCTGAGGATGTGAACCCTTCCAGTTTTGCCTGAACTTAATATTATTGAGCAGAAAAAGACTGCACTATAATGATTGCTTATCTCTCTCTTTTCTCTATTTCCCTTGAACAGTGGTTGGAAGTTTTCATTTCCTATGTCATTTATAATGTGCTGTGGTTTGTATTTTTGTTTTTGTTTGGCACGTGTATTGTGAAAAGAGGACCTGTTACAGACTGCATTGCTCTTCTTCATCCCAACCAGCATTAACAATAATGTCACCATTTCTCAGACTGCAGCACATTCTGATCAGGGCTGGATGACTTAACTATATGAGAATTACGCATTGGTCACTGATCTGAATCCAGTCTGTATTAACAGTAAGCTTAGGCAAAATAATGCCTCTAATTTTGAAAGCATGCACATAGTGAGAAACTGCTTATAAAAATGCCTGTTTCTGGTAAGTTCAACAGAAAGATGAGGACTGTGTAACAGCCTTGAAACCCAAGCCAACCTCTAACTTATAAAAATTATCTTTCTAGGTCAGGGTTATGGCACACTGGCAAACATATGTGTTGGATGTGCTCGACAGTACCTGCCCTGTTCTGTTCATTATCTAAGAATGTCCATCTGGAATTGTAGAAATTACCACAATTTCTGCAGGGTTTTTTTTTCCATTCTGGGACTAATCCAATTCCCACTCCAATTCCCATTAACGTCCTATTAGCCCCTTGCTGTGACAGTGACCAGAGTGTTGAACTTTCCTCAAATTTGCCCCAGTGCAAACTTTTACTGCTCATTTAACTTTTTATCCCAAAGCCAAATGAGCTCTTGCCTAAAATCCTGCAATTTGTAACAGTAACATTTATACGAACCTTTTCTTCTACATCATCTTTCTAACCCATATAACAAATGCTGCACTGTAATTGACTGACTGTCCCAGGTCATTTCTCCTGGGGACATTAGAAAAAGTTTAGATTTAAGATTCATATTGAAGTTTTGCCATCAAAGCGACATAAAAGGTTTCTGCAATGTTAGATGCTGTTCTGCCTCTGCCTTGCCTAACAAGTGGCTTTAAGACGGCGAAGCAGCTGAACACATCTGGCTTCAGTCACCTAAGCTTGCAGGTCACTGGATTGCTCTTTCTGTTGTCTTTTGCCATAAGGATTTTTCCCAACCAGATCGAAAGCTTTTAAGTAGCTGTATGTTTGTGCCAAACGCTAATTGAATGAAAGGGAAAGATGTGAGCCAGATGCAACAGGCTAAATTCCCTCTTGAAGTTAATGGAGTTACTTCAAATTTAAACCCATGAATCTCTGATGAGGATCTGTCCTGGACGTTCAGTTCCAAGAAACAGCAAGACATGCTGAAAAGTTGATACATCCTTGTCTGAAGTTAGAGAAGGAGCAGAAGAATCTAAGAAAAATGTGATATACAGATCAATTAACTTTTTGATTAAAGATACATATTTCCTGTTACAAGCAACACTTTGTATTCCTCAATTCTACAAATGAGGGTTTTTGAAGAAGTAAATTCATGTATTTTGTTGGATGGACTTCACTTGAGTGTCTCTTACCTGATTTTTTGTCAGTAGATTGCCCATTTTGCATCTGCATAGCAGTTTATGAAACACTGATTATCAGTTACCTTCCCCACTGTCAGCAGGTACACAAATCACTTCTTTAAGACACATTTCATTGCAAGGCAGCATTCAGAAACAGCGATGGCTCAGCAGTAGAAATAAGAAAGTATGTGGGGTTGGAATATTGGAGAGATAGATACTTCCCCAACATTACAGTCTAAGTTAAATCTAGAAAGACATAATATTCTCCATAGCAGTTGCTGTTTTTCTATGGAGTTCCCCAGTTAATGGGGGAACCCATTCATATGCATAACATAAATTTTTCAATAAAAATGTAAAAAAATATGTGGGTCTGAGCAGGAAGCTTTCCCATACTTAGGAAGAACTACTATTTTATGTTTCCTTTCCTATTTCAAAGCAGTTTTAACATTAACTGAGATTTCAAAATAAACTTGTATTATGAGTCAAAACAAAACATTTCATCTGCATAACATCAGAGCATTCATTCCCACAGTGACCTTTTCAACTTGAAAAAAATTGCACAATAAATACTGACTTTTCCTTCATAAAAGTAATTTGAAATAATAAATTTATGCTTCAGTATAGACACATGATATTTCAACATTACTGAAATACTTCATTGCATTATTTTACAAAATCAAATACAATTGAAACAGACTTTTTTTTTCCTCTAAAATGGATGTTTTTGCTCAAAGCTGCATTTTGACTCTCCGGAATTGTTCAACAAAAAATTTCTAGCTGGCTTGAAATCAAGCTTTCTGCTTTTGACAAAAGTGGAAGTCGAGGCGCTGGGTAAAAACCTGACCACCCATGAGAGCTTTGCTGTTGACTGCAATAGAGCCCAGGTTTCCCCCACGGAATTCGATGGCGTCATGAAATTTAGAAGTACTGGCTCCACACTATTCAATGGCAGCAAGAGATTAAAGAGGAGTTACACAGGATGGTGATAGTAGAATGTAATGTATATGGTTCAGATTTAGTACATATCACAGAATAGGCCACGGAGGTGAAAGGGGAGCTGGGCAGGAATTCCAGCTGAACTAGCTCACTTGTCCCTAATCCCTGCTATCTGATGAACTGCCCTTGGCAGGGACCACAGTAGTACAAAAATTATGCCAGTGTTCATGTGTCAAAGGTGAGAGAAAGCTAAAAATTACTTTGCATCAGATGGCTGTAAAAGATTTCCAAAGTTTGTCCTGGATCAGTTTCCCCAGCCACTGAAGAAACAAAAGTAGAGCTCCCCATCAGTGCATATCAGCACTAATTCCTGTATATCATTTCTGAAAGGCTTCAGCTCAGAGACTCGTTTTGTCCATCAGCTTGGCTGAGAGGTATGTCAACAGGGGAATATGAAGAGACCAGACTTAAAAACACTCTCTGAATGGAAAAGCAATCCAGGGAATGAAAGGGAAGGCGGAAGAGGAGGAAGGCAGGGGAGAGACAGAGGGAAGAAAAAAAAGAAAAGAAAAAAAAGCCACGTTAAAAAATCCAACCAAACACCCCTACCAAAAAAAAAAAAAAATTATGAGAATAAACTAGATTCCTCTGGCCTGACAGATGATTATACCTGTAGACTTCAACATGCACTGAAATGTAAACAAAAAGAAACAATTTGCATTTTTTCTTTCTGTTGCCAAACATAACGTGTCATTTTACAATTGCCATTAAGGATTATTGCTCTCTTAACACTATGCCTTGAACAGTTTGTGCCTGTTGTTTGCTTGCTGCCCCAGCAGAACGTACCAGGCTGCTGACATTTTTGCACTGATGTTGTCTTTGTCCTGCTTTAATGCCATTTTCTGGGTTGTGCTTATTCCAAAAACATTTGGGGTTTTTTTCTAGACCTGAAAGCTGTCCTCCATGGAAGCATGTCACTCATCACCTCCTCAATCAGACTTAAGTGCTGATGGTCTCATCTCCTATATGCATACTCATTCAAGTTCTGGGGTGACCAGACCCATAAAGCTTCTTTTCCTATCAGTGGAGTGTAACCTGGGCACTATCTTGGAGTCCACTTGTGCCAGAATCAACATTCAAATTACTAAATTCTTTTCTGATCTGTGGTCTCCCTCCCCCCTTTCCTTCTCTCTCTCTTTTTCTATGATTCCAGGGAAAGGGAAACAAACCACAAGCATTCATTAAGCAAACAGCTGTGGACTGGAGGAGATCAGAAGTGCAGTCTGGAAACCATGTGTGCTTCTCATGTTACAATAATTGGGAAATGATGATCAACGGCAGGTATGGAAAAACAATAGTCATAGGTATGTGGGGGAAAAAATAAAAAGTAGAGTATATCCGAATTCTGCCCAGAATAGTAGATCTGCTCTGCAATCTAGTTGATCACTGAAGGTTTGCGGCCTAGAGAGCACAAATTGGCATCATGTGAAACTACTCGAGTGCTGACAGAATCCCCTCCCCTCAAAAATATGTTTATATGCAACATAATGCAAACGTCAATTAAAAAGATTGTGTTTAGCCACCGCATTTTATTTTCCTCTCAACCTGTGATGTAATCTGTTCATCTGTTAGCTGTTCACCACAATGTGTTGCAGAGCCTTGTGCTCCTTCTGAATTACCTGAGCCAGGCAATTATGTGAATTCTCACTGATCTGCCCGAGAAAGTCTTGCTGTCTCACGATGCCATGGGACAGTCTAACATGTTAGCCACTTTACTGGTGTCCACAAATTAAACTCACATGTCAGCATGCAAAGCATCCAGCTGTCTTCACATTTTGAATGGCAGTAGCCTTCTTTATTTCACAGATTTTTTTATTCACTTGGAGAACCAAAGACTTTGACGTGTTATCTCCACAATAAATTATCATAAACCAGGTTAAGCTATCTGGTCCATATATCACTTAATATTTTTTCAGGTGGCTCAAGTAAAGGAACTTTGGTTTTATGTTGCAACAATACACCATGGGCATGTTCCACTGTTCATCAGATGGGCTGTGGGACAATCCTGACAAACATTCTCCATCTCAGAGATGAAATTAGCAGCACTGCTGATCCTTTGCCATTGCTATTATCTTGTTATAACATTATGCTGAATTGGAGGAATATCTATTTAAAAAAAAAATCTCATTTTCCACTCAGTCATTGACCTCCCTGTTGAGAACACACACATGCACACATAAAACCAAATTATATTATTAAAATACATCTGGACTAAGAACTTGGATTAAGACTGATGACCGGGTTTTCATAGACTTCCCAGCTGACTTTGGCAGTACACTCCAATCACAACTGGCTAAAGTTGGCTTCACCCCAACAGTCAAAGGTTTTATTCCTTAAAACGATGGTTTTTAACAATGAACAGCCCACCGCCTTACCTGATTCCTTACAAAGGAAACTGAGCAAGAGCAAATTCTTTATTTTCCCACTCTCTTAACGTACAACAGTTGTCTTGAAAGTGAGCGATCTCCCAAGAAGGATAGGAAGAGAAAGGCACAGAGTCAGTATTTTTCTTCATCATCAGACTCAGATATACCTCGTCATGTAATCATCACATGTGGCTGTGTAAATATTTCTAGAGTACTTTAGCCATGGACCTTAACCGCTGCCACACTGAGCACCAGGACAGACCCTACGCTGAGAATAGATCACCCTCTGCTCCAGATTTGGTAGAACGACCCAGGAAATTAATTAAGAACCACAAAATAATTATGCTTTGAAGTAAATTAATGTATGCTGGTTTTCTTTCCCCATTTCCTTTCCCCTTATCTTTATTTACAGTTATCCTTTCGTTATAAACAAGGTCATCCTAAAATTATAAAAATACAGTAAAACATATGCTTTGGGGGTTTAGTGCTAACCCTGTACAGTCAGTCTTTTTATAGGAAAGCCCTAAAATTAAAAAGGATTTTGTCAAGTCCAGAGGCCTTCCCAATGTATTTCCATAGAGCAAAAAGCCAGCTCCAGTGAATGAATACCCTGCTATAGCGAACAATCATTTGGCAGCATAGGTTATTTTAATGGACACATCACTTTAAACGAAGCCTTCACCATCTGTTCTGCCCTCTAATTACAGATGCAAAAAGAACATAATTCACAATTGCATCATAAAAAAGTAAGATATAAGTGATTTAAATGCATGTGTATGTTCTTTATTCAATGCAGCATGCAGCTGTTATGTTGTTTTCATGTTTCAGACACAAATCAGGATGAAAATGGCTCTCCTTTGATAGAGTGAATTCCCTCACACAGGGCATTTTGTGTGCAGCAAGCAAGATTTCGCTAAGGGCAAAAATCCCTACTTTTTTCACATAAAAACCTACCCCAGAGTCTGTAAGAGGAAGATGGAATTTATATCCCTTAGCCAGAGGATGCGCGGGGCTGTGAGACAGCCTGTTCACAGCTACTCCCAAGGAGTACTGACAGCAAAAGCAGTCACTGATGCTCCACAAGGCTAATCCGGAGGATATTGAAGTCCCGGAGGGGTTAATCCATTGATATCAGTGGGTCAGAATACACACACATACATAGAAAAAAAAAAATCCCCCCCAGCTTTGGTGTTGCAGTAACATATTTTTCCCTGCATCGCCCTGCCTTCTCCCTAGTTTGGCCTATTTTAATTGTGTTGGGGAACACAACCTTGTCTTTGACCTGTAACCCAACATTTCATCCCTCTTGGACACCTTGCTACAGGGCAGGAGTCATGGCAAAGCACTTCCTCCAGCCCCTTGCACCGCGCTGGGTTTCAGCCTAATAGAAGATTTCACAGTAGCTGCACAGTATATAGCTCAAAAAGAGAAATTGGAGAGTTCCTGCTGAGTAGGAACTCATCTATCAGCTGCAGCAAAAGGCAGGAATATGCAAGCAAATAATCCATTCTAAAACTTAAATGATGCCATAAAATGAAAGAAATGCCAATTATTCTCAAGTGAGTCAAGATAGTTAAAGTGCAACCTTTTATTGGACTAACAAATCGGTTAGAAATAAAGCACACAAGCTTTCAGGATGAAAATGTATTTTCTTCAGGTGTTGGCAGCTTTTAAATTGAGCTATGGTCCAATCCAACTTTTTCTTAAGGATCAATATGGCTCCAGACATTTTATTCTTTCTTCTTTTTTTTTAGTCTTTTTGATCCAATAAGTTTTCTTTAAAGATGGCTGTTATTTTTTATCTACTTAGAAAAAAATCAAGTTTCAAATGAAAAATATTTTATTTTCGCACAAGTCCATAAAATTAGGATATTTTTCTTTCTAGGTTCAGTAGGAAAGGGAGTTTTAACAGAACTTTATTCTCTGTGTAGTTCTTCTAAAATAATAATAAAAAAAATACTTCTTATTCCAAGTTGGAGATACTTCTTTTACAGCTTTGCTCATCTTGATACAAGAACATAATAGCATCTTGATTTAGCTACACATTTGAATATGCATCTAATTTAAGCACAGAGTAGTCTTGAATGATTTCAGGAAAACTACTCCATGCTTTAAGTTAGATGCATATTTAAAGGTGTATTGTCAACACACGCTGCCACCTCAGCTCAGCTGAGTCCAGAAGATGATTCGAACTCCCTTTCATTGCTGTGGAGAATGAACTAAAAGCCAGAAGACCCTAACAGCTTCTATGTCTTGACTTACTGCAGTAAGCAGACAGTGGTCTTCCTGGAGTCAGACATTATTAGACTGCAGAGAGTATCATATAAGGTGAATGTGAGGAATATTTTTGTCTCACCGTCTGTAAAATGGGGATATAAATGTTATCACCTCCCTTTGAAATGCCTTGAACTCTGCAAATTTAAAAAATCCCACATGAAGGCTTCAAAAGTATCTTTTTATAGGTAAGGTGGATGAAAAAATGAAATTGCAAAACTTCCATTAGCTATTTTTGTCTTTCCCTTTGCAGTCAGTTTATGAGGTAGTCAAAACATTTCATCATTCAAAATACTCATCAGAAGTAATTCACTTTTTTTCCCCCCCAAAAAGAAACCTATTTTCTGTTCCTTGTCTGTGTGCTGCAGATGTCAGCTCTGAGCAGACTCTCACATGTGGTGGGTATATGGCTGCAGTGAAGGACAGGACACTCAGCTATCCTACACACAGCGTTTGACCGTTCTCCCCATATGTCATGGTATTACAACCAGTATAGTCAATTCTGTTTGATAGCCCAGCATATAATATGAAGTAAAAGAAAATTGGTTAGGTATGTTGGACCTCAGGCAGTTAAGACTTAAATGTAAGTCAGAGAACTTCAAAATCAATGAGAGTTTTTACAAGGCAACAATTCAGGAAAAGAGTTTGCAGTGCCAAGACAGCTGTGTACTGGTAAGAATCCTAGCTGCTTCTTTGGCACAAAACATATACTGGAAATAATGCAATCAAGCAAGTCCTCAAAATGAAAAATTACAGTAAAGCATCCTTAAAATAACAGAAGGTTTTGCCAGCACTTCCAGGCTTGGTATTGGTAGTATGCAAGATGTTGCATTTCTTCTGAGTAAGCTATTACTGTCAATTCCCAAGAAAAAGAATATTGACCAGCACTGGACTTTCCCAGTGTCATAATGTTCAGCCAACATAAACAGTTCAGTTCGAGTCATTGTTTGTCTCATTTCCAAGACAGTTTTCCAACGTATGCTAATTTGTTTGGAGAAAAGAATTGCATGGAGGAGGTTGCCTATTTAAGCTTAGCATAAATGATTTTTCCCCAGGCAAATAGAAGGAAAATCTTGATAGCAGAAAACTGCAACTTTTTAAAGAGCTGCTATTAGAAAGACTGGCTCTGGAAGGGGTATCAAAAGGCTATTTTTTGGGACTGAAATGAGCTGGTTTTGACCTGGCTTTGGGATCAGAGCAGGGGGTGGGAGAAAGGCGACACATCTTCATGTTCTTCAGTCTGCTTGTTCATTCTTGGGGGAATCTGTCACACCCCTGGGGATGCTCTGATCCTGGCCAGCTGGAACAGTCTTCCAAGGAGTCCTGCCAGCCCCGACTGTGAGAATGTCCTGAGCCTTTTTCAGCCATGCTCTCAACCCTCCACTCTTCACAGGGCAAGGAAAATGTGGCACAGACCCAGCTCCTCTAGTTTTATACTGCACAAAGACACCTCTGTGAGAGAGGACTCTTGTTTTGGCTGCTTGGGACCATTTTACTCTGCTTGACAGAGGGCTCTGCCCAATTTCTTCAATTTTGCTACTGAGCATTTCTTAAACTATTGAAAAAAACCCAGTATAATAGTATTTGTAGAGCAGAAAGGGAGGCAGAGCAAAGTAAACCCTTCTTACCCTTGTTTATGGTTTAGAGATGAGGATCTCTGCATATTAGGCAGCACATGCCCATGGGGGTTGCAGGGATGAGTTAGGTGAGGAGAGAGTAAGATCATATCTCCAACTTTCTGAATATGCTACTGTTCAGATCAGATAATCTGCTCATACTAAAGGTTGGCCCCTTCCTAGGGGCTGACTCTACTTCCATCTCCTTGGGGGATCCAGGCACCCAGTGAAGCAGGGATGCCTATACCACTCCCAGTGTGACTGAAGGGAGGGAGATTCATTAAGACCCCTAAAAAAATTCAATGCCTCCCCACCTCAGAGACATAACCTTTACACATTCTAATTCCAGCACCTAGCTGGCCCGCAGCCCAGTGAAAGACTCAACCTCTTTCCAGACTTGAGACATGCATTTACATACAGTGCAATGTGTCTGTGTATGTTATAAGACCTGCCATATAACTTCAGTGCCTCTCCTTTCAGTGAGGTCATGGGAGTAGGGCCACTCTGGAAAAAAAATAATAATTAAATGCTAAGTATTGGGAGATGGAGTCAGATTTTTTAAGATACTCACATAAAGATGCAGATAGATGCCAGCTGGTTTCCTAAACTGCCTTTGCCCCTAATTTCAGCTGACTTCAAACAGCTTTGAAAATCAGACTTTAGTAGCCTGAGTTGATTTTGCTGACTTGGAAATAAATCTCTTGGAAGTGTGAGTGAGCAAAGAGCACCCTCAGCAGCCTTTGACTTCAGATGATGCTCAGTGCCCCAGAAACTAGGTCACTCAGTGCTCAGGAGGATCACTGAAAAATGCAGGCACAGAAAGAAGTGGGTAGTGTTTGCTAGGGTGACTTGGGAAAGCAAGAAGTTAGTCCCTGGCCAAATTGGCCAGGACTGCTCCCAGGGGACAGGTTCTGCCCCATTGCAGTCAATTGGACTTTGTCATTGACTCCCTGGAGTTAGTAATTTTGCCCAGGACTCTTTTTGCTGCCAGACAGCTGTCAAATCCACTGGGCAATTTTTTTTTTCCTTTCTATTGAAATGCATAACATAGTGATGGGGTAGACAGTTATACCATTTGCAGAGGACAATGCCAAGGCAAAAAAATCCTCTTTTCCTGCCTATCCCTGATATCTCACAGAACTGAATGTATTTTTCAATACATGATTTCTCATCTGTTTAGTTGCCAAGTCCTAAGGGCTGATAGGGCTCAAAACAGCCTGAGAGAACTTGCCTGTCTTTATTTTCTTAGATTTGCTGACAACTTATCAAATAGACACAAACTACACTCTTTAAGCATACAAGGCAGCCTTTCAACTCAGTCCAAGATCACAGGTCAATGAGAAGCCAAGAAACAAACTCGACTAGGCTACAAGGCCTGAAAAACTAATATCGCTAACTTGGAAAATGGAAATAATCATTGTCAAGCAGGACCTTTTCTGTGAGGATTTCCTCCAACATATCTCTGTGCAAAAAGCTGCTACAGGTGCTCCCATGCTTTTGGCTTTTGCACACCAGGGAGATACACAGTTCAGCCTTAAACAGTCTAACTTAAATAACAAAAGCAGTCTAGCTGAAGCAGGCTAGATCATAGGCTACATTAGTTTGTTTCTCCACAGCCCTCATGTCTCAGGTCTAACATTTATTGTTCTTACAAGTATAGAATTCCCCTCAATACATTTCTAATTAGCTTATTCACCCTCAGTGGTGTTGTTCCCACCTTCCACCATGGGGAAGGAAAGAGAAGGGTCAAGCTGGACAAACACGAATGACTTGGGATGTTCTGCTCATTGTTGAATGAGTCACTGTACAGGGCAACATGGACACATCAAAAAGGGCATTCTGTATCCACTGAGCATAGTGCCAGCACAGCATTTTCTAAACTGTCAAACTTGGCTATGGCCCACCAAGTTGCGATGTAAACAGAAGTCTCATCACTCCTAAATTTCCTCATTTGCTGTCTGTGTTGGTAAAGATCCCACTATTTCAGTTGTGTCTCCGATATATATTTTGATTTTGTCTACTTTTCCAGGTGAAATACTCATAGTTCTGGTTACAAGACATTGAAGGAGCTAATGAATGGCCATTTTGCAAGGCAATTGCTTGCAAACACATTCTGGCAAGCTTTTCTCCAGGAAATTGCCACAGAAAATTCAACCCTTCTTCCTCATGTAGGTCTTGTGGGACCACTTAACTTTTTTTGAGAGATGTTGGGGGTTTAATTCATAGAAATTTCTACATTTTTGAGCTTCTTTCCAAGCTTTTCAGGCCATTTCCATTTTTCCCACGAGAAAGAAAGGAAAGCCACCATAACAAAGCAGGAGAAAATCACAGCCCACCTCGTTGCTGGGGAAGAAGTACCAGGGCTTGGATTTCATCTCTCCTCCCTTTGCCCTCTAGTACCTCTGGCCCATCCCCAACCCCAAGAGAAGGAAGATGGTTCTAGCTGCTCGAGGTAATAAAGTAAGACCTGGGAGGAAATGTTGTCTTTTGGGAAAACGCAAAACTGTGTGACTGCATTAAAGTCAACACTATTTATCTTCACCTCTTGTCCTACGGGACGACAAAGGGACACAACTGTTAGACCCAACCCCTCTGTGCAGCTGCAATGCAAAGAGGGCAGGGACTGGTACTTTCAAGTGTCAGACCTTTTGTGCCCAACTACTAGTTTATGAGGCTGATGTCAAGCATCTCACTCAATGAAGCCTTTGTCCTAGGTGTATAGGGCAGGACAGTGAAAAAACTACCCTGTCTTATATCCCAGGCTCATCCATCTTCAGCTCACCCGGTTGCTCCATTTTTAGGTTTTTTTTTAGGCTACCCATTGCGTTGCTAGTAAGGATTCCCCCCTCCCGGGTTAATGTACTGGAAAATTGCTCTGCATGTTTATGTGGGGGTCCCTTCCAACTGAAAGAGAAAAGGAAAGAGGAAAAAGGACTATTTGGAAAGAAGAATATTTTTCCCACTGAACTCACAGGGCAGACCCCAGCTTGTGGGTTCTGACCCTGATTAAGAGAATTTCAATGACCTGCTAGGAGGTTTATTGTGAAGTCTGGCAGAATGCACTTCCGAATGAAATTTTTTATTATTTATAATCACAAAGGTGGATTTGAATGGTGTACATTCCTCTCCTTCATCAGCCTCCTCTCTCTGAGACCCCAACTTTAAACCACCTCAGATCATCTAGATCCAGTTTGCTTCAGTTCTCCTTCAGCTCCTGGACCTTAGCCAGGTTCTCTGTTTTGAACCAGTCCCCCTTTTTTCTTTCTTTTATACAGTTAAAACTGGCTTGCACAATACAAATTTAACTGTTGTTGACTTTGGACCCAAGGACAGGGCAACACAAGTGATAGCATGATATGAGATAACTTGTAGCTGCTGCTGGATAAAAATAGCCAAAATCAAGTCCTACAAACAAAAAGTTTCCAGTGTTGAGGCTGTTTTTAGCTGAAATAAAACTTTGCATGGTCTCTGGGGTTTGAGCTGAGACTAACTTTGGACACAAGTGAAATACCACAAATGTCACAAACAGTGTCTGTAAACAAACTAAAAGTCAACAGTCCTATTTTCCCAGGTCCAGAAGAGTAGTCACTTGCTGTTTGTTCATAGATACCCATAGTCATGGACTGAACATTATAAGTGACTAGGATAAAGCCCTGTACTGAAAGGAACTTCATGGGAAATGCTCAATGTGTAATGTTAACGCTCAGGTGCTTTTCTGCTCCCATTAATTGAGGTAGCAATTTTTGTCTCTTGTCCAATGAAATCAACACGAGCACAAAATCTTTAATCTAAGTCTGTCTCCTCAAAGCTTCTAACACTGAGAAAAATATCCACAATTTTCTTCGCCCTTCTTTCAGCAACATTGCATCCTGTTACCCTAGAACCAAACTCCTGCTAGTTATCAGGGAAAAGGAGACTTTTATAAGTAAAAGGTCTTTAAAACACTTTTCTGTGGTTCCATACAGTTGGAAGAATATCTTTCCAGTTCTGGGATTATAGTTCATAAAGCGATGTCATTTCTAGTTATTGCTTCTCAAAATGAATTTCAAATACAGCTGTGAGGGGACATTAACTCCTCCTGTGTATAATAAGGGATTTCCACACATGGAGTTTTCTGTTATGGCCAATAGTCACAAAATCTACTGCAGAAGCTGGAGTGAGGTTCTACCCTTTTCCTAAGCTTCTGTTTACATCTTGGCAGTAGCTCTTTCATTACTAAATATAGATGCAGGCAGGGATGAAGCTTTTGCTCCAGACAGTTAGGATGGATGGTGTGCTCAGACCAAGGGGTGGACTGAGACTCACCTCCCAGAGCAAGGGTTTCCACCCTTCCTATCCTAGGAATCAAGTGACGTCAAATTCCCCGTGACCCCAAACCCTGAGCCAAACCGTTGGCATGATTGACCTGTTTATTTGGGTAGAGCATAAAAGAATTTCAGCAAAACTGACAAACCAGGCTCAGATAAGGAGAAACCTTCAAGTCAAACAGAAACGTTACTATGAACACCCCTAATCTCCCAGTTTGTCCCCTTCCGTAGGCAAAGGTCAGGAACATTTGGTCCCCACAGACCCCTAACAAGCAGATGTTACTGTAACATGCCCAGGGAATCAAGCATAAATATGACCCTTGACCCCAGTTGTCAGCTGATCCGCTGAGACTCTTAGAAATATACTCTTAACTTTTATAAATTCCCACTTTTTCCCACCGTCCCACTCCATTCTTTCCATCCCCTCTCCCTTGTGTCTCCCAGACCCGGAGCTGCCGAGCGGCGCTTGCACAGTTGCTCATGGCCTGACCCCTCTCTTCACTCGGGTCAAAGGCCTGAGACCCAGGGCAGGGCTCTTTTCTTGCTAAAGGCCAGCTGATGAATCATTCCCAACTTGAAGGGAACAGAGGAGAGGGGAGGAGCTTGTCTCTCAAAAGGCCCTCAAACAACTGTGGCCTATATATCAGCGTTTACACTATTCTGACACTCTCAAAAATTCACTTTCCTTTCTGGGAACAGCAACAAAAAGTGAAGGGGGAAGGGGTGGAGTAGCTCAGAAATAGTCCCCAGACAGTCCAGGGAAATGCCAGAGCCTGGTCCTGATGGCAGCAAAGTGGGATGTCCGTTTGTTTGAAGGGAGATGTTAACGTGAGCATCGTTCAATTCAAAAACCACTCCTGTGGTTTCCAAGGGAAGCTTGGACAAGCTACACTGGGCAACTGTGGAGAAGGTCCTGTCAGACAGGGCAGCTTTTTTCTGTCAGGGAGCTGTCAGTGTCTCAACACTCGCGAGACAGCTTCTTCTCCTGCTGCTCAGCCCATGTGGCGTTCAGTTCTTTGCCTGTAACGTCTTACCTCTCCTTCTGCCAGATGATCCACTGCAGACCTGCAGAGTTCATCTGCACAAAAATGTTTCGGTTCTGGACTGTGTCACACCGCCTACCGAGGAGGTACTGTCTTGTTCTAAATTAGCTGCAGGAATCATGAAAACCAAACCCAGACACCTTCCAGCTCCACTGAGACCTTGCTCCGGCTTTCCAGCATGTCCACCTCGGCATGTGTGACTCAGGCCTGCGAGCATCTGGAGACCGCAGGAGGAGCGATGCCTAATGCTCCCTAGACATTGTTTGTTTTTGTTTGATTCCCTTCACCTTTATAAAATCGCTCAGACATTTCTGGCATCACACCAGGCTTTGATTTGAAGTGGGGATTTCCCTGTGCGGTTCACATTCCCTCTCTGGACACCGTTAAACAATAACTGCAGGGGATGACTTTTACCCCTGACTAACATGGATGCTTGGGCAGATGTGGCTGTAGCCTGCACCAAAACATGTGTTTCCACCACACCTTGGCAATGGCTGCCTTCTCAGCTGGCCTTTTTCTCACCCCCACCCAATTATTTAATTCTAACAACACATAAAATAACATGGGTCTTGCTTCATTAGCACCAGAACTATTTAAACTGTAAGTTTCCCTTCTTTAAAATCAGATCCTGGCTCAAAGAGAGGTGGGATGGGGGCGTATCTCACTGCTCCCATGTGGTTTGGGATTTTGCTCAGTCTCATTTTCTATTTCTCTTTATCTTACATACCTGCTGTTAATTTGTCTGAAGCTGTTCTTTTTATTAAAATATTTTACTGTGCAAGTTGACTATTCTAAAAGGTTATAAATGTTAAAATATCATGTAGAGAATTATCCAGATCTCTTTCTCAAGATTTTCCGCTGAGTGATTGTATGTCAATACATTTTGAGTGTGTCAATACAAGTTTCAAGCATTCTCCACCACACATTTGATTGCCTTCTGACTGAGTTATGGATGCAGTGTCATCTCAACATTTACTTTCTGAGTAATATCCTGAATTTGGTTTTGGTCTCTTTATTCAGGTTGATGCTACTACAGTTCCTCATTTTTCAGGGTACAATCTGTCTTTTAATCCCTTCCTTGAACTGATTTTACTGGCTTGGTGGTTATCAGTGGTAATATGGGACTAGATTACAATAAACTATCAGTTACTCTATACCTGTCATGTCTGTTTTAAGATGGGACACCAAGACCTCTTGCTCATGTTGCAGAGGGCTTGCCTATTTTAATGATTTTTCTTTTTTAAAATTGATGTGTTTTTGTATTAGGGTAGGAAGTATGAGAAGGGATGTGACCTGCATGCCTTGAACGTAGAAAGGAGTTGAAAATTTAAAAATACACATTAGTGTGGCTGGGTGATGTATTCACTATAGCAGAGTCTTGATTTAAAAGTCTATCTAGTGTGGACAAGTAAGAAACATGGGCTTGTTCACACAAAGACATTGCATCCTGGTTCCAGAAAAGTCAGTGAGAATTTTGCCATTATCTTTAAATGGAACTAAGGCTTCACCTCAAAGCTTTTAATCAAAAAGTGTGAGCTAGCATGTTCAAACAATGCCTTCAAATCCTAGTCAAGATGAAGTCTAAGACTCTGACAGGAAAGAAGGAACTTATTCAAAAGCCTTTCATCCAATCTCCTGGTTACCAGAGGGATGGCTGTGAGAGCCAGTTCTGTCCTCCCGAGCTGCTGGTCATGCACAGAATTTTCCCTCAGCAATAGCATTGCTTTTAGGTTATCCCTTAGTAGCCTTGCAAGAAAATAGTACATCTGCATGAACCAGAAGCTCGGTTAGCATCGCTACTTGTCTTTGGGACACAGCAAAGCTCTTTTTTGCATCTTCCAACCTGTGCAAAATTCAGCTCTGTATTTGATCTCTCTTCTACAAAGACCATCCTTACTCTGGGTACCTCCAAAAGTACACTGGCTCTCAATTAGTCTGTCTCAATATGCAAGCTCTGATGGTTATCCCTGATACTTTGTCCAGATATATGTAAACCATCTAATAAGGATCCCATCATAATGGATTAGATCAACTAATTATTTATACTTCAGATCTTCACCTTTCAACATAAACAGAGAAATGAAGCAAGCATACAGGGGGATACAGGAAGCAGATTAGGATAAAAATTGATCTAAACATAGACAAAAATAATTTGTATGTGTAAATATCAGAAATAGAACAGAAATCTAAGGGTTCAGTGCACTGGAGATTATTTTCTGGTAGTCTGAATTTGAAATCTTAGTTCCAAAGTAAAAATGAATTTTCCCAAGTCTCATTAGTCCTCCAGGGGCACTTTATCACTTTATAAAATCTTCAGCAGAATTTGCTTTCCTGGGACTGATTTAGCCTGTGCTGAGTCCAGCCCATGATGTAATGTAGAAATCATGCACAGAGCCATAATGGAGAGAGAATCCACAAAAGTACCCACAACACTTCCGTACACATAACTCACAATTTAAATCAAGACAGGAAATGTTTTTCCCATCCCATGTGTAAATCTGATATTTAAAAAAAAAAATGTTCCTATCTCAAATCAAGATGAAAAGATAAAATAGTCAATATTTTTAGACACCAAAATTCCACACATACACCAAGGAAAAAAGGATGGCTTGGAGCATTTGCTTTCCAAATGGTTTAATTTCTTCTCTAGCTGTATTTTCTTTGAAATGAGTTTCCCTTAACTTAACTTACACTGCAAACAAAACAACAGATTTTGGTCCAGGCAATGAAAGAATTTTTAGAAAGTGTTGAAGTGGATTAGTTTACCAGTTTCATCAACCCTTTTCTTTGAACAATTTGGCATCCCAGGGAAAGAGCACTGTTCAGTGGAAGAGGATTTGTTGAAAAACCTCCCATTGCTTCCACTTCCTCTATTTATGTTCAGAATTCCTTCTAAGTACTTTTGCTGGTATATGCAGATCTCTGTTTGCATACAGATGAACCTGTAGAGAACTTATTGAAGAAGTGGTACATTGTCCTAGGTGACTCCCTGTAGCATGACACTAAGTCTTGGGGGCAATGTCATTTGTGACCATGGATTCTGCAGACCTGTTCCATCAGACAGAGCTGGCGTGAGCCACAACTTTGAGAATAATCCCTAAGTCAGTGGACAAACTACAACAGATCCTCTACGTATAATGACTTAAACCAGCTGAGATCCAGATCCTGTGGTCTTCCCCCCACCGCCCCATCACAAATCAGTCTTTGGAAATCAGAATCCTCCTGTCAGTGTTATTTCTTATCATAACACAGTTTCAAACTTTGTTCCTGATTTTTTCTTTGAGTTATTTCTTGCAACAGAGTCCCCAAGGTCTGATGTATTTGTTTTGCCCAAATCTCATGCCTACCCACTTTTATTGATGAACCATTAACACAGACTGAACAAAGCTGCTAAGGAGGTACAGAATCTTTTTCTACAGATTTAAAAAAAACAAAACAAACACTTATGGGAGAATAAAAGCTGCACTTATTTCAAGTCTCCAAATTTTTACAGACTTCTGGAGTTCTCTCCAATCTACGTTTACTTACCCTTTTTCATATTCTAACCTCAGTTACTGCCATGGTACACAAATATCAGGGGTCAAGGTTGAGGGCAGAAGCCAAACAGGTGAAAGGTTGAATAACTTGAAAGTAAGAAATTGCAGTTTTCAAGCAAGAAGCTTAACAGGTTTGGGACTTCTAAAATGCTCACAAGCTGTTGTTCCCTACTTACTTGGCCAGGTCAGTGCTGACATTCCATTTTTGATGGTCACATATTTTTTCTTTCGTTAGCTTTCCACACAGTCTATCTAATGTTGTCCTTGCCCTTGTAAACCTTTATCTTTTTACTTAGGCATATCACTCTTCCCTTTTTTTTCCTTGGTAGTTTGTCCTTCCATTTTTGTTTGTTTGTTTGGGGGGTTTTGCATTGTGGGGTTTTTTTTCTGTTTGCCTTTACTTTGTATATATGTGTGAATACTAAAAATGTGTTTGGGGTTACGAAGTATCTAGCATACTGGTGCCTGTGTTCACCTGTACTGGGGGAAGCTACAGTAATACAGGGCATACTGACTTAAAATCTGATCTATGTCCTTAAAAAAAAAATCTTCCCTTAGCTTCATAATTTAGATAGTTTTTGGACCTGATTCCAATAGAAAAGTTTTTCCCCATTTTGGATTTGTTAACTGTGAGAAAATGCTGTCACTTTCTACCTAAACAAGGAGCAGATTTGTCCTCTGCATGGCTGTCTCTGTTGTATTTCTCTTTTTTTAATAAAATGAAAAAAAAAATCAATCTATAAAGGGTAGGGCGAGTTGTGAATTATTTCTGTAAGTATTATAGATTCTGCAGCTGACCTAGTTAGTTTGGCAGTTTTTTATTCGATGGCATGAATTGGAGGCAATTGCACAAAACCCTAAACTTGGGTAGAGTTAACAGCAGCAAAAATAGAGAAAGTTTCCCAAAGGGACATCGTAAAGTTGGGAATAAGCTGGTTCCACCTATATCAGCAGGACTGGGGTAGTTTGTTTGTCTTCCAGGACCAGGGCTATTGTCAAGGAGACATTTATCTCTTGAAGTCCTTTGCACGGAAAGAGAGTTGTGAAGCAGTAGTGGCTGAAAACAGATACTGAGGGAAGGTTGCTTGCAGTTCTCTTTGGTTCAAAGAAATCAGAGGAAAAGGTACATATGTGGGCCTCCCTTTCTCATTTTGTTTTTCCCTATTACATGCTCATTGCCTATCATATTTAGCATCCCACAAGGGATGGAGACTGTCCAGCCACTGCTAACAGAACCATAGTAAGCAAAAGATGCTCAAAGCTAAAGACCAAGTCAAAAGCTCCTACGTGAGGTCCAGAGCTTATTTCCAAGAAGAAACTATCAAGACACCATAGGGAGACATGAGTTGAAGCACACCCTGTGTTTGACCCTTGGAAAACTGACAAGAAACATCAAATATGAAGTATCCCAAGCATCTAGCAAACAGTCACTGGAGCCCCAGTTCACATGCAGTCAATGTGCACAGGAATTTCTCTCCTGGCTTTACTAAAAAATTAGTGTTACGCTTGAACCTAGAGCAGGAGAGGTGGGTCCTCCCTGTCTGAAAGGTGGCTGAGCTGCTTCATGATGAGACGGCCTTATGGATTGCAGGGACTGGCATCCAGTCATAGCCTGAAGTTCCACTTGCTGTTTGGGAGATTTCACAGCACTTGAGAAATCCCTTCATTTTCCCTTCCCTCGTGTTTTGGTTTTCTCTTTCTGTTTTTTCTTTTTTTTTTTCCCAGTTAATTGCTAAAGTTTTCTTTTTACAGTAGCTGAAAAGCAAACATTCACAGAATAAGAAAACTTCCTTGTGCCACAGAACAACATTACTGCAGAGGAACAACAGCTTAAACTGTGCTTCTCCATGTTCAGGATATGTATTTTGACCATAGGCCATTCATCATCCATTGCAGCTATTGCCAGTGGTTAGACCACAGACATCCAATTGCTCAGAATTAGCTCCATGACATTCTCTGGTTAAGTTAGTGCACATGGCAAAATACATCATATACTTATGGTTAAGCTTTAAAGGCAACCCTCAAAAAGTCCTTTCTGCAGGACTTAGTGCTGTCTCCTACAGCTAGTATCTAACTCATCCTTTAAGTGTGTGAACACGGTTGTTACCAGCGTCTTTTTTCCTAGTCCAATAGAATTAGAAATGCAAGCACTTGGAACAACTAAAGGAGTAGACTCAGCCATGATGGAAATGTGAGGACTGGAGAGCAGTGATCATGTTAGGGGACAGGCAGTACAGTCTGGTTTTGCTGACCACAGAGTGGAAGGACCACATGCACATAAGCTACCTTTGCCTTACCACTAAATTCGAGTGTGGTCATTGCAAACAGCAGAAGCATCCTTCACAGCAAAGGAGAGGGAATGGGATGGGGAGAGAAAATTTAACACTTTATGTAAAACATTCAGTTGATCTAAAAGACCTGATTCAGCTGTGGTGCAGGGAACTACATATTGGACCAGAAAAGAATTTGTCCAAAAGGGGTTGGGCTTTTTTCCAAATTCCTTAAATGGCTACAATTATCCTGCAAAAAAGTGAAGAGAAAAAAAAGTACAAAAAAAGTACACTGAAAAAAGGGAAGAGAAGCCATACTCATGTATTTTCAGTTTCATCCAAGTATAAATATTCATTGCACTGCCTTTTTTCTGTTAAAGCAAATTTCAGATATATGAAATTACCTTGCCTCACAAAATTCCCTGACTTTCACAACACTAATTATAAGTAAGTGCTTGTACTGTTCCTTTAAGAATAAGAACATTATCAGCCAGCCCACCTCAGGGAATAAATATGCATCTCACTTTGATGAAATTTGCACACAATACAGGTCAGGTAGTTAATGAAGCCATAAACCATAATATGTCTGAGGCACTAAACATCACCTTATTCATTTGGCCTTGGTGTTTAAGAGACCAAGAGATGTTTATTGCCACGAGACACCCTCCTCGCCTTTAGGATCACCATTCATAGCCAGCTCTTTGTAAATAAACATATAACCTTTGCAATGGTAATTTAAGACTGTGCAGTAAAGAAGATGCAGTGAGTGCATGGAGAGTGGAAGAGAAGATAAAAAACCTCATGAATAAAGTCGAAGGCTGCAGGCTAAGGTGTTTATTAAGTCCCAAGCTGTTTTTTCCCTCCACTTTTCCTCTCTACTGAAATAAAAACAATGATTGCTATGATGCTCTAAAATTAGAGCGCATTTGTCGTTTTTTAAAAGCAGCTAACAACTAAACTTCAACTGTGCAATGGCATAATAGGTGTAGAAAATAGATCTGCCCCAGGCCTAGCCTCTTCTGTTGTGTAATCAGCCAGTGAGAAAGCAGGAGATCGGCCCAGATAATGTCGGTTTTCCACTCTAGAGTGGCGAAGGTATAAAAGGTATACATTAAAATGCATCAATGAAATGCTGCAGTCCACCAGGCTGACTTCCTGGGACAGAGCACTGTGTGGAGTGGGTTAACTTTCCAGCCCCAGTCTTTCAGATGTGTCACAAGCAAAATCCCTACATTAAAATGAATAAAACCCCGAATCATAAAAAAAGAAGACTTTACGTTTCAGCCCCAGGATCTCGAAGCGTTTTGCAAGGAGGCATGAATTAAACCTTCCAGTGCCCTGAAAGGTAGTGAAAGAAGATAACTCCATCTGTTTTATGGCTAGGAAACTGATACACGAGGCCCTGACCAAGGTCACATAGCAAGTATGAGACAGATAATAGTTAGATCTCCTGATTTCTGTTCCTGTGTTTATTCCTCCTTCCTCATGCTCTGAAAAAAATGATGCAATAGCTTTCTCAAAAATTCTCATAATTCTCATTAATCACTCTCTACCATTTCTACAACAGAAAAGGTAATGGTCTCCATGCTCACATGTCAAAGTCATTCGACAAATACTGCAAATCATCGGTTTTACATGTGACCATCAAAACATGATGAAATCACATGCCTTCTAGGTCTTGCTAAACAATCTGCAAAGAACAGGGCTGATCTTTTAACTCCACAACGACACGAATTGCTGACCCCATCGTTGTATTGCCTGAAACAGTGCACGCAAACACACAGACAGGCTCCCAGTTTGTGACTCTGAATTGCTCGTTACTATCGGTGGTGGAAGGACCGTTTGATCTTTTAGAGATGTTCAGCTGTACGACGGGGTGGATTCTGTAGTGCAATCAGCTTGTATAATCACAAGGGCTTTTAATCTAACTTTGTAACCCCCAATTACTATTTTTGTTACAAGTTCACTTCTCATGACAACACAGAGAAACCTCAAGGCTGTTCTATTTGTCTCTGCTTGGCCTAGGACTCTGAGGCACCTTAAAAATAAGTTGGTGGCAAATATCAGGAATAGGCTATCACCCCCTTGCTCTTCATCTAGCTACACTATGCTCAGCGAGGTCTGTCACCACCACTTCTACAACAGCACATGAATCAGAGCTCGCTGTATCGCCGGACAAGTGACTTATAGATAAAAATCAATAACTACTTTTCATTGGTATCACAGAGCAAACAGTTGAGATATTCTGGCAAAATTGTGCTAATCTTGTCCCTCTCAAATATTCACATGGTTTGCAGTCATACCTCCAGAGGACTTCTACACACTCCCTTGCATCCGCAGCAGCCAGTGATGCAGGTTTGAGTACGAACTCGCTCTGCTGCAACTGGATGCTTACAAGGAAAGTCGGTATATCCAATAATAAATACGCTATAATGGCATAGTAAAAGTTTGGGAAATTGCAGGAGTCGTGTTTCTCATTCAGAAGGAAACTTAAAATAAACTTGAAAGCCTGAAAACATCACAATTTTTGTCTGATGAAAAAGTCCTGACTGAACTGCTCAGTGAAATGACTTTGCAAGAGTATATGAAAGACATACTACAGGCAAATTGAGATACAAAGTTTGGGTTTTTGATCCCAGAGAGAGAGAATAATGTGTCCCTCCATTTATCCATGAACTCTGCAGCTGGCAGGGGCTGCTTTCTGTTAGTAATTACTGTGAACAGATGAGGGAAGATTTTTTTTTCCCCCTTTTATTTTGACCTGCAGTTAAAGAAAATTTGCTTGTTTTATTTTAGGTTTAAAAATGATGAGGCAGCATCAACCTGTGTTTCACCCCAGAGCTGTTGATTTTTCCCCTGTTTTCTCCCCCTCCCTTCCTTTCTTCCTCCCCCCACTCCTCAGCATCTTAATTTATTTCAGACTATGAGTGTGCAGATTCCTAATTTAGTGAGAACAGTTTGTTGCCAAGGCCCTTCAGGGGCTTTCTCTGCAGTTTATTTTCTTAACTACAAGCTTCAGGTTGTTTTGTGTGTGCGAGTGGCGGGGAAGGAAGGAGGGGACTGCATTCCTTCCTCCAAATTTACAACACAAAAACTTCAGATTTGCTTTTAGCCGAGTAAGTTTTGTCCTTCCTTGTCCTGCTCTGTATTTTGTTGCTGCCTTTCTTCAGCAAACACCCAGCTGGCAGCAGCAGTGACTCGCAGGGTAAAAGCATTAGACACATTTCTTGCTGAAATGGTTGCTTCCCTCTGTTCCCTCTTTTTCCCTGTGAGAAGTAACTGCTCGCAGAAGTGTGACAGGGACAGTGCTGGGTTCATGCCTGCTTCTGAGCAGCCACACTGGGAATAGATTTGATTAGATGATTTTTCCGCCCCTGCAAGGTGGGATACCATGGGAGCCCTGTCTGGGCCCTTGGTGGGTAGGACCATGGGTACACTCACAGGAGCACCCTGGAACTTGTCAAAGACCCTTGGTTTTAGCAGCACACCTAGCATCAAGCATCTGATGTGTCACCAAGCTCCTGAACATCTTGAGCTCTCTTTTTCCTAATGGGAATTTTTCAGGGGAAAAAAAAAAATCATGTTTTGATCAGTTGTCTGAGATTTCTGAACCAGGACTGAGGCTGGAGCAAGAGGTGGCCCAGGCAAAGACCCCCAGTGTCCAGGGGGTCCCCACAACATCCCACCACTGTGTGCCCACCAGGGTCTGGCTGTAGTGGCACCCGGCATGTGTGCCCCATTAGCCCCAAGGATTTCCCGGGCGGAAACACAAGAGGCCTTGCCTCGCTCCAAGTTTTAAAAAATGCTGGTTGCTGTTCAATTGGGAGTAAAGCCAAAAGGATAACAAAAAACAAACCTGTTTCCTGCAAACTGGGAAGCCTGTGTTGTGGCCGGTTGTAGCAGCCTGCTGCCTTCCAGCCAGGGGACAACAGTGGAGAGGGACAAAAGGTCCCCTTGGGTGATGGTCCCTGCTCTTAGGAGTTATGCCGTGTCCCCTGCTCCAGCAACCACAGGAGAAAGCTCACACAGCTTTTTTTTTTTGCACTGCTTTCTACACAGCCCACCCCAGCAGCAATTATTCTTAGATTTGCCTTATTTCTGGGGTCCCCAGTGGCACGTTCCCCCCCCGAACAGGGCATGGAAAAGGTGAAAAGGGAAGGAGCCCATCACCATAAGTGACACAGCTCCAAAACCACAAAGGTATCAAACACTCACCCCAAAACCACACTGATCATTAAAGGGACACATATATATGATTTCAAGCTGTTGAACAATTAGAAGTGAGTAGTAAGCACAGGAAACCCCAGCATGTTATCAACAGTCCTTGAGCAATAATAATATAAGGTTCATTTCACAGAGGAAATTATTTAATACAAACTATTCACTCAACTCCAAACACAGGACGGCAATTTAAGAAGAATATGAAAGTAGCTCTATTTTTACAAAAAAAATAATCCCAGACAGGTTTTCTTTAGGGAAAGCAAAGCTTCCCTCCCATTAGCCCACTTCCTGCAATTCCACAGTGCGATTATGTGTTGGGAATATACCCACATTTATTTTTATGCAGATTACAGTAGTCTTAATACAGTTTCATAGCTGATTTCCTTTGCCCATGTTAGCTGCAAACTGTTTAACATGTGCCTCACAACCAGGCATTGTCAGGCTCAGGCTAGCTTAGGGACTTACTTTTGTTAAAGAAAGGAGGTGAGAGTAGCAGTGGTTGCAGAACATTTTTGTCATGCTGTTTCAAGTGGCAAGCTTAAAAGTTATATAAGAGTACTTTCCCCATTCTCAGAGATTTACATACCTGGCGGGTTTTTAGTTGTCCCCATCCTCCTTTCATTTAGTTACTGCCAAACAATTCTCCAGCACTTCAGGCGGTTGCAAGAGATTGGGTTTAGGCTGTTCCCAGTTCCAGATAGACATGGTCAAAAATCAAAGGGACTGTCATGGGACTGATCCAGATGCAGGAATTGGGACATTCAGCTCCTAAAGATGGAGAAACACCTGGCTGCTGTGCTGGTCAAAGCCATTCCTTCAAGGTTGCCTCCTCTGCTACATGGGATCACAGGAGAAGTGGAAGATTTGAACGCAAATAGAAGTGAGGAAAGCATCACCTATGACAAACCACCTCTTCTTCCTGCCTAGTAGCATCATCTCCACTCTAAGACTAAGTTTGCCACAGGACTTTGCTAAGAGGTCCTGCATGGTCTGATCTCCATCACCTCAGGGGGAAGAGTATCAGGAGCAGCTGATACTGTCAGAGGGAAGAGGAGACAGACAACAGATCACACTGGGAAAGGGAAAATTCTAGCCCAGAAGAATGAAAGGCCCAGATCAAACAGAGGAAAAAAAACCCACTCATGTGCCATCTGCAAGTCCTTTGTGGTCAAGTCATGGAACAGTGGGACACAAAACAGGAGAGAGATGAGAGAAAGAGGTATTTTCTGCATTTGTTCCCCTCCTTCTAGTGCAATGTATATTGGATCAGTTCACCCAGTTTTTCTAACTCAGGGAACAGATGGTGTCATATTTGAATATAAAATGAGTTTTCATTTGCTTTGCCATAAAAGAAAAAAAACCCACACAAACAAACAAGAAAAAAAAGAGCTCACCCAAAAATGATGCTATAGGTTTTTTTACAGACCTGTGGTCTCAGTTACAAGCTGAGCTTGTTTCAGTTCCCGGATCTAATTTGTGGTCTATTATGGTCCTTTTATGCCTGCAGATGTACAAAATGAAAAAAAGTCCCTTCTACAAATGGAAATACTTTTCTACTTAGACAATGTTCATGTTTTGGGGAAAAGTGAAAAACTGTTTAACCACATTTGGCAGCAAAATTCCAACTGTACAGGCACAGAGCTTGCTGCTGTGGCTCTGTGCTGTGTAGCTTTGAATTCAATCAGAATTCAAACCCACTCCATTTTTTCAGGTTCTGTTATGTTATAAGAAACAGCTTCCGAAAATGAATACTTTTCTTATGGTACATCATGTCAGGACATATAAGAAAGACTAAGAAAATGCAGAAGAGAGCCTCTACACATGGCAGTCCCAGGACAGAGATGAAGATTCAAGTGATATAAGATTAAAGAACATAGGATTTAAGAGATGAATGGGCTCTGTGGCTGCTCTTCTTCTTTTCCAAGGCGTGAGTTTCATCCCTGAAGAGCTGAAATAAAGGATCTGATTAAACACTCCAGTTGTATGCCAGCTTTACTTCATAAACACCGTCATGGTAATTGGTGGAGTTAGCCCTAAAGGTAAACCCATGTAGCAACAGAGGAAGCCAACGGGTCAGATGAACAATCAAGACCTTTTTCTGAGTTTATCTGCAGTCTTTCACTTGCATCACTTTTCCCCTGCTATGTTGCTTATAAAAGTTTTGGGCTGTTTGCAGGTGCCAAAATATTCTCAGAATAAATTTGCACTGAATTTGAGACAAGCTGACTGAAGACCTCTCCTGAGTCCCTTATTTTCTCAAATGCCACAATTATGATGTTATTGCAAGTAGAGCCTTTTTTTCCCTCTTTAATTTACACTCTGCTGGCTTACATATTACCCTCCAGCACATCTATAAAAGACCTTGGTTGCTGAGGTGGGGCAGGAATTGAGTGGTTTAGGATTTGGTAAAGGGATTAAGGAGTCTTTCATTTCTAGGTCACTAGTTCAAGACTGTCATGACTGTAGGCTGTCTACTGACCTGTGTTAAATATATTGGTGGATGCTGCTTATTCCCTATCAAAAAATCACCACCACATTTGGCATTGATTTGACTTTATAACAGAGTAGGATTGGTATGCATTAATCAGAAATGGGAGCATGTTGCAAAGCTCAGATCAGGATGTGAAATCTCCCAAGGTTTGAGAATGGATGTGTTTGGGGTTCTGGTTTGACTTCTAAAAGCAAAAAGTCAAGCAGTGAAATGTGGGTTTCAAATTGTCTAGTAATTTAGAGTTGTTAAGAGCCAAGTCCTACTTTTAATTTTAGCTGTGCTGCTTCCTTATGAAAAGCAATTTCTTTCTCTCCTTCTCACCTGTCAAACTGCAAAAAAGCTCCCAGTAAAATACCTTCCTTTTTTTTTTTTTTTATTTAGCTTCCAGAGATCCCTGAAGACAGAAAGAAAGGAAAACATAGAAATTAGGAGATTATTAATGACTCAATCAACTATGAATCTCAGAGGTAAAAGAGAACCGTTATCACTTCTGGTGTATTTTAGCTAAGCATCAGAAGAAATACCAGGAGTTTGAAGCTTTGAGTTCATTCAAATTAAAAGAAGAGTAATGATATTCCCCAAAGAAATTCAAAGATTAGGCCTTCAAATAGGTTTTCTCTAACACCTTAGACAGGAAGCTCCTCTACCTTCTCATTTTCTCATGCAGACACCACACTCTTCAACAGCCTCTTTGACCTTAATGGGATGCTATTTGCTGATTTGGAGTCTCAGTCCCAGCAGTGAGTTCATAATAAGAGTCAGCTGAAGAAAGGCTGCTTCCCTACCTTCCAACGACTGCACCTTTTAAACCATCAGCCTACACATTGCTCCTGTCAGCTCTCAGAAAGACGTCAAACCAAGTAAAAATTCAAAAAGCAGAGAGCTCATTGAAAGCACAAACTCAGCTAAAGTGTTAAAATGCAGCATTATCTCTGGTTGGGAGGCAGCTTTCATAAACAGCACTGAAAAGCAATCAAATTAGAAGATAAATACAACCTGGAAACAGCAGGAAAAGTTATACTGAACATAAATCTGCTTGTGATAATTTTAATTAAAACTGAATGTGATACAGTGCTCAATATGATATTTCCTTCATTCCCGTTTATTATTGGGATTACATTTGTATATTCTGCTCAGCTGTAGGTCTTCACCATCAAGTCTAAGGGAGTTCAAATTCAGTGAGGCCAAAACAAAGACTAAAAGAAAGCAGGCAAGCAAAAAACATTTTTTAAAAAGAAAAGAAAAAATAAAGAGGAAGAAGCCCAGTTGCTTTTGTAAACCTTCACCTCTTGCAGCCTCCAGGATGCTGTGGTGACCACATGTTCCATACCTGGCCATATTTTGATTTGGGACCTATTAGCTCTGAGGAATTTTCTTCTTTGAAGTTTGAGATTAAGCATGGGCCTGGTTTTGCTGGTTTGCCTGAGCTACTGCCTCCCCCCCCGCACTATGTTTCTGGGTGCTGTCAACAGGCCTTTCTCTCTTTTTCCTTAATCTCCTCTCAGGGCCATGTGTGGCAAGGGTTTGCTCTGCTTCCCTCATCTCATGGTGGGCTTCAGCCCTCAGTAGATATGACCAGCTTCTGCTCTTACCCTTCAGTTCAGGAGGAAAAGGGCCAGGGCCCTGAGCGAGGGGTGGTGGAGCTTCCCTGCGTACTTGTACAATGCTGGATCCCTGCGTTTCCATCAGCCCTGACCTGCAGTCTGCACCCCATCTTCCCAATGAAATGTTTTGTTGTGTGACCAAAAGAACTAGGTTATCTAAGCAGCAGCAGCACAAGTGAAAAAAAGCAGCTTTCTGGTATTAGGCGGGGGGGGGCGGCAGCGATTTCTAAATATCTACTGGGAGGAAATCAAAGGTTTTACCATTTCTCAAATGACCCAGCAACAAAACAAACCACTCTCCCCTCTTCTTTAGCTGTGTTTGATGCCAGGTACCTTCATGCTACTGTGGTGTGAAGACTGAAAGTGGGACCTGAGAGACAGCGCCCCACACTTGAGTCGAATGCTTCAAGCTACATCTTTGTCTTTGCCCTGTGCTGCTGCTTCATAAATCACTACGACCAGCATTTCCCTCGCTATCTAGAGAAAGCTTCATTTTTAGCTTCAATAAATTAATGTGTGTATCCTCCACGATTTCCTTAGTATGGAAAATTCCCATTCCACCCAGGTGTAACTGCAAAAACATTCACATGGACAGCTACAGTACTTTACGTAGTCTTGGTTCTTTATTCTCTAAGGTGAAACAGAGTGAGACTTTGATCCTGCTCCCAGTTTTGCCTTGGTATGGCTTTACAGTACTAAGGAACCTTAAGCAGATAATCCATACCCCAGCACTGGCACATCTTGGCCTGGCTGAAGTTCTGCTCTGATTAAAAGGACTGTTCAATTCGGTAAACTGGACAAAGATATTCTCAGATGGCTGGGAAATGGGTGGGCCCCTGTATTTATTTATTTAGCCCCAGAATTTGCTAGCAGGCCAAATATTTCAGGCTTGCGAGGACTGAAGAGAAAGGAAGGCGTTTGGCTGTTTATGGGAATCCTATTTCCCTTGTCTGGGATGCCTGTGCTTCAAGAAATTGTATCATCACAGGCTGGGGATATCTGCTTACAACTTTTGAAGGAGATCTTTAGTCATAATCTATCAAAGCTTTAAATGAACATGAAACCAAGGAGACAAAATGAATAACTCACCCTAATGGAATAGCAGATGGTAAGATCTCACAGCACATCATGGTAGTGTTCCAGCATCCACTATATAATGTTTCTTTTTCTGAGTGAGAATAGTGCTCATTCTTGCTGTTTAATGTCTACAAGGTCTGGTAGAGACTAAATCATGATAAGAGCCACAGACGTTTTGGAAAGCCTGAAATTGGATAAGTGTCAGTCACTATCACCTCCATCAACCTTAACTTCCTTAGTCACAATGTAAACAGCTCTACGTAGTTTTATTTCATCATTTACTGGGGGCTGGGGTGGCGGGGGGGGGAATATATCCTAAACACTTCTGGACAGCAGCTGTGGGCAGAAAATATATAGGATAGCAAAGCCTGTGAAGTGTGCAAGAAAAACAGTGCTAGTTAAACATGTCTGAAGATTGGGAATCCCAGGGCATTCATGTGCTTCAATTCAGAAAAGGGAGGGATGCTGCATTTCACAACAAAAAGCCTTAAAAATAAAATAAAATAAAAATAATTGCTTTGGGGACCTGAGTTAAAATGCAGGTGTTTTGAGGGGAACATAAACATTTTTTCCTAAATGAGGCGTTGAGGGCTGGGAGAAGGGCAGTAAAATTAGTGGAATTACTGCCTGATTTTAACCAGATGATTGCTGCAGTTGGACACCAGTGCGGTTTCATTAGGGACTCTAATTTACAAGCCATTCGCCGCATTCCAGGGGAACACAGCAACTCCCCCCGCTCCTAAAGAATGCCAGCACCGAGCTTTATGGCAGCAATGCCTGACTACACACTTGCTGGCTTTGGGGCTCTATTTAGCATTTGTTGCTATTGTTGGTTGTTTTTTTAAGGCCAGCTTGACCGTAGCTCTGTGGACAAGATTCTCAGGAAGGGAGAAAGAGTCACCCAGCCTTCACCCAGACAGGTTGTCCCGGGAATCTCTGTAAATCTCCACTGGCGTGGAGAACATATGGTCCTTCTCCTAAGAGCTATCCTGATTTATACATAATGTGCAATCAGATATATTACATCATTTCTGCGTTAGATACTAGTATATTCCATATATAAAATGACCCTTTTCCTGGCCTTCCATTAGATCCTAAATTGTCATTAAAGTACAGTCCTGAAAGCCTGAAGCAGGTGAGGTTTTGGCCTCATGTGACCCAGCTCAACATAAATTTGTCTGATCTTTATAAAGGCAAATGGCCTAATGAATGCTGTGGATAGAGGAGATTTCCATGTAGCCAGCCCTTGGGATCTGGTATTACTTTCAGAGGTATGAGATTTCTGCCTCAACCCACCTGGCAAAGCAGCAATAACTTCTTTTCTTTAACAAATAACACACAGCTCTCCTACATTCCTCTTGTTCACCCTGCTTAGCCATCTTCTGGACCTATCCACACCAGATCAGCGTAGCTTTCCTGTATCCCTGAGTTTTATCCCACTGCCATAGTGCAAGTCACCGAAGCCAAAAGACCGTAATAGGAACTTTTTCCTTGTTTTGTGGGTTCAGAGCCCTTTTGTGGAGGATAAGCATCCTTTTGACATATTGTTATTTTCTCATTTTCTCCTATTCCTTCTTTCTTTGCTTTTTCTCACTGAATTTCACCTTTTCTATCAAGAGCTGCAAAGGTTCCCTATTTTGTCCAATCAACTTCCTCCCCTGTGCTGCTTGCAATTTTCTTTTACATTTTGGAATACATCTGAGTTTCATTTTTCCCCAATGACTGTTCTCTTGGCTAACGCACTCTCCAATTTTGGTAGGCTCACTGAGGTCCAACAGCCATGGTTAATGTTTGCCTGCTGTTAATCCTAACCCTCACACCTAAATTATGATTAAAAATAGCGAACAAAATCCCAAAGCTGGAGGGGGTTTTGAGCCTGTCACCAAGTAGTTATAATATGTGCATGTTACATATTAACGAAGCCCACAAATGCAGGAAGTGAGGTTTCCTTTCAGTTGTAGTATTTATCTCCTATTTTTTGAGGGCAGCCATTCTGGTCTACCACTGCCTCTACTCTGCTCCTGTCAGATCTCACAAGTTTGGCTGAGTTGGCTCAGACATGTATTTCAATGCAAAGCCTCCTATTTAAAACCCAAAACAGATTTAGTAAATAATGTCCTTCCCCTGAGGCAAGAATGAGCTAGCAGAGCAGGAACCGAGCTGACGGAGGAGTAACCTTACATATGAGAAAGGAAAAGAGCAAGTCCCTCTGCATTAATTCATTCTCTGGGATCTTGTGTCCTACTTGAGAACGTCTAGTGAAATATTGTGCAGTCCTCATCAAATTCACCTGGTCTTCTTGAATCATTTAAGTGATTCTTCAGGGTTTTTTCACCTTTTTTTTTTTAATTACATATGGCATGTACTGGTAGAGCACCCTACCCAACTTCCAAAGACACTTTGGTTGAGATGTGATTTCTAGACAACTGTTCTGATTATTCTTATCAAATATTACTCATTGGATATTTGGATAACTTTTTCTGTGCCAAAAAGTGTTTGTGAATCACGCAGGCATCCTGTCACTGTCTTCATTAATTGTAAATATTTGGTAGCAGTCTATATGATCAAGTGGCAGCCTACAACTGTTTGTAAACAATCCTCTCAAGGAATATTTGGAGGTCACTGTTCTCATCACCACCTCTGTGTGTGGGAGTCATCTGGGCGGCAGGGTGATGATGTTAGTCCAGAAGGGCTGAAGCTACATAAACCATACAATGACTTGTAGCAAGAAGTAAATGATGAAGAAAAACCACTTCCTTTCTAAACTATTTGCAAATATACACCACTTGATGAAACGACTCAGTTGTGCAGGTACCTGAAATGTTACAGACACCCAAAGAGCAGCCACGTGCTTTCACCAAGTGAAGAGCTAACTGGACAAAAAACTAACCTCAACTGAGTGGTTTTCTTTAAATGGAGTAAGTAATCTCATCACTAGCCTTTAGTTGTAAAGGTAGATAGGTTTGACCAGGCACGTTTTTCACTTTGCTACATCTACAGACTTACTGAAAATCTTTGTGAATGAAAAATACTATTATGATAACTTTCCATGGTGTCTTCCTATTCTTCTACGGATCTGACATGGCAAAGGCCCTGACTCACATCTTCCTGTAGTTTATAAAGCAGTTATTTTGACCGTCAGACTATCAGATGAATTGTCACAAAGCCACTTTGACTTCACTCGGTTCACCCTCTGAATGATAACAGACTTCGTAACTTGGAAGACCTTATATTTGCTTGGTTGATGTTCCTGCTGCATAGTTAGGATTCACCACACCATCAGGACATTCTTAAAAGCTTTGTGATCAAGTGTTTCACTCCTCACTGACTTTCACAGGTATTTAGGCTTCTAACACACCTCAGTGTTTCCATTATTTTGGAAAACCAAATAAACGATTCTTCAAGGGTAAAAGATGTGGATGAACATTCTATATTAACCAAGTTCTGGGAGTTTCTCTTTGGTAACAAGGAACAATCTGGCTTGAATTATTTCCCATTGCCATTCAGGGACCCTTCAAGACTTCACTTCTTGTTTTCATAAGATCACCTTGTATAATTGAGGGCTAAAATGCAGGGCAATTTGTTCAGATCCCTTCCCAGTCTGCTTATCGTCATCTCATGGATATGTGCAATTCACGTGGAAAAAAAAGTTGAGCAAAAGAAGCAGTTGACATTTTTTCTAACCCTGTGGAGAATCCAGGCAACTTCTGAAGAAAAATTTATTAAATAGTCTTTATTCTGAGCAAAATTTTAAATGAGTGAACCAATACTTCATCTACATAATAACAAAACTTTGACACTGAGCTGATTTACTGAAGAAAACACCATTATATTGTGTTATGATTCTTAAACATTAAAAAAATTTAGTCTCAGTAGGAGAAAAAATTGATTTTTTTTTTTCCTCCCTTAGAACTCTTTTTAAAATAAATATATTTGGACAACACGAAAGCTGCATTGCAACTATCTTCTACAGGACTGACTGATTTTGGAGGTTTTTAGCATAAAGTGCCCTGCTTTATGAAAAAAGTGCTTTTGACAGAGAGCTTCAGGTAAGGTTAAAAACAGAGCATCATGAGTGATCAAAAAGATAGCACAAATCTTATGTCTCTTCATAATTTATATGAGAATAATTGAAACTACTGTCCTTTATGGATTTGTTTGTTAAATGTGTGATTAATAATTTGAGACATTGTAAGAATAGAAAGATTTAACATTATAGAATTAACATTATAAGAAAAATAATTTTGCATAACTTGCTAAAGATGTGAATATCCTCATTGACAAAATACAAAACTTGGTGAGACAGAATGAGTCAGACACCCGGGAGAGGAGGCTGATGCTTGTCGGAAGAAGAGCTACTCCATCTCTTCTTCAGTGATCCTGAGGAAGCTCTAAGGTGAAGCAGTGCACAGATGTTGCACGCCAGTGCTCTGCTGTTGAAAGGGGATAAATGACTAATAGCTTTCACAAAAGGCCAAACAAAGTGTCATAAGCTCCTAAAAGCTCCTAAGATGTGTTTCAGCTTTTTTCCTATAATTATCTCACTTCTAGGCTAAACTTGACAGAAAACCCACTTGGTTTTGTAAGAAATACTCTTGTTGTTTAGGAATGCAGATGTTGCTGAGACTCAGAAGGAAGCCTACTTTCATTTGGCCAGCTGTCTCCTAACAGGACATCCACAGACTCTTCATTGTACCCTTAACACTTAATCCAGACAGACAATGACTTAATGCTAGCTCTTGACACAAATAGACACTGCACTATATTGAATAAGGCTGAGGCCATCAAAATAATTCTCATTTGAGAGTAAATGCAGCCTGAACCCAAGTTTGGGAGTCTGCTGAGTAAACACAACCAAAGGAGAAATAAACATGTTCTCTTGGCCCGAACCACCATAACTCTCTCAGCTGCAGAAAGAAAATACAGCACAAGAGAAAAAGGAATGTTTAGATATAACTTAGAGGACGGAAATTTTCTATTCATGTTTAGCAGATCTCACAATATCTGACCACAGCCATGTGTGCTAGCTGATATCTACCCCTTACCCAAAAATATGTTCAGGCAGATGGAGGAGGAGATTGCTGGGATTTGATTATCAAAAATAAAACCACAGACCTGGATGAGCTAATGTTGTTCCAGATGCATTATCTTATAATCTCCAGGAAAAGAGGAAAGGAACATTGAATCCTCCCTTAAAGAGGTCTTTCAGTAGGCTTAATCTCCCCACTGCATGAGGAGAAATTGCTGCCTAAAACTGGAGGGGATCTCTGCCTGAGTCCCAGACAGAAGAAAAGTCAGGTCTGAAGGAACAGCAAACAGTGGAGTGAATCACAAGTTTTCATTCAGCTGCCATGAAACAAAATGATCCCTGGATCCTTTCTTCACTCTGTAAGTTCAAAAAATTACCCCAGCTTGATGGCCTATTATTTTTCCTGTTGTTTATTTTTGCCCAAGCCCACAGTTCCTCCTTCCCCAGTTCCTTCTATCTTGCATCAAACTATATTACAGAGCTCAGCCAAAACTTTCTGGGAGTATATCTTCAAAGAAAATCCTTATTTAGGCATTTAAACCCTTAGAAGGGGGGGGTGGTTTTAAACAAAATTCACTTTAGAAATACTTCCAGAATGATTATGATCTCTTTGAAGCCCTCTGACTCTCCCTGGGAGGAGTCAATGCATCGGGTGCATCACATCTGGGTGCTGCAGTAGAGCCCACACTGGTACTTGTGCATTTGACCCACAGGCCACTGAGCTCACTGGTCAGGTGGCTGCCTTCCAAGGAGACATCCAAACCTCCAGTCAGGTCCCACATCAATTGCAGGGTTAGCTTTTTTGCCACATACGGTGACCATTAGCTGAAAATGTCAGAGACCAAAGGTCACTGCAGTGCCCTGGCAGTATTTATATGCTTGAAAAGTACTTGGGTGCCTTTGTCTATCCCAGTGTTGCTGCTCTTATGTAAAACCAAGAATTTGATTTTTAAAACAAGATATATTTTCGCTCTCTTATACATTCCATATACACTCTCTGCCTTCAAAAGAGTTATCTCATATTTAAAATAATGCGACAGCGAAACAGAATTCATCCCTCAGTAAGCTGTAGGGGGAGAAAGCTGTAAAGCAAAGGATGCTCCTACCATTGTTTCTTCATTGTTAAAAGGTGAAAACCTCAGATACGAGAGAAAGAAAAAAAAAAATAAGAAGAAGAGACAGTTTTAAGGGCTTTTAAAATATCTAATGCTCCAGGATCTAAATTGGCAAGGAGCCAAACAGTGTCTTAAAGGGACAAGCGCTTTATTATACTTTCTAATTCTTCCAAAGTCTGTCTGTAGGATATATGAGCTGGCTCTAATATGACTACTCTATTCTCATCCTCCAGTGGTATACTCTGGTCTCAGCTCATAAATTGAAAATGGAAGATCAGTAAATCAGCGTGGACTGTTTCAGAGGGACATTGTGAATTTCCAGTCAAATCTTCTGGTTTATCTTAAATATTTCATCTTAATGTCACCTTTAGAAAAAAATCTTTCATTCAAGTAAGTTACAACATCCAGTTCTAAACTGATTACACTCCCCCACTGACCTTCTGGAGAGAGGCTTCCACAGCAGTGCAAATACCACATTGGCAGCTCTCTGCTATAGTCTAGGAAGGAGAAATTTTTGGTGTGGAGAAGGCCTTTAAAACCCTACTAAGACATGGTGTGATGCACAAGCAAGGCAAGAGGATGTCCCCAGTGCCGTAACACAGCATGTACTCCATTGTGGCTCTTGGCCGAAGCTCCTTTCCAGGGTCTATTTCTGAGGGGGAGTCCCCTGTCCTTTACACCAGCATGACAAACACACTGGCACTCATCCTAATTTACTGGCCCAAATTGTTTTCTGTGTTGCCACAAATTTCAGCAGTCTAAGTGAGGGGAGGCATTTTTTGAGGCGGGGGGGGATGCAGTAGTGAGAAGGATTAAAAAAGAAAGATACAGATGAATATTCTCAATGAGTCTCTCAGGTACAGCCTGGCTGAATCTCCTTAAAATAATAATAGCAACTTCCTCCCCTGAGGAGGAGCGCTTCCCCAAAAGCTCTGAGAAACACCTAGAAGGAAAAGATTTAACTGAAAAATTGTATCATGAAATGCATTATAGGTGTCATTCATTTCAACCAATGCCAGTTGTGCTGGGTAATAAACAATAGGCCCTGCTGCTAAAATAATTGAGGAGCTACCTGAGAAATATGTGCTGATAAAATTGCTCAGAGAGCTTGAGTCTATCCTCTTTCTTCCTACCCTGGCCCTGTTCTTTTGTCTTCTGAGTGGAGACGATTTTGGTTTTCAGAACTTTAAAAGAAGCTGAGAATTTCCATGGCTGCTTATTTATACAGGGCTATAGACCACAGTTAATTCACCCTGACAAGAATGATGTTGAGCTTTCTTGCCATATGATCTTGTATTTAAGATCCTGTCAGTCTTGAGGACTCTAAATAAACCTTCTTTTAAATATTTAATACTCTTCAGTGATATATGCCTTTAGGCTCTGAACCTGGTCCAGCCACAAAAACTTAGATTTTTCTGTATTTCCCATCACCAAAGTCATCCCATATAAATTAAATTTACACTCTAAGCTCTCTGGTGGATTCCAAGTTGTTTTCTTCCTATTTGCCATTTGTCTTTATTGAGAAAGAAATAAAAATCTACTTGAGTTCCTTCTACAGAACTTCTAAGGTCTTTGCATAGTATTGTCATCCTGTCCCAAAAATAAATAGCCAGAATATTTTGTGATAATGTCTCTGATGACGTGAATGATGCTCAGGTTCTCTACATCTTGCTCTTTTTTTTTTTTTTTAATTAAGGACCTGGACAAGAATGCTAAAAGAAGTAACAGAATGGGTGATTTCTCTCCATTTCTTTGGCCTAGTGACTTCTTCCCTTTTGTTCTGGTAACTACAAGAGTAAGAGAAACAGCAGACTCCTTGCACTGATCAGAGACCTTCATGGAGCAAATAGAAGCCACCTGGTAATACTGACTTACTGAAGCATTATGGTAAACGTGGGCCTTGACCAAAATAGTCAAACAGCCTGTTGCTTGGGGACCTCACCCAGGTCACTAGGAGAAATATAGGTTAAAGCTCTTGCTTTGAATAAGATTGATAGAGGTTTGGCCTTCTGTCTTCACTGACTGTGACAAGCTATTTTTCATTTTGACCACAAGTTCCACTGCAAACTTGTGAGATTTCCTTGTAATTAAATATATCAAGTAGACACTCAACCTTAAACCAGCTCAGATCTTCATTCAGGTTTCTAAAGACTATGAAGAAAAAGGGGGCTGAAGGGATTGGTAGATCAGAGGTTTCCTCTCATCCTTCCTCTCCCAACCAGCAGCCTCAATCATCAACACAGTTCTCAAGGTACTTAAGAGCTGGGTCATTGCAAGCAAGATTTACATCCTCCCTGGTCCTCAAAGTCCTGCAGAACTTGTCCTTACCCTATATCTCCCCGTTTGCACTTCTGGAAGTGTCACACATGTACACACATCCCTGCTAGAAAATCTGACGCAAGACTGAAGAATCACAGGATGTGCTCTGAAGAGGAACACAGGTGGATGGGATACCTGTCACACACTCCAGCCACAATCAATAGCAAAGGCAAAAAAAACCAAAACCCACTAGCAGGGGCCTTCATCAAATGGAAACATAACTAAAACCAACAAAGTGTGTGTCGGGTTCAGTTCAAGAGAGGTTCCTGGAAGCTAACTAGTAACAGCTAGAACAGAAATTCAAGCTCTTCTTTGACAGGAATTGTCCCTAGCTCTAAGTTAAAGGGTTTAGACTTCACAGAACTCAGCAAAATTGCCTTTGAGTGTCAGCAGTGAACACTGTATATTCTTCTAAGACCTCACAGTACAACTGTCAGCTGTCTGTTTTCTTTCTGCTATGTGTAGAGTTTATACAGACACTCCCTGAGGAGCCTTTAATTGCATGTCATGACAAGTCTCCCAACCTCTTTGCAGCTCTTCCACTTAACACATAGTGTAAACTCACCCAATCTCCCTTCACTTTCTCCTTCCCGGATTTCTCTCTTGGAGCTCTGTGGAGGCTTGTGTGGAAGCTTCATTATGATGGAGTGGACCCAGTGGAGAACTCTATAAAAAGCATCCGACCCATTTATCAGGACAGATCTCTTTAACAAGTCTATATAAACCTCATGTGTGGAAAAGCCCTAACCTGTGACTCGGAGACAAAACTAAAACCTGAAGTAACTAAGAAATAGGGGGGGGTTTGATTGCTTATTCCTGTAGGGGTTTTTTTGATTGTACAAGAAAGTCACTAGATTTTACTAATGACAGTACTGAGTGGTCCCAGCAGAGAGACAACACCATTATGAAGAGAGCTATGCAAACACAGAGACCGTCCTTGCCCCAGAGTTCTTATAATATAAATAGTAGAGACAGTGGGAGGGAAAATAGAAGCAGGGAGAGGTGAAACACGTTGCTTGAGATGACACGACAGCTCTGTAGTCACTACAGAATATTGCCTCTCAGGGTAAGAGTTTTTCTAAGAGGTCCAGCTCTGCATTTAAAAGGAAAAAAAGTCAAAGCAATTCTCATGGCAAAGATACTGTAAAGTCTGGTAATACTTGTAAAGGAATTCTGTAGAACATCATGTCCCAGCGTGCCATATTATTCCCCTTTTTGTGATTCTCAGAGCTAATTTCCTCAATTTTCAAGTCTAAAGAGACATTTCCTTTTTACTGTTTCTGCCTAAAACCAGTATCCAAAAATTAAGGTCTGATAGTGAAACATTTATATTTAAACCACTGTATGTTTGCATCAGATTCCTCCCCCACCCATTACAGCCATGGTTTAACTGCACTTTTAAGCACATGTTTAACTTTAACCACACAAGTAGTACTATACACATCAATGAAACTACCTGCACTTAAAATTAAGCACTTGTTTAAGGGCAAGATGTAGAGAGACACATAGTGGGATTTTAAAAACCCCTTGAGCATTCAGTGGAAGTTAGGTGCTTAATGTGCTTAAGAGACATTTGAAAATCCCACTGAGATGGCGTATCTGCAGCTGAATGCCTCTGGAAATCTGGCAGTGAGGCTCAGAATGATACAGTGATTGATTGCAGTAAGAATTACACCTCTAATGAAGCCCTGATTACGCAAAGAATTTGTAACAAATATGGCTAAAATTGGTTTGAGGACTGGCTCCTTTTACTAAAGCACCTCTCGGAGCTCGATCCAAAACAGCGCCCGGGTGATGTGTAATTCTGTGCACTACACAAGCAATGGCTCTCAGAGGGCTCACAGGACCATCAGCCAGCTTGTGGTACATTTATCTTCACTGATTTCCAGACTTCGGCTGCCTGGGATACGTGGCACCCTGTAGAGCAGTCAAAGACCCCAGTCTTCTCATCCCTGTCCTATCTCACCAAATCCTGCAACACCGGCATCTCCACACGTTGTCTTACTGGTTGACCCTGGACTGATCCCTCAAAGAAGGCTCAACAGATCCAGGCAGAAGCATTATCTGTGCCAAAGGCAGCCTCCAGCTCTGACAAAATCAACCAGCAACGCATCCAAATGCCTGAGGACACTCAGAAGCTGAGCAAACACCCCTAATGAAGTGATGTAATTTTTCTAAGCTAATGAGGAGATGACCTGAGCCCACAGGTATGAACCCTAATGGACAACAAGCCGAGGAGATAAGCCCCCGCTTTCCACACAAGCTAACAGAGGTCACGCTGGCCAGAGCTTGAATCTTTCTGGCAAGCAGCTCACTGCAGCTCTACACCTGGCTGGGTTTAATTTGTTATTTATGTCAGCTTTGCATATTTGTAAAGTTCAAGGGTTTATTGCCCTGGCCTGACCTTGCCAAGTCAGAGCTCACATGTGGTTCTCTAGTAGCAATTTCTTTCTAATAAACTTTACTTGAAAGAACATGTGTGATAGATTTTGTTGATGATTAAAAAGAATGGGGCTATGTTCATTGTTAGCCAAGCTGGTTTTGAAGTTTTGTTGGAAGTCACCTCTGTTCTCATTTAAAAAAAAATGTCCCCTGCCCCCCACCCCTTTATTTTACTGCACACCTTAATTATGTTTCATGTTGAAGCATGTAGCATTGTTTGTGCCTATACAGTAAAGACACTCCCCCCACATGCTTATTAAGATCATTAAATTAAATACCATTGTTCAGAGGTGTTCTTTTATCAGAGCATGTGCAAGCACCCAAAACCTGGGCACACACAAGTGCATGAAAATGCAAGTCTCCGATGTTCAAACATGTAAAATCAACCAATGCCTGACACATTCTTTACCAGTCCCAAAGACTGTTGCTCCTAATTTCCTTTGGTTTTCCCTATTAATAAAGGAAATAACTATTTTCTGGCTGTGTAACAGGTACAACACTAGCTCTGTAGGAAGCAACATCAAACTCCATTCACCTTCAAAGGACTCAGAAATTCATCCCCTTATGTTCAAAACTAAATAAGCCAGTGGTTCCCTGAGAAGTGGAACTTATAAATCTGCTTTTCTACCTTTCTGCAGTGTAGATTCTCACGTGGCTAAAAGCATGGCTGTGCCTCTCTTGACTTTGCAGTGCTCCTACTTCATCCGGGTGCCACACAAGCCCAAACAGTAGATGCACTTCAGGGACTGTATAAACTGAGGAGTTTGTGCTTGTGGGTCACAGGCCTGTGTTTAATCCAGCGCTGCCTATCCTTCCACCAAGTGTGGTTGACATTGTCCATCAAGGTTAATAGTTGTTAGAGGTAAATAGACAGACAACACGACTGCATAAATTAAATATCTTATAAAAGCCAGCTGTAAACGTTATACTGTTGCTAGCACATCCTGAAACCCTTGCTCCTGCTGCAGCTCTCTTCCCACTGCTTGTTACATTTTCAGCCCAGGCCTTAATTCTGGACAGATAGCACTGAAGGAAGTTTTCATCTGATGCATGACAGCAAGTTACCATGTGCTTCTGTGATTACTTGAAGACCATGTATGTGCAAGTACTTTCCTGAATCAACAGCTCTGATTGTAAATCATTTGAGGCAGGATTGCCGTTTATTAAATGTGTGTACAATGACCTGTGTGAGATCCCTAACACTACTGTAAAATGACTAAATAAGTAAATAATAGTGACATTCATGCTCTGACAGCAGCTGTGAGACTTTCCATTAAATGAAGAGCTCAAGAGGCAATTGTGTCTAATAGTCAAAGCAGGGACTGGGAAACAGGATTTCTGGTTGTCACTCACAGAGCAGGGTCAGGATGAGTTGTAGGTTACTTCTGCCTGAAGTATCAGTTCCTGGCTCCTTCTGTGAACAGGACACTGGCCTAAGGAATTATCAGCCTTTGCAAGTCTTCACTAAGAGGCAAGAGACACTAGTTTGAATTATGTTTATTGTGGGTTGGCCTGTAAAAGCTGCAGGGCAATCGGCAATGATCAGCAGCGTGCCAACTGATTGTAAGAGCTCAGCCTTCAGTCCTGCCTGAGATTTGCTTTTTTCCAGTGCTGCTAAAACAAATCTTAAATCTTCTTGCTTATCTTCCTTTTGTATATGAGGTGACTTTTCAGTAGAGCCAGGCAATTTTAGCAGACTGTAACAGATGTGTATGCAGGTCTGTCTCTGTGTGTGTATGTGTGTGTGTGTGTGTGTGTGTGTGTGTGTACACAATTCCAAATACTTATTTTTCTCTTCAGTTTCTTGGCTTCTTTGGCACCCCTGCTATCTCTGCCTCCATACGCAGCCTTCTCATCATGTTTACTGTCCTTACCTTTCCCATCTTTCTCCCTTCCAGTTCCTCCTCTCTATGAATTTCACATCTTTTTTACCTCTAAATGTTCCTTCCAGACAGTACTTACACTACACGTTTTTCTCCAGATAGCACCTCTCTCTCCTTTTACAAAGCTCTGTTACAGTTCTCTAACTTGAAATGCAAAAGGTAGTTTGGCAAGAACACATCTTTGCAAGGAACCACAAAATAAAGTGGATCCAAAGCCAAGTAAAGAGCTCCGTGTCCAGCGGGTAGGCTCAAAAATACGACCAAGAGTTTGGGTTTCCAAATCAAACTGCCAAAGTTACAGCAAAGTCCCAGCTCTTATTCTGATTACAGCTTAATTGGACACCCTGGTGTTTGAAGGGGCTCAGTGGAAAATAAAACAAATGTGCCTATTGTTCTTAGAATAAGTATTATAATAATAATCATTCTTTAAGCATCAGTAGTGCCTTTCATCTAAGGACCATAAAGCACAGTGCAAACATTAATGAACTAAGCCTCTCAGTGCTCCTATAAACTAGATAGATGTTTTAGACCCATTTTTTTAACAAAAGAGTGAGGCCTGGGGAAGACAATAGCAATTTGGTTTCCACATTCGCAGTTGGTTACTTAATTGTATGTATATTCAGGCCCGGCAGTAAGTATTGCTTGATTTTGAGATGCGATAAGTATTTCCAGTTTCAATGGCTCTTATCTTGTAGCATCTCTAAAACTTAAGCCCTACTTTAATTGCTTTAAAAGTATGTGCTTAGATCCTTCTGCCTCCAGATCTCTACCAGAATGAGACCACAAGTTTGTGCAATGACTGGAGGAATTTAAGGGTCTTATTTCTTGGTCATCAACACAGTAGTCTACTGTGATTTTCACAGCTTAGCTAATGTCCAGTAAAGATCGAAGCTTAGTCTTTGCTTTCAGCTTGAGCAATTCTGTTGAATACGATATCGACCACAGAGAATTCAGTTGATTCAGTGTACAGAGCTTTTTACAGAACTGAGCTTCATGTATTTCCTTTCTAGTCTTCAGAAACTCTCAGATGGCTTCACTCAACAGTTTAAAGTATGACATGGAACCAAATCCCCACAAAACCTTGTTTTATCAACCTCTGCTAACTCCTCAGTGATTGGTTAAGAAATTTGTAAGCGTTGTTTCCCAGGCATTGGCTTAATAAGAAGCTTTCAGCCTTGTTCTCAGCCAATCCAAGTGCTAAACAGAGCACTGCCCAATTTATTTTTTAACAAGGTTCTCTACTCTTGAAACCAGTATGAAGTGCAATTACGGGTTTAACATCAACTGTTAAATTATCCTCCCAACATCTTTCCAGGCAGAAGAATATTCTCTTTGCTCTTTAGGGGAATATTTTATTGGAAAAGATAAATGTACGAAAATCTACTGTTAAAACACTTAACAAATCTCCCCTGTCAGGCCAGTAAACTGTAGTCCATCCACTCTGATCTGAGATTGCTGTTTCTCTGCTCCCCCTTCCCCACCTCCCTTTTCTTTGTTTAAAATATGCTGACCACACAGTGACCTCTCGTAACCCATTGGTCGAAAATTACAACCAGCCACACAAACAAGCAGCTCGAGGTCAGAAAGAGCAGGGTCTGCTAAAAGTTAGTAATCATACATTAATTCCCTGACATAATTAATCAAAATGAACCACCGTTATCTAGCGCGGAACCTTTAACCTATTACAAAGGGGTCAATTTGCAAACCACTTGAGCATGGGAGTTTGGTACAAATAGCATACTCCCTTCATCTGGGATGCCCTAAGTAGGCAAAAATGCCTTTGAAGTCCCAAATCTACCAGATTTAGATATAATTTCATCAATCAAGTTAAAAGGCTGCCTTCCCTCCAAAAAGGATTTCATGTAGATCTGTCATCTAGCTCTGTTCAGTGGGTGACTGAAAATCCATTTGTTAGGCTCTTTTTGTCAGGATGGAGTAGGCTGCAGTTGGCTCTACATGTCAAAATAGCTGAAAGTTGATCAAATTGAAGGCTAAGAGGCATGATTTGTGTTAGAACCTGCGCTGGTCTGGTGAAGGAAGCAGTAAATCTCAGCTTTGTTATGCCAATCAACTCCAATTCTGGAACTTAATTGTGTTTTCATTTGATATGACTAAAATTATATCTATATAGCGCATGCAGCTACTCATGGGGAATCAGAGACAGGAATTCACACATTTGTATGGCTCCCAGGACCATGCTGCCTTATCACTGTTTATGCTCTCACCCAAGCAAATAACCCTGGGAATAAGTAGTATCTCCCCAGAGAAACATAGCCCTGATCTTCCACAGCGTTACAGAGCTCCGTTCCTTTTCAGATCTTAAATTCCTGTCGAAATCATTATGAATCAGGCATCTCCACAGGAATCAGGATCCTAAATACTTTTAAGATTTGGGTTTAAAGAGTGTGTCCAAGGTCACACAGGAGGAACTTGCAGCAGAGAGGGGAGCAGAATCCAGGTCTCTTAAGTCCACTGAATCAACCTTCCTCCATAAGATTTAAGATCCCTACAGTCCAGAGAGTCTCCCTTGAGTGTTATCTAATCCTCTTTCATATGTACCAATACAAACACTCCTCCATATGTATATTTAATGTATTTATTTATTGCATGCAAGAATGGATGAGCTGTAGAGTTTTAGAAGGATATAATCTTATCCGGTGATATCATATATCACACAGGTGAATCTCAAGAGGTTTACGATGTTACCATGACCCCAAAATAGAATTAATTTTAAGCCATTCACTGAATCTAATTTTCTGTGTCATATAATATATGACCACAACAAAGGTGTCAAAAATATTTTAAATATCTTTATATTAGTGTTAGTGCAACAACTGCATTTGGAAAGTATCACACCTACTTAAAAAGTTTCTGGGGAATGTAAAACAAAGTCATTGTTAAGGTCAGTGTTTTAGCAGAGGTCACTTGAACTACAATTCCCAATATGCACATGGAGTTGACATGTCTGGCTTTTAAAACAAAATCACAATTCATCATCTGAATGTCAGATATGTGGCTTATGAGTTCCTGGTGTCTGAATGATTATGACACTTATAAAGTATATTTTATTATTACAGCCCACTCATTGCCACTCTCCATATGTGAAGTGATGGATATTTTAAATGTAATTCTACTTATTTATATTTATATCTTACTAGTGACAGGTAAAAAGCATCAACAAATCACTGCAATTTTTAACTAGTCAGAGACAAGATTTATTTTCAGTATAGTTAGTATGCACATTGCGGTTATTAGGAAGAATGATTCCCACCCAGAGAATCATTGTTTAGTCATGTTTAATTAAAATAAACAAAGGAAAAACAAAACAAAACAAAAAAGTAACCTCAAAACATTCAGAAATGTCACACAAAGGTGAAAGGGACGATGGGAGATATGCATATAGAAATAAGTCTTTGTGTGGAAAGAAGGAGCCAGACCATGCTCACCTCTCTGCCTGGACTGCTCGGGATGCTGCTCTGATGCAGTGGTCTATGGGCCAGGGGCCAGGACCTGCACATTTACTGCAACAACGTCCAGGGCTGGAAGTGGCCACTGGAAACAAAGAGGATAAAGCTGTCTTTAGGAAGAGATGAGACTGCCTGCAACATACTACTTCATCAGATTGTTATCTTTTCATATTAATTAAGTGCATAATTAATTTATTAATGCTTTAATTGTTCATAAAGTTAAGACTATGAGGGATTTATTTAACAGATAGAGACCTAGATGAGGATGCAGCAATTCCAGCTCAGGCTTCTCCTCAGCCACTTCATTTTCTGTACAACTGTGAGCAAACACCCATTGCTGTAAAAGACTAGTAATAACAAAAAGGTGTTTACGTATGGACATGCAATGCTTCTTCTCCAGTCTGTAAGGATAGCTGGCATCATTTCCCAGGGTGGCTGTACAGCATGCCAAACAAAGTGGGGGATGCTGCAGCTCTACAGCTCTTCTCCTTCCAGAAGGGCTAAAAACCACAACCCAAGACCCAAACTGCAAATAGTGTTGTGCCCGCTTCACCATTCTCATTTCAAAGAGCCCTTGGCACATTAAGTGTTGCAGCTGCTCCTGGCCACAGCTCTGTGCACACATCTCAAAAAGAGCAGTGATGGGCATGTACTGTAGGGTGGGATCAAGGGCCAAGGTGGGAATGACCTCTTTCAATTCTGAGCAGCTCTGTACCATGGTCTAGTACTGCTCTAGGATGCTGAAAAATTGTTGACTGTGTAATCGCAGGCCCCTCCCAGGAAAATTGGTGCTTTGCTCCATGCCCAGTCCCCAAGTGCGTGAGCTGAAAGACTAACATTAGACTGTTCATAGGCAGATTTTGTAGATTGGCAGAAAACTTTGGCACTTATCACTACTTCGCTCCACACACTGTACCAAGTCACTGCATGCTCTAGTACAAAGTACTGAAACCCTCACTTAGCATATGTGTAAAATGGATATAACTATAATTAATGACCTCCAGGGTCTCTGGTAAAGCCATTTAGCATTTGTCAGGCACTTTGTAGGCTTTTGGGTCAAAAACAATAAGTACAAGGTAGCATTATGAAGAGTTTCATCCTCAAGTTATAATAATATATAATAGCAGGATCTTCGAGTTACAAATAAAATCATGGAAATGCGTAACATAGAAAATGCATCTGGACACATCACACATTCAAATAGGCTAAAGGATGCTTAACATGTAGACATGTTCTGGACCTGGGTATTTACACAGTGACAAACCTGTTCTTGCACAGGTAACTTCTGCTCCAATTAGCAGATGTAAAACAAGTGTGAAAACACCAGTTATAGGGATTTACTTACACTGGTAGGTTGCTCAAAGGTAGGAGTTACCTGAAGCCTATGGGTAATATCACCAAAGGACAAAGGGGTTGCTGGTAGCTCGTTCTGCAAAACTGTCTGAGCTGCAAAGGCTTGTGACTCACACTCCAGAGCATCTGCAAGGAAAAACACATTACATTTTCCAGGCCACCAAAATCTCCTGCTCAAAGTGGGAAACTCACACATGTTCAATCCATTCCCTCCCCCACACACCCTGTCTTGACTCCCACGGGATGGGGAGTTTATTAGTTAATACTTGAGCTTAAATCTTCTTCTGAGGAAGTGATGAGCATCTAAGTCTCTCCTCCCTTCTTGCACAGAGATGAAAGATTCTTAGTTGGCCTGTTCTCTCCAACCTCCCCCTTTCTGGAAGAGATGAATCCCTGCTGAAGAAATCTGAAACCTCTGGCCACCCAGCATATCCCTCAGAAATAAAAGCATCTTCTCTGAGAAAATGCATGCATGGAATGAAGCACAATGCAAGGCAATCTCTGCTTGCATAGAACTGTAGGAAATGAAAGGTAAAAGCCAAAAAAGCCAAACGGAGTGGTGTTAAGATAACAACAGGACATTGTTTTGATCCCAGGAGATCCTGTGGTTTTTCTTTTTGATAGTGTCACATAGAGTAACTTATAAGGGAGGCAGGGAAGGTGACACAATTTTATAACTCTGCAGGGGCTTCACACCATGGGACAAGATTCCTATTGTACTGAGGAGTATTGGAAAGAAAAGGGGGAAACGGAAAAAAAAAAAAGCTTGCAAAGCAGATCTAAAATTACACCTATTCTCAAGGAAGATACAAATCTAGGCCAGAAGGATTGCTCATTACAATGAACTCCTAGGAACTTTGCTAGCAAATGCTTCGCAGGTATTTTTCAACCTAGCTGAGGGCAGGTGAGTAGGAGCAGATAAAAAACATCAGCCTGCTTTCATCCCCACAAGACCCTCGGTCCAGTTTCTACAATTGATCAGGTTTTGTTTTCCACCTCCCCAGTCTGAAATTTGTTCAGGAAGCCCCTAGCCAATGGGAAGGGTATGGTAGGGATGTGATAGACAGGCAAGAAATTTCAGACATAACCGATTCTCATGACTGTCCCACCCAAGATCACGTTCAAGAAAACACAAACCCACCCTTTAGCTAAAGTAAAAACAGCAGATGGGGTTTGCAGGGTCTGTCTGTGCATTAGGTACATTAGGCTCAGGACTGGATCAGTCAGAATTGGATCGTCCTCCAAGGTGCAGCCCTTGCGCCCTTCACCCGAGTCAGATTCCCATTGCTCCCTGCAACCAGCCTCTGCTTGGCCAACACCTTTACCCAGCTGCACCTCATGGGGATGCAGGAAGCTTCCAGTGACTCCTGCCAGGGTTTCTCTATTTTAGAAATGGAAAATTGAGTACTAAACAATGGCTTTCCAGCTCTCCTCTTTCCTCAGTGCCATCACTGGCAGCAGAGATGGGCATGACTCATAGCACTGATGAGCTCTGGACCACTTGAGGTACCTGGTGTGCCCCATACAGAGAGCAGTACAGAGAGCAGTTCCAGAGCGCAGTGCCAACAGATCAGTTGGAACAAACTAAAGATGCCGCTGCCCTCTTACAAAAGAAAATCATAAACAGTTAAACCCAAAATAACAGAAAACAGGCAGATTCAGACAGAGAGACAAATTGCAACAAAACTGTGTGGGCATCTGTGATTTTTAAACAATAATAAAAATCCACGACAATAATTACAGTGGGATGGCCCCCAGTGTCCCACTGTTATTATTGTGAGGTAAGGTCTTCAAAGATCTTCATCTGAGCTAATTTCAGCTACTCGGTACAGAACTTCTTTTATTCCCTTCCCACTCTGCATCACACAATGCTCTTTTTGGTGTTTCCGTTCACACAGCGGGCACTGATCCCTGCTAGGAGAGGTGTCAAAACTTCTAATAAAATGACTGCTCACGCAGAAAGTCTCACAGCTGAAATTTTGGAGTCGTACAAACTCCCACACAAAGCAGGGCTGTCAGATCAGATTGCAAGGTGTCAGTTTACCCAATTCAAACCTGAGGTTCTATTAAAAAAAAATGCACAACAACCCCCCCTACACACACACACACACAAATGGAAAATGTCAATCAAAAGTAATTAATAGTTTTCCTTCCTCTTTCGCATCTAAAGGATGCCAGGAGACAATGTGCTGTGAACTCGAGCGGCTGGTGACTAACATTTGTTTGAAAATAAGATGCATGGTAAAATATTCACAGGCATCATCGGTGCTACCTGAAGACTGTACTCCAGGCACATGGCCATCCCAAATTCCTCAGCAGGGTCTGTGCTGAAATGTGCTGCTCAATGTAAAGTTTCGGGGGTGACAAAGGCGTCAGTGCAGATGGGGAGGACAGATGTGGGGTTAAGCCAGATGTGAAGGAAAGAGCTTGGGGCCAGATTGCAGCCTTCAGCACCCACCATTTGCGTCAAGCAACTGTGAATGATCTCATTTCCCAAGTCATCTAGGGCAAAATATGGTTTTGTGTAGAAGAGGCAATACTTATGGGAACTTATAAAAAAAATAAAGAATCTATTGAGCTTCACTGAGACCTGCAGATATTTAAAGCAAACTCCTCCTCCAAGCTGAAAGCCAAAGTTCTTCATTTATCCAGCAATATCTACACTAAAAGGCAGGAGTACAGTTTGCTGGATCTCAGACTTGGTATCAGACCATGCACCAAGTGCTGGAGTGCTGCTTTATACTTTATTTTCAATAATTAGGCAAGGATTTACTCACAGAAGGATGTGGAGGAACTAAGAAGTCTGTAGCCCCATTTCCTTTCTTCCCCACTAGCCTACTAATTCCTGTGCCATGTTTGCACCCAGACATATCTTGGATCTCTACTATATATCCCTCCTCTCCCTCCAACACAGCCAAAAATATGCAGGATCCGATCTATGTAGGTGCAAGAAGACAAGGAATTACAAATGTAGAAAAGAAAAATCCTCTTGGTTCATTTGTATCCTTTCTCTGGGGAGGAATACCCCTGCTTTGGCACAGTTTTCTACCACTTTCCTTACTAAACAGGGATTTTGAGGTCACAGACATACCTGGCTAGCAAAGCTAGCTCTCCCCATCTCCACATCATCCTCACATGGGAGTTACCCCTAACTCCCTTCAGCCAAACTGATCTGGCTTAGCAAAGAGGCGCTATTGAAGCTGTTGTGCAAATTTTTTCTATTTCCCATTCAATTCCCTATGTAAAAGCATGAGCTTGCACAGATTTATGTGTAAACATTACTTACCCAAGTAATCTCCTTAAAGTCAATTGAACAGCAAAGAAGGGTTTCTCCACGTGCATGCTGAAGACCTGATGTGGTTGTGGGCAGTAAGTGACTCTACATCATCCCCTCTTACCACGTAACACCTGCATTGTTTTTATGGAGGGATGCCATATATACATTCTAGGTTTTCCTCAACCTTCCACACACACACACACATTTTAGAACATAATGTCTGCAATAATCTTCATACATGCTTAATTTACTCTGAACAGCAAGAGGTAGCATATGACACAGGTAGGTCCTGCCACCCTACTCGTAAGCAATCTAATGGAAATGGGACCACTACTCTGGATAACTTTAAAGAGCTATGCCTGTAAGTTGTTGCTGCTGTTGTAACCCCATAAAGCTCTTTTCTTTTGTTCTCCTCTTGAAGCTGGTTCCTAGTACCCTTCAGACATTTTATTGATCTTTCTCCCCCTCTAGCTCATACATGCTAATTGTACCTCTGTAGCAAAACAATCTTATTATCATGTTAATTAGTGGGAGGGTTGTTGAGGGTTTCCAGTTCATTACCTGCTAATTTCAAGATAAATGAATCCACAGGTTACTAAGTAAATAAGGTCACCTATCAAGTACTTGTAAACGTGTTTGTAAACAAGGAGGGGAGATGGGGAAGGAGAGAAAGGGAAGTATGTTTGGCTTGGATGGAGGGAAGTAACTTTGGATACGGATTTGGCATCCCATGCTGGGGTGACTCCATTTCCCTTGAACTCATTTGTAATGGAAAGCGAATTGCTGTCCACCTGGTTCCCCAGTGGGACGTTTCCTCCCTGCAACTACTTTGTGCACTCAAAGGGCTCTTTGTGAGCAGATTACTCATTCGGAGGTTTGGTTGATTGTTGCTGCCTTTTGTGGCGAGAGCCAGGAGTGAGGACATGCACTAGGCAATGCAGCACCAAAGGAGGAACAAAAAAGCATGGTAGTGTGAGTCACAGCAACCTCCCCCTCCTCACGGCTCAGGGTTATTCATATTGCCTTTATACACAGGGCACGGGGACAAAGGAATTCAATGGGAGAGGGGAAATAAACAATCAGACCCTTGGCTGGGGTAAAATGACATATTGCTTTGAAATCTGTGCCTTTACACCACGCCCCAAATCTCCAGGAAAATGACTCCCTGAGTGGGGCAAGTGAATAAAAGGGCCGTGGAGGAAAGCATATCTGAACTATGGGGAGGTAAGTTATCAGGGGTCAAAGTGGAAAGTGATACTCAGCAGGTTCCCTTGGGCTCTGTCCTCTGACTGGTTCTGTTCAATGTGTTCGTTAAAGCCCCTGAAATAAATATGTGTATTAAATGTGTGTGGGCAGCCAGCTCACTGAAAGAGAGGAGAGCAATTCAAATAGATCTTGATAAATTGGAAAAACGGTCTGGAAAAAACAGGGTACCAATCCCTCAGGGCAATTTCTGGGTCCAAATCTGAGTAGGAATAAGATAACGTAAATATGGGGTGAGACCAGCGAGGTGGTGATACTTCAGTAAAGGACATGAAGAGACCAGCAGACCTCAAGTTAAAGAGTAGGAAATATTGCTATGATGCTGTGGACAAAGCAAACATGATATTAGCATGTATAAGCAAGATGATCGCCTGCCAGCCTCCTGAATGACCTCCAGCCCATGCAGTGCTGGCTGGGACCACGTTTAGAGGGAGAACAGAAAGATCCAAGCTCCAGGGAATTTGGCCTGCGAAGAAAGAGGCAGAATGAACTCAATTGTTTTAACTGAGGGTCCTCATGTTAAAGATGAAAGAAGAGAATATTCTACCTTCCAGAGCCACACTGGCTAGGCCAGGAAGTAATGAGCAAGGAGGAGTCAGGCTAGGGGAAAACCTCAGATGCCTGTATATGTAAATATTTAGTGTCAATTTAGGGACCCAAGGATATCCAAGACAGGCTGGCAGATATAAGGGACCAGTGAGTTGCAATGAGGCTGTTGGCTTGGCAAGATACCGTAAGAGATTTAAAATGACAGTAGAGACCCGGCTTTAGGTTATCTGAATCATTCTAAAGCTGTGGGCAGTGAAACACAGTGCAGTTTGCTTGAGGATGCCATAAAGCCCTTCTGTTTGGAAGAAGACAGGACAGTCTGCCTGCCTTGGAACACTGGGATCCATCAGATTCCCACCCAAAACCACATTGGGTCTTTTTAATTTTGTATCTAGGCAAGAATTCACTAGCTAACCCCCTTTCTGGCTGCGTGCTCATGGATTCAGCTTTCTTTTTAACTTATGTCTGAGTCTGTTTCAGAGGCTTGGAATGGTTCAAAGCTGAACACAAAATCTCCAAGGGTGGTCCAGTGGGTTAGACCTGAGGAGACACGAGAGCGGAGAAAATTGCAGTGAGTAATTCATCTGCCCCATCCCACCTTTTTCTCTGAGGGAGATGTCTGAAAACACTCTTCCAGTTTGCCAGATTTGATTCAAATTCTGTTTAAAACATACACTTGTGGTAAATTCCCTTTTTCTCCCTAGTTGCTTTTAAAATTTCTTATTTGTGCCAAGGAGCTCTGTTGTATGACTCACCTGATCTTCTTCCACCAGCTGGATGAGCATATAGCAACTTGTATCATCAGCTTCCAAGGGTGAATGATCATGAGAAACAAATTTAAAATTGCTTTTTGTGAGCATGCAAGATAGAAATAACCATTTGAATGTTTGCTAAAAACAAGTGCAAAAGCACCACAAAAACTGGCCATGCAAATCCATTTAATTTTCTCCACACACCCCCCATTCCATTTTATTTGAAGAGCTGCAGATTTTTCTATTTTACATGGATTAGAAAGTGGAAATAGCCTCTTTTTTGAGTAGTGGCTGAGATCAAATGCTTGTGAAACACAGCAAGCCCTTCTCTGAACTCTGAATTGCTTGCGCATTCATTTGAAGACCAGCAACTCGGGGATTTTAAATATCAAGAACAGCAGTCAAGAGGAATATTCAGCATGATCTTATTATTGTAACCAAACAGCTAAAGTTTATGCATGAAACACAATCAAAGAGGGCTCTGCGTATGTATTTATTTCATTTTCACCTGGTTGCCATATAGGGTCAAAACAGACACTGAGAAATGATGCTTTCTGTGTTCATTTTTTCTAGCATGCTTAGGAATTTTGGAGTTGTTTTTCTGTGGTTGACTGTATAATTAATCCAACGCTTATTAAGACAGACGCAAGCATTTGTATCATCTGCTTTTGGCTTCCCTTTCAGAACACCTTTAAAGTTTCTAGCTGTGTAAACTGTAGATCCTCCAGAGGCATTGTGTTTTAGCAGCCCAACTGGCATCTGAAACACTGAATTCTCCCTTCTTTTTTTTAATTAAGATAATAAATTGGTCTTAAATTATCCCTGAAATCAGACCAGTGTTGATTACAATGGGTCTCATGCTGTGACAGCTCAAGATGATGTTATTTTTATTCCTTTTCAACGAGATCTTAATCTCTCCCTGCGTGTAAACAAATTGTCACAGTAACCTTGTTCTTTAATCTCCCAGCTGAAGACCTTTAAAGCATTGGGAGATAACAGATCTAACTGAGATTTCATCAGCTTTCAGGCTTTTACAGATATGCCGCATGCCTCTCCCACTGCTGCAGTCTTTAAATGTTGAAGGAGAGAAGTGCACATTACACTCAAAAGCTTTCCTTAAACGTTTGAAAATAGTATCCGCCTAGCAACATGCGATTCAGGGCTCAAATCCACAGACAAAATTTGGATGTGGGCACAGCACGCCAAATTGCTACCTGTTATAGCTGGTGCAGAACCATCCCACTGTCTCTCTTAGATCACCCTAGCTTATCCTGGTCAACCTTGCTTTAAAAGGTCGACGGCATTTTAATGCTCAGAACGCTGTCTGTCAGGAAGAAACCCCAGTTTGCATTTCTTATTCTTCTCCTAGCAAAGGAAAACAGTTTCAAGGGGCAGTTAGTGAAAACAGGAATGAAAAGACCAGAGGTAACTTGGGGGTTTGGGTTGGGTTTTTTTGTCTCGCTCCCCTGCCCTGCAAATATGAACTAATTCATCTTCTAAAGCAACAGATACATAATTATACTTTGTCAGCTATTACAAACAGGGAAAAGGAGGCAACAGGCAGCAGAGTTATTTGCCCAAGGCCCTGCAGCTTCTCTCCATCCTGGCTCACAAGCGGCAAGCAACTGCCCACCCCAGGCAATCCGAACTGCCAGCTTCACAGCTCTCCCCCAAACACTTTGAAGCAAGCTCCCAGGATTAGCCAACATCAATAACCACTCCTCTGCCAAGTTCTCCAAACCCTTCTTTCCGCCGGTGCATGGCAGGGATAACACCCTCAACCCCACCTGCGAATACTTCTTTAAAAAGTAATGTCAACAATCTGTATGTCAGGCTACTTCAGTGCATTCAGATGAGCATTTTTCATGTCTGAGGGCATGTAAGCATCATTATTCATAGAGGCAGTACTGGGAATACTCAATAGCATCCATAAACCTGGTGTGCATTTCCTTACAGGTGAACATTATTTGTGAGTAGACATATGGGTACATTTTCCAAACACTACACAGGAGCCTCTCCATGAACATAGACACACACACACACACAACTCCGTTCCTGTTAAAATGGCTTTTGCCCAGGCATCTACTGATGTTTGGAAAATGTGCTCCATTTATTTACCAGCATGCCAGTTATTTGTCTATATAAGTATGTTTTCTGTCAAGTCAAAAAAATTTATTGTTCCTATAGTTTAAACTCTTTTATTGAAAATTCAGCCAAAACTGCTCCAAGTCTGACAGAAAGGCCTCTCTGCAAACAACATAGGTATCTGTATCAGGTTTTCAATAATATTGGCCCAGATTTACTACTGACTTTCATTTGTTTTAATATGCTCCCGCACCAAATTTAAAAGCACTTCATATATTTCAGACTATTTTAAAGTTATAGCAGATATGTGTTAACAGCATGTAAGTACCAAATAAATATATATACATACATAAATATATACAGTGCAAATTGGGTTTTATTAACATTACCATCAACTGAGAACTGTTTCTTTACTTCTGGATGTTTGGCTGCCTAGGAACCTGTGTAAATAGGCACATTGCAGAAGGAAAACCGGGCAAAACTCAAGTGAAAAAATCTTAAGGTGATGAGGCACATTACATCCAAAATTCCTCTGTCAGGAGTAACAAAATGATTCAACAGTAATAGCAAAAAATTAATCAGCTTTCTCAATATCGAATTATTCTGCAAATGTCTCCCAGGTTTATTAAACCAATGACTGAGAGAAGAAAGAGCCACAGAAAAATGAATGTAAGGATATGGAAAGTTGCACTTCATAGGTTTGAAACACCTGCTTTTTGTTCAGAATTATTTTCTATTCTGAAATTCCTTCAACTTTATTTTTATCAGCTTCTGCCATTGCACATGTAGATAAATGGACATAACTGGCTCAGGGATGTTTCCAGAGAACCAGTTATTCCTAGTTTTCTGAAAATATTTTAAATAGGTAATAGGAAATATTTACTTACTCTGTTATTTACCAGCAAGCCAGTAAAGTGACAGCATGCAGAGTGGAGTTTGGGAATATTTACTAGCTGAAGTTTGAAACTGCTTGCAGCATGAGGGAGAAAAACTGTTAATCCCCATTTTTATATTTCACAATTTCAGTATGTTTAAAAAAAAGACAACAAACAACAAAATTTGCCATGGTGGGGAAAGGTTTGATTGCTCTAAAGGCACATTCTCCCCGTGACTGTGTACGGCTGACCACAAGCCAAACTCAATTACCCAGCCTCCCTGTTATCTCCATCATCTTTGGTGACAAAAGAAGGGACAGCCATCAGCAAAACCTGTTCGATGTGAAGCCAGGGCAGGTATCTGGCCCTTCACAGCTCTAAGGGAAGACGATTGAGTTATCCTGTTGCAGCAGAGCAAACTATACCTTCCTTAGCTACTTTGCTATGGATAATGCCTGTCTGTCCAAGTCACATACATGAAGAAGTAATTAAGGTACTTGCATTATCACATGGGGCCACTTTACCACTTCTACCCTTACAACATCCACAGGTTACAGCCCAAGATAACAGAAATACACAGGTTTTCCACTACTCTGAAACTAGTTCCCAAATCACTAAATGATTTCTCCCTTTAATATTTCCAGAAGGAATACCTCCCTGATAAAATATCATTAAAACATATAGAGGCTTTAAAAGCTAAAGGGAATGGCTTTAAATGTAAAGCATCAGAGAGAGAGTCTCTGTTTTAGTTTCTGTTTCTGCAGTTCAAGCCTACATACTGAGCACCCTCTATTTCTTATCCTAACATGGGCTAGCAAAATACCACAGCCTGAACTAAGCATAACTTGTCCTGCAACTTCTGCAAGAGCGAAGATCAATTTTCTCCCTGTGCAACAGACTAATTCATCAGCAGAGCAGAGACTAAAAAACGTGGCAAGAACAAATAGCAGAGAGGAGAGAAGAGATACCGAGAGAGGGGAAGGGAAGGGACTAGAGGGAAAATAAAGACAAAGTAATTTGCTAACTAATGCGACCCAGCAGAGCCCTTAGTTCTCTGTCACCTGGGAGGGAAGAGGCTGCACCGGTGTGCTTTGCCATTTGCATAGCAGCCAGCCCCAGAGGTAGAGCAGCTGCTTACCAGAAACTGGCTGCCCTGCAAGGCTGCACGATCTGTCATTCACTAAGCCCTTGGCATTGGTTTGTCTTCCTCATATAAACACCTCCTTTGCTCTCATTAGTGTATTTTGAGCCCTCTGAAATGAGGAGACACGAGTATCTCCATCCACCGTGGTTAACTGACTTCCCCGTGGTGCTGCCAACACAATTTTAAAGCAGATAGTGTAGATGATTACTTAAGTGAATTTACACATGATGGCAAATAACTATGCTTAATAAAACTGAGAGAGCCTTAATGATTTCATTTTGGTGATTTAATTTATAAAAGCAAAGCTTAATCATTTAATAGCATCATTAAGAAAACACCACAGGAAGTTTAGAAATAAAGAATCATCCATATCTCCTGAGAAATGAGTTTTCTTCTAACACTCAGCTCATGACAAAATAAAATGGAAAGCTTACAGCTTCTTAAATAATTGCACTTGAAATATAAGCAATCCCCAAAGAATCCGTTCAGGCTCATCTTCTGCAGCACAGAAGAATTGCATTTCTGTTCACCACAGTGTGAAAGAGGCTTCACAAGTAAGATACACCATTGGTGATGGGAATGCTTGTATATTTTTCTAGTTAAAGCATGCCCTATGAACAGAATAAAAATGTCAGAGCAATTAAAATTAAATGTTTGTTTCCAAAGCAGCAGTCTAAAATAAAATCATATTCTGTCACCACTTTCAGCAAAATAACAATGGAAGCATCCCTTACCAGTGTGGGCACAGTGTCTGTGCATGCATGTGCACACACAAGCGTGCCTGACTTCCAAATGGAAATCTCCAAGGACTGGATTAACCAAGAGTTTGCACTGGGGTAATGGAAAATATGACCTCATTAGCACTAGGTTTGTCATTTGCTCCATAATACAAAAGTAAATTACAAAGTATTAATGCAGTTAGTGTTGTTTTTAACGTGCACTGGGATACAATAAAAGTTTTTATTGGGGAAGTGTGATGGCATGTTTTCACTACAGCATTAGCACTGGTCTTCTGATAGGGCGGCCAGTCATATTACCCAGTGGAACACTCCTATAATGATGTAGTAAAATTTGACTCTGATATAGTAAAATCTGTTTATGGCAAAGCTGCTTTTTCACACAATCAGGCTGGGGCAGGGAGTAGAAAGGACACAGCTAGAAAAATTCTTTTCTACCTGTATTTTCACAGAATGTGCTCAAAAACAAACAAACAAACACACAAATATTCCCAGGCTTCGGGCCTGCCCAAAGGAATTACCATGCCATACTCTCCATTTTCCTTTGCATAGTTCCTCTGCTTCCTCCATCCATCTATAGGTTTGTCACCCAGCAGCTGCCACAAATTAGTGTCTTGGTGAAGGAGTCTAAACAGGATTATTGTAATTTAACACACTTTTAATAGGCTTGTCGCGGCGTTTTGCATGTACAACCCAGCCCGTGTAAAACAACCTCGGGCACATTCGTGGCTTTAGAGAGGGAAGGTGATGGTAGAGAGCAGGGGGTGGGGTGGGATCCTTATTGAACACAGAGCTTGCTTGTGTTTGTAGCAGTGCTGGCTGCCTGCACCCTCCTGCCCATGCTGCTTTGTTAAGTTACCAAGAACAGGTTCGTGGTACTAATGAAGGTTTGCAGGTGCTATTTTCAAGCAATAATTTTGCCTTTCTCTCTTTTCTAACCAAACAAAGAAAGTTTCATGCATTTAAACTTGGTCTCTCTGGTTTTGGCTAGCAATGGTCATCTCATCATCACGTCCTGACCAGACTTCAACCAGGTCCAGTCATAGTTGTCTATGCAGTTCTCCAGGACCAACTCTCCCAGTTGCATTGATTTGCAAAATCTTGTTTCTTAGCTTGTTTCAAAGCCTAGGCTGGATCTGGGGTTTTGTAGCAGTAACTCAGAACAGGCTGAGCCTGGGATAAGGTACCAACCTGCATGGTTCGTACCACCTGATGCTGCCCTAGAAAGTCATGCTCATTGCTGATGCAACTGGGGAGATCAGTCTCATCAGCAATTGGTATCTGGACTGGAAGCTATAGTAGGGGAAAAACTGTCCCATTGCAGCAGCTGTCACTATTCCCATCACTCCCTGAAAAGTGGCAATAGGCTCATGCCAAGACCCCAGCTCCCATCTCCTGCCTCTCTGCTCTTTCTCCTTTACATCCCCTCACTGAGATCCACTTGCTGAGATCCAACCTTTCATTTTGAGGGGAAATAAACTGAATTTTGCTTCTGAGATGCACTGAACCAGCTTGAATATCCCTTTGGACGGATGTATGAAAACAAGAGCTGGAGAGCAAAATTTGCTAGGAAAAAGCTGCAAGAGACATTCATTAAAACAAAAAGATAGTCAAAAAGTCCTGAATAAGGCTTTGTAAAGAATGGACACAACTAGTCTGTGCCTGTGGCTCTCTTGCTAGTCTTGTGACAGTAGTTGAAAGTTATTTATTTGTTTGTAATATACTTTTCCACCGAAACACTTTAGTAATAAAGAGACATGAGGGGAGACACATTAAAAAGTGTGCCATACATCAAAATGAAAAGTACCACATAAGCTACATGATAAACGTAGGATAAAATGTACTTTGTTTTCCAGAAGACAAAGCAATAAGGAAAATGCTGTGTCTGGAGTAATTCTGAGCTTGGAACTTCTGCTGGTTATTTATTTTTATTAAGCAAATATACAACCCTGTAAATGTACCTGATGCTAACTAAACAGGAATAGCACACAGTCACAATTCTGAGAAGATCACAACCCAGCACGGACAAGACACTGTGCAGGACAGACAAACAAAAGCCTGCAATTCAGGGAAGCGCCGAGATGTTTTAGGTGAAAACAAGCAGAATTTATAAAAGCAGCAAATAATACAGCTATTGAAAACTCCACATAATCATTAACAGGTATAAACATATCTCCTCTCCTTCCCATTTATTGATTTATTCCCCAGTGGCATATTGTCTAAATCCTACACAGCGAGTCCTGAAGCAAGGACAGCCTTTGTGTTATTTGTACAGTGCTTAGCACCACTAGGCCTCGATTTTTCACTGGGGGCTTTTCCTATTTCTTTTTCCAGCACAGCTAATATAATGAGCAGATCTGACAATGGGAGAGAGGGAAGAAAAGCATCTGCGAGGCAAGAGTCAACAAAATCTGAGGGTGACACCGGAGGACTCCGGTTGGGAAGTAAGAGAGGAGGAACAGAGAGTTAAAGCAGGGGCAGAGGCAATGGCTATCTACTTCTCGTGCTTATTTGCTTAGGAGCTCTTGCAGTTTTACTTGAAAATGCACAAGGAGAAAAGGAAAAAAAAAGTTATTTTGACTTACAAAAGCAAGGAAAGGTCATTAGGAAGACTTGAGAACCAATAAAGCTCTTTAAATCCTTCCTACTTGTTATGCATAGAGCAAAGCTTACAGGAAAGCTGCAGCTAAGAAAATTACAAATGGTAATGCTATTATTTGGCATATAGTTGCCAAAGGCATTCAATATAAAGATTTTACAGAGGTGTCAACTGATATATAGCAAACACACAAACAGTCTCCAGCGCTGTAACATATGCAAGGAGAGCCGAGACTAAATATTAAGCATATGAATTATATATTCTCGCAATACGAGGCTGAGAAAAAGCTTGCTGTGCACCATAGTTAAAATGAGCAATAAATACCAGGGTTAATGCTGGCAATGTCTTCTCATGGAAGGTTCCTCTAAGCCCCCCTCTCCCAAGTTTGGGTTTCAAACCATTTTCTGCTGTGTTGGATAATGAAGTGATTAGACTGCTCCTTCCTGAGACTGTTACATATTTAAAACAGGTTCCACCGCTGCCTCATTTTAAACATCAGAACCTGTTTTGGGCGCCAGAAATGTGAAACATGAACATCAATAGCTTTCTCCTGCCAAGATAAGACCTTGCTGCAGAGGCCAAACATATGTCTTTCTTTCTTTCCCTGAGGAGGTTTCCGGATAAGGAAGAGGTGTGTCTGTACCTGAGCTGCTTAAAATGACTCAGCCACATATGGGACTTTTGTAAACTTTCCTTTGCTCTTTCTCTGCGGGGCAGCAAGAGGTTTTTGGTCTCAAAGTTATTGCCATCTGGGTTTAAAAGGACAGGTTGGCCCGAGATCTGCCTCCCCAGCAAAAGCAGTTTTAGCTGCTGGGCTTTGAGCCCCATGGTGGGTGCAAGACCTGATGGAGGAGGCTCCACAGGGTGCTTCGCTTCATCAGGAAGGGTCATCCCAAGCCTTGCCCTTTGAAAGGAGCAGCAGGGCTTCTGTGATAAAACGCACCATGCTTTGTTGCGACCCATGTTGGCACTGACAAAATTCAGGTGAGAGAGCTGATAAGAATGCAAATGCAAAGCGCTGTTGTGTTTCAAAGAAAAACTCTTGCACCAGGCCAGGAAAATCAGGATGTCATTTTGCTCAACCAGACAAGGCGATGATGCCTTTGCCACCTCCAGGGTGCTGGAAGTGCTGCCCGTGACTGTCTTTCTGTGTGAGCACCCACACACTCGGGTCGTGTGAGTGGCACAAGATGCATCTTTGTAGTCAGCAAGCTTGCCCAAAAAGCAAATTACTTCTTGCAGCTCAAGTTTAATGAACAAAAAGTGCTGGTAGTAACCACACTCTTGCCTCCCTCAAGCAAGGTGGGGTAGTGTCAGGGCAAACCCTGCCGGGGACCTGAAGAAAGATTTTCCTTGTGTTTCGCTGTGCTTGACTGACTCTGTGCAACCAGGTGCGGACCTGATCCACCCCTGGCTGCCTTCCCTGCTGTCTCCACAGAGAGCTGGGACACCTGAGACAGCCTTGCTGCCAGCAGCCCAGGATGTGTGCTGTACTGCACTGGCTGCCACTGTGTTTTCCTCCTCTCGGGCACAGAAAGCACGGAGTTCATGTCACACCCTCATGAGACAGGAGTGACATAGCGGCATGGCTGCTGGCTCCCAGCCCTGGACACTCTCTGGAGAGAGAATTGTAGCCCCTGAACAGTATTTCCCAGCCAAGCAAGTGGCTGAGATTTCTTCCAATCATTTCCACTTTACCACAAAGGTGTATGCAGAGCTCTGCCCCTTCCAGAGCCATCCTTGCACAGTAGATGCTTGCTCATAGCTTGAAAGCAACAGGAAATATAATGCAGGTAATCCCAGGAACACCATCTGAGTGTAAAAAGTGGCAGTACTTCATTTTTACTCCTTCAAACATATGTCATTAAGATCAGCATCCCATCGAGACCCCCCCTTACCTTGCTGTAGGGATTTGTAGGGATTCACATCTGGGCTGAGGGACAGTAGACATGAAGCCACAGGGTGACTTCAACTTCATCCTTCCTTTCACATTTAAAAGACCTTAAGTATGGTCTGGCCATACATACCCAGCAAATCCTTCCCTGAGCACTAAAATACTGCTGCCTTTAAAGTGGAAATTGCAGTAAGAGAATGTAGACCTGGCTAGATACAGGAAACAGCCCCGAAATACAGGGAGTTTTGAGCAAGGAAAAGGATTGCTCCTTCACAGGATTTTGGCTGTGGTGAAGAGCCAGGGCTCCTAAATCTTCAGAGTCAGCACCATCCAATTTTTAAGCAGTTAGGCACTGACAAATAAATGCACCATTTAACTGCCTCTTATTGAAATTAATAGGAATGAATCATCCTGGCGTTTTTGAAAAATCTTTCTGAAGCAGCTTAGGTGCCTAAATATCTTCAGCAGCATAGAACCTAAGCAACTTTTCAAATACTAGTTAGCTGCTCCTTCCTAATGTGTCTCATAGCACTAAATCACATGGAATAAATGGGGGTTTTAATGAATGTGAGAGGATGGGGCTTCAGGTGCCAAATTCCTCTTAGCCTTGTGCAAAGAGTGGCTGTAGCTATGAAGCCGGTCTTCCCTCAGCCCACTTAAAGTCAGGCAAAAATGTTGCACCCAACTTCTAGCCTGCTTTCCAAGGTAACACGTGCATCAGTTTTATTTCAGCACTTTTGTCCTTAATTCATGAGGCTTCCTGAAGCTCCCTTGGCATGCAGTGGCCTTGACTTCTTTCTGGGGAGGTTGCACTGATGTCTGACATCCTCTCTCCCATACTCAGAAAACTGCAGCCCTGCTTGGGCTCTATAACCCTGACAAACAAGGCCCTTCTTCAAGGAGCCTTCCTCCCATTTGTCCCTTAAGCTCATGATGAGCTTGAGATAGCTCATTAGCTCCATGATAAACTGATCCAGAATCTGCATTGCTCTCCCAGAGACATCTAGCCACCAAAAATCCAGATTGCTGCAGGCACAGGGTTGGAGGAAGATAGAGAAAGACTGCTGGAATGAGAAAGAGCAGCAAATCATTGCTAAGGTCACGAGCTTGTTCTCAACCAAAGGCTTTAGTCCATCAGAGCTGCTATGAGGAGTGAAGGGAAGGCATTTGGGAATGCTTTCCATCCTTTTGTGTTAGGTTTTGGATGGCTTGGGAAGAACCACATATTTGGATGGCTTGGGAGGAACTGCACATTCAGATCCCAATGTCATTGTTTGAGGGGTTGTTTGTTTTCATTCCCCTCCTCCCAACACAGAAAATTAAATTTGGCACACAGAGACCGGGCACTGATGACTCTTCAGGGATAGATTTTTATTACATTTAGGAGACAGTCAAAATAGTTTTTGACATTATTTTATTCTAGGAATTGCAACTGAGCCCCTTAGGGATGGAGACACTCAAAGCCCACAGTAAAGCAGTGGGAGATGCTGATTGCCCAAGGCTCCTTTGAAATCCCAGATTATGTTATGGATATAGTGACACAGTTGAAAGTGATCCACTTACCACAATTTAACCAGTTACTGCCTGCCAGATGAGGCATGGGAACTGCTTTGTGGTCTAAGAAAATGTGTTAACTTACGAGGTGTGGTACTTTAAGAACGTGCACACAGTTGCTGTGGCTCGGTCGATGGGAGGTTGCTGGTGGGACCACAATAATTCAACCATCTCAGACATGTGCCCATACCTCATGGAAAGGATGTATCAGTCGTATCAGAACAGCTCTTCCAAGCTTCAAGCACGTGGTGGCCTCAGTGTGTCCAGTGCTCTGCCTGCGTGTAGGGTTCACAATGCTGAAAACAAAGTATGACAGACAAAAGAATGAAACAAATCAGTGAGTGAAGGGCAGGAGGCTGAAAGACTACCAGGTAGAATGAATAATAGGTGAGTAACATATTTTCTACAGCTCCTGGATGTCCAGAATTGTGATTCTGCACTGAATTTCAAAAAGAGGGAGAAACCCTCCTTTATAGACATACAAATGTTTGTTATTGTAGGAATTCTCATTCAAACTCATTCCAGTTTTATTTTGGGGAACAAAATGGCTCATGCCCTAATGCTAACCTTTATTTGCACATGGCTGCAACTCTCTCTGAGCAAAAAACTTCCATATGTAAAAATTCAAAAACCTTAAACATGAAGGTATCTTTTCTTTGAGAAACTTGCATTGTTTCATCTAACATTTGGAAAATCTAAACCAAATTCTGTATTTTTGGACCAGGAACCTCAGCTGGCTACTTGAATTAAACTGGCTGGCTACATCTTTTCCACAGTTTTGTATGCAGTTAATAATAGTGCTACTTTGAAGTTAGCCAATTCCTTTCCTCTGACAGTCTCACAGTGTTTTTGAAATGTAGCTAGATGTTATTATTCCCACGTAGTGGCTCAGAACAAACTGTGAAGGAAGTAAATGATTTTCTGAAGACTGCAGAGCAAACTAGTGGTGGAGCCCAAGTTTCCCATATCCTAACTTATTTGTGTAGGCCAGTGACATCCAATTTTGGGTTCCTAAAATGCTATACATTCCCTTAAGGAAGCATTTGAGGGCTATTCACACCGGCCTTTCCTTTATCACATGGCTATTATCGAATTGAACTGGAAGCATCCTCATCTCATAAGGCCACATGATAGATGCATGTCCCACATTGTGTGAGATAGGAGCTGTGGGATGCAGAAAAAAGCAGCAGCCTGAATTGACCTGAGCATCACAAAATCTGGCCGACAGCTTACTGCCCAAACCAAAGGATCAGCCAGAAAGGAGGGCTGCAAAGAGCAGGCTCTGAGCGAGATAAATTGTGGTGATGGGCTGGAAGCTATAGATAGGACACTTCTGTTCTTACTAATACACCTGCCATCACTCACTGTGTTCATTATCACAACGGTTCTTGTATTTTTATTCATCAGTGAGAGCAAAATGACCGAGCCTCTTGAAGCCTTTGTCTGTGAAACACTTTTGTCTGCTGTTTTTGTATCACCTTTGCCATCGCAGCTATAACAAATCACCTTGTTAATGTTACAGTGCTTGTTCTTGTGGCCCAGGGTGATCCCTTGTAGACTGGTGGGCAATACTCACATAACTATAATCCGCCACATTTTCATGCAATTAGTATGCAGCGGAATTGTTCTCAGATACTCACACACATACAAAAAGATTAAATAAGACCCATTTAATGTCATGAATTGTCCTGTTAGGAGTTAATGAGGTCTGGTAGGTTGCCAAAGTCCAACACACAGAAAGCTCAGGCAGGCCAGGAGGGAGAAAGGGAGGAGTTGCTGGGTTCAGCCAGATAGACCTTGAAGTGCAACAGCTGTGCCTTGTCTTTGAGGAGAGGATCAAGTAGAGAATATGAGATAGGCAAACGTTGGCTTAAACTTTCTTCTCTCTTTGATTGTCCTTGGACATCTGCCTCATCTCCTGTCAAGAATGTTTGGCAGCTGTGAGCCCAGAATAACACTGCCGCTCAGCCAGGACGCTATCGCAGTCGTCTAATACTTTAAGCCAACTAGTCTCTGCTGTGTGCCTCGACCGATACTGAACTATGCTAATGCCTTGAGCTAACTAGGCTTTCTAACAGCCCGTGAAATACATAGAAGTGGGGTCTGCGGTTTATTTTCCTCACGTGCTAATTGGCTTTAATTGTTGGCCAATTGGATTTCAAGTTTAGAAAAGGGTGCCCCAGACAAAAGCAAAAGTGTTAACTTAAGACCGTGGGAGAGACGGGCCATTCTGTTCAGTTTCTAATGTAGTAGACTTTATGCAGATGCATAAGTCTCAGGGCAATGGCTGTCCTAGAAAGATTTCTCAAGCATAACCAATGTGGTTTCCTATAAAATATATGCTTCCATACAGGCTGAATGTCATTAATGTTCAGCTATTTGCTGGAGTGTAAATTCCCACCTTTCAGAACCAAAGTGTTTGTGCTCATTTTGCCTCTAAAAGTGAAGGGGTAGGTAAGATGAATACCAGATTAATTCTGATATTTCAGTTGTTTTAGCCAGTTGCTTTAGAAGGAGAAGGGCTTCTGCAAAAGCCAGCCTTCATTTTGTCCCCACAGTCATGGCAAGCAAGTAGGAAGAGGCGCTTCCATCCTCAACATTTGTCTAATGGAAACAGGCCCTCTCTGAATAAGGGCACTCAGGTTCTGCACCCATTCAGCCTCTCAACAGTGTAACACATTATAAGGTTCATTCTCTGGTGACACCAGTTTTATTGCCGCTACATTTCCATTTATTTCAAATGAGTTCATGGGAAGAGAATCAGGCCATGTAAATACACCTGTGAGATCAACCAGGATAAATGACTTCTGTGTAATCTTTAATGTACATATCCTCCCAACAACCCTGGTAGGTAGGGTAGTGCTATTATCCATCTTTTGCTGAGGGCATAGAGGGGGAAGTCCTCAGAGGTAGTTGGGATCATAAATACCGATGACAATATATGCTAGAGAGGCTAAAGGCCAGCTTTTCAAAACTAAATTAATAGGATTTTGGCACTTAACCTGCTTAAAGCACTTAGAAGAACTTGTAAAGAACTACTGAAAATCTGATCAGAAATTATTTTCCCAGGTCATATCGTCTGCTTTTTGCAGAGCAGGAATCCATGTCCTAAAATCCTATGATAGGAATTTAGTGCCATTAGGACCCAACCAAGCTCCTGAGCAACACCTCAAACAAATCCTCATCATTATCACTACATAAACCATCCAGAAATAGGAACAGATTAAGGCACTGTGAAGATCTGCTGATTGGTAGTAAAGTTTTCTCCCCTTCCCCCCCTTAAAAAAAGCTCAGTTCGAGCCATTTGTACTTGCCCATCCAGATGAAGGTAGAGTGATGCAAAGGAGCAAGTCGCTTTCAAAGCTATGCAGCATCTGCTACCAGATGTTTATTAACCAGGCCTCAACCTTTCTCTTTGACAGGATTGTTAAATTGTTTTGGAGATCATTCTGTAGTAAAGGCCCAGATTTTCTTTCATTACTTCTGCTTATTTAGTACTACCCAGACAGTACCAAAAGATGGTGTTTGGCCTTAAGAAGCTAATGAGTATTCTCCCTGGTGAAGGGAGTATTAACCAAGGTTGGGGTCACCAAAGGTGGGCATGGTAGAATAACCTACGCTATTTCAGTTTAAAAATAATCTTTGAAGGGCTACAGCTAGTGTTACTACAGTTGTCTGCCTAATTTATAGCAGTAGACTGAGTTTAATGCACATGCATAACAAGAATTTTAAAAGCAACTATTTTGCTGGAGATCCATGCATTTTTTGTGCAAGCTACACCAAAACCAAGGGTGGGTAATAAAGTTGTTCGTGCACGTGCTCATTCTCATCCAAAACTTAATAAAATTTTCTCTGCCCTTGGAGGTGTAGAGCAGCTGAAATATCTCCTCTGGTGCATTTATCCTGGTAGTCCAGGACTGTCTTTATTGGAGTAAATACAAAACTGTTCTTCAAGCCTAGGCCTGATCACATGAACCTTTAGGTCTCAACCTCTGATGTTGTGGTTCAATGTTTTGAAAAGTTGAGCTAAGTGTTTCCCACTCAGGTGCATTTTACTCACTCACTCCAGATGGGATCAGAGCTGAGAATGCCAGGCCAGTGCACAAAAATGTTCTAACAGTAGTTCCAGCTGGGACGAGAAAACGAAGTGTTATAAATCTCATGACTCATTATCCTAACAGAAGTCTGGGTCATTTGGATAAATTCAGACAGTGGGCTGCTTTATCCAAATCAAGCTCAAGCTATGAACATCTTGACCCCTTTCCTTGTAAAAAAGGTTTTCAACAACAAAAAAAGGATTTTAGTGCCATCCTATCGCCTTACCCTATGTAAACTGCTGTAACAAAAGCAAAAACAGAGGAACTATTCAGGGGAGTGACAAAGTCACCAAATTCCTCTCTGTTAAATCGAATGCCTAGTGATAGTATCATGCTCTTCTCCATGAAACACGATATTCTCTCCTGGTTTACAACACACCAGGGGGGAACATACTTGCAAAAACTTCCAGCTACAGTGAATCTGACCTGGAGCACTTGTCTTCAGGGGCAAGACCTGACATCGGGCTCCTCAGCAGTTCAGAGACACCATGGGATTAGCACGGAGGGGCTCCACTGGCTTCCTCACAGCCACATGCACAACACTGGGTCAGTGCTTCTCCCTGCTGCTGCTGGCATCTCGCCCTCTCTGACAGCATTCATGGGAGGTAGTTGCTGCCTGTAGGAACTACCCAAATTAAACTCTGCTTCTCTTTTAAGCCCAATCTCCTTCCTCAAAGAGCATCTCAGCATCCACAATGTGAGGAAAAAGCAGCTGGTAGCAGGTCTAGAGATGAGACCGTTACACTGTGCTTCCCCTGCCTACTCATTTTCACTTGGGATTGTCCCATTTTGTCTCTCTCTCTGTCCCACGCTGCAAAAAATCATACGGCCACCACTGAGGAAAGCTGGACACTAGACACTTTCTGCAACTAGTCAACACGTCTCTGGGGTTTGTCAGGAGGGTTAACTGAAGGCTGATGCCAGTCACCTGCAGTGAAGTGTGCTGCTTTCTAGTGCTCAGTGGTTCCCGAGAAGCTGCAAGTGGATGCGAGTGGCAGATGCTAACAGACACCAGAGAGCCTGAATCGCCAGCCTTGCCTCTCACTGACAAATTGCACCTTCGCCGCAAACATTTCAGCATGTAACTTATCTCCCAATCGGAGCGCTGGCCGCCCCTCTTCGCAAAGGCTGTGTCCTTCCAGGTGGATTATTTTCCACTCAAAGACTGATGCCTGCAACAGCAATCTTGAAAGTCTCCCGCTATCTGCTTCCCACTCTTCACAAGACAAGACAAGACCACCCAGAGATTCGCCTGAAGAAATATTACACCGGTCTGTGGGCCGGCATGCCTGAAATTGGCCCAGGGAGCATATCGACAACGAGTTACCCAGCTTAGAAAACACAAGGGGATTAATAACTTGGACAGTGCACAGGATAAAACTAAACTCTGAACAATTCCCCATCCAAACCTCATCAGAATTTTAATCTTTACGGACTTTTAGCTCCATAGCCCAATAAATCCTTTCCATAGTGACTCATTGTTACCCTGATCTTCCTTATAAAACACACGGTGGAAACAGTGTAACATTTTCCTTTCTTATTGCTCTCCTTTGTAAAACCATCTTTCCTTGTATCTTGCTGCCATTTCCCTGTTAGTCATGGGCTTCACTCCTGAATGAGCCACTTAAGAAATGTTACACTGATGTCAAATTGATACATGTCTTGTGAATACTTTATACTTTCTCTTTATTTAATGTGAAAGGAAGGTGTTCAGAACTGATCAAAAATTGGAGTTTTCAGTACAAAGTTTCAGCCCAAATGCAATTTTTCTATTGAAAAAAAAGCAACCCCAAAACAACCCACTCTTTAGCAGAAATTAGAATATAAGAGTTGACCCAAAGCCACAAGCTTTTTGTGTTTCAGACTGATCTTTTCTCAAAGAACTTTACTTTTCTCATTATTGAAATTTCGTAAGGAGCCCTCAAAAACATGTTTTCAAAATAAACTTCTGTTGCCAGAGCTGGTGAGCTACACTGCACATCAGTGGGCTTTGCCTGTGAGCTCCAGCCTGGCAAGGTGTTTTCCTGGGCCCTTCAAATCTGGGAGCCCAGATGTATAAATCAGCCCTTGAGGATGAGGGACCAGATTTTATATAAGTTCTGAGCAGGCAAAGTAGCAACAGCAGGAATGAAGAACAAAAATCATATTGTCCTGGAATTATCTATCTATCTATCTATCTATCTATCCATCCATCCATCCATCTATCTATCTATCTATCTATCTACCTACCTACCTATCTATCTATCTACCTCAGGCTGCTCCCTTCCCTTCCACAGATTAGCAATAGCTATGAAGTCCATAGAGGACTTAATGAAGACCCTTCCTCTTGCCTTTTCAACATTGACATGTCATTTATGGTGATGTCATGGTAAGCAAATCTCAAATTCATTCAAGTTTCCAATTTTTTAACTGAAGATGTTGTTACAGTTCCCCAGGAACTCCAGCAGGGAAGAAGCTGGAGTCCTTGCTGTAGTGCAGCAAGGTGTGATGCCCTGCACACACAAGCAGCCTCATGAACTACCATATCATTCCCTGTAAGCTTTCAGCAGTCAGCTTACGTTTTGAAATTCAGCCTTCAACATATAACAGAGTCATTGACCACCCTCCTACAGAAAACAAAATCCTGCTTATTTTGGCAGATGTTCATTTCTCCTTTAAGACATGCTATTCTGTCTTCTTTCTGACTGTTTAGGGTATTTTTCCTAAGCACAGTGTTATTGTGGGTTTAGACAGAGACACGAGTCAATCTTCTCCTTTAAAGCAAACTGATTTCTCCACTCCTTTCCCTGTGATATCTATTTTGGAGGCACTCAACTCCCTGGTGGGCCAGTGGGACATCCCGCAGCCTCTTTATGGCTGGTGGTCTGCAGGAGGGAATAGGATTACATCTCTCAGCAGCCAATGGTGATGCCTGTAGGTTCAATAAACGGGCTTTAAAAAAAAAAACAAATCCAAAACACACACACATACACAGCATGTCCTTCTTACTCTGCTTTGCGTGGTGTGACTGAACCTGCAGAGCCAGTGGGAGCGAGTTCTATAGCGATAACGGTAACCATTGACTTTCCCTTTCCTGATTTCACCTCTTTCATTATGTTGGAGAGCTTTGTTCCAGACTAGGAGATTATGCAATGGGCTGAGGAGGAGATGTGACTTCAGTGAGATATAGCACACAAAAAAGTGTGACAAATTGCAATGACAGGGGCTCCGATGGTAGCTTGTGATGGAGTGAAATTAAATCCCTAACCAAACAATGCAGCATTATGCTATATTCTATAGGCACCCTTGTTGAGGGTAGATTGAGAGAAAAAGAGACGGGTGAAAAGAAAGATGCACACATACTTTCCCCGTCCATGTTCCCAGCTAGCCCTTTCCCCCATGTCAGCTTGGGAGTAAACAAAAAAAAAAAAACCAACCCCCCAAAAAAGCCTTTTAATACTTGGACCCAGATGTAAGAGCTGTGTGACACAGGGAGAAGTGTAACGGATTGAAGAGATGGCCAGCGAACACCCACAGATTGCAGCGTCATCCCCTGCTCTGCTGGGGCAGCTGTACTGCCTGCCGGGAGAGGTGGCTGAGGCCGCTTGTCCCCATACCTTCACACACAGCATCCTCAGCAATTTGCCCTCCTTCCTAATTAAAGTGCTCCCTGAGGAGTGCTGGAGAAGGAGGATGTGTGTACACCTTTGTACTCAGCTGCTTCAAACTTCCTTGGGCAATACCGCAGGGTGATCCTGATGGCTTTTTTCATGCTAAATAACTGACCTAGACGGCCTTACTGCCCCATTCATCTCTTCTACATAAACAAACTATTCATTCTCCAAGGAATAGGTGCATCTGTTCACTCAGGCCCAGCTCCTGAGGGAAGCCAACAAGAGATTGGAAACTATTTAAGGAAGAAGGGAGCACAACCCTCTGTTAGAGTGTCTTTGCTGTCCCGGGGCCATCCAGGTGTTAAATCACTCAGTGGCTTCTAAAGGGTCCAGAGCCAAACACTGAAACAAAAGGCAAAGACGGGGGAAAGAGAGCACCAGATATCACAGCTCACACTCCTCAAGTTTCTCTTTTGCTTGCTAGGGTTTTCAGGAGCAGTATATTGACGGGATGGAAAACGAAGTTGACTCTAGGAGGCTAGGAGCACTCAACACGGCTGCAAACTTTATGAGCTGGTCAGCATTACTAATGTTCTCAGAGCAACACTCTTGCAGGACTCCTAAGCTTAGTTTCCACTGGAAAGAAACAATAGTTCAAGCAGTGAAATGTTTTACATTCAACTTCCACCGCTTCCCCCCCTCTTCAGTGGAGTTGCCATGAGCCCAGACTTTAAAAACATTTCAGACTTAAAAGGTTAAGATTTAAGTGCTGCTGATTTTATCTGGGCTTTTAACTAACATAGGCAGGTGGATTAGAGATATGTGTACAATCTCCACTCTAGACACTTGGGTAAATATGCACAAGTGCTGAGTGAGCCAAGGAAGGAATCTGATGTTATTGTCTATTAATTTGAAAGCAGAGATTAAAGAAAGTGCAGAAATCAGTAGTGTAAATATCAAAAAGGATTTCCATTTATATGTAAGAACATTACTCTAGCAGTCTGGCTATTTCAAATAACATGAAAGCTTTTTTTCTGAGGAAAAAGAACTGTGAATTTGTTTAAATTTACATATTTTCCTCCCTCTTTGTTTGCAGGAATGGTCGCCATGCTTGCAGCTAGGAAGCGGTTTGCCTGACAAGGCTGGGTTTTGTTCAGAGCCTGCATTTGGCTGGAGGACCTAAAAACATCAAAAGTATTCACAAAGTTACATGACAGACAACAGGGACGGGATGGGATTTCTTCCTCCTTGCATGCTTTCTTTCCCAGCAATATTTATGATGGGGTTTTTCCTTTTTTTACTTTCACCACCCAACAGCTTGGAAACAGGTTCTGATTTTTCAACTAATCCTTTTGTTATTCAGAAATATTCATGAAAATTTGGCAGAAATAATATGCAGGTGATGGGGCATTCAAAACCATTTTGGCTGTGGCTATTGATTGAGTCAGTGATGTGACTGCCTACCCAGCTTTTATGGTATCACTTCTGCCATCTCCTTAGATTCCTACAACCAATTTTTTTAACTTATGATGGATAATGAGTAACGAACATCCTCAAAACAAATTAAATATTTGCATTTTGTCTCAGGAAAAAACGAAGAAATTGCATCCACTCCATTAACATGGAGTTTTAATACTGGAAGAGACAATATTTTCTCTAGAAATGGAATTAAGTTCTGCCTGTGATAGGGGCTCTTTAAAAGCATACTTTGGGCTAAAATATCAAGGAATTCTCTACTTTTATGAAAGATTTACAAATTCCTGGAGGTCATCTGCATACTCAAAAATAATGCGCAGTATGACCCCATGAATCAAATAGGCCAAGCTCAGCACTTTTTATTAGCAGAAATATTCATGAATCTTTTATCCTTCTCCTTAGTCCACCAGCTCTTATTTTCACCCTGTTCTCTCCTTAATGCAACATTTCATAGGAATGCCAAGAAAACGGAACCCAGCTTCAGGTTTAATTGCTAATACTTCTAAATTTAGTCAGTGTAAAATCCATCTGAGGCTCCAAAGATTTTCCCTGTAATCTGCAGAACCTGAGTTTGAATCTAGCCCAGGAGAGCACCACAGCAAATAAATACCATCTGATCTCTACAGAAATCTGACAAGAGTTCAACTGTTTTCCACCTTGCTACAAGTATATCAGAGTTGATTTCCCAATGCAATGCTGTAGGGGAGAAAGTCAATTAAAATGCAACTGTCCCAATTTCAGTGAAAGTAACTGATCAGCGGGAATCACTAAACATGAGGATATTATGGGTTTTTTTTTATTTTGTATTAAACAGGCCAACACTATCTTCTTATGCTGGTTTGTGTGATAACTCCTGTGACATCGGACAAGCAGCAGTGACTATAAGCCAAATGACCCCAGTTTTCCATGCAATGATATGGCAATTGTTGGACTCGGCTCATTCCTCCCATCTTTCTCACCTGCTTCTGTGACCATTTTGGATACCACAGTTAAACTCTGCAGCACTTGGCTGGAGGCACACCGTATGGGATTGCCAGTTCTGTTACGTACCAGCACTTCACCTATCAGTGTAGATGAAAGGGGATTAGGCTAGACAGAAATGAACCATTTCTGGATGCTGGAAATCATCCAGATTTGGTTATCATTTCATTCTTTACTTTGGATTATGTAAATGTCTTAGGGAAGATTTCAAGTTTTACCAGCCAAAGAAAAGGGGAAGCTTTTCCAGTCCTTTTCGTCTCACAGCTGGTATCACAGGGTTGCTATGTTGGTTATTAGCCTCAGTAAGTTGTCCCAACTATTGCCAGCATTATATAAATGTAGACAACATTATCTGATTGAAGACAGGATTTGCACGTTTTTATGTGGTAGCTATTTGCTTTAAATAGAATATTTTCAGTATTTCAGCAAGAAAGACTCAGTTCCAACAGTTATTCAGTTTGGAGTGAGCTTTGCTCAAGATTACAAATTTTTGTTTGTCAGATCATTTTGCAACAAACATCTCAAAAATTTCAGCATGGAAAAAACCTCTTGTTCCCACCCAGCTGTAATGTCAACTGTCCTTAAAACATAGAGGAATCTCCCCAGTGAAGCATTTAACATGTCAGGTCCTCCTAATCCAGTAAGATTAATTATCATGTATGAGTAAATAGGAATTGTTTTTAATTCATTTCCAGATGTAGGAAGATTAGGCCCGCAAATTAGTTTGCTCCAATACCGAATATTGAGACTACATCAATAATTACTGAATAAAAAGCTGAGCCCTGGGTTCTGGGCTCCCCTGAATGGTTTGGATCAAGAGTTCATTCAGATTATGTTACGGATAACAGCTCCGTACCGCATTTGGCTTGGGTTCAGGTTCTTTGAGACTAAGACCAGGATAGACCTTCAGTTCATCTCCTTCGACTCTCTTCCTAGCCCACACAATTATATTTCACTCACAGATTTCTAAGCTGAGCCCAGTGACATTAATTAAATGAGAGCATTTCAGAAATCAGGAGACAAAATTGTTGCCTGCTCTAGGCAAAGATCAGGAGACAAAAGCAACACCAGGCCTCTGCCATAGCACAGAGCTGATAAAGGTGACTAGGACGGGGATTTTTCTCATGTAGCTTTACATATCTATAAGGTAGATGTCTGCATCTCATGTCATCATGCTTCCACTCCACTCCAGGCACTGGAGAGAAAGGGCATTTCTCATTCACAATTCATCTGCTCTGCCTGCTTCAGGATGAGACATAGTGCCCCATTTCTGTTCACTGAAGGGAGACTACCTCAGGTGTGATACAGACACCTGAGAGTCATGTAAGAACATAGTCACCTTTTGTGACCACACCACAAGCTCTAAAAAAAGAGGCAGCTTTCAGGCACTTAGGGATACCTGTTGGTATAACCAGGGAAAGTTTCAAGAACAACATTTCCCCCAAATGCAGGAAAGCATACAGGTTGACATGTCTAGTCTGGACCTGCATCCAAAGGAAACCTGTCTGTCATGCAAGATTATCTTCAAGGCTAAGATGGGACTGACTGCATTCCCTGTATGAAAGTGAGAATTGATTACTATTGTCTTTTTGCTCTCATGAGAAATGTTTCATTTGAAAAGAGGCCTTGAATTTTGTTAAACATCATCAGTTTCTATTTTATTCTAGATTATTATGTAGATTAGGTAATGCCTGACGCAAAAAATTAAATATGAATAACACAAAATAGAAATAAATTAAAAGACTGCAAGATGTCCTGGCTACTCTAGCTTTTGTTGTATTATTCCTAATACTACATGACTAAAGGTGATGGTTAGGAGAATTCCATTTGATCCCTACAGAAATGTGCTGAGGAGGAAAATAAACCATAGAAAATATGAATTTAGGAATTAAAAGTCCTAAAATCCATTGGTTTTTTCTTATCTACCCAGGATTAGAAAATACAGACTAGTGCAGCTCAATCTTTTCCAGTGTTTCGTCTCAGCCATCACATGTTTCAACTCTCTTCTGAAAGAATAGCCTCTAGGAAGAGGGCTGAGTGCAAAATTCACAGCACATAAATTAGCCTCTTTCTCCAGCTAGTGGGGTATTGAGAGGAGATTGGAATTGCTTTGTTTCTCAAATGTATTTGACATACTCTTTTGCCATTTTTTAAAACTCTCTTGGCTATTAAATGTTATGCCCTGGATGGCTGTGCTCTGTATTTAAAGGTGAATTGCTTTCCTTAAATCTAATAAATGTGCAACTTGGCTTGTGTGAGCAAACATAGCAGCATTCACAAGAACTTGCATCCACACTGGAGATGCTGCCATTTGAAAGCAAGAGTATGAGCAATCACAGGAAATTAATGGAAAATTGGAACAGAAGAGGGGAAGGCGGTGTGAAAGTGAATTCTGTAGAAAACCTGAGCGTCTGTGGATTACTTAAGCTGAACTCTCCACCTTCATGTAGGTACAACACATCCCATAGCCTGCTGGAGAATCTCAACACGTTACACATACAGCATGCGAGACACATTAAGAAACTCGATATTAGGTTTCCCACTGATTTCTGAGTAGATGTGCAGTTGACTGTCTGCCTTTTCCCTTTTCCCAGCACGCCTGGATACCTAGCTCTGCTGTCATCAGTCCAAACACATGCTCTGTTTTCCCCTCTTTCTAAGCAAAATTCTTACTCCCTCTCCCCCCCTCTTGATACATTACTCTTTCCTGTCTCTCCTTGCTCCAAGGCGGTAGTGCCTGCCAGGAATCTGTGAGATTCAGTGCATATAGAGAGCCTGGGACAAGGGCAGACAGGACAGAATAGCCCAGTTTTGGCCCATATCGTGACATTTTCAAGCTCCGTCTTAGTCTCTTGAAAAATGAGGAAATAGGAGGAGCAGAAGAAAGCGACTTGCTCGACTAGCACATGTGTCATTGCATGTGTATGTGTGCACGCTTTAACCTAGAATCTATACCGGTGATTAAATGGTCTTTAAATCAAAGCCAATAGATAAATAAGGGGACTATTCCAAAACCAAGGGGGTTAAAAAACACTCTGCATGCACCTGCTGGAGACGCTGTGCTGCTGGCTCTACATTTCAACTCTAACCTGTATTTGATATGGTGTTGTTGCAGCTGTGGGTTGGGGTGGTTTATTTAAGTGGCTCCAAATGCTTGTCAGTGTGGCAACCAGCTGAATACATAAAACAGGCTCTCCAAACCCTTTATGGCCCAGGGTCAGAGTAAATGGAATAATAAAATCCAAATGCTTTTGTCTCATTTTCCATCACCCAAGCCTTCCGCATAAATCTACAGCTTTGCAATGACCTTCGCATTCAGTGTCGGGGATGAGGCCGCAGGTCTGAGATACATTTGGTCTTCATCTTAGGTCTTTAAAAGCTTTTTCCAATTAATTTTAACTGACTTCCATAAGGATCAAGTACAGTTTCCTCCTCCCAGCCCCCTCGCTCCACATCCCACCCCCTTTCTTTCCTGCCCAGCATCTTCTTCAACCGGTCAACTGGGGGAACACTAGAGAATAATATTGATCACATTATATGCGGTAGCACCAACAGCAAAGACATTTACAGAATGAGTGATTTAGCAAATAGGAAGTGAGAGATTTCTTTAAGGAGTTTTAATTTGATGTCTTCCTCACTGCTGGCAGTCTGGTTTTCTTTATTTCTCTAGTGCCACATTATCCCAGCTCGGATATCATCAGGGGGACCCACAGTCTCCTGTACACATGTTTACAAAGGGTAGGTCACTATTAAACTAAAATGTATATGTTTGGGTTTAGTGAATCAAAAACCACCTTGTCTGGAACTAACTGCTGAGGCTGATCCTTCCCCCCCTCCCCATCTGATCTAAATTAGATGTAAAGTCACTCCTATGTGCTTCAATTTCCATGAAGAGCAACCCAATCCTCTGCCAGAAAGAAGTCCTCAGCACAGCTCCAAACGTCCTGACTTTAAGAACCCATGGATCTCCCCCTCCACATTCCCAAACAGGATTGTAAGAAACAGTTAATAAACTGGTGCCTTAAAAAAAAGTTCTTTCCTAGTTTTGCACTTAGTGAAGTTGGGCCAGACTTTGAGAACTGTGGTGAGTGTTGTAGGACACTCACAACTTAGAGTATCCACATTTACTGAGGATCCATTTACTTCTATTGAACAGAACAGACCTATATGAAGACTTGGCCCAGACTGTGCAGATAATAGTCACTAAAAGCAAGTCAGGTAGCTCAATACCTGGGACTCTGGCTCATTTAATCTTAGACAAAACGAAGAACAAAAATAATCCTAAAATGGCTGCTTTCCTATGGGCTTCACAAAGGAAAACAACAACTAACTGGGATCTCCAAAGAAAATCCGTATTTCTTAAGATTTCCTGTCCAAAATTGTAAACATTTTAAAATTTAAGGAAGTTCTGATCATCTTGGAGCGGCACTGAAAGTTCTGAGTCCATAATCAAACCAAGCAGTCCTACCAGATAGTTTATGAGGTTTACCATCACTAATGTGAACTTCTCTTTCTCCTCTGACAGGAACACCAGTGAAGCTTTGAGAAACAAGACTTAATTAAATCCTTCACTACGGTGAGATGTACAGCAAAGAGATGCACTTTTTCATAAGACCTGGTTGTGTTATTGGTGAGAATATGAATCAATGAGGCCTCTAACCATTGAAGTTCAGGGAGTTGCACTCTCCCATATGTGGATAAAATGAATCTGGTTGAAGTCAGTTTCCCCAATTTTTTTCTCGCCCAGTGAACCTGTCATTCCAAGTAAAAAATACGCCAATAAGTAACAGAAGTAGGGTGACTAGGTTTCCCATGATATCTAAGGCTGTCCTTGGAGTCTCTGGTACCCAAGAAGCTGGAAATATCAGCTGAAGCTTTGCCTGTGAGTAGAGCATTGGCAGTGATTCTCTGATGTGGATTTTCTGGTAGATGAGTACTGACCACAAGTGATGGTCTTTCCCTCAGCAGGTGCGTTATTAAAGCCTCTCATCTCTGTCCATTTGTTCTCACCAAACTTGCAGGGATTTATAATTTGCTCTTTTAAATCTGGCTGAAATTTTCTGAAAGATTCAGAATTACCAAGAGTGGAGAGGCAGAGGAGAAGGAATGCCCATCCAACCATTCATCCAGAGGGAGAACAGGTGAAAATCACTCCTGTAGGGAACCAAGCTGAGAATTAAAATTGAAACATCAGATTTTTTCTTCTCCAAAAATGAGAAGAAAGGAAATGATACACCTGACCATGGAATTGAGACAAGGAAGAACAGAACTACGAGATTAAATGGATACTACTAAAGGTTCACTTCTGTAGCCCGAAAAAGGGATTTTTCTGTTAATTAATTTGAGTGTGTGGATTAGATACCCTCATTTTTTCCATCCCAACTCATGTTGAATCCACAAATGCCCAGCTTTATATTTGCTATATATGAACATTTTCTATGGTCCTATCAAAAAGGGAAGGGAAGAGAAGGGAAGGGAAGGGAAGGGAAGGGAAGGGAAGGGAAGGGAAGGGAAGGGAAGGGAAGGGAAGGGAAGGGAAAAGAGAAAGAAAGAGGCAGAAAGAAAGAAAGACAAGACTCATTCAGTTAAACAGAGAAATCTAAGCAAAAAATGGAAGGAAAAAACAAACAAACACAGAGCAGGTGTTTAGCCAGTCAATTAATTTATATGGCTTCTATCATGGCACAGGGCATTAACACTACCCCAGCACTGCACACAGGTGGCAGGGTGCATGTTCGGGAGGCGAGCAGGCAGCAAGACATACTGTGAATTTTCTCCCTGAGCAACACGATTACAGAAACAACTGCAAATAACTTTGTGCTGATCCCCAGCGATGCATTCAGCAATCCCTAATCTTTCAAATGTCTGCCTGTGTGATGGTACGAAAACTATGGCATTCCTTCAGCCCTCACCTATGGAGACACATCTAGGCTTTTCTACTGATTCTTTATTTATGGGTTTGTGTTTGAGCACATTGAAAAAGGGACTCTAATGTAGATCACTAATACAATCCTGAGAACACAAGAAGACACAGAAACATTGGCAGAATGTACAAATATTTCCACCTGGAACTTTTATAAATGCTTTTCAAGCATGCACATTTGTAAGAGAAGGAAACTGAGGCACGGGGTGAAAAAATTTGAACATGGCTTGTAGCAAGGGCAGCAGTCAAACTCAGATCTCCTGCCTCAATTCTCCATGTGAGCTCCAGGAGCCTCCGCGCCTTGGTTTCACGTGTGAAACTCTAAAATCTTAATTGAGAGGCTGCATTTCCCCTGGAGTGGAATCAAATGAAACACTCGAGCTAGACACTCAAGTAGGCTTACTGGTTTAATTTAAAAGCAAGGAGGACTGGTAGCAGGGAGTTCCTGGTCAGGGGTCATTTGTTGTGGAATATGCTTCTCACCTATGTGTTGCTCAGGGCTGGGCTCTGGCAAACTTACTGACATTTGGCATGTCTACCTGCTCTATCAGTTTATTCTTGAATTAGAGAGATCAGCCAAGAGTAGCTTTAGAGCTTCTTTAGGGCTTGAGGGTTTTTGTTTGGGTTTTTTTCAAAGAAATCTTTGGCTTTTTAGTGTTGGATTAGTAGTAATAGCAGTAGCAGGAGGAGGAGGAAGACCCCAGGATGTATAAGGTTAAAAGAAAAAAAAAAATCAATGTAATGCATGATACAGTTTGCCTGGAGGAATGACATTAATTTGGAGTACTCAGCTTTGCCCTGGTGTCTCCTTTGTGATTATACAAAAATACGAATTTCACAGGATCTTGATCCAGGAGATGAAGCTGACTTCATTCCTTTCTAAGACTTAGGATTTCAGACCAAACATCTGTTTGAAACCCGAGATGAAATTCACATGATTTAGACACAAAGCCATGAGTCAATTAGATGTCCAGCATGCATGGTCAAGATCCTTGGCTCTGATCCTCTGAAAAATTAGCACGTAAGTAATTTTATACACATAAGAAGGCCCAGTACATTCAACGGGATTACTCCAGGTTATTAAGTTTTTTCCCAGGGCAGCGTTCTCAGTTGGAACCAAACCACAAACCACATCAAGCTCATATAGTTCTCGTACAAACATTTTGAGCTTCTGAAACCAGAATAATTTTCTCTTCAGGGCTCTGCAATCATCACTCAGCAGTGGGGATGCTCCTCATAGATATTTCAGCCTCCATTGAAAGCCAACAATGGGCCAAGAGGTGCTGAACCTCCCAGGCAGCATTGCTCTTGTTTGCATCCCACCTAAGCTGTTAATAAAATCTAAAAAAAGGGACACTTATGTCACTGTTGGAGCTGAACCATTTCCAAAAAGAATGTGGCTTTTTTCCTTAAAAGCCCTTAAATATTGTCAATAGCTTTTCCACAGCCTCCAGGGCTTTTCACAGAGCGATTTCTCCCCCTCTCCCCCTTCCAATATGAAGAAAAGAAGTCCCAGTTGGTTTCCAGAGGATGGCCTGATCATCTCCATGAGCTATGGGGCTGTTTGGAGAGCAGAACCACCCTTTTAAATTATAAATTCTTGTCAGACTCAGTGGGTGAGAGACCCACGTGCCCTCATCTGGTCACAGAGCACAGCACACTGGCACATTAGCTTCTGAAGCTGCCTTTTCAGTGCTGACCTTTATATTAATGCTAATAGGGTTTGGAGAAATAAAATGTAAATTTGTCTCTAAATGGATTAGTCTAGGCTGGGGGTGGGAAAGAAGGGTGCAGGAGGGGGTATTGCTTGGAGCATTCGCACTAAAATTAAAACATTTATGTTCCAACACTTAATTTTATTAGCGGCACATCCAAGTTCCCTGAATGCGTAATACATTTCTCCAGTCCACTCTGTTCTCACTCAGAGTCTAAGTGTGTGTGCGTGCACGCACTGCCTTGCCAGAGTGATACACCGTATTTACCTAATGGGCACCCTTCTCCCCTCACACAGCTCACATTCTGTCATCAGGATTGTTTGTTGGTTGGTGCATCCCAGCTTCTCCAGGGAAGGAAATAAACAGTCTCGCAAGCTTCAGCTCTGCCCCAGGAACCGTGAAACTACAATCTGGGCCCAAAATAAATCCTTTTTTGGTTTTTTGGTGTATCTGCACAACTGTATGAGTGCCCATTTCTTCACATCAACAGTGTGTTTACACACAGGAGTTGGGTAATAAGGTTAATTGGTGCTTACAAGTGCTTTACCTAAGCAGAGACCTTAAGAAAGGTGAGTAAACAGCATTCCCTCTTTATAGACAGGGAAACCAAGCCATAATTGGCAAAGCAATATTTGGTTACGATTACTGGGGAGGAAAAGTGAAGAGGGCAATGTTAACTCCAAAAAGTACAGTTTAACTTTTGTTAAATCCTTACAGTGTCCTTCTTGGTCTGCTTAAAACTCAGGAGTTGACTCTGCAAGCAAACACAGGAGGGTTGGGAGTTCAGTTAGATGAACCATGATAACTCCCTCTTCAGTGGCACAAGTCTGGGGCTCTTTCACATGATGCCATTTGTTTTCTTTTTTTTTAGAAAATAATTATTTGGTGTAAACCATACAGTTTCATTAAAATCAAAACATTTCCATAGGAATAGATCAGCTGTAGCAAAAAAACATTGGTGAGAAGAAGTTATGTCGCATTTCACTAACATCAAAACATTTCTGTTAATTTCAGTTCAATGTTTATATTAAAATATGAATTTTCATGTTCTGTGTTTATATATTTTTCTTAAATTGGCATCTAACTGTTATTTAATGTTTAATACAGTACAGATTTTTCAGAGCACCTTTTTTTGGCTTGGAAAAACATAAAAATTTCAACTATTCATTCTGACAGAGACCCAGGTATTCCGAAATGTCAGCATTTCTTTGGAATAGAAGCTCTGGGTCATAGCCAGGTCTAAGTCCTTCTTATTGTAAATGAGGCCATATTCATTAGACATCCAGCCATGGCACACTTATCTTACACGAACATATATCTACAGCATCATGGCTGGGCCAATGCAGAAATCAGACTTGGCATATGGGGCTGACATAGATTCATCCCTAATGAAACACTTCTATGTAAAAGTGATTAAGCCAGCAGCATGCCAGAGAAATGGCTAAAATCTTTTTCATTGAAGATCTGATCTCTGGAGTTGTATTTAAAACCACTCATAGCATTCTATAGGTGGACATAATAGAGTCACATAAAGCCCCCCTTCACTTTTGTATGAAGGATATGGATGGGGAGGGGCTGGGGAACAAAAATCTATAGGAATTTGCAAAAACTAGGTAATCCCCAGGTTAAATTAATCAAGTGGTTCAGCACAGAAACAGGCAGAAGTCAGGCTGGGGGATCGGGAAGGAGGAATCAGAGCAGCAGTGATTTGGGCTCTTTGTTGCTGGTGTCAGTAGCTGTGCATTAGATACGGCTTAAAACATGGTGCAGATGTGAAGCACAGAGGTACTGTACATACACACACAGAGGATCCCATAAGGTGGAAAAAAAAAAAAGGGTGGGGGAAAGAGCAGATCATTCAGTAGTGGAAAAGTATCTGATTGCCTAATGTAAACTGTGATTAGTGGCTCAGTGCCTGGACAGTGAGTACTTTGCAGGCCCCCAAATACAGTCCCCAAATCAGCGTGTGTGCTGCCAATCTGTCAGGCAGTCCAGCTGTAACACTTTCTGGCATCGCAATGTCTTCAGCTGGTTTGTGTCAGAGCCGGCCAGTGCAGGGGGAGGTTTTCCAGAAGTTGGCTATTGAGTGTCTGTCTGCCTGGATCAAGGGTGTTGCCAGTTTAACATCCCAGCAAGGGGCCACCACATTTGGCCACAAAGCCATTAGGAAAAGGTGGGGTAGGGAGGGGGATGCTTAGGTGAGGGGGAAGCCCTGCAGGACTCAGAGCTAGGAGATACCCCTGACATAAGTAAAGGCCAACTGGTCAAAAAGCACAGCACTTCTGGAGAATGTTGGGACCACTGTACGGAGAAAGGTTTTGAAGTGCTCAGAGAACACTAAAATTCACACATGGCATTAAACCCTCAAGTCAAACTGGGTCTCCAAGCCCTGAGCATGCAGACCTCTCAATGAGCCTTTTCCTCTGTTACAAATTAGTATTTCATTAGCTCAAAGCCAGATGCCTCTCCTTAAAACAGATTAATCTCCAGTTCATCATATCACTAGAGAACAGGTGAGGTGAGGGGTACCAGCAATGCCAAATGTGCAAAGTCAACACAACCCCCAGGTACCATGGGGGTAAGAAGTGGAGAGGAAGCAATCTTCTCATTTGAAGGCATCCATGGTAGCTCTAATTTTTTTCAGTGCACATTGAGGGGCAGGGAGCAGGAGGACAGGCTGCATGTAGAAATCCATACAATAACCCTGGCATTTATTTGTCCCCCCTCTTCCCAAGAACCATATAGGTGATTGCCATTGGCACATCAATCCTAAAGGATAAAGCTGTTCTCATCCAAGGCAATACAGCACAGCAGAGGAAAAGAGAGGAGGGCCTGGAATGGGATTCTTTAAGAGGATCTTGAATCAAGGGTTAATTGTTTCCAAATGACCAATGTGTGGGAGACTATTATGGGATGGGACCCATTCAGGATTGGTTTAAAGCTGCTGGTTAGGTACCTTAAAAGAGGGCTAAGCAGCAGCAGCTGTTTTACATTTAAAGTGACTGAAGTGAGTAGTGAATTACTGTGGGAGACAAATGAGCCCATGACATGATTGGACCTGGAACGGCTCTCCCAAGTGGCCACTTGTTTCATGAGAACTCCCACCCCCCCAGCTCTACATTTGAGTATCAAAGGCACAAATAACACCAATTAATTCAGATTAGCTCAAGAGAGAGGCAGCCAGGTTAGCTGCCTCTTTCTAAATGTAGGAAGCTCGACTGATGTCATCTTCCCTGTCTTTGGGGTCCCCCTCTGAACTCCTAGGTCTGGTTTCACCTTGTTATTCCAGGTTGCTTTTCAAGGAAGCCACAGGGAGCATCAGGGGTGTCAGAAGCCAGCAAGGCCAGTGGACTTGTGTTGGTGTAAGCTGTTTGCAACAAGAGCAAGAAATGAGGCAGCATGCTGTGGACCTTGTGTTTTCTGTCCAGGAGCAGAGGGTGAGTGTGGGACTCTGCACAATTGATTTCAGTATATTCTAATCAGCACCCAGTCAGACTCAACTTTTCTTGAGGACCCTCCTGCCCCGCAATGAAAGAAAAACAGAATCAAAAGTCTACACATGAGAAACTTTCTTGACAGTGTTTTACCAGTCATGAATTTGAAACTGCAATTTCATTTCCAGCAGCTTTGTAAGACACACAGAACTTCCCTTTAACTGTCTTTTTCTCCTTTTTGGTTTCTTGGGTTTTTATAAATTTTCTTTTCAGCTTTAGCCTCAATTTGTAATATTTACATAGGGATTCTGCTGCCTCCCATCAGAACCTTTTCTCTCACTGCTAACACACAGCTGCAACATGCCCACAGCAGCCTGAGCACCCACTTTGGCATTCAACACTCAGGTCAGTGACTTCCTGGTGATACCAAGGGCTCATGTCAGCCTTCCCAGAATCAAAAGGAAGAAACAGTCCTGTGTGCTATTTACCAAACCACATTAGTCAAAATACTGCATTTTAAAACCCCCTTAAGTTGTTATACATCATCATATAAGTCATCACAAAATAGTGAGTACGAATTCCTAAGAATTATGTTGACATGGAAATTGTCAGCAGAAGTGCTGGGAAATTTACATCTCCTCATATATCTGTACTCATATCCTCCATAGAAATTAACATATTATAACACTAATATTTCAAGGTAATGTTTTCTCATGAGGATGCCATATTTTATCAGTTAATATCATCTGCGTAAAAACTATTCAATTACAGTATCAAGCAACGTGTGATTAATACTAATATTACCAATGTAATGGCAACTTTGTAAGGTGTCATCATAGCTGTTCAGGCAGCTGAAAATGGCAGTAGCAGGAAAAAAATCATTCTTTTTAATTAAAAAAAGAAAAGTTTGATGTCCATGAAAATGAATGGCCAGTGATATCTGAATGCAGTCCTACCCTGCCTGGAGGATATAAGTTGAGGCACAGATCTTAGTGGGACAAGGATTTCACTCCTCAGTCTTCAACCTGATGTATTCAGCCTGGAACTCCATCACTCAGATCCCCACAACATTAATAACTGTAAGGATGAGAAGGGAGTTAAGTATTTTACTCAGCCAGCCAGATGGCCAGTCCACAATCATTATATCTTTTAAATTATTATTTCAGAGGTGCTGTTGAAAAGCCATTGGATGCTTCTCTCTGCCTAGATCCAGAAGAGCAGCATTGCAGTAATGATGGACCTAGGGCAGAAAACTGCATTAGTGTGAGAGGTTATCAAGGTGTGAGGATCCCTGAGGTAGAACTACAGGCTTTTCTAGGGAAAAAAACACTTTTTAAATTTTTTTTTAAGTGAATAGTAACCCTGTTTTGTCCCTCAATCCTGACACCTGTGAAGGACAGAGGATCCTGAGAGGAAGACATGAAGAAAATGGCAGGATTTTATCAATTGGTCACAAAGTTAAAGCCTCCAGATTTGCAAATGTCTGTAACACACCATTGCAGCTAGAATAGCTCCCCTTCTCCCTTAACCTGCAGATTTGTTGCCAAAGCTGAATAGTTCTGTAATGAATAATTTATTCCAAACCATTTCCCCCTTCATGAATTGTCAGAAGGGGATCATGAATTTTTTTTAATGTATATTTTTTCTGTACAACTGATACTGTCCAAGGGGGTTAAAGTGAAGCTGTGGGACTTGCATCTCACATAAGCTGAGTTTTGAGAGCTTTCTCCCGGCCTTTTGCCCAAGGGTGAATTTCAATCTACTCAGATAGATATGCCATATCATTGTGCGAATCATTTTGGGTCTGTAGCTCATCCACATGCATATTCACAATTTCAAATTCAAGCTGTCTTGACAAGATGCTTAGGTCACATGGGCCATATCTGTTCCCAAATTGGAAATGGGTAATTTGGAATCAGCTTTCCAGCCCCTCCCCATCCAAAATCTTCTTCCCACAGAAAAATCTGTGGCATACTCTTGAGGTTCACTCCAGCAGCCATCCTTCTGTCCATGTGTTCTAGGAGAGGATTCATGGGAAGGGCTGCAAAACCAGCCCAAGCAAATTGGTTTGAATGTTAGGGTAGTACAAAAAATGGTTTTGGCCGTGTTCCCCTGATTTATTTCACCAATTTAGGCAGATTTTACGAAGGCAGCTAAGCACAAAATGAAAAGGGGACTCTAACAATTCTGAATTGTAAACACATTTTGAGCAGATTGTGCAAAGCAATTCAACTAAAATTAGATTATGAAAAGTACACTAAGTAAAACTGTATTATGGAAATGTTATGAAATTAATTAATCTAAGAAGCAGCATTGCCACCAGCATGTGCTGGCCCTGTAAACTCATGAGTGCATTTGTTCCACTCTTAGCTTTCATTCCGGATGAAGTTAACACGAGTCAGGGATGTGACATTTCTAGGTCTGTGATCCCAGTGAATATTGTGACCTATTACATTTTTTCATTTGATCCTTAATTTGAGCTTGGTCGGTGACACTTGTGTCCACTAAGAATTACTCTGGTGACTATAGATTGGCAGCTAGTTACTATTGGTCCAGCATTTGTTTAATAGGTTTACTTACCAGTGCAGGTTGTTACTTAGCCAAGCCAATAAATAATGTATTTTCAATTAATAGACAAATTTAGAAGGATTTGTACAATATGTATGACTAAATGAAGAAACACATCATAATTATATGGTAATTTGTTAAAATGATCATTAATACTTCTGATGTTAATTATCTAATGGCAAAAAAATTACAGAGGTTGCAAGTAATTTGCCCTTTGTAACTGCTTATTAGGTTGTAGGATAATAATTCTGTTTTCTTTGCATAGCACTATTTATCGCATTTTGCTCCTGACAGTAGCTGAAGTGTAAGTGAGGTGAAAAGTTACTGGACACTTTTCCTAAGAAATAAGACTCCATTTCTGATAGATGCTCAAAAGAGGACATCCAACCATGATAGCTCTACGTAGCCCTTGCTTTAAAACAAATTTGAAAGATCACAACATAAAGTGAAAGTTATTCTTTCATTTATAGACTGGATGCACATATTTACATAAAACAACCATCTTCATGTGGTTACTCCACACTGCAAGGGAGGAAACACCATACACTTGTACTCCTGGTTGCACCAGTGATTTGCTGCATGACTTTGGGTTAGATACACGACTTTATCCATAGCTCATCACAGCTGCCTACGTGACTTCCAAAAAAAGAGCTTAAGTGCCAAAAATTATTATGGATTTTTATCAGCCTTCACCTCTGTTCATTTTTCCCAGCTTAAGGGTAAGTAAATGATTCCTCAAATACACAGACTCTGACTTACCTCTTTCCTCATGTTAATCAGGAGTAGATTTTAAAGGCATTTTTTTTCTGAGAAACACGTTCACAGAATAGGTGTTAAACTCTGCTCTGAACAGCTTATTGGGGGGCCTGAAATGAAAAAGAATGTTTCATATTAGCATTCTTGAAAAAAATGCTTTTTATTTCAGAAGGACATTTCTAAAACAAATTTAACCAAACTTAATTACATTTTAAAAGTTAAAAAAAAAATACAGAACACCTGTCAACTAAAGGAAACTTTTATGTTAATCACATACCAAAAAGGACTGTGGTGGTTTGGCCTTGGCTAGAGGCCAAATACCCACCAAGCAGCTCACTCATTCCCAGAGGAGAAACAGGCAGAGCCTCCGTGGGTTGGGATAAGGACAGTTTACTGCCAAATATCAAAGTAAATACAGAACAATAATGGCCAGTTACACTCACACCCAGTGTTAACACAGAGTACCTTATTGACCCGACAATTACAGAGGACTGCCCGATGGTAAGAACCGACCTACCTGACGTCCCAGCCACACTCCAACCGTCCTAGAGGCAAAAAACCAAGCCCCACCCTTCCCTGCCTAGCTGCTTATATAGGCAAGTGCTGTCAGGTGGTGTGGAAAACAGCTCTGGCTAACTCAGCTCACCTGGGCTGACTCAGCTCACCTGCATTGGCTGATTGGGGAGGCTAACCCTGGCCTGGCCAGAACCAGGACACATGCAATGCAAATCTTTTTGGTTTTCCACCCAGATTTAATTTCAGTCAGACAGCTGAAATTTCCCTTTAGACCGACACAACCAGTTCCTTTTCCTTCTACTTTTCAGAGAGCGAACAGGAGAAGAAAAAAGAAAAAAAAATCAGTCAGCTTGGGGGTTTTTGTGTATACTGAGTATCTAGGAGAACTGGTATTCCCTAAAAACACTGGCACTTGAAAATACATCCCCAGATGGTTTCTCACAAACCAGTCAGAATCAGAGGTGAAGGGGGCAGGGCAGAACCCAAAGCAGGGAGGAATCTGAAGCAGGGGGATATGGGGGCAAAGGAAGCAAATGGGATAAGAATTAGAGGCAGTGGGACTACTGGGAAAGAGGGGCCCCAGAGTAAAGTTCCCCTTGCATTACTCACATATGCATGTAAACCACACTGCTTATGAATTGCAGTTTTTATAGATAATCTGTGGGTGATACATAGGAGGATATGGTATTCATCAAATTCCGATCAGAAACAATTCCACTGAAGTCAATGGGATTTTGCACAGGCATAAAACAGATGTGAAGGAAGAGTCAGAATCAGTCCCACAGCACATGCAGGCTGACATGGTATTTGGACACCAGTTTGGGAAAGGATCCCCCATTTAAACCTGAAGTTAACATCAACTTAATAATGAGAACTGTAAGTATGGAAGTTGTCATCGATTCAACTCAACTAGTATGTTTCCAGGTGAAAACTGATGTGTTGTAAGAGTTAGGAGGGAATCTTCATCTAGCAAAGGATCACACCTTGACCATCATGACAGCAGATTTTCTTGCAAAATGATGCCCAAATGGAAGTGATTAGGTCGAGTGTAGTGGGAAGCAATAGGGCCATTCATACATAATCACAGAGTAGATGTAGCAGAGATGGGCGTCAGCCAACATCCTGGATCGGAGCAGATTTGGATGTGAGGGAAGTTCAGATCTTGATCCAAACTTTGTTGTTCAAACCTGCCTCTCACTGTCAGGAGGTGGCTTCCGGCCAGCTCCATCTTCTGTGAGTGATTCCACTTCACCAAATGACAGGTGGGATGTCCATTTAACTTAACAGTCGGGAAAAGAAAAAAATCCCTGTCTTTAAGATGCTATTTTTGGTGGTCTTTAATAGGCATGCGAGGGGAATAGGAAGATAATTAGCCCTTTTACGCCGCTTGTCCCCATCCACCTCAGTTTTCAGACTTGCTCCCTTTTTCCGTGGTGATCCCTCCACTATCTGTTCGGAGGGACGTTGACAGTCTCCCTTTTAAATGCTCAGCCTTTCAAAAGGTTTTGCTCTCCACAGGCTGAGCTGTCTGGCACACAGCCACTGACAGTGAGCTGGAGTTTGCTCTGAAGTCCCAGTGCAATCATGCACTGTCTGCTGCCTGCTGTTGCACAGTGCTGCAGGAGCTTAAAAAAGACTCCTCCGGTCCTGTCAAAAAGACAACCGAATTATTAAAGCAACAGCTATTCAGGTGTTCAGAAGGACTGAGGGAAACAGGGGCAAAAATTGATGTCGAGGACTCAGCTGTCAAGCTAAAATGCAGCAGGGTAGGAGGGATGTGGATGTTGCAGGAGGAAAAGGGTCAAATATTTCTCTCTGAATGATGTCACTACAATATTTGAATGGAATTAGGTCCCTTACATTCCTTCCTGAGGTGGCTTTGGACTATCCAAGTTTTTAAAATACCCAGTTTTAGCCTGAGCATCTAGCCTCCCTCTTTTCCACAGATCCAGAAGAATGTGAGTAGTTCTCATAGAGATCCACATTAAATAAAACCAGCGTGCAAGATTCTCCTTTCCACAGTCCTACCCTGTGAGATATGAGCAACTGCAGCATCCATAAACAACAACTTGAAAATCATCTGACACCTAGAGATCCTCAAATCCCTTTGGTGAGGTACAGAGCTTCACACGGGAGCAAAGTTAATGTGTGACTTGTTAATGGTACAGCGAGGAGAAGGACAAAGGTCTCTTGGCCACTTGCCTGTTCCACTTCTCCCACCCTGTTTCTCTATAACTCAAAACTTATTAATATTTGCTTGTTATTAAGCATTAACATATCTTAACCTTAGCATAACTTTTTACTCTACTGATTCCTGAATGCTCAGACTAATTCCATATTTTATACCAGGGATTTCAAGCAATTGCCTTTTTGACTCCCTGGTCTCTGAATCTAAGAAGACTTTCTACACAGAAGACAGTTCATCTTCATTTTTCCAAAAGTCTGACCCTAAAAGGAAAACCAAAACCACAGACCAGCCTTGAAAACTTTTACTTACTTCATCCCTAGGCATGTCATTGCCTAGAAATGGCTTAGTCACAGCAGTTTCTAGATTTCTAGACTTCCTACTGTCTGGTTTCTTGGCTAAAGCACCAGACTTCTGATGTTAACTTCTGGAGCACTGCTTCATCAGTACAGGAGCATCCTCTGTTAAGGTGGTGACATAACCATATACTTAGCTTCTTTTTTTTTTGGGGGGGAGAGAGTTCTTCTAGTGCCAGCTCTGCACAAACGGCTTCCTTCAGCTCTTGCAGTTTCTTCCATCCCCCCTGTGCTGCCTTGCCTGATTAACCCAGCAGCTTGCCTTCAAAAAAAGCAAGTCAGCGTTTTGCTCGCGAGACGTATTATTTTATTAATAAGAAATATAAACTCTTGCAAGCCTGCAGTGGGAAAAGACAGTAGAGGAAGCTGACTAAGTTGACGGGAAGCACTCTTTCCCCACCTCCAAACAAGATTGCAAGGACGTAAGGCAACATATCGCACATTATCCAGCAGCCTTCTGAATGAACACTTTCCACCCTGTGACAGAACGTAAACTACTTTAGCCTTATTCTCCTCCTGACAGACCTTCTAATTATCTCAGCTGTTTACAGCGCTCAGGCCCTCTGCTACCAATTTCTCCATTATTCTGACAGTCAACAAACTAGACCTATTAGAGCACAGCACAATTCTTGCCCAAGGCAGGAACTTTGTGAGACCACAAATCGTCTCGGTATTAAAAGTCGGTGCATAAGAACTGCCCTCAGCTTTAGCGCTAAATTGCTGGTTTGGAGACATTCATTGCTGTATATTGTATTTCCACTATATTCCACTTTAATAGACTTCGTGCTGAAGTGTGTAAGAAGAGTTTTAAAGCCTGAGGTGGCGAGTAGACCTTTTCCTTTTTTTTTTTTTCCATTTTATATATTTTTCCATCTTTTTCTTTGTTTGTCACCTTATATTGCAAGGTTGGTTCACATACATAAAACAACACTGCAGTCATGCAAGAATATCTAACAGTTAGTGGGAGGCACAGGTTTTGCCATTATAAGTTAAACAACAAGGTTTGGGCAATACAAGATTTGTTGTTCTTTGGTTTGTGTGGGGCTCCGGCCTTAAAATTATTTCTTTTGTGCTTTGGAACATTTTATTTTCCTATTAGGCACAGCTAACCCATTTTGTTCTTCTAATCTTCTGGTATCAAAGTAGTTAGGGCCAAATAAGAATAATAGATAAAGAGGGACATTACAGTTTCTATTAATAACTTGCATACATTTGTTTAAGCAATATTTATTCAAGGTTCAGAAAGCTGTTAAAGAATTGTATTTATTAATTAGTGTACAAAACACTCTATAAAGTATTTATGTAGGGCCTATCTCCAGACTTCTGAGTTTGTACAGGCCCAGGGATTTATTTTGACTAAACACATAGGAACCATCTGATTCAGGTATACTTGTACCTGAGACCTGAACAAATTTTCAATGTTATCTTAAATTCAAGGTATCTACAGGTAGTTCTAAGGTTCATATCTCTCAGGTAACACACCAAGGCACAGAAGGAATTCCCTGTGTCAAACTTACACATTATTACCAAGGTGATATTAATAACTAATCCCAGCAATTAGCCCAAACAACAAAAGCTCCAAAAACTCTTTTCCCGAGTCATTGGGTCAATTGTGTCTGTTAAGAATGCACTCACAGAAAATTTCATTCAGCTTTCTATTTGCCAAGCAAAAGTGATTACGTTTATGAAAAATTAAAGCTTGTCAATTGAAAAAATCTTTTAAAGACAAAACCAAAGAGAAAATACATAAAATGTACACACCATTTCAGCTAAGTGGCATGTTGGAAGAAACGTGTGCTTTCGCTGAACTATGTTACCTCTGCCTGGTGGAATGCTGGAATATAAAATGACATGTTATATTAGATTCTACTGCATTTAAATTCTTCCTTCGAGGCATTTATAGTGAAATAAAATATTTTCCAATGAAGATTCTTTGAAAAGTGACATTGCTTTCAGCAAAACCTTCCTGAAGACAACTTTCAGTTTAGTGGCATAGGGCTGGGTGAATTGTTTCGTAGCCCATCACAAGAAATCATGTACTGGACATGCACGTCATGGAACAAGAGGGAGAGAAAGCCTTAGCACAGGATTTGTGGAAACGGCTGCTGCATTCCTGTAAGATCAGTGTCAGTACTGAGGCATATTTAACTCAAAGGCTGACCACTTAATAGCTTTAAAGTGTTCAAAGTTCTTGAGTTCTCCCAAACACAGCTTTGAAAGAGAAACGTGTTTGTGTTGTGCTGTGGTTTCACGTTTCGCCTTGCAGGATATACTAATTTGGGCTAAATACTGCTGTGACTTAGTAAAACAAAACCCAAACCAAGTCTTTGGGCCACATTGCTCTAAACCCAGATAACGTCAAAAGAAATATGTCAGATTTGAAGTCTTGCTACTGAGATTAAGAGCTGCTCTATTGATTTCCATGGAACTTGCATGAAATGGAAATTAGCACAGGCTACAGTCATTTGTCATCCTTTTCTTATTTGTTTCCAAAATTTGATTTCCTGTTCAGAAGAAGGGCATGTTCCTGGGTCAAAGCCAAGCTGAAAATAATCAGACCCTAGATGGCACTTTTAATTGGCTTTGGATCAGACTCTCCAACTGGGGTTCCCTGGATTACTGCCCTGCCTGAGGACTTTTTCTCAGCACAGTAGATTCATGTCCACATGTCTGAGTAACACAAAGGTAACTGTGTTTTCTTCTGTAAGCTGGCAGAAAACACTCCATTCTGCAGTTTTAACCAAGAGGGAGTCAGAATACAAAATTGTTATATCAGAACTTGGACCGTGATGGAACTGGTGTCACACAAAGGGAAATGATACAATCATTGAACTTAAACATGTATGCCATAAAAATTGGTTAATATTCTTTTTAGAGGACCTGTATGTAAATACATATATATATGTACATACATTTAAAATGATGTAACATTGCACTTCTTTGTTTGCTTATTTTTTTAATCTGAAAATAACACAACTTGATGGAGCGTGTATATTTTTATCTTGACCTTAATGAATGAGTTTACTGGTAAGTATTTTCAGAGTATGTTTTAAGTAAATAAAACACAAAGCAATTGAAAGAGAATTTCAGGCTTGCAACCACAAGTATTTGTAGTGTAGACCTAAGTCTAAGCTTTGGCTTCATCCAATTATGGTATCAAATTGTTACCCTATATATGATCAGCTCAAAGGCTTGTGGGATGACAACACATCAGCCGGAATATTTCTAGGCATATCATTAAGTGCAGCGATCTCTTCAGCTCTCACAAACGAAGCAAGAATTGTTTGCAAATCTTGGCAAAACAGATGAGCTGCTTAATAACATCATTTGGATATTCAGGCTAAAATGTGCCTTCCTCTGAGACCATGCAGAGCATCAGGGAAGTGCTGGCATTAGAGGGGGTTTCAGACACACTCCATCTAATCTGTTGCTCAAGCTTATGTGGCACTTTTCACAGTTAAAATATTAATTTGGTGACCTAGCTAGTGGTGTACTCAGGAAATTGTAGTTTTCCTATGTAAAACTGCTGCTTCAAAATATAACTGGAAAATATATTAATTCTTCCCTATCGCGTGCTGTAGACTACTGAGAGATGGTTTCAGCTTCATGATTTCTGATCTGGACCCCTCTCTAGCTCCGAAATTAATTAAAACAAACCGGTGGGATAGACTCAAATTTACATTGGCTTCAGGAAAAAAAAAAAAGTAACCCTTGTCTATCATGGGAGGCTGGCAGCAACAGATTACAGATTTAGGAAGCCTTGTTCCTGGTCGTTTCTACAGGTTCATTAAAAAGATATGCATGCTAATCGTGGAAATGGGAGGCAACCTAGAAAAAAGATGTATTATTATGAGAGGCTGGGACGTTGTATTTGTGCATACAGCAGGGAAAACTTTATTGAAATGACTGCTAAAAACAGCCCAAGAGCAACGTGGGGAACAATGACAAGGAGGAAAATCCAGAGCTGGTGCCTCATAAGGGGAGCAGCAGAGTCGGAGTCAGAGATGCAGAAAGGAGAACAGGTAAGGGTCAGAAAGATAGAAAGGAGAGAGAGCAGCACTGGGAGAAGACATGAGAAATTAGATCAGAATCTAAAAGCACTCAGGAGAGCAGGGGAAAAGGCAGAAATTAGAACAGGAGCTAAGAGGAGAGCCGAAGAGGCAATAAAAACTCAAGGAGGAGAAAGAAAAACTGCGAGATGAAGAGAGAAGGACGAGAAAAAAAGGACAGGGGATAAATATGAGGCAACATAAAAGGGCCTTGACCTCCAGTTTGTAAAGGTGACGTGATCTGTGATGTGAAAGAAAAGAAATACTTTGCATTTTTTGAAATGGCCGTGAAGAAAGGACCAGGCTACATCTCAGAAATCAATATCACATTTTATGCCTGCTGCACCCTTCACGAAGAATCAAGACAACATTGATTCAAGTAAGTAATATTTCATTGAAAACTGATCTTTGATTGCATAGCTGCAAGGGACTGACTCTGAAAGTCCCTCTGTGGCGTCTGTGCTGAACAGGTGTCATTTTCGGGATTGTGTTAGAAGTGATGTGGCTTCATTCCCGGTCCGCGGAGCACGTGGAGAGCAGAGGACACGTCACTTTAGTCTTTGAGAGCAGATGATGCTGCATCAGAAGAGCTGGCTTGCTCTCTAGGGTCGTTAGTCTGCGTCTATTAGCGTGTGGTGAACAGTCAGGAAGGTTTGCTTTGTGGCTGTATTCATTTCAAGGAGTTAAATGATTATTTTAAGATAATTAGAAAAGCCTTAGACTGATATTTTGAATCTGCTTTCCTGATCAATTGTAGCAGTGTTAGAGCTGGTGTGCAGTCATGGGGCAATGGACCGTCTCCCTGCGCTGTAAGGCCAGGCTCTGGTAATGATATTAACTGTTTGGAGACTTTTTTTTCCCTCCAGTGTTTGAGAGTGTAAAACTTCCCCTTGGTTTTACTTCCCTGGCCACTAATTCCCTTGGGAAAACAGATTCAGTGTTTATTTTGCTAGCAGATCTTGATGTGTTTCAGCTTCCTCACACCACGAAGGGTGACACTGAAGCAATTTATAGCAAAACCTGTGCTGGAATTCCCTTTTGGAAAATCACTTTCTTATCTTGATGTAATCGAAGCAGGTGTGGGTGGGAGGATATATTGATGGGGGCAGAGCAGAGATGGTTTTTTTAACATAAACCTCTGTATATCTCACTGCAATCTGGCTGGGGCCACTCAGAATATTTAGCCATGTGAATTAGCCTAGAGCACTAATGCGGTACAGACTTCCCGCCAAGCTGTGTCACGGCATCACACAAGTCAGGGGCATGGTGGGAAATATCATTCTGCCAGTTTACTTAGTTCTTTGGGACAAATGGAGCCTCAATCCTCCCACTTACAAATCCTAGGAGGTAATTTACTGCCAGCAAAACTGCAGTGCAGGATTTTATTGTCACAAAATGAAGCAGTCATGGCCACCTCAGTGAAGCCAAACTAAGCAATTCTGGTTCAACTATATAAAAATATTTTGTTTCAATTGAAAATGCATTAAAAAATATTTCCCCAACTTTCAAAGCTGCCATTGAGGGAATAGGGACTCCCCATCCCAATTGGAGATAAAAGCAAATGCTGAGAGGCAGACTGTGGCTCCATAAATCAGTTCTGCTAACTCAGTACTCCACTGGTGCAGTACCATGTTACCACAGAGATACAAAAACTGCAAAATCATTTTGAGTATCAAAGAAAATAAAACCCAACTGAGAGCTTGATAGGTAGTCGCTGAGAGATCTGTGAACCTGCTCTTGAAGATGAGCTTACATTCATGAGTATGATGGTCCCATCTCTAGCAAAGCTGGTCTAATGGAAGCCATACATAGTCTCAGCCTTTGCAGGGAACATCCACACCTATTTTGGGAAGCTCTTTCGAAAGCAACACTCAAGCAAAGCTGAGGCAGTGTGTGTACAGTGACAGAAAAATGGCAACAGGAATTACCAACTGTGGATCTAGACTGAACGTTTATCACTGTGGTCAAGAGAGGAATGCAGTATAGGAGAACAGGTTATTATGAATGAGACAGATTGCCTCTGATGGTACGAGTGATGATAACAGTGTAGGTTCACTATACTTAGATGTCTATTCTCAGCCAAAAGCTTAGGAAAGCGAAGCTCCTCATGTCTGCAATTTCAATGGGCAAAGGCTGTGAAGAACTTCCAGTGGAGCAGTCCTGGAGTACCCTTGTCTCAGAAACCACCAGTGACTGCTCTGAGGAAGCCTTTTTAGAAACAGGGACCCCCAGAACCACTATCTCTTCATAACAAACCTTATCGCCCCACACATGGAATACCCCAGGGCTTTCAAGTTTGTGTATGGCCAGAAGCTAGTCAATCAGAGGGTAGAGTCTCTTTAAACATATCACCCCACAAGAAAGGTAATCTGCGTTTCATGTGAAATCTTGAGTTTCAGACAATTTCTTTCAAATTAAGGACAAAATGAAAGTAATATACACATGTAGTTACAAATAATTTGATTATTTTCTTTCTTGTATATGGTTGCACCCCAGAACTTTCTGCTCTTCCCATACAAAGGTAAAAATCCTACCCTGGGTGTTTTCCTGGTACTCAGTCAAAATGCAGCTTCACAATGGAACAGCTAAGACAATGACTGAGCTCAAATCCCACAGTAACACTGTACTAGAAACAGAATGACATACAGTCATATCCAGAATATTACGTTCTCTGACAGATATGATTGTACCCTAACTTCTCTAGGACTTGGAGACTGTTCAGTAAGCAGAGCTGGTAGCTCTTAAAAATTAATAGCAATGTCATGTCTGATCCTTTGAACATAGTTTCAAGATAATGTAAAAAATTAATGTATAGTTATAGTTCAATAATCAGTCCAAAAATAGTAACAGACATGTTTTAAAAACAAGTGAATGAGGAAGACACTTTCCGGTTTTAAAAGCAATAGAAATGAATTTTTCTCTGAGAATATGACACATAAAATGTTTCTGCATATATGTGTACATTCATATGTCTGTGCATAGATTAAAGAGAGGAAAAAAATTAAAATTATTGCAAAATATGTCAACAAATAATGGAAAAAAAAGGCAGTGGCTATTTGTCATGAATACAGGCTACTGATGAAAACTGTTCATCATATTTCTGCTTTCCTTAAGCCTAATATGAATGTGGAGAAAGTGGCATGACCATTGAGCTGACATTAAAAGCTTTAAATTGAATTACATTGGCAGAAACCTTCAAAAATTGTCTTGGGAGGAGAAAAAAAAATCATGACAGAGCATAACAGATGTATGAAATTAAGAACATTTAGGAAACATTATCTTTGCTGTATGATGGGAAATGTTTCTAATTGCACTCATAGGGTGCCTTTAAGATGTGCTGTTTTTATTTAAGGAATGTTCTTTATGATCTGTTACGGATTTTCAGCAGAAATATATATATGCAAAAGAATAAAATGCATATTAAGATACATGGGCTTTGCAGCAATCATTTCATTCTTATTGTTCATTGAAACAAATTGTAAAGGAAAAGTTACTGAATCTAAAGGAGCAGGATGAAAAGAATCTTATTGGCTAAGGAAGAACCTGCACCATCCTCATGGGTGGTCTTGTATCTCATGTCACAACTGGACAGAGTGGATTTCCTGGTACCTCTGCACCTTACTTTACATCAAATGGTACTGCTGTTCTTTATCTGGCTACTGGATGCTAATTAAATCTAGTAATTGGGATGCAATGGTAAATACTGTATGTGGATTTCAGCATTATTAATAATGCCTGTGCAGCAATGCTTTCCTGACCAGCACTCTGTGTTCAAATTCCTCTTCAGCACATAATGAAAACTAGATAAAAATGCAAAGGAATTTCTTTTCCTGCATATTGGGGAATCTCAGCTACTTCCTGCTATGTCATAGGCTCTCATAAATTTAATAGGTATTGAATCAAATTTCAGTAAGAGGTATCTTCTAAAATAACAACACTTTCTGTTTTTGTTTACCAAGAGGTTCACAAAGGGAGTTTTTCAAATGAATAAATAGTGTTCCAGCTTCTGGGGTTTTTTTGTTGGGTTTTTTTTTCTGCTTTTACTGCTTGACTCATCAGTTTAAGGCCAACTGTCCAATCAATGCCATAGACTTGCAGCACTGAGTCTAGACCTTGTCAGTTCCCTGTGCTTTACCTGATTTCTACTATGATGGGACTTCTGGGGTTTTTTCCTATATAAAGGAAAAAGTTCTTACTTACAGATGCACAGAAAAATAACCAAACATTATAAACAACCTGCCCAAAGAGGAATATAGACAGAGAAATTAATTCCCTTGTCTCCAGTGGGGATTCGAATAAAGCTGATGGAAATCCCACATTTTCAGAATGTTTGCCATCTCTAACCATAATTTCTGAGACTTGCAAGGGTCATGTTTCTAACACACCTTCTCTCATGAGCTTCCCTGGGAAAAAACACTCCAGAAACTTGGTGTGTTTCTGGTCTAATCAAGTGCACTTGGGTCTAAACTCCTGTGAATCACATCCAACCTGCTTGGACAGGTCTTTTCAAGCACAGCTTTTCTATGCCATGTCAAATTTCTTTCCTCTGTCCCAAAGTATGGAGTCCACTCTTTGAGAGGAAGATCATATTGTTGTACCAAGGACTGCGTGTTTGGGGTCAGACTGTGAGTGATCCACTGAGTATTGCATCAAATCTATTGTATTATATCAAATATATATATAATTTGATATAATTTATCAAAATCACTTTATGGGAAAGTATGCTGGTACTTTCTACTTGCATTATCACTCTGCCAGGTGAAAACATTCTGCAAAGACATCTCCATTATCTTTCTTTGGTATTTAGCACCTTTACCTTACAAGTGGAAAAAATCCAGAGTGCAGTGATTTTCTGGTGACCTCATAGATTTATTCCTTGCCACAGGTTATGAATCAAGAGCTACAACTATAAAATCATGTCAGTTAATTTAAAGTAGATATTCAAACCCACATTGTGCCTGCTAGACTTGTATGGAAATAGAACAAACTATTTCTTTGTTGTACACACATGAAAATAAAGTGTTTACTAATATCAGAACTAGTTCAGCCTGTTAATAGTGAAAATTGGCAAGATCCAGATTATCTGTGACACAGATTTGAGCAGGAAAAGGATTTGTTGCAATGGAAACTCATGCTAATGGAATAAAAATGTCCCGAGTTATCTGATGGACGTCAAACTCAGTGTGGTCCAGGATGACTTAGAACCATTCAGTCTGCATCAGAGAAAACAAATTGGCTGAATGAAATAACCTCTCGTTCAGTTCCACATTTTTTTGTCACCAACAGTACAAATAAGTAAATCAAATTGTACAAAAACACTTTCCCTACTTCCCCCAAATGAAATCATCTATGTGAGCATGTTTCATGCTCATTGTTCATATTCAGAAGGGGGGAATGAATTAAGAAAGAATTTACACAGACTAACTCTGAATTAGGATTATTCTGTTGCAGTCAAGTAACATGCATTGTAAAGTTCAAGTTTTAATTTCTTTCTGGGAGTAAAAAGAATATGCAATGAGTCAATAACCCACCAAGTCTTGTATATGTAAAAGGCAAGGAAGGCAAATTTGGTTTCAAAGGCAGTTATAGAAAGGAACTGGTAAATAAAAACTTAGAAAACCGAGAACAGAAGTTGAACAAAGAAAAGCCTGCTAGCTAGGAACAGCGATCTGGTTGCTAATTGTATCAAACATCACATGTAACCCTGAGCTGAGCTGTGAGAAGACATCAGGAAAAGCTAAGTGCAAGCCATGGTCTAGAAAAGTCATCCCAAAGTATTGCAAATGGCCCCGAGGCTGTAGATTGGGGACCACAGGATTAGTTTAGGACTTAATGGCTTCATGAAGGTTACATCTGCAGTTAATGCATTAGACCCAAAAGATCGAGGCCCAAATTTTCCTTTTATTAATATTTACCCAAGACTTGCTTTGTATTTAAAATGATTTAATGGTATAGCATTTCAAACTGAGTATTAATTTCAAAGTAAAAAATAAAAAAGACAGGAATACTTATTTAAGTATTTTGATCTCTGATTAGAGGAAATGATGTGACCTGCTGGGAAAAAAAAATCAAAATGTTATGTATTATAAATATATTTTATATATACATTAGTGCAAATAGTCAGTTTGCCCTGATAAAGCATGAATGAATCAGTGTGGCAGCATGCAGCAAATTAAATCCTTCTCATTCCTTGAAAAAAATCCCTTTCAGAGTTGTTATTTCAATAAGCCATTAATTTCTGGGTTAGACTATGTGTTAAGGTGCCAAAAACCACATTGAAAAGTATGATATATTTCATTCAAAACAAGTAAACTTAGGAGGAAAAAAAAATACCTTTGGCCTGAAGAAATCTTTATAGCACTTGCTCAGAATCCCTTTAGTTAAAAGATGAATGCTTTTTATCCAACACATTGCATTTTAGAAGTGAGCAAACAAAGCCACTGAAAATACTTCCATCTCTTTGGGCTGGTTCAGAAAGCCCACTGAATGGAAGAATCCTTCTGAATCCTTTCTTTGTATCAAACCTTCCCAGGCGCACTCAGCGCTGGCCATGAGCACAGCCAGTGAAGGGGTCCTCTGGTCTCCTGCAAGTGTCGTGAGCCCTGCTGTGCTGTTGGAAATTGAGGCAAAAAGACTATGGGCTGTGTGGGAGCAATAAAGACACAGGTTCAAGAACCAGGACCTTGAATCTCATACCTCCAGGGCAAATAATTGAAGCCTGTTACCTATCAGGTTCAGCCAGATTCTCCCTTGCAGTGCAGTCCTGCTATCTTCTGGAGCAAGTAGCAAGGACACCAGATTGTTGGAGAAGAGTCTCAGGCCACAAATCAAGAGATAATGTATTCTTCCTATGCATAAAAATAGGCACCGACTACTGAAAATGAACAGTTTCGTGAATTATAAAGCATTTATTGTTATCAGCCTTCTTGTGTTATGTAGATGCAAATTGTTTCTAACTGTTTCCCCAGATTACACCACACATTTTGCACCAGCGTAAAGGGAGTGCTGCACATTACTTGGTGTATCTCCCTTTGAAATAAAATGTGTTCACCTCCTGTAGAGAAGTCTCCCACCACTCCTGGGGAGCTGGCAGCTAATGAAGCCAAAAAATATCGGGGTTCATTAGGCACGAAAGCATTCTAGTAAAATCAAAGATCACCCTGGAACCCCCTCGAACATATTATAGTTACCATTAAAATCATCATCATAGTATTTGAGGTTAGTAAAACATATTGCTTAGGCTATAAAACATTCTAAACTAGTATCCCAAATGTCTTGCCTCAAGCAAGCACTTAAATTAAAGTTTCAGACAGCTGGCACTGGAATCAAAATAACAGTTTTGCACAAAGAAATTGGATAAACATGATTATTGTTTTCATAATTTATTTTGTCAACGCACAGGATTCTGCCTTGATCCGTCCATTGTACTGGGGCATGATTCCTTTTTTCAACAGGTAACTATATTTCACTGTGGATTTTTACAGAGAGCAATCCTAATTGATCTTGCTACCCTTGAATAATCTAATCCCTAATTAGCTGAGTCTGAACATGGAGAAAGGCAGCATTGTGTGCTTTAATTAATTTCCATAATCTGAAATTTTTGTTTACTTGCCTCAGCAGAACTTCTGGTTCTCGAGGAGAGGGTAACATAACAGCATCACTACTTCATGTATGAAAAAGGGGGCAGTGTTCTGGATATCTGATACTACATGACTGCAACAGCTAAAATATGTAGTTCTTAATTAAAACTAAGCCCATTTCCTATTTACCTCAAGTAGCAATTTTAAGAAGATGTTCTTCCTGTGTTTATTCCAGCTCAGCTGCTCCCTGCCTTTTCAGTGCTGTGAAGATGACATGCTCTCCTTTGAGTTTCTCTTTACACCAGACCTCTCAATCAAATATCACGTCAGAATGTGTAGAAATAAAGTGCCAAAAATCTACTGCAGCCATCTCTTCAGCATTCATGAGTTTTCAAAAACAAATCCCAAAACACGTTATGTTTAACACCTTCTCCCAAAGTCGAAATGTGGCTTCTTGACTGAATCTCAAAAAGACTTGTGCATGCTTTTACCCAAGAGGTTAGCCAACAGAAAGATCTACCTCTAAAATGCAAAACTTTCTATAATTATGACTCAGACCATTAGAAAAGAAGAACCGGGGTTAAGAGAAGCTTTGCAGGCACAGATATGTGTTCAGGTGTTTCTGGAGAGTGAAAAAGTATCATTTTGACTTGTGTTGCTCTTTTGTATCATTTTGTAGCCACTTCTTAAAAGAACCTTTTCAAACATTAAAAAAATAGTCTAATTTTGAGAAATACCTTTCTGGTAGGCCCCTTTGAATATCAACACTACAGATCCTCCACTAAAATTGGAAATAAAGCTATGACATTGTCAAGAGCTGAGTTCCTCTGCCTCAGTCTGCACAACTGTAAATTGGATATATATAAAAATACATATTTTTCTGTTCAGCGTTCATTTGCTTCACAGGGATCTTACAAAGCTTAGAAAGACTTTGAGTCTTTCACAGACAAAATGCAGCTGTTTCACAAATATAAATTAGGAATTACCCCCATTGAGTTTAGCAGGATTGGTGTAAATTTATTGCATACACAAGTCTGAGAGCAAAACTTGTCTCTGTCTTAGCAAACTAGTTGTACAGGTTTTGCTAGCTTGAAAAATGGCCAGCAATTCTCACATTTGTGAAAAAGATTTATCAAGCCAGCACAGACCAGACAGGTGCTGCTCAAGCTTGCCCTTTGCTTCCCACACCTGCAGTAAAAGACCCTTTGCTACATGGAAGTATGATCACTGGGCCACCAGAAGATTCAACCCACCTCTCAGCTCTGGAAGACAACCCATTTACTGTCACCAGTGGCCTTAAACAGACCTTGACAGGACTCCAGAGGTCAGACTGTTAAGACATTGCATCAATGCACACAACATTTTGGACATTGATCAAGGGAAGAATGAGATGTTGAAAATCTAAGATTGCTTATACTGATGTTCAGCCCTTTCCTTCCTTGGACATGTCTCTGTTGCTTTTAATTAAGCTCTCAGATTCATAGCTTGAAGATCTTTAATAACTACAGAAAGTGCTTGCAAGGCAAATTTTTCACTTCTAAGAAGGATCCTTATAATAAATGTTACCTTCTAATTTATAGGTAAACTTAACCTGATTTTACCTTTACAGTAATATATTGCATAGCCATTTGTGTGCAACAGACTGATGACATAAAAGATTTTAACTTTTAATAAGTGGTGAAAATGTTGGATCACACTCCTCCAACACACTGTAAGCATAGTGCCTGCTGATGTATTAATCTAATTAACAAAGGTGAAGGTTTATAATTGGGGTTAACTAGAATTTAACTGGTCATTGTTCATACCCCCCACTGCACTATCCCCTAAGTAACTCACTCTGGTAGCCCTCCATGGTCCCTCGACCCCAGCATCAAACTCAGGGATCAACCAGCTTCAAGGAAAAGTAGATACAATCATATTTCCAAGACTGCAATAACAGCAGAACTTAATGGTGTGATATTTTTATACTGTTTGGGAAAGAGACCCTATTTTTTCTTACTCATAAGCCCAGAGTATTTTTAAATAGTTCAAGTCCCTGTAGTACTTCACAGTTTGCAGCGCAGTTTAAAAAGTAATACATCTTTTCTTAGATGTACCCCAGATTCTGCCTTTTAATAGACATGATAATGAGATTCTGTGTCTTCATTTCCCAGTGTGCAGAAAGCTCAAATAAATCTTTGATTGTTCACAACCCTGGAGAAGGCTCCCAAGCCCAGGAATGTAATGATGTTTCTCTAAACAATCATTGCTAATGAAATTTAAGTGTATTTAAAATATATAGATGTGTGTGTGTGTATATATTAGTACTATCAAAATTGGGTTTTATTCATTTTGCTTTGTAAATGTGAATCTGATTGCAGTAAACTTAGCTCTCGAGAGATTCATTTCTAGGAGAAGGGATGTCCTGAGTTATTTCTCTGACCTGCAAGACACACATTGAGCTTCTGCTTTTGAGTGAACTCCCTCTAATAAGGAAATCTAGGGATGTTTAAAAGAGCCATTCAGCGGCTTCTTCATAAGATTAGGGACCATGTCCCCAGACCAATGCTGAAAGCATCATGCAGCTGACTGCAGCCAAATTGCTACAACAATTTTGAAAGAACAGTGTCCAAGTAACTTGAATGAACATTAATGGGCAAAAGAGACAGAGGGGGCACTGGGATGGGTAATGAAGGATTAAGTGAGGGATGGTTGAGAGTGAAAATAGTGAGGTTTTTAACAGTTTTTACTACCTGAGCAGGAGTTTAACCTTGTTCAAAAGAGACTTGATCAAAAAAGTCCTTCCATCTGAGCATCCCTTTTAAGGGTTATACATAAAACGCTGCACAGACGGGCGCCTCTCTCAGTGTCCATGCTACGAGCCATTACTACATCCCAGGGTGTTACAGGGAGTCGCTTGCCCCTCTAGCTGATGAGCCTGATAATGGGAATGCCTCCTCAGCAAAAACATGGGAAAACCCAAAACGGGCAACCATCAGCCTTAAGACAACAGCTCTAATACAAGCATGAGAATACCAAGTTGTGGAAGCCGATAAGCCTGGCAGGTTATTATAAAATCCGAACTTGGCAAGGTTCAGTGAAGTGCTCCTCAATATCAGCCAAAAACATGAATAAAACTGGGGTTTCCTATACATGATCTGGACACCTCTAAACCTGTTTGTCAAAGATGAAATATTGTCATTTCCTTTGGCTGCTTTAGACTTGTAGGGAACTGCATTCCAAGGTAAAACCTGTAGGGAAGCTTTTTATAGGAAGGAAACTTGAAGAGCCACCAGCATTCACCTGTTGAGTTGCTGTTCTGCATAGTTTGATGCAGGTTGTTGAATAAATTTTCAACAAAGACACACATAACATACTTTTCCTCAGGAAAAAATGCTAATGACTTACACCCTCTGTAGTTGTTATTTTTTTAAAAAAATTTAAAATTCTTTTTTTTAAGGGGATCAAGTCTGAATGGCATTGCTTGTTTTCTTTCAGGACTCAAATTTTTCAATAAAAGATCCAGTTCCTCTTATATTTGTATGCGTCCCAGCCATTTTAAGGAAACAAATGATTGTACACATTCTTAATTTTTACCAAAAACTGACACTTCAGAAATGTGCAGGAAACATTTGTATTGTAATATTCTCCCTGTCATCAAGGAGCCTGATAGGACTTTGGACATCAGTGACTTCTAAATGTTATAGCTCAGAGAGGCTTACAGAAGATAGCAATTTGCAAAGCCACAAAGAGGATAGAAATCTCATCCCTAGGCAAGAGAAGAACACTTCGAGCATGAAGGGTGGGAGGAAGAAGTGATAGAAGAGCAACCACAGCTTTCCCTCCCCCGAGGTCTATGCAAATCCCAAGTAGTATCCACCTAGGACGCTCTACCTGCTCCCAGATTCTCAGAGGATCTCTGGTGGAGATTAGTAGCCTAAAATAATTAATTAGCCTCATCTCCACTCAGACTTCAACTTTTTTTTTTAACTTTAATTTTTTAACCTTTCCACCTTTCACCATAATCTTTAAAAATCTTGCCAACAAACATTTCCCTGATCTGAAAAGAATTCCCTCTGTCCCACAGATTGTTGGGACATGTGTTGTGTGGTAACATCAGTACTCTCTCATAAATATTTTCTCTCATTCAAAGAAATCTCTCAGTCCTTCCTAAGAAAAGAAACAACACAAATTTATTCTTTCCCTGACTATAGGAGAGAGTTCTGAGCTGTTGGTGCCTGGTTCTGATGTGAAAAATAGAGAACTAAACCCTGTGATAGGCTATTGTTACCCCATTACCTGCATAGTCTTTACCTATGATGAGGCTGTGATTGGCCCACAGACCAATCTTTTGGATAACATTAGCATATGTTCTATTTCAATAGCAGACATTATAGGAGAAGCTGATATGTCTTAGAGCCAAGATTCAATAGGATCAAATCAAGATAGATTTTATAACAAAACTTGACAAAGAGTGAGGTTACCTATCAATCAGAAAATTTAGTAATGACACAATGATGCATGGCTCAGCCTTGGAAGAGGTGTTTCTCAATTCATAATTTCTTTCTTCTGCATACAACTTCAGAGTGAATCAGTAAAAAATAAACAGAAAAGAGAAGTTAAAAAAAACCAAAGAAATAAAAAAAAAAAAACCCCCAAAAACCCCAAACAAACCAACAAATCAAACCAAAAAGAAGAAAAAAAAAAACCAGAAGAAGGATAAATACCCTCAAACTAGTTAATTATTAGTGTAGTCCTGTGTAATCAAGAGGACTGTGGCTGGCTATTGTTTACAAAGCCAAGACAGTCGGAGAGTCTTGAACTTAGATATGCCAAGACAGCAAAGTTATGACCTGGTCCTATCTGGCAAACAGCTGCAGCCTCTTTTTAATTAACAGCATATTCCTGACTTGGTTCAGCTTGTGTGGATGGAAAGGTGTTTCCCAAGGAAATCAGAGTAGGGACAGAATAGGGAAGGGGGGTGGGGGAGGAAAAAAAAAGGAGGGAGGGAAGGTGAGTTCAGGAGGGCAATGAGGCGGGGGTTAACAACGCTGCTTAAGATCAAGGGCTGAAGTGCTGAGATGCTGCCAGACTTGAAAACTTTAATTTACTGTCACTGTTAGCCCCCTTTGAGGTTTATGGTGGTATTTATACACACAGCATCAATCACATGAAACAAGGAGGGGATTTATAGTTTGTTTTAAAGACTGCAAATGCAATGTAATGCAAATAGCATGCCTCATGGGCATTTACATTTAATGGGAAAATTACAGATGCAAAAGATTGGTAGAACAAATTTTAAATTGACTTTATTACATCTAGTGCTTTTCAGAGAATACTATTAAAAAAAAACACAAGGAGATATGGTAATGGAGTTCTACACTGTAGCTTGACAGCTTAAATTCCACTTAACTGACTTTGCTTGCATCTTTCTGTTTACATTACTTCTTCCAATAAGTTTGGCTGGCAAAATCTCTGGATCATAAACTGATTAGAAGCTTTGATTCTGTTTTGTTTCCTTTTTGGGGTTGGAATATTTAATGTGTAAAGCTGATTGTATCTCGATAACTGCTTTTAACTAAGGTTCATCATCAGAATTGCTTAATCTAGACACAGTCAGGAACAGCTCTTCGAATCTATTATCGCCTTACTATGTGACCATACATGTATCCTCCTTAATTTGTATAAGCTTCCCGTATCTCCCCTATATCTCTATAAATATAATAGAAAAAGATGGCTGCATTACTTTGCTCACTGATGGAGTGAACATTCAAAACCAATCACGGCTATTTGTGGAAAGCCCATTCTTTCTCAAAACAGGTTTATTTCCCAGTATTCCCATGTGGCCCAAAACACTTCTTCTGGAATGAGGATTGTTTGCTGTTGGGGTTGAAGGTTGTTATCATCAGTTGTTGACTTATGGTAGATCCATCTGAAAGGTGTTGGTGGGCCTCAAGCTCACCTTCAACAGACCAGATGAAGCCCTGGTTCAAACAGGTGCAACTCTACTTGCTTCAGGGAAACTGTGCCCAATTACATGAGAGCTGATTTGTTTTTAACACCCTATTATGTTTGCTATATTCCTATCCCATTCAGGCCTCAAATGAGCAAATAATTTAAGGTGGTTTTTAAGCCCATTGCTATTGAGCAAAGATTGAAGCACACGTGTTGGTTTTCAGTCTGTTTTAAAGCCACCAGCACAGCAGAGACCTGCTTCTTCTCATTATTTCTTCAGAATTCCAAGTCTTTGTTGTCATACAACATGCCACCCTTGAAATGTCTCTCTTGACGGGCTTACTGTACTGTATTTTAACCAAATTTTAGAACACAAAATATCGATATGGTAAAGATTTCTAGCGTTTAGCCTATTAGGAAAGTGTCTTTCCAAGATTTCAAAGAGAACTTCCCTGAAATGCCATCCTCTTACTTTGTTTTTCTTCATCACAATACATACACATAATACTCTAGAGTTACCTTTAATCTTCTTATCACCAAAAAGCTATAATTAAGGAAGAAGATGATCTGCCATTCATTCATGACTCAACTAATTCTACAGAACTCAATGGGGTAGTTACCATCATCTACAAACACCTCTCCAGAACACTCTTCTCTGTCCCTATTTTCTGTTTTTGTTTTCCTGTAAGTCTCATTCACCTAATAAGGTAATACCTATGAGAAGACTAATAAGAAATGATGTTGCATCTCAATGCATTATTTTTTTTTTTGTTGAGGAACTGAGTCAGACCCGTGTTTATTCTTTGTCCAGTTCTGAAAGATATATTCTCCAGGTGTTATCACCCATAACAAATCCACAATGGCAGAGAGCAGCCCTATATTAACATTTGAGCTAATACAAACATGCACTGTTTAAGCAATTCACCTGAGATTGACTGCCTTGCTGTTGTGGCTTTTGTTTAGGTCGTAATCCCATGTGATGACATTCTCTTGTGCAGAAGTAGTACATTAGCACCACGCTTGGCAATGTCATGATGATGAGGAAACCACAGACTCAGGAAGCAAGAGCAGAAGGGAAACAAACTTTCACACTCAGGAACCATTAATGAAGTAAACACACTTGAATGTTGACAGGTAACTTGCAAAGCCACCTACCAGTCATGTTCCAAATCAAACCAACACTTAACAAAAAATGCAAACCTACCTGTAAACAAAATTTAGAATCATTTTAAAGTTAGATTACCCTGTGATAGCCATGTAACTCATGCCTGAGTAGATACAATGGCTTCAAAACACAGAAGGAAAAAGCCACTTTTCCTCCCATACAGAAGGCTGTGCTTCCATTTTATATCTGTTTCTGATGATCCATAAAAAAAATAAATTTACGGCAAGGGTGCACATCATAATGCAGACTCCTAATCCTACAACTCTGTTGAATGTTGTTACGTTACCTTTAGGTACTATAAGTATCACTGTTTTCAATAAACTACTCACCAATTTTAACCATAACTAGAAGAATTTGGAAAGCTAAAGCGAATACTGTGGTACTTGGGAAGACACACACATATGTCTGTGTAACAATGGGTAAACTATGTGTTCATGTGTGAATAGTTAAGAAAGTTGCACAAAAAATAGTTCATGGTTTCTTTTTGTGAAAGGCTATCTAGACAAAGATGCAAAATCACAATATTTGGACCAGTTTCACAACCCACAAATGACAGGTTTCTACTGAATTCAATGAAATGGCAATTCCATCCCCCCCCATCCCAAACCATCTTTCAATGAGAATTAGCATTTCTTCTGGAGCTAAAATCTTGCACTCACAAGATGTGTACCCAGATGGGGGGGGGAGAGGGGGGAGGGAAATATTAAACCCATTAAGTTTCAAGTACTTTTGTCTTTCGTAGTAAATATTTTCCACATCTCCAAAAACAAACATTGCTCAGAGTTTAACCCAAGCTTCTGAAAGACACTGGTTACATTGCAGCACTCTAGGACTGACATGTGAATTTAAAGTCAAATACTGTCCAGATAGCACATACCAGCTGCCAGTTACTATGCAGTGGGATATTCCCTCACCTTCTGTTTTAGTTTTATGATTGTTTTCTTTTAAAATGGCAGGTTCCCTCCATCCTTTCTCCTCTGCTCACAGTGAGACATGTCATCTGATACTAATTTGTACGTGCTTTGTGTTTTGACTTAATTTGATTAATAACTATATCCTTTAATGGCAGTGTGACTTAACAATATGCTATTATGTGGTGCACTGCACTTCAGCATCTAGGAGCAATTCGTCTGCATCACAGCAACGTTTTGAAACTAATTCAAAGAGGCATTATTCTGTACCTCTTTACCACAGGGTAGAGGTCTGCTCTTCTACTGGAATTGCCAGCTTAGAGCTGCAGGCCAAATCTGTGTTGAATTTATCCAAAGACTTTTCTTACCACTCACATTCCAGCCTGAATATCTGTAGAATTTGTTTGCCCCTTTTCTCACCCTCATATTATTGATTGTCCTTTGTGTCTTTTTTTTTTCCCCTAAGTTCCCTTATGCATTCATATTTTAGATATTTTAAGAGTTTAGTAGTACAATACTTCAGGCAACGACAAAAATGCTTTGGTATTATAAGCTTACAAAAACACACACAGAAAAATCCTATGAAAGAGACAGAGAAAGGAGGAGAAAGGGAGAAGCAAGCAAGCAAGAAAGAATTTATCACACCCCAAGTTACAAGTATAACAGAACTTTATGGTGTCTTAAGAGATAACACATGTTTTCTTTTGTATGGGATGAAACTAGTAAATAAGGTTTAACATATCTGTGAGGACGCAGGGAAATCCAGTGAATTCACAGCAGCTCCAGATAAACTCAGGAGAAGGTGTAACTGCACACAACCAAGTGTGAATTGTCATCAACACCAGGGAAGTACCTTAAAGAAAAAAAGAGAAAGCCAAAGATGAATCCATGGCAGTGGTAGGTTCTTCTTTGATTATGTTGTTGAAAAGGCTCCATCCTTACTGAGTGGGAGGTTACATAGCTGGGGAGTTGTGGGGGGGGAAGGTTGGGGGAGAGGTTTCTTAGAAGATTTCAAGTCTAAGCGAATGGCACTATGTGGAAAAATGCCAGAAAATCCAGTGTTGGGAGAAAGAGGGGCAGTCAGGCAGACAAGGGATATATCAGAGTTAAATTTCCCTATTGCTGACCTGGAGCAAGTAACTGCTAAAGAAAGATTTAAAGTAGCACCCATGGTACCACAAAGCAAACCTGAGTCTTGAGGCAATTAAAGGATCAAGCATATTAAAAAACAACAACAACAACAACAAAAAGTAATTGCCTTTACAGTGGAAACAATGGCAGTAAAGTTTATACATTATGGTTTCCTTTGTATTAGGACCAATGCTTGCCACATGCCCAAACATAAACCAGATTGCATAATATGTAGGTTTTTCATAATTTCCTCAGATTAGGTTTTTATTAATGCCTGTCAACAGCAAATGATAGGCATGTGTTGCATTAACAGCCGCTATAAGCCATGCCAGTCCTGACTTCTCTGCAAATCTAAAGCCTGGAGAAAGCTTAAAAGCCCATTGATTGAAGAGGAATCAACCCCCATTTGCATTAAATTTCTGAGGTTTTTACCTTCTCTTTTTTTTAAACCAACTATTAGTTGCTTTTACATTTTCACTAATAATAGTCAATAATTACAGGGTTATTAACAATCATCTTAGATAAACGGATCTGATTATCTTCTCCTAGGTGTACCAGCCATCTTTGGTTATTTTTAAACTTCCTGACTTAGATCATCTTGAGAAATTATTTTCTTTTTATTTCTCTGAGTAGTAGAAAAGAATTCCCTATCTCCAGGCCTCCAGCCTCTACCCCTCCTGTTCATGGTATTCTGTAAAATTTGTTCATGGTAAAGCAAAGCTGCAGAAATAAACTATTCTACATCAGTAACTGGTCTGAGCTAGTCCTGAGAGATGTGTTGTCTAGTTTTAGAGTCTACATGAGCACACGGTTTATAGATGGGGAAAAGGCTCAAAGTTTTTAATGTTTCAATTTCTTGAATATCAGGAAAAAACACGATTCATACAATCTTAAAGGAAAAACAAGACTAATTTTTTTTAATTGGACATTACTTGAAAAACGCTAGTGTCTAATTGGTGAAATAAGAGTTCAGAATAGTTTTTTCTATTAGGTAACATTCCCAGCATAAAACAAAAATGCTGTTGATGTTTGCAAGGTTCTCACATTAAAAATGGACATACTATGTTCTTCATGTTATCAGATAACCACTTAAGTCTCTAAAATTTAAACATCTATTGGACCAAAACGAATGAATCTAAAAAAAATACTAGGAGGAATATCTAGGGTTAGAAGAACATCCCAAACATTGATAATATGGTATTCAGGGAATTTATTAGTTAGGTCTACAGCTGTTGGCCTGCTATTCAGCTGAGCCATACATTGCTCATATACGTTTCATGGCAGGAGCATTTCATTTTGATGAGTGGAAAGTCCATGAGAGTTTGGCCCAGACTGCACAAATGTAAAACAGAACTCTACTGTTTTGAGCTGCATATTTCTGAATTCAGCTTAATTAATGTTGCTGACACATATCCAAGTTTTCGGTGAATGTCCGTCAACCTCAGAGGAATTTCATACAGGGACAAGAACAGAATTAAGACAAACAGATATGGGTCAGCTATAGGAAAGACCCATTATTTGTGCATGTGCCACTCTTCATCAGACAGAATATATTTAATAAAGGCAGGATTCTTATTTTTTTTCCATTCTGATAAAACCGAAATCAAAGTCAATATTCTGATTGGCCTCAGTATGAGTAGGAGTTGGGTTTCTGTGATTTTAAGTTTTTTAAGTTATTTTCTTTTCATATTTTCTCTGCCTCTTTGACTCCCTTTTTAACTCATGGATGTTCTCTGTGTTACTGTGATTGTGGAGCTGGCTGGGCATTGTTCCCCCAGCTCTGTCTGTCAGAGTCACGAGATGCTCGATACTTACCCAAGCCCATCTCCTGTGGAAAAAAGTGTTGGACCTTAAACACATGTTAGCACGCCAAGCAAACTGAGACCAACCTTTAGCATCCATCTCCCCCATTCCCTCTACACACAGAGCATTCCATTACAGGAAGACAGCCCCTATATATATTTATATTCAAATACAGACTCAGATAGATGGCACCACTGCCATCAAGAAAAGAAAAAACAGCTCATGGAAAAGCCATCTCCATTGTTTGTTCAAGGCAAAATTCTTGAACCTACAACAGGAGACAATTGATGGGATGGGAAGTTTCCAAAAAGGCCACTTTTTTCTGGTTTCACTTTATGTACGTCAGCCATTTTATTGTCATTGAAAAATTAATCCGTCCGCCTAAGCAAGTCACCGTTTTGCCTCGTGTGCAATCAAAGCCTACACATTTTTTATTGTACTCAACGACCCACGCAGGGGGAGAGAGGACTTTCCAAAAGAAAAACTGACAGCTCACTCAGGAAAAGACTGTGTAAATAGATAGGACGTGCACATTGCCTGAAGGTCAGCAAACTCCGGCTCCTGAATTAACGGCAGATGCAAATTCCAGCCTAAAAGCTCAGCTCTGACAGCTCCCTTCTGACTCCCACCCCAATTAAAATGGCCAAGCTGATTCACCTTCTGATACTCATCCCTTCAGGTCCACTGAAACAAAGGCCACATCTCTGAATCCAGCTACAGACCCACCACCTGAGACCTGCCGAGGTGATATGGTAGGCATACTTTTTACCCCAAAATGGGAACCATCCATGTGGCTGGCACTGCAGGGATACAGTTCTGCTTCTGGGGCATTAGGATTCTGGTACAAGTCATCAGGACCTTTGTGTTTGCAGGTGGTGCGTCCGTGGCCATGACGAGTGGAAGGCTGTTGGGCCGTTATTAAGAAGTAGTGACCTGCATTTCAAACAAACCCACCTAATCAGTGGCTAAGATTTTGCACCAGCTGTTTAATAATAGTTTGTCTAATAAAATATTCATGTTATCATATATTTTCCATCTTAGAGGATGATCAGAATGTCATTTTAATATTTTCCCCCTACTAAAATAAAATTTTAATTAAGGCTAAAGATATATTGCCTACGGAAAGCTAAACTGTTTAAAATTATTAACTGCTTGAATACTTGTTGCTATACTACAAGCTGCCATAAAAGAAAAGAAATTAAGTACATGGGGGATTAACGCAATTTTGAAAGCTGTGTTCCCCTCCCTCCTCCTTTTAGATACGCCTAACTGAGCCATAACTATTTTTCTCCACTCAGCCAGACTCCAGCTTTGTGGCTTTTTTAATAACCTGGCTTTTCAAGCTTGTGCCCCCGAGAGCCTTTTCATTTCTGCCGCACTACCTACAAGCAAATTTCTTCCAGTTGCTCAACAGCCTAATGCCTCCCTTTCTTCGTTGTTGAAGCATTTCATTGCAGTTTCATTGAAGGGGAGGTGTTCTGTTACAGTGGAATCAATAGCTCAGGGCTTCCCAGCACACCGATTAGCTTGTCAGTCAGAGCCTGGGGGAGGTAGTGTAAATCCCAGAATACCAGGGGCCACCAGTTTGAAAAGTAAGGAATGCAAGGAGCCTGCATGGGTTTTTCTACCACCTGTTGCTCTGCAACATGTGCAAAGTGTATTAACTTCTTTGCTGCTACATGCCTTAAAGGTCAACTGTGATAGAAGCTTTAAGCTTTTGGAATATTTTAATTCATTACAGGAATCAACTTTTACTGATTTGCGACAAAGAGCGCCTTACAAAAGGCATGTTTTTTCGGTGGTTGGGCTTTTTGTTGGGGGTTTTCAGTAGGTTTGCTTTTGGCAACATGTTGGTTCCTCTTTCAGCTCTTTTTTTTTTTTTTTTTTAAATCAGTACCTCATCTGCTTTTTTATTATGTAGGAATAGAAACTGTTTTCTACAGCAAATGTGGTTCCTTCCTCTGCCCTCCCTTCCACCACAAAAATAGTATCAGCTTAGATGATGCAGACTGTCACAAGGGGGATATTTCTTCTTTCACCAGTTTAGAGTTGAGGAGGATGAAATTATGAAATATGAAGTTGGAAAACTTCTGCTGTACATATGCTCCTGCTGCAGAAAGCCTGAGCGGTGGCAGCTGTGCTCCCACCGTGCTGTTGTCCTAGGGGGAGAGCAGAGAGGCTCCAGCTCCTTCCAGCCCTTTTAGGGACTTCTGGTATTGACCAGAAAAAATTAAAGCAGCTCAAAATTGCTCTTAACTGCACATGCAATAGGCCATGGAGCCATCTGAAGCTAATTCCCCTTCAGCTACCTTTCTCGATTCTCTCTGCTGGATAAAACCATGTCCCAAAGGCTAGCCAAGGTAATACAGAGGTGTATTGTCAGTGCTTGTGGTCTGAAGTGGTGAGTGAGCAATACATCTCTGGATCAGCCTCCAGGTCGTTAAACGCTGTCTGTAAGAAGTGCTCAAATTCTAAGAAAATATATGTAACCAAAACTCCTCCAAAGACAGCCATTAAAAACAGAGGCAACCTAAGGAAACCTTATTACAGACATTTATTATCCAAAAACCACGTCACACATGACCACAAAAGGAAATTCTGTGCTTAGAGCATAAAAGCCTGTGCTTTGGAAAGGTTTTGCTGTCACCACATTTGGGTTTGCTCACAAAACCTCTACAAACTCACCACAAACCACAAAGTAAACCTGCACAGTGCAAATTGTGCTTATTAATATATTTCCACAAAATTAACTAAATAGGGCTTTTTTTATTAATTTTGTTTTAAAAGAATGGCACTGGGATTTTCTAGCTAACAGCATAAACAACAGCTGGAAGCTCTGGGCTGTCCAAGTGGATTCCAAAGTTTGCACTGAAAATATTAATCTTTTCATAGAGAATAATCTTAGACTCGTATTTTTTTCCAAATGTGATGAAGAATAAAAGTTTACATTAACCAAAAGACCCTTAGTGAAATGCCTTCTGCTTCAAAGTGAAAAAGGAATCCAAGTCGATCTTCTAACATTTTTCCTTTGGCTAGCAAGTGTAAGCCTGCTTTAATTTTAAAATAGAAACATGTATCTCACTCTTTTAAGCATATTGCTCCAGATATTTAGTTGCTTGAGCAACACACCAGAACGATTCAACCAAAATCTCGTGATACTGTAGACAGCATATCTTTTATATCACCTGGTAATTAATAATCTGGAGAATGTCCAAAGCAAATCTCCTTTTTCTTTCCCCCCCACTACCAGTAGTGCTGTTAATTCAGCAAAATTAGTAGTCTTGTGTTGTCAGAACAAATCACTCACACCCGGTTGTGAATGTGGTTACTCAGCAAGACTGCATGTTCAGAATTTAGGGGATGTGTTTTCTCTCTGTTTCCATCTTTCACTTCTTTTCCTCCCCCTGTATGCATAGTAGTTGTGAACATCCAATACGGGTAAAATTGTGCTGGGTGATTACTTAAATTCAACCTTTGGCTGCAGAAAAATACTCTGCATCTTGACACTTTGCTCACCAAAACCCCTGCCTTGCATTGAATCAAAGCACTTGCAATAAAAGCAAGCTATCATATATCATTTCCCCCATTTTAACCAGTAAGTGTAATTAATTATTTCTTTGCCTCGCACCTTATAGACAGTTACCTCAGGCACCTCAGAACAGGTCTGCTACTTGTAACCACTTGAAGCTTCTGTCATCGGAAGGGGATTACCCTATATTACTTATTATACACACACGCGTGCGTGAACGCGCGCACACACACACACATTATACTCCAAAAAAGAATGCAAGACTGCCCAGCCACGAGCTATCAACATCAGGCTGGGACAGGGGAGCAGTAAACCAGCAGGCAACACAGGACCCATCCAACACAGCACGGCCTCAAGTTTGCACTGACCAACAGATTTGCCCTACAGAGATCACATTTCCATGCCTTTAACAGCCTCCTGTTAGCTATAGATTGGAGAAGATGTAAGTGTGCATAGTGTGGATGTATGCATTCACTTGGTAATGCCCATGGTTCAGCAAAATGAATAGACCAGTAAACACTTTCCCAGAGTGTTTGGAAAAATGTATCCAAACTAGGGAAAATAAAAAAGAGGAAGAGGTCATTTATAGGTAAAGTGGTATTGCCTTTCAGACATATTATTTTTTCAAATTATCACTATTTATAAAACTCATGAATGAATTCATGAACAAAAGCTATCAAATATTCACGAGCTTCCTATAGACGTGGAAGTTTTGGCTAAATGTGAAAATGCATGTGCAATATATACACACACAAACAAAAACACATATACAGACAGATATAAATGTCACTTTCATCCAGCTGAGAAATGTAATAGTTAGACATAGAGACATGTATATTTCTTTATGGTAAATTAGAATAGACTCTAAGGGCATGATGTCCAAATGATTATGTACGTAGGCGTCCAAGCACATTTTTAACGCAAAATACTTCTGTACATCAAATTGGGTATCAGGGTAATGCCCTATTTCAGGCCCATTCTCTCTGTCCCTTCACCTATAGTTTTCTCTAACATTTTGCATCCAGCATGTCAGCTGAAAAACTTGTCTCTGTTAATCAGTGCTTGCATAAGCTAGGTTATACATTTCATATCCAAATCAACACCTACAGCCATCATGACTTCATGTGTTTGGATTCTGTCCTAACTGGCAGTAAAAGCTGTCATTAGGAGCAGGAAACAGTATGAAAGACCTTTCACGGCCTCTTTCAGCGTGCAATGTCATCTGTTACCATGGGTTGTATAGTACTGATGGCTATAAATGCCACTATGAATGATGCAATCTCATATGTGATGATGAACTTGAAAAAACCTTTGTTGAATTTGTGCTTAAGGTGCTCATATTCCGGTTATTCATGAGCATCCAAAATGTTGATCACCAGCCGGGTGTTTCAGCAACCCCAGTGGCAATGCTACAAAACTCACGCACAGCCCTTCCTGTAAAAGATGGCACAAATAAACTCACTTTATAGATTCCATGAGAGTTATTTGTCAGGCGTGTCAGCTGCAGCTCATTTCCCTAAATTTCGTAACCTTTCCTGGTGGAAAGGTTTAGAAACAAAATGTGCTGTTTCCTTTTCCTTTTCTGTTATGTTTTTTTACTTCTTTTAATGATACCGTTCCTCTGTGCAGTCCTCCTGCAATCATTTTGTTCAGATGTATCTATAAATACTTTCTGGATACCCAATTGCTCCTATATGTAAACTAGCTTATCTATCAGGATATTTCCCAAATTGTAGGTGGGAGGCAAAGACTTGGGTGAATCCCAAACAGAGGGATATGGAAGGCTAGCCAGTGCTCTGCGTGGTTCAAAGGGACATTGTGGGCAAGTCCCCATCACTGACTGCCAATGGCTCTCCACCACGAGCAGCTGCAACCTTTCCAACCACAGCCACGGGCCACTCTTAGGAACCAGCTGCCAATCATGCTGCACTGTGCCATGATTTTGTGCTGTGACAAAATATCCCCACCGTAGGCTGTGATGAACTCATCAAATGTATTCTTTCCTGTACACTAAAGGAATTGAACCTCAGCCTCCAAAGGCAAAGAGGTCAAGTTTTAACCCATGAGAAACTAAACTTCAACAATGTGGAATTTGCTTTGTTCAGAATGAGATTTCGTGACTCTGAGTGGTTAGTTACCTGGTTAGTCCTCTTCAGGGCAGGTCCACCAGCCTGGATGACCATTTTTGGGGTCTTCCACGAAAAGTCAGCCACCTGATATTTGCAATCTTCATTATACCTCAGGGTCCTCTCTCTGGAGGAGACTGTTGTAAACTGAATTGCCAGTTCTATAAGATTTTGAAGTAAAAAGTACCAAAACAGCACTTAAGAAGACAGGAAATGAGTCATCATTGTCAAAAATGTAGACACCACTAACCAAACTTAACTCTGCTGCAGAGGGTGAAAAAGTTTAGCTAACAGAAACACTAAAGAAAGGAAATGCTCAGACACTTGGCACTACCTGACGTGCAACATCATGAACTTAAGGCAATTGTTACAGTCCATAAGGTCCAGAGCCCAACCAGAGCTTCAGTCCTGGCTTTGGAGCTCCCTGGTTCTATTAACTGTTAGCCAGAAGAAAATCCTTTATGGGAGAGTCTAACATTGTGTTAAATATAGAAATCTATCATCTCTTTTTACTTTGTACAAATCAGATGGGATATAAGCAGATAAGAAACTACGGCAGAGCAATTTCTAAATATCCTTTCTTTTTTCCTTAACAGGAATCCATGACAGCGTGTGGCACTTTATTGACATTAGCTATATATAAAAACACAGAATATTTAGAACAGCAGAGTAACTGATGAATATGTGGGAATATGTAGGAAAGAAACTCAGGGCATACGGAAAAGAAACCTAGAAAAGGAATAAGGTGGAAAAATGAAATATAAAGTGATAAGCTGTGAGAGGCAGATGTACCACATTAATTGATGTTGAAGTAAGCATTAGAAAATGGAGAGGTGAGGGGACTGCAGAGATGCAAGCAGCAATTACCCTGACCCATCAGCCCAGGGCACATCTCTAGCCCTAGGGAGACTTTGCAAGCGAAGGGATCACATTCTGTTCACAGCACCCAGGACACTCACCCATGCTGGTGGTGACTTCAGCTGGCTAGCTGTGATTCCAGTCCCTCTGAAGTCAAATGTAAAAGTCTCAAATCTGCACACAACCTAAGCAAGCACATCTTCACCTGTTCCTGTGTGCTGGATATAACGGCACCGTAGTTTTTTAGAGTCTTTATACTGTTTAAGCTACATCTTGCCTGTAATTGCCTAACTTTAGAAATATCTCATTCTTTCCACTTCTTAATCAAATAAGCAAAGATGTTCACTTTCTTTCTTCATGTACGAAGAGATCATGATAAAGGCAGGTCCACGGGAATTTCTTAAACAGCCCTGAATATGCTTGCCCTGAAAGACAAGAGATTTCACTGTCAAAACCTGGGGCCATACAGAGAAAAATAATAAAAAGATTAGGGGAGAGGAGTTTTTCAGGTCTAGAACCAGAGCCTTGTAACAAGGATAGCCCCTTTTGTTCTCATCTCTTTTAACTTTCTTTTTCCCTCGTAACAGTTGCCCAGTAGTTATGAAGAGCTTCAGCCCTGCATTTCAACTAAGGGGCCCTTCTTTATTCTCTCAGAAGAGGGCTGTCTCAAGAGCACCATGATAAAGTGCTAAGTTATCATCAGGCTGGGGCTTTCGTGCAACTGTTTGTGTGTGTGTGAAACAAGCTCTCAACATGTTAGTAAGAAGCCTTTAACCCAGATTACGCCACCTCTCTTTCTATAGTGTTCTTTTAGGGCAGAGTGTGAAAGGTCACCCTCTCAGGCTGGATAGCAGTACTCAACCAATTACAGTGCACCAGTGTTTCCACAAAAGAGAGTTTCGAGCCCACAGTTTCAAAAGATTTTACGTGTCTGATTTTCAAAAACACAATTACAAAAGGAGGAGGCTCACTTATGTCTATTTTGGGCCCTGAACGGGTTTTTTGTTTCCAAAAAAAAAAAAAAAATCAATTCTGCTACTCCAAAGAGGTCTGAAAAATGTGGCCAGTCCAGCACCTATGCTATTTAAAGAGCAAAACCTCTAATCCCTCAGGTTCAAGTAGGTGTGATTCAGGAGTCCTGTAGCTGCCAGAATAATAGGATGGGTTATCTGAGTATATGAGTAGGCTGTCTTTATGAAAACAATATTTACAGCAAGTGGTATAATGACTTGGAATTGCACCTTGCATTTCTTTCACATTTCTGACTTGGAAATCGCATATTTCTCTTGCATGGATACATTTTCAGGCATGATTCACCAACTAAAAAATCATCATTATCCTACATTCTAAGTTCTTCAGAAGTGTGCAGGAAAATGAGCCAGTGGCCCATGTCCTTCTGCAGTGGAGTTCAGCTGAAGTCGGTGCAAGGACATCCATATTGGTCATTGTACATATCAATAGGGAGCTCACTCTAAATGTGGTTAGAGTAATCCTTCCCTGAACATTAGCCATCTTGAAGTCCTAAAGCAGATAGCTCTCCATTTAATACAGAGACCCAGTGTCTTGCTTTACTCTCTGTAGCAGAAGGTCTCTCATTATTTAGGGAAAAAAAATCTCAAATGCTTTTAAATTCTGTGGGTGAGTACTCAAAAGACAGAGGATTTAGGCCATCAGCTCTTCCTAGGTCTCAGGGAACGCTCCATGCTTTCAGCCTAATTGTTAAGTAACATTACAATGAATATTTCAAAGCTATCTAGGAGAGTTGAGTACCTGCTGCAATCAAATCAAATAGGCAACCTGGAAAATCTCAAACTGAAAGTCTCATTATATCTAGGATGTCCATCACAGTGGTACCTCAGTGCCTGTGTTTAGAAATTTTTGGATTTCTATCTAAGAAAGAAGTATAATTTTCTATTCTCTTTCTTCTGGACCCTTAGAAAACCTATTAAAAGCACAGAAATTCAGTGTCTTTTGTAGCAGAAGGTAACAAATAGCAAATTGAATAAAGCACAATATTAGAATTGGCAGTAAAATATTCCTGGGATGACAAGCTGCTACCATAGCACTTATTTGAAAAAATTAGGATGGGAAAATAAAGTTTTACTCTAGGTCATGTAGAAGACCTACAAAGTCAGAGGAGGAAACCAAAGATTAGTGCTATTTATGTCAAGGCAGAAAACAAAGTCCACGGGATTCCTGAGAAGCTCCATGGAGATGAGAGCCGCCCATGCTACAAACTCCTTTGGTGGTTCTGGGAAAACTGGTTAAAATTCCTGTACCTCGTTGTATGTATCTGCAAAATGATTACTGATGTAATTCTCATATGTGTTGTGAGATTTACTTGCCAAGTTTTGGGGATTCTTGAAAGAGGAGAGCCAAGTGAAGTTTCACACCATCTCACAGAAGATATATGCAAGATTTTATGTGAGTCTATCTACGTGCTCCTGTATGGATTCCCCAAAAGATAAAATAAAACAGTACTCGCTGCACATTTCCAGCAATTGTCCCATGTCTTTTTCTCCTCTTCCTCCATTCAATGAACTGTTAAAAGGCCAAGAAGAACTGTTGTGCAGATGATATGAAACTAAAGAACTTGTGGTAGGTGTTACACATTTTGGTACCATCTGTGCTATCTAATCACAGCCAAAACAATCTCCTGTTCCTATGTAACTCTGAATCTCACTGGGAAAGGGGGGGGGGAGTAGTGTGACTGGCTCAAACCTTCCTGTGTAGGAGTATTATTATCAGTGTTTGCAAATTTTTTCCCTCTTTATAACTACCATAACTCCTTTAAAACCCCTCATCTGGCTGCTGGCCTACTACAGAGACTGAGCTATCTAGAGAAATACGGCTCATGTTGGTTGGTTCGCTTCTGGTGTGTTGGAGGGAATCTTCACCCAAGAGAAAATCATCAACTCACACAAAAAGTTCTTTTTCCATTTCCTTACTTTCTCACATTGCCTTGTAGTATTCTTCATCCTCCTTTGGGTTAGGAACACAGACAACATCCTGATGACACATTTTGTAGCACAACTCAAGGCGAGTATTTCCTGGAAATCATTCTGGATTGAAACCACTTGTGGTAGATGTTTCCAGACATTGATACCATTGCAGCTTCTCATAAGACCTGAAATTAGTTTGGGGTTAGTTTGATCCTTTATTTTGTTTTTAGATTCAATCTGTGCTCTGATCTGCTCTCGGGGAGCTTTGCTCGTCCCTAAAATTTTATGGGAAAATGTGTTTGTGCGAGGGATTCACACATGTACACACATTAGTCATCCTATATGTGACATACGTACGATGTTGTCATCACTGTCAAACATAATAAAAGTAAGGCTAAAACACTTAGCCACATATTGATCTGCTTCTGTATCTCCTGTAGTATACTTAGTGTAATAAGGTCTTTCCACAGAGCTCTAATGCAGGGAACAGCATGCTTCCTGGAACTGTTTGCTTTGGAAACAATAGAGGAAGCATCTGATCTCAAACTTGCCCATTGTTCTGCTATTCTGCTGTTGCCATATAATCCTTGGGAACCTGTGGCCTTCATAAGAAACACAAAGGAGAATCTGATTAGGCTAGCCATTACTCTCCACAAGGCTGGTTTGTCTTGGAGACATTTTTCTATGGGAGAAAGATTTGAAAGAGCCATGCTAATAATAGGGGGCAGAGAAAAAAAGTGATAGAAGTAAGAAATTAAAAACCCTCTTGGTCATGAAGGCCATTGCCTACCCAGTGCAAAATAATGCCATATGCCTCAATTTGAACAAAGTGCTGTGGCTACTCATAGCAATGGAGGTTTCCATAATGTTCCTTCGTAGCTAATCAGGGAATAAACCTCTTTCCAGAAGCCCGCTGGCTTTGTGTTCAATATGTATTTTACACTTTAGTTCAACACACCTGTTTATACTGAAAACCCCTACAAAATAATCTGTTGGATTTCATTCATCTACTGATTTTTAAAAATGTTACTGAAAGAGAGGAACTCTTGCAAATGACATAAACTCGATTTCTGTAATTGTTGTCAAGACAAAGTTTGCCTTGTAAGGAAGCAATAATGCAGCTCTGCAATCTTTTTTTTTGTGCTTCTGAGCAACACTATTTTTTGTATTTTATTGCCCTTGGACAATGGCATCTGCAAACTGATCTTTTCCACAAATAATCAGCATGTCTAAAACAGAAATGAAAGGCTAACTTCCAGGTCTGTTCGCTGACACCTTACCTTCAACCTACCCTCCTCCCTGTAGGGTAACAGGTTGCTTTTTTTCGTCTCTGCTCTTTCCACACTACCTGGATCAGATAAATGCATGCTCTGTTTAATCTTATTAAAGCAAAATCTACTCAAGTATCTTATAGTTAAGTACAAAATCTTAACTCCAGAACATTGGTTTTGCCCAGGGATATGGAAGAGATAGAAGTGCTTATTCAAGGATAGATTGGTCTCATTGAGACACGTGGTCAACCTGCTAATAAGTTTGTACAATGCAAGATTGTATAGTCCAACTTTACAGGAAAAGTTTCTGGGCTTTTGGGGTCTTTTTTTTTTTTAAGGTAACTATGAAGTTTGCAGGAACAGATGTATTTATTGCCCTACCTTTGATATTTCATTTTTTTCTCTTTGGTGAGTCATAGGAAATATGTCTTTTTTCACCAGCTCCATCTTTTCAAGAGAAAAGAGGTGAAAAAAGATAGACTGTTAATCAAGGATTTAAAGAATTATCTCTCCTTTGGTTCATTTATCTGTAATCCTGTGCATAATAAAAGCAGATCAGGTGCCTTTAACAAAATGGTATTTCTAAATTATCCCTGAGTAATTCAGAATGGTAGGTATTTTAATCTCTACAATCCCCAGTATGTATCTATTTATTTTCACTGGCTTTTGGCACCCAGCTGGCAAAAATCCAGTCCCCATGGCAAGAGAACTATCAGAAACAATAGGAACTTCAGAGAGGAACACAGACAGTAAAAGAATGATCAAATTAGCAATTTATTTCTTTTTATTTGGTTTCTGCTGGCATCTAGCTGGCACGGACACACACATACAGATGCACACACAGATCAAATAATACAAGGAAAGAAAAAGCAAGAGAAGAGGAAGATGGAGTGAAACTGGAGCACAATACACATGGAGAAATCCCAACAGGCCCTCTACATTTTATTCAAGTTTTCTTGTTTTCCCAAGCCTCACCAACTGGCATTATTCCACTGCAGAGAAGCACCACAGATAAGGAAAGCTGAATGAGAGCAGCACTCCCCTGATTCCAACATGCTCTCTCTGTGTTTAAAAGTCACTCTGCCATCCTTTTGCCAAGTGCTGTGTGTATGTGTCAGCATGTGTCAGTGAGTCTGTAAGTGTTCAACATCGGGGACATCAGGGACTGTATTTATTAACTTGTTTACAAATCTCAACAAATCTTTCAAAATTTTATACTGTGTTCATAAAGCTTACCAAGTCAAGTCCCCAAAACTTCACCAATAATGTTTTAATGGTATAGACAATGCAGTTATTCAACTAGTAGAGAATATCAAACCAGTAGGATTTGCAGACAGATTGGAGAGTAACATTAAATAAAAAATGATCCTAGTTAATTGGAGGAGTGGTCTCAGATAAACCAAGATGTGGTTCAAGAGGGACAGAAGTGCCAAATCCTGTAGGAAAGACTGGTAATATTTCTGTGCAAGATGATCTAGGAGACACAGTTAGTGACAGATTAAACTTGAATCAACAATGTTAGGATATTGGGAAGGGGAGGGAGGAAGGAAATTGTCCTACAGGAATGATGTGCAATCTGTAGAGCGTGAGATGCTTCCCAACATCAGGTACCAGCTGGAGAACTGGGGTCTCCCTTCAGTACCATAATCCAAGAAAGGTTTGCACCAGATAGAAACTGCCTGCTGGATGACAGCAGAGGTGAGAGGTCTAGGAAATTACCAGTGTGGAAATACTGAGGACTTAAATTTGCTCAGTCTCAGCAAGAGAAGGAAAGAAGTGGCAGCAGCCTTCAAAAGTATAAAGAGTGAAAGGAATAAAATATATTACATGTCCAGTCTGACTGAAAAGAGTCATAATATCAAGAAACATTTAAGGAAATTATATACAATTAACTGTTAGAATAGACCATTTAGGGACCTGTGGGCTATAGGTTGCTAAGAAAAAGCACCACAGGTAGGCTTTGCCCAAACCATTGCTTATCCTGTCCTAGCACAGCAAAGGACCAGATAATCTCCTGAAGTCACTTCCTGGCTCACCTCTGATAGCTCCACAACAAAATTTAGGAAATGTCAAAATTATGTTCCACATTGTCTTCCACACAGCATGAATTCCAGCTGGGAAGAATTAAGCAGCAAGAAATTTATCTCTGCTCTCGGTTCTGGCATCGCAGCAGCCTTCAGAAAAGAGGAGGAGCAAGCTTCAGCAGAAGTCCAGCTACCCTCCTACCCCAGACACAAAAAGACTCACACTCTTCTCAGTTATAGTACATATGCAATCCTGTTGTACATACAAAAGCTGGCAAATATTCAGTGCATGCACTATCTAGAAACTTGGCTACCGAACTCCAGCAAGTCTCTGCTGACCTTGTGTGAACTGGTTTTTCTTTGGTTGTTTTTTTTTTCTCTGAAGCTTAGAAACTGGCTGAAAAGTGGGGCAAAGTTTCCATAGGGCAGCAAATTGCACAAACAGAGCCACCCTGCCAAGTTTCATTCCCACCCTCCAGAGATGGAAACACTAAATCTTTTCTATTAAACTGGTCTATAATGCATGAGCTGAACAACAAGTTTTTCTGTAACACTCCTGGATAATTTCACTCTAAAGAATTTTTAAGAGGAAAAAAGTATTCATTTCCATGCCAGAAATACAAAAATTCCGCCAAAATATGTGAAGTTTGGGTAATTTAGAACGGAAAACTGAAAAAAAATCCTGCTGAAGGTTAGTGCAACACAATAATTAGAAGGAAGAATGTAGCATAAGACTGAAAAGAACTTCCAAGGTCAGTTAACCCAGCTCTCCAGTACGCAACTATGTTGTGCAATCCCATTTATAAATGCATTGAACTCCAAGTTAAAACTAGTTTCATTATTTGCATTAACTGCACCTATTAGGCTATTCAAGAGTGTCAGTCCTCCACTGACTAGAAATCTTCTTCTCATTTCTAACTTAGATTTATTCACCCTCAGTTTATCCCATTTGGTTTTGTGCCAGCATTGTTTACTAATTTAAATAACTCCTTTTTTTTCTCCCTTCTTTAATGTATTTATAAGAAGAATCATATCCCATCTTCAGCAGTACGTCTTGTCCTGCTTACAATACGTATCTCATACAGTGTCTGACACCTGCTTTGGTACCCTAAAGCACCAACTGTGCCTAAATTAACGTGTGTATCAGTTCAGGTGCACCCACTGCAGACAATACAAAGTGACAGACCTACAGAAAAAAATCTTTTTATACAGGCAAGTTATTTCAAAACTGACCTGCACAGACTTTTGGGGGAAGGTTCAAGTGTTGGTCATTGCACCTGGCTGAGTTTAGTCTGGTTTTACCCTTTTCCTGTTGCTGGAACAGGGCTGACACTTTGTAATGACAGAGCTGCTTTTAGTTCCGGCTGTTAGAGAAACAAAAGGTGAGTCCTTTAGCAAACAGCTTTTGGAAGCAGGAAAAGGACATCAGGAGCTTATCATAAACCTCATTAAAAGCAATTCTGCTCTGTAAGACTATGAAGAGAGAATTCTGCATGAGAGAAAACAGACAGCAGAGAGCAAATGGGTATGAGGTATCACTCAGAGCTCCCAGCTCTATCACTGTGTGGTCCAGTCAGGATAGATGCTACCGCACTCTGTTACAGATAACAGGGGCTCTTTATAGCACAGATGAGAACAATCCGTGAAACACAAAGAGGAAAGAGTTCAAAGAGACTGTATTTCTTAGAGTACTGAATCCAAACTCCAGCTAAGAGCAAAAGAAGAGCCTGGGGAATGTGGGGGCTTTGCAATGATAGTTTAATTAGACTAGCCTTATCTGTACAGCCAGTGTGGCAGTTCTGTGAAAAACTCTGCTTTTTGCTCCTCACTTAAAACTCTATCACTTTCCCCAGTGCTGGAATAGCCTTTTCCCTAGTAACAGGCACGCTGCCTACAAGCTGGACAACATCTATGCACTAAAATTTGAAGCAGTCACCTCTAAATGTGCAGCATTTTTTAGATAGAAGGGACAGTATTCTGCAAGTTGGCCACTGAATAAGGGATTTCTTTCCAAAAAATTCTTAGAAAAAGATCTGTGTTTAGCACATGTATTTATAGCACATTATTTTTACATATTTTGTACCTATCTGTCTGAAAATTCTTTTAAAAAATATCTTATCGCTATTAGTCTAAACAGTCTCTCAGATGACTTCCCATCATCTGAATATCATGGATATTTCATTATCCAAGTCAGTGCTTTTATCTGGATATTTTGTGTTTGTTTAAAATTATTAAGATTTCTCTCTAAAGTTTCCAGGGAAAAACCCAGAAAACTCTTGACTCAATCTTCTTACAGCAAAAGAACAAGGGGAGAATCAGTAAGACAGAAAGCAGCAAACATAAAATTCATAAAAAGAAAAAAATTAATTCAAGTAGTTTGTTAATATCAGGTCCAACACTTTAATTCAAATAGGAATGGGCATCCAGGAGAAAAAGTATTATGTACTGATCTACCCATGGCTGGGAAGGGATGTCACCCTTGGAAGGAGAAGCCACGTATCTCCATTTAAACTGGACAGCTGAAAGGTAGATGCCACACTAAGCCAGGCTATGAGAAATGAGCCACTTTAATGAAAATGATATAAAAGTCCTGCTGGGAAAACTTTAGTGATGGACCGAGGAATTGCTTTTAACCAGCGACTTGGTGTGCCACACAGGGATGCAGCAGCACCTCCCATCCTTCCAAATTCACTGTCCCTGCCTGATGAGACCCGCTGAAGGTTAGATCTGTAGCACAGGTGGGGGGCTTGACCTCTAGTGTACTTTGCAGCCTGTGTGTCTCTGTTCTCCTGCAGAGTTTACAAACCCCAATACACGTTTCGCTCACAGGACTCGTAGGCTTTATTTAGTCTCTATACTGAGGCCTTCAAGGGGTTTTTTTAAGCTTTGTAGCTACTCTTTAGCTGTAAACTTTTAATTCCAATGCATAAAATTCAGATTTCTTTACCCAGTATAAGATTTTTTTCCTTCTTAGCACACCTTGATGAACGACTTCAGCCTTAACAGAGAGGCACCTCTAGAGATATCAAAGGTGACAGAATCAGCTACTCTTGAAACATCTTAGCTGAACCTGTACAACAGATGATGGCTTAGGAGTTAAAAGTTTTAGATACCTTTGGCAAAGTTAAGAATACTTTATTCTCCAGATTATGATTTGGAAAGGGGAGAGAGAGATCTCTCCCAAGTTTGCCCATCCTTTCCTGAAGCAGAAGAGGGGACTGGGGTCAGAAACTTCCCTTTTGGCCACAGAGAAAACAGAAAATCAAGGAAGAACAGATGCATTTTGATTAAGCAAGAGAACTATTTGGAGTAAAGCAGGAGGGAAACGGCAGGTCCAGGGTAGACAAGAATTATGCACTAAGCACAAGGTTAAGAGAGAATAACACTCTTGCTCATAAGTAATAGCTTCCTAATCCTGGATGTCCTGTGCATCTGGAGCTGGGAGCAGTCCCAGAAACGCTCTGCACCACACAGCCTGACACACTTTTATGGGACAAGGCACTAAAGGCAGCCAGCGGGTGGGAAAGGCCAGTGGCACAGCCCAGCCCTACCCATCCTTTTTGGAGACCAGGTGAAAGACGCCTGCCAAGGTCAGGCATTCAGTCACCAGGTGGTGTATTTAATTTAAAAGGAGTGTTAACCTTGTTTACACAAAATAACACCAATATGCAGAGAAGCAGTAAATCCATTGTCGTTAAACAGCGGGGAGGCCGGGCTGCGCTGGCAGCCTGCCCGCTGTGAACTTGGCTGGCACCCGTCGAACGAACGCCGGCATCGCCGGCCAGAGAGCCCAGGCCCACGAACGCTGGCAGCCTCGGCAGAAAATGCTTGCGGTATGCCCTTTCTACCCTCCAGTTGACTCTTTACATTCTTGTCAAATATATTTAGAACAAGAGGTGTCCACTTGAAGGGAAACATTTGTTAATCACTTAAATGCAGGAGTCTGGCGGCGCTCCAAGTTTACATTTATAAATATGTAGTATCTGTTTCCAGCTAAACAAGGAACCCCTGACCCCCTCACCCGCAACCCAGCAAATATATATACATATACAGGAGGGGAGCGTGGAAGGAGTTGGTGGGAGGCGGGGGACACGACTGGAAATGATGAACAGAACCAGCTTAGCCGAGGCAGGACCGGTCCACCACCATCCCCACCGTCAATTTGTTCTCTGCCTTTGTCTGCAAGTGATGTAGATAACAGCGCAGAAAGAGGATGATGTATCTTTAAGTAATGAACAGATTAAAGTTAAATTCCTGTTGACCGAGACAGTTGTGTTGACATTCCTGTTGTTTACAGGCAGCTGTCTCTACTAATGACACTTTGATAACTGGAGTGAGGCTGCTGCTGGGCAGGGGGATTGGGGCAGGCAGAGTCAGCCGGGTTAAAGAATGCTCTGTTTAAAACCCGGTCATCCAATTAAACATTAAAGCTAGATCGGAGATCGTCAAGCAGCGGTGCTGTTCGGGAAAGGAAAATTCTGGGCTTCTTTTTTAACTTATGCTCAGATTATGTGGCTTAGAGGTCAGCCTGCCCCAGTTTGCGAGAGGATGGGGGCGGGAGGGGATTCCAAGAGTACTTAAAATAAGCCAGAAAGCAGTAAACTCTGTCAAGCCATCCACGCGCTGCCATGACATGGGCAAGCACACACAGTCGCAGGGGGCCCGGTTGGGACTGGGGTCAGGCAGAGGTCCTGTGGGCCAGCCTCCCTCTCCCACGGCTTTTCAAACAGGCAGCGAGAAAGAGAAAAGACCTACGAGCATCCCACCGTGGCATCGCGATTTCCCTGATCTGCCGCCTTCTCCGCCCCACTCTGGAATGGGTTGCCTTGCAGGTCACCCTCTGCTGTGGTTTTGTTTACCGCTTGCTCTTAAATTAATACGTTTGCCATTAACCGCTCACCTATTTGGCTGTCGGCTTCTCGGGAGTGAGGGCTAAACTGAAATCCTGGAGCCCGTTCCTGAAGTCCTTGCTCAGGTAAATTCCGAAGGGGAATGCATAAAGCCCAAGATCTACCAGGTGATAAGCTTTAGATGTGTAAATATCTACTAGATCTCCTCCCCTGGTAAAACCAAACAGATGCTTAAGCAGTCTACCAAATCAATGCCGGAAGAGATAGCAAAGCCCATCACCTGGGTTAGACAACAGCCCCCACTGCCTTTGTATCGGCAAGGTTTGGTCCTACTCTGACCTAGAAAGTAGCTCTCCGGATGCCTAAGGCACCTAGCATTATGTTATTGCCTTAAAGTTTCCAGCATTGCAGAGAACAGCTTAAAATGCAGATGTTTCTTTCCTACCTTTTTGTTAACAAAACCTGCATTTAAGGCCTTTAAAACAATGAGAGATAATGTTTCTTTAATTCCAAATCAAATGCCACATGTTCATTAACTACAGTCATTCATAGAAATCAATGGATTTATTTTTTTTTAATTTATGAAGTCACTTTAATGGACTTGAAGCTCCAAATATAAGTACCAAAAACACAGCATTTCTTTCCATCATTAAAAACATCACTGCTTCTGCAGGAGAAGCACATTTCATGCAGCAACACCATTTACAGTAAACACAATTTAATTTAAATTAGCATCCGAGGGAATGTACCTTGCTAAGAAATCTTGACTCCTTTTATTGTCTCGGACAATTAGAAATGGAATCTTCCTAAACTTGAGAGCATCAGTTGGTTTGACTTTTTTTTCATAAAACATGCCATTAGGAATGGGAGGAGTGTAGCTGTGTTCCACGTATGAATTATTTGGTAGATGGAAATGCACACATATTTGAGGTAAACTCCCAGTGAGTATGAAAGAAAAGCCCGAATCTCTTAACAACACAGAAAATAACCTCTGATCTCCAGAAAAAAAAAAAAAAGCCTCACTTTAAAAGGTGTCACCTCTGCCCATGCCTAACTTAACCTTAATCCATTGTGAAGAGCATGGTGGCCATCCACAAATCAGGTGGTAACTATATTCAGTTTTGCCAGACAGGGGTACTTCAGCCCAATTCCCAGTGGGAAAATCTCCAAATCTCCATGCCCTTGGATCCCCTACAAGAAATCATCCTAGGGGTGAGGCAATAGTTCCCCATCCTCCCCTGAGACCCCGTGTTGTACCAGTGCCTCTGTGTTACTGATAAGACGCCGGGACCCAAGCTCTGACTTATGGCCACTTAAAGATACTATAGCACTTTTCACTCGGGGGAACAAGAGTGTCAGAACCGGTGCTTTGGCTGCAGTCCAACTTGGTAATTACTTTTTGCATTTCTAAACATTGCCGGTGTAGAGGCGGGCAGAGGTTATTTTCTACTATTGAGTAACACCAAGTCGCATAAAGGGCCAGAAGAGCTGGCTGCATTTCAGTGGGAGTGGGGGAGACCTCTGCGCTCTGTAAAGTGTTTTGGGATCCTTCAAGATGAAAGGTTCATTAACAATTGGAAGTTAATATTAGCATAATAATCAGTCATAGCTCTTCTTGTAAAACCTACTCAAGAGATCCCACGCTGCAGGTTTCCATTCTCCAGCGCAAATTTATACTTGTTTCCCAACCTGCTATAAGCTGACTCCAGCAAGAATTTTCCATTTGAATGATTTTCCAATAGGAAATGTAATTTCTTAAGAATCAGGATACTGGGTGGGGGTGGGGAAGGAGGAGGTAGGAAAGTTAACTGAGCCCCAAATTGCTATTTCTCCATGTGGTGATCATAAGACCAGAATTCATTTTTAATGTGTTTCGTCTGAAAAAGAACATATCAATTTGCTGAAATTATTGAAATGTAGGTGCTGTATAGTGAAAGACTTGCTTTAAGGAATAAAATTCAAGAAATACCATTTTATGATAAGAAAGGACATTTAATAAGAATGTATGCACTCTTGGAAAAGACCAAGTTAATGTGGTAAAATGCAAAAATAAAATAATATATATACTCTAGATTAAGCATTTCAATATTCCTTTCTCCAAATAGCTTTTTTTTTCCTTTGGAATTCACTTTGATTCAGGAAGTATTACATAATGCAAATACTCAAAGAGCCACATAGTTTCAGGTCAAGGTAAATTTTCAGCACTGATTCAAAACAAAACTTGCAACTTGCCAAGGATCAAACAAATCCATCCTTCTGTGATTCTATCACATAAAGATGATAGGTACATTATTTGCCCCCCATGCTCTCACCAGGACTGGACATACAGTTTCCATGTCATCATATGTGATTTTTCACTAATAGCTTTTTTTGCCTAGCACAAACGGAAATACTCACTATATTGAAAAGAAATGGTCTTTGATCAAGGTTACTTTCACCTGTTGACATCTGTTCAAGAAGACATATGGATGGGGAGCATGACAATCAGATACAAATTAGAATAGGAAAACAAGTTATTTCTCTTTTTCTAGAAGCTCCAGTGGAAGAAATGCATATACCTACGCTGGGCTTGTCATGCTGCCTGAAGAGGTAGTCTCAGTAACATCGTCAGTTTCTTTAATGAGCTTTTATTTACCAGCAAGAGAAAAAATAAAGCTGAACCTTGTAGGGAAAAAAACTCACAGATAATCCACAGGGTGGATTTTTTTTTCTGTTGTTTTCATTTGCTGAGGTTTTTGGGGGCTTTATGTCTTGGAAACTTAGACATCAAAAGCAAGTCAGAATAGTTGGATGCTGAACTAATTAATTAGTTTTGGTCCAAGTTGAAAAAATTATAGACAACAAATTTCTTTCACCCTGAAACCAAAGGCAACATTGAAAAACACAAGGGCACAATTGAAATAAAACAGACAGGATATTCGCCTCTAACTTAAAATTCAAGTTCTGAAGGAAGAAGTAATTTTCAAATTTATTAGTGGGATGCTACAGCAGTGGAGGCAGAGAACCTTATTTCCGAAACACAACAGGAATAGGAAAAGCAGCAAATTTTGTAAATATTGTGCAAGTGAGCGAGTTCTCAGGTTCCATAATGTGCTGTAAGGTGTTGGTACTAAACATTCCTTGAGCTACTTTTTTTTAAAACTAATTCAATCATTCAACAATTAGTCAAAAGTTTTACATTCCCTTTTGCTCATCATTTAGATTTCAAAGGCTGAGGAGGAACCAAACTACAGCAATTTCACCTTAATTCAAATGTCAACCTTCTTGCTGAACCTTTTACCTTAGTTAGAGTTCTAGTTAGATTTATTGTGCTACAAGACAGACTTTTCACACTAGAAAATGGTGTCTTGATTAGTACTGAATGTGCATCATGAGGGATTCCTTGGATTACAAAATAATGACCAGTTTCTATCCAGCACTCCTGTGTCTTTTACCTTTATAACACTATCAACCAACTGAGTTGACACAAATTACCTCATTTTGGCTTTGACGCATCATTTTATTTCCATTTACCACTGACTTAAGCACACATAATTACTAACTTAGGTCACAAACAAATGTGATGGACAAGTTTCACACTGAGCAAAATGTTTTATTACATGGCATTAGTATCAACCTAAGTTAATTAATTAAAATTAACATAAGCTGTTGGCTAATTGCAGCCCAGGAGAAATTCTACTGCACCCTGTGGTATAACATTGGAAAATTATCACAATATTTTAAAGCTTGACAAGTTCCAGTGAAAAGCTGAACATTAATAGAAGCGGGTTACTACGGTAAATAGACTGATGCTGACTTTTAGCATGGAAATCTGTGTGCCTTCAGCTTTGCAGTTGGGGCAGAAGAAGCAGCAGCAATGCTGGTTTGAAAATGTCTATGTTTACATTGCAATACAAACATCCTCTAAATGAAGTGGGTTTTTTTCAGCGGTATTCTGACTACAGCTGTCTGAAATATAATCTTTCTGATGGCTAATGAGAAAAAAAGATCGATCATTGCCAAAAAAAAAAAAGATGTTAGACCCTTTTGTGAGGTAGTGAAGAAGGGGAAAGAAAATCAGTATGTGACTATAAGGCGGAGAGGAGATTGGTTTAGTTACACTGCCTAAACAGAAAATGGCAACTCCATAAAGATGTTTAGGAACCTAATTCTCACTTAGGTGCCTTTCTGCCTGTTAAGTTTATGGGAATTTAAAACCTTAAGTCTTTCTGTGGCCTGCTTTCCCATGCTTCCTTGGTGATGGTGACATTGGTAAAAACTACAGGGTTTTTTCCATTTATTGGAATTTTGTTCATAAGAAATAATTAAACATCTACAGTATTTTGAGCACCCAAAATGCAAGATGCCAGTAAGAATCCCCACATTCACCAGAACCACCAAGGATGTGCAATGCCTTGCTCTAACACATATGCTCCCACTCCATGGCTGTTTGGCAATTGAAAGATTTTGAAATACCACCTCCCTTGATGGGCAGGAGACACCACAGCAGATGGACAGAGAAGAAAAAAACGAGTTTTGAAAGCAGAGTTTCCTACCCAAGGCAGTCTGAGCAGCCTCCAGACAGGATTAGCGAGCATGTAAAGATAGTTTGGAGGTTATAATGAAACATGGTGACTGCAGAGGAAATATGTCTTTACCTCCTGAGTAGGTGTTTGTGGGATTTCTCTCCCCTACGGTCACAGTCAGCTGCCAGGACTTCTGGCCTGGCCAGCCCAAAACTCACAGCTGCAAAGGACTGTTTCATTCCATCACCAACAGAAAAATCTTTCAATCATAGATGAATTTTGGTTGGAAAGGATCTCTGGTGGTAATATGTCACTACAGACTGGCCATCTTCCAAGTTACATCCAAACCACCGAGTCTCAGCACCTATCTGGACCTTCTGCCTATTATGGCCACAGGGTTTATTAAAGCTCCTGAGACAGTTTGCTGGAGGCAGCTTCTGTTAAATAAGACACCACATTTTTGTTACAGTAATACAATCTTTTACTTATCTACTGTGAAATGTATAATAACTATGGCTGTTTATATAGTTCCTTAAAACCAACACATTAATTTCAATTAAAATGAAAAATGTAGAGAGGGGGAGACTATGAGGTTGCAAAGTTTATGAGAATATATTAATCATTGACCTGGGTGATATTTAATGCAGTTTGTTCTCATGTCCATTCCATAGTCACTGACCACCTAAACATCTACTCCTATTTACCCCAGAATCACCCTAAGTTAAACAAACCACTGTCCCCTCTAGCTTTCTTTTCAGGCAAATAGTACCCAGTATTGATATGCCTTTTTCCACCTTGTTTGCTCTATTACAACCTTATAAAAGTCTGAGTTTCTATCTAATACCTCTTTTTAAATGAGTTAATGCTAGGGGAAATCAGAATGCATTACCTATATCATCTTTATTGACTCCTGGTGTTTTGGTATTCTGAGGATGATTTCACTTCCTAATGAACCTCCAAGCCCAAAGACAGTTGAGCCATCTAAGAAATATATCTTGGTTTGGTCTTGTACCCACTTGGCAGGTTGTAACTTGTGGCAGCACTGAAGCATAGCAACACTTTGAAAGGTACCCATAATCTGGTTATGTTCAGAGTCATGCATCTTTTCTTCCCTTATGTGTGCCACTCCCCTCTTTCTCATTCTCTTCCAAAAAGACCAAATTTTATACGCATTTCTGCAAATCATTTTTTTTCAGGGTAGTGCTAACACATAGGGCAAAGGTTTGACTTCCATGAACCCCACACCTCTAAGACAGGCTGAGGCTTCACAAGCATCCCCCTAACCTGGCATCACTCCGTCAGGCTGACATTAAAGCTCCCACACCACACCTCCATCCCACCCATGGAAACCAGAGCTGCTTTCTAGAATGGGACAGGTGAAATAATTAGGGGTTTTGACAGCAAAACTAGGAGCATGATAAGCCACAGAGACAGGTTTTGTATTGAAGGCACGGGCATCCTTATTGCCCTTTCTTTCACTATGCTTTGGTGAAAATGCCATATTCAGCAAGCCTGATGGCTAAACTTCCAGGACTTTACTTTCACTTTTATCACAAGGCAGAAGATTAAATTCATGTTAATCTTTATTTGTCCAGAAGTTAAAAATGTCATGAGAGTCATATAAAGTTTCTATAAATTGACTACAGATATCCCTCACAACGAGGTCTCCTGGGACAGCAGAACGAGGGTAAGGGAGTGTGTCAGACCATGTTGTCTCTAGTATTTTGGCTGGTAGGTGCAGAGATCTGTTCCTGAAACATATTGCAGGATTTTCCACTTAACACTCTGAAGATTTACACCAAGCCTAATGCACTTTGGCTCTCCTCCGTTGCCTGGGTCCTGTAAGCAACTGCTGAAAGCACAACCCCCATTCCTCCCCAAGATTACCCTGCTACTGTGAGTTCAGATGCAATTATGAGGATGTAAAGATATAGAAGAAAGACCTAAGCAGAGGAATGAGAAGGATAGTATCTTTTCTAATGTATTTATAATTCTTGGTTTTGTTTGCATTTGGTGTGGTAAATCCTAGAGAAAGATAAGGTGTGGGGGAAATTCAGCTGACTCTGTGGGGTTTTTTTATTCCTAACAAAAAATATGGAATATTTCTTCTAAGGGTTGGTGTATCATGAGATTTCTGTTCTGCCCCCCATGACTATTGACAAAAGTAATCATGCATGTTGTTAGTTAGGAAAGTAATATTCTTTGTCTTTCTAACAAAGACTTTAGTCCTACAATGATGGGTCAAAGGGTTGCACACTGACCTGCAAAGGCAAAAAAAAATCTCCCATAAAACTAAATGTCTTTCAGAGTTACAATTATTTGCAATTATCTAATTCAGCATAAAAGGCAAACATGATGTCACGGGGTCTTTGATACTATAAAAGGCTCTTTTTGTGAAAGGCCTTTGATCCTTACTAATCCACACGCCAGGTATTGCTGATTTAATTGCCTGAAATGTAAATATAAATTGCTGAACAGATCTTTGTGCTAATTTTATTTATTGCAATTGGGGGGTTTATGGATTTCTTTAGCACTCAAAAGTGTTCTTATTTTAATGAGCATAGACACTTTTAGTTATATAGAAAAAGTAATAACCATTGTGAACTTGATAACATTCGCTCAGAAACACGTGTGATGGAGGGAATGGTACTGACTTCATCATGTGTGAAGTTGTGTGTGTGTGTGTGTATGCATGTGTGTTCTGCAGGAGAATGAATTATATCTTCCTGAATGTGTCTCAGGAGTAAAATTTCTCACATTTAAAACACATGCAGGCTTCATTTTTTAATCCCTGTTGAAAAAAAATTAGGCAGTTTATACTGTTGATCCAATTCTTTTTTCTTAGACCTCCTGTCCTTTCTGTTCTTTTAATTCTTTACCATCTTAGTCCTTCTGGAGCCAATAGCATACCTGGACTGCCAGACAAGTGCGGCATAAAGAGAAATTGAAGTTGATTTTGCATGACAAAAACTTAATATAAAATTGATGTAGTGGAATAGCTAATTCAGGACTACGTGTGTAAAAGAAAGAGCAAAAAGAGAAAGAGAATCCTGAAAAATAGTGAACAAAAGTTTCTCAGAATTGTTTCCCACAAGCAGCCGTTGTGCAATTTCCCAATCTCCCCTACAGACCATGCAGCTATCGGCTGTAAAGCATCTCTCCTATGAAAAGCAAGCTTCAGCAGTGTGGATATTTCCTCATCCACAGAAGGATTTCTTGGTAACGCTGGTGAAATAAAACAAAAGGATACTAGCTGCAGAAATCCTTGCTGCCTTCTAATTATACACGGTATTTTAGTATTACCAATTAATACATGGTCTTCTCAAAGGAGTCTAAAAAATTAGCAGGAAGCAGCAAGAACGATTTTACCACACTAAAATACCAAGGCTAGATTTATACTAAAATTACAATCCAAGCCTAAACAATGACAGCCATTGTCTTGCAATAACATCTGAAAATTGAGAAGTTGCTGGCCTGAGGTGAATCTCAGGGCAGTGAACACAACCAACTTTCAAAACATTATTAGCTAACATCAATAACTCTATCTTATTAAAATCTCCAATGATAGCACACGTAAAATCACCTTTGTTAAGAGAATACAAGTATGTCTCCCTCCCTGCGCTGAAATCAGGGTAACCTGCAAAATATCCCAGGTGAGTAGGGGGATTTGGAAGAGGGGCTACTCAAATATTAGCACTGGTCAATGACATTAGTGTTAGAAAAGAAAGGAAAAGAAAGGAAAATAAAGGAAAAAGGGGGGAAAAAAAGGAAAAAGAAAACTCCAATTAGAAGTATCCTGGGGTTATTAGAGATAGCACTGCTCATATCCAATTAAGATGAAAACCATTTTACCAGTTTAATGTGCCACCTCTGGCAGTTTTGGTTTATTAGTTTTATCAGACTTCAGAACTGAAACTCACAGTGATATGTATGCTGTGTACTGGAGAGATAAATGTTAAGGCTCAGAGATTAATTAGTATAGAATAAGATTCTTGAAACGTTGTTCTTTAACCATGGGCATTGTGCAGTTTCTCAGGGGAAAATACTCTTTTTCTAAGGCTGTCCCTTCAAAGGGTTACTGTGGATATTGTGGCAGGAAATTACCTACCTGGAATGGGGAGATGTGTTAACTTGCTTTACAACCCGTGTGTGCAGGTATGTCAGACAGGCAGCTTACCCAACACAAAACTACCTTTCCGCACTGTGAAGAAGATGCTACCTCAGATCAAAAGGTGAGAGCAGGGCAATTTGAGTGGTGGACTCCCTCAGCCTTCAGGTTCACCTGTTGAACTCAGGAATGTTTCATTTTTACCAGTTCTGTCTCATTTGGGAAGCGTGGGGTATCAAGGAGGCAAATGGCAAAATAAATAAATAAATGAATTGACTCAAACACATGGTTTCCTTTAACATCTGGTATTTCATCAGCAAATGTTACGAGAGAATCTTCATGTAAAGGTTAGGAAGCAAAAGGAAAATCTCTTACAAAATATGGAGCAGGACCTAAGAGTAGAGATTAGATGGAGAAAAAAAATCTAGAACCTGGTTATTGTGGAGGTGAAAACTCACAAATGTTTCCATTCTGAATAATCACCAGAAAAACTGTAAAATCACCAGAGTAACATCTGCACCATACAGGCCTCTAAAGAATAAGAAGTTGGGGCAGCAGATTTGTACAAAGCAAATTTTTCCTTTAAGAGGACAAAACTCTCCTGCAGCATTTCCACGACTTCCTGCTCTGGGTGGATCAAAAGTAGCTTTTATTAATCCCACTTCCTACCCAGGATAAAATTAGCAAGTTTGAATGAAAAATGGAAATTTAGAACAAAAGTCTTTCCTATTTTCTTTTAACTGACAATTTTAAGCACTGAAGATTGTTGTTTGAGGTCTCATTAATCTAAAATGCAAAACACAGCTCAAGTCTTAGTTCTATTCAAAACAAATGCCCAGAAACATAATGACCTGAAAACCAACTGAACAAGTCCTATGCCAGGTAAAGAGAAGAGAGGAGTCTTTTCCATGTCTGTTTGTAGGCACTGTATCAACCTCTTTGACTCATTTTGGTTACAAATCTCAATTTTACAACAAACTTGCTAAGAGTTTCCTACAGTTCACAAGAAATAACAGAGAAATAGATTTTGACTTCATGATCAGGCAACCCCTTTGAGAATTTTAATTGGCCTAATCAAGGTGAGTTAAGGCAATATGATTAAAAGCAAACAAACAAATAAGCAAACAAAAAAATCCTACACCCAACCTAATTCAAGGGTTCTAGTGTTCTAGTGTTATGGAAAAATACACCTCTGAATATCAGGATATATGATGAATTTGGAATAAAGAAGTTCACATAAGGAGTGCTTATGCCCAAGCTGAAATATAAGAAAGTTTACTGGTTTTCCAGCAGTGAAACCTTCAAGTTGACTACAAGAGGTCCTGAGCAGTGAGGTTTCATATAGACCACTGCAGCTTGAGTGGCAAAACTCAGATAACATACAGTAGTTTAATGGCAACTAATACACGGTACTATTAAAGCATTTTGATTATGAGCACTAACACTGTATATTTTATCAATGACTTAGTAATGTTCTGATTGCTGTTGTGCTCTTATTTGTCCACTTTTTGATCAATGTAGGTCCAAACTTTGAGAAGCATTTTCATCAGAGCATTTTCTTTCCCTGATAGCCAAAAAGTCATATCAAAAGCTTAGAATTTCATTACATTTCTAATTAATACATTTAATTTTTAAAAATGGAGCTTATAAAGTCAAATTCGCAAATAGGAACTTTCATCCTGATATCACTTTGTATATTCTTAGCTCAAAGTATTTAAGGAATTAATTTCAAGATTGAAACCATCACACTTATTTTCACCATCTTGAGTATTCGTTTCACTGCAGAATAGGCTGCCCCTTCTTCACAGCCACCAAAAAAAAAAAAGCCCTGAAAAATATCTCTGCTTGTTTAGTCACTGTGATTAATCTAGTTGAAGGTACATGAACAAAAAGAGAAGGGTCTTGAAGTCAAAAGGCCCACAGAGTAGCTGAATCTCTGATTGACTTCAAGCAATGTATCCAATTAATGTCCCCCTTCTGCTAAAATCCCTACAATAGTTTCCCTATTTCTCAATCTATTTCTCTCTGAAAGAGTTTCATGTCCACCCACATATAAGGCCCATAATTTGTGGCTAAATGGCAGCTGCAGCTCAGTGCTGGAGGCCTTTCCTCAAATTGGTCTTTAATTGGTATAATCAGGAGCTTGAATTATTGGTTCAACCAAAGGAAAAGTATTCATTCGAACCAACAGGATCACTCTCTCTTTTTCTTTTAAATTAGCAATAAATTAATGACTTTTCAAGATGTTAAAGAGAAACTAAAACCTATGCACAAAAGATGGGATTCATTAATAAAAGCCAGTCCGTTTCATTCTCATTAAGGAGAAGAGCATTTAGGCAGCGACTTAAAGTCTTTAAAAAAAAAATAGCTAGGGAGAAGCAGTACAGACTTGGGTGGGTACAATTGAAAATCAAGATAACTTGAACCGTGACCTGAAGAGATCATCAACCTAAGAGGACTTTGGGCTGGCTTCCTTTATCCCATACAGCCTCTTTTCTTTTGCAAATTCTGCTGAATTGTGACAGGTTTTTTTGTTTGGGTTTTTGGGGTTTTCTGGTTTGTTCTAAAATGTCAGGCGCCATCTTTTAATCCTTAAATGTAGCTTGATAAATTAATTCCAGAAACTGAATGCAGTTGAAGGGCAGGAATTGGATCAGCCATTCCTATTATCCTGAAATGGACTCTGCTTCAAAAGCAAGGTCCTGTAAGGGCTCAGGTTGTGTCCTTCCCTCTGTTTATTTAGTGCCTGGTTTTAACCAAAGAACTCATCTTGATCAGAGCCTTTGGTCTTTAAAAACTTTCATAAACATTTAATGTATCAAAATAATCTACTTTTGTCAGAAAGCCAGAGCATATATATGCTATAATCCAGGATTTCTGAGAGCTGTATCCTCTTCCTAATAACCATGGTTTATTTGGGATTCTTAAAATCAGAAAAAATGATGCTTGTAAGACAGGGCTCATCACTTCCTCTGGGCAACTCTTTTCCTCAACCTTTGATTTGAGCAAGAGTATTTAAAGTGATGGCACAAGAGGCATTAATCAGTAAATGCAAAGTTGTGGCTGTGGACAGAAGAAAGACGGCCTTGGTCTCGTATGTCAACTGCTACCTCCTCAAAAGAGTTCCCATTCCAGCATTTCCCTCCTTCCTGGGTTCACCAGTGAGGAGTAGGGCATCTGTGAGATCCCTCCCTACAGGAAGGACCGTGGATGGCAAGTAGGGATGAAACCCTTCTAGAGTCAATTGTCAAGTGAGGGTACGAGTGTACAGGAGTTTGCAGTAACACAAGAACTTTGCTTGCACTCTAAACAGACGGGACTTTACTATTCCTGCTCAACAGGCCCAGAAATTTTTACATCTTGAGAGTGAATAGACACATACAACTTCTGTAGCATTAATATTTTCTGCCTCTTCACTGAAAGAAAAGCTTCACACACTTCCAGTTAGGTCTGGATCAGGGACAGGGACTGAAGATGGACTAGTCATAAAGGGTCCCGTATACTCAGATACACTTATCCTTTCATTGTCATCTCCTCCAAATTTGATAAGCATAAGGCCATCCCTTTTTTTTTCATGGGAACAACTGAAAGAAGAGAGCTGCCCTCTGCTCCAGCTATATGGAGCAATAGAAATCTCAACCTAGAGGCAGGGTTTGCTCCTCCTCCCGTCCAGCCATGATCTTGCTTGTGTAAAGAGATCTGCTATGCTCAGGAGAAGCTGTGGCCCTGTGTCAGGAAGTCTTCAGCTACTGTTGCTGCAGACTTTAGCAGGGAATTGGAGCTACCATCCGTTTGCTGATTATGTTGGACAAAAGAATCGAAATTACTATCTACAGCTGAGTCATGAGCTCTTTTAGCTTCCCCCTTTGGAAGAACAATTTTTCAACTACTTCTTGCCAGGTCTCAATCAGAGCCCTTCTTAGTTGGAATTACAACAAATAGGAAAATAACGGTGCTTACAGCATTTAATTATCATGACTGAAATATTATTGTAGTCTCTCTTGGCCCCAACATGAGGCTAGAATTCCTTAAGGTGATATTTCCAATGCACAGTGAAACATGTTTTGCATGATATTCCTTAAAACCCATCAATTATGCATGCTACAAAAACTTGTTATTGTACTCTGAGGACATGATCCAAACACCAATTGTGGTTATTGGAGATCCACAGGACTTGGATCATATCCTAAATCAGCTGTATGGCCAGCTATCAAAGTAAGAGGGTTGTTTTCTTCATTTTCAAGCTACAGTCTTTTTTAAGGTTGAATCTTTTTCCTTTGCTGTCTTAAAAATACAGAGAAAATCCCTCACTTTATGAATATTTTTACTTTTTTTTCTACTTGGATTGGTTAGCAAAACTTTTTGAATTTGAGAATTGCTACACTAAACAGTGTGTAAGTGCATGTGTGTAGGTAATCCCTAAACATGGTTTCATGGTATCAAAAACCCCTGTATTTTTACACATCTCTATCTTTCCATTAATTAAAAGCAGGATATTTGTATTAAACAAAGTGAAAAACAGAACATTAGCCAAATAAGTAACATAAAGCAGCTTGGTACATGTGCTTTATTCCTCCATATTTTATTAGATATCAGATTCCTGCCCAGAGTAAACGGATGTAGCATCCTTTCATTCAGTGAACTTAGACTGATTTGCTTCAGGTTTTCTCTACTCACATGTTACCACCAGGAAATTATTTACAAGCCTCTTATCAAAAGTTCTTTTGATGTCCACGGGAGCTGTGGGTTATTTCAATGTAGCCCTTCTGCTTTCACTACCTTGTCATAAAAGTTAGAAAGATTGGCAGAAAAATACCCAATAAGAGAGAAGTTTAGTTAATGCAGTGGATGAGCAATTGCTTTTTCTTTTTTTTTCTTTCCTCCCCCTCCCTTTTTAAATCTGAATATTTAACACCAAGAGAGAAACCCGTCCTGGTTTTCGGCTGGAATAACAGCAGTTTCTGTTTCTAACCTGGGAAGAATGTGATGGGGATTGAAAAGCACCCCTGTCCTATTGTTAGACTCCCCCAGCACTGATCCTTGCTTTTAACATCATAATGAAGGATGCTCTTTAGTGGATTATCTTGAGAAGGGATTAACTCCTTCAAGACTTCTTAGGAGGCAAGGTGTTTTGAGCCCTAAATACACACCAATTGCCTGCTTAACTTTTCATCTTATTTTGAAAACTGCCCAGCTGGAATTCAAATTCTTTTCCATAGAGCTGAATTTTCTTAGTAGCAAAGTTTGAGTCAGGGGCAGCAGATGCTAAAAATAAATACTGTTCATTTAATCGTGTGTAGCCAAATGTTTCAGATACTTTACTGAGACAGGCATGGCAGGATAAGACTCAATCAAAACTTTGCTGTGAATTCAGCAAAGCTTTAAATTCTGTCTCTGTCACTCAGGCACATGAAATAAGTCTCCGTGGCATAACCTCTCTTATAAGGCTTTCTTTTTAACATGACAGAGACTCGTAATATAGACAGATGGATAGATAAAGTACATTCCATAAGAGTCATATAGATTTCTTTTTTTAATTTGTATTAATATATCACTTCTCTAAAGAATTAATAGGGCTGCACATAGATGTGCCTGGAGATACTTATGCTGCAGGCAGACATGCATGTATGCACACACAGGTATACATGCATAGAGATACATACACTGCTACAGATACACACACCCATATATCACTCAACCCTATTAAACCCTATTAAAACATGTGTGCGCACACACACACACACACACATATATATATATGGGATTTGGCTGCTCTACCTTGGCTTTCAACAACATCATTATCAGCATTGTTTTATGACACATTTGCTGCAGCATACAAAATGCCTAGTACAAAAAAAAAAAACACTGAAAAGAGGACTAATTGCTCTATAATTTATAATCAAGTGACTTCTTCAACCTATGCTTCTTTATCTTAATAACCATTCATTTGTGTCTGCCTAATTTATTGGAAGTGAAATCTTGTATTTGTTCCATGTTCATCTTATCCCTCGGCTAACCTTGTCTCCGTTATTAACCTACTCCATTGTTTCATATTCTGCTTGGCAAGGGAGAAGGGAGATTCCTTCAAAGTCTTTCTTCCTTTCTTGTTACTTTTCACTTTACTAAAAATTTCTGTTCCGTTAGGCCTGAAGAATGAAAACACTTCTTTTTGTTGACAGTAGGTTTTGAGTTTTGTTTTTCGCTTCTGCAGGGCTGGCTGAGGGGGTGGGGATTTGAAGTATACTTTCCACAGCAAAACAGCAGAAACTTTTGCTTGGGTGTTTTTTTATCTCTCTTTGAAATGAAAAAAATTCTCAACTTTCCCATTCTCCTCCCCCTGTTTTTGCTCCTTTCCTTTTGGCACTTTCTGCAGCTACAACACAGATAATTTGCAACTTCATAAACAAGTGTTTTCAATTGGATTACCCAGCCTGGCATATGAAAAAGAGTTTGCTAAAAGCGACCAAACAGATGATTCTGAGGGCGAGTGAGTTTTCTCCAATTTTAACAAATGGAGAAGACCCAGGTGCACTCTTATTGTGAGCTAAATGAAATACCCTCTTATTCATTTTTGTAATAATAACTGTATTCCACAGACTATGCTTTAATTGTAAATAATCCCCCACATTCTTTCAGTGTAAACTCTTTAAGGAGTCATGAATTTTATTTATACTCTCTCACTCTTTGAGAGTCTTTTGTTTATTTGCTGTTTAGTTCTTTGTGAAATAACACTCCCAGAAGAAAATCCCCCTCTCTGCTTAAGGAATTAGCCCAGAGACAAAAGCAGGGAATTCTTTAAGCCTTGTTTTGTGCTAAGAGAAATGTTTGACATTTCTGTGGAGAGGTGTTTAGTTTGGATTCATTAGGTCTTAGGGACTCTTTTCTCTTTTTTGGCCTTTCAGTTTCTGTCACTGTTTTTTTTCTGTGTTTGGTAGACTGAAGAGAATTTACCAATGTGTAATTAGGTTTCCTACATTTGAATAGCAAAATCCAGTTGTGTTTTAAATAGGCGAGCTAAGCATTCCCCTCAACCGGCAGGCCCAAACCTGAAACCTGCTTTGTGAGCAGACGAAAGAACGGCAGAAGGAAGAAAAAGGCTTCTCCAAGGTTACTTAATGCTTGAAACAAACACCAATAAGGCTCCACTAGTGCAACTCCATCAGTTGTAGCAACAGGGGAAGCTGTAGTCTGGAAAAACACGGAGTTTCCCTTAAAACCAGGCCTTAGAATGGTGAAAACACATATGCAATGTGTGTCATGTTATTGCTTCCTTCCCTGGGTTTATGTGGCTGGAAAATTATCAGCATAAATTGATACTGTATAATATCACTTTTAATGGTATAGAGCAGCTTTATAAGTAATTTCCAACAAATTAGAATCATTAGCTCAGCCTGTCATAGTTAAACAGTTTGTCAAAGGCAGCACAGCAGATGATCCAAGGGCAAAAAGACAAGACAAATGCACCTAAAGTTGCATAGCACCGAGCTTTTATTTCGGTTATGGAGCACAGGTAAGGCTTCAGGAGGAAAACAGGGCTGTGATTCTAAAATAAAAAGAGTAAATCAGGGGCTTGTAATAAGAGATGAAGAGGAAGCCGTTCGCTGAAACAGCTGTTTTGATCATTTTGAACTGTTTGTGTCGGTACGAGCACTGGGCTGCTTTTCTTTTGAAAATGGCAGAAAGGAATGTGCTGGCAATTTCTTTTTCTTTCCTTTTCTTTTTTTTTTTTTTTCTTCCCAGATTCTTATCAAAGTTGGAAAATCACCCAAACTGATCTTTCCTTAAACAGTTTCCATTTTCAAGCAGTCAGCAAATTTCCCAGTGAATAAGGAATTTTCTTTTTTTAAAAAAAAAAATCCCAGCAGACTACAATTTGAAACCTCATTCCTAGCCAAAGCTGTGTTTGTAGGTAAAAGCAGCCTGAAGTTGTCCATTGGGGCTGTGCAACACAGTGGAAAATCAGAAGGTTAAAGACCAAGCAGACTACAAAAAAAAACCAGCCCTAGAGTATGCATATGCCATCCCCTAGACATTAACATGGCGGTTTTACCAAATTTATCTTTGTACAGAAGCTTTACCTCGTTTCTCAGTCCTCTTCTTTAAATGTAAATAGGCTGTTAAAGGACATTTTTAATAATGAGTTCCCTACATATTTAACCATTTCATTCAACATTGCCCAGATTTATTGACTGTCAGAGCTTTCTTCCTTTTCTGTGTTCTCTGGGACTTCCCTTCTGGGTGAGGAATGTCACTGCTGAAAAACAATGTTATTTAGCTGGCTTTTTAAACCTACAATAGTTATGAACTCTAGATCATTTTTTATTTACTAACTGACTGTTGCCAGATACAGCCAATTCATCTGGTGGAAAGACTTCATGCAATAGCTAACAAATCTGGAATATTCTTCATTGGTATATCTGGCAGTAACCACCTGTTGCGATGCCAAACATACAGTGTGAAACATATCTGGATGTTGACAGACTTCAGTTTCATTGCAGAGCATCACTGCTATAACATAAAAGTTTGCTTTTCTGCCTTTCAAATATGCTGAACACCTGCTTCTCTCATTGTTTTTCTATTTATTATTGCTTTTTTGTCTTTAATTCAAGTCATACTTGTGTTTTCTGATTGATAGACAAGCTCTCTGGAGTCTTTCCACTGACTTCAGTGATTTTAATTCTGGCCCCAGAGGTATAGGTACATAGGCTTTTTTAGCTATGTATTCCTTGCATAGCCCTCTGCCTGTACGTACTGATATGTGATTTGAGACATTAAAATTTCCCCCTTAACACAAGCAAAGAAAACCTAGAGCCCATGAATCCTTTCCTTGAGGAACAAAAGATGCTGAAGGAAGCTGTTGAGAAGTAGCAACCAGTTACTCTGAGGCTGGATTTCACCATGTATTTCCTCTTTTTCCACCTAAAACTTTCACCTTGGAAGAATTTGAAAGCCTTAGCTATTAATTTAGGATTTCCACAAATTTCACAGCTCCACAGCATCTGGCAGTCCCACCCATGACCAGAACAAGTGGTGTACAGTGATGCTCTGTGCGTGCACTGCAAATCTGAGACACTTTGGATGCATCAGATTTACTGCATATGCTCAGGTCTTCTGTCAGCAAGCGTGCACAGGAATCTATAAGCAAGTGCTTCTCGAGAGACTACTGCCAAGAAAAGTCACTGACAAAAAAAATGTAAGAGCATGCAGACTTCTTTTCCCCTTTCCAGCAAGAAGCCCTTACAAATGAGACTGGGGAAGGGACGTGACACTTCCCCTGCTGTCATACCCAGAGCTCCACAAAGGACTTATTGCATATGTTCCTGATGAAGACAATATTGGGATTTCCTGTTGCACAGAAAGAAACAAATGCTGTTTGTTTGCTTGCTTTTTTGTTTTAAGCAATCTGACGTTGAAAATATTTTGGTGCTGAAATAGGTCAAAATCAGTTCAGTGCTGCCTGATGCATTCTTTCCACTACTGTAGGCTGTGCTATATCTTCTATGATGTTGCAAGATCCTTCTTGTTGGCTGGGAGAAGAAGGACACAACTCCTTGTAGACAAAATCCAGCCTCTGGCAGAATATGAGAACACAGGCGTGTTCTGTGGAGAGCATGGAAAACATGGTATCTTGAGTCTACTGAGCAGTAGAAGTCCTAGTTGGATACATTAGTTCTGCTTCCTAGATACTCAAATTTTTGCAAAGCCCTTTTCAAAGAATTTATTAAAATTCCTATCAGAGTTGGGTTTGTGCCTATCAGGATCCTTTTAGGCAATTCAGTGCAACTTTAGGCTCATAGTGCCCTTAAAACAGCAGCGTGTGAGGATGCAAAAGTAAAATTCAAGAAACTATTGCTGATGACTGTAATGCCATTAAGCAAATAGAAGGTGCAACATCAGCTAGAGCAATGTCCTTAGTTATTTCTCTTAATTTTAAAATATGAACAACTGATGATACTCAGTTCAGATATGGACTAGGGGGTTGGGGTGTGTTTCATTATCCTTGATAAATTTTGGATTAATTTTTCATCCCCCCTTCTCTGAGGTTTTTTAATAAAAGACTGTAATTATTACCATTAAGGAGAGGAAAAAATAAGACTGTATCTTTGAACATAAAATAAGTCAGCATTTCATTTTTTTTCCTATATTTCCTGTATTTCAACATTTCCTGTAAGGCAGTAGCCCATTCATGACAGTGCTGGTACTAGAACTTTTAGAAAAGGTGCATAAAATCCTGGATAATTATGGAGTGAATTTCCTCCTTAACTCTATTAGTCAGTAGTTGGCTTCTGTCCTGAAGCATAATTGTTTATATCTCTAATGTATGGTTTCATCCCGTGTAATGTAACTGCGGATGGTCTCATTATCCATATAAGTGTTTAATAAATCCCTTTAATCCCGCTAAACTCATGCCTCAAAGATACTGTATTTTGTGGCAGTGAGTTACACATGTTAATTAACTACTGCATAAGAATGATCCTGAGTATAATTTTTGGGGAATTTTTTCTTAGAAGGTTCACATAAATTCACTTTTACACCAGTTGTTGCTGTTTCTTCTATTTTTGTAATGATACCCTAGTTCATCAATCAACTAGTAAAAAACTACTGTTTTCCAAACAGTTAATTTTAATTGGGTATTTTAAAGTATTCACAGAAAATGGATGCCTGCTCTGTCTTCAGCAGAGTTATCATCAGAGACCAGAATTGCTCTTATCTGTTTCATGCACAGAAACACAAATACGACCTGTGAGCCCAGTTAAGGTGGGGTGTGACTTCTCAGATGCTGAGCAGATGGTGTCCCAGGAGAATAGCAGCCAGCCTTTTTGAGAGGCAGCATCTCCCAATTCCTTGGCAAATTTTGCCTCCAATTTGGGATACAACAGCCCAGCCCAGGAGACCATCCTGGACAGGCTGCTGGCCAGTCTTCTGCCTTGCAAAAGTCATCTCTTCCGTGATCTTAAGCCAGCACACGATGTTTGGAAGTGATCATTCATCTCCAACATGCAATACAATATTCTCTGGTCAACACATCTCTTAAAGGAGATGGCACATAGATAGATAGATAGATAGATAGATAGATAGATAGATAGATAAAGCTTTAGAGCCTATCAACATCATGTTTAGTAGATCTGACACCCCTGGACAAATGTGCAATGTCTTTAGAACACCAATTCAGTTGTGAGAAGCAAAGGAGTCAGGGTGCTGGGCTCTAGAGCTGAGCTCTGCTCTGGCACCCTCCACCTCTCTTTTCCCGCACCACAGGAACTATCACTTTCTTTTCCAACCCAAACCTCACCCTTCCTAGGAAACTAAATTATTTCAGAGACTGAAGATTAAAGGCAAGCTATGTAAATGGTGAAGGCTGTGAGATCTATGGCACATGGATGTACCAGCAAGAATATAGACTGATGTCTAAACAAGGATTGCAGCCACCAAAAAAAAAGAATAGTTTGCATGCAAAGAAGTAAAAATTCTTCAGAAGCTCCCCAAAACATACAGATTGCTCCTTTATTGTTATTGAAAGCAGTTTATTTATACCTTCCATTGCAGCACGGGCCATAGCTTTTTAATGGGAAAGAATTAAAGCTAATGTTATACTATCCAACAATTTAAAATGTTGTTCCTGCTTTTCTCCATATACCAGCTCTTATTACTCAATAAAATTTTGGGGTGCTGACTTCTCTAAGGTGGACAATATAGAAAAATCATATATTCTATTTACAAGATGAACCACGGAGAATTTCTAGGTACTGTTAGCAAAATCAAGAAAAAGAAAATCAATCCCACTTTTCCATCACAGTAGTCAGATCTGAGGGGACTGTAAGTTTTAATTTGAGGACACTGTTTCCACTATCATTTGTTGGTTTTCTTTTGTTGTAAAATGGACTATTTTCTGAAGTTGGCTGTCACTTTTGAAATGGAAATCATGATGAATTATGGCACATTTTCCTTGCTATGCTTTATCAAGCTCATTAGAGATGATGCATGGTCTGAAGTTAACGCAACAAAAGGCAAAAAAGCAACATAGGAGGCTTCTCTTTCTTATCACTAATGTTTACATATGAAATGAAATCATCCTGTTCCACTTGTTGCACTCAATGACCACCTCTTACGGGCAGATTGAACTCTCGTGGCAGCTGTACTTTTCCTATAATTAGAACAGAAACCCATGCTGCAAAATTTTAAGAGCATAAGTTATACCAAAACTTTCATGTCTTATTGTCACTATCTCATTCTAGATTCATTTTGACAAGGAACACATATGCCAAGAAGCTTTTCATACTTTTACAATGTTAAATGCAGAGAAATCTGAATTTGTTCTGGAAGAGAAGGTTTTGAAGAGTGTATTTCCACTGAAATAACCATGTAACAAAAGATGTTTTCTATGTCTCATGGATGCTGATGCCTCTTACACAACAAGCCAAGACTTTCATCCAAAAAACTAAACAGCTGTGGTGTAGTTTTCAGACACTTAATATTTGCATAAACACATTTTTTTCTTTTGCAACTTGAATCCTTCCTTATATCAATAACAGAACAAATCTCCAACCAATTGTTTGAAGGGAAGAAGTCAGCAAGTCTTTTCAATATTGGAAGGAGTTCTGCCTGTATATTTTAGAGTAATTTTAATATCTGGAGAAGTTAGACACTGAACTAGCTGGAATGCTTCCTTATATGGGCCCTGATTCAGAAAAGCACTTAAGCACATGCTTAATTGTTATCACGTGTTAAAGTGCTTTTCTGGATAGGGATCTGTTCTTAAATTGTAGGCAACAGGACTAATCCAGCACTTCTGAAGAGGCCAGTGAAATGATGCTCTGTGATTTCACCGGACCTTTTCTGACCACTCACAGACTATCAATTCAATAGTCCAGAGCACTATATGATACCATAAAAATGGGGAAAAAATATAAAAAAGAATATGGAAAGGCAGGTGTGCTGTCGAAGAAAGAATGGCTGTTACTGGCAAGGTAACTTTTAATTTGAAAGGCAAGTCCCTTGTGTTTTGACTAAAGTGCATTAACTGGTACAGTGCCCCCCAACTATCTATTGTAATTGTCCAGTGGCTGACAAAATGACCTTTAATCCAGGAAAAGCAGAATTTAATTGCTAAAACATGCAGGAGTTTGAAAAGCAAAAACGTGTGTCTGGCACTATTGAAATGCTGCAGTTTTGAAAGGCATCTCCCAGCTTGTTCCTTCTGCACAGCAAGCAGATGGGCATGAAAAGACTCTGCTACCTGCGGCCCGTGCTGAAAGCAGCTAGAAAGAGGCAGCTGCACTTTTCTGCTAGTTTAGGTTGCAGCCACAATTTCCAAGCTCTGTTCCAAAATGAAGCGAGACTTTTAGTCTGTGCAGTCACTCCTGTGGTTTTATTGGAGTTGTACTTTTGCCTTTGAGGACCCCTGAAAATAAAACATCTCGAAGGTGATGAACGCGGAGGAAGGGATCTTGTTTGTATTGGTCTTGTTAAATGTGCAAAACCAGAGTGGTAATCTCGGTAATAAAATAATGAGGGGAAGTGCATGATGAGGAAGCCAAGGATTTTTTTTATCTGCTCCCACCTTTAATGCAGGATCATCATGACCTTCCTTCAAACCCATTAACTTGCCTTGGTTATGTCTAGACTGCGGGGATGACGCTTTGCAGTGCAACCCACAGGCCTGACTCAACACCTCACCGTGCTAGCCACCCCTCCCTGTCTGAGCACTCAGGTCTCCTTCCTAAGGAAACCAAGATCCTTGGGGAGAAAGTGCCTGGCTTTTGCCCCAGCACAGATTTGGGATGTGGCCAGGGCATGCACTTGGACCCTGGAAGCCGGGAAGGGTCTGTAAATCTCACAATTCAAATATGCCCTCAGCTTCTCTACCTGTAAAATGGGCACCAGAGTTCCCATCAGAAGTTGGAAGCTCTCATCACCTGTCAGAAGTATTGAGAGGTTTATTTAATTAATGCATATAAAAGTGATTCAAGATGCCAGATGCTACAATGCTGAGCCCTCTCTATATAGCTACATCAATAGATAAAGAGGAAGGAAGACACTAAAGACATGCAAAGGATTCTTAGTTTCTTGCTGATGCAAATTACCACAGATAATTAAGAAAAGCACTACAAAAGAAGGCAGTGGAAGTGAAAACTTAAACATGAAGAAATAACAACTTTTTTTAGAATTTAAGTGAAAAAATAATCAACTAATAAAAAGAAATTAGCATATTATAAGGTAACTCATTCTTATACAACTGAAACACATGGGCTTACCTCTAAATTTATTTTTTTATACCTATCATGTAGTATAATCATCATTTGGTCTCTTTATGTGCATCCCTGAAGAGTAAAAGTTGCTAAATACTGCTTTGCAGAACCAAGCTACCAAAGTGGCTCCTTACTCAGCAGAGAGGCAGATCTCGTCTGGGCTTGGAGGCGTCGTCTGCAATGTTCAGAGTCAGAAACTCTGCCAGGGTCAGGACTCAGCTCTTCTTATTGATCACTCTATTGCATCATACAGGCACATTTCGCAGACCTAAAGGATCCCATGAGTACAGATAGATGTATACATAATGTAGATAACGGGAAAACAAGAGAGAGCATACATTCTTTGCAGTGCTTTTCTTGGGGGATGTTTTTGATGTTAGGTGGATGTCTTGTGACACAGTTTTGTGCCCCAGCATCAGCAGCTTCCACTTTCTCTCAGGATGTTTCCAAGCCCTGATTAGCCTCCCCTTCATCACAGCACCACGGCTTCTTCACAGAGATCGGTAAATCACCATTTCCCTCTGTAATTCTCCACTCAGGCATAGCCTCATGCAGACTTGTGATGTGTCCTAATTGTGCTGAGCGATATCACACCTTAATGACTGGCAATAACCTTTGTTTTATGTCCAGGTTGTTAATCCCTTTATAAGGGCCGCAGCAGCTGTCAGATGAGGTCAGGCATGAGTTCTGATTTTCCACTGTTGCATTTAGGCAAATGGCTTTTAAAACTCTTGAGCAATTCTCTTTTAGCAAGTAGCAGAATCCACAGATTTCCCCACTACCCCTACATCCCACACCTGGAGACATAAGTAAAGAATGAGTGTGCTTTCAGATAGTAATTTAGCACTTGTATAATTAAGTAAGGATGTGTACATTACAAATCTATATTACACACTATATGAGTATGGCCAGGAGAGGCTTTAAGAAGTTGTTTGTCCTAAGCACTGCTTTGAGGCAGAAGCAGATCTAAACCATCCCTTACAAAGTTTGTTCAATCCATTCTTATAAACCTTTAATACCCAGGGAGGCTGCGGGAAGTGCTAATATGCTCCAGCGTGGTCAGAAATCTTTCTAACTGGAATCCTCCTCTTGCAAATTAAAGCCATTCCTAATTTCTTGTCCAATTCTTAGTGGACATGAATAATTGATCCCCTTCCTCTTTATAACAACCGTTTAAATATTTGAAGTCTGTTATCATGTACCTCCTCAGTCTTCTCTTTTCTAGACTAAACAAACCAAGTTCTTTCAACCTTTCCTCATAGGTCACTTTTTCTAAACCTTTCATCATCTTGGTTGCTGTCCTCTGGACTCTCTCTGATTTGTCTGCATCTTGAAGAGCTTTGCCTAACACTGGACTCAGAACTGCAGCCAAAATCTCACCAAAGGGGCAGGAATACATGTCACACTCCCATCTCATCTCTGGATGCAGTAGCATCATATTGTTGACTTACTGTCTGCGGTCCAGGTCTCACCTCTTGATTCTCTTCTGCACAACACCAATCCCCTTTTTTTATTGTAGTACTTTTGACTTGTCTTAATTGAATTGCAAGTCATTTCTCCAATTTAATAGAGATATTTTGAATTCTAATCCTGAGCCAAAAGTGCTTGCACCCTGGCAGCTCGGTGCCATCTGCAAACTTGATAAGGGCATGCTCTATTGCACAGTCCTAGGGGTTAGTGAATATTGAACAAACCAGGCTTAGGATAAACCCTTGTAAGATCTCTACTGACATGACTGCCCAGTTTGATAGCGACGAATTGACATGTTCTCTGAGGAAGGTTTGCCAGCTAAAAAGTGGTCATGCTTTTCAATAAAGGGACAAAATATTCAGCAAAGAGTAAAAGAAAAGAATTTGGAGCAAGGATGCCATAAGATCTTAAAAATAGTAAATTATCTTGCAGCTAAATGACTGTAATATGTGTTTCTTATTGTGTCTACTGCTGCGCAAGCAAAGCTTAATGTGATGTTTAGATTACTTTAATAGCTTTTGTTAATAAGGCAGTTTTCCCTGCATTTTTTTACTTCATTTTAGAATGAAAGCAGTCCAACCAGTGCAAAGGGGATAAAATCATCTCATGGTTGTATTTCTTATGTCTTTTATGTAACTTAGATATCTGTTCACTAGTAAATTGTGGAACATTAGTGCATGGAGCTGTAGATGGAACCTTGGAGAATAAAATGCTTTAGCCTGAGCTGGGCTACAGGAAGATGCTTCCCAAAAATACCAGCTTCAGTTTAGCCTGAATTGAATGGCCCATTGCAGGAAGAGCTTATTCTAGCCAGTGTTATACATCTTATTGTCTTATTTTATGGTGTTTCATTCTATGTTTAACATTTCAGGCACTAGTTACTTAAGTCTGCAAAAGAAACAGTCTATGGCTGCTGGTTTGCGTGTCAAGAGTGAAATGTATGAAATGAGATGATGAGCATCACTTAAAGATGCTTACAGACTTTCAGTTACATGAAAGAAATAATATCTTTGCCCTTCTCCTTGAATATTCTATTGACTTAGCCCTTTTCTTCTTGTCAGTAGTGCGCCTAATAGAAAAGCTGATTTTCTACCCTGACCACAGGTCTGAGAAGTCAATTTGTTTCAGTCGTTTTGATTACTTCCAGCAACCTACCTCATAGAAATTCACGGCATCTGATGAATTTCAGTAAAACACATCTTGAACTACATTTATTGCATGCAATGATTTGATTCTAGAATTAAAGCACCAGAGAATATCTAAGAAGCATTTCCAGACAGGCAAAAACATAAACTTAAGATGACAAGAGTTTGGTCGTCTGGTCAAACATAATCTGATTGAGAAAGGTGTCTAGTAAATGTAGCATCTACTGATGTTCTCCTAACATGAAGACTGTGAATTGCCTTAGGAGACAGATGTTCAGGTTTCTATGTCTAGTCTATAAGTCAATGAAAGTCTGTCTGCTAAAACTCCCAGCAGGAGGAATATTTCCCAGGCTTTGCAGTTAACTTCTTGTCCTTGGTTTCCCTACCTCCGAAGGTAAGGTGCTCACCCATTTGTGCAGCACACTTTTGTGACTGAGCATGAAAGATGGGAAGTGGTAAATAGTAGATACCACATAATGGTTTAAATTAATATAAAATGCAAGTTAGACTACCTGCCACCCAGTTGTGGCCAATGAGATGGAGCTTAAATTCTTCCATCACATATTTATACCAGGTCATTTGACCACACCAAATAGTAATAGTAGATGATAGTTCCCAGCCAAAGGTGAATTATTAATACTGATTTTAGAGAAATTTTTTTTTTTCTTAGAAAAATTAAGAAGCCATAGATTTATCTAGAGAAAAGAAGAAAGCAGGAGAGATCATAAGGCTATCTTGCCATTGTCTTAATGTTACCTTAGGTAAGCAAAAGTCTCTTCTTTAGTTTCTCTTTAGTAGAGAAAGAAAAATCAGACTTTCTAAACTACAGAGGAGCATACATCTAAGGACTAATTGGTTAATATCTTGAAAATGTAAGCGACACTGTAATGCATGATGGTAAAGAGCATGAAAATGTTACCAAACAAACGTGTTACAGCTATGAAAAAAAAAAAGTGGCTGAAACAGTGAAATTCCAGAGACATTTTCTGGGCTCCTTCTGCTTTGAGTAACATGAACACAATCTTCCTAATCCGCCGCTCCTGCTCTGACATTCCAGCCTCATGCATAGCCATTGGCAAACTTGGAACGTGCATCCGGTGCATTTTTTTTGGTTGAAATGCTACATCTGGCTTAGCTGGCAAGTGTTACTATGCCTCTAGAAAGTAAGCCAAAGTGAAGGGGAAAAAAAAGGGAATCTTAACTACATGCAGAAAAGGATTACTGAAATATACTGTCCTCTTTGTTTCCTGGAAAACTGAAACTGCATTTATGGCCTCTGACCTTCGGAAAGATGGCCCCAGAAGAAAACCAGCTACCTAAGAGTTAATATATGCAATGTACTGTAAGTATTTCATTAATTTGCTTATTAAAAACATGAAAAGCTTTTGCCTCTTTGACACCCAAACAAAAGGCAAGCAATTGGGAGACTTTTGACCTGAGCTTATCAGATGACTGGTGTAATGCTGTCAAACCTTCCCCACTGCACGCAAGTAGGGTCACATTTTAGAGGTGTTTATGACATTTTAAGGTTCATAACGCCTATCTTTGTCAACAAGAGAATGATGCAGGTCAACCGGACAGGTTAATGAGGCCAAGCACATAAGGAAAATCATACAAAAGAGATGAATATCTAAATTTAAAATCACAATTTAAATAATCTGTAAAGCAAACATGTTCTACCAAAAGCTAGAAGCACCACAAGTTGTTTATACTTGATCATAAGCTTTGGTGCCCACTGGCATAACATAGACTTGGGATTTGACTATTTTCAATTGTAAAGCAATATTAGACAGCTTTGAAAACAAAGGACAAAAGTGTTGCAAAACCTTCTTGTAGTTCTTAAGAATTTCCTTTAACCATTTTTGAGAGCAAGAATGTATATCGTCTTCTTAAATAACTCCATAAACAGCAATTTCAATGTAGATGAAAATAAATTTCCTCAAATCACCTAAATGACTTCACAGTGCAGGATGATCTTTTGAGAAAGGAAAAAAAAACAAGAGGGTGTCGATCTTAAGTTTTGCAACAAAAAATGGGCACAAGCTCAGATCATTTAAAATTCATTTAAGAATATTTGCACCATATCCAAGCAACAGAGAAGTGAAAAACAACTAACATAACAGAGAAAACATTTGTAAAATCTGGAACACTGTCAAGATGTCATAGGCTACAACTACTTTCTCAAGGAAGTTGCAGCCACAGGAGCAGATCAATAGGTTGGAGCAGTTGGTGCTTTTTTATCTGCACTACAAGGGAGGTGGAGAAACAGGGTTGTTTTAAACTTGATTTAGCCCGGATGCCTGAACTGAAACATCCCAGAGTGCGATTCCAAGCTTTCAGGAGGTCTAGTCATTGGTTTGGCCTTTTATTTCCCCAGTAGGAGTTGGAGAACATTTGGCACAAGCCTGGATCAAAGCCTCCAGTTTAGTTTTCTCCAAATAGAATCCAGCTTATGTGTTGCAAAAACCACTCTGAGAACTGAACCACTGCACAGTAAATGGGACAGTCTGGGGGATTTGCTGCAAAACTGCATCATTGCTCTGAATCACAGCACTGATGTGGATGCAGTCATAAAAGCCTCCCAAAGGGCAATTTAAAAACAAGCATCCCAGAGGAGACATTACTGGCAATTCCTGATTCAGTGATAAGCCTGTTTTTCAGGATGGAGAATTTTTCTCTAATAGCTTGATCTTCTGAATGCATATATTCTAAAACACTGGACAATGTGTCATTAGCATCTAGGCTAAGTAAAGGGTCTACGCTCATTTGACTTTTCATTCCACATTCCAATCCACCAGGGTTTTTTCTTCCTGGTAAGCATCAGATAAAGCATACAGGGAATAACAATATTCTTGTGCAAACATTTTAGGGATTTTATGTATATTAAACACACATGTATGTACATACACTGACTATACTGGAGGGGTAGGAAGTATACAGCAGTATGACATGCCAACATTTTCTCTGCCAGGAAATGTAATGGAATAGGTGTATACAGGGAGTTTTCCCACTCTACTATATCAGTGCTTCTAAACATTCTTGAAAGGGCCCCTGAAATTAAACTACTAAGCACAGCAGTACTTTGTTCAATCCAAATGAGTAAAGCACTCTGACTGAGGAGTGAGACTTTTCAGAGATCCTGGGCAAAGTCTGTAGGACTGGAGAAAGGTAGTGTGAAAAACAAGATGTCACGATAAAGCCAAGACATACATTTTCATTGTCTTTTGTTTTTTCCCTCAGAAAACACCAGTGCTTTGTGACAATTGAAAATTCAGAGATTGTTTTAGTCCTAGGTTCAGTGGTGGTTGCTTGGCTGATGATTTTTCCTTTTTTTTTTTTTCAAGATAAAGGCATTATTATGATGGTATTATTATAATGATTGTCTTAAAAGCTTTCTTATTCCCACCTAGCACTTTCACAAATTCTTTCCCTCTCCCCCCTCCCCAGCATTAGGGCTTCTTGGAATTTTTAGTATTATTTCAATTATTAGTTAGAGAAACACAATGTCATTACATTCAAATTTTCCCTGACAGAAGTTGCAGAGATTTTGGGCTACAATCATTGCTTAGCTGAAGAAATACCAAAAATAAATGCAGGTTCCATCTTTAAAAAATAATAATAACTCCTAGTTAGTCTGATCATGTGTACATGATCTATTTTTCATTATTTTTTTGATGATGAAGGTGTCTGCATGATGTTTTCTCAAATGACAATAAATCCACAGAGAGGGAAGTTTAGCTTTGAGTTTAAGATTAGTACACACTCCTCTAACTAAACTTAGACATTCTTCAGATATCCACTAAAGAGTGCAGAAAAAGCCTCAAAACTAGAGGAAGACTTGTTCCTGCTTTGGACTCTCCCTTAGATCCCCAAATCCAACTGAGGAGATCAAAGATGGAAGCACCTCTGGTCTTAGAAGACCAAAAAGAAAGAATTTTGTCACCCTTAACTCCTGACTCCATCTCCTCCCATAATATTCACCATGGGTGAATCAGTAATTACCAGCATCCTAGTGATATCTTTAGGATCACAACTAATGACCAAGATGGATGGGTACACCTTCACATACCAAACAAATTGGTACCAATGTGCTAATCTGTATTTCAAAGACACATACTAAGAATTTTTTCTAGTCAGGAAGCAGGGTCAAGCAGGTATCTATATTGATAAACCCAAGTATTCGTATCTATATTTCTTAATTTCTGTCCTGATTACTGACCATGTTTGTGTTTGACCCATTGTGTTTTTTTTTTTTAATTTGTCTTTTACAAAAAGCAAGTGTAAAGAGGTGATTTTAAGTTGTTACTTTATGAATTTTGCATGTGCATCTTGGGCATTTTCAGAGCAATCCCTGAATGATATCAAACAAAGCAGACCGTCACAAAGTGAGATTAATATGGACCAGTGGAGAGGTATGGAAATTCACTGAGTTAATGGTGAAAGAGACCATATGTCCTCTGACACCTTGACTTGATGGAATGCCTCTTCATAAATGCTTCCTTAATGCATCCCGTTGTGCCTAGGTGTGGGATGACGTATGGTCTGCCTCTGTCCTTTCATGAGCTTTCATCCCTTTCATTTACAAGCCATGCGTTCTCATAATGAAGATTTTTCTGTTCACCAGAATATTAGAAAAGGGCAATTAGGGGTAATTGTTCAAAACCTTGGTTAGATGCATGTGCAAGTCTATAGGTAATATTTGGATTTTGGCAACTTTGGGAATGGTTTTACTGGGGCTCCCTATAAATCAAAATATAAGTCTTCTCCCTTCCCTTTTCTTAACACTATGGTTCAAAACATTTGCAAAGATGATAACTACTCTACAGTCTCTTCTAAGCACTCTGCTATCTGATACCTTCTGATAGCAGGAGTTGTACATTTCTTTATCAGGACAAAATAATTTCTTGCAGTATTATTTTTATTATTACAATCACCCCTAGTCAGTTCCACATCCATAACAGTAGGGCCTAAATAAACAAGCAATATACAGGAAGACATGGTCCGTGCCTCAAAATGTTTATGATCTAATTTAAGACAAGACACAACAAGTGAGTATAACAAATGTTCAACACAGATTCAAAATGTAAACATACGGTAGATAGGAAAATGGCCATAAATTCCTCTATCAAAGATAACACCTCTCAAAGTCTCTCCCAGAGTCTCTGTAACCTGAAACATGTCAAGCGAAGCACACAGAGGGAGGGGAACTCACATGTTGATGCTGCTGCTGAAAATTCGAGTGAAAACTAATGAAAGCTAAAAGCCTTTTTTTGTGTGTTTTATTTAGGAAATAAATTCAGGTCCTAACAAAATAAAATATACACACGACTGAGATTCAAAGAGTTGGGGTTTTTCTAGTGTGGACTCTCCTATGGAAACATTTTGTAGCTGATGCTAAAACAATAAATAGAGAAATGTGCACATATGCGGGTGCTCTTTAGTTTTATGTTATCTAACACAGGAAAGACATCTGGAGTGTTGGGTTTATTGTTTGTTTATTGCTTTATTGTTTTGTTTAAAAAGGTAATATTGTCTCCTTTGGATCTGGTAGTGACTATAAGCATAACAAACTGTGATCCTGTGATTAGATCAGTGGAGCTGGATGTATGTGGCATCTAGGTAGGAATGCTCCTGAACTTGTCCATATCCAGAGCTGGTTTTAAACTGTGTTTTGAGTCAGACCCATGGGTGATGCCAAGAGCAAGCACCTATGCTATCTCAGGCATAGATTTAGCACCCAGATATGTCCAGATTGTAGGTCCACAACCAGTTGTCTATTCCATCCAGGACCTCAGAAAGTGAGCATGACACACCTTATGGATGTTTCTCACTATACCTCAAGTCATTTATTGCAACAAATCTCAAAGGTCACATCCTAAATTAGCCTCAGTAAACAAGCTCAGGGAACGTTGCTGTAGGTATAGTACTTTGCTCCAGCGTGGTATTTGGACCATATGCTGTGAAAGTCTTGAAATAGCTTGTTGTTCTGTGACCACCCTTCTCTCTCCCCCTTGTCTGGTGAATAATCATAAGCCTTGAAATCAATAATTACAGAGTCAGCTTTACCAACAGGTAATATTCAGGCACACAGGTCCAAAATGTAAACATAATATAGGAAGCAAAGCAGCTGTAAATTTATCTCCTGAAGATAACACCTCTCAAAGTCCCTATTGCAGACTTAATAAAATAAAACACACTGAACAGCAAAGGGATTGCACAGCAGCCTAAACAGCCTGTTGGAAATACCCAGGCTGCCTGAGCTTAGCTCTGATGACCAGCAAACTTGCCTTGAACCTTCCCACTCCCAAATTAGGTAGAGTGACCCCACACCATTTCCAGTGAGAGCTCACTTAGTTGAGCCCCAAGATGCATGGGTTTTGTTGGACTGGATATTGAGATTATAGATTCTGTAGCTTTTTTTACTGCAGGGATTATTTCTGCTCTTGGGTTGGACTAAATTTCCCCTCTGCTGTTACCAGGCGCTCTGCTGTGAGGCAATTCCTTACTCAGCGTCCCTCACCTGCCTGCCAGCAGCCCTTAGAGCACAGTGTTTCATATATAGATATAAAACCCCACTGTGCAAAGTACTCTTATTCATCCAGGCGCTTGCTTGCTATTTGTTATTGATAAATATCAATATTATCATCATTAGCAGAGCAGAAAAATTACTGTTATTACCTATTTAACTGACTGCTCTACAAAAAGGGTTCGTTTGTTGGTTCAGGGTGGGGAGGAGGGGGTGTCTTTTTTTTTCCCCCTGGTTTTGAACTCTATTATGAAAAGAATGTGAAGAAAGTAGAGGACAAAAAGGAACATTCTACCATATGAAAAACTACATTCAGTGTCTGCAAACAAATTAAAATCAGATAGGGAAAGAAGTAGCTCCCACAAGAGAGGATTAATGAATATACACACTGGCCTGAGTTCCGTCCTTAGGTGAAGTCAATGAAAAAAAGCAAACGCATATTTTTGGCCCATTACGTCTTTTCTTACAATGTTTTCTTAATATAAACCCAAATCCAGGGACCAGATCAACTCCAAAATCTCTCAAGTTTTCTCTTGAGCAATATGAAATCTTACAGAAAATGATTGCTATTAGCACAGAAAACAGAGCACATTCAGTACAACTGGGAACACGCTTATTTCACACAAACGAAAAGAAATAATCCCACTCATTCTAATTGGAGAATATTTTTCTGGGGCAGTGATTTTGTCAGCTGTAAAAATGATTAATGCTGTAATTCTGCGGGATACTTAAGCACATGTTCAGTCAATTCCTATTCAGCAAAGCATTTAAGTACTTAACTTTACACACATGCTCAGGAATTTCGGCATGTGCTTATGGGCCAGAGATGGAAGCGTACAGCATCAAATGGCACAGAGCAGCACTGAGCAGGTTTCCAGCCGTTGCCCATCAGTCACAGGGTATGATACAGTGACTGAGGCAGCATTTGGGCATCTCCCTTCATCTTGCCATGGGACGTTCTACTTGCCCTATTAAATAACGTTTGACTGTGGAATAGATCCTAAGGTAATAATTGTGTTACAGACCTAAAAGATAGTATTTTCAACACCAGTGACCACAAACACAGCACAACCCCTTTGCTAAGGGGATAATTTCACATTGATCTGTGTTCTGCTTAAAAACAGCATCAACGTGGAGGCAGAGGCAAATTTGCCACCCTGCACCTCCCAGCCTCCCTCCTCTTGAACACACCTGGGTGGCTCACCTCCCATCTTGCACAATCCCACTTTCTTTTCACGCTGATTGCCTAAATGGAGACAGCTTTTGGGTTGCATCCTGCAGCAGGCACAGCCCCAGAGGGCAGGATGAGTGCAGTTGGGAGAGGCTGGGGAATGAGAGCGGATCGCACATGCTGCAAGCACAGGCACGAGGAAACACACATCTCTCTCTTGCTAGGGGATATGTGCAGACACATGCCTGTGGCTGCAGTGACAATATGATGTAAAACAACAGGATTTGCACATCCCCTATGGAAAAATATTATTTGAGGAGAGCATGGCAAACAGGGAGAGGAGAGGAGGGTTTGCTTTTGATACAGGAGAGGAAAATCCCCACCAATGGTGATGGAGAGTGGGGAAGAAAGACAGAGCTGGAGAAGGATGACCAAGCCTATTGTTAGGCAAACAAAACCTCTGGACCATCCAGAGAAGCAAGAGCAGGGACAAATCTACTATTTGCCAAACTGATTGATGACAGTTACCATCTTATCCAGATGTCCAAATGATCATAACGTTCCCACATCCAACCAGATGGATCCAAATGTTTCACAGTATTTTCCCCCCTGTTTTCTTAAACTGATCCATGGGGTTCAAAAACAGGTGTCCTCAGTGTGAAAAAGCAACTATCCTCAACCTTCAGCTGAAAATCAGCAAATACAGATAGGGCAACACCAAACTGCACAAGGGGAAAAGTCTTTTTAAAAAGATAAGTATTTTTTAAAAAAAGTGAGAGAAAAATGCATACATGTTACCACTGACCACCATAAAAACTTCAGCATGGGAAGTCTGGAAGCAGGCTGATGTTTTGTTACAGGGTGGGGGGGGTTTCTTTTTCCCATTGTTCAGACATCTGTTGAAATCAGAGCTGGATAAATACTTTTCGATTAAAGCTATACAGCCTAAGCATTTCACCACATCTTTATGAATTTTTGAGGAACAATAATTCCAAACAGTACCCAGTTTTCTCTTAAACTCTGCATATCCGCATGTATATGACTGAAAGCCATCTGATTTCTTTGAGTATATCTGAAAACAGGTCACTGATGCTGTCTCTAAACCTTACTTTAAGCACAATTGTAGAAATCTGTAAACACACAAAAATATATCAGGTTATCAATCAATAATCTGATAAAAGCTCTGTAAGCAAATTTCTGACAAGCTACAACGCTTTAGTGAAGACAAGACTGCACTTCTCTGACGTGTGGCCAACAGGTCCTAAGAAAAAAAATGCTTTTGATTAGGAATATAATTCAGCTTTAGCTTTTCAATAAAAACAAGAAAAATAGCACCTGTAAGTAACCCAGAGAAAATGCAGCATGAAATTTAACTCAGGAGACTTTTAGCATGAAAAGCTGAGCCACATACTCAGGATGGATGGCCTAAATACAGATGCACATAGAAGTATTTGTCTTCGACATGCCTGATGGAACACCAGGAATGAATAATTTCCCAGTACCTGAGGAATAAAAAATGCAAAATTCCTGGTTTTAAGGGAGCAGCTACAGATTAATAAAGATAATTTATTATCACAAGCTGGAGCATAGGAAGTTCCACATGAATATAAGGAGGAACTTTTCACTGTGAGGGTGATGGAGCCCAGGGACAGGCTGCCCAGAGAGGCTGTGGAGTCTCCTTCTCTGGAGACATTCAAACCCACCTGGATGCATTCCTGTGTGATTTAGTCTTGGTGATCCTGCTCTGGCAGGGGGGTGGACTAGATGATCTTTTGAGGTCCCTTCCAACTCCTAACATTCTGTGACTCTGTGATTCTGTGATAAGTTTGTCACTGTGGTAGAAATGTTATGAAGTACCAAAACTGCATCTTCTAAACTTTGTCTCATCTAAACCATGGACCAGCTCAGTTTGTCTTATCCTTCCCCCAACACTGAAAATAAGAATAGTATTTCACAAAGGACTAAAGGGCCACAGCCATATTTTTAGTAGTTTTGGTTAAACTTTGCAAATAACCTTAGGAAGTATTTTTTACTTTGATTTCCAAAGAAAACCTTTCAATATGTTATTTGGAAACCTTATGTAATCCAAAAATATATCTAAAATTCCATTAGGATGATAACCATATAAATCAGAAAACATTGTAAATATATACAATTCATCTTCTATAAGGCAGGTTTGCATCCTTTCACAAAAAACCAATAATTTGGCACAATACCAAAAATTATTTATTAAATTCAATCACTGAACAGGAAAAAAAATGAGCAGTTTTATTAGAGTAAAACTAGTTAAATGAAGAAAATATACAATTCAAGGTATCTCAGAAGGGATGAGATGGTCACTACTGAGGAAATCAACAAAGTACAAAGATCATGGATATAAGACGACAAGCAGAATACAGTAGATGAGAAGAGAGGTGGAAGGAAGGTCTGTGGGACAAGAGTGGAGGAGACAGAGTATGATTTCCTAGAGGGAATATGGAAAATGCACAACAGAACTTCTTTGTTTCGATTTGATTTTAAAACCACCATCGTGTCTGGGTCACAAGTTAACACACAACTCAAACTGGCTCTACAAGTTTTTCACTCCTTTAGACTGTGTTACTGTGTTGTACTTTGAAACCAGTTTTTCCTGTGGTCAACAAAAAGTCAATGAAGAAGAACAATACAGATCCAATTGCATTTTTGGTCTGCAGTTGATAACATTGCTTGCATACATTTGCACAAAATCATTTCTGGTATACTTGTCTGTTCATACATGCATTCAAGTAAATGATAAAAAACTATACCATTGATGAACCTACTAGCAATAGTTCAGTTTTTCTTCTATTATTATTACTAGTAGTAGTTATTATTATTCCTTCTTAATTCAAATTTGGAATTAATTTGTATTCTTTTAGAAATCAAGTCAGGGCAATTTCATGTATATCCAAAACCTATTTGACCTGGAGGTACGTGCCTGAGGTCACATAGACAAGAAGATTGCCAAAAAAGAAATTTTTGCAGGAGACCAGTTGATGTCAGAGATTCATGACGCTGAATTCATTTTCATTATGTTGATCCTACTGTAGTTAACTAGTTTCTTAAGAAGACCAGTAAGTCCCCTTGCCCTCTTCCATCCTGAAAGTTGACCCAGGTGAAATAACTTGAGGAGTTTGCACAGACTGTTTGCAGAGGTGTTTGTTTAAAAGACTGATTAATAATAGAGAGGAACTTTCCAGAACCCACTAAACTACATTATACTAACTTCCATTAAAACTTAGGAAACTTTTCTTCTCCTCTTATACAGGTTATCCCTGTGCACCCATCATTCATTTCTTTCTTGCCCAGTGCCAGGAATGTCTTCCACTCCCTCTCTCACTCTGCAGTTCATGACTATATGCCAAAGTTACAAGGCTTCATAGAACACTTCTATTTTTAGCACTTAGCTGCTAGTCCTCATTGCATTTTCTGAGCAAGATAACATCTTTTTCTGGAGTTTTGATATGGGTTTGTTATTATTTCCAAACTGATGAACGTGACTGGGGCTGGTGGAATCACCTGCGAGTAACATGGACTGTAATTTTTGGCATTTGCTGTAACTGAGCAGTTATTTACAGATATTTTTTCCATTATAAGCTAGCTGTGAGTACACCTGCAACATTAGCAGATATATGGTTTACTTGCTGTGCTGGTTACAGGAGGTAGCAGTTAAACAGTGAAACACAGCGGGTTTAGCTTGTTTGTACTTACTTGCCCACTTATTTCCCACCAGTCCCAACTGGTTTAGCAGCCCTCTCACATTTATTATTCTTGCAATTAATTCCATTCCAATCAAGTGATCCTTACAAAGCCACTGGCAAGGATCATTTTTCCAATTCTCTATATTTATATAGGGATGGAGAACCAAACAGAAACCTTAGCTTCCTTGCCTGAAATCCCAGCACAATTTAAGACCCCTTTGAACTACCAGGCTGGCAGTGTCAGACTGTATCCTGACCCTAAGGGCTTGGGAAGCCCTTGGAGGTTCCCACCACGGCAGCGTGCCTCCAGCATCGCTGGATCCTGCACCTTGGTGGTAGGAACAGAGAAGGGGGTCTTTTTCTTCTACACACCTCTTCCATGGAGGTATAGGGCTGTTCGTAATCAGCCCAATGTGCAAACATGATGCCATCTCATGCAGGAACCCACTCCTGCTCCCTAAGTTAGGATCAGGACACAGAGCCCTGTAGGTTTATTCCCTTCAAGAGAGTTTTTTTGCTCAATATTATTTGAGGGAGCTGGACCTGTTTAGCTTGGAGAAGAGGAGATGGAGGGGTGACCTTATTAATGTTTATAAATATGTAAAGGGTGAGAGTCAGGAGGATGGAGCCAGGGTCTTCTCAGTGATGGCAGCGATAGGACAAGTGGCAGTGGGTGCAAGCTGGAGCAGAGGAAGTTCCATGTGAACATAAGGTGAAACTTTTTCACTGTGAGGGTGACAGAGCCCAGGGACAGGCTGCCCAGAGAGGCTGTGGAGTCTCCTTCTCCGGAGACATTCAAACCCGCCTGGATGTGTTCCTGTGTGATTTAGTCTGGGTGATCCTCTTTGGCAGGGGGTTGGACTAGATGATCTTTTGAGGTCCCTTCCAACTCCTAATGTTCTGTGATTCTGTGATTTTAATTTCTTCCTTCCCCACTCCAAAGTCTGCAAAGTCCTACAAGCCACTCTGACAGCTATTCCTCCTTTCTACACATTACAGCTCAGGAACGCGCTCTCCTCCCCACCCTCTCAGCTGCCACTGTCCAAAGCAATCTCATGGAGGATAAATTCTTCAAGAATAATAGACTTTAAAAAGCCCGTGAAGATAAAACTTTGTAAAGAAGGAAGGAAAACCAACAATGGGAAACTGCCCTATCTAGGTTAAATACATATTTTGGTATACATACTATTTACGCAGCAGAGCCTAATGGCTTCTTCAAAAGCCATTAAGGTGTATTAAGTAAATACATAATTTGGTACATGAGCTAATTTTGAAAGCACATTATTCTGTTTACAATACATTCTTTCAGGTCTGAAATCTACTCTTCTGAAGTGCCTGAAGAGTGACTCACAAATGGATCCTTAATCCACAGCAAGGAAATCACCTCCTAAAACCAGACCGGCTGTCTTAAAGTTTACATAGATGGTTGGAAAGAAAAGAGAAAAGAATCCCAATGAAATATTAACCAGCTGAGTGCTCTCCAGTGTACTGAGTCTGTGGGATAAAACATACCACCGGCGATACTCTATCCACCTAATACAGAACATGCCATCTGAAATACCACCGCATGTGAGATCCACATGTGAGGGCATGATTCAGATACAGCAAGAGAAGGGTTAGAGGAACGCTGCCTTTCACTGTGAAGTAAAATAAATTAAATGAAATGTGATGTTCCAGGAAAGATCTATATTGTATTGCATAGTATGTGAGATGATGTAATAAATGACAGCAGTAATTCATATTTAGGGATCCATCCAAGCTAACACTGCAGATTCAGATACTTAGACTTTCCAAAAGCTTAGATCTTGGTCTGACTTTTTTCAGTTTAGGTCATCTGTAGTAACAGTAAACATACTACCTGTCTTTGACATGAAGGATTGTGTACTGATGCTGGGGTCTCCCTGGTGCACATTTTGCTGCAGGAATTCCCATTTCATGATGAGTGTGCACATCTTTACAAACGTACAACTTGGCCCAATCCCCAGCAGTGCCCAATGACTTAAATGTCAAATAAAAGTACGGAATAATCCACATGCATTTCTGGGGAAGGTTATGGACTTCCTTCTACTGGTGGCAGCACACATGGCAGTAGCTTGTAGACTGAAGGATAACTAATCAATCTCTATTTTATGACAGAGGGGAGCAATATTTGGTTTTGAAAGTCATGATGCCGACTCAGAGATAAAATTTTAATCTCCTGATCTGTCTGAGCACAGGTTTGGGAGCTAGGAAGTTCTGTGCTCCAAATCCAATTATCCAGAAATATTGACCTGTCCTCTTATACAGATGACTCTAGCTATCTATCCTAAAACTTATCACAGTAATGTCTAATATATAGAAATACTATTTTTTCCATTCTACAGATGGGGAAATGAAATAGAAAGAGATTGAATAACTTGCATCAGGTCGCATAGGAAGATGTTAGAGGATTTGGGGACTGGATTACCTCAATTTTGCCTCAATACCTTGATCACAGGGCATTCCTCAGAAAAACCAATCTGGTAACAAAACAGCGTATTAAACCAGATGTGATTAAACTCTATATAAACGATACATACTAATAAAACAGATTTCTTTGTCTGCAAAACAGGAGAAATTTAAGACAAGGAATGGGGTGGGAGGCCTAGATTGAAGGAATAATATTCAATGTTAAGAAAATGAAGTCGTAAAATCTTTGTCAAGCATTGCTCAACTCTTCAAACCATATGGAGCATGACTGCTGGGCTTCATATAATGCCCCAAATGTTTTTCATTTTCTATTCCACCGTTCAGAGCAAAGGCACAGTGCTGTAATCCCGTCCTTCCGTTAACTACCAATTGTTTCTTTTGCCAACCTTTTTGCTTTAAAATATCATTTTTTATGAAGGATAATGTTATATAGTGGAAAACTGTAAAAATTTTATGGATAGCCTTGGTGCTGAGAAAATGCATTCTTTCAACAGTTTTATTATATATATATTTTTTTGTCCATTACACATTTACAGGGTTTTCTCCATTGTATATATGTGTGGTTTATAGTTCTTTCTAGACAAAAGGCATTATGTTAACAGTCCTATCATTTAGAATTTTAATTCACTATTATGTTTTTACCTTTTTGTGGAAAGAATGATATTATTTTTTCCTTCTTTGTAATGCTCACTGTTGTTAATAAGAATAATGGTGAATCCTAAAAAGGGTTAGGTGTGAATAACCACTCAGTGGTTGAAATGTGTCTCTGAGCCACAAGAACAAGTGTGGAGATCCAGCTTCCAATACATCAGATGGGATGATTTAACTCCAATATAAGGCAGGCTTAGAAGTTATGTGCCCCCAGTCAAATGTTAACTGGTCTCATAGTCTCTGTGCATCCCCCATGTCATTTCAAACATCTGTTAACCAACTCTAGCTCTTGTTACGTCCATTCACAGGTAAATCAAGAAGAAACGTGCTCATATCAAAGGAATGAAATACATTTACTTCATCTTTAAGAGATGCCTATAAACTCTCTTTTGACATTCCTTCCTACTAACCAGCCCAGTCCACTCTTTTAAAGGTTGACATTTCTTTGCTCTACATCAGGCCTCAAGCCTTTAAATGTCAGCCGGGACTCCAAAGGTCTACTTATAATCTCTGCTAGGTTCACAACCATCCCACTGCAACCCCTGCCTTTCTTTGAAGCTGAACTCTAAGGCACAGTGCCACTTCTCCTTCCTGCGTGCTCTGTTGAACAGCCCAGTCCAATGCAACGTGAGCCCATGGAGGATTTCACACCGGTAATAGAGCAACCTAGCCCAGGGGCAGCTAGGTTACTACAGCTAGAGTGAAGCCAGAAGATGGGAAACTGAGACAACAGAGGGTCAAGAATGCCAGTCAGAGAGCATGACCTTCTGAAATCCTCCTGTTATCTGAGTTCTTCAGCCAAATGATTTTGTAACTTTTACAATGATTAATGGAGTCCAATTTGAGAAGAAAATTAAGAACAAGTTTCTTTTTATTGTATGGAATTTTGATATGATATGGTCCTTAAGTTTTCAAGGAGCTAATCACATTCATAAGTAATTGAATACTGCAACTTGTCTATTTTCTTTTCACCATAAATCGGTATATGCAGCAACACAGAACAACTGCTATACTTATATGGTTGTGTTGGGTTTAGCTCAATTGTTCATTGCCTTTCATACATGCTAGTTAGTGGGCAGTCCCTGAACACCTTCGTCCCCCCTCTAGCAGCAAGGAGTCCATACAAAACAGTTATACAGATAATTTTTTTTTTTTCCATGAACACCTAAGAGAAGGAAAGGACATTGTGATCATCAATCAAAATAACATGGAATCCAAAGAGTGCACTAATAAACATAAGATGCATACATCCACAATTACTTTTATATACTTTATTTGAGATTAGTTAGCTTGAATTATTTGCACAATGATCTGAAGAAAAAAAACCTTCATCAGCCCAGAGTATAAATTTATACACTTAACTTTAAAAATCACTCACAGAAATCTATGAAAATTATTTTTACTGTCTTACAGCTCAAAGCATTTCACTATTTACCACCAGCAACTATTTGCTAAGAGACATCAAAGCAGAGAAGTGCCTTGTCCAGACTCATGGACAATCTTAGACTAGTTGCTATATTTTCCCTACTAACAAGAATTACCTTTAACCCCTTATTTATTTGTGTCCTCCAGTAGTTATTACCACTAGCTGCATCTGCAGCTCTGCTTTTCTATGTTGAGTCACTCCAGCTTTCTTGAGTGTTTCTGCTATTTGAGAAAGGATGAAGGATGTCCTGAATCCAGACAGAGTCTTTATCACAAGGGCATTCTCTTCCATCTTCCCCTTTCGCCCTAGTGCTGAAGGCTTTATTAGGATGAGTGCCTCAATAGTGACACATGGGGCTTTTCACAAGATGTATGTCTTATCTTCCCCACCTATGCAACTTAGCAGTTTGGACCAGAAAGATGTAAAAATGTTATGAAATGGATGTAAACCAAAGTCAGCATGTTCCACTCCCACCCTCTGGTTCTTCAAGAGAAATCAACAGAGTGTTTCTGTATCTATGGGCTGATGATATTCCATTCCTTGCAGGAGGGAAACAGGCCCCTGCTTACATAAGCACACAATAATCCAATGTCAGACTCCACTAGAGCAAGCACTGGGACTGGAGAATAATGCAGCAACTCAGAAAACTGTGTTAAATTCCCTTCTCACGCCCTCTGTGACAGTAGCTCTGCTTGGTTTGTGCAAGCAGGACCTACCCTTTATGATGATACACGGCAACTATACTGTCTGATAACCAGTTTCAGAAAGCTTCAAGCTCTACTAAAATAAGTTGACCATACAAGACTCAAATAGAGAAGCTGGAGGCATCAGTTGTATTTCCTACCTAGAGGTGGCTAGTTCATCAAGAAAAAAAAAAATCACATAATAATTAAAGTAAATGTAGCAGGATATTTGCAAAGGGAAAACCCTGAATTTCCATTTGAACAAGAAAAGACTTGCACTACTCAGGTCAGACTCTAGTTATATGTTCATATGATTGAAGTAACAGTAGTTATAAATTGTGAATACTCCTAGCAAACTGTTCTCAAATAACCTACAAGCCAGATCAGAAATTACTTAACTAATAATTTGAAATGACAAACAGAACAAAAGAAAACAAAACAAAATAAAAAAACAGCAGAGTATTTGCAGACCATTCATAAACAGGAGAAGGAGATTAAATGTCAGATAAATGATTCATTATGGATTATTCATTCAGCCTATATGTGAACATGTGACTGGAGGAAAAACTGTTATATGCATTCCCTTTTTTTTTTCTGCTTTAAATGAGCATGTTCAGTGTAGGGCTATTGTTTAATTAGGTTATAGAAGTATTTTATAAGAAGGGTTTCCCCATTTATCACTCAAAACCAAAAACTAGAATTAAAAAAAAAAGAAAAAAAGTGAGGATGAGGACAACGACCCTTCTGGAGTCTGAGTGCATATGTTCAAAGTAACTCTGCTGTATAAGCCAACAGAAAATTGGCCCCCAAAATGACTTATAAAGGGATTTTGTAAGACATGAACAGAACAGCATGGGCTCTGGCTAGGCAAAGAATTCAGAGTTGTAATAGAAAACATTTATTTGGCTACAGCTAAACATCCCAACACATGTTAGCATTTGCTGCCAATATGCTTCCTAATTAAGAACAACATAAAATCATAGGAAATCCTGTATCCCTGTCTTCATGCACTTTCCTTGTATCTTCAGTGTCCTGGCTCTGTTTCTCAAGTATAGCCTGCACAAGAGAAAGGTTAATTCAAAAGTAATGTTTTGCCAGTCATTAACTGTGTTGTCATTAACAAGATTAATGTACATTCCACTATGCATCACCAAGTGCATTCCCCCTCCCGCCCCCACCCACCCTTTAAACAACTGCTCCTATTAAAACCTAATGAGCACAGCACAATTTAAAGAATAGCACCATTTCTGCTGGGCAAAGTGTCGTCTGTAAACCATATAAAGCTGCAGGATTATTATGTATCAAATTGAAAGGCAGCTGAAAAAAAAATCTGTTCTCTCCTGAACTATGAAGTCTTGGCCATGTTTATATATTTTATCACAATGAACAGATTTCAAGACGAAGGACAGACTAGTATCTGCTTTTCTTCCTGGACCCCTCTTCCTTCAGTCTCTACTCTTTCTTCATCTGAAACCATTCAGAGACTCCTGCTATGCACAGTCCCACACCCAGGTTAGGTCCAACTCATCATCCAGTGATTACTGCACAGATAAACAGTTGACTGGATCCTAATAAACAATCATGAGATACATTTTTTTATAAGCCGCTCTTAGAGGACCCTAATTCATCAGCATGGATGGAGCCTGGACTCTCTTGTCCAGCCAAAATCACTCCGGTTTTTTCCAACGGAAGCAGCAAACAAATTGCTGGGCAATAATACAAAGTGCTCCTCCTTCATTTTGATATTGAAGTGGCCACTACTTCGGTGTTTGAGAGATCATCTATGAGATGCTTCCAGTTGTTCATGAACATGTTCCTGAGAAATTTCAGAATTATTTATTTTATTTCCAGAAAACCTATACTCTTTGCTCTGCTCTTTTCCTGCTTGGTCAGTTTACATGTATGGTTCAACCCCCAAAAAACCTTCTTTTTTCTTTTTTAAAATCTATTTATTGCCTGTTTTTCTTGGCTCATTCTCACTTTCCATTTTTCATTATTAGTTCTTTATGATCTTCTGTTTCCTTTTTATTTTTTCCTCTGTCATGGCTGCTCTCCCAGTTGTTCTCCTCTGGGGCCCTGAGTTTCCCTGAGCTAATGAAACAAGAGCTGCCTACCTCCCTTGCTTTTGCAATCCAGCTGTTTCCTTTTTAAAATATAAACTCATCTTTATTCAGTGAAGTTCTTGTGCGGGGTCTGATCCTTTAAGAGGAGATTGCATTTTGTGACAGTGAGAGGGAGGGAAAAAATAAACTTTGCTGGAGGAAAAGCCCTTCGGGTAGAAATCCAACCAGGTTGCTCCTGAAAGACAGAGCCTTCCCCAGTAAAACAGGGTCATTATTTTACTCAGCACCTCTTGGCACCTTGACATTGCAAAAGTCTCTCTGACAGTCTCTCCTCCCTTTTCCTCCTTGAGCTCCTAAAACCTCCCACCTTGAAAGCTTAACGTTTCCTGGCCTCTGTGAAAGTGTAGTCTAACTAACACCACAAACCTGGATTTTATATGATTAGTTAGTGAAAACTTGCCAACTTTAGGTGCAGCCTGCCAAGTCAAGTCAATTTACTGTGATGCTTTGACTGTGCAAGTAGGCCTTAATCCCCCTTTAATCTCCAGTGTACCCTTGACATCATGGAAATTACTTACAAAGCTAATGTCATCAGATGATCCATGTTAGCTATTTCAGTGAATGTTCTTCTGCACAATAGAGCAAGTTTACCTTGTAAGACACAGGCCCCAAAATATTTTCACTTAATGAGCCCGGCAGATATCATCTTACAAATGGGGAATGAAAACTCCTTCTTCTGCACTGTAACTCCACAGGCCTCATGTGACTTGGAATTTACATGCTAGCCAAGCATCAGGTCAGTGTATTTTATTTCACGTCTGATTGATTGGATAAAGAGATTTACATAGTAGCCACAACAGCTATGAGTTATTAGGAAGGCAAGTTTGCCTTTTCAACTCTGCAAGACCCTTCATGTTTCTGAAAACATTTTGCCAACATAAAATCTTCAATGAGAATCATTTTTGATGGCATGTTTGCCCATCAAGAGCGTAAAGGAAACAGAAAAATAATGCCAAGTTGTGCATGTGGCAATCAAGGTGAAAATTCACATGTCTAACAGCAAGGAGCTAACTGTTATTTATTGATTTAATAATGGCTTCCATTTCTCTAGTACCCTTTATCTCAAAATGATACAAAGTGCTTTGTACACCCCCAAAAAAATGACAGGCAATCTATGGGAAAATGTGCCCATTACAGGAGTGTTGCTGGAAGAGGGACAGGACAATCCTGGCAATCTCCTGGGCTGCCAGGATCTCCCTGCACTAAGGCTAAGACCAGAGTTTAAGACAGGAAGTGAAAGGAATACTATATCCCCCCACATCTATAGGATGAACTCATGATGCAATGACCCAATTTGGAGAGGAGAAAGGTTGCTGGGGTCAGCTACCTCCTGTAAAAGAAAGCAAGCCTAGAGGACTTATTTTGAAGGTTTGCAGAGGTGGTTTGCTCTTGTGTCAGGAGGGTAGTGCTCTGCATAGGCAGTTTGTGATTAAGGAGTGACTCATTAGTGTCTTAGAGGAGCACTTATGGATGCTCCTTCCTGGATCACTTAAGAGGCTTTTAGGAGTGTCTCATCCCAGCAACATTCTGCCTCTTCCTCAGTTAGGTTTGACAGTGCCTTTAGGAAGCCCAGAAGATGTCTGACATTCATTTGCACAGGAACAGGACCAGATACTTCACTTGTGACACAAAATGAGAAAATAACACACAGAGGACATCTATGACCAACTAGACCCTGAGAAATAAAACAGTACATACTATCAAAATGAAGGTGTAAAAAATTGTACATGCTCTGTACCTGTTCTACAAAGATGCTTCTTCACTTGCAAAGTGCAAAATCAGATGTGTGGTACCAGTATTTATATATGTTCTTGGCCCATTGGAGAAAAAAATGGTAAAAATTATAACCTTGCCTCAAAATATCTCCAGTCAACTAAAACTTTGCCCTCTGTAAGAGAAGATAATTTTTTTTCCCCAGACATGTGGCCCCTGGGACAGAAAGTGTCGGCTCCATGTCGAAGGACATTACAGCATTTGAGGAAGAGAGCAAGATATGAATCCATATCCGAAGTTTACACTGTGAATAGGTGTCTCCATCAATATTTCTAATCCATGTCTGATTGTAAGAGAACAGAGAAGTAAAAATTAACATGTGCAGCAAAAACTAAGAGGGAGTTCAATTAGGAAGGTGAAGTGCAGCCACCCTATTTGAGATTTAGCTAAAACACTGAGCTAGCAGCCTCACAGGCTCTCACAGTAATTTTTAACTAACAGATGCAGTCAGGCTTTCAGTTTTATATCACCGCCATAACTCATGATACACAATCTCGGGCTGTTTTCAGAAGGTCTGTAGAACGAGGCCAGCTTGCGATTTCATACCGGGAGGCTGTAGCGCTGCTCTGCTGCCAGCACCTGTGCCCGACATCTGATCTTAGGGCTGGAGCACATCCTCTACCCCCCCTTTTCCCTCTGCAGGACTGGCTGTGTCAAACCAGCAAAGAAGCATTCCAGCAGACTATGAAGTACAACTATCTTGGCCCTCACAGCTCAGAAGAAACTGGACCTAATAGGAATTTCGCACGCCGTTCTCATGAATCTAAAGCGAGCTATATGGGTAGGTCAGTTGGTAAGGCAGCTTCTGTCCATGTGCTCATCTGTGACCATGAGACACACGGATCCCTAAATGCTATGATTAGGTCAAGGATAATGGCAGGGACAACTGCTGCATTGAAACATGGGATCAATGAAATGAACACATTCTTAGAAAAGGTGGCAAAGACGTAAATGGGAGTCACTGATGCTTCCAGAGAATGGCTTGGATTACTGAATTCATACGGGGAGAAGAGCACCAAATATGATAGAGATAGGCAGTGTGAAAACACATCATCCCAAGTACTGCTTTAGGAATATTAAAGCCTCCTAAACAAAGACTGCTATCTCTGAGCCAGGCGTTTGGATAGAGGGAAGTATGAGTCTAACTCTAAGCTTCCTCAAGTCTAATCCTCCCGGGACAGTGACAGGAATGAAACAGTCTGTTCAGAAATCCCTCAACACTGTCGCTCTTTTTATAGATCCCAAAGCAATGGAATGAAGAATGGAAAAGCACTTTGGTGTCATGAAGTGCACAGGAGGGGTCACGACAGATCAGACGATTGAAAAGAAAAATATGAAATTCATCCTGTGACCTGTAAGAAAGAAATAAGACAAAATAGTTACTTTCACCACCCTTGCCCAACTGAAGGATCCAGAAAGGGTTCCCTTGAGTCAGGGCTTCTTCCCAGAAAAATTTTATTGCAAAGTCCACACAAAAATTCAGCCAACATTTTAAAGAAAATCAGCGGATGTTTCCCATCAGTTTTGGTGCTCTGACTCCTGGCTGCCAGGCAGGGGTGCAAACTGCAGTTAGGGCCAGTCCCACGAAAGGTATTCAGGCACCTCACTCCTACTGAAGCGCCTAAATATCTTTGTGGATATGGCCTTTAATCTTTGCATGAGCTGTGATCCCAGCAGAGAAATCTGAGTCCTCTAGACACTTCTAGGGGACTGCTAAATCTTCACTTCTGCCTGATCCAGGGTAATTCCAAGGATTAGTACTCAGAATACTGGGAGAATGTTTCCAGGCAGACAACACTTTAAAATATACAGCTAACAGTAAATGCATACCGGGCTCCGATGCCAAGGATAGGAAATGCAGTAAAATCCTATTAACCAAGGGCATTACATTCATTAAGTGAACCACTGAAGGCATTTTTGTGTCAAGGAACAAGGGGAAGGAGATAAAAAAGGAAACGACATCTCACCAGGGGAGGGAATTCCCTGTCCTCTCAGAGGTAAACTGTGGGTTTCAGTGATGTCTAGCAGAGGTTTCAGAAGCTAGACGAACAAGAAATAACATGCGGTATATCTTTAATCTCCTTTTTTTTCCTTTTTAGTTCAGGACTTCATGCTTGGTCTTGTTTGTAACCTTGATACTTTAGGTTCCCCTGTGCCCTTTAATGCTTAGGGTACTGATAGGCTTTATAGTAATGCAAACAGAGAGCATTCCACCTGCATCTGTCAAAGCATTTAAAGATTCTATTAATCTGATGTCTTAATTGTTATTGAGATTAGGAAACAGCAGAGCCTTTGTTCCCAAAGCCTGGGTACTCTCCTAGAGAAGTGGCACAGGTTGTTTGGTTTTTGTATATTGAGGTTGTTGATCTGACAGGGAAAGGAGCATGACTCAGTGCAGGTGTTTCGTAAGGGTCACTGACTAGAAGAAGCCAATTTCTTTGAAAGCTCGTGACATTTTATAGATCAGGAATAAAAATGCTCTACTGGGCTGTCCCTGCACAGTAGCTTTTGGCCACAGTCTTCCTGTTCCTCCCATCTGCTGTAGTCAGCCAAAAGTAGATATTATGTTTGCTCACAGATCTGGGGTGTTAACTTAGGAGCAAAGGACTTTCCCTCCTGGATCCTACACCAAGTGAAGTAGAACCTCCAGACTGATTATGGCTCTTTTTTGATATCAAGACAGGAACAAAGGGAGATGAGAATGAGATTACCCGAGGGAACAAGACTATAGAGAGGTCAAAAAGAGAGAAAGAAATAGTGTTGAGAGGAAAATGGAAACCAAAGTGGGTAAAAGAAGACTACCAAATTGTCTCCACTGGGCTGTTCAGGCAAGTGGGCTAGAAATTAATGAATGAGATAGTCCATAACCACCAGGTAAGCAGTGTCCCTTTTATTCACCATAAATTTACCAAAGCAAGTAATAACATGAAAAGGATATGGTACAAGTGTTACCCAACTCAAACCAGAAGAGAACATGGTTAAGATAAGGAAATCCAAAGGGAAGCAGTAATAAGATCTAAGCATCTGTGAAACATTTCATAGGGAGATATCTAGCAGCATAGCGTGGATGATCCAACCATGACTCGGCCTTAGGTCTGAAGTGGTAGAGGTGGGTCAGAATGAAGAAGAAAACTTTACAGCTATCACCTGGAAAGACCAAATAGTACAAGTGAGATCATATCTGGCTGCTGTATGGACACAATCTGATTTGTAAATGTACCTGTGAGCTCCAGGATGGTCCCTCCTATTTCCACCCTTGTCTTTTTCTATGAAATCCAAGGTGAATTATTTCATATACAGGATAGTCCAAGATATAGTCCCTTTTGAGTGTCACGTATGCATGGGCACCTGCTGGGATTTCTTGTTAGAAACATCTCTCAGCCATTACTCAGCCTGTATAAGGAGCCTTACGGCAGGCCCTTTATGGAGTGGTGTAGCTACCTCACCCTGTAGACTTTCTAGTAGCAATAGATTTTTTTTTTCTTTCCTTGAGACGCCTATGAGCTTATTTACAGAGTCAATTAACAAAAGATAACCTCCCATTGTGCAATCATCAATAAATCAATTGTGTTAATACTATCTTGGAATGTCCTCCACTATTTACTTTAATATTGTTGACTCTCGGCACTTAAGAAAGCCAGCACCTACAAGTTTTACTTGATTATAGGTAAATGGATTTTGTAGTAGCCATTAATAAATATAAATTGTTTTGGAAAATATTTAAGTTTGTTGAATTTAACCACTTGCTGAGCACTAAAAACTACCCCTTAATGACTGTGTTTGACAATTACCTCAACAGAGACAGTCCCACATTGTAAAATTATACTACTGCACCTCTATATTTTTTTTTGCTTACTATTCTTACAGTTCCTTCCAACTGTGCAGTGTGATTATTGACATAAATGTATAAGTTAAGACTTAATTAAACCATCCAGCTCAGTAAAGTGCTTTTTTAATAATTTGGCAGATTCCTAGCCCAAATAGTTTCTTTATCCATAGGTGCATTTACTCACAGTGAGTAGCCCTTTACTTCACAAGTATAGTCCCACTGATTTCAGCTCTACAGGCATGTCTGATGCCACATCCATTAATGTTCATCAGCACAGAAGGGTCCGTTAGTCACACTGAATTGTGCTGCTTCCACAGCAGAATGATTTATATCTACGGGACTGCTCAGCATGAGCAAGGACAGTGGAATGTTTCCCTAAATAGCCAATATATAGGCATAGGAATGGGGCAGGGTCATGTTAAGGAAATCCGATGCCCTCAGCTCATTCTGCAAGGACTCCCACCCAAAACTTCAACAAGAATGTGCTGGTTTGGGGACAGAATATAATTAATGTATAAAAGGCAGGGTAGATTTTGTTGCAGGCTGTTTGCAATCTCAGGCACGCAGCATAACCTGGGTTTTGCTAGGCACGTATTTTAGGTTTTTCTTTGCCCCCTTGATACACTAAGATCTTTTTTCATGGTATGGCTCCTAGACAGCCTTAATAACTTCTACTTTTTCAAGAACCAGAGTAGAATCATGAAAGTTGTTTAAAAATAAGACAACTGAATATAGCTAGTGTAATTCTGATGCCACGTTACCTTTGAGGTAAGAAACCAATTATTTCACTTATTCTCCTTTTGCTCCAGAAGTCAGTAGCCTTGGCAGTAAATTGAATATTACGCTGCTGCAGACAGCATCTTCCTTGTCAAGCACGTAGCTCCATTCTTCTCTTGATGATGATTGGTGACTTTAAAACTCACATGACTTCTAGATAATAAATGATAACTGTCATTGTTCTGGGGCTGCTGGGATTCATTTTTTTTTCTCCTTTCCTCTGCTTTGACCTCATTGTGATGTATTGTCTACTTCAGGGTGTTTGGAAAAGTAAGGGAAATACTAGGCAAGGACTTCTAAAGAAAAAACAGACCTCTAATTAGATCCCTCCAACAGACCCTGCAATGACCCTGTTTAGACAGACATTAATGGATGGGCCTGACTTCCATGACTGTAGAGCTGTTCTGGCCAAAACTGAGACCAGACAGAGGCTTTTTGCTGGTGCCCAGACTGCTGCCAATCTCATCTTCATCTTCACCATGGGCTTCATGTCCCCGAAGTCCCCATTGTATCTGTGCTGGCAATTTTATGAATAGCAGGGTCAGCCCACTGAACCATATGAAAACCAACCTTATTGAGGGATAAAAAAGACAGTAGCTCTCAGTCAGGTTAATCTGGCTTGATAACTGGTATAAATGCAAATTAGATTGCAAGACTGTGTAGCTAAGGCCAGAACTGTCTTTTATCAGCAGCCTACAGCTGGATTGACCACGCAGTGACCATACAACCACTACAGTAACAATCTGGAGTAAAATGAGACATCTCTGCAGCTCAAGCGTGACATTCATACATTCCTCTTTCAACCAGGAAAAACTTTTCCTGAAGTAGTTTTGTTCAGAGAATACCTTTGACTCAAACACCACACCAGACAGTCCCTGAACCTCAGGAAATTTCAGTTCTTGTAATTCAGTATAACTTCAAAACCCAAACTATGTTTGACTGCTCCTAAGATTTTAAGTTGCTCATCTGGGATATAAATCAAAAGGAGCTTTCTGGAAGAAAGAAAACATTTTGTGCTTTTGGAGGCCTGTAGTGGAGCTGGAACCAAACCAGCTGAATATGGGGAGGCATGAGCTGAACATGACAGAGGACTGTGATCTTGCTGACAGGGCATTTTCTTTGACGAAAGGGGCTGTGAAAGGAGTCACAGAGCTGGATGAGACGTACAGTGTGAAAAACAAGAAATTCAACAGCTTAGCCATCCTGCAGTTCAACCATCATCACATGTAGGTGAAAAATGCAATCATACCATGCAATATCATTGGTTAACCTCGTAAATGAAGGAAACCATGGACACCAGATATGGACTTTACTGAAAGCTGTGAGAACATACTGGCTAAGGGAGACACAACGTCTAGAAAAATAAATGAGGGAAGGGAATAAGCTGATGAATCATATCTTTCACCACAAGTTAAAATGGGTTGGATATGTATTGCTCTTACTTCCATAATGGTTACACTTGGCTCTCTGTATTCATTTATTATAAACCAAAAATACTAAAATAAATTAAAGAAGGAGCAACTCTTACTCAAAAATACGGGAATAAGATGCAGATAAATTGTTTCTTTTAAATCTTGGAATAGAGATTGTGAATTAAGTGATACAAAAGGAAATGTAAACTGTATGTAGATGGCCAGCATTTAGCACAGGAAAATCGAAAACGATGCCCACTGATGGCAATGAGAGTTGCTAATTTTCCTCGGTGGGCAAATCAATCCCCAGGTTTTTAGAAGTCTTAGGTACCATTGCCCCCACAATGAGGTAACCACTGCAGCAGTTACAGCTCCACTATACTGCTAAGAAGTGCCCCTGTACATATATCTCCTCTGATGCAGACCATATGGTATCAAGCACTATGTTTGCTCTCCAAAAATACGTAAGACAGTGCATGTCCCCACAATGTGGATTTATGTTCTTGCCTTCTGAGGTCATACAAAAATAAAGCAGGAAAGTAATAATCATGGAAATTATTCTTGTTCTTTCAGATATACACACACACACATATATATATGTATGTATACAACAAAATCATGCCCTAACCACTCACCTTGTCAGCATATAGGCATTTAAAATATCTCCCACCTGCAATGCACAGAACACATGGCTGAATAACCCACTCTCCCACTGAACTAGATGGAGGACTGAACGATACATTATAAATAAAAATAGTCAGGGAAGATATCAGTTCTTAATCTCTTCCTATTATATCTAGATCTTTAAACAGTGTTTAAGAAGATGATGGGATGTATGAGACAACCCCTGCCCCTTTTACTCACTCATCCAAGTGATGCCCATCTACTTGGGTACAAAATAGGTAATGCGAGCAGAATCTGTATTTAAATAATTGTAGCATAATAGAGAGAGTAAAGGCTAAGAAGGAGCTGTTCTGGTCCATTGGGTAAATATTATGATCTTTATAGTGGAAAATAAATGCCCAGCTATGAATGAAACCAATAGAGCTGCTCCAGTCTATCGAATTATAATTTGTGTTTTTTAAAAACAATTCTAAATGGTGTTTCTCTGATCTATAGAGCACATTATATAGCTTGGAAAGACTCCAAATACATATTTATCTGGAAAATTTAAACAGCTCCCTATAAATAATAAGCATCTTGAAGGGGGGGGGAGAAAAGCCCCTATTAAATATGTCATTGCTTTGCACATAAAAGTAGATGATCACAGAACACTGCTTCCCACAGGAATATTACATTTGAGCCTTGTCCCTTGTCTCACAAGCTAAGATGTGTCAAGTTAGGTCAGTCTTAGATAAGAGACCTCCAAGGAAGACCTAGTTATTGCAAAGAATGGTGCTGACGATTCTAGTTTATGTACTGCCCTCTGAGTCAGCACTGAATTCATTTTCCAGCTTGATGCTGAGGTGTGCTGAGTTGTTGTCTTTCAATGATATCTAAAAGAAAGCTTTCCTGCTACAACTGCAGCTCATTAAAGTTTCCATGGCAGGCTCTGCAAGGCTGGGGTGCCAAGCCAATGTTCTGAAGAAGTTCCAACAGAAATAATTAAATTCTCTCTCAGGTCTCCCTGCAGTTTCAATCGGATGTGGTATGCTCCTTCGGTTTCTACCCCGGTGTGTAGTGCCACTATACACCATTAGACAGCTGTTGTGCTTGAACCTTGGGATAGCTCCATATCAGCAGTGGGTGACGCTAATTCAATATAACACTTATCCAACTCACAAGGCTTTTGGCGGCTTAATTAAGGTGCTGGTTGAAAGACTCCTGAGAAAGCGTAGCATATTATTTTTTTCCCTCTTCTAGTCATATATTTACATGTTTATCAAATGAACCATGAGGTTGTCTCAATAAAGAGCTGGAAAACAGCATGGATTAAAGGCTGCAGCAGCGCTTGCCCACATCCCCAGGCTAAGATGGATTTGACCAAGTCCTGCCCCTCAGTCTTTCAAGATAATAATACACACTTTAAAGAGTATTTTTCTTTGTTTCCACAGTGCTGTAACTTCAGGTCAAAATGTCAGAAGAGCTTGATAGTCTTGCCTTTTCTCAGTTTTGTCATACTGTTATTTAAACATAGGGTTTTGGATTTAATTTGACAATCTTTATGTAGTTGCTAGCATGGTAATTGAGTCTACTTGTCTTTTTCAGGACACCAGAAGATCTAACTAAGTCAGAATGTCTCAGTTACAGTCCAGATTTCTATTTATTACCTACCTCACCGAGAAAGACAAGGTGAGTTATCATTCAGTACAGAAAACTTGAAAGGCATTTATATGCTTGAAGTACTGTATAACCATCCTGTACAGAGGCACAGTGTTTAAGTCAATGTGTTACAGCGCAGACAAATCCCTTTGAAACAATATTACTGAGCCCAAACGGTCTATGCAACTGAGGGTAGAAATCTAGAAAGCTAACCTCCCACCCAGGACCAAAACAAACCCCTTCAGAGATTATTGATACAATGGCTTATGACAGATTGCTCTTCAGCCTTACAACTTACATTCTGCGTGATAAATTCAACACGAAGTGACAGTCACAGCAAGTGTTCAAGGCTGTAACTAGAAAAAAAAAAAAGACAGAAAAAAAGAAAAAAGAAACCCAACTAATTTTTACTGAAGTTAGAACTCCAATGAATGAGAAAACGTGAACATACACCTACATATGTATTAAGCTACAATCTCTGTAAATGCCATCACTATTACTTATGGCTGGGGTGATGCTAATATTTGAAAATATTTCAATAGGAACCCAATTTCAAACCTGCAAATTGTAATCACAAAGACAATCTTCCAAGGGCAGTATTGCTTAGGAAAGGATGTTAGTGGGCCAAGGAAGAAGAAAACTGACTGTTTCACTCAGCTCTGTAGCAGATTCTATGAGGCCATCCTACACATCAATTTGAGTGGGAAGTGCCCTCAAATTCTTTTTCATCCTGGGCTATTGCCTGTCTTTTTAAATTAGGCACATTTAGTGAGCCTAGAGTTTGTAATCATGGGTAAAAATTAGTGTCACCACTTTCAGCTTTAATCCAATATTGTCTCCAGTGTAGCCTTTAGCCATTAGTAGAATATAAGGAAGAGATATCTTATTTGTGCTCAGGTTAATAGTGAAAATCTGAAGGGAAAAAAATTTAGATTTACCTACAGTAATTCTTTTTTAAAAGCATTTTACTATGCCTGCATGATGGACCTAGATTTTTTCCTGTTGTAATGTATTTTAAAAACAAAATCAGAAGCAAAGAATATCAGCAAAGATTATTTTTTTCCTTCTTTTACTTTCACTGTGCCATTTGGCTGAAAAAGCCTTGTACAAATGTCTGTGAATTATATGTGGTGTTTAATTTTTGTTTTTCACGTCAAAAAAATTTTAGGTAGATAATCTTAAGCTATGAAGAGTATTTTTAGGTTATTAAAAAATGTTGACATTTGCTGGCGAGGAGCCTGGCATGTAGTTGCAAAGGTCATCAATGAGTAAACAGACATTAATGGTTAGCTGGATAACTGGTACATAAACAGGTCATATTAATAATTAACACAGAGGAAAACTGGCAGTTTACAGCAAGCTTAGGAAAATAGCTAATAGAAATAACTTTGGAAAGGGCAAGGACCAATATTTGAAAAACATCTAAAAATTAAACCTAGAGGAGCTCAATTTAAGGGCATTCATTTCTCATTCTTTTTTCTCTCTCTTAATTTATGAACAAATTATTTTTTAATTCATGGAGAGTAAAGTTATTTGAATCACTGAAAAAAGTATTGCACAGCTGTTCATTCTGCAATTGATTCTCAGACTGATGCTGTCTTGTTGAAAACTCTGTAGAATATATAAAATTTAAAGAATTGATTTCATCCCCAAATATATCTGGCTTTAAAAAAAAAAAAGAAAAGAAAAACATAGCTCCTCCCTCTGTTCATTACTGGAGATATATTAAAATGTATGACTATTTGGACTTAGCATTCCATTAATGTTCACTAGGGCTGCCTATTGATTCTAAGCAAAATATACTTGAAATTGCCAATGGTAAAATTTTTACCACCTTTTTCTAAAATATAAAGTCTCAGCATTTCTCTTCCACATCCTAAAAAGTGAGATTTTTTTTCTCAATTCCTTTTGGCTTGTCAGCTCAGCAGCAGCTTTCCTGTGCAGCCCTATCTGTTTATTCCAGACCTATACCAAAATTACCATGAAGACAGGCCTCACTCTGAGGTCCACAATTAGTCCTAGTTGACTTGGCTGTAAATAGGTCCCTGCTCATTCAGGGAAATAAAGGCATCCAGATCTGAGACTAATTGCATCTCTCCTGGCATGTCTTCATAATGCAAACTTCAATGGATGTGAATCAGTTGGCTTCTTAATTTATCTATTATTTTAACTAAAAATGGTACAAAGCATATAGAACTAAATATGAGAAAGGAGTGAAATTTCCAAATACTTCAACAATAATCATCCTGGTATTCACACTATAGAAAAATGTTGAAAAATATTTCTACAGATAAATATTACACTTTCTCTGTGTTCATAAAAAATACTTGGTTTGAATTTTAAATAAAATAGAGCTATCTGTAAATTGAGTAAAATTGTAGAAACATCTAAGATCATCTAGAAGGTACAGTCAGAGAGTGGAGAAATAGGAGAAAGGATATTTTAGGGAAGCCAAAGAAAAGTAGATGGAATATTTCATGGTGCAACAGAAAGGGTTTCTGATGATGATGGACTTGAGCCAGGAGTCTTCTGTGGGTCTGCAAATGTAACACAATATTCATGCTACACTGGCAGAAGAGTGTTTATCCCTGACTTTTACAAAAATGTAATTTATTAAAGTCTTCTTAATGACATGCAGAAGTCACCATGTCTGTGTGCCAGCATAACGATTTTACAAACACAGAAGTATTTATGTGTGTTTATAGGCAGTGTTGGGCTTACAATGAAAATTGGCTGAATAACTAAACTAAAGAACTGAGAATTAACAATTAACACCTGTTTCACCCATCACCAGAAAAATATTTGTTGTTAATGTAGAATAAGAAGAGACAAACATCCTTGTCCCTAACATTTTTAAGACGCAGACAACTGTATGCCTAATATGCCTTGTGTTTTGGCATCCTGTTTGGTATCACCTGAGGCTGAAACCCACCTAATTCACATCATTCCCTCCCTCCCTCCCTTCCTTCCCTCCTCCCGTGAACTCTAGGTCTGTCTAAAGACCAACACAAGCAAAGCAGGTACTAAGGGCATCTGTTTGATCTAGATTTTGAAAATATTCACACAGTAGAAACCTGGTGAAGGATGGAGAGCTCTCCATTTAGAGTGGGTGTTTGATTTGTTAACTGCTTGTTTCTGTGGGGCAGAAGATTCATGGGTGCAAAAGGTCAATAGTTATTGGTACCTGTCACAAGAAAAGTCTATTTAATGTTTTTAGAAATAAACTCTCTTCTATTTGTCCAAATTCCTTATTCAATGCAGTTATGGTTTTCTCAAGTTGTTTAATGGCTACTTATTCTTGGACAGCTGTATTTCTTCACCCTCTTTTTCCTTAATATGTATCTTTTTCTCATAAATTTACCTTAAAGAAAAAAATCCATCTTTAATTAACTATGCCATTCTTTAATAGTTTTAATGCCACTAAAATAGATACTCAAGAACTTTACAATCTGAGTCAAAAGGGCATTTTGGCAAAAGAATATTGCAGCTGTGTTGCCTGAAACATCTCAGAAGGTAGTGTCCACAGGGAGTGGGAGAGCTCAGTAAAATACTGACAGTTGTAAATAACAGTGTCACATTTGGGGATGAAAACCAGTTCATGGTCGTGCTCATTAAGAGCAATTTCTGTGTCTCTCTCAGGCTCCACGGAAATGGGGAGGTCTGCACCCCAGGCAGCAGATACCGCCGCAGCAGAGAAAGGAGACTCACTTTGCACTGCTAATCCAGTTAATCCCAGTTATTTCAGGGTTCCTTCTGCAGCAGTGCAGAGTGATGTGGCTGGGAGGAAGGGATGAGCCTGAAAGAGATAGCGGGCAAGGGCAGAGGGAGCAGATTGCCCCCAGTCCTCCTGTTTTTCCAGGGGAGAGCTGCTGAGCTGGGGTGACTCCAGCCATCAGGCCACAACAGCTAACGTGAAGCGACACTTTCGTCCTCTGAAAATTTTGCTGCTCAGCTGAAATAACAAAGCTATGCATGGTGGACAAGATTTCCCCCTTAGGCTTTCATTTGGCAATCCCTCCTCTGCTAAACCCACCGAGGAGATCCAAAATAGACACTCTGCAGAGGATGGGGCGAAGGAGCATGTGCAAGGGTGCAGCTCCACCACCCAAGCTCCAGCCTGCTGTCCCTGTCACTGCAGCAGGACTGGAAACGTCTGGAGAAAAATGTGTTTGGGATTTCAAGGAAGAAAAAAAAAGAAAAATTTTTAAAAGCCCAAGAAAATAAACTGAGATATAAAAATGTGAAAGCCATTAAAAAATGTGGTTTAAACTTAAGAATAAATGCATTGGCATAGTCACATTCTTTAAAAGCTTTGCTCCGCTCAGAATGCCTTTGTTATTAGTGATTCTTAATGCATGAGATAGTGGTTTGGAATAAATCTTTAAGTAATTCAAAACAAGGACTCTTCAGTAAATAGTTGAAATTAAAGGGGGAGTTAGAGTCATCTGGTTTCCATTAGGATGATAAAATAGTTCACTTGAAACCTTTTACAAGATGCTTTGTTACTGGGAGGTGTCTGTGCATCTCACTCCATCACTAGCCATTTGACACAACATAAAAGGCTTCAAAAGCCATGCTAGGCCTCTTAATCAAAAACTAATTGTAATAGATATTGGGGAGTGTTAACACTGTGACCGCTAGGTTGTATCTTCGGTATATAAGCAGGAGTGAACATTAAACACAACCCTGAGTTGATAGGGCTTATCAGAATTTCAGAGTTAAGTGCTAAGTACTGCAGCCCGGGTATCTGCGCGCTGTTGCTTTGTACCACTTTTGGAGTTAATTGCACTGTAGGACTTCATCTTCCCAACAAAATTTATAGCACCGTCAGAGAAATTGGAAGACTGCTGAAGAAACTGCTGCAGTTTACAGGAGTTCAGTGAAACCACAGGGGGAAAAAAAAAAATTGTGGAATCAAAGACAGTTGGTGAGCATGGGAAGAACCCTCTGCCCCTCCCTCTTTTATCCCATAATAAAATATGAGCTGTTTCTCCCTCTCAGAGCTTTGTTTGCAGCAAATGCAGGGATCCCCAAAACAATGCCACCCTTAAATTGGTGCACATGCCTGTTTGACTGTCCCATATGCTTTATTAGGACTGTTGACATGAATACTCACAGAAACAGTTTTATTGATCTTACTGGTACAGGGTGGGATGGGAATTACTGATTTTAACTTAATTCATGCATTTTTCCAGATAACAGATGACCTTAATATTTACACACTATTGCACCATGAAAAACCCAAGCCAGATCCTCTTCTGTTACATGAATGGTTGAAAACAGGAGTTCAGGGTTTTTTAAGCAAGGAGCTCAGACTGTCTTACAGTGAGGAAATCAGAGATATGGCAATTTACTCCAGCTGAGAATGTAGCCCACAGTGTAAAATTCCATGTTCTGCATAGTGGAGTGCATTAAAAAGACTGCTGCTGTTATTTCTCATGAGTTCATTATAACCTGTATGCTACCAAAATCTCTAGACAGCTGTGTTCCTTTTTACTCCAATTTCAAACAATATAATTAAAAAAGCATTTGATGAAATGTAGACACTTCTACCATTTACACTGGAATGCTGGCACCATCCAAAATCAGCTAGTCTGTAAATACCAGATTAGGATCTGTGTAGCCAAGCTTTTTATTCAGAAGAAAGTCTCTACCTTTCTTGGTAAAGAATAAGCTTTATTTGTAAAACCCATAATTATCTCAAATGTTCTGAGAAGCTGGGAGAGCTGCAAATATTAAAACAAAACATAAGGAAACAGTTTTGGACATTTAAGTGGAGGCAAATAAGGATGATGTACTTTTCCCCTATTAGTTTACTATATAAATGAGAAGACATTACAGAGTGAAATTTAATTAAAGTAATTGACCAAATTGCATTTTGTAGTAGTTATTGTCGTTAGCAGCCCTGACTCCTCTGTCAAAAGGATTTGCTGAAGATTATTTCTAAGGGATATTTATTATGAATATTAATCTCTCCAGTAAGTACCATCAACATATTAAAATTCATTTGAAGCACTTTATGGAAGACTGCAAACAGAAATGACTGGTGAAAAACAAGGTGTCTAATCATGTTAGCTTGGTTCACACATGGTTAAACCAGGAGTAGAACAGGGAGAGGAAATGTAGTAAAACGTATATTGGTTATATTATGATGGAAATGTACTTAAAGGGTACATGATTTCCAAAGAGATTCAGGCTGCACTACCAGGAACGCTGATGACTTTGCTGTTTAAGGTGGGTTTTTATAGAGTCTTGCACTGTCTTACTGGAAAAGTCTGATTCTTCAGCCCGTGTGTTAATTCCTGTTTGATCTTTTTTGTGACTGCTTGCAGGAAGTATGTAATTAAGGAGGGCTGGCAGTCCTACAGAGAACTTGGTTCACAGGTGCTACCCACACTACTCATGCAGACAACAGACAACTTGGGTTCAGTATCTGATACCCCAATTTTTATTCATCAAGCCCCTCTCTTCAGCAGGGGGAAGGACACACTTTTTAATTACAGTGTGTGCACGAAGGGCTGTATAGAGTTACATCGCTGTCTCTTCCAGCAGCTTAGATGATGCGGGCTTTTTTCTTCACTTCTGTTTGAGCTTCTTGTTAAGAAAAAGAAAAAAACAGAGGTGAGATGAGAAGGTTGGGATTGCCAATGAAAGAAAACCACAAAAGGAGCAAAAGTAGGAATTCTTGACCCACATTCTGGAGACAGGGTTTGAAGACTGATGAGTGTATACCAGAGGGAGAGGAGGTATTCATAAGATTGCCAGGGCTTCAAGATGCAGGTTGGGTCAGTCTTGGTCCTCCTTGGCTTCACCTCATCTTTCTTCTCCTCCACCTCTTTGCTTTGAACATTTTTTTCCTTCCCTTTCAACAATGCCATCTGCAACTTTCATACCACTCGTGTTTAAAATTAACACCTGGCAGCAAATAAGCCCTAAGTACACACAAGTTGGGCATCCCAAGTTGTGTTGCAGCTCTGGTTGTCAGCTTCTCTTGTCCTTTTAATAAAGGCTCAGATCCCTCTCGTCTTAGCACTCTGCCTCTGTTTTGCCAGGAGGCATTCCTTTCCCTTCCTTACAAAACAGCCTGAACATTTTCGCCATGTAAACATTGTTCCACATCTGTTCATGCTGAAGAACATCAGAGCACCATTTCTCAGAAACCACTTTGGCTACATGTGACCAAATGTACCAGAGAGAAACCAGTGCAAGCTCAAGAATGTCCTCAAACTCAGGGCTAGGAAGAGTTGCTTCACCCCATTGCTGCAGTTCCTACAGTAACTTTTTAATAAGATTTATCCACCTATTGGCACTAATCAGTGTGGTTGTGGCTGAAAAATCCCCCTGCATAGACCAGGGCCGTGGTGGCCACTGAACTACCGACCTGGAAATAAAGCCCCAAACTAACTCTATTCCTGAGCAGAGTGAAAAAAGGAAACCATTTCTATTGCTGAATATGGCAAAAATCCTTAAGGGAGTCCACTGATTACACTACTGAGATTTGTATGAACTAACTAGGGTAAATAATTAGACTATATTTTAATTAATATATCAGTGCCTGCTAGCACAATATAGTTAAATTTGTGCCACTATTAGAGCTGAATGAAAGAAAATTGTCCTATTTGTGGTGAAATTATAATCATGACCTCTCCAAGAAAAAGATAAGGCAAGAAAAACCCTGCCACTCTTTTTTGGGCTGAAAGAAGTTAAAGAGGTGCCTTTAGTTCACCAACAGTCCATGTGCCTCTGCTCTAGGTAGCAAACCTGAATGTGGCAAAAGTGTCTCTGGTGAACAGGGAAATGAGCCACACACACTCACATATATATATATATATGACACAGATCACAAAATGAGGGCTAAAAATACAGCTCAATTATTCAAAGTATATAATTTTTTTCTTCCAATCTTGACCTTGTTATTACTTTGAGGGACCTGTGTCACTTGAAAAGGGCCTTATTGCACAAACAAGAGAAAAATTACCTGTGCATTCCAACACAGGCTTACTGGAAAACACTGCAGTTTGGGGAACAGATGACTCCCCATGGAGCATTAGCAGTTGTTTTGCAGGACCAAAAATGATCAAGGTACAGAGTGGGGGTTTTCCTGCCTCCACTATGAGTCAGACATTTTCCTTCACTGCCCAAGGAGGAAACTCCTCACCTTTCCACCAGCAGCAAGGAGTGGAAGCATGGCTAATTCTTTGGACCTCTTTGTACAAAGGAGGTGGTCTCTGCAAGAGTAGAGCAATGTCAGCCTGCAGACCCGTGCCCATGGCAAGGCAGGAATCAGAGCTCTTATCAGAAGGTGAAGTCTGCATGAACTCCCTTATTCAGGGGATCAGCAGGAGCCAAGGGTAAAAGATGTGGTGAGAGAGCTTGCCAGCAGAAAAGATGTGATGGTGAACCCTTTGCAGCCACTGCTCTGGTGGCATCTGAGGACCATGATGTCCCATACCAGGGCTCCAAATACATCACAGAGGTGTGCCAGTGTGTGAGCCTGGAACAGGGAGCTGCTTTCCAACAGCCAAGAGCCCAAGTCTGCAAAGAAATCCTCTCTTTGCAGGAAGAGAGGCTTTCTGAGCCTACACTTCCCAAGGTGGCAGCTGATCTCCACTCTGTGGCAGCCAGCGTGAAACATGAGGGCTTGATTTTCAGAAGGTAGGAGGCTTAGCACTTGCTGAAAATAAGAACCGTTTAAGTTGTCATGACAGCAGTCACCTTGAAAGATTTAGGCCAAGCTGTCTGGTTAGCTGGCCTTTCCCCTGGCACTGCTGCATTTATCAACCCCCCGCAACAATTCCCTCCCCTTCAAAAAGTCTGTTTATCTCCCTCTGAAAGTTGTCACATTGGTTAATATTATTGCTCCTCCAAACTTCCCACTTTTGGCCCACACAAGGTAGAGGATAACCCCTTCCCTTCTGCCCCAGCATCACTTATCAAAAACACAGAGTGAAGGAGGCACCACACAATTCAGCTTTAACATTAATCTTCCCACTGGCTTCTCATTACTTTGCCAATAAGATGATCTTCCTCACACCACATTTCGATATATTTGACATCTGTCATAAAACTCAGGTCACACATATCTGTCTTCTGGTAAAATGAGTCATCCTACAGAGACCGATACTATACCATTCGGGTCTTGCCAGAAATAATTATTGACATATTGTCAACACATCCAGCCTACTGTATTAATAGGAGTCATAAATTACCAGTCTTTTTTCTTCCCTCTACCTAGCAAGGAAATGAGGGGACATACAGCAGGAAAGCAGGTACATGACATTCAGGTGATGGATCCAGGCATGGCTATTCACTGGTCTCTAGAAGCTTTCCAGGATTTAATTGTACTTAAGAGAGTAACCAGTTTCAGAGATCATTCAAAACTAGTAATGACTTTTGATTTCTTTTGGTACCTTTTGGTACAGGCTATAGGATATGTGTGACCTTTCATCAAAACAATAAACAGCTACTAAGTACCTAAAACTTGTAGTTGATAAACAGCAGCTATTTAGGGGAGAGAGGTTACAGACAGACAGGTGTAATGTTATTGACTGCACTGAAGAGAGAAGTTTAACCTGGTCTTGTTACTAGCTGACAGATTGAACTCTTCTGTTTTATCATACATACTCAGTGCTCCCTAGTTGATTCCATTAACAACTTAAGTATTCATTTGGTTATTTTTCTGCTTTTTTGGTTTTTCTATTTCTTTTAAACTGTAAGTTTCCATACCTAAAGGAGAAAAAACAGAGATTACAGCCATTGCTGGAGAGGATGAACAGCCCATCACAGAACCAGTATGCTCCTGCAGAACACTCACTGGGTTTAAACACAGTTGCAGGTCCTTTCTGGGGTTGCTCAAATGGATTCAGTCACCACCTACTCACAGCATAGGGTATAAGAGGTCCCCCTTGCTCCACATACTGGTATCAGAGTCACAAGGTTGAGGTGGTTAAAGCGTCTTCCTGCAGACCCAGAGAAAAGAGCACAAGCTCTGCTTTAGAGGCATGACTGAGCTGTAAGTGGTACCTGGGAAGTCAGTGATAGACATCACATGATGTTCTGCTTCATTGGCTACAGAAAAAGGCCATTAGGCTTGTGTGATTAAGGTATGCCGATCTACAGCCAGGCAGGTTTTGACCTTGACCTTTATCAGGTGAATACTATGGTTTGCAGCACTCTGCCATCTGGAGTAGAGACTATGATTGCCTTGTTAGGGACCAGGGAGAATGGGGGCTACCTTGGGGAGGACATTAATTTTGTAGCAGCAAGCCTCTCTAGCAGCCACACTAGAGAACCTGAAGTGCCTCCTGCAAGAAAACTTCAGCAGAGAGTTTTGCTGAGGCTAGGGAAAGGAGAGGGCAAACCCACTGAGAATCACCTGCACATAGCAGATATGTTATGGGAGAACAGTCCTTCTTGTACAAACCCAGCACAAATCCTGATCTCCAAGCTCGGTGCCAAAACCTCCAATCTTTTTGTGCAACCTTCATTTCTTGTTTTATGACCCCAACTGGGATGACACCAAGAGTGAGTTACGCAGGCAAAGCGGGTACGTGCATCACAGTGATGTTCCACAGGCCCAGCAGTGGCAACAATGTCACCTTGGCATTTTACAGTTTTAGCCCTTCCATATATACAGGAGCACTGAGAGCACCTCACACTAATTAATAAGCTGCTCTGTATCTTTGTGCATTGCTTTTCTTTTCCCCCTTTGATTCACATACAAATTATTTTTAGAAAGGGGGGGAAAAAATAGTTTCCATTTAAAAAAAGCAATGAGCTGATGTCTGACACTGCTCATCTGCTCCATTCATCACCTCAGTGGAGTATTAGGCTTGTGGGAAGGTGGAGGAGGGAGAAAATGTGCAGGGTGCCCTCATTCCTCTCACCTCCCTCACGCCAAAACCTCCCAGGTCCTCAACAAGCACCAACTCACTTCCTTCCTTCCCCCTCAGAACACCCTGATGATTATATTCACAAAATCTTGGTGTGCATCTCTGACCTGTGCTCTGTCCACTTTCCATCATCTTTCTAAGGGACAGATGTTGTCACAAGGCAGCCCATTTTTATGAACGGGGGTACTCGTGTGTGACATACATCTGGCTTAACTGACTTGGTGGCACTTCCAGCCTTACACCATAGGCACCATGTGATGGCACAGGCACATCAGATACCCAGCTCAGGTATCGAGTTCTTGGGCTATTCTGGGCCAAGAAAAGTGACCTGAAGAGACCATTATAAACCCTGCTAATTACAGTATCCCTGGATTTGCTCTAGTTTTTCTTTCCAGGTTAAATTTAGCAAAGGTAAGAGTGCAAGAAAGCCACTCATGCTTTTCTGCTTGGGCACTGAGCTCTGACACACCAGAGAATGTTGTCTTTCATTATTAACTTTGGCAGCATTTAAATTAAGTAATATCTTGACAGGGGAAAGGAAGGGAATGAAGGGCCCTGGGAATAGGGTTTTTTCTCCTGTTTAATTGTACTGCATTTGATGTGTTCCAAAAAACACTAGGAGATCTGCTCTTCAGAGACAAAAAAAAAAGTTTATAAACCCCCCACTAGTTGAGGTAGTTTGGCAGCACATAGAAGGATAGAGAATTATCATCTGTCCAGGGAAATCCACCCCCTGCTTCTCCCAACCCTCTTTCAGCTGGTGCACGCAAGATGTTCCTGCTCACTTCATCCTCAAACATTTAAACACTTTAAGGACCACACACCTACAGTGCATTATTTGCAGGGCTTTCTAAGCCAAAATCCAGTGTGTGTGCATGTGTGTCTGTGGGTGGGAATGGCTGGATAATGTTACCATGATAGCTGATGATAATATTTCTACCAATTGTTAGGCTTCCTAAGTCTCCACTTTGTGAATGCTTCGGTGTATCATCTTCTGGAAAACGCAGCCTTCCTTGCCTAGGGAAAGGTACAAGTCAATAATGTGTTCATGTGAGATTATCTAGGATCCTCTGATTTACTCCAGAGGAAAAAAAAGAAAGGCTCACTTACACAAATGCACCTTTCTAAACACTTCAGGGGTCGCATGGTTCACTGCAGGATTGTGTCAGTACAGCCATAAAATAAGGTGGCAGTTCAAGCTGTCTTGGACTAGCAGCATAGCAGGTACTGCAGAAACACAGATGTGGTGTAGTCTGAGCTGTTTAAAAGTGGCTGCTTGCTTGTGAGCACTCTGCTTTTAGTCCAAATAGACATTAGGAAAATGTGTGAGGGACGAAGGAGTGTGTTTCTTCAGTGTTTCAGGAAAAGAGTGTGGGAGGAGAGATAATTTTGATGAGTCAAATTCCTAATTCCCTTCAGACCTGTAAAGGCAGTGGGAGTTGCTTCACTTTCATCTTAACATGCAAAGTTGGGTGAAGTTAGAACAAAGAAAGGTGGAAAGATTAAATTAGTTTTTTTATAAAGTGAGTTTAAGGAAAACCAAAAGAAATAGCAGTGTTCCGGGTGTAAGGGCAAAAGCAAAACCCTCCTATTATTCTACATAACATACTATTTACTTTAGAATACTTATTCAGGCCCTGGCTACTGGGAAGCCCTCTGCTAATCTTTTTTTTTTCCATTTCTTCCACCATGGTGACTCCTTGGCTGTAGCACGCCTCAAAGCAAGCACAATATCCCCTGGGACTTTGTTAAAAATACTGTTTAAGACCCACTTGTAGCCGGATTCTTCTGACTTTATTGTGCCTTTATTTCATATTATCCATCAGTTCCTTCAGATCAAGCTTTTATCCCATCAATTCTTTTGAGGCAGGGATTCATTTACTACAAATTCCCCATGTACATTCAGCCCCCATCTTTCCCTTACTATAGTTCTCTTGTTTGGTAGTTTTGTACCTCAAGCTCTGCATGAGTGATCTGGGTAGTCCTGGGGCAGAGGACTTCCCTTAAAAGATCTGTGAAGGGCAATTCAGAAATGTAAACCTATTGTTTAGATGTTTAAATTACCATAGAAGAGAAAATTCCTATGGATTCACAATTCAATATGAGTTGAAAAATCACAGTTGTAGGGATTTGTAGATTGCCCGATACTAAAAGGTTTGGACTTTAATAAAACCATCTGGATTCTACTGTAAAATAAACAGTAAAAATTATACTGTTTCCGTCATCATGTTAGGCTCCCATACTCTTATCCTGAGAGCACCCCTGGCTTGAAGAAGCACTCTTTCTTCTGGAGAGCACTGAAGAAATAGCTTATACAGAAAGTCAGTCTATGCACAAGAGGGAAAAAACCCAGGGCGAAGGAAGAGCGAAGCAATAGCAATGAATCATGCATCTCATTCAGAAAGCAGAGATCTCTAGTTTTGTTTATCTTTTGTGTGAACAAGTTCCCTGCTTTGGGTTCCTTTTATTTTTTTTAAAAAAAAAATCCCATCCCCCACCACGGCAAGCCTCATGCCCCAGCTGACAGTCTCATTGTCCCCATGGCTGTCGTGGGAAGTCATGATAGATGGCTACACCACAACCCTTTTAGGAGGTGCGTGTTCGTATTATGCTCAGAGACCTTTTTGATCAATAGTCAATTCAAACCTTTTCACTTGTGTATACACACAAATATATTTATGTTTATAATATATATGTACGTATAAATAAGCGGCTGGAGAACTGTTAAGATGAACACAACCACTTTGATAGGTTTCAGCCTTTTGGAACTCAAAGCAGCAGTATCTCATGAGTAAATGTGGTCATTTGCAGCGTGCACAATATTTTTTTAATGTTTTAGTCAAAGGGAGAACAGCCAGAATATTTCATTGTGGGGAGCACAGAGACTTGAAATAACTAGGTTTTGATACTAGCCATATTGCACTTCACTTTTCCTCAGCACAGAATGCCAGCTTGTTTCTTCAAATTAAGACAATATGCTTATAGTGATGAACCTTATTGGCCATCTATCTTCCTTTTGTAATCTGGCTCTCATCAAGCTGAAATGAAGCCATTTCTTCTGACTGTGGCTGATTAAACACAGAGTAAACCTCGATCTCTGAGGAGGCTCTAATGATTCTCCACAGGCCTAGTGTCAGCCCGGCACCTGCAGCATTCGGCTTCCCCATTTCCATCATAAAATGAAGCATCTGTTACAGAGAAGTGTTATCTTTTTATCACCGATGGTATCTTTCTGTTTGAATTCACCTACCCCATTTGGTATAAATTACAGCCATTTCATATGTAATGAATGGTCACACAGGATGCACTCTGGTTATTGGGGGTTAAAAGGGCACAAAATCCTTTTACTAAACCTTTATTTAACTTGGTGAAAGTTGAGACTACATGGCTTGTGTAAAACCTTCTTTCTTACAACAAACAGGAGGAAATACTTATTACAGCTTAATGCCGAAGCATTTTGATATTGCTTATCTAAATACTGGCCTTTGAGTTTTTTGGAAGCAATTTCTGGAGAAACATTACTAGTTGCAGGGAAAAGAAACAGAGAAACATGTCTGTGCCAAAAATATTTCTGTCTTGATAACTTGATTAAGTATAAGCCTGAAATGTAAAAGTAGACAAGATTTGTTTGCTAGGAAGGGTACTTGCCAACTTAGAACCTGCTGTAAATCCCACAGAAGTCAATTGGCATATTTTCAATGATTTCAACAGCGTTTGTTTGGAACAGGCCAAAGATCAGCTAGCTGTTTACATTTTGTGTGGTCCACATGCTCCTCTACATTTTACCTTCTTCAGTTTTCCATCTGAGCTGAAATAGGCGGCTTCATCTCAGAAACAATTTGTTTTCAGCTGATGGGGATTTTGGGCATAACTTTGCCAAGCATTTCATTGTTTCCTGCCTACAGAGTGGATAGTCTGGTCAACTTCACATCTCAAAGAACAAAAGAAAAACTTCCAAAGATGCTAACTTAGAAGTAAAACTTTGCTCATTGCTCCCTGAAGTAGTAGTATAACTGATGGGAACAAAACAGTTGTAAAACAGCTAAATAATTTCACCTATTTACAAGTTTTAAAGGTGGGGGCAACAACTGCACAGCAGCCTTCCTGGTCACATGAATCTGATAGATGTTGCTGTAACATAACAACTGCCTCAATAACATCTAAAGAATGCAAATAAGAGGCAACTTTTTGTGTTTGATGTCGTAAATATAGATAAAGTCTTCAGTGAACTAAAGAACAGCATAGAGCTACTTTAGAGGAGCTTGCTTGGGTATTGCTTTGAGACTAGTTGGAGGAGACCAAAGATCAGCACCACCTATTTCTTGGCAAATTCTTGGGGTGTTGAAACATTGAGGTGCTAGATTGAAATGGGATAGGGAAGGCAGTTACAGGCCAAAACATTTCATTCTGCTCATTGTCCTTTGCCATGGTCTGAACAGGACATGCCACCACTGAAGTTACTATGATTTACAGCCCAGCACAGTCCAGTAGCCTCCCCAGGCTTCTCATTTTTCCTGTATGATGAGTCTTAATATGTTCTCCATCTCACTGGGATTGTCTGAGACTTTTTTCCTCACTTTTTTCAACAGGTATGGGAGATGCCTTGGACTTAAAGTGGTATTGTCAATGTTCTATTGAATTACAGACATTGAACTATCCAAAGGGAAATTGTCATCACCAGAAAAAAAAAAAAACAAATCAAAACAGCTTTTTTGGTGGATCAGTGGCCTAGCTATTTGCCATAGTGCATTACAGGTGAAATAATTCTACTGTATAAAAGTAACTTAAAAGCAAGTTTAGACTTTCAAGTACCTGCTAACTACAAAAAGCCAAGGGTTGCTTAATAGACCCATTGGGGGGGAAGAAAAATCTCCCCAGTGAAAATAAGGAAGAGTGAACAAATTTTTGCCAACATGCAGTCTCATGACCATTTTGCAAGCCTGCATTATGTAGGCACTTTCTGCTGATCCATTTTATAGCAAGTAAAATCATATTGTCCTACCACAAGAGCACACTTGTTATTCAAAATAATTAGGACATGAGTCATCTTAGTATCAAAGTTGACATTAGTGATATATGGGACTGATGACTGATGAGTCCAATGAACGTTTGACTCATGTAGACTTAAAATATGCAGCTGAAAACCTCAGTTAATTCAGAAGAGACACAGCATAGCAGTGATAGCATCTTGTAAAAGCAAGATCCAAGACAAGTAGAAATGCAGCAATACTAGTGATGAAAACAGCTGAAGTCTTTGGATTTCTCAGAGCAGCTGAAAAATGGAAGAACTTTTTCATTAAAAAATTCAAAACTCAAGTGTTTTCCCCTCAACAAGGTACAAACTGTAATAATTTTTTTCCTAATGTTTACATGAGATTTTTTAAGTGCTGGAATTCTTTTTGTTCCCTGTCCAATTCCTTTCATTTTTCCTTTTTGTTACTTTAGTTGAATAAGTGAATGATATCCAAAATTTCAGTTTGGTTTGGAAAAGTTATAACAGCAGAAAGAAAAATGAAATTAGTCCAACCACTTTAGAGAGTTTCAATTTTCCTTTGTTCCCTTCTGTAACGTCTCCAGAACTAGTTAGTCTGACGAGTTAGTCTGAAAATAGGAAAAATAGGGAAAAAAAGGATTAAGAGTGCAAAAGGAGGAAAAAGAAAAAATTATGGGAAAAATACAAACCATCACTCATTCTCTTAGAAGGGAAAAAATGTAAAATTAGGAAATAGATGTTTAATACTTCTTTCAAATAAAAGATAGAAATAGGAAAATCTGAAAAGAAGCATTTGCTTTATTCTCTTCTCGTGGTCACCAACCATTTCCCTGTCAGCAACTGTCTAATTGACTAATACAGTTAACATGTGGCAACTATTTTCAACTGTATTCAGCTAAGTCTGCCTCTGTGTTTCAGACAGCAATAGCTGCCTGGTTTTTTTCCAGCTTTACTATGGGATCTAACAAGAGGCATTGCAGCTACTAGCCTTTGACTTAGTTTAAAAAGTAGCAATGCTTCCATCTAAATATGTTTTAGGACAATATCAAGGTATATTGTCCTAAATATATCTGTATGTGTCAGATACAATTCATTTTGAGTGCCAAGTTCTGTAAGGACTTCCACTTAGTATTCCAGTCAAAAAGGTGCCCCAAAATCAACAATCTTCAAAGCTGCTTCATGGAGTGGTAAAACTAATAAGAGCTTGTATTTCAGCAGCTGGACTGCTTGAGGGCAAACAGAAAGCTACCAGAGCCAGAAAGTCCAGTTGCTTTCTCTTCCTCCATGGGCCAGCTCTGGGTGATGTGAGGATATTCCCCACCTTTGTGCTAGATCCATTTGAGTTACCAGGTTGTAAAGCAGTGGAGACCATCGCAAACTGCCTATTAACAGGTGATTGTAAGATTTGAAGAACCTTATTTCTACCTGACATTTGAAATAGAAACCTAATTTGCCATGGGTCAAAAATAAACATTTTAAAACTGGGAGAATACATGATTATCTGCCCAACAGTTCCAAACGCCAGAGTATCTAATCACAAGCTTAATGTTACAGGATTTGAAATCTCTGGAACCAGTGTTAGGTTTACAATTAGGCATACAGTTCAGTGGTCCTCTAGGAAAGAAATCTGACCATTTCACTCCTCTTCATCCCTTTTAAATAACTCTTCTTCTCAGGTTTAAAGTCTAATAGTGACACAATCATGGTTGTGACCAAGAATCTTCTCGCTGTAAGACTTTTTTCTTCACTGATTCAATATCTATATAGCCCATATATAATGGTGACTGTTGAGGCTCCATTAATGGACTGAGGCCATTCAATGCTTTCTCCTGAGGCATCAAACCATTTTGTAGTTATTTGGGGGTGGGTGAGGGGGAAAGAGAGAAAAGAAAACCGCTAGAATGAAATATCAGAGGTGGGTACCAACTTACATGATTGTGAAGAACAATATGTGAAAAATGTTGTGATCCCCACAGATGAAAAAACTTGGAGATGAAATTGGTCTTTCACAGTAATATCAGTTCGCTTCATCAACAACAATGGGTCTGGACAATGCGCCAGTGTCATTGACTTTCACCATTTTAAAGGCCTTTAATACTGATTACTGCACAGTGAACAAAAGCTTTTCTTGTGAGAAGTCTGAAAAGGTTGATTATATGTACATTACAGCTGAAAATGGATCAGACAAGTAGTAAGTTATGAAAGTATGAACACAAGAGAATAAAACCATTCACTGGGCTTGAATTACTTTAGTTTATCTTCTTAGGCTGAATTGTGGCTGTGGTCTTTTGCAACTCAAATAAAAAGCATAGATCAAGATGAGATAAAGATAACTGAGTATTGCCAGCATTAGGCAATAAAATCAGTAGCTGGAATGGAAGAAAACTTTGATAACCACACAGGAAAATTTCTAAAAATTACAGTAATACAGGCAAAAGTCCTCTGTAGCTACTACAGTCAAGTAAATTAGGCATTAAGACAATAAAAAGATACAAGCAGCTGCTCTTGCATTTCTTTATAAAGATGTTTGGAACTGAAATTATTCTGGCCAGCTGAAGGGACTGTCTCTGATGTTCCAGCTAAACAGGGTTTGAAAGCTTCTGAGAAATGAGAGTGGGTAACAACTTGCATATTAGGGCCCACACAGGAGGATAAACTTCATTCAAAATTCAAAGTTCTACTTTACAGGCAGGGAGGGGGGAACTCTTATTAAAAAAGCAGTTTGTTTCTCAAGTGGATTTTCCAACGTGCTTTAGAATCACATTTCTTTCCAAATCTTGCAAAGAAAATTAAGTTTTAATTACTTTATGCTTGTTTTAGCATGAAAGAGGCAACACAGCCATCACTGGAAGAATGTGATACCAGAATTCGTGAGGGTAGCAAGAGCTCACACCTCAGGAGGAACACTGCCCGGTCTGCAAGGCTGAGTAGAGGTTGCAGATTAAACAGTCAGGAAAAAAATCTGATAATTTTCTTTTAAAACTGCATTGTTGCTCTAAAAATGTCACAATAAAACCCATGGAAGCCCCAGTGCTATTCCTGTGAAACAAAGTTCACACTTTTTAGAACAAAATATTCTAAATTAAATTTTAGCTACTACATTAAAGGGTCATTTCCAAAAGATGAAAGCACATTCTGTGGCAGTGTAAGAGGATAATAGAGGGCAAAAAAGAATTACAACACACTAGTATTACTGAAAAAAGAGCATGAGTTGTGATATCCATGAAATGTTAAATTTTCCGCTATTCATAAGGCTCTGCATTCTTAATATCTGTAAAGAATGGTCATCTCAGTTGCTAAAATATAACCCGAACGCTCAAGCCACAGGGCTAAAACACTCTAAAGTAGCGACTACATCCAGCTGATTCTGTCATTTAGCACTTCTCCTGTAACATCAGTGGTGTAACCTTAGTCCCCAAAAATTAGAGGGCAAGTTATGCCATTGACCTCCGTCTGATCTGGCTCTAGGACAAGCAACCGTGCAGTCCCTTGGGGCTATGAGCCATGAGGAAACTCTAGGCTCTAAGATGGAAATAGCCCCAGACACCTCAGCCTAAGGAAAAAGTCAGAGCCGTAACCTCTCCCTAGGGCTGTCAGCAGCCTGAAGCAGTGGGGCCAGGTTTTCACCTAGTTTGTCTCAGTTTAGGCACAGGGAAATGAAGAAATCCCAAATCGGTGCCCACTTGGTGAACCACCGAAAGACACTCCATGCAGCCTCACATATGCACAGCTCATGGTAGCCACTGGCCTTTTGGTGCTTGTGTATGCTCAGTGCACCCTATGGCACTGAGAAATTCATGTGTGCATGTGTTTAGGCATATTGCCTAGACACCAGCAGCCTTGTATTAAATATTGTGGGATACGTGAGAACCCTCGTGCTTTTTTCACTGGATGTCACACACTCCTACTTGCATATAGATATACATACCCATGTGCATACACTTGTATGCAACAACTCCCTTCTCAGCTACAGAAAAAAAACCTTGCTAATTGATGTTTGTTAAAATTAATATTTTTGCCAGTCAGAATTAGTCACACATGAAGCATCCTGGGCTCTGACTAGGCTATCTTAATTAAAGTTTTATCTGTCACTTAATGGAAGAATTATAACCAATTTTGATTACTCCATTTTTTGTTCAGATAACAGGACTGCCATACCAGTTTGTGTATCCCTGTACAAGCAGGAAAAATATATATATATATAAAAAAATCCTTAAATAATTAAATAAATCTAAATTTCTTTCTGATTTAAAATGTGGGCTGATTTATTTTACAATGTTTTCACTGCATCCTAGGCTATCTTGGATACAGCTCACTCACCCCAAGCAGCCCAGAAACCACACAAACAGGTGAATTCACAAAGGACAGGACACCCTACATGCGGGTTACTCTCATGAAATGCAACACCAGCTGCAAAGCTTTGCTTTCACCTGCTTCAGATATTTTCAACTACAGAAGGCTATTAGAGTACTGTTTCTAGGGGCAAAAGAAGGTTCTGGTTTGGGCTTTTTTAATCAAATAATAGTTCAGTAACACTGATTCCTTTAAAGTATGATCTATTGCCCTTATGCAAATCTGAAATAACAGGAGTGACATGAATGGAATTAAATCTGGAGTCATTCAGGAGCAGCTGAGCTCCAAATTCCCCAATCAGTAACATTTTGTGCCAGATTGCAAAACTTCTTGTTAAAACACAAACGCTCTTTTTATGAGAAGAGTTTAAATGAGTTGTTAGTGACGTCTTCACAGAGAGAGCTGGAGAATTTATTTGTATTTTACAAAGAACCTCTTCCTCCCTTTAAAAGCACAAGTTGCTTTAATTTAAACTAATATTAAAAGTTTCTTGCCCCGAGTCTGTTGTCAGCTATACAACCGTACAGTGTCTCTTTATCATTGCAGGAGTGTGATGGCAGAAAGATCATGCACTCAAGTGTAGTATCTTCAGATTTCTTCCCTCAGATTGCTAGAATTAATCCAGATTTACATGCCATTCATCTATAAGGGATAGTTAATGCCCAACTCAAGTGTAGTATCTTCAGATTTCTTCCCTCAGATTGCTAGAATTAATCCAGATTTACATGCCACTCATCTATAAGGGACAGTTAATGCCCAACTCTCCTCATAACTGTGGAGTCGATCCAAACTGCAGGGAAGACAAGCAGCTCTATATATTTTAATAGAAAAGAATGGATTGGTGAATCAAAATCTCCCTTTTTCTGAACAGTCACAGATTCAGAAAGCTGATCAAATGACAATATGTCCCAGAAATTGCACTGTCACCAACAGAGCAGCAAAAATCAGGAAGGCTTTGGTGGCTCTTCTAAGCAGTCCTTTTTCTCTTGAACATAAAAAACAACAAAAAAAAACAAACAAAAAAGGCAAAAAAAAATCCTCACAGCAGCCAATCTTCCCCTTGTGCCACACTGACGTCAGTAAACACAGAAATCTACAGAATTCTCTTTAAAGTATTTTGGCCACATGCAGTGGAGCTTTTTAATAGGATCAGTCCTTCCCTGACAGGTCACAGTAGGCTGACTAAGTTTAGTTACACTTTATGATTTCAAAGGCTTCTTCCTAAAAGATACTCCCCCCCTTCTTTTTTTTTCTCTCTTTTTTTTTAAGAATGCAATGATCAAAGTGCTTTTAAAAATGCTATTCATGACTACTTTGAGTTTAAAAATGAGATCCTAAAGTGATTCCAAGCAGCATTTCATTTTAAGTGATGCATAAATTTTGCATGACTTTTCAGCTTCCTACCATTCAAGCACTACAGGTAATAAACAGTTGGTTAAAATAATTACCGTTACCTATCAAACTAAAGTGTAATATGTGAATAACTCTATCAGCATGAAATGATATTGCGTGCATGCCAAACGCTGAAGAGATGCCCAAGAACCAGCAGAAGGGTGCTGGGTACCACGCAGAATTAAGCTAACAAGATACAAGTGAAACAGAATTGTCATATTTGGTTTAATTACTATCATTTTATTCAAGTTTTGAGTTGTATGGAGCAAAGTTTTAAAAAACTGGTGAGTTGAATTATTGTGAATGGAAGGGAGGAAGAGGAAGAGCATCTCCCCTTTGAGGAAAGGCTGAGTGAGCTGGGACTGTTCAGCCTAGAGAAAAAGAAGACTAAGGGGGAACCTTGTTAATGTTTATAAATATCTTAAGTATGGGATGCAGGGGGAAATGGCCAGCCCCTTTTCAGTGGTGTGTAGGGACAGGACAAGGGGCAATGGCTGCAAGTTGGAGCACAGGAAGTTCCACACCAACATGCAGAAGCACTTTTACACAGTGGGGGTCACAGAGCCCTGGGACAGGCTGCCCAGGGAGGTGGTGGAGTCTCCTTCTCTGGAGATATTCAAGACCCGTCTGGACGCCGGACCTGTGCAATATGAGCTAGGGAGCTGCTTTGGCAGGGGGGTTGGACCCGATGATCTCTGGAGGTCCCTTCCAACCTCTATGATTCTATGATTCTATGATAATATTTCCACCATTTTCACATACTATCCCAAGCGTGTATCACTCCATCCAGCCACATGCAGGACTCACCATACCTGACAAGCACTTTAGTCTCCTCACCAAGTTTATATTTTTATGGTATTATCTAAAATACTCACTCAACACAAACCACATATTTACCTTGGAAGGCAAAGCCAAGCCTGGTTCTGCCAGGTTTAAACATACTGTTCCTGGGCAGTGTCTGTTTTCCATGCTTTATGTTCAGCCTACCAAACTTCCTGCACCAGCACTCGTTACATGGTCCAGTGAGAGTTAAGAGCAATCTACCTCCCTCCCAAAATACAGATTTTTGTACATTCCACCACTTTTTCTGAAATATAGGGTTTCTCCAGGGGACTAACTGCAGTTTATAAGTAGGTCGTATATAATGACAAAATATTCTGGGCATAGTGACTGCAAAGACACACTAATCACAAATGAAAGGTTGTTACAAGAAAACATTGTCATTCCTTTTCTATCCTTGGAAAAAATAAAGGGAAAAAACACATCAGTTGTTGCAGCAGAGAAGGGAGAGCCACTCACATTCGTGCAGTTGATTGTCTCCAGTTTGGAGGCTGAGAAGTTAATGTATTCAACTCCTCTTTAACGCCAGCCTTCCCTGGTGTTATTCATACAACTTAACTCCAGCTGCCTCCTCCTCATCCCTCCTGTTTTGCCTCATGCTTCTCAAAAGGCATTTCTCTGCACGGCACATCAGAAACTAAAAGATCTAAGTTGTTATCTTACTTCCAAACCGAGCTGTTGTCAGCATTAAACCTACACAATGCATTACAATATAATCCATTTACAGGGTGTCTTATCATGCAAATAACTCAAGGTGCCTCACAATAAAATAAAAAGGACGAGAGGAATCAACCTCAGCCATTGGAACACACAGAAAGGAAACCTTGAAATTTACTTTTAAACACACTAATGGCTCTTTTCTCCCAGTGAGGCATGAAGAGAGGCAGGGCAGAGGATTTGACCAAGGAATTCCTATTAGCATTTGATGGGACTTAAATGTGCAATTCCAACCCAAGATGACTGAGAGACTAAACTCCTTAAAAGGAGAAACTTCCTTGATATCTCGAAGAGAGAAGATTCATAAAGACACAAGTGTTAGAGAAAAGCTTAGTTACCAGAACATCATTTTGTTGGCTTAGATCTAAAGAAGTGTTAGGCCTGAATGATCTGGCTTAATGGCAGGAGCTGTAAAAGCCTCCTGCAACACAGAAGCAGAAATACTGTTTAAAAATAAGAATGTCTTTGGCCAGGGCTTACTTCTGTCTCATTGCCAAAAAGGGTCCTGGTTTAAATTAATGTTCCACTGTCAGTGTAGAAATAGCAAATAAAAGGCACTTTTTCCCCTTTCTACTTAATTTGTTTTCATTTTCCACAGTTCTTCCTCAGACTGTTATAAACTGCCCTTTGGAAGAGATGGATCAGTAGTTTCCTCCCTTTCCTTTGCTCCCCTGGGTTGGAGTGTGAAGCAGTTGGAGGCACTGAACCTCCACCGACCTCGCTGTCCCAGGAGCAGAGCAGGGGAGGAACGAGGACCAAGCCACACTTTGGACTGTTGTTCTCCCTCTCTCCCTGAAGGCAGTGCCATGTTATTCCCCAGGTCAAGCCAAACAAGCTTTACCAAAACAACAACCAGAGGATGGGGCAAAGCAAACAGGCTTATTCCTCACTTAGACTTGGGAATGGCAATAGGCTCCACACGCCTCGTATGGCACCCAGAAATAAAACCGCCGTAGGAGAGGCGACAATTTGAGTCACCATTTTCCTACTCCTAAGAGCCAAAATTTTAATATAGTAAAAAAGTCAAATACTAGAGATATGACCCAGCACTAGGAATAAACGTGGGAAGGAGCCAGCTCTTCTGCCAGGTTGTCTTCTGCAACCGCATCAAATTCAACAATTTAGCCCACTGGCTACTACCCAACTGGAGGCTGTGGCTGAAGTCAGTCTGAGGAGCAGAAAGACTCATTGCACCAAATTCAGGCTGTTTAAAAAATCTCTGGCTTACAATAATAGAGTATAGATTTAAAATGATCAGAGGTAGAGCTTTATCAGTTGAATATCAGCCAATATTAGCCAAACGTTTCAGCAGGACTCAGCGCTGGCCTACTTTGTCCTGCAGGCCGGTGATCTGCAGGCCGGATCTTTGATCTGAATAATCAAATTCAAGGTTATTTACTTTATTTTTCTCTTCAGCATTGAACAGATGTATGTGCAGGTTCAAATTTAAAATATTTAGTGGGTGTTCAGCTTTGGGGTGCTCAGGAACAGAATAAAGAGGACTGGAGTACCTCAAGCATCACTAGGTAACTACCACCATAGATCAGAAAGCCTGAGGATATCATGTCAGAGTTGCATGTCTCTTCCTCCTCCACTCTTCCCCCTCCCCCCAGAAAAAAAACAATCCAGTATTCAAAATTTGCTCTTTGTTTTAATTAGTGGGCATTAACACAGCATCAGAACCATAATATAGCTAGTGCCTACCTATCACATCACAATTTTACGGAGGAACATATGACCTATTTCTAAATCTATACAAGCTGCCATTATAGAATATATAGTATTATGCACCAACATTTGCTCTACTTCTAGAGCTCATTGCAGCCAGCCTTTGCCTACAAGCTGGGTTAAGTCTACAGTCAAATAAGCAGAAATCTCAATTGTATTGCAGCCAGCCTTTGCCTACAAGCTGGGTTAAGTCTACAGTCAAATAAGCAGAAATCTCAATTGTAATTTTATATTTTTAAGACCTCTTCCTTTCTTTCAGGGTCACAATAGCCATGGTTTCTGTGTTACTGTGAACATTGGCTCTACTCAGATTTGATTGATCTTTTTCTTCTGGATACCCACTCCTACATTCATTCCCACTGATTTAAATCCAGAGTAATACTTAAATAGTGAATGATATTCCACATTTCTAAATGCTATCAGATTGTTGCCTGTGGCCCAGGCTAAGAAGTAATGAACTCCTAAAGTTGCTTTAAGAAATAAATGACTAAAGTAAAAATGCAATTTAAATTGGAAAGCACTGTGTTGTTTGACTCCTCTTGCTTCAAAGTAAAAAGACCAATTTATTTGCCATTTGAAGAGGATGAAAGCCTTTCTAAGACACTATTCCCCCTTCATCTATCATATATTGCTGGACATGTATGGCACCCATGGTTTGTGAGAGCCCTTCCTTGGGGATCATAGCTAATTTCAGAAGAGACAGAGCGATATGTATCATCTGGCTTTCCAAGATCAGAATCGGGGTCTGCCTTGGTAAGCTAAGCTTTAGCTTGGAGAGAGTTTTTATGGCTGAGTTATAAAAACCCTGGAAACAGGGGAGTTTATGATAGAACCACTGACAGACCCTTAACTATAGCAGTATTCATGGTTACCACTACAAGACAGGCATTATGTTGGAGGGCAGTAAAGTTAAACCTGCCCATAGGGCATTCTGAAATGTTAACTGCTGGTGCATATAGTAAGATTTTTAGCACAGGTGTACTCTCCAAATAAACTTGGCTTCCAGAAACATCCTCCTTTTCAAAAAAAGGAAAGGGGGGTGGGGTGGGGGGGAAGGCAAAGAAAAGGTTTTCATCTGTGACACTGGAAACATTTCTATAGTTGTGAACAACTACATTTGATTAAAATCTGTCAGATTTATCTTCTTAGCAGGAGGGAAGAAATATGTGTTTTCCTCCGAAAGGAAATCAATGTGTCTTTATGATAGATGCAGAGTGAAAACAGGGATGGTGTCACTTTAAATGGCGAGGGAGGGAGGACGGGTAACCCACTGGATATTACCATTAGCTACCAGCATAATTATTGCAAGGCAAAGCCCCCATTCAGATCTTATATTCTGCATTTATAGGACTGTTTTATGGCCACGGATCCAACAGTTATTACTCAGACTCTTAAGGTACAACATATTCCATGCAGAGGACTTGGGATTTTTTGTTCTCTTCACATTTCTTAATTAGCAAACCTTAGTGAAATCTCAGGGAAAAAAAGTCCCTGGCTCTTTTGCTGACATTATTTGTGTTGGAATCCAATCAGATTCTTTGAAACAGCAGAATAATAGCAAAATAATTTTACCTGAAATAACACAGAATTTGAAAACTGCTTATGGCATGCTGGTTGGTTTAGCAGCCAAAAGAACTCCTCCCATTCAGGAAGCATCACCAAAATTTGACAAAAATATATAAATTGAAAGAGAGAAGTAGAGCTTGATTAAAAGCAGGGGGCTTGGACTAGATCACCTTCAAAAGTCCCTTCCAACCCATTTTTTTCTGATTCTACATACAGACAAATGATAGAGATTTATCCAAGAAAAACAAGAAATTTGGTGTCACTGGATGGAGAGCAATGTAAGTGTGATGTGCACACACACACACAGGGACTCTAGATACATCTGTGGCAGAAAGATCTCAGTGATTGTGAATATTTCACTGTAAAGCATCAATTCAGTGCTCCACAAAAGGGAAAAATAAGATACAAGAATACGAGTAGAGAATGAAAACCTAGAAAATATCCTTATGCCATAAATAAATCCACAGTAGTTCTGGTCTTTCTGACTCAGATACAGGAGACTGTAACACTTTGCTGCCTTATTTTAAGTAAAGAGTATCTAAAAAAAAACAAAAAGATAGAGGAGACATGATATCTGGCCTAAAAAATTTTGGAATATAGAAGGTAAGTAGACAATGATTATTCACTATTTTAGACAATGATTATTCACTATTTTTCAAAACACAATATAGGCCACTGGTTAAAGAAAGCATTTTTCTCCTCGGCATGAATTAAAAGCTGGAACTCATTTGCACAGAGGTAGCAGAGAACAAAAGTATGTAAGGATTATAAAACACTTGAAAATTCAGTGAGTGGTATTAAACATCAGGTTTGGATGTCTTCTAACTGCCGATTATGAAACCAGGATTGTACACAGTCCTCCTCATAAGCTTTCCCTAAGCATCTGTCTCAGACCACGCTTGGGTCTAATTCTGCTTTGGTTTGACCCAACCTGCAGTTTACAATATAATGAACTTTATTATGAAACTTCCACGCAGTACATAAAATTGTGCTAATAAAATCTGTGGATGACAGGAAGAATTATGATAACAAATGATAGGAGAGGACAAGATTCTGATTCAGGCATTCTGTTTTTCAGTATTTACTGTAACCTAGCTAAAGTCAGGGAACAAAGCTACATTTATAGGATGGGAAACTGTCTCAAAACAGTTGAACCTTAAGGATTTAATCTCCACCTCTGTTGAATGCTATAGTATAAAGAGGCCAAAACCCTCTGGAGTCCAGAGCCAGAATAAAAAAAGAAAGATCCAAGTAGAAACAAGAAAATTAATCTTGTCTGGAAAAAAAAGCACTGGCAAGATAAATCATTAAATACCTGGGTCCAACTCTGCTTTCAAACAGGAGGTAAATACTGAAGTAAAACCATAGGAGATGAAATAATCTGGGTACTCAGAGCAAGCACTGTTGTGCAATGTACAAACCTCAACTTCTGCAGTTTAACAAAAAGGAAGGAGGACGACTTGATTCCTGAGCAGCGGTGCCTGTACGCAGGGAGAATATAGGATAACATGGGGCATTTGACCTTGCTGCCAACAACATGACAAGATGCAAAGGTGGAAACAGAAGTTACAGAAACTCGGCTTGGAGGTAAAATGCAGTTTCCCAGTACTGAAAGCTGCTAAACTTTGAGACCAATGAGTTTGAAGTGTTTAGAGCAAAATATGCTCTCTAAAAAAGGGGGAAAAGTTTCTGCTATAGCTCCTAGGAGAAATTCTTCAGTCTGTAGATACGACAGCACAACTGAACATAAACATAGGTGAAGGGTGTTTATCCACCTTAATTGAGACAAAATAGAATTTATCTTCTTCATGGTCTGGGTTGGAACACCCTGCAATTTATACACGCTCATACTTGAGAGGATATGGGGAAAGAAGGAGGATGCTTATGCAAGAGAGAGAAGCACAGTGCCAGCCTCATCATCCATAGAAAAAAGTCTTCCTCTTACTACTCCACGAATTTGGGGCTTTGTCTTCTTTTATTACCCTTTAGTTCAACATTAAGAAAATATTTGTGCTTCAGAGTCCTGGGCATTAGACAGGTACTTGCAACATCAATAATTCTCATACCTTGGTGATATAACTCAGCTTCTGGTCCTGCTTTATTCCAATATTTTTTCCCCTTAGCTATATTGAAGATTTTGCAATGCTGAGATACAGATAGAGTGGTCCATATTTTAGGGGGAATGGTGAGATCTCACAGGTGGAAGCTGACGTCTCTTCTTTTCATGCTCAGGATCACACTGAGATTCAGATTTGAGAAGGAAATTAAGCCCAGAACAGATTATCAAGGACAGTGAAGGAATTTTTGTGCTTGGGATATATTTCAGCCAGTTCCTCTAGCTGTTAGTGCTGCCTGGCTATGTCCCATTCTCTGCCTACACTTCACATTTGGGCAACAAGGAAGGGCAGAGCAGAGGAAAAAATTACAGAGAGTTTTAAATAGGTTGCAATCTCTGGTCTTATCATAGGTAATTTGTAGTATTTAATAGCCCTGATATACAGGAGGTCACATGAAATCTTTTAGAAGTCCTGTCTGGAATCAATTTCTAAGAATGTATTAATCTCTGCCTGGCACAAGAAAGATAATGGCATTTCCCTCAGTAGAGCCTCGGTCAGTGCCAAGAGCAGGAGTCCGACTGTCATCAAATCAGCCAGTGAAAACAAGAGGAGTATTTGGTTGTTTATTTATTGAGCCATTCCAGCCCGATATTGGCTTTATGCCAATGCATATAAGTTCAGAGATAAAGAGTTATTCCTAACAATAGCAGGACAATCCATTTCTCCCCATTACAGCACACAAATCCAGTGCTAAATTAAATCCAATCCCAGATATGCAGGTAACCTGAACCTTGACTTTCACAAGGGAGAAAAGGTTCAGGAGACAAGCTGGGACAAATCCAGAGAAGGGTCATAAAGGTGCAATGAGCCAGATCCGTGCATAAAAGTTTTGCTGTCTTTCAACAGCCGAGCACAGATTTGAACTTGGAAAGGTCCAAAGGAAACTATTTAAACCCAGGTCCCAGAATGCAAAGTGAGCTACTGGGATTGCTCAGGAGCCTGAAGTGGCATTTTTTTGTAGAGCAAAGAATATAAAGTAAATAAGGGAGAATGACAACCCTCTGTGTACTCTAAAAGAAAACTAAAAGTCCCACTGACGTGCTCTGCTTGTCAGAGAATACAAGAGCAAAATGCAAGCATTTTAAAAGGCTCTAGCCTGGAAGAACTTTTTTTCTTCTTCTTCTTTAAAGCAATGAAATGGTTCAACAACCTTCTGAGAAGGTGAAAAATCTTGCCTGTCTACATTTGTAAGAGAAGCCTGAATTACCTGCCTTTCCCTTTAAGCATTTTCAGATACAAATCAAACACAGATGGCCCATTATGTTTATGACCTCACTGTCAATTGCTCTAGATAGTGCATGCATTAATTATTGAAATATTTTCATAGTATACAACTTTTTAGTGTTCACATTGTCACAGATAATTTCAACTTTCTGATTAGGAGGTATAAACAGTGTTATTTATGAGAATTAATCTCTCAAATGCCATAAAAGCCACAAATAGACTGGTCTTTTTTTTTACTAGATATAATGGATCCAGACAAAAAAAAAAGGGGGGGGGGAATGGGAAAAAAAAAAGAAAAAAAAAAAGAAAAGAAAAAAATAACAACCAAAAAAGCCTGGCCTCAGTCCTGAAAGTCAACATTATGTTAATATTCCCTGCAATACATAAACAATGCCAAAACCTATTACAATTGCAGTAAATTTTGATTACCAGAGTTGTTTGTTATTTATGTCTAGAAGATAAAGATAATATTGGGAATAGCCCTCTTCTTTTCTGTGTATAAATTACATCCATAAAATATTGTGTTTTTTAAACAGTAAAAAAACTTGATTGAGGTTTTCAAATTGTTGTGTCTATGCTGCTTCAAAAAACTCATCATTGGCGACTGAGCAGACAGTGGCATTTCTTTGATTCTCCTTTACTTTCATTAGTAAAAATTGAGCAACTCTAAACTAAGTCCAGAGAAGCCCACAGAGTAGCAAACAGTTCCCAGGAGTGATGAAGTTGTCATTTTCAGAACAGGTCATCAAAACCAACAGTTTCCCCCAAAACAACCCATTGGTTGAGAGTTGAGGCATTCTTCTAGAGTTAAGTTTATACCCTTGTGAGCAGAGGAGGAATAGATCCAAATATCTACTTCCTTGGGGATATAGAGGGTAAAAGGAGGAGAATTGCCTTTCTGCCAACTGAGCTTTTTGGGAAGTAAGCATCGGTCAACTGCAGGTCCCCTGACAGATATCTAACTGGGATGTCCCAGTAAGCAGCCACCAGACTCAGGCTCTGCACTGCCTGCTCATCACTGGATCCATATGTTTAAAATAAAATAAAATAAAATAAAATAAAATAAAATAAAATAAAATACCCCTTAGTTTCTATACCATTTTTCTTCTCCTGAAAACCTGCATTCATCTTGTGAGAAACTTTTCCAAGCAGGAACTGTCTCCAGCAATAAAAGCATATATATTTTTATTCCAGTTACTAATCTTAAAAAAACCAGATCACCTGGTGATTAAGATTGCAAGAGATATACATCTATCTAGGAAAAAAAAAAAAACAACCTGCAGCTTCTTTTACTTATACTTTTATTGCCTTAACATTTCTGCAAGGCAAAATTAGAAAGGGAACCCCAAATTTATGGGGTGAAGAACTAAATGAGTTAATCCCTCCTAGAATATTCCAGATGAGCAAATAGAAAACATGCCTTTTTAATATTGCTATTTTCAACAAATCCTTCCAATCAGCTGATACCATCCAAAGCAGTGAAGGTAGGGGAAGGAGGGGGGGAAGGAAGAGAAAGAAACATCTCATGGAAGTAGCCCAAGGGAGAAATAAGTTCATGACTAGCACATTTACACCTTTCTTGATTTATTTAAGGTACAAAAATAGTGTAATATGACCTGTTTGCTTCCCTAACAAGCATTTATACTTGCAGCAGATCAAGTCCAGACCCACTTCTCATGGCTCAGGCACTTCACAGCCCTACAGAAGAGTGAGAGCACAGACTTAAACTTCCTCTTCCCATAAGCAGGGGGGAAGGAGCAGCTAAAGAAGAGAAGGGGGGGGAAACCAAAATTTTCAGCCAAATTTTGTGGTGAAGCAGCAGTAACCAAGGCCCCCAAGTGCACACATAATCACATCACTACTTTTTTTTTCTATTTAAGGGGGAATTTCACTTTTTATAGAGCCCAGATTTATTCTCCCTGCCCCAAGGAAGAGCCACACCATACAGGGGAGTGCCTTTGGGAACCTCCATGAAACCCTCCCAAACAAATACTTCCTATCCCCTTGTGTCACTTCTCAAAGGTTCACCATCTGCTGCAGGTGCTCTGATAGTTGAAATAACTGAAAAAGAGAAACAGCTGGCAAATAAAAACCTACATTTTCCAAGACACCCCTTATCTCATGAGATGGAGACTTCTAAGTCCTCCAAAGTCCCAGCATTCCTTTGGACCAATTTACACACCAGGTCCCAATTGGCTATAAATTCAGTGCAGCCTCAGGGCTCCTTTCCTCGGTGTATTGTCCCTGGGCAGGGAGTGGGGTATCCTATGTGTTGTTAGAAGAGGGTGAGGATGGAAAGAAGAGGTTTTCTGCTAGGTAGTAGCTGTTCTGAAGGAACGAAAGATGTTCTACTGTGGGTTTTCTGTGGTGCTGTTCCTGTGTAAAACTGGCTTTAATCCACCCTATTTACTTTATTATGAAACATTTAATGCTAGGTTTTTCTGGAGCTCAGAAACAGAAGTAGGAAGATGAGGTTTCTTAATTTGCTGTGGGGCTTTCATTTCTTTTTTGTGGAGGATTGTTGAGGTTTACCTACAGCTTAAAGGACTAAAGCTCACCCTTGAAGCAGTTTCAAATGGGTAGTGCCTCTCTTTCCACTCTTCCAAGGCTAAGAGACAGTAAATATTAACTCTTCCTTGTTTCTTCTTTTTTTTCTGAAGGAAAACAGAGACCAGGTTAAGTATCAGTCCTGAGATAAATAGGAAATGTATTACTGAACTGCAGCAAATCTTTACTGGATAGTTATTGGGGTTTTTCTTCATATATACTGTGAAGAAAAGTAGATGTTCACAAAAGAATGTAGCCAACTGAACCATGTTTGGGACTGGTGGAGGCTGGCTGGCGGTGAAAACAGATCTTTAGGGATTTATGATGATCAGTTTTTCAAGCATTCAGAAAGCCTGAGAGCACATTATTTTTAAATGAGTTATATATTTAGCGCTATGCCCACCATTCTTTCAGTTCTAATTTTAGAGGGCAGGGGACAACTCTGGCACTATTGTAGCCTTGTCTAAATTTAATATAGTTGAGCAGCTGATGATTATCAGAGAGATTGCCTTTTTGCTCCTTCAGGAATTTTTCACTCTGGAAAAAAAGTCACTGTGTAGTACTCTGCTTAGGGTATTGTACAAGCTGTTGTAGTACATGAGGAAAAGTGTGCTCTGCGAGTCTTTTAAGCCTTGCCTCTTACTCCAGGTAGGGATTTTAGATATGGGAGAAGTGAAAAAGATTGGTTTGGAGAATATTTTTCCTTTGCCTCCTGTAGAGAGAATAGTAATTTGTGCTGGTGTGTGTATCTGTATATATACACTGGTATATTGGTCTTATCACACTGCTTTATGAGTACAAATACCACTAGATAAAGAAAAGAGCTAAAGATCTTCCAGCTCACCAGTCACCTGCCCAATGCCAGGGGTTAGATGGTCCATCCACAACCATGGTTTGAAGACCAGAAGAACAACTATTCTAATCCTTCAGTTCAGTTTCTTACAAGACAAAGCTTCCCCCAGTTACAGTCATGGGTAAGTGCAACTTTTAACTCTTAACATGGGCTTCAAGGCAGTCTGGATCTCACTGTTGCTTTTTCTTATGGCCATAATAAGCAGTATCGCTTCAAGCAGTGTCTTTCTGAATTCATCAACTGACATGCTACTCATATTTTACAGAATCATGGGCACTTGTGATGCAGGGAGGGTTTTTAAGTGTTTGTAAGTAATTAAAGGCAAGATACATAAATGCTTCTGTATTAGAAGCAAGTTTAATCTGCATAACTCTGCAGTGTCACAGACTCATTCTAGACAAAGGGTGTTTAATGAAAAACTCCTTAAAAAGACGCCTTGCAACTCCCTATAAATATTAGGCTTTCTGCCTTCCTTCTGAAATATGTTAACAGCCTCAAGAGGGATTATTGATGCTGGCAAGTAAGTTTAAGCAGCTCTCAGAAGTTCCTGACACTGCGTACAGCACTGGATTTTTGCATATGGTTCCCCCCACACGCACTTAAGTGTTTTGAGGTTGGGGTGACTGCAGGTCTCTGAGAAAGCAAGATTGATAAAGCAAAGCAATCGGAGTTATTTCCTATGCATGAAATTGATTAAATGCTTCACTAAATGGCTTATAAATTTGGCTCTCATATTTCTGTCACCCACTGCAAAGATTACAGAAACTCCGTCTATAACCATGTTGTATACAATACCAAATTACAAAAGGTTGTAAAAACTAATGTTTTGTTTAAAGTTTTGAGCAGGACCATATGCCTTCAGTGACCTTGAGTAAGCTATTTTAATTCAAAACATTTTAAAGAGTAGAAGAGAAGGGGGGAAGAAAAAAATCCATCTGCATAACAAAACTGAACTAACATTATTTAATACTTAGTATGCCACATATCATTTTTAACTTCTTGCCAGAAAAAAGGTTGAATCCCCTTCTACCATAGTATTCTAATTTTATAGCAACTAAGTGTATGTGGCATGAAACATAGGAGCTCAGGTTCCCCCAGATTGAATTTGCTTTTCTTATTTTATGAACTCTGTTATCAAATCTATCTGGGAAGTTACGTGGTCTCCTTTACTCTAGAACCCATGTGTGTGAGGCAGTAGTGGGTTTGATCTCATCAGACCCTTTAAAGTAAAGCTTTACTGATTTATGCCTTAGTGTAGAGTTTCATTACCTCCCAAAACACAGGTGAGAAACTGAGGCATGGAGATACTGAGGTTCTCAAGATGCCAAAAGCAGGTGGTGTGAGCACAGTTTGCACCCATATCAGCTTGCTTCCCTTTCCCATAGGATAGCCAAAGGACTTCCTACAGGTTGGGCACTGGGATATGGCTGTATGACTATAATCAGCTGCTGGAGAACCACTGGTGTAATATTAATTTCCTGACTGCTTTGTCACGTGCAGTGTCCTGCACATATTTAATAACAGCTGCTGCTTACACCCAGTTATGCTCCTGGTCCACAGCAGAATAAACTTAGGGCCAACTAAGTCTGCTTTTATTTTAAAATACCTTGTGTTAGCTGTGCCTTTGTTGTCCTGGTGTTAAACACATGACTTGGAAGCTTGAGTTCACCCAAAGCTATCTAATTGTAAGAAAGGACATTACTTATAAAGTCAAAGATACATAGATACCCATGTTAAAATAGATAGGTTGCTTTATAAATCCAAAACAGGGTTCTCCTCAGTCATAAATAAAACTTTACTGGATCCTTTTTACATGCAGTTCCATTTTTACAGATGGGCAAACTAAGGTTCAGCAAGCAAATAGGCTTTGCCCACTGTCACAGAATAAATTCTGTAGCAAATCTTGAGGCTGAGCTTTGGCTCTTCTGCTGCCCACTGCTTTAACCCAACCATACTCTCCTTAGTTATACAAATAAAGACCAGAAGTGATTAAATGTAAGTACTGAAACGAAGCTCACAGCAAGCAAGAGTGAATCAGCATGAAATGCAAACGTAAGCATGAGAAAATAATCCCTGTTTTAACCATAAATGCCTGTTTTCTATAGGAAAAGCTATGTTCTCCTATAACATTTACAAGCCATCTTGTCCCCAGCAAGGATTAACATTTGGCATCAAAGTACTGATCTGGCAAAGAACTTCCAGTAATGTAATCTTTTTTACAACCAACGACATGCTTAAAGTCTTGACGGACTTGACCCCTGCCCATTGCTAATCCCCAACTTTCTCACCCATTCAGATGTACATCTTTAAAGGGATGGCACCAAATGTATTGCAAACAACTAAACTTTAACTGAAGGTGAAACAAGAGCTGCTGGGAGAAAAGTATCAGGTGGAGAGAAATTTGAGTGTCCCTTGTGCTGGTATTTTTGACCTTGTCATGGGGGAAGAGGTGCCTGCTCAGTTGTAGATGTGCAGTGACTTTGTTTCTGCCCAGATGGGAGAATAGAACTTTTGGGAAGAGAGGATGTAATGTATTTGCTTGGATTAGGAGAGTCCTGAAGAGCCCTATCTGTAATCAGACTCTTTATGCTCTGTCTGAACAGTCCTTAATTCTAAAAGATAAAGCTGAACAAAGTAGATGATCACACACAGAAACATGAGGTACAGGGAGACCTTATATTTTACTGAATTCGTTTCTCAACTCCCACTTCAGGCATTCGGTTGAAAAACCAAAGTGACAGATTTACACTATGTTCAGAGAAAATAACAGTTGATCCAAAAAGATTCCAGCTGTCTTTTCTTTCATTTGTGTGACAACCAGTCCTGGGACACGTGCCAGCTCCTAGATATTGCTGCTCACAGTCTAGTTATTCTAACTTCTGGCAACTGGTTATTTGACCTCTTGGTGGCTTGTCATTTTAATATAACTTTCTCTACGTGGATAATCTAGTGGGAATCCCTCCTATATAATGCAACAGTCTATAGATGGTAATTAGCCAGAACACTGAAGTATTGTGCTGTTAAGTCCAGTTTTAGGGTACAGATGAGGAGCACTTATTGTGGTTGGGAAGCACAAAAATATGGTGTAGTCTCTTGCTGGTGAATTAGTGGGCCCCAGGCGCTAAGAGGAGATTAGAGTTTTCTCCATTCCATGTGTTTATATACCAGTTTTGAATCACTCTCTGAAAGCCATGTGATAGCAATCTCCTGCTTTCAGACAAGCACAGCCTGGGCTCCAAAGGGCATACAAAGAGGAGATCAGCCGAGTAGCATCAGCCTTCATAGCTTTTGCTGGCTTCTGGGTGATGTGTTACACCACTTCTGTGTGAGAAACCAGACAGGTGTAAAAACTTACCTGTATTCCTCTATGCCATTACCAGTGATTACGAAGAAGCCAGTAGAGAGCTCTGTATCCCATAGAGATCCTCCAATGAGTGGGCAGCACTGTTGGATGAGGGTTGCTTTTCATTAGTTTCCAAAACAGCCTAAAAGCATCTCAGAAGAGCCTGGTGTCTCTAGACAGTCTAATCTTCTGATGCTGTACTCAGTGAAAAAACATGCAAGCAATCCAAACAAAAGAAGCAACCGTATATCTTTAATTTAAGGTGATTATTCCACTGCAAATCTTTTGTCCACCTTGAGCAGCTGGAGCACAGCCATAGATTTTTCCAGTAGTCTGGGAATGGGATCTTAGAAAATGATGGACTTAAATAGGTTTCAGAATAATCCATTATGCATCAAGTGTTTAATTGACATAATATTTTTAAGGGGTGCCATTTACATTGTAAGTTCTCTACACATTATTTACAATTTCAACAGTAACAGTTAATGCTCTGTGACAAACTATATTGTTTCCAGCTTGTTATCCATTCATAACAAGGTCAATCTATTACCATTATTTTTGTGAATGTAGCTGTTACCTTGAGGCAAAAAGTTAATTGTAAATTACAGAGGAGGAATTATTGAGTTGTTTTTTTAACTGTATTCACTGTAATGTATGGTAATGGAGCTATTTTATGAAACATTTACATTTAAAAGCATTTTGTTATTCATATCAGACGTGCTGGACAAATTAACTTCCAAACTTTTCAAGAACTTCCTCAGTGGGAAGGGAAGAGCCATATGAGAAGATCCAGCTGAGCATTTTATGACCATTGCAGTTAAAAACAGATGCAATCTCATCTATTTTTCCCCTTTGAGACCGGTCCCTCTGCCATTACTGTCAAACACAAATCTGAGAAGTGCTTAGTGCTCTGAGAAGCAGGAGCAGATTTGATTGTAATTTAGAGTTACACTTTATACTTTACATCACAAAAGTGATCTGTAAAAGATGAATCTTAAGATTTTACTCATCCTGTGATACACAGTGCCAGGCTGATGTCTGAACTCTTCTACCTCCCTGCTCTTGCACTATTTCTGCTGCATTGGCTTATGCCCTGGCAGGCAAAGTTAAGTTTTATATTTATGCCTTGCCTTGTTTGCTCCCTCCTGAGTAAAAGTCAAGGGGTATGTGGCATCACTGCTTCCCAGATCTCAGTAAAAGTTGACATTCACAGGCTACACAGAAAAGGATAGAGAACAAACCATCTTTCCCGCATCATTTTAATGACGCGTCTCAGGGCAAAACCCATGAGCTTTCTGGTAGATCATGGACTTGTCCATCTTAATGGACAATGGAGAGTTGACACCATTTAACTTCAATCTAGACAATGCTTCTGCTATGCCCTGCTTGCATTGAGCTCCTCCTTAGCTGTCTTCTAACTTGTACTTTGAATTAGGTGACTTATTTAACCATGTTTTATTCTGGCTTCAGTTATAACACTGACATGGAATCTTCACAATCACTTCCAGAAAAACTGAAGACAAACTCATAAGCACTGAATATTTTGAGCTGACTGAAGGAAGTAAGCAGGTGATCATTGATCACATGCAGAAATGCATTTCTAGTAGCACAGGAATAAGAAAAGTATGTTAATCTTCCTTTCTCTATTGCAGAATAGGCAGGTGAGAGCTTTTGAGGTATTTGCCTAACCACTCCACAGAAGATATGTTCTAACTTCTTGGTGATGAGGTTTGTGTAGTCTGCTAGTGGTATTTGGGTGAAAAGAAATTTGTTTCCTCTGAAATTTTATGGAGAACAATCTAAATTTGTTAGAATTCATTGTTCTAACACCCAGCTGCTCACTTGAAGAAAAAAGGAATACATTTTTTTCAAGTTGTAAAGAAAAAAGAAAATTTTCAGGCTTATGTCTTCAATTTGAAAGACTTAATATGTTAAATCAGACCAGGGTGGTTTTCTTACTGCATGCTCTCAGAAACTTCAAGGCATTGTCAGGTATTAGCACATCTAGCTTGCAAAGGGTTAAGTAACATTATTTCTGTGGTTTCCATCACTGGTAGCATGTTCAAAGTGCACAAAGCTCAAGACATGTGCATTCTTCGTCCAATAACTTGTCCAGTAATTGGTATATTGATTGCTAATGTCATCATGTTTTAGTATATATAAACCCTCTCACTCTATCACACAGCCGCCAACAATCCAAGAAGTCATTGTTTATTCATTGTAACTCCCAAACTGGCCGTGTCAGATTCTGCTTGAGGCCTTGCTGATAAAAATCAGCAGATGATTGGGCACACACATTCTTGACATGGCTGACCCATGACATCTTAGGGCCAGCAGGGAGCCTGTCATTATGTGTACAATACTCTTCTTTCTTTCCCCTTATCTATTCCCAGATGACTTTGAGATTTTTATTAACTCATTAATGACTGAAGATGTCATTAAAGAAAGTGGGGAGGAGGTGGGAAAAGGACATTTTGTTTGTTTGTGTATGGCAAGCCATTGGCTCCACATAGAGAAATGTGGAGGGAGCTTAAAGACAAAGCTGAAGTCTATGCAGAGGAAAAGATCACTAGTTCATCACGATGACTAAAGCTAAGCTTTGAAGGGACACAAAAAATGTTAGGACATAGTAGAAACACATTTGAGGAGGAAGAAATGGATTTCTCCACAAAAAGAAACGGCAGAAAAAGACTGGTCAGCTTTCTGTAATACAACTGGTAGCATGACTGGTAGTCCTCACAAGCACGGAAGGGTATCTTCCTGGCACTACCTAGGTGTGCAAATACTTCAGCATTTACTCAGTGAGTTTTGTATTCAGTCTAGTGTTTTATTGTGTCTTTAAAAGTGTGGGTTTTGTACAGAGAAATAGTATCTGCTCTTTTTTTAGGTTTTCTTGTAAATAAGGTCGGTTGAACAGATATTGAACAGCATTACATAGTAACCACACCTGCAGCTCTCTTCCAGGGTTTTTTAATGCATCCTAATTTTTTTTTAATTCTATCTGTAAATGCACCAAACTACTGAAAATACCTTTTCAGGTTTTTACTATGTGGTTGGGATTTGATGTCATTAAGGTATACATTTGGAGGAGAATTTTCATATGAGTTTGTGCACAACCAGCTTCTGATCCTACTGCAGTCACTAAACTTCCCCTGAATTTAGGGTAAAGAAAGAGTGCCACCTTATAGGTTTTGCTTCTATTTTAAAATCCTGCCTATATTTCTTAATTTCTCTTTGAAACAGTATCACAGCTGATGTTGGAAGCTGGATTCATGTGACAATGAAAGTCATCTTTTTTCCTTCTCAAACTTGGGTACCTGATGGTTTAGAAGCAAGGGCTTACTATTTTTAAGGATTGTAATTATTTTAATAATTGGTATTTGTAGATTGACTGAGTGCTTTTCTGTTGTGGGCAGCTGCCCTCCTTGTGGTGGTTGATCTCAGCCTAGAAGTATCTAACATGATTGCATTGATACTGGACGTTAAAGTGCATAGAGCTAGATGTCATCTGCATTGGCTGGCCTTTAATAATCTTTGTTTTGATGTCTATCTTTTTGATGAGGTGAGTGGAAGAAAGATGAGCCTGTTTCCCAGAGGGACCTGCAAGTATTGGTATAAAATAATAGAGTAAGCTCCCTGTGTGGGACCTGTGAATTACTAACACAAATTCAAACGGGCATCTGTTTATTCCATCACATAAACTGCAGATAATGGCATGGCAATCAGGCATATCAATCTTACCTTATAGACTGACTATTGCAAGTTTTAGAACTCCTAATAAGTGTTTAAAAAGAACAATTTAATTATGTCATATTGTTTCTGACAATTCTGACTCTCAACTCAATGGATGACCCAGTTCTCCTAGGTCATAGGGCAACAATTCTTGGGAATAATGATAATATTTGCTGTGTCCTGAGTCCCTGTGAAGGCAGTGGATGCTTTCTGCAACACTAGGAGTTGTTTCTGCTTTGCTTCTTTAAGAGAGATTCCTTTTCCTCTTTCGTGTCCTGATAATTAACAGAACATCATTTGTATTGCAGTGGGAGCTGGGGGGTCTCCACCAACAGTCAAGGGATTGTGCAAGGTGCTGTCTGGGGCTTTAAAACACTACATATATATATTTTAAAGGAACACGGATGGGTTTGAAAAAGAAAAAATATTATTATAAATGGCAAGAACACATCAGCATGTGCTGGCCTAATCAGCTATGCCTGGCTTAAGCAAGGTATACTGTTTACCTAACACACCTTTTTCAGAGGAAGCTTTACTTTCTCCTCACTTTCTGACATCAAGTCTCTTCCAAAGTGGGAACCTGTGATGAATCTTCAGATAATGGACTGTTGCTTTGACAAACTACTACTCTAGTGAAACACGTGCCTGTCTTGGTGACAATAATAGCAAAGTGCAGATTTTGTAGAAGAAATAGAGGCTTTGAGGGCTACAGCACCAGAATCTGAGTCTATAAATTGCTGGACTGGGATGTTAGATGCCTTTTAATATTTTCAAACGTCCAGTAGAGTAATGAAAGAACTGTAGGACTACCCTGATGTAAGACCTCAGGAGGGTTGTTTGCAGAGATCATGGGAGCTCACAACTTGTTTAAGAACATGAAGTCCTATCCAAGTAATAGCTGGAAATAAGTTGCTTGATTTTTGTATCCCCAAAGACAAATTCTTGTAATAGCAAAAGTGTAAAATCCAACAAAGAGAGGTTTGATACTTTCAGATACTCCAGCCACTTCACAGTGGGAAAAGGACATACTGACAGTGAAACTATTTGGGGTAAATAATGAGGACAGACTTCCCAGAAATAAACTGGCATGGATTTGGCCATGAGATGTCAGATTCATAACTTGGGAAATGAAAGCCTCTATATACTAGAGCGCAGGTCCTAGCCCAGCAATGGCAATTCAGCCTTCTGAGCCACAGGGATTTCTTTATAAGCAGTGGTATATTAAATGTGGAATCGGGTAAGCCAAAGGGACAGCCGTAAAACAGAGACAACGTGCAATGACCAAAATGAGCTAGAGCCAGGCACTAATTACTTTGCAGTAATTTTGTTTTCTTTTAGAGTTGACTGATCTCTCACTCCTGGAAGGTAAATGCTTTTCCTATCACTTAACTTTTGCATCTAGTACATTTTCTTCAGTTTAAGTGAAGCTGGGGAGAAAACACATTTTGCCTGTTTATCCGACGTGGTACCTTTATCAATGTGGAGATGAAGGGTGGATTTTTATACTGTGCACATAGCTGGAGTGGGCTGAAGAAGAACACTTTTAGACAGGCCTAGGTCAACAAAACAGATTCATCCATCACATCTGCCAGAATGGAAAGATAGTTGTCTTGATGCTCAGTCAATCTGAGACCTTTCTGCTGAGTCAACTGACAAGATTGCAGATATTTGTGACAATGAGGACACTTATCCACTAGTAAGTGGACTGAAGACCACCTACATATTTGCCTGTGGGTCTTCAGCTTAGGAAGCCCTAAACTCTTTAACACCAGCATATCACTATTCACAGTCCTCTTATCAGTTAAGAATCCTTACCAAAAACTGAGCTAGAATAAGAGAAAATAACAAAAGGAATTCTGAGGTGATAATGGTGGAAGGTGTGAGAGTCAGTAGAAAGTACAGTAAAGAAACCCATGACAAGTCATGATAAATGGGTCGTTATAAAATTCATGTTTAGGCTGCACCAGTCTGGGGATAATGCCATTCGTCATGGCAACACTGGGGCACTAATGAGCCCTCATTGCATATTCATGGCTTTGGCGCCTCTCCTCTCTCTCTGCCTCCCTCCCACCCTGAACCAATGCCTGGTAAATATCTCCACCTCAAGCTGAAACTCGACTTAAGCTGCTTTTTTTTTTTATTTGTTATGTTGCAGCAATTACACTGTAAAAGTGCTGCACAAGATTGATTGCTCTGATCTGTAGTTCAATTGTAAATTAGAATACACATCCCCCTGGGGACACACGGCCCCTATTTGTGATTAAGAAAAAAGCCCCATAATAGACTAATAGCTAAAGTTCTCTCTCTTTTACTTTCAGGCAATTAGCTTGATGAAATGGCCTCTTTTTGTGTACCCTGGAAGTGTAAACCGATATCATAATGAAGTATATGATGTTTATTCTATTATTTTCACCTTGCCATGTATGCAGGAATGCATAAATAATGGCTGCTTTGTCTAGTACATTTACTGATTCAGAAGTAAACTATGTCTTAAAGATGCAGTGTATGATCCTGCAGCCTTATGTTAAGCTGGGCACCATGAGGAGTCCCTGCAAAAACTAATGTTCTGCCTAAAGTTGGAGACCCTTTTTAGTCAATGATTAAATACTGTTTGCAAGACACTTTCATTTATAAAGAATCCTAATTGGAAAATCCTCCTAATAACCTTGTAAGAAAAATAAGGAATCTCCATTTTACAGAAGGGAAAGCTGATGGGGAGATGCTGAACACTTTACACAAGCCCACACAGGACCTTAGTAAGTGCTCAAGAAATCCTAGCTCCTTGAATGTTTGTTCAGACAATCAGAAACTCCCTTTCCTCTCTTGTAAAGTGTTATTAAAGCTATCCTGGATGGTTCAAAGAGTGGTCTGACCTTAGCTTGTCTCAAAGACTTAAATCTCAGTGGTGTCACGGTTGCCTTCATTCCCATGTGACATACATGGCACAAGCTCTTTCACCTGAATCCAAGGTGGATATGGTCATGCTTATATTCAATATCATGTGTTGGATGTTGGCTTTCCCAAGGCTCAATTTGAGCTGTCAGTTTGAGCAAATGAGTCATGTTGTGCAAAAATGTTATAGCACTGTGATGGTGTTCGTGCAGTGGAGAGCAAGATAAGTATCTGGGAAGAAAACTGCCATATGATGATAGCTCTGGGCATACCTGCTTTGTGAAAAAAAAAAAAAAAAGGTGCTTCTACATTAGCATTTCACTTTGGCCCTGCACTTTTGAAGTAAATCCTCCAAGTGACCCTGCTTACCCTGCCCCACAATGTGAAGCAGTCTTGGAGCACGCAAACCAAATTCTTTCTCATGAAATCATGATGTGGTCTGGGAGTTCTTAGCAGCTAACGGGAATTCAGTCTGCAGGAGTATGCTAGAGCTAGTCTGAGCGAACCTCTGACGTGAAGTGACCTGGGGCCACCCTGCTCTTCAGTGCACAGCATAGACATACCTTTATTTGCCTAAGTGAAGTGGAGTTCCTGTCCAAGGAGATGTGAGAAGGTCAAATATTATGGCAAGGGAAGACATGTGAAGTGGTCTGAAAATACTCTGTAAGGAAAGGCACTGGTTTATGTATAACCCATCAATTTATCTGCAGTAGAAACTTTCATTTAGCTTAAAATCTCTAAGACTGGTTCTGTAGGGGAATATTTTGCTAAGAAGCACTACTAGAGCAAAACCTTTAAAGGGTAACGCTGTACATGGCTACAATACCATATTCTGTTTAAACTTGTTCATCATTGTCTTCTTGCATGACAGCCCTGGCATTTAAAATATGTTAAGGGTGACACAATACTTTCACCTGGTGCAGACATATATCACTGGAAGGATGTTCTCATAAACAAAGTGCTGCAGGCTATGATCTTATCATTCTCCTCTTCCTTCTTCTCAGTTCAGTTCAATGACAAACATGTATTTCTCTTTGCTCCAGTTTCTGATCTAGAGAAGCCTGGTGTTGGAGCATCAGGTGATGTTGCAAATCAGGAATGACAAACAGTGGTGGTTTGGCGGGGGGAAAGCAACAGAGGGGCCAGCAAGCATGCAACATATTCCATCATGCTTCTGCTGGTGCACCAATTCTCCATGGTGCTGCAGTTTCCTAGCATGAGAAGTTTGCTCACGTGCATGCCTGCACATGCACTGGGTTGGAGGCCTTTTTTGAGAAAGACACAAAGCAAATTAGAGTGTTCACATGTAATTAGCTGACTATTAGTGTGGTTCAGTCGAGGCGATAGGCAGACAGTAAACTTTGGAGATAGTTCACAGATAAAGGAGACTGAGGGTGTTCTAGAGAAAGCTGGAGGTAATAGTTCAGAAGAAAAATTCCTGACAAATTGAGCAGGCATCTAGGGATGTTCTTGCCCTACCTCATTAGCACAATACAGTATAGCTCTCCCCAGCCCCCCCCCACCAAAGCTTAACCCTTCCTGGCATCCATGGCTCTTTCTCCCTGGTTAGTCCACTTTTAAATTAGTTAAGAATTAATCATAATTTCCTGTTTAAACACATTAGTTTGGACTAAGACTGTGAAATTCCCTGCCTATGCTTCCTGCCCTCCTCCTTGTGACTGTCTGAAACAGGGACTATAACCCCTGTAGAGGCTGGACTATCTCTAGTTACTTATCTAAGCATGTAAACGACCAGGTCTAGTGAAAATGTTATCAGTTATCATTGGACTTGTAAAGAAACCCAAAGTGTGCCTGAGTTCAAGTCTTTGCAACTTCTATGAAAATGTGGCTATTTTACTAAATCTTTGTGCTAAATTAAAATGTCATTATATTTTTCTCTCATTTTATAGCTAGCAGGGAAGTGCTTTTTTCTGTCCTTTGGGAGTTTTCAAGATTTCTTTTTTCCCAAGTAATTCTTTGGCTAACCAATAGGCTGCTAAAAATAAATTAGACTGAGTCATTTGCTTCAGTAATTTAAAAATATTTCATTTTTTTGCTTTCACTTATAAATTATAAATTAAAATCAAAACATGATTCAAAGTAAATAGATATTTTTCTAAATTAACATTTATCAGGACACTTGCAATGATTTTGAAACCTCTTTAACATCTTTTCAGTTGAGAAATTTCATGAAAACCACGTGGTTTCCTCTTAATCTTTTTGCCTTTTTGGCATATTCCAAGACAAAGTTTTCATCAAAACCCCAGGAATAATCCACTTTTATCATCAATTCAGTATCTCAGGGTGTTCTTGCTTGAGATGGCTTCTGAGGAGGAATAATTGAGAGCCTCATGCTCTGAGTTGATCCAGCACAGAAAATTTCAAATACTACTGAAATTATCCATAATTCTGAGCATCTGTTTGTGCAAAAGGTTATATTTCTCAAGGCCTGTACAATATGGCCTGTTGCCCTTTCCATTACACTCAAATAGGACAGATCTAAAGTGCTTCTGTTGAAGTAGAATTTGTCATAGGTTTCTCACAACTCATAGGCTCTTTCTTTGCCAGTGTGTAAACTCTTCAACAATTCATTCTGCTGCAACTCCATCCTGCAAGGAAGATATGTGCTTGAGATCAGAAGAGATGTTCCTCTTTTTTGTCATGCCAAACACAGGATTTAACAGTATCAGTGGTTAAAGCCATATTCATTAATGCTATTTTTTGCAGCGAAGGAATCACTTCTTAGGGCACAATTAACAACATTCAGTAAATAGTAATTCTTTAACCCCCAAAGAAAATCGCTGCTGCTTAATGCTCATTTATTCAAGGCTTATGTAGGTATCTGCTGTGAACAAGACTTTGAGAAAATTCTCTACAGAAGAAATATTCAATCAAGGGTGAGGGATTGTGTTGATGTTCTGGTGCATCTTGAAGGAGGGAACCTTCTGCTGTAGATCTCAAGTGATGCTCGAAAGGAAGAACAGTATGTACAGAGAGAGCCAGCATGCCAGTGGCCAAGAACCTAGCACTAGAGATAAAGCCTGGGGACTCTGTCAAGGTAAGGGCCCTCACAAGCCACTCAGCAAATTCTTTCTTTGCAACTCTTGCTGCTGTGCTTACCTTCTTCCCGAGGCCCGTCCTGCTTGTTTTCCTCAACCAGCTCTGCAGAATGACAAAAAAATTGGGGTTTTCACAGGTTTCTGGAGAAAGGAACATGTTTTCAAACAACTGTTTGTCTTGCCTGGAAATAAGTGTACTGGGTTAGACCAAAGGTCCAGCTAGCCCCTTGCTATGTCGGCAGCACTAATTCTTCTGACGTATTTTCCTTGTTCCTATCACCAAGAATATTTAATGCTACCAAAGGAACTGTCTTCCATGAACTTCTAGCCCCTTTTGGATATTCTGTGGCAGAAAGTCCCACAATTTAATTGTGTAGCATAACAAATATAAATTTTTGTCCACTTTAAACCTCTCTTGCTCCTTGTACTAACATAGTTAACAGATATTCCCCTCTTCAGAACATTCTTCATAACATGTCAACCTCAGCCATCTCCTTTCAGAGTTCTAAATTTATTTAGCTTTTCCTTGTGTAGCAGCAGATACATACAATTACCCACAAGACAACCACTATCAAGCTCAACTGTTGTTACTGAGACTGAAACTCTTCCAAAAATTAATTTATTTAAAATAATCCTAACAGTGGAAATATCTGAAGATCAGGCAGATCCATAAAACCTGCCCGCAGCAAAATCATGCAATTAGAATCATGCTCATAAGTGTTGGAGTCTTAAAACATTAATAGATCATTTTAATGGAAGGAGTTATTAAAATTGTATTTGATTTGCATTATTACAACACTGAATGCACTATGGAAAACTGAGTTCATGAGAAGCACAGCACAAAACAGATTCTTATTATCTGAGTTGAAACTTTAAAATAGAACATACTTGAATTTTCTTTAGTTTTTATTCCTCTTCTAAATTGATAAGGACTCATGTTTCTATATTAGAAGTAGAAAATGAGGAAGATAAGAAATTAGCTGAAGATGGAAATAAAGCTTCAGAAAAGTAATTTGAGGAGCAAAAAAATCTTTCTCAATGTAAGTAATTTTTATCATATATGAGATGTGTTGTTCGGATCATAACCACTATCAAAAGTCCCATGAATTGCAGGGTTTCTGTAGATGATTTAGGAAAGAGTTGCTCCAAATGTGGAAGCAATTATAAAGAAATTCATGACTCATCAGTACGCATTCTTTGTTTTATTTCTATTACAAGTAGACTGTCATTTCTGGATCCCTATCTGACATCTTTTCCATTGGGCACTTACCCTCCCTGATGTGTTTATAAAATTCCCCATTTCCAAGACATCACCAGCAGATCTGATGGACAAACATCCAGTAGTTTGTTGGAGTCAATAGAATCATTCCCATCATTTCCAGCAGATTTTGGAATCAACCTGCAAAGATTAAAAAAAAAAAATCTAAGCATAGCCACTAAATGGGGGAGGTAATACAGTGAATTCACTCTGCAACTGAGATATTTTTAGGTTTGTATTCTTTAGAATCCCTGTAAAGGTACATCCCTCATGCACAGTTATCAAAAAGAACATTTAAGCATTTAGATTTGAGTTGATTTAAGCCAATAGAGAAGTGTGCTCTTCATTTTTTCAGGGCAGTGCAAATGTGTAGAAATGGTGTCTTCGTGTTCAAAAGTTCCATATAATTTAGGCCTGTGCCAGTAAATTAAACAAAGAAGAGTACTTCTATTAAAAATAGAAAGTATTCTGTAGGAAAAAAAAATATTCTCTATCTTCTGAAGTTAAAATATGGTATAAAATTCAATGATCAGCCCCGTAGCAGTTGTAAATCATCACAGAAATGATGCTGTAACACTTCACATGATATTACCAAATTGTCTTGCTGGTAATTAAGAACATCCTCTATGGAATAAGGACCAATGACAAAAGAAAGTATAAGTTGATATTGTCCCAGCACACATAAGTGGTAGACAGAAATATTCATGTGCGTAATCTTACACCTTGCCTACATGATACCCAGTGGGCTAAAGTAATAGCATACAGAATTATCTTGGAAAAGGCAATTCTCAACAGTAACTAAAAATCTTATGAGTTGTCTGTAAGTTTCTCATTATACATGGCAAAAGAAGAAAATTAAACTAACAGGCATGCACTTGGAAAATGTTTCTTTAAACTTTCTTTAAAAATCCAGAGCATTGTGCTCAAATGTTTTTCAAGCCCAAGTTTTCTCTTTTTCATCCCAAGAAAAACAGTATTCCTTCTTTTTCCCTATTTCTTTTCCTGGGTTTATGATGTCTGTTGTACAGCCCAGGGAAACAAGTGTAATTTCTGTTACTCACAAAGGTAATGAAGTCAGTCTGATAAAACATGGCAAACTTTCGCTCTGAATTTTTGCTGTAAGTTTTAGGGGGAAGGACACCTTGTATTCAGTACCCATTTCCATGAGGAGCCCTATAAGCCATGCTGTTGGCTACAGCACAGTTCCTTTAACCTACCAAAATAATGAGCCTTTTCCAAAATTAGACTTTTCTTTGAAAACACAAATGCTTCCCTTCCTCAGTATTAAAAGTGCATCTCTTCTGATCGTTGCAAAAGTTATTTTAACAGCTTCCTTAAGGAGATGTCTATTTTGAACAGCAGTTTTAGGGCTGGGATCTCAGATATTCATGAAACCTACTTTGACCTGTGTTGTGGCTTTCCCCAGTATGTCAAGGATTTTTGATATCAACACTTGGTTTTAATTCAAATTAAGTCACGATGAGGATGCTAGGTCTAATTGTCATTTAATGAAACATACGGATGATGACCAATTTTGTTTTCTCATTGTGGATATTAAGATAAATTTTGTTTCCACTATCCCCCCCAAAAAAATTCAGAAATAGTCAACTAAGGGAGGAAAAGCATAGTGGTGAAGGATGCTTTGATGCATGTGTTTAAAATGTCCTGTAAGTCCAGAAAAAAACAGAATCATGATGTCATAACCAGATGACATCAGAAGACCAAATATTTACCATATAGGAAGAAGGAAAAAATAATAGTTTGTTTAGATTACTTGTGGAATCTTTATTGAAGATATTATTGATATTCTAGATTAACAGAAATAAAAAAAGAATTAGGCATTTATGTGTGTGATTAGCCTTTGATCTCATTAGATGTAGAAGGTGGAAAATGCTGTGTATTAGAGGTTCCTGAGCAAGAACTATTATCTAGGCACCAAGTGCAGACATGTTACAATCAGAAGACTTTTTCAGAGGTATGAAAAAAAAAAAAATCTACAGGAGGTAAAAATATTTGACTGCTTCTCTTGAAGCCTTCAAAACCAAATCTGGATGCCTCACTGTAAGGCAGGGTCCAGGAGCACCATCCCTCCAGGAGTTCTGATGAGGAAGTCTCCTGATCTCAAGACCTGCACGGTCCAAGCAGGGGTGTGTTTGATGCTGTTAACTTTCTGAAGCTGTTTAATGTATTAGACTCTTTCAAGCTGTTGGTATCCTGATTTCTCTAGTATCATGTGATGTGGGAAGTGTAGCCTTTTTCCCTAATACGAGAGAACATACAAGTGTACGCATATTAAGAGTAGCAAAATGCTGCCTGTTGTAAAACAGCAAATATTTTGTATAGAGGGGGAAATTCTGCAACCTACCTACTAAATGAGCAGCACAAACAGTTTCTTATATATGGACTAGAGTGAATTCATCCTATTTTATGCATATTAGAGCTTTGCAAATCTCCAGAGTTTTGTGTTTAGCAAAGCAGATGTGCAAATGGAGATCCTGGTGACCTCACCTCTGAGAATCAGGCCTTTGACATGCATTAACTCTCCTGCTGACAGCAAGAGATGTGTGGATCAGTTGGCATTTCACACCTGCAACTAATGTAGAAGTTGTAAGGATATAAGTGAGCATTAGGAATAGAAGTGATGCTTTGGACAAGAACCAGCTATATTTAATGGGAAAGGTGCAAATCCACATTACGACTCAGGATATGTATTAGCTGCAGCCCTTCTTTAACCTGGAAAGAAAGAATTATATCCAAGGGAACTTACCTCAAAGAGTTTTTTCTTTCCTCTGGCAGAAGTGATGATTAGGCTAAAACTGGCCATTGTTTTTATCTGTAGTTGGGGAATACAGGATTTCGTTCACACAGCTTCAGCTGGTAGGCCAGTCTCTGTTCAAGATCCTGATCTACTGTTAATACCTCTTCACAATCAATAGAGAATGAGTAGAGCTGAGGACTTTGCCTTGCTCCTTTGGCCTGGATTGGTAAATCTGTGGGGTGTTGGTGGTGAGATCTTACTGAACTGCACAAGTTCTCCAACTCCCCTTCACCTTGAGAAGTCTGTGCAGGCTCCTAGGGCCAGGAATTGCAACAGCTTTTCACCTGCTATTTTCTTGTTGGTAACAGATACTCTGCATTGCTCCTTGGCCTTTTGGACCTCTACTAATGCTGCAGCATGGTCAAGGCTATATTCACTAAAGCAAATCTAGCAACTGCAGGGCATTTGGGGTTGGATATGCCCTGTAAGATATATTGTTGGATGGGTAGAAAGGTATCATCACCCTTTATATCAGCTTGCTTTAGCCCTGGGCATTCATCTCCATTTGGTGGTTTCTGGAGGTTTCTTTGTCAGTGTCTAACAGGTGGCTGCTCTGATGCCTCATGGCTTTCTTCCTGGCTGAGAAATGTCACAGATGGAGATGAGCAGTTTTGCCTCTTCCTGCCAAGCATACAGGGTGGGAAAAGGCTGCACTGGCATATCTTTCCTTGAAAAGTCAAAGGATGCTCCTGTCACCAAAACAGGCCCCTGGGCAGTTACGTGACATTCAGCTTGAGAAAGGAAACCGGTTTGTCATCTCATTGCTTAACAGCGTGATCTCAAGCCAGAGCTGAGGTGCACCTATGGGTGCAAGAGATTAGATTACATTATTAACACTATAGTCGTCGTGTTCTGAAGATATTCTGGTTTCCAACCTCAACATGTGATACATTAAAAATATGGTGGAACTGCCAGTTACATGAATACTAATTTATAGGTTCTCCTACCAAAGAAAACAAAGTATCTCTCCCTACTAATCCTCCTGATTTCTGTTAGACAATACAGCAGTTCCAAAGCAGAGGAGACCCCTTGTCCTGAGAACAGCATATACATGTAGGAAGGGTGATCCTACCCAGAATAATGTAAGCTACAGATAAAGTATGTGTGAATAACTTTGTGTAAAATGATATTATGTGTATATACTCTGGAAAATGTATTTTGGGGGTAGTTGATAACACTGGTGTATATGATTCAAAGTAATGGCTACATTAAAATGTGTAGGAAAGGCACAGAAAAGACAAGGGAAGGTGTGGACAAAAGCAAGGAAAAAAAGAAAAGAGAATAAATGTGGAGACAACTGAAAGTGTGACAGGCAGGATGGGGTAGGACAAATCCAAAGAGTTCATAAGAAGATGGAAACATGCCTCTGACATTGTATCTTTAGTGTTTCTCCACAATGATGCTATAGTGCTTTTTCTACTCTTGATACAAATGAAGCACGGAAGTTCTCCTGATTTTTAAGGTTTTTTCCCCAGTGTAAGATGTCCTTTACACTATGATGAGATCACTGGTGTATTAGTTCATTTTAATCTGTTCAGAAAGAATCCAGGACCTGCGGTGAGGTCATGCCTGCAGTAATGTCTAAAAGGATGGTTTTATGAAGAGAAGGAGAATTTTTCCTTTCATTTAGCAAAACTGCAACAGCATTTGCAGTCCTCAAATGTGTTGGACAAGTTAAGGTTTGGTTATTTTTGTCTGTTGCATGTTTTTGTGAAAGACAGCCTGCTTTGTGTTTTGGTGTTTGGATTTTTTTCCCCCCCCAAGTATTGCATAAATCCAACAAAGGTTGTGGACAAAGCCCCCTGCTAAAGGAGTGCTCCATTTGAGCAGTCATCTAGAAGCTTCTTTACCCATGGTACCTCACCAGCCCTACTGGGTAAGCAAATCTGATTCCTGTGATGACCCAAATGTCCCCACGTTAGACCTTCTCCATCATTCGGAAGGCAGATGCCCAAGAACATTCTAGCTCCCATCTCTTTCAAGGAGAAAAATCTTTGGGGCACCCCCCCAGGGCTATGATATCACTATTTAATATGACGTATTTGTGCCTCATGGATCAATGGAGGAATGCCAGGCATTAATTTGGACTGTGACATTTCAGGCAATGACAGTGACTCGGAAGAACTTTCACTGTTATACTGATTTTACCTCCAGTCTTTTCCACTCTCTGTTTGCTAAGTGAAGTGGCAAGGCTTAATGATATAATTCTGAAAGGTCTCTGGATGGATTTAGTACTGGAAAGAAATATCTAGACAGATGGAATCATATGTCTCACTTTACCATGGCCAATGTATTGTATTTTAATGTGTTCTAATGAACTTAAAAATTATTCCCCAGTGTGCTTGCTGCCTGGGTCAGAGGGGTTATTTTGAGTTTGCCATCTTCCTGGATTCTTGAGATAATTCCCTCCGGATTTGTTGGGTCAACAACAAAGTGGTGATAACACATACACTGCTGCTTTAATCCAGTCCTAGGCTTTCTCCCTCTTTGCAGTGTGGATTTGTGCATGCTAACAGTCACACTGCTCCTAGTCTAACAACTTTAGGGCATTAGTGCAGCACAAAACCAGTTCCCCTTTCATACCTAGAGACCAAACATCCTGGATGATCCGTTGAACACAGCGGATGCCACAGGTTTAGTTTTGCTCAAAGAGTTTAAGAGCTTTAGTTACCCAGAGAGGAGTGGGAGATTAACGGTGTTCATTGATAGTGATAGGGAACTGTGCACTCTAAATCCCATCGCAAGCAAAGAAGAGCCCACCTCTGCATACTACTAATATACATAACTATAGAAAGCCTTCCTGTTTAAAAAGGCTAATTAATAATGCTTAGCAGTCTGGATTTCTAAGTATGAATTGTCAGGGCTTTCAGCAGGCTTAGGAAGGTGGGGAAACAGGTTAACTTTGCATTGTTTAAAATTACAGGGTTTAAACTTGTTTAAAATGATCAGCAGATAGGGTTTCCACGCCAGCTTTGAGACATTTGTTCTCTTTCATTTGTACTAAAATTTCAGCTTGAGCTCACATTGTCATTCTAGCCAGACCGCTTCTCAGACGAGCTAATTTGTCTACCTGTGTTCCATTTTAGGCCTTGGTTTTAATTTGAGGATGATTCCTGCTAATACCAAAGACTGGATAGGACATCCATTAAAAGTCTACACAGCAATTGAAATGGAAAATTCCAAAAGAAACCCTATTAGAGTTTTTCTCCATCAAATCAACATTACAGACTTCTTATGCATTTCTTAATTAGACATTGATATTAACTGGACTGTTGCATGATTTAAATCTAGCTCTTAATCTCAGCTATTCTATGCTGCTGTAGTTTTTATGACATCCAACTAGCGACTGCTTTATGCATTAATCTATCTGGAAAACCACCTTCACATTTTTTTTGTCTTTTTTTAGAAGAATAAAGGCCCCAAGAAGGAAATGAAAGCTTTTGGGTTCAGCCATTAGTAATTTTCTGCTTAGTATTTGAAAAATTGCTTATTTTAATTGCTTCATAGAAGAAAAAGATATCAAAGCTAACGTTCTTTCTCTCCAAACTTTGTAATTATTTCTCTCAGACTCTTATTTGAAATGCCTTGAAAGGATTTTCATTGAAATGTAGATTTCTTCTCTTTCAAAAGTACTTTTATTCCCCTGTGCTTCTTTCCCTTTTTTCCTAGTGACTTCCTCTCTAGATTTAGAGCAAAATACATAGACTCCAATCTCTGGACACTGTAGCGTGTGTCACTGGCATCATGCCCATGTCCCATAAGTGCCATCCTCTTTAAAACTGACCTTCCCCTGGCCTAGGGACTGTGCTGACAATTGGCCATAGGTCTTAGACAGCCTGGTATCCTTGGCCTTCCTCCACAGAGTGAAGAAGAGTCATAGGTGTTGTAGGGGTTTGCTATATCAGACTCATTCTGAAAATTGCTATGCTGATTCCTAATATCATTACCAAAATCAGGTAGCCTAATGGAAAAGTTTTCTAAATGTCAGTGAACTGAAGTTTGGGGCTGGTGGTGAATTCTAGGGACCTTTGTATAGTTTTGGGTTCTGTTTCCAGTTGTATAAATCCTGAATATCCTAATCCAGGTGGAAATTTGCTACCAAACCCCGTAGTTACTTCTGCATTGCATTTAAACATCAGTAGCACAAAACTTCAGGATCACATTGGCCTCATCACTAATCCTTGATACCAATACAGCACCAGTAGCAAGAAGTACTTTATTTCACCTACACATTTTCAGGGAACATTATTTACTAATAGATTATTATCTGGTCAAAATGATCTATACACTCATTACATCTAGTGTGGGCTTTCATAACTCACAGTATCTAAGAATGAGGCAAAACTCACATTTGTTTATAGTGCAGCAGTTCTGCTCAGCAAAAAAAGGCACAGAGAAAATACTGTCCTAAGCACCTTGTGATCTGCTCTGAGTCCCAGGTGATTTCTCATGCCAGCTCAAAAACATCTTCAAGAGCCTCAGAAGAGTTGGGGACCTGGCTACCTCAGGGACTCCTCAAAATCCAGCAGTTCTCTCTGCAAATATGTGGCCCTGCAAGCCTAGTGCTGTCATGGTTAAGGTTATCTCACAGGGGGAATCTTCACAGTGGAACAAAACATTTTGAGAAGATTGAAATGAAGCTAAAGCATTCTCTATATCAGATTTTACATGCATTTTTTCCAATAACACAAAAGGAAGAAAGAGAACAAGAAAATGAGTTGGAGGAAGATGGAGAAGAGAGATGGTCTATTAAGCAAAGCTACTTTTTTACTCTCTGAATTTAAAGTCCTGATAGACATCTTTATTCAAAATTACTCATTTTTTTATATATTCAGATACTACAGTTTTCAATACTGGGTCCTAGATTTGTCTGGACAGATTACCCTCTTATTCCCACAATGAAACTTAATTATCCTTTTTATATCTTCAGATACTTTCAGTCATTTCCTGAACTGTTTCTGGGGGCAGAGAGCAGCCGATGGGTCAGTCAGTAAAGCAAGTAGTGTGCATCCCTGTTGGCCACCCATTTTTGAGGGTAGGAACCCTTTGGCCCCACATCTCCTCAGAACGGTTTTGACCACTACAACCTGTAATTTGCTCAGATCTACTTTTCCTGGGTTGTTTCAGGGTTGGGGTTTTTTTGACTAGGCAGAGACTCATAATTTCCTCAGCACCTTTCTGTGTATTACTTGGAAGCATCTAAATGTGAGTAACTCACCTGGAATCTGTAGAAGGATATTTGTATGATTCATCTGAGACAAGAATAAGCCCTCGTGAAATCCAGGATGGAAATGACTGCATGGTTTAAAACACACCTTCCTGTATCACTGCCATTGCAGCAGGAAGGAATGCATCTGAGTAGTTAAAATTCAAAATGACTAAATAAATTGGTTCAAAGCAGCAGTAGTAGCACAGAGGGTTGCATAAGTTGCTGGTATTGAGTAGTCATTAGACCTTGGGAAACTTCATTGGTTTAATCTGTAAAGAAACCTGTAACATACATTATCTGTTATCACTACCTTCTGTGTCTGAGCAAAACTAATAAAGAGTAGTCAACTCTTTGCAGTAGCATAAAGATAACCCAAAGACTTGCAAGTACTACAGAGAAAATCATAAGTATCCATCCAACTTCTGAGAGTTATTTTTTAGCTCTTGTTATTTTTGTAGAAGTCTGTTGTTCAAATAAGAAAGTAAAGAAGTGTTACAATAAATTAAATATAAATGGGCTTAAGAAAAACCATCCAGTTCATGAGAAAGTAGAGAGATAGCACAACTGCTGTGTGTTACAGAATCCTTTATGAATGAAATGCTAAATCCCAAAGGGCTGACCTGGTAAAATAATTGCAATATATAAACAGAGCAGGTGTTGCTGTGGCACACAGGTATGCTTTATTGGCTTGACCAAATAGAGGTCAAATGCAGTTTCACAACTAGGCTGGGATTAACAACAGACTTTGTACAGACTTTATACATTGTATAAAACCCAAATTAAACAAAAATTCACTTACCCTGAAATAGTATTCAAATTCTAGTCACTCCTCTGTGTGAAAGTTGCTTCTTCCAAATCCAACTTGTGACTCTGGCCTGAAAGCAGGGAAGAGGATGGCCTGGTATCACTGAGACCCCATAGTCCATCACACCAAGACCAGAGACAGAGACGACACTGCAAAATAAAACACAAGTTTCTCTGTCACACCCAACCTGCATTTTTTCCTGATGAGTTTACCACTCTTAGTAATTTCCACTAGCCTGAGAGAACAGATAATGTTGTCTATAAATATGATAAATAGTGCTTTAAAGGATGTGGCATTTATTCAACTCATTGTTTGGTGAGTCAAGACAAATATAAAAAGAAAACCTGTCTAAAACAACAGGATCCTGAGACAGAGGGTCTCAGGCCATGTCGCCCTTTTTGCTGCCATCTCAGGCCAGCAACTTCAACCTTCAGCCTGGGTGCATCTGTCTGCCCCCATAAAGCAGGTAGTTAGCACCTTTTATAGGGCTCTTACAGTACAGTCTGTACAGCACATGGCAATAAACTAGGTCCTGATCTCATCTGTGCCCTCACTCCGTGTGACTGGAAAATGAGTGATAAAAAAAATAATAATAAGCTCTGAATAATTATGTATTGTCTTTATAGTGAAGCAGGTCTTGAGCATGGTGAGCTCTCCGCTGGGAGAAGCCCTGTTTAAAAAAATCTCACTGACATAAAAATGAATCGGAGCCTGTCACATGAATGGCCTGCATTTACTATTCTTTTCACTTACCTTCTAGTCGTTCATTTTCTGAGCTGATTTGTGCCTGTTCCCTGGCTGTCAGCAGGAACTGGGTAACAAGAACTTGCTGGAAATGGAATATTAGACAAACAAACAAACACAGAAAGAACTGCTGACTTGACGGATGCATTATTACCACCATGATGTGAAACTATCAAACAACAAATGCAACTTCTGAACGTCTCATGATTCACATCACATATAGCAAGGGAGAAAAGGGAAAGAGGATTTTGACCAGCACCAATGAATTTGGAACACTGGATTTTGAGATCATAAGAAATTCAGGATGGGTCCAGATTGAATTCTTGGTCTGAGCAGCAGATGTTCTCCTTCCTGTAACCACTGCAGCTTTAAGCACTGCATCCATCATTTGTAAAACAGCAGCGCTTGGATCACTCTGATAGCAAGGGCCACTCCACTATAGTCAAGAAAATCAGTCAGCATCTTAGTTTTGGGATACTGAAAACATCTGGGAAGTTCAGGAGAAGGCTTCTCTCTTCCCAAGCTCCTGACAGCTCTAAGTGTGATACCAGGGCTGCCTATCTCATCTGGGAGATGAGGAAGACACGCGCTATCTAGAATTTGGAGGCCTTTCTTAGCACAGGTAAGAGTTCATACCTGCTGCACTGGGCCTGTCCATCTCCCCCAGGGAGACGGAGCAGAACAGAATAGGGTAGAGGCAGAAACACCAGGAGTGACCTAATGCATGTTTTGGTGGGAAGGAGAGATCAATTATGGGGAAAAATCTGCTGGCCATTAAGTGTCCTGGGGCACCTATTGTGACACTGAAGCAGTGAGTTTAAGCCTGGCTTTAAGACGTCTGCCCTAAGGAAGCATTTGCAATTGAGACTGCGTCCTCTTTTTCTTAACTCTCCGATTCCCATGGGCCAGCAGTTGCCTTGCTAAATGAAATGCTTCTTTAGGGAGATTGGCTGGCCCTGGGGATTGGTAATGCAATATAGTGCCTTTCATCTCTCACCCATAAACCCAAGTCAAACAGAGTTTGGTAAATGGCCAATAACCCTTACCATCCCAGGGGCTGTTTGGTGACCTGTGCGAAATGTGGAGGGTCATCGCTGCGTCTGTTTACTAGAAGCCAAGTGTCAACTTCACCATAAAAAGGGACACAGTTACTACTCATTATCACCCAATTTAACATTCTTAAACCAAGAGAATGAGCCCAGAAAACTCAACCATCTTCTTACCCAACCATGGTGGTCCCAGTACATCAGGGCTTGAAATACATTAATGAGGACAGTTGCATTGTGGCAAACCAGGCTGCGCCTCTCCTGTGGACAAGAAATCCAATCCTCAACTACTCACAGGGCACAGGATCACAGATCTCCACATATCTGTGTGGAAAACACCAGGAAGAATGGTTGGGTTTAGGTGCAGCAGGCACTGAAGCATCCCCCTGAATTTACAGAAAGGTGCAGACTTCTGCAAATCTGCATTTAGGATCTTAAATAAACCTAGGAAACCTGCACAGGGACACAGCCACCAGCACTGATAGAGTTAATGCGCTGAGAAATCCTTCACTGGAAGGCTCTGTTCCTTCACCCGTCATGAATATACTGTTCTGGTTACCAAAATAGCTGTATTTGGAAGGGTTGAAGGCCAGAAGCTCACTGCGGTGCCCATTCTTGCCCTATGCACTGCTCATTTTAAGGTCAGACCTTTAACATCAGAAACCTGTTAGAAGAAAGAGGAATCACTTTAAAAGTTGTTGCCACTCTGGGAGTTACCCTGAAAGGTCCAAGAGGGGAAAGGGAAGGGCAGGGGCAGATAACCACTTGGCCACATGAAAAATCAGCTGCCCCTATATTCCAACAGATCTACTTAAACCTCTGAGCTCCCCTCCCTCCTCCCAAAATTCCACTCAGCTTGCTCTTCGTGTTTCTAGTCACCACTATCATTTTGTACCCCCCTCTATGCCATAGCAGTGACAAAACTGTCAACTCCGAGTTACTGTTCAATCCCTACCTTGATTAGATCCATTAATTTGGTATACCTGTGTTAATTAAACAGAAGATGGCAGGTGCAGCTTTTACTTCTTATTCTTTTGTGCAGTTTTTTTTTTCTTTCCTGGGGTTTCACAGGTTGAGGAAAAATAACAATACAGACATACCACACATCATATTTCAGCTCAGCTGATAAAGCTATTTTACCCATACAGAGGTCCATGATTTTTTTATATATTTTTTTTTACATGTATCACAGTATAGACTTAATTACCCTGCTGCTACTGCTGCATGGCAGCTCCTCTCACTTTTTTTTTTTCATTTGTATTATTTGCAAGTCGTAATCATGTTTTCCTGTCATCCCCAAGCAATGTGTGTGCGTGCGTACAGGGAAATGCCAAGCCTGGAAAGGAAATTTGATGCGTATCCATGAATTGGAGTTTTCAAACTTTGGCTGAAGATTAGTACATGTAAACATAGCTCTGCCCCCTTCATCTTGGATAATTGGTCACAAATGCTACTTGACACTTCTCGAATCAGACACTTTACATACTTCTGAGCATAGCTGAACTTTTTTGGCAGGAATTAATTTGCTTTGCAACTCAGCCACTCATTCCTGGCCCGATCCCTACTCCAGCCATTTCAGTGCAATGTTCTGCCAGTGCAAGAAGCAGAGGCAGGACCAGATCTGCTTGCTAACGTTGACAAGCCTGGCTTTGCTGACTCCCTTGGAAATACAATTGCTCCACTAACATTCTGCCCTTCACCAGCCCTGGTTAACATCTCAGAGCAACAAAGGCAGCAACGGAGCATCACCAGAAGATGTGGTGATGGCAGCAGGCCCTGGCATACCAGGACCTCTTCCCACAGCAGCACCAGATTTATGGGAAGTGGCCACAGATACCATCCACCCCCAAAGAGCTTTCTCCTACCTCTCCTGCAAATGGTGCATGCTCCAGCAGAGAAGGGGAATCCATTTCTGAAGTACCGATGAAGCCTGCAGTAGCTACAGACCTTCATGCTATTAAACAGCCTCCTGTTTGCTCTGACATTGCTGTGTGTTTACTCACCGTGCACCGGTACTGCGAGCACTGAGCAGACCGTATGCTGGCTCAGAAGGGTTGCCAGGTCTCAGGGAGCATGACTGCACCCATTCCAGGAGGGGTTTGGGGCAATAACGTGTTCCATAAAGATTTTCATTAGGAATAATGTATTTTATCCGGTGATTTATTTCTGTCCAGCCCCTGGACTAAATGGCAGTTTATCAGCATATCCATGTACATCTATGAATAACCAATGGAAAATATCATTCACCCTTTATTCACTGGGATGTTGATAAGCTGAAGCATATTAAAAATGTTTGTCAGTTTGTGCTTGTCAGCTATCGAGTGGGATGTGTGCCAGCATGCCCTCCTCGTGCTGCCTGCTTCGTCCAGAAAATGAAGAGAAAATGATGAAACAATGTCAGTTCTATAAGGGGGCAAAGCTTCACAAGGGTTATTTTAGCATTATTGTCTTGCTCATCACTAACACTAAATCTGTAAATTAGATCGAGCTCCTACCTGCAAAAGCAAAGGATGAAACTTTGCACCATGCTTCAGGTACAGACCATAAGAGGAGCAAATGCCTGGTCATGCGCTCATAGTTGGCTTGGTTCTCAGGGCTTCATACACCACAAAGGACTGACAAGGAGGAGCCTGGACGGGAACAGTTCGCAAGGTGTTTCTCCAGCCTCTGGTAGTTTGTGCCGTGACTGAGAGCTGAGCCACCACCCAGCGACAGTCAGGGAACCAGCTGCATCCGCTCTGTCTCTGTGTGCTCAGTCCCCACACTTTCCAATCACCGTCTTGTGATGGTTCACCCCTAGAAAAGAAGGGTAGCTGGTGTTAGAAGAGAGATGGCAGATTCACTGCAAAGAAGTGCCCTTATTGCCCCTGATTTTGCTGTGGAGTAATGCAAGAGAAGACATTGTGTGTTAGTATGCCTTGGGTTTTCATAGAGCCTTACCTTAAATTAAACAGACAGAGAGGTATCTTTCTTCTTCCTGTTTAACTCTGATATTGGAACTATTATGGGGGTGGTGGGTATGACATTCACAGGTGAAGAAGGCACCAACTGGCAAGGAGATGCAACACAGCTCTAAAGGCTGAGCTAAAGAGGAGGTTTAGCTTCCATTGCTATTATATATCACTATATAAATTTAGCTCTCGGGTCCTAGACATTTTAAAATAACATGTCTTGTGTTAGAATAGAAGAGTATCAGAAAAAGTGAATTACAGGTTACAGTCTTCTGGTATTTGCAGTAAAAGAACTATTATCGTAATTACACCTATAGAGTGTTCATTTATGTTGTTATTAGGGGAAAAGGACCGTAGAATAGGATGTATGGAAAGAAAATCCTGTAGAAGGGAGAGCCAAATCATTTAGCTGGGACAAAGAACTATGATGGCTGCTCAACACGTGTCTGCTTTCATCATGTGTGTGTGTGTGGATCCGCAGTGTCCAACGATTTAGGAGAAACCTTTATAGGTCACTGATACCTGGTACAAAAGGGAACAAACCACAGCACACAGAAAGGCCTGAGCTCACACACAGACCCCTGGATTGAGAGCGGGGTGCTTTTGTACTGCTGAACATCTCCACAGTCTATGCTAGGTGAGAATGGAAATTGCCCAAATGATTCCCTGAGCTCAGCACTTCACAGGCAAAAACAAAACCCTTTCCCACCCCTTAAAAAAAGAATTAAAAAAACAATCGGACCCAGACTCTTGAACATTTGAAATGAGACCCAAAAAAATATCAGTGGAAAGGTGAACCTCCATTTTCATCATTATATTGTGGCTGGGGCTAACTGGACACTATTAGTACATAGGTACCCGCTGCTGCTAAACCCAGAGCGTTGCCTCTCAGATGTCATTACCAAACGAGAGTGAACTGTTGCTTCAGGCTAAAGATTTACTTGCTTAATGCCTGGTGTCATCAACAAATTCAGGCTGGCAATGACATCCTACTTGTCCTGGCTAATATACAGCTTTGCACTCTCCTTGTTTCACTTCCCATTCGAACTTCAGGCTTAGTGTTAACGTCTCCCACTAACCAACGTTACAGCTGAGGTGAATGAAGTGATGAATGAACACACAGTTTGCATGTAGATAATTCGAAGTCCGGTCAAATATATCACATTATTTAATGTATCATCATTATGTCTAAACAGTATTATTTCATCTCTTCAGTGCCCTGACACCAAGGATGAGTTGTGTTACACATTTTGGTTGAGATTTGTTTTCTAAAAAATGATGGAACCACTTGGAGTTTAAATCAATAAGTTAGTAAGTTGTCCTCACTTGAGAAAATTCTTGTGTCAGGAGTAAAACTCCTTGTTTCGTTGTGCTGCAAGAAATAAGATGATATTTAATTATGACAATTCAAACTCATCTGGTTTCTCTGACTGCAGACTATATTGATTTACAGTACTAATACAGAAAAGGTGGAATTAAAAATCTGGTTTATTTAGAAGCTTTCTTTTTCATAAAAATGTCTGTTCAGCTCATTTTTAAATTTGATTCCTTCTCCCAAGTGAATTACGCTGCATTTTTGAATCTCAAAAACTGCTTCTGCACGATAACAGCTGATTGAAGTACCAGCATAGTTCAGTTGTTTTGATTGTAAGATTTTTGTTTGTCACTTTATCGGACAATGGTGCTTGCAAAAGAAAGATTAAGAGCACCAAAGACCGAATTACTGACCACAGTTACTGTATGAGACTTAATATTAGGATAGGACCACAGTCTGTAAGATCAGTGGCAAATGAAATCAGCTCTCAGGCAGAATCAATGTTTTGCTCTGAAAAAACAGTAAGGAAAAACCGTGCCAGTGTTTCAGCATGACAAATGAACTTAGGCAAGTTGAAGATAATCATGATTATTTAATATTCCACAGCTTTACAACTCGATATTCTGTGGACAAAAGATCAGAAGGCTGCTGAGTCCAAAGTTTTGAATCTTTGGGTCAATATGCTTCTCATGTCTTCAGCATTTAGTTTAATTTAGGAGGAAACAGTTCTGAGCTAAGATAAGATCTCAAACAAAATTGACATGGACTCACAACATGGCCTAACATAACAATTTAATCTATCCTGTGCTTCCCCTGAAAGAAGGCTTAATAACTGTGGTATGATTTCACCTGCTGCTTCTAACATTTGCTCATTCTTTTTTCCTGAGCAAATTTGGATTATCAGATGGCGAGCAGCTTTGTTCATAGTAGACAAACTTGAATTCATTTAGGATTAATAACAATGGGTTCAGTCCTGGATTCAATGGCAGTTTTAACGAACAGAGTCTTTGGAAGACAAATATTTGTTTGTGTTAAAGAGAAATAATTAATTCTCACTTTTCCTGGGTATCAGGTGATTACAACACATATCGCAAAAAGCTTTCCCTGCATATCCAGCTTTGAACAGAAGAACAGCAGGAAGGTTCCCCGAGCCCTGGCATTGCAGGTCAGGCCATTTGGACCTTATTATTTCAAAATCTGAAGTTTCACAATGAATAATCCGGTGTGCAGAAAAACGTGTCTCTTACTCACAGTGTTATCTCAGGCCCTCTTGGTGATCTGACGCTGAGGAGTAAGGAGAGAGAAAGGTCCATGTTGCTGGGATCCATCAGCAGTCGTAGGTCGAGATAGGACTACTCAGATGGAGGAATCCAGGCTGGGTCTGGATTTTGACCCAATCCTCTCCATTGTCTTAGACGTGGGCATCTTCCAAGTTCCTGTGGGAAATCCTATGGTTTTTACTACTTTCCCTGTCTCTTGGGAAGCAACCAGAGCACACACCACCACCGTACCCAGCCAGGGAGGAGCTGGCTGAGCTGCCAGGCTGGGCTGTGCTACCCAAAACCAAGTACCCACTGACCTCAGTAAAGATTAGCAGACTTCAGTACATTTACCCAGAGGCAATTTTACCCTGGAAAAACATCACCCACGTTGCTAGAGTTTAGGACAACAAATTAGAGCTTTTCATAGGCACTGGAAGCTTTTTTGCTCCCCCTCCCCAGCCCCCACTCCCGCTTAGTAACATCCAGTTGCTTAATTCCATTTGAAATCACCCAGGGTAGGCACCTAAATAATCTTGTCCTTCATGCCTGTCAACATCTTGAGGCACCTAACCACCTTTAGAGATGTGGTGTGAAAGCTTTGCGAGCGATGCAATCCAGGAGGGAAACAAAAGACAAGTATCCCTATTTGCTGCCCAAGAATCCACAAAGAATGCTGCTTCAGCTCTGCTCTGATTTCTAATTAGATTATGAGTGATGTAGGACTCTGAAGCCAAGCTGGAGTTTGTGCTAGCACTTTGCATGTATGAATGACAAAGGGACACCACTTTCATATTGATTTAAGCAAGCCAGTAGAAGAATGTTTAAACATCAAGTGCTTGATGCCCCGGTTTGCCAGAGCACCTGGAAATATCAAATTGTTTCCAGGTGTCCTGCCATTAAGACAGGCTTGCTGCTTTTACAGCCACACACACAAAATGTGGCTCCCAGTTCCACAAATAAAAACTGAGTGGTTTCTGCTCCTAATGCCTCGATAACTCTGACATATTGCAAGTTCTGGAAAGAATTTTAATCTACATAGTTTTTTTAATGGGGAGGGGAGTAGGGTGGGTGTGTGGAGGGGGGGATTTTAAATATGCTGCATACAATTTGTGATGGTCATCTCTAAAATGCAGCTCCATTATCCTTTTCCATTTGGAATGAATGAGGCTAATTAATTTCAGGCCATACTTGATGAGGTCAGCACCATACGAAGGGTGCGTGCTAGACATTGCTAATCTCTTTCAGCTGAGAGTGATGAATTAAAGATGAAGCATTCCTTTGCAGGCCTAATTTAGAATGTATATCAAAAACCTACAGCAAATAATACTATACCCTACAACAAAGGAAAACTTGTTCTCTCAGGCTCCCATGTAGGGTTGATTTTAAAAGCATTTTCATTTCACTTTGGAATTCCAGCTGTGGATGGGTGAAACAGTTCAGAAAATTCAAGCTTTCTCTCTTTCTATTGCTTTTATGGACAAAAGTAGGCAGGGGGGGTGACTAGGGGGAAGAGAGAAACTAGTCGGTGTTTGATCCTGTACGTACTGTGATTCCGACTGTACGCTCGACATTTAGGAAAGCTGCCAGGGTCTTGTGCTCCCCAAGTACCTGTGACGTGACGCAGCCCCCCCCCACAGGGTGCACACAGAAATTTTGCTGTTGGGTTTTTTTTGTTTAAGTCCAAGGGGAAAGCTATCAAGCATCTCGTTTCATTCAGCATCATCTCAAGGATGTTTTGCTGGACATTTCAGGCTTTCCCCTAGGAAGCAAGACAGGTCCGGTAGTTCTGTGGGGTCACTCAATGAGGATGGAAGAGCTTCCAAGCCAACACAGAGCTTCATTGCTCCAAAGGGGGGGGGGGGAGGGGTGGGGGGGGGAAAGACCTCCCGATGCAAAAAGGGTCCCATCACAACTAGGGGCTCAAGTAGCAAAGTCTAAGAGGAAAAGTCACACTGAAAACAGCCACACCAGGTCTGGAAGTATAAATTGCTACAGAGCTCTCTTAAATTTGTTGGGCTTGGGGCTCAGCCAAGCTTTTCCACCTTGCCCCTAGGCACCCCCTGCCCCCCTTCCATCAAGACCACAGGGGTTTACTCCGAGTGAGGGACGGCAGGATTTGGCCCCATGGGTGGCAAGAAATTAACCTTAATTGTCATTTTGGTAAAACAGGGACTATGAAATCCTAATCCAGCCTCAGAAGAAGGCTGAAAACAATAGACCACCAGCTTCCCCACTACTTTGCTCCTTAATACCTGGCAGTTTCTTGAAATTCTTGACAGGTTGCTGCAGCGAGCTGAAGTTCCCAACTGGTGGCCATAAGCGGCTGCCGTCTTTGTATCCCAGTAGTCCTCATTAGAACAAAGCTGCTTCAAATTAAATCCAATCTACATGCCAAATCAATCTTTCAACCCTTTGATTGCTTCTGAAAATATTTATATTTCTTAATAATGCACATTTTGTCCCACAGCCTGTGATTAAACCCAGACAAGGTCCAGAGAAGCCTGAAGTATATGTAGAAGGGGTTATTTTGGACAGGAAAAGAAAGATAAAGAACACAGGTTTTTCCTATTGTGAAACCATTAGAGTGTATAAATCTAGCAATTGCAGTTGTATAAGCATCAGAGTGGGGTTGTAATAAATACAGATTGGAGTATTATAGTAACCAAATGGGGTTTATGGATTATGTTCACTAGTTCATATTTCTCAGCTACTACAATCTAACTAGCATCATGCTGCACCCAGATCTATTAATATTGTCTATTAATATTCTCTTTACATGCTTATGGGGGGGGGGGGAAGTTAGGAATCAACTGCTGCTCTGTGTAAAACAAACATGTTTAAAGAATCATGCCCTCCAAAGAAAAAAATAAACAAGGGGATGCTTTAAAGAGACTCTGTTAGAAGGGCACGGGCTGTGGCTGGCTGAAATCGGCTCCGTTCTGCTTAACGTTAATAACTTCCATCTGAGTGAGAATCTGGCCCTAATGCAGGGCATTCCCTGCGTGAAAATTGGGATGTAAAATGAAGACAATAACTGCTACTATCCCTCACCCGGATAATTTTTTAAGGTGGTAAATGCTAAGCTTTGGCTGGAGATGAGAAACACAAAAAGGCTTTGAAGCTGTGCTTTGTGGTAAATAGTGTATTATTACCTCCTCAAAAAGTAGCATACATCACAGGTGAGAGATGTGGAGATGAAGGGAAGGATACGTTCCTTGGCTGAGAAGTAGCCCAGATAGGGCCTGATCCTCCAGAGCGGGAATTTGCCGTCGATTAAGAAGGTGGTTGTGGCTGAGGACACAGATCAGATAAAGGCACTGTACCTGTCTCCCTCCCTAAACATAAATGACTGCCCTTGTCTATAATAAAAGGGAAAAATTGACTTCAGAAAACATGCCACTATAAATCTCCTGGGATGAAGTAGTCCAATGCCTGGGCGAGACGGAAAGAAATCCTAGGAATTAAAAATATAGGATGCTTATTTAACATCGTTGTCAGCAGCAGCAGCGCATGGTAAATACAGCTAATATGCTTCATCAGTGGGCTAGTAAACGCTTGTGATAGTTTTGCTTGTGACAGTTTCCTCTTTTGTAAGGGAGAAAAGGAAATATTTTCAGTTAAAATATTATTCGTCGATTCTTTCATCGCATCTTTCATTATACTAAGCTGTAATTTCCTAAATATGTTGGGGGGGTGGTATCATTACTATACATATATCATGAGTCTTGACAGCTATTTTGCATGAATATATGATTTGGATGCTCAGTCTTTGAGGGAAAGAGAAGTTTTTTATCATCACCACAACTAAGGGGAATGAGAGTAATGAAGAAAAAAAAAAACCCTCTTACAAATGGGGATGGGTCCGAAATCATGCATGAAACATCCATTTTGGATCAGCCCCCCAGCAGAACATCATATTGTATACCCAGTATTTTCTGAATGTCTTCTATTGTCTGACAACCCTGATTTCACACTGAACTTGGAGTTCATTTCCAAACAGAAGCTTTTTTGTAGAGAAACTTTAAATCATATCCCTTCATGAACACACACATACCATAGAGGATATTGTCTTATTAAAGAGTTTAAGCCTAAAGGTGTATGCCTATTTTTAAAAGAAATTTTCTGATTGTAGATAACTGCTCAATTTGATTTAGTGTCCAATGATAGTGATGGGGTTGATAACTGAGCATTCATCGGTAATTCATCTTGTGCTAGTAGAAATTTACAGCAAAGCAGTGCTTTCCCAACACTGACAAGTCCTATTAATCTTCTTCAGACACATTTCAATAGGTGTCTCCATCTGTGCCCAACATCTAAACACTCTGGCATCACTAGGGACTTGGAGACACCTTCATTTCAGGTTACACTAGTGAAAATGTGATACTAGATTGTATTCTATTTTTAACCTAATTCTCTCTTTTCATTCAATTAGCCTTTCTTGCCTGCATTTTTCTACTCATGTGTAACATCCTTCTCCCAGGAAGAGCTTAAAAATGGGATTTAGTTACTTTAAAAAGGACAAGAGCATCCAAGAGCTTAGTACATAAAAACAGGATAATAAAGCTCACGCATACAGTGTGGAGACCGAATCGACAGCCGCAAAACGCGTCCTGTATAGCGTGGCCACGATATTCCCCTCCTGATGCACCTCTTGCAGGCATTGCTCAGTTAGGACAGGTCTGCAACTAAACTCCTCACTTTCCAGATTTTAAAACAATTATTTAGGGGCTGAAGTCCAGTATGTACCAAAACACCTCTGTTTGTTCAGGCTGTACGGGGATCACCCACCATACATTCCCCACTTCGCTTTACATATACGGCTTAATGCATGAACAAACACAGCACAGCCAAATTACATTTATGGCTGGATTATGTTGCAACTTCCTCACTTATTATTAAAAGCAAGTAAATTGCAAAGCACATGCAAGAGGTAGGGTGCAAATGCGGGCGAATTTCCACTTGGAACCAAATGTTGTTTTTTCACTTTCAAAGCTGCGATGAGTTTGCTAGCAGACACAGCATAGCTTTAAAGCTTACTCGTTCAAAAATGCATGTTTGGGTGGTTGGGTGGTTTTTTCCCCTCCCTTACTCCGTTTATGTTTGCCTTTCAAAGAAGAGCAGATGCACACCGTTTGGATTTGGGTGGCTCCCACTTGCTCTGAACTTTCTTCTGAAAAGAGCAAACCACAAGCCCTGCGTCTGCTCCACGACTCAGAGGCAGTTTCAAACTTTGTTTCTGGCTTTATGAAGTTCTCCTGCAAGTTGTATTATAGATCTAAATGACCTTATTGTAGGTGGCAAGTTTAAATGTGCCATATTAATAACTTGTTATCCAAGACAAATTAAGTCCTTATGTGTCAAAAGCACTCTGCTCTGGATTACCTACAAGACAAGTATTTATTGAATAAACGTTGGATCCAATTTCATTTTAATGTGACTGACTGTACGCTTCAGCCCCTTAGAATGAGATAAAAACACTCAAACCTATAACTGTGTTGCAACATTACCCCTAACTTGTCTATTTCTATTATTGTCTTTTTAATGTGGGGTATCAAAAGTGTTTGGTTTTTTTTAAGGAATTATTATTATTATTATTATTATTATTATTATTATTACTACTACTACTACTACTACTACTACTACTACTACTATTACTATTATTATTATTAAGAGAGATAGAAAAAAAGACTGGCATTCAGCCTAAAGAGAAATCATTGAAACAAATTAATCCTATGCCGTTTAAATTGACATGGTAATCCATCATCAGCAAAGGGAAACTCTGAAAGCAATCTAGAATCTGCAGTGTTCTTTCACTGGCCCTCAGGCACAAAGACAGATAGTAAAAGACGAAGAGGGGAAAAAAAAAAAACCAAATCATAAAAGTTAGCAGTGCCTTAGCAAAGGGAAGAGCTAGAGAGAGAGCAGCTTTCCCTTTTTCCTGCTTTCAACCGTCCAGTTCAGAAAGCGATGCTGATTAACCTTCAGCCTACTAACGTTTACTTCTCTATGTCAAATCATCTTCAGCTGCTGAGAATATGAATAATTTCAAATAGCACAGAGCCCCCCATCCTATATAAACTCTACCATTGAAAACTCTGCCAAACGTCAACTCGGGCATTTCTGCTTACAGAGGGCCTTTTATTAGCCTAAACTTGATCGTTCCAAATGGACAATAAATTCTATCTTCACAGCCCTGGAGAAAAGAGCTGTGCTATCCTAGGGAGTTTAATAGCCAGGATTTTCATAGAGCTAGCATGAAAAACCTGGGGCTTTTTGTTTGGCTTTGGGTTTGGGGTATTTTTAATTCTTTTTTCCCTATCCCCTGCTTTCTCAGCAGGGCTGTCCACTATAACCTATGTTTCCCAACACTGGGTTTTGTTTTGTTTTGGGTTTTATTTTTTCAATCTAGTTTTAAATATCTAAAGTGATGAGACTTTGTGCACCTTTAAAATTTTATTATACTTATGGTCAGAAGAAAAAGTAAACCTCTTGGGCCTTGAAAGCCCGTTGCAATACAGCCATTATCCCTATAATGTCAACAGAGCTACAAAACTCTCTAGAAATAAACCTTTTAAGAACAGCTTTCCCTGCCTCGTGTTTTCTTTTAAGGTCAGCGGTGCATCACTTTTTGGGAAACGTTTCCCTTCTCTGGCCAGGTTTAGCAATCTGAAATAGAATGTATATTACTAAATGAATAGGTTTAAATTTAGACGCTGAAAAAATAAATAGAAGAAGATAGCTAGGGCAGGAATAATACCTTTCAGTTAGAAACAGACATAGTAGAAAGAAAAAGTCAGAACTTTAGTGCCAGGGGCAAAGGGGTGAAAGGCTGGCTAATATGAACCATATCCAACATCTGCCCTATTTTAATTTAGCAGGGATAAAGTTTCTTCTTCTTTATTATTAAGAAAACTTTATGTGGCAGAGAAACCCATGAGCTGTGTTATCAAAACTGTTTTATTGTCACACTGAAACTTAGAACTATCAAGAGTTGGCGGGGCAAAGAGATAAAAACTCCCCTTCTCTCTCCTTTTATACACTGTGACAAGCCTGGGCTCGGGTTCTGGTGTCTGGGATGTCCTTTTCATGTCTTTATGAAGTACTGCACTTGGGGCTGTAATATAAAGGGGAGGTTAATTGTTCAGGATGGGTCCAAATGATTGATTCCCTAGTTTAAAGGTAAATAAATATATAAATGAAATAAATAAATCTAAAGATTTAAAACAAAATCCTGCCGCAGAGATGCTCACAGTAGTCGCCCTCGGAGATGAGTGATGGTGGTGGCATACAACAAGTGTAAAGAAGGGCTGGACTGGGGAGCTGTATGAGAAACAGCCCAAATTTCCAGGCTGGAACAAGATCTTGCTCCATCTAAAAGTGTTCTGCCTTGATAGTGCAAATTCCACTATAAAATAACAAAGTATACTAAACCACATGTGAGTAGCTGCAGGAGTAAAAGAGCAAATTGGTTTCTGACAAAAGAAGGATGAATACCTTTGGATAATCTAAAGTTAGAATTTGATTGAAAGCATAACATTCCTTTAAGCATCAATATGCTTAGGATCCAAAATATGGTTATTTTATTACCAGTTAATACTTAGATCAAAGCAAAACACCGTAGCTGGAAGGGACATTCTCTCTGGAAATAAAGTTCCATGTAATTATTTCCTATTAAAAACTAAAACTGGTCTTAGATTCAAAAATGTGTGCTTCCTTACATGCGATATGATGCACACTTGTCAAGAGGGAGCAGGCATGCCATTTTTCACTGTTTGCTGGCATCCCTTTGCTTTAAAGTTTTCAGTTTATCTTTAACTCTTTGAACATGAAAAATTCTCATCTGATTCGCCTCAGCCAAACACAGGGGATTATTTTGGATAATATTGACTAATTTCCTAGAAAGAGGAATTAGGATTTGATATAAATGAACACCAATTTAAATAAAGCTTCCAAACGTAAGGAGGTAAAATATAAAGACAATTATAATGACAATTGAAACTTAAACCTTAAATAGCAAACAAGTATTTTCCTCTTGGGTAAAATGGCTCATCTTAATTCAGTTCAGGACATAGAGTTTAAAATATGCACTCAAAATACTTCCAAGAAAGCTGCAACCTTTCAGAGGAGAGTGATAAGAATGTGTTGTAATTATGAGGTTATAAATATGCAATCTATTTATTCTTTTTTTTTAAACTATCTCCTAATGTGGCACATAACATTGTTCAAACACGTTATGTATCTGTCTGTCTGTCTTTATTTCTGTCCAGAGTTTTTGTTTTATTTTATTTTTTTCTTCTTTTTTTTCCCCCCCTGGTAGTTCAATCCCTGTTTATGTCATCTCTGAGACAGGCCCTAGGAAAAAAAAAATGGATGAGATCTATCTTCCTGTATTTATAAACTACTACTGAATAAATAGGGAATTGTTCCATTTTCCAACTGGTGGGCTAGTGTTAGTAGTAGCAATATGAAATATTTAGACACATTATTTCAAGCTTTCCGGCTGCTTTTGATTCTGCTAATTATTTTTGATCTGTCACTCAGAAATAAAAAAAAAAAACTTTAAAGAGTTCATTAGGACTGCAGAAAGGAAGAGGAGTCAGATATGAGGCAGCAATTATAATTTGGTTTTAATTTTTTTTTTAATTTTTTTCTGACTCCTCAGCTATATTGTTTAGTAGAAGGATGGCTACAATATAGTTCTATATTAAGAGCCTGTTAAATGGGGAAGGAGCTTAGACATTCAGCTGGGATATTGTTTGCTAGCTCAATTAGTATCCGAAGAATTTGAAAGTACAATAAATGTATCTGAAGATCATATCTAAACATACTTACCAAAAAGTACCCACCTCTCTCAGCAGTTCACATATTTCTGTCTTCTGACTGGGAGGGAGGGAAAAAAAAAGAAGGAAAAGGGGAAAAAAAAAAAAAAGCAGTTCAGATGTATAGGTTAAGATTGGCGTATGGCAAGGTTTGTGTGAAATACAAAGAAACCTGTATTTCACTCAACAATTTCATTGCTTAAACATATAGTTTAGAAGCATCTTTTCCTTAAACATGTGGTTCAATAGCATTTTCTTCAAAGGAACAACTCAATGTGTTAAAAGATTTAAGAACAAAGAATGTGCTGCAAAATGCAAATTCTTACAGTGTTATACTGTGTATGCAATTATGGATGTAGGCAGATAGATATAATTTGAGAGTTATTAACTTTCAACATCAATGATGTACCCTGAATCAATACAATGTAACTACCTATTAAAATATAAACCAGGTGTGTTACCAGGCAAATACAGTCTGAGAAGCTTTTCTAGATATATTTTTCCCCCTTCTTTAAAGATAACAGCTCTACTATGGACAAGAAGCTCAAGAGATTGCTGCTGGGTTTTTGTTTTGGTGTTTCTTTAGAAAAAAAAATGGAGGTTGCTTTGCTTTTTGCAATATCATACGTTTCTAGAATGTTTCACTTCCTCCACGTTTGGGGAAAAAAAAGAAAAATTTAAAAAACCCAAACCTCTGTAATGGTGTAAAGGGAATGAATTGTCTCACAAAGATCCGTACATTTACACACCTCCTGGTTCATGGGGAAAAGAAAAGTTCCCTTTCCATTTCTATTATTTTTTCCTTTGGATCGAGGGAGGGGAGTGAAGGGAGCAGAAATCATTTTAAACCTTACCCCCCACACACACACACTCCATCCGTCGGATCGACCCCTCTTGCAAATCCTTTTCTTCTGCCATCCCTCCCTACCTCCCCCAAACACCCAGCCTAGCGCAGTTAACCTTGGAGCAGCGCTGGGGAGGGAAGGGTTAATGAAACCAAGCTCTTTACGACCTCCAGGGTCAGACTCTTCCTATCTGCAATCTAAGGAATTAGGTAAGGAGGTTATAAGATTATAGTGAAAGGAGTTATAGGCCCTCGTAGCCTCACACCTGAACATATTGGGCTAATCCACTGGGATTCTTAAAAATCGCTTCAGCTATGGAAAACTGTTAATTAGGCTGAGTCTATCCCGAGGTTTCCTGTTGCATTAGTGATCCAGCCGAGCTGCCTGCACTCCATAGGCACACATGAAATGCGCTTAATATGCTGGGGTGGGTTTTTTGGGTTTGGGTTTGTGGGTTTGGGGTTTTTTTCCCCCCAAGTAAACCCAGCATCAGCCACGGATTTCAGCAGAAAGCAAAGTTCGGGTGAAATTCAGCCCGGGAGACGAACAAAAGTCATTTTTCCCCCCTCGTCCCTGAGCCCTGGGTGCCCGGCAGGCTATTTGCAGCTGTTTCTAACTTCAGTGTTTGTTTACAGTAGCAAAATTAGCACTTGGAGGAGAAGTGAAAAGCTGTTTTCACATCAGTTTTACTCCTCGGTTCCTAGCTTTAGATGTCTTTCCTCCCTCCCAGCAATCAGCATCATTTAAAGTGCGGCTCAAACTTTCTCTCGCTCCTTCGCCTTAGTTCTCTGCAGTCGCATCCTCTGTTCTGCTAAAGAAAAATGCATAGAGCTTAAATACACTACTTGCTTTCTGCTGAAGAAAAATACACACAGAGCTCAAACACGGCCCAAACATCAGTGATTCGAGGTTAAAAAAAAATAATATATATATCCTTAGCATCCCTTAAGAACGTATCTTAACGCGGCTTGGCAGAGCCCTGCCCTGCTCCCAGCTTTCTGCCCTTTGGCACTTAGACATTTGCTTGTCTCCAGCAAAGTTTTCTTTAATCCGCCGAAGCACCCCAGGGCTGTACCTGAGCCACGGCTGAATTGCTCCCTACGACCGATAAAATCCTGCAGCAGCAGCTCCCCAACTTCAATTCTTGAAGCACGGGCTGGTTTTAGCCATTTTGTCATTTGCAGAAATGCTGATTTTATTTTATTTCTTTTTTTTTTTATTGTTTTTTATGCCACTTGTGGTCACCCTCGAATGGCAGTAATCTGTAGATTACATATTACGAGCCTTGTCATTACGTGGATAAAATGAGGTGGTTAAACGCTAAAATCCATTTTACTCACCACGTTTGCTTTGGGGGGGTAAGGAGATGGTGGGGGGGAAGGAGAGGGGAGAACAAACTTGTACGAGAAGGATTTAAACCCCTCGCATCTGCTGCTAGAGACCTCCCTGCCTGGCTGGTTGACACACGGGGCTGGAGACCCCTCAACTTCACCTCGAAGTCAGGCGCCCGTTAACTCCAGCCCTCGCTTTCCCCTCGCTCCTGCGTCTTTTGTCCCCATTTTCGTGGTGTCTCAGCATTGCTCTACAGAGGCGACTTTTCTCTGCCTTTCCTGGATTTGCTCTGTAGTATTTCTAGGCTCCTTCTCGCCTGCTCTCCCCCCCGTTTGCCTCTTTCATGTGTGTCCCTGATCCCTCTCCAGCTGATGTGATTCTTTAGAAATGTGGGTCTTATCCCGTCCCTACCTTTGCCGGGTCTGATTAGATATTATTTTCTCATTGGCTCTGCTACAATGGGTTCCTCCCTTTAATCTCTCGATATATTTTCCCCCTCCCGGTATAACCAAATCCATGAAATTCACAGCCTCTCTCTTTGACACGACTGGCTCGTCTAATCACTCCATATCGATTTCCCTAACTCTTTTCATCCAGCTGAAGACACATCTTAAAACACTCCAAGCCAGAGTGTGCTCTTTGCTTTATACACACTAATAAAATGATTTACCCTTCTCTCTCTGCTCTCCTCACAGGAGAAAATCGTTCAAGTCCCGGCTATTTGTGTGTGATCAGTAAATATTTAGTGTGGCGACATCTTCAGCTCCTCTCCTGATCAATACGCAACCCAACAGGAGGTGGACTATTGTCCGGGTAGTGACTTGCTGAGATCTCCTTCAGATGAATTCTTTGCCCCCCATACAGTCTGTTATGATTTATCCTCGAAGGTAACCAGTAAAGAGAAATTGAGGCTTTAAAACCGTCTGTTTCTAACCTGTTTACTGTGACATTAAAGCACCTAAGCAAGGAATGGCTTATTCTTCCCCGTCTCCCACCTCTCTTTGATGGGCTAACACTTTCAAAGCGCTGCTAGAAAATGGCTATCAAACCGGGCAGCCGTCGCACAGTTGCTTCGCATCCCTGGACCCCTCTGTCCCCTCTTCCCTGGCCCCTCCAGCAAAAACCCGTCCTGTCCCTGCGGTGCAGTGTCAGGATAAAGGGGCGATTCCCCGCTCCCATACTGCAGCACCCCCGAGCACCGGACTCTCTCCCACAGCTCTTCCTCGGCTGGTGGGTTACGGAGTGCCCAGGGATGGAGGGTGCCCCAGCAACTTCCAGCCCACCTCCCTCCTTCCTCCTCATCGCATCCCGCAGCTCTGCGCGCCCCAGGATCAGGCTGAGGCAGGGCTGGGGGCTGATTGCTTTTTTGTTTGTTCGCCTGTTTAGGGTTTGTCGTGGGTTTTGTTTGGTTTGCCTTTTTCTCTTTTTTTTTTTCTTTTTTAAACTACGTGGAAAACCTGCAGTGAAAGGGAAAAAAAATAGTAATAGAAATAGAGAAGAGCTTAAAGCCCGGTTCCTGCGGTTAACCATACACGAGAGCTTTCCCAGGGTGATAAAATGGACAAAAAAAAAGAGAGAAGTTCGTGTGTCTATGTGTATGTTTTATCCTGATCTGTTATTTCACTCCTGGGAAAGCCTATGCCTCGAATAGGAAATATTTCCACTTGTAATTACCCCAGGACTGTGTGCTGTGTGCCCGCTGATCTCCGGTTAGATGTCTCTGTGCAGCACACCCAGGCGAGACAGCTACGCCTTGTGTGCGTGTGTCTGTCTTTGATGCAGGGCTGGGTGCCTATACACAATAGATACACAGTTATATCTGTAATGTCTGTGTGTGTGTGTGAGTGAGTGTGTGTGTGTGCTTACCCACATCATGAGCTGCAGCCTGCAGAAGTGCCCAGCTATTTATTTTATTTCCCTGTGTGTGCATTTGCACGTAAGCTATAGGTCGGAGGCGTTTGTCTCTCTGGATGTACATCGCATGCATACGTGCTGCATAAATATACGGCTGTGTGTTATAGATGTGCGACTGTTATTCAAATCCAAAACCAGCTACATCCACCTGTTAACTTTGTTTAGAAACCACTTTCACTAATGGCTTTTCGCTAACTTATTCAGTCCGTTACTCGAGTATAGGAGGCAATGGAGGGGAAAAAATCCATATGAAACCCTGCTTACAGCCTCTCTTCGAGAGGACACTTTACACACCTTGCCTAGACAGGGCTCCTATAGAGCGCTTATCTCTCGAATATATCTTTATACTAATGCATACTTAATTGGTCTGTCTTGACTGTCCATATAAAACAATTTAATTAGGGTGCTTTCTGCTTTGGAAAGAAAGAGAAAAAAAAATCTGCCCAGCATTTATTGTATTTAGCACCAATACAGGCAGAAAATGTTGCACAAGTTTTTGGTTGAAAGAGCACCTATGTGTCCATTGAAGGGCGTTGATCCGAAAAGACAGAGAGGACAAGTAAAATCGATTTGAAGCGACCCTCTCTGTCCCTTTCACACCATTCAGACACTCCATTCCTTCTAAGACAAAGACCCAGCGCCTTGGGAATGCTGGCAAGGAGAAAAAAAAAAAGGGGGGGGGGGAAAGAAAAAAAAAAGGGGGGGGAAAGAAAGGGCTTCAATCCCCCCAAGCAGAAGGGAGAACTCCGAAATTCCTTCATATTGCTGTTATTTACCCCCCAAGATATGTTCAAGTCCAGGATTTTCTTCAATTCGGCGTCTAACATTGCTGCTGCGAGGAATGTCCCTGGAAGGGGAGGAGGTAATTATGGCTATTAGTGCTGCGAGCCCAGCCTCAACCTTGGTCACTCGCAGGCTTTTAGGGTTAAAATAGCCCTCACCTCTGACCCCTGAGGAGCAAAGTTGTAGCTATCGCCACAAGTTGGGCCAAAGTTTTCAAATCCAGGGCTGGGCAACACCGGAGGGGGGAAACTTCTCCCTAGAATTATTTTTGGTTGGGATTTAAATCATCTTTAGTCTATTTAATTGCCTTTCCCTCCTCCTTTTGCCAAACAATCCCTTTCGGAGAGGTGGGGGGAAATTTCGAAATGCCCTGCTTTCACTACCTTTCCCACTGCTTTTTCCATTTGGATTTAATTTGGCAGTTTGTTTTCAGGCATGAAAATGCTTATCATCAAACTGAATTACTAGGTCATCTTTTCATCCACGGATCTCAAGAATAAACGGGGTGGGGGTGGGGGGAGTGGTCCCCCTTTAGGTTTTCCCCACCACGACCTGTTCAGCTTTACAGAAATGAAGCGTTTGGAAAAGGGGAAATAGGATGAAAAGACTGGATTTGTCTCTTGTGCTTCCTGTGCATCTTCACGATCCTCCTCTGCAAGAGGGGATTTTGGAGCTGGGGCGGGGGGAGCACAAAGTGAGGAGGGGAGAGAGCCCACAGATGCAAGTACCCCTCTGGCAATAATAAAAATTCATTCAAGTGGGCTATGTCTCCATCTTCCATGTACTGATTAGACTTAACAAGAGTGGAAACTTGTGTAGACCATATTTATGGTATTAACGAGCAGTTAAAAGATTTATCCTTCTTCTGATCAATATTGTTCATGCCCGGCCACCTCTTCCCCCCCACCCCCCCCCACCCCCCCCCTTCCCACCCCGGCCCTCCCCGAAGGCTGCAATGACAATCGCCTTCATACTTTTTCATCACCGATCGAGGTGGCAAAACCCTTTTGTAATTTTCATTAGCCCAGTAAACATGCAATTAACATGCAGCACTGTGGTTAACTTAATTCCTGTTTTAAGGCAAGGACAAGCAAGAAATGGAAGAGCGTTTGTTCCATTTGTCAAGTATGACACACTTCTTACCCTAACAGTTCCTTAAAATAAAAGCTCGGCTCCCCCACCACCACGACCACCACCCCTCTTTCCAGAAACCCCCCACACTGACACACACACACACACACACACACACACACACAAAAAAAAAGGAGCAGGAATCCATTAGTTGGAGAGTATTCTCCTGCCAAAGGCGGTATAATGTATTCCAAATTTTCCCAAGTCCTCACTGTACTGGGGTCCCGTTCCACCACCCACCCACCACCCCCCCCCTCCCCCGAGGAAGGGAGCTGACGAGCTGATATTTCTGGTGGGTGAAAGATTCAGCCTTCTTCTAACCGTATTATTATTTTTTTTTTCCTTTTAATAAAATAAAATCAAACTAAACGTGCTTCCCATGTCTAAAAGTTGCCATGTTTGTGAAGGGGGGTGGGGAAAAATGTCTCCAAGGGTTTCAATTAGCAACAAATGATTATTGCAACGGATTTTTTGGTAATGAAAAAATGTGGAGTACCTCTTTGGAGCTGGGATCTCGGGGGCAGTGAAAGAGAGAGAGAGGGGGAGAGAGAGAAAGAGATTGCTGATTAGCTCGGATTCTTTCCCAACTTGCTTTAGCGTGTGCTTGCGTTCCCTGCCGACCCTACACAGGACACTATATATTTTTTCCCCTTCGGTACATGTGTTGATAGTTCAGCCTGTAGTTGTTTGCGGTTGGCTTTTTTTTTTTAGCTTTTTTTTTTTCTCTTCCCTGCCGGGGAGGGGGGAGGTGAGAAAGGGGGGAAGGGGGGGGGGGCTGAAATCGGTCGCGTCCATCCTACCCCCACAGTCATTAAGTTAGGAGATTTCCCTCTCTATTTTTTTTTTTCTCCCCAATTGGAAGGGTGGGTTGTGAATATTTTTCCCTTTTTTTTTTTTTTTTTTTTTAAGTCTCGCCTTTCCAGCTCCAAACAAGGTGTAGCGAGACGCTCTTCCTTCTAAGGAATGAAATGAGAGACAAGGATCACTCAAAGACATCTCCTACCTTGGGCTTGGGGATTTTTTCTTAAAGGCGAGGCGCACATTCCTAAGCAGCTATGTACAAAGCCCCCCCCTGAAATCTTGTCTGTGTAAAGTTAGAGTGTGTTCAGGATTTTTTTTTCCTCTCTCCCAAGGCTGATCGCTAATAATACATCGAAAGCACTTCCCTTTAGGTTGTGGGAAATCTATTCCCTTCACCTTGCCTCCTTTTTTTTTTCCCCCTGAAGGCTGTAACTTTACTTTTTTTTTTTTTTCTCTCTCTCTCCTCTTTTTTTTTTTTTTTATCAGTTTGCACAATCGCTTAGATAAACACCAAGAAGGAGACTTCTCTTTAATTACCCAACGCACATCTTTCTGGGGGGCAAACAGCGGTCTGATTATTTTTTTTTGTTGTTGTTGTTGTTTGTTTGTTTCACCTGCCAAACTAAAGGAGAGGTAGAAAAAGGAAGATGCAAGCGATTTGGGACCTTGAACAAGGCAAATATGGTTTTGGTATGTTTACTTATAGTTTTTTTTCTTCTTCTTTGACACTTTTTTCGGGCAATGTGTTGTGATTCTTGTGTTTCTCTTTTAAGGAAAACAAAAAATCCAAAAAAGCAAATGTTAGCTAACGTACGTCTTAAACGATCGTTTCTAAGGTTACGTGGGTTGCTCTAAGGAGGGGAAGAGGGGAGGGGGGGAGACCCAAGTATGTGTAATTGCAGCACCATCAGTTAGCACGTCCTTTAGCTAAATAAAGCAAGCAGCAAACAAACAAACAAGCGAACAAACCCAACGACCGGAATCGGCTTCCAGGTCCGAGGCGAGGCAAAGCGCCTCAAAGTCATTTCCAAAGCAGCGTCCAGGAGGCAGAGCCCGGTCGCAGCCTCCCCTGTCTGGGCTCCAGGCTGCTCGGGGGGGAGCGGCGGACTGACCTGCTCGGGAGGGTGGGGAGGGGAGGACAGGACAAGTCTCTTAACTTAAGTGATAGGTATTAAACTGCACGGAATTGTGTCGCCGGGTGCAGCTGGCAGCATTTATTTAAGGGGGGGAAAAAAGAAGGAGAAAAAATAAAGGGGGGGGGGAGCGGAAAGAAAAGAGGTCGGTGGTGAAGGTATAGCGCCGAGACCCCCCTCTCCCCCTCCGGTCCCTTCTCTGGCTAAGCAAGTACAATGGAAAGAAGCTGGAATATACTCACCATCCGAAGGTGTGGTTGGCAGCTCGGCTGAGGCTTTAAGGCAATTATTTATCCTTTTTTTTTTTTTTTTAAGTATTATTGCAAAAGACGTAGATCTGGCTTTAAGCAGCAAAAGTGTTTTGCTCTGACAACAGCATGCGAGGCACGGTTCCTCGTTTAAAAAAAAAAAAAAAAATCACAAAACAGGATTACCCCCCCCCATCCCTTACCACTATGCCTTAAAAATACCTATTCGATAGAGCGCTCGCAGAAACCCTGATGCAGAAATCTTATAGTCCGGTTTAGGAGTGCCCAAGCCAATTAATTTTAAATCCTTAGGAATTAATCAGATTAAAATGTACAGAAGTTTCATTCTCGTATGCATACGTGAGCCAAAAGTCGTTTCCCTTTAAGAGATCCTTTTCTTTTAAAGTTGAATTTTAGGCAGATAAGAGACTTACACTAGGGGGCACCCAGATACTGTACTTGCTCCAATCTTAAGCAATTTTTTTTTCCTCTCTCACAGCATATGCTCTGATTTAGCACTGTAAATTTTTCAGAGGACCCAACTCTGACAGCCCCTGGTGATTTTCAAAGTACCACAAGCCAGTGGTTAAAAATTGCATTGACTTGGAAGTTCAGAGGCACACAATAGGAGCCACTTTCCCTATTCATGGAACTTCAGTGTGGTGGAAGAGAAAAACACACACATACTACATTGAGGGAGAAGAGGAATTCATTGAATTCTGTTAGACGTAACTGCTTTCCACTGAGTTCAGAGCGAAACTCGGTATTTGTTCGATGCAGTATTCATATTGCGATTTAATCTAGAAAGAATTAGAAGACTGTTAGGCAGCTTTCTGCCAGGAAAGCAGCTTCCCCCTCCTTCCTCTTCTTTTTTTTTTTTTTTTTTTTTTAAATCTAAAGATTTACACCGGCTCTATCTCCAACTCTATTTTAGCAAAATAAATCCTTCCACTCCCTCTCATTAAAATAAATTTACATCTGCAGTAAAATGGCAGGAGGGATGCATTTGTTTATTTGGAAAACCAATACGGTCCTACTTTTAAAAACAGAGCATTTCTATTGTCATTAGGCTCGGAGAAGGAGAGTTGAGAATCTCCCCCTTCTTTGCGAGGCGCTCAGGTTCCGAGTATTATTTAGCGAAATCAGCTGCAGTTCATTTTTACATTCATCTGTTCTGCCTCAACCCACTCGCAGGGGTGTTTTCAAATAAATAGCAAAGCATCTAATGGTGCTAATAGATAGTTATATTGCTGCATCCCTCGAAGAGCAAATAGTTAATCTGGGGCATTCTTCATTAATGCTTGAGCAATCAGCGTATACGGCGGCTTTTAAGCGTATATCAATGGCTTTTCATTTTTACCATCATACGTTCAAACTATTAATATTGTGCGTCCTGTTAAAACCGCTTTCTCTTCTGATTTCTGCGTTTGTTAAGACGGCATTAATGGTTTTTCATATGGCGAATTAATCCTGTGTGCTCGGTCAGGTTTGAGACAGGAAAGGTTGGTGTTGGGTTGTTGGGGAGTTTTGTGTTGGGTTTGTTGGGTTTGGTTTTTTTTCCTCAGGAAATTCAACATCAGCAACAATCTGTGACTATTCTGCGTTTTGAACCCCCACCTTCTCCCACCCTCCCCGAAAGGTGACCTCCTCGGCTCTGGGTTTATTTTGGAAATCATAAAGCAGTTCCCCACATTTTAACGGGGAAAAAGATTCCTTTCCCCCACACACACTTCTGTATTCCCAGTCCCTCCTGGTCCCTGTGTTCGGGGAAAGGTTGTTTTCGCTCCGTCAGGATCAATGGGAAGGCTGCAGCCTTGTCTTTGAAATTGAGCCGCAGTCTATCTTCGTTCGTGGGGTCTTAACACACCAGGTTTCTGAGCAGGACATTGTCAAGTCTAGGTGCTTTTTACAACTTTCCAATCATCTCAGCACCTGCGGCTTTAGCCACATATATTATCCCCGCGGCAGAAAGGGGGGGTGTGCATGTGGCAACATGAAAAAGTGTGTGCGAGGAGGTGAGGGGCAATTAATCCTTTGCAGAGTTGTGCACAGGTCTGGGTCCCCACGTCTGTGCTTGGTGACCAGCTCGAATGAGAGCGTACATACACGCGTGTGTTTGTGGAGGAGGAATTGTCCGGCCGGGCATGTATCCGTCTAATTTAACATGTTTTCTTTTTTGTCTCTCCGTCCCTTCGCTCGTTCGAGTGTCTTTTGGCCATTTGCGCTAGCAGATGAACTCGAAGTCCCGGTTGCGCTGCCCGGTAGCTCTATTCAGCGGGAAATAAACAACTGTCCCCGCGTACTTAGATCGGTTACCTATTTAGTGGTGCTCCGACTATGGCACAGAGGTTGTGTTACCGCGTCAGGGCACGTGTGATCAAAAGAAAAAAAAACCCAAAACTAACCAAGAAACCCCAAAAAAAGCCCGAAAAACCACCCCAAAAAAAGCCCGAGATAAAGTTAAAGAGGTTGGGATGAGCTGCGTTATGGAGATGCCGTGGAGGTTGCGAGGGAGAAGACACGAGTGTCACGCTCTGCGGAGCAGCGGGGGTTTTCCTCCATGCCGCTTAAGGGGAAGGGGCAGACGGTCTCTTGCGTGAAACCGCGGTCTCCCTCGGCCAGCTCGCTGGCTGCGGGGGAAGAGGCACCCGCACGGGGAAGCGATGCGCCGTTCGCCTGCCGGGGACGGAGCTGTGCGAGCGGCCGGTCCCGGAGCGCCGGGGCTGGGGGAAACGCTCAGCGCCCCGCGGCTCCGAGGACGTCCGGAGCGAGCGCAAGTGCCGCCGCTCCACCGAACGGCCCCGTCTACCGCCGGTCAGCCGGGAGCGAGGCCGAGGGGGCCGAGGGCAACGGCGTCCCCGCCAGTGCCCGGCGGGACCTCCGGAGAGCGGGAGCCCGCGTACCTGCGCAGCCCTACCCCTGACGGGGAGACGGCGACCGCGCCGCGCCGCTCCCCCGGCGGCAGCGGGGCTCGTTTTGATTTTATTCAGCGGAGTTCTACCTCATTTTACCGTCAATTTTCTGATAGTCACCCGCCGCCCCCCTCTCCTCCATCCGCGACCCCCGAGGCCGTGCCCCTGCGGGCAGCCCCAGGTGAGGCGGCGGCGCTCCTCTCCCCTCGCCGGGCTCGCCTTAACCCCTCGCCCCGACGGGAGCAGGGGAGAGAGGAAGGAGGGGGCACGGTAAGGGGAAGCGGGGCGAGCAGCAAGGAGCAAGAGGAGCGCGGAGCCGATGAGGGAGCGGCGTGCGCGGGGGGACGCCCCGGCCCCCGTGGCGGCGGCGGCGGCAGCAGCAGCGGGGCGGCGCCTGCCTCTAGGACCGCGCGGGCGGCGGCGGCGGCCATGGCAGGCCGCGCAGGGCGTCGCGGCCCAATGAGGGCCGAGGGGCGGGGCGCGAGCTTTTGACCAGTCAAACGCCGGTCGGGTTGCCTTATAAGGCGCGCGGTCGCCATGGCAACGTGCGCTAAGTTGCAGCAGTCGTGTCAAAGTTCACTCTCCCGCCAGCGGGGCGAGCGGCCGGCGGGGAGCGCGCTCGCCACTCGGCCCACACGCCGCCCGCGCCGCCGCGCCCCGCCCCGCCCCTCCCCTCGCCGCCGCGGGGGGGGAGCCCCCGCTCTTTTTTTTTGGGGGGGGGGGGGAGAGAGGGCTGGCGCTTTCCCCCCCGGATCTCCCCGTGGTGATTTTCCCCTCTCTCCCCCCCCCTCCCCGCGGGCTGAGGAGCGATGCTGCGCGCTGGGTTATGATCCTTCCCTCTCTCTCTCCCTCCTCCTCTTCTCCTCCTCCTCCTCTTCTCCTCCTCCTCCTCTTCTCCTCCTCCTCCTCCTCCTCCTCCCGCTCCCCTCTTTTATCATCCTGGCTGGCTGGGCGCTGCGCTGGCGAGTTGACTCCTTCCCTCCCCCCCGCCCCGCGGCCCCCCTCCCCCCGCCCGCGCCGTGAGCACCGGCGGCGCGGAGGCGAGAGCCCACTTGCGAGGCGGCAGAAGCAGCATAAGGCAGCGCGGCGGCGGCGGCGGCGGCAGCGGCGGCGGCGGCGGCAGCAGCACCCGAGCGGCGGCGGCGGCGGGAGCGGCGGCGGGAGCGGCGGTGGCGGCGGCGGCGGGGACACGGCGCGGCGGGAGCGGCGAACCGGCTGAGCGGGGCAGAGCGAAGCGCAGCGCGGCGGGGACGGAAAGGAGGAACAAATAAACAATCATAATAATAATTAATAATAATAACAATAATAATCATAATAAAAAAAAGGCGAGGAGAGGAGGAGGAAAAAACCAAACAGCCAGCCCCCCCACCCCCGAGCCAAAAAGAGGGAGAGAGAGAAAGAGAGCAGCGCCCGGGCGGAGCGGCGGAGAGGAAGAATTAAAGCGAGCGAAGGAGGGAGGAGAGACAGAGCAGAGAGAGAGAGAGGAGGAAAGAGGAGGAAAAAAAAAAAAGCCCACAAAAACAAAGCGATCGCAGTTGATGTTGCTGCTGCAAGCTGGACTTCCAAAAACTACGGCGAGACCGTCCGCTCTCCGCGCCGAGAAAAGTCTCCTCAGCTGTGCGTGTTTTTTTCCGCTGTGTGTGTAATCTTTAACCTTTTATTCATTCTTATTTTGATGGCTTTCCTGAATGGCTGACTGCGAGCTTCCCTGGACCTGGCCCCCAGACACCCGCCTCTCCTCCTTCAACTACTCTGCTGCAGATCAGCTCTAAGAGAGAGAGAGGGAGATCTTTGAAGAGATTTTTTTTTTTTTTTTTTCCTCCTCTCTCTCTCTCTCTCTCTCCCTCTCTCCCCCACCCCCCACCACCCCTTTACTTTGCTTTCCTGGAGCCCAGACAATCGACTCGCAACTCGCCCCCCCCGCACACACACCTCCATCGCCCCGTGCTTCAGCACCTTCGCCGGTACCGGGAGATCCCCCCCACCCCGACCCTCCTAAAAAAAAAAAAAAAAAAAAAAAAAAAAGGCAAAAACAACAAAAGAGAGGGGGGAAAGAGAGAGAGAGAGGGGAGGAAAAAAAAAAAAAGACTGCTGCAGAGCTGATCTGAAAAGCAAAGCAAACAAACTTTGAAAATAAAGGGGGAACAGGAAGTTTGGCAACGGTGTCCAATAGATATGGCAATGGTAGTCGGTGCGTGGCGAGACCCCCAGGACGATGTGCCCGGAGCTCAGGGAACGCAGCCTTCGCAAGCCCCGCCGGTGCAGGGACCTCCGGCCGGGGCCCCGCACACCCCACAGACCCCGGGGCCCGGGGGCCCTCCCAGTACGCCAGCCCAGACCAACCCGCCAAGCCAGCAGAACCAAGGAGACAAACAGCAGCAGCAGCAGCACATTGAATGTGTGGTTTGTGGGGACAAGTCTAGTGGCAAACATTACGGCCAGTTTACCTGCGAGGGTTGCAAGAGTTTCTTCAAGCGGAGTGTAAGGAGGAATCTCAGCTACACTTGTCGTGCCAACAGGAACTGTCCCATTGACCAGCACCACCGCAATCAGTGTCAGTACTGCCGCCTCAAAAAATGCCTCAAAGTTGGCATGAGACGGGAAGGTATTGGGATTTCATTTGTTTTGCAATTTTTTTTTCACTCGCTGCGTTTAGGGCGGTTTGTTGTTTGTGTTGGGTTTGTTGTGGTTTGGTTTTGGGTTTGATTTTTTTTTTTTTTAAATCCTTTAAATTATTATCCTTATTATTTTCAACCTCCCTCCCCAAACCCAACGAGAACCTTTCCTCCCCCCTCCCTCCCACTCCCCCCTACCACCCACCCCCCCGAATAAACAGCCAGAAACTTTCTCGTAATGAAAGAAAGAGGTGTTGGAGAGGGTGGGCAGGGGAGGCAGGGGCTCTTGCATGCTTTCTCCTGCACTCGTAATTGATTTGTGTTTGTTTTGATTTTGCTGATGGAGGTTTATTGGAAGTGGATTTTTAGTTTCACGCTGCTTAGGAGCGAGATGATTATTCTGACGTGTGGTTACTTTTCCTTCGTGCTCCCTCCTGCATGTTCAGCCTTACCCCCCGTCCCCCGAGCAGCTCTCTGCGTGTGTGTCTGCGTGTCTCTCTGCGTGTGTGTACATACACGGAGCCTCACGAGATGCACGCACACACACACACACATATATATATCCCCCAGCACCCTGCCTTAGATTGCAATTTTACACAGGCGGTTCAAATTACTATTACAATGGGACTCACCCTGCCGAGGCTCTACAGCACTCCACTGTGGATTCCCAGCCGGATTTTTTCCTCTTTTAAAAAATATATATACACACACATATCCGCGCGTGTGTGTATGTATGTACTGCCGTGTGTCTGCCTTTTCCCCACTGTTATTATCTCACTTTTCTTCCTCCTATTTTCTTGTCCCTCCGGGAGAGGCAGGAAGGGGGTAGAAGGGACGGGTGGTGGCAGGGGAGGGGGGGAAGGAGCAGCCCAGAAGTTAAGTGTGGGGTGCTCGGGTCTCTGCAAGTCGAGTCTTTGTGATATAAAATTAGACGAGAAATGTGAGCCTGCAGTTTTCCAGTGCGTGCTCTGTGTCTGGACGCTGCTATGTAGGTTAAGGGTTAGGGGGCTTGGGACTTGCTGGGCTCCTCTCTTTGTGTTTCTGCAAGAGTAACTAACCTCGTAATACAGGCGATAACAAATATAAATCAAGCACGGTTTTAGGCGTTCTCCCTTCTTGCCGTCTTTCTGCCCCTGAGCCCTTTTTCTCTGTCCTTTTTCTCTCGCTGTCACCGTGTAAATTTATTAACAAAATGAAAGGCCCACTTTCCCTGGGCAGCTGAGGAAGGTGCCTTTGGATAATGCCCCCAACCTCGCCGGGGGACCTGCCGGGGATGTTGTGGGGTGATCTCGCTTCCTTTGATATTTTTATAAGGGGAGGGATGGGGGGGGGATGTATAATAACAGCAGCAACGATCTATTCAGTGGGCGAGAAACGCGTGTGGGACCCAGCGCCGGGGATTTTGAACTGAAGTGTTTCTTCCCTCTCCCTCTCCACCGCCTTCCCTCCCCATCCCGCTCCCCCAGCCTCAAATCAATAAGCTGTTTTAGGTGTAATGAAGAAAAATATCCGGGCACACAAAGACGTATCCTGCATCTCTTGATGGAGGGGTGGCGGTGGAGGGGGTGGGGGGAAATAACTGAATAGTGGTATGTTTTGGGAAGTGAGGACCTCGAGCTCCTTCGGGCAGTCCTGGCCGAGCGGACAGCATTGCTCAGCTTTTATTGTTGCTTTTGCTTGACCCGGGAACTGCGGAGCCTTAAAACCGGGTACGGGCTGAACTCAGGCTGGAAAAATGCCTGTTCCCCCTTAAGCTGACTTGGTACGGTGTCACACACGCACGCACAAGCACACAAAGCAGGCTGTATTTGAACCGATGGTCGCAATTCAGATATTAATAGCTGTAGTTTCTTCTTTATTTACTGCAGCGGTCCAGAGGGGCAGAATGCCACCCACACAGCCAACTCATGGTCAGTTCGCCTTGACAAACGGGGACCCTCTCAACTGCCATTCCTACCTATCCGGATATATCTCCCTTCTTCTGAGAGCAGAGCCCTACCCCACCTCCCGCTTTGGCAGTCAGTGCATGCAACCCAACAACATCATGGGCATCGAGAACATTTGTGAACTGGCAGCTAGGATGCTCTTCAGCGCGGTGGAGTGGGCCAGGAATATCCCCTTCTTCCCAGACCTCCAGATCACAGACCAGGTGGCCCTCCTGAGGCTGACCTGGAGTGAGTTATTTGTCCTCAACGCTGCCCAGTGCTCCATGCCCCTCCACGTAGCTCCGCTCCTGGCAGCTGCTGGCCTCCACGCTTCGCCAATGTCTGCTGACCGAGTGGTCGCCTTTATGGACCACATACGAATCTTCCAAGAGCAAGTAGAAAAACTGAAAGCATTGCATGTCGACTCTGCAGAATATAGCTGTTTAAAGGCCATAGTCCTCTTCACCTCAGGTAGGCAGCATTTCTTTGCTCTTCCTTTTTCCTTCCCCCGGCCCCCCCTGAGAACTGTTTGCTCTTGCAAAGTGTTATTATTGCCTGCACCCCATCACCGCTCCCTGGCCCCCACCTCCCTCCCTTCCCCCCTCCCCAAGAACCAGCGCGGTCTCTTTCCTTTTAGGAAACAGTGCCCTGTGGTCTCCCCTTCAGGGCCTCAGATCTGAGCATCCCATCTTCGAGGGAGTGCAAAAATAATAATAATAATAATAATAATAATAATAATAATAATAATAATAATTTAAATAAACCCACACAGACACACAGACACAAGACAGCCAAAACACACCCCAGCCCTAGCTGGATAATGCTGGGGACGCGGGAAGAGGGGGCTCAGGGAGAAGCACCCATTCGCCACGAGAGACTGAGCTTTTCCCATTGAAAATAATATTTTATTTAACAGTATAGCTCTGGGTTGTTGCATTTAATGACACGCATCCGAACAGCAGCAAAATCTGTTTGATGTTGTTAAATACAAGTCGTCCTATCAGTGAAACCACTTTAAAAAGAGGATCATTTTATGGGCAGCCAGGAAGGGAAAAAAGCCCTGCAGGATTAAAAATTGAATTAAAAAAAAAAAAAAAAGTTAAATGCGCAAAGCTGAGTTTAAAATATGTTCCCTGCCATCCCATAAAATAAAATAAATCAACTTTCCAAAGAGCTGTCTCTGATTTAAACGGAATGTGGCAGTGAGCAGTTCTGTGTCATTGAAGCTAAGGGGAAAAGTTTGCATTTGTACCCAGCAGGAACTGCATAGTCCAAAGCGAGTAGCGGGTGCGAAAAGATCATTACCATAAGTAGACAGGGATAGTATGAAAAAGTAAGAGGAGACTGAAGCTGCCGCTCCGCAGTGTAATTCCGGGGTGGCACAACTATGCCTCTCCCGAGGAAAAGACCTCGAGGTGTTTCTTAGATAATCAAAGAGAGGAGGGGCGGGGGGGGTGGGGGGGGGAAATATGTGTCAACTTTTGCTGCCTAGAAATAGTGCATGAGTTATAAAGCAATAATTGAGTGCGTTGTGAAATCTAATTAGCTTGCACTAGAGTTTAACCTGGGTGAGTAATAAACCTGATATTAACTCTGGAGGCTAAATTTTTTTTTTTTTTGAAGAGGGGAAAAAAAACATTCTGCTGGCTAATTTGTGCAATACCTTATCTCAGATTGCTAACTTTAAGGCTGCATCGGCAACCCAAAGTGCTGGAGCCCTAAAAGTTTGGGGATTAAGTTTAAAAAAAATACATATATTTCTCCTGTAACTCATTTGAAAGCTTGGGAAAGTGGCCACGCGATAAACATATGAATGGAAGCAGGACCTGTAAAATAATTACTCATCGGAGTTTTTTAAAGCCTGATATCAGGAAACAGGAAAAAAATGTAGTTTATGTGGGAAAAGAAGGGCTCACAATCCGTTCCTTGTTGTGTTAAAGGGGGTCTGGGGAACGAAGTCATTTTCTGGACTTTGTCCAGGTTCTGGGTCGTGACCTAAACTTCCTTTTATATATTATTGCTTTACACATAAAAAACTTCTCTTTTTTTTTTTTTTTCCTCCCCCACCCCCCCAAATTACTCGTACTGAAGTCCTAACGTGATCAATGAGCAAGGCGCATCTAGCCACAGGGAGACAGGGATCCCGAATGGGAAGGGGTGTACGTGGGGTACTTAATTTATTTTTTTCTATCGTTTTCTAGGATGCGTTTTCCTCTCCCTCGCTCAAATGCTTAGCGAGGATCCCACACACGCTCACCACATCCCTCCCCAGCCCCTGGCCAGCTCACACCCACACCGAGGAGTTTATTTCCAATCCTGTCTTTTCTCCCAAATCACTTTTTTTTCCTTTTTTTTTTTTTTTTTAAAGCCTTCTGAGAAAACAATCGTCCGATCCTGTCGTAACTGTTTAATTTATTACTATTTTCAAAATGTGAGGCCTGGCGTGTAAATTGCCTCCCAACTAGATAAACGTTTCTTGTTATCTGATTCTGGGGAAGATAGCCGCATGCAAAAAAATAAACCCCCAACCCCAAAAAAAAAACCCAACCCATAATAAAAATAATAGGGTGATGCTTGCAGCTCCTACAGCACCCCAATAACACTCCCTGATGTAAAGCAGACGCACATAGATGGACATAATGTTTGCTGCAGCCTCTTTTAAGAGAAAAAAAAAAAAATCTGGGTTCTAATGACTCGCAGAATATGCATGTGTTAGCCCTGTGCCTAGGAAAGCCACAGGGAGGTCAGGTCACAACCTGTGCTCTTTCAGCACAGACGTCTCTGATTTAAAGGGAACTTATTGTATTTTAGCGTATCAGGGAGGGAAAAAAAAAAAAAGGGTGGTGGGGGGGAAATGTCCAGACCCTATCAGGGAGTTTTCTTCTTGTAAGGGCCTTTAGGTTTAAAAAGAAGAAGAAGAGGGGGGGAAAAAAAAAAGAAAAAAAAAAAAGGAAAAAAAAAAAAGAGGGGGGAGTGGAGGGGGGGAAGAAAGAAAGAGAAAAGAAAAGAGGGGGGAAAAGAAACAGCTCAAATGAACAGAGAGATCACAGTTTGCATGGCTGCCTCTGAATAGGCTAAACTGACAAGATCAGTTTTAAAGGGCCACTTAAATCAGTTTCAAAGACTGAAGAAAAACGCGTTGTCTTCTTTGGGGGAGAATCTGTTGCTGTATCCGGGGCGCCATTATCTTTGGCTTGCCCGGTTTTTTATTATTATTATGATTTCTATCACTATTATTAGTATTCCTTCTCATCACATGGTTAGGCTCTCCCCAATTATTTTCCAAGGGGGCGGGGGGGGGGGGGGGGGGGAGGAGGGGGGAGAAATAGTGGCTCCCTTTCCCCCCTTTCGACTCAAGATTTCTCCGACCCCCAGCCTTTCCCCCTAAAAACATAGAGACACGGGAATTTAGCTTGGCCAGCACCTCCTTGTCAACCCCTCTGGTCTGTCGTGCCATTAAATATCTCGAATCTTGGAGATTCTCAGTCCTGAAGGAGACACTCCAGAAGAGAGAAATACAAACACACACACACACACACACACACACAAACACAGAGAAAGAGATTGTCCCTTTTGGTAAAACCTACTTAAACTCTGGGGGGCGAGGTGATGGCGCACGATCTACACTTAATTCTAGCAATACAAATTTTTTAAAAAAATCAAATTAAAACATAAAAAACCCCACCCAAACACCACAACAACTTTTTAATCTGATGATTGTTTTCTTTTTTTTCTTTTCTTTCTTTTTTTTTCTTTTTTTTGTTTTTTTTTTTTTTAATACACTTTCTTCTAGATGCCTGTGGTCTCTCTGATGTAGCCCATGTTGAAAGTTTACAGGAGAAGTCACAGTGTGCTTTGGAAGAGTATGTTAGGAGCCAGTATCCCAACCAGCCAACACGATTCGGGAAGCTATTACTACGTCTCCCCTCCCTTCGCACTGTCTCCTCTTCTGTCATAGAGCAATTGTTTTTCGTCCGTTTGGTAGGTAAAACCCCCATAGAAACCCTAATCAGGGATATGTTACTGTCTGGCAGCAGTTTTAACTGGCCTTATATGTCCATTCAATAAAATATTGAGAAAGAAAAAAAATTTAAAAAAAAAATTAAAATTGAGAAGGGAGATGAAAGAGAGTGAAAGGAAAGCAAATGACATTTGGGTTCTGGTTGTTTCTTAAATTTCCTTCTGCTAAGAAAGGATGTAAAAGGGTGTTACAAGTTTGCTAAGAGAAGACAGGAAAAAAAATTAATGGACTGTGAATTAAAAAAAAAAAAAGAGAAAAAGAGACTGTCAAATGAACTTTTACAGAATGCATTAAAAACTCCCGTGTCGTTCAGAAAAAAAAAACTTGCTACTTATCATTTTTTGTAAAAAATTTTAAAAAAGAGAGAAAGAAAACAGAAAGAAAGAAAGAAAAAAGAGAAAGAAGAAGAAGAAAAGAAACGATGGCGGGCTTTTTCTTTTTTTCTTTTTTCTTCTTTTTTTTCTTTTTTTGGGGTAAACTTTTTAAAAAAAATCTCGCTTAAAGTGCATTTAAAGGAAATTTGGAGAAAATTAGCATAACGGAAGAAAGTAAGTCTTTTTTTTCCAAATTATTAATTGTCCTATGTGTCTATGTACCTATAGCTGTTCTTTTTTGTATTTTTCTGGTTTCAAACCAGTTTATTCTGTGGTTCTATAATAATTTTTGATATAACCTTGGCTTCTTTAAAAAAAAAAAAAGTGTATCCTTAAAATATATGTTCTGAAAGAATTAAAACTGAGTCCACGAAAGTATCATAGGAAGAAAGGAAAAGAGAAAAAAACCCCTCAACAACACAATGATGGAAGCGCACTTAAGGTGGTGACCCAAAATCTAGCTTGAAGCTGAGAGAGCTATAATTATATAGACCCGAATGAACCACACGTGTCATATAACTCCCCCCAAATCTAGGTTTTTTTGATATTTCGGACAGAAAATGAACTGTGGGGATTTATTATAGGTAGAAGGAATTTGTGTCCAAGACACATTGCGGTTTTGATTTAAAAAGCAAACAAACAAGCAAAGTGAACTTTTGTAATTTGAATTGGGTTCCACATAGTTCATCATGAATTGTTATTAAACTCCTCTATCTGTTTGTATATTTGCAAGCCCTTTGTATTATAATAATTGTTGATATTTTCCCTTTTTAAAAAATACCATTGAAATCAGCATGACAAAATAACACTGTTGGCACTTATAGATAACGTGATTGATTCAGTATCTTAGAGTTTACAGTTTTTGTGTTTAAAAAACTGAAGGTTTTTTTTTTTAAGTGCAACATTTCTGTATACTGTAAAAGTTATAATAACTGAACTGTTTGGTCGAGTCTTTGTGTGTTATATTCCAAGGAAAATTGAAAGTATTCAGAAATTAAAATATTATTTGATATCTGAAACTTGTTTGGCTGTCATAAATGTCTTTCAGAAACCACATTTCTTCTCTATAGTTTGCAGTCATTTAAGTCCATAGGCGATTGATTTGTTTACTTGTCACAGTAAGTTTGTAGCAGATGTATTGTAGTGTATTTACCTGTTTAATTCCGGGATGGGGGTGGAGGACTTAAGTTCATGGTTTATCTCTGGTTTTAGGAAGTACTATGCTGAAATGGTAAACCATCAACCCCCATTCATCTAATCCTCCTGTTAATTAAAAATGGATTTTCTGGAAAAAAAAGGCCCTTATTTTCGTCACACTTAAGTGCCTGCGTAGGAAAGGTATTGTTGTGAAAAAGTATTAGAAATCTGGAGATCAGTATCTATTTTATGATCAGAATGGGGCGAAAAATCTTTTGTAAATGTCTGACATACGCGCACAAGATCATTCAAGCAAGGTAATAGCAGTATTGTAAATATAGGTCAGTTGTTTGCAATGAGTTTTCTTTAAGTATGTGTGATTTTTTATAATACTCCGTAGTTGCCATCTATCGTTGTCATTGAGAGGTCTTCAAATGGAGTGGCTTTAGCTTCTAGCACTGAGGAGTCGGTTTTTAATGTATATATACTCTCAAGTGGATTTTTTTTACCTTAGACTGTGAAAGCATGACCACAGGTCATCTCTATATTTTACATATGGGATATATGTCTGTATGTATACTTGCATACATACATGCGTAGGCGTACATGCATCTTTCCTGTGTAGCTACAGGGCCCTCTCTTGCAGCCCTTGCGCAGGCAGAGCTCCCACTGATGCGGTGGGGACCTGCCTGGGCGAGTGGCATAGGATCGGACACACCATTTGTGAACTCTAGTGCTATCCAGAGCAGAACCCCCCACCCCCCAAATCTGAACGAAGGCGAGATGATGTGGTTTTGCAAGGGGTTGATATTTTGTTTTGTGTGTGCGTGTGTGTGCCTGTCTTTTCTTTTTATTCTTTATTTTTTTTTAAACCCCCCTCCCCTCTCTGTCCCCCCACCCGCCCTCCCCTTGGTCTATAGCAGATGCTTTGTATGTGAAAGCTTGCAATTTTGTTCTTGTCTGAGGCTTCCCCCTCTCCCTTTTTACCACACGTAACTACACCATGTTGTGGTTTCACAAAAAGAGAGAGAGGGAGGGAGGGAGATCATTCTGTAAAGTCGATTAAACCCTGATCTTTAGTGTGTTCCAGTTAGACACATCTATACTGGGGGCTGAGGGGCGTATGACTGTGAATTTGAGCAGAGTTTTACATCTGAATCATGGCTCCTTTTCTATAAATATATAAATATATATAAATATATAAATATACTATTATTGCAGGGGATTGCTGACCTCTAGATTTAGCTTTTTCTATTGCAAGTGCTATCCATGTGAGTGTGTGTGTGTGAAGTTTTTATGCTTACTAAGAACACAGGATCTTGACTTGTTTGTTTTGTGTTAGTTTATTGTAAACAACCATTTGTTGTAAATTGTTATTGGCATTAAATTATAATTTATGATTTTCAAATCCAAAACATTCTCTGCTTTTTATGTTTTAAAGCCTGTAAGCTATCTCTGTATTTATAAGTTTCTCACAGCGAGCTTTGGTTCACAGAGAATAATAGTAAACAGAAAATGCACCAGGGTTAAAGAAAAGCACACACACACACACGCACGCACACACACACGCACAAGCCCCATGTATATATGTTTGGAATGCTCAGAGGAGGATTTGTTTAGGGACTTCAGTTAGTTTTAAGTTTATAGCATTTAAAGAAAGTTTTTCTTTTCATGCTGAGTTAGAACAAAAGATCTATCCAAAGATTGAATTGGACAAAAGAGGAGGGTTGGGATCGAGAAGCTTGTTCTATGTGGAATTGAGGAGATTTTTTTTTTTAAGGGAAAAAAAAAAAGCTGCTAAACATGGCGACTCTTTCCCTTTAAGTCTCTAATTTATTTATTTTCTCTTCCTTGCGGTCCTTCCCCCCCCCCCCCCCCCCCCCCTTTAACCCTCCCTTTTATTTTTGCTTTAATCTGATCTTAGTTCGCTCTATTCCTTCCCCACCACCCCTGCCACCGGCGCGGGGACTGGCGGGGAAAGACCCAAAGGCGACCCGGAACGACAGCGAAAGCTGCAGAGCCGCCCGCGGTGCAAACCACATCTCGGGAAAGGTCTTCTTCACTCGCTCGCCCGCCCACCCCCCTTCCTCCTCCTCCTCTTCCCCTTCCCTCTCCGCCGCCGCTCTCCCAAACCTTCCCCGACCCCTCCGGGAGAGCGGCGGCGGGGGATGGGGGGGGGGGCCCGCCCGCGCTGTGCGTGCGCGGGGCGCGGAGGGGGCGCGGAGAGGAGGCGGCTCTCCCAAGTTCAGACAAAAGCGGAGGGTTGGGGCAAGAGGAGGCGCTTGGCGGGCGGTGCCAGCCCGCCTGTGGGGCTGGCGGGGCCGGGCAGCGCCCGCAGCCCGCGGGGCTCGCCCGTGGGGCCGCGCCGCCGGCGGCCGGGGAAGGGGCGGGGGGTGCGGGTGGGAGGGGAGCGGAGCGGGTGGAGATGGGGGAGGAGGCGCGGAGCGCTGCGCGGCCGCGGGGGCGACGCGTGGGAAAGTCCGCCGCGGGGTCCGATGAGCTCAGCCAACATGGCGTCCCCGGCCCTGCTCGCTCTCTCCGCGCCGCGCGTAGCCGGGTCGGGGAGCGGAGGTGAAGAGGAAGCGGGGGGGGGAATGTCCCTAGCGTTCCCCCCTCCGCGCACGGTCTCCGTGGTGGGAAGCGGTCGAGGGGTTGCCGGGCCGGCCGGCGGGAAGAGTTGCCGGGCCGCTGGCCGGGGACGGCGGGCGTATCTTCCCCCGGAGCTCGTATCCCATCTGCATGTAAATGACCTGTGGAAGCATCTCCCCCGTGCGAGCGCGGCTCAATGGCCATTGAAGCGGAGTCAGACCTACCCCGGGGTGTTATATTTAGGGTTTGCGCCTGCAGAGACAGCGGAATCCTCGGGAAGGTGCCTTAAAAAGGGGGGAAAAAAAAGAAAAAGGAAAAAAAAAAGAGAGAGGGGGAAGAAAGGAAAAGAGAAGGAGGAAAAGGGAAGGAGGACGGGGGGACGTTTCGAGGCGCTCGGTAACCGCCGCCGCTGATAACGAGCGGGATGTGGAAATGGAGATGGATTTTATTTTTATTTTTATTTTTTTTTAATTAAAACTTTAGTGGGTCCTGGGGATCGCGCTCGCTTCGCTTTGCTTTGTAGGATGGAAAGAGATACAGGGAGAAATGCAGGCCTTGTCAGGATTTATTGAAGTTGGGTTTAAAAAACGTGCTTCAGATGATTTTTCCCATTTTCTCAGATTTCAAAGGCTCCCCGCAGTGCGGCTGCCTAATTAATGGTGAAATTCAACTAAATCTAATTATGCAGTAATTTTAAAGCAGTTAGTCCTGGGCTCTGCTTTGTAATAGGAACCCAGTTTTTAAAGTTTGCTTAATGTGTTGGTTTAGGGAGCTGGGGAGGAGAGGGGTGTAAGAGACAGAGCTGTGGGGTGGGTTTTTTTCCTCCCCCCCTTTTCCCCCCCCCCCTTCCTTTTGTAAAGCAAAGAAACGCAAAATATAAACCCCCAACACCCAACGAAAGGCAAGGAGAGAGGCCGTGTTATCCATCGTGTATGATACGGGTATTGAGTGAGAAGCACCAGCGAAAGTGTAAATAACACAGTAGTTAATAGGGACCATAAAGGTATTCCTGGCCTGTGGATTTCCAAGCGCCAAGCTCTTTTAGAGAGGATCTCGAATCCTGCGGTAATAAAGGGGCAACGGAGACACACAGCGTCTCTTCTTGGGAAATAGAAACCAGATTTCTGCTATTGAACATCTATTGTCATTAAGAGGAGAGGCTTGTGCTCGCGAAGTTATAAATCTTATCACCCTTTTGATAACACAGTTGTAATCAGTTAGCATCGCATTCAAACCCAATTGTAAAACTGCCTAATTTAATATGTCATACATGTCATTAAAACTTTATTTTTTTTCCCCTTGTCTTTTTTTTTTTTTCCTTTCTTTCCCCCCACCCCCCTCCCCCCACCCCATCCTCCCTCCCCTTCTCCCCCCTCCTCCCCCCCCTAAGTAAAATGTCAACAGATCTGGCGTGGTAACGTGCAGCAGGGAGAGCTCGGGGTGGCTGTGCTGCTCAGGGGGCGAGCCCGGTGCTATGCTGAAGAGGGTTCGCGTTCTCCCCATCTAGGTAATCGGAAGCGTTTATATCATATTAGGAAAAAGGTTTAGTGGTGTGGGGGTTTTTTTCTTATTTTTTAATAAAATAAAAACAAAAGGGGGGTGGGAGGCAAGAGAGAGGAAAATGAAATCCTTCTCCTTCCTTCACAACTGCAATCGCTCAATGAAGTTCTTTGAAAGAAACTTGTCTTATGATTAGCTAAGCAAACACATCTGCTTTCCTAGTTTGGGCTTAGCTAATTATCAAAACAAAGGGGCCGTTTCTTCTTCTACCTTGCTGGAAAGATGTTATTTCAGGAGTCCTGTCCCTCCCCCCTCCTCCTCCTCCTTCTCACCCCCCCCCACTCCCATATACACAGCCCCTATCCCAGCCCTTCCCAGCGAAGCACCACGCTCCTTTTATTGGGATTACCGATGGGGAAATGAGTTTGCGCACTTCTCTTCCTAATGTTAAGCTTTATCATTACCTTCCTTGGAACAATATTTTTCCAACCAAATGTCCCTGCGGCAGGGTGGAGGTGGGGTGGGAAGGGGAAGGGAGGAGGGGTAAGGTGGTTTTGAATTGCGGACCAACTTCGCAGCTATTTGAATCAAGCCTGCACTCGGTTGATTTTAGTTGACAGAGCGTGTGTTGAAGCTGAACTCTATAATTTGCACTTCTGTTCTTTTATTAGAGTTGGACAACGAACTAATGAGCTTTCCCCCAGCACAGTGTCACTTGTATTTATTTTCTTTTAGAAACTTTTAGATAGAAGAAGTGTTCTTGAAAAAGGGCAGAGATGGGAGGAAGGTTTCGCGTGTTGGTTTGTGGGTGGGTTTTTTTTGGTTGTTTGTTTGGCTGTGGGTTTTTTTTTTTTTTCTGGAGGTGTGGGGATCAAGTCTGTGTTTCCGTGGATGTGTGTGTGTCCCTGTCCCCCGCGAAAGGCGACCCATGGGGTATTAGAGGAGGATAAGCTCCGAGATAGATGTGAAATCCGGGCGATGTTGTCCTTGGCATGACTCGGGTGGTGGGAAGATAACGCAGAGGCGATCCTCGCAAGACACCCGAAAATAAATAAATAAAATTGAAAAAAAATAAATCACTGCTCCTAAAGCGGAGGCTCCGCGGTGCGGGCGCGCTGCGGTGCGGAGCGATGAGCGGCGTTAACCCGAATTTGATCTGATCTCTGCAGGAGCGGGTTAACTTTATAAAAGCAAGAGGTGGCTTTAGACGCGTGCCTGAGAGACAGTGGAAGAGAGGATTTTTAAAGAAAAATAGGTAAAGCCAAAATAAAGGGGGGGAAAAAAGCCCAAAGGGAGGATTTCCACACACAAAAAAAGCTGGGCGAAACGTTTGTCACTACGTGCCCACCAACGCATGAAACTGCGCACATTGCTCGGAGCCTGCCCTGCCCGTGTGAGTCCTGAGATATTTTGAATTTTGATTCCAGTGTGTTTTCTTTGAACTGGGCCTTTCGGTTTATTAAGGCAGGAAGAGGAACTCAGCAACCCTCTTTGAAACACGCTTGGTTTAACTATTTTACACAAGTTTGCCCAGGTCCCTGGAGATTCTCCAGTTGAAGAAGATTGAAATTAGAGTTAAAAGCTGACGAAGGGGGGGGGGATGGGGGGTACGGGGGTGGAGGGCGAGTGTGAAAGAGGGTGATGAATCTATTGTAAATGCTCTCCTGTATTCTGATGTGTTGGTGAACGGAACAGAGATACGCGTCGCCTTGTTTGATCCATACGCACGCATCTGCATGTATGCGGCTGTATGTCACATTGCTCTCTGTATGTACACACGCACACACATATATAGGCCACGATTAATATTCTGAGAAATGCAGGAGAAAAAGCTGGTATTTAGCGGCCGTAGGGAAAGGCGCACACTGCCTGTTTCCCAGCAGCTTTGCTCCCAAACTTTGCCTTTTCTTTTGTTTTCTTTTCTTTATTCTTCTCCCACCCACCCCCCCCCCCCAACACACCCCCCCCTTCTTGTAAATTGCTGTTAACGTGTGTCTTTATGTTCTGTCTATAACTAGGATGTAATCAGGCGCCCCATGTCTCTCTCTAAAAGCATTTAATAAATGTCTATTAAAGCGCTACAAATGTAAGATAAATTTAGTGGCGCTGCTGTCTCCCTGTATCCAAACGGTAATGATGGATTTATCAACAGGGATTCGCCTTCAGCGCAGTGAGAGAGATTTACTCAACAAATAAGTCGGAAAAGCACCCACCCAAATACAATCATTTATACGGAAACTGATTTCTTTACAGCACGACAGATTCGAAGGAACATACCGGTTATAGCCCTTTTTTTTTTTTTTCCTTCCTCCCCCCCCCCCCGCCCCGTTTTTTCTCTCCCCTCCTCTCCCCTTTTTATTTCCCCCCCTTTTTAACATAATCAGTGGAGCTGGGAACGTGTGTCTGTCTCTGTTTTGGGAGTGTTTGCTTGTCTATTGCTACTGGAAGCTCCCAGACTCGATCAAACCCGGATCGATGCCTAATTTCTCAGCATCACCCTATCCCTTTTCTCCCCCTTCTTCACTTATTTATTTTCCTTCAGCCCCAAAATGTCGACGATAGGTATATTCGGTATCAAAAGTCGTGGAGTTTCGGAGTACAGGATGGATGATAAAAAGGGGGTGAAATTATCCCCGAATTCTCTGTATGTCGCTTCCCAAATGCTTGTGAGCGCCTCTCAGGAGCTACACCGCCCCGGAGAAGATGCTGCCTACCTCTGCTGAAATTTCTCTCTCCTTTTTCTTAGCCCTTGCTTTGAACCCTACGCAATAGCCTGTACGCGAATAAAAGGAATTAACTCAGAAAGAATCACCAGTCATTGTTGAATTCAAGCACTGTAAAAAAATAAATATATAATTTTTTTTAAAAAAATTACTGAAATGCAGCCACATAGCGCCCTTAAGATTATTTCCCTTTCCTAGAAAGTAGCTCCTAACCTCAGATTTCTCTACCCCCCACACCCCCTCCCGCCTCTTCCCTGGTCTTATTTTTCCCCTTGACCACATCTTTCTCCGATTCGCCTTGGGAAAAAAAAAAAAAAAAAGCATGTGCTGATTTGATGGAGTCCTTTAAACAACGGGCATGCGAGAGTGGTATTCATTCTGAAACATTAACCCTATTTTCTGAATTTCTTTCCTTTCAAATAGCTGCTCGTATTTTACTATCCTGGATCCCTGATTTAAACATCCGCAGTTCTAGGAGCTTGTTAGATACATCTCTATTTTAATTTAATTTAATTTCGGTATTGTACTTAAAATAACAATAAATAAACCCGAGAACTTGTATTTTTCTTTGCAGAGAGTTTTTTATTCTTCTCTAGAAATTTCATTGAGATGTCTCTGTACTTTGTTTGTCAGTTATCTTTGTTCCTTTTAAATAAAGGGCTTTTAAATGGACTTATTGCTCCCAGCGTGGGTTCTTCTCTCTAAATGTTAGAAAATTGTGCCATCTACCCGCTATTCTAAGTACTGTCACACTCAGAGACCTCCGAGGACCTTCCAGCCCCAACTTCAATACAACTGTGTCAAAGGGTGCCTAGTAGCGAGAGGAGAAAGGTTTGCGTGGATTTTACAGATTTCCAGCCTGAATCGCTCTCTGAAGCGCCAAAATGATCTGCAAAGATGCAGTTGTCTTCCTTTGATGGCTGGCTCTCCGGCCCCAGCTCCAATCCAAGCCTTTGCAGGAGCTAATGAAGCCTCCCCGTCTTAGCTACATGGCACTTTCTCTCCAGTGCATAGTTTTCTTGCTAATTTTAGACACGAAAAGTGTGGGTGTGCAGGGAAGGGGGGTGGGGGGGAGGGAGTTGGGGGGGTAAGGCAGTGACTCTGCTGTCTTTTTTTTTTTTAAGAGAAATAGTCAGATATTTATAGCTATGGCCTCTAATGATGAAAATATATTGTTGTTAATTGAAAAAAAAAAAAAGAAAAGAAAAAGTTCTCTTTTTTGAGGTTGAGTCTGGCTGATTAACTAAGGATGCTGCTGGCTGAGTTTCCAAGCGAGGGATGAGGAAAACAGAAATGTATATAAACTTTACAGGCCTTTTTATCTCCACCCAAATATTTTGCACAGGAACCCAGTTCTACCCCATTAGCCGGACTGGAACAGAAGTGTTCAGATTTAAATATAGATTTCGAAATCTTTTTTGCTCGTGGGTAAGTAGAAATAGTTGGGAGAGTGTCTTGTTTGTTGTGTTTTGGGGTTTAGGGGTTTTTTCCCCCCTAAAAAAAGAAAATCAGAAGTGCTTTCTAAATCCGTTAAAATGGATCGACACTTTCCAAGTTTACGGTGTAGTTACATGTCTTCGAAATTATTTTTGCACCCCTTTGGAGCACCAGGAGAGAATTGCCAGTGTCGGCTGAGTATTTATGGGTGGGGGAAAAAACAGTGATACGCTTTATGACTTTTATGACTTGTTTCACACTGTTCGAGAAATGGAGTTTTAAGCAACATACAATTAAATCTATATTGCTTTTTGGATAAATTCCAAGAAACTCCAGAATCAATTAGTTTAGATCCTCGGATACTTGTTGCTAAAATTAAATAAATAAATAAAATATCAAAGGGCAAAAGCGGCCAGCCAAGGACAGCTCTGTTCCAGATGTAATTTTTAAGTCCCTGCTATATAGACCAGACAGGCTGCACAGACTCGCTTCTCCGATTTCTCATTTTGCATTTATTCCTATCGGAATATCCAAGCATCCCAGAATCATTTTTCTCTCCCTTTCTCCGCGCATTCCCCCGTCCATTCCCTTTCGAGCTTTTCGACCAGCTTCGAGATTGTTTTTTTTTAATTTTTTTTTTCCTCTTTGATTTTTTCTCCCAGTGTCCTTTTAACTATACCGGTGATTATTTTTATTTGTTTAGTACTAAGGTTAAAAGTTTTTCCCTCGCTACCCACAAACTACCGCCCCACAGGAGAAGCCAGATTCAGCCACTCTCAATTCCCAGGTTTAAAGATAATCCTAATTTTGAAAGCGGCTTCACTAGCCGCTCTCTTCCCTTGATCACAAACTGTTTGGTCATCTTAAGTGCGACCTTCCCCTCTCCCTCAATTCTTTTTTTTTCCTCGCCCAGAGCCTTTTCCACGCCACATTTGTCGGAGCTGAGGTTCTCGGTGGGACCGGGGCTGCTCCCCACTCGCTGCAGCCGCAGGACTGTTGCGCTGGGGCCGCAGCGGCTGTGGCTCAGGTCGGCTCAGCTCCGGGCATCCCAAAACATCCCACCTCCCTCCGTTTCTTCATTGGAGCTCATTTGTCTGTCCCTATTCCTCGCAAACGTTTATTTTTCCGAACGAGAATATCGTCCTCGGTTGTAGTTGCGATAGAGTCCACTCGCAGGTTTTCCTTCCTACGGAATCTAATCTCAGCCAAGAAGTTTCTGCCTCAACTCCTGCAACATTACTAATTAACGACCCCCGGAAATTAACTGTACAGTGACCTAAAATTTCATCCTCTCGGTTGACAGTTGCACTTCGCCTTAAAAAGAAACTAAAAAAAAAAAAACAACCCAAGAAAAAAAGGGCATATTATTATTATTGTTATTGTTATTATTATTAAACCCTAGGAGAAGCATATGCGAAATATCTTGCAGGAAAAGCCTTAGAAGAGACGTTTGACATCCAGGCTAGTTTTACGTCGACTCTGAACTAAGCTCAAAGGAGGAGGGAGAGGAAGGGCTGCCATCCAGCAAAGTTTGTTGGACTTTATTCAGATAAAACTCGATCTTTCCCTCGCTTGAAGCCAAAGGCGAACTTTTACAATAGGAGGCAGGTCAGAGTACATCACACTACCCATATTGTCTCCTGAAACATGGGGAGAACCCTGCTACCTTCTTCAGCTGCCTTTTTAAACGATTATTTTTATTATGATCCACGCTTCATAGACACCCCCTTCCCCGCTCGTATTTTAAACTTCCTATTCCCTTTATAGGAGGGTGATTCATTTCGCACTGTCACTATTTCCAATTTTGTGGGTTTACTGATGTCTTACTTTGAAAGGGAAAAAAAAAAAAAAGTACACTGTTCCTACCCCAAAGGTCTCATTAGCCTCCGCTGGCTGCTTTTAAGACAGCAGCTCGCTCGCTCTCCTCCAGCTGAATTTGTCCAACCCCTTCATCTTCTCATGTTTTATTTCGAGGTTTCACTGAAAAAACATTAAATCCCAGAAAGGTCAGCTTCTCCCCACTCTAATATCCCCGCAATCCGCTCGCAGCCCTGAGGTGCCGTCCCTCCTCCCGTTATGAGCGGGGCTGCTGGAAGTTGGCAGCCCCCGGGAAGCGCCGGGGCTTATTCCCCCCTCAGCACCCCGCGCATCCCCCGCGGGGAGGCCGCTCCCCGCCTGCCCGGCGCCCCGGCCCCGCACTGTCCCCCGGGGCATCCCCAGCCGGAGCCCCTCGCACCCCGCCAGCGCTGCGGAGCCTGTAAACACCTTCCGCTCTTTATCTCCAAGCACGCTCTGGCGAGAGGATTATTGTTATTATTATTGTTATTGTTATTATTATTATTAAAGGCGATATTCAAATGGGTCCCCGTTTGTCTGCGCCACCAGTGTGTTTCAGAGCGATTATCTCATATCTTTCCTACAGAAGTAAGCTATCCCTCAGCCCTGGGTCAGGCATTGATCTCTCTGCAATGTAACAAACGGCCGGGTTAATTTTCCCTCATTACCATTTCCATAGCTCAGGCTCCACACACAGGACGGAGCCCTCCAGCCCGGAGCCCCGGCTGCCGCTGTGTGCGGCTCCTAGGCGGGCAAACACACACACACACACGCGGGGACACACACATGTGTCATGGCAGCACCCCAAATCCTCACACCCCGCTTCAAACACCCCCAGTCACAAGTTGCATGGGGCAGCTTCGCTGCCTTTCTTTCCCTTATGTCACCTTGCCTGACACACGCACCCCCCACACACCCCCTTTGTACGGATTTGGGGGTTTCTTTGGGCTTGTATTATTTTTAAACGTTGTTGAGCTCTCTATAAATTAGAAGGATTTTTTTTTTTCGCTCACCCCGTTTACTTCTTAATCTTTTTTTCCCCCTTTTTTTCCTTTTTTTTTTTTCCTTGAGTCTTTTCATTCACTGGTTGCAAAAGAAAAGGGGGTTGGTCAACACCAAAATGGCAAAGTTCAGCTTGGAGGAAAAAAAAAAAAAAAAGAAGAAGAAGAAGAAGAAAAAAAACCCTCCAGCTACCTACAAAGGGGCTCAGGGCTTTGTAATGGCAGAAAGAAACAAAAATGAAAAGAAAATTGCAGTTGAGGCTAAAGTGTGAGAGTGTGTTTGTGTGTATGTATATCTGTGTGTATTTTTAAAGGTTTCTTTGAACTGCCTTTGTGCTGACTAGGCAAAGCTCCTTGCCAATGCTAGTCACGGTTTAAGGAACTTTGAGTTAACCTCTTATATCGAATGAATCTTTTCATTTGGAAACCAATAAATCTCAATCTCTAGCCACCTTTTGTAGAACAGGCTGGGGCTTACCAAGGCAAGGCTGAAGCTTATAATAAAGAAGAGATAAAGTTTGTCAAAGTTGTTGGTGGGGGTTTTTAAATTTTTTTTTCCCCTTCCCCTTCTTCTTCCTCTTCTCTTGTAAATAAAAGTTTTGGAGATGGCAGCATTTGGAAGCAATCCGGAGAAGGACTTGGATCTATGCATTGTTTCACAGTAAGCCTCTTTACTTAAATAGAGTCTTCAGGGATTCAAACACGAAAAATGATTTATAGTTTTCCAACAAGTCATTATTTTGGTCAGTTGTTGAGGGTGGGGTTGTGGAAAAGGAGGGGGGTCCATACAGTCTAATAATCAATGTGTGTCTATGGAAAGTGAAAAGGGAGGGGTGGGGAGGGGAGGGTTCTGCAGATAAGTAGGGTTAACACTATAAACATTGCAGACAATTGAGTTTTCCCATCTGAGCGGGAGTTGGGGAGAAAAGGGGTCTTCACATTTATCAGGCACTGGAGAGAGCGTGTGTGGTGTGAACGAGTGAAAGACAAAAAAACCCCCCAAACCCATTTCTCAAATCAGTTTGGAGTCACTCCTCTGGTTTCTGACTTGCACTTTCGCATATTTGGTACCATTTCTTTGAAGTACTTCGAAATCCAACGTTGCGTCTAATCTTTGGATGGGAGATGTGACCACAAGAATCAATGTTTTGATTTATTTTTCAGTACTTATTTCCTGTCTAGTCTCCCTTCGCTCGCCCTCTCGCTGATTATGCCATATTTATACGTGTGTATACATTATATATGTATTATATATATAATGCCCCTGTAGACATCTTTTAAAAAATCATTTGCAATTTCTCTTTCACGGAGGCGCAGTTCACTTCTCAACCCCTCTCTTTATCCTGTTTTATTTCAAGACGCTGTCTCCTTTCCGTCTCCAAATTGTTCTCATCCAGGAGTTATTAATTACTCTTACAAGGCGGGAGATTCTTAACTAATAACAAAGTTGTAAATTACCACCTTCCCTCAAATATTTCTCATTTGTCAACCCTGATTGATTTGATTAATATTCCACCGGCTGAGATCATTTCAAGTTGCACTATATAATCAGCAGCACCAGGCTGCTCAGCAGAGCTTCTGCTTTCGGAGAAGATTTCTTTCCAGCTCTTAAACTGAAGTGTATTTTGCATTTGCTCCAGAGGAGGTAAACGCGGACCTATCGCTTAAAGGACCTTAAGGCGCAGAGGCTGAATACGGTGTCGGGAAATAAAATTAACTAAGCGTGTCTGTTGTTAAAAATATAATATATATATAGGGGGGTTTGGGGAGGGGGGGAGATCAGAGGGGAAAAAAAAGGGGGGGCACACGAATAGCAACCCCCCCCCTATGTCAGCCTGGAAGAAAACATGGGTTTCAGCCTTGCTTGCGAGGCTGGTTCAGCCCTCGCCTGAACTCTCCCACAGTCCCTCCTTGCCTTGTACCCAAACTGTCACATCGCCTGGAATAAACACCCAGCACCTCGATTTATGTTTTGCTTGTGGCCTCAGATACACAGAAATAATAATAATAGCGCATAAATTACATATTCTTCCCCCCCACCCCCCCTTGAAATGATAGACAATAAACTTGGCTTCGGCTCCACCGCGAGTGGGACTGGGTTTCTGGTTCAAAACCATCATATTGGCTTAATTACGTGACTGTAAAGAACGGCGAGGCGGTCATTTTTCTCTGCTTTTAAGGAAAAAAGAGAGTCATCTGCGTGAGCTTTCTGCCCCGTGTCACCGCTGCGCGTATGCGTAGCGCGCACCTACCGACCTGTATATATGATATAACGTGGAAATCACGATATATAAAGTGACCCCTGCCCGCCTGAGCTCGGGCACTAGATCCCGGCTGCTGTCCTTGCAAATCATCGATAGCCGCTCCCTCCGCCACCACTTGAGTTTTAATCTTAATTACATTAAGTGAAGTAGTGGGCTTGCCGTGGAATTGAACATGATGCATGACGGCTGCCTGTTAAACGATCGATTGTGAATATCGCCTTTCTCCTCTCTATCGATATTCACAATACGCCTTGGCTGCGTCCGGGGCGGTAGCGCTGGGGCTGTTGGGTGCTGGTTTTTTGGGGGGGGAGGGGGCTGAGTTCGGGTTTTTTGATTATTTTTTTCGTGTGCGTGTGTGTGTAGATGTAAAAATGAGAGACTAGAGTGAAATAACATTCCGCCCAGTCACCTGCAATTCAATATGCACACAAGAGACGCCGATGTATATGAGACGATTTTAATTATGATTAGAAGACACACTCTGAGCAAGAGAATAGATTTGGAGGGAGGGGAGGGGGGGGGCAAGGGGGGCCGGAGGAGCATTAATGAAATCTTTCCCCGCGATACTAAAAGAAACAAGTGGTTGATACAACGGAGGTGATTTGTCACCCAACTCCGAAGGGGGGTGGGCGATCGGATCTGAGCATCAGTCCTTTCTTCCCCCCCACCTCGCCTCGCCCCCCCCATCTCTTTGAAGCAAATGATATGCCATGATGCCTGCCTAACAGGCAGAGCCTCAGACCACGCCTTTGCCGGGCTCTTCCACCCCGGCGCTGCCGGAGCGGCTCCCCCCACCCGCTCCCCGCCACTGCCCCCCCGCCGCCGCCGCCTTCCCCCGGCTCATCGGCACGGAGCGGCGGCGAGCCCGGCCGCGGACATGCGGCATCAGCTCGGAGCAGCGCCGTGCTTAGGCCTTAAGTAGATTGTATTTGTGCACATGAAACCTTTTGTCTCGGCCTGCGGATTGCCGGCCTTTTCAAACACAGCCGAGAAACAGTTCAGGGTCACCGGCAATTTCCAGCCCCGGCGGCGGGGGGGGGGAACGGGGATGGGGACACAACGACGACGACACGACACACAGGCAGAGTTGACCCTGGCCAGCCGCCTCCTGGACGGTTGTCACCTTTGGAGCCGGAGCGGAGGTGATGGAGGTTCGGAGCGGCTCGGGGAGCTCGCCCTGTGGACTAGACAGAAGCCTCCCTCCCGCTTTCTCCGCCCGCCGGGTCTGTCCGCCTGTCTCACGGAGCCTCCTCCCCGCACCCCCGGGTCCGCAGGGCAGCTCCTCCCGGCCGCTCCGGGGCGAGGGGCGCCGGCCCCGCCGCCCTGGCCAGACGCCCGCCCGCAGCCGCCTCCCGCCCCTCGCCGGTGCTGTGCAATAGCCGGTTATTTTTCTCTGGATGTGACTTCCAAGTGGCATAATCTGTAGGAGTGTGAATCTGTTCTCGTTATGTTTGTCCCCTTCGGTATTTTCTACAGGCTTTTTTTTTTTTTTTTTCCTCCCTTTCTTCCCCCCCCCCCCCTTTTTTTTTTTCGGTATAAATTAACTCCGACTGAAACCACCAGATTGTTCCGAGGAGACTACCTCCCTAATGACTTCATCTCCAAAAGTTGACTGACACTCTAGCGAACTGCCAACACCTGTTTCCCAGCACCCAGGCTCCAGAACCCACCAGACCTCGTAAATTTAGCTTCTCCTTTCTTCCCTCCCCCCCCCCCCTTCCCTTAATAGATGACGTGAATATCTAAAGGGAAGGGGGAGGGGGAGATGGAACTAGGTCACATTTGAAACTTTTTATTTTTCATCTCCTCTGAGAGAAATATGGAGATAAAAGGGCTGGACACCTCCTGCTCTGCCCGCCCATCCTTGCGAGGTGCCCGGGGCTAGTGGCAGCCCCTAGATCGAGGTCGCGCTCCAGGGCCGGGGGCTGCCCGCGGGTCCTGCTCAGGCGGGGATTTAGGTGCAAAGCTCAGCCCTGGCCGGCAGGTCGCCGGCGCTGTAACCACCGTTCCTACCCGGTGATTTGCCCCTGCCTTTTCCCGAGGATGCTCCAGGTCTCGGGCCGTGCGGTGGGCTCTGCAGCGCCTCTGCCCGCACGCCCCCGGGTCCCGCAGGTCCCTCCCCAGCCCCCTCCCTGGGCCTGATCCGGCCTCGCTGCAAGGCTGGTGCAACGCCGGGTGAAGTGGAGAGGGATGGGACTGGGAAATGAGCCGTCCTGGGAAGCAAGACAGGGCCGGAGGGGCTGCCCCGAGAGGAGAGGAGGATGAGGACGGCGGCGGGCATCGCACTCCTAGTCTGCGGGAGAGATGCACCCGGCTCCAGGCCATGGGTGCTTGGACAGAGGAGGTGGCAATTCCCCATGATCATTCCGAGGGCTTTCCCGGGCCGCCCGCCCCCCCACCTCTTGCCCCCGGAACCTTGCACGGGTTTTCAGAGGTTCGCACTCTGGAGGGGAAAAAAAAAGAGAGAGAACAAAAAAAATCAAAGATAAAAGAAGAAAAAGCATTTTGTCAAAGGGGGGAAATCTTTTCCAGCTGCAGCTGCAACCTTGCCGAAGAGGCTGCGGAGAAAACGGGCCGTGCGACAGCCGGGAACGGGCAGCCACAGCACGGCTGCCCCGCAGCCCCCGCCTCGCTCCGGGACGGCCACCCCTGGGGACGGGGCTAAACCCGACCCCCATCTCTCCTTGCTGACTTTGCAGGGAGGCTCTGACCCCTCGCTTCAGTCACATCCCTACTCCCAAAACTCCAACCCTGCCCGGGGGACCCTTTGCGACTGGGCCTAGAGCCCAACGCAGGAGGAGGGCGAGGAAAGCCTCGCAGTGCCTTGTGGCATCTCTGCAGGATGCTCCTTAATCCCAGGGACATCTCTCCCTCCTCAGCGCGGCAGTGGAGCTGCACATCCCTAGAGGAGTTGCACACCCCGAGATGAGCCAGCCCGTTGCCTGGAGCACCCCGGGACACACGTTTTGCGAGTCCTGGGGAGAGATTTTTTTGGGGGTCAGGACACGGAAACTTTACAGCAGTCTGCATCCCGAGTGGAAAATCTCGGCTCCTGGGGGATCCCGCCCCCCACACACACAAAAAGTTGGAAGCTGTCTTCTCTAGAAAAGAGCCTTTTGAAATTAATAGGCTGCAAACATAATTAATAGGGGGAATATGCAAAAAACGTTTGCGGTGTTTAAACGGCTCATGGCAGATCCGCGTGTCTGTGCGAGATACTGAGATGTTGCAAGTGCTGGATATTAATGGGTAGGTTTTACGTAGCTTAAAAAAAAAAAAGAAGACGAAAGAAAAAAAAGAAACCAGGTTTTCTTTTTCTCACTTCTCGCTCTCCCTCTCTCTAATCCAGGAATCATTAGCAACCCCCTCTGGCTACATGTTTTGCATCAGTGAAACATTATGACATAGTTGTAATACAAACTCCGCTGACTTGCTCTGCATCTTGTGGTAGGAAGTGCAATAGCAATAAAAGCATTTAAAAAAAAAAAAGACTCGGGGCATTAAGTTGTCTACCTGAAATAGTCTTTTCTTAAAAAAAAAAAGAAAAAAGAAAAATAAGTAGGACGAGCAAAGGGGAACGGACGACTTGTCAGTCCGTGGGATTCGCTGTTCGCACCGGGCAGGGGGAATTTCCTTGCAATCTTTTCTCCCTCCTGTTTTTTATGCCCTGGTTTTGGTTTTCTTCCCCTAATTCTGAATGTTTTTCATCATTTCTGGGTGCCGCTGCATTCCCCCGCACTGCCACTTCACACCCCCTGCTCTTAACAAACCCGGACCGGGGACATTATCTCTCCGTAATATTAATTGTCAAAAGCAGCCTTTGCTCAATTATCTCTTTTCCACCTGTCGCAGCTGTTGGGTTATATTGTTCCCGGTAGAAATTCTCGCTGGAATTTAAAAAAAAAATGAAAATAGAGCGATTTTTCTCTTCTTTTCTGCTTTCTTTGAAAGAATCCAATTGTGCTCCCGCCGGCCGGGGGCCCGGCCGCTCCGCACCTATTTTCTCCATTACTCATTAACTAATATTCGCTACTTTCTGGTAAAGTCAAACGGTTCTTAATAGCTCTTTATATTCTCGGAATAACATGTGGATGTTCTTAATCAATACTTAATAGCTAAACAACTGCCATGTGTGCTGGTGGGCAGGAATTCTCTGTGAACGGGAGGGCGAAACGGGACCGGGGGGATATTTGCCCTCCGTTGTCACCCAAAGCCAACACTGGGAGATGGGGGACTTCTATTTCCATCGTCCCTTTCCCGTGTCACTGCTCCCTCCTCAGCAGGACCGAAAGGGACCCCCCAATATCCTCGTCCCCGCGCACCACCTGCCTGCGAGCCGGCCCACGCAGAGATCCGCGGAGCGCTTTGAAATGGGCATGTGACGCTGGCCCTATTGTGAGCCTGGAGGGGGTCTTTCTTTCATTTTTTTCTTCTTTTTTTTTTTTTAATAATTTCCCAAAAGAGTCCTCCAAGTCCTGAAACTATTGCGACACTTTACGTTTTCATCTTCTCCTGTACATTTGCTTATTCACTGCTTACTATTCCCTTAAGAGATGCGGCAATTTCAGATTCTATCAGCAAAGACTGGTGGGTTTCTTCCTCCCCCCTTCCCAATTTACTTTTGTTGTTTTTCTAGGGAAAACAAAGAGATTATAAATTTTAAAAGGATCTCCAGAACTGCACACTTCTACGTGCTCCAGGTAGCTAAATAAATGAGTCTGCCTTCTAAGTGTCATTTAGATCAGCCAAAACAAAGTAGTAAAATATAGATATATTTTTTTTTGTCTCTTTTTTTTTTTGGTCTTTTTTTTCCCCATGCAGAAATTACGGCCGGCGCTGCCTGTGCGCCCGTGTCAGCGCCGGTGGAAAGGGATCTTTCAATTTTGCTCATTTTAGCTGCATGTAAAGACGTAGCTGTTTGCTTTACAGGACACTTCTGAGTTCAGCCTCCCTGAAAGGCTATGGTACCACCCGCAAAAAAAATTTTAAAAAGAAACAAAAAAGGAAAGAAATAAAAAAGGGGTCGTGGAATGGGGGGGGGGGGGGGGGGGGGGGGAGAAAATCTATCTGTTATTTTTTACAGCTTCCCTGAAACCTCGCAGCTTGTGTTACCCCTTGTGAAACTGTACCCTCCGGTTTTGCCTTTTCCCCCCCCTGCCCTTGCCACTCGCGGCCCGGTCGCGGGAGGGTCCGCAGGTGCGTAGGCGGCGGGGCCGGCTGCGCGGCTCCCTGCGCCCTGCAGTTACGCCCTAAGCAGCGAGGTGGCAGTAGGGAGAGCGGCCGGCCGCGGCCCGGCGCAGCGGCGATGCGGGGAGGGCTGCGCGGCGCCCCGCGGGCGCGCAGCGGGGACCGACCCCAGCCAAAAATAATCATCCCTATAAATATATATATATATATATGTTTATAAAAACAAAGCTCGGCCGGTGACAGCTACCCGCGCTCGGAACTCCCCCCCCACCTCCGGTGCTCATTAACCTGGGAGCACCCACCTTCCTCACACGCGGATTTTCCGCGGTCCTTACCCACCCCAATTTAGCCCTGGCCCTTAGACCACCCCCTCCCTCACACGCCCGTTGCTCGACCGCGGAGCTCCGCAAGGCCCCGGGAGCTCGGGGGCTGGCTCCCTCCCGGGGCGAAGTCGGGCACCTCTGCTTCGTTTTTACGGGGGCCACTATTATTTTAGCAGGCAAGCGATCACGCCCACGGCATTAAGTGAAAGCAAAAGCAGGGGAAACAACCTGTGTAGTTTGTTTAAAATAAATTCCTCCTCTCCAACAGCTTTGCCGCCTGAAAGCGAACTGCTGCCGTCGCACTTCGGCTGCGGATTTATTAATAAATGCCTGTTATTGGCAATAGTTTTGCAGAGCAAAACACACTACGGAAACCTAAACGCGCAGGCATATAAAGGTGAATTCCCAGCATGGCAATCAAACGCAAATTAGCCAGTTTTTATGTGGTCTGGGAAGTTCCTGAACGCTTTGGCGGGTACTGTCATTCCGGATTGCATTTCTGTGATTTAGATTTTTGTTTACTGTTTCAACGTCTCTAAAATAGGAGGATGGGGGGGGAATATAATCTTTTAGGAGTCTATACTTTCCCTACAACACAGAATCACAGAATCACACCTTCAACCTTCTCCGAAATGATCGGTTGAGGACTTGAAAAAAATAATGCCTTAATGGTGTATGAAAAATACTCAGTGAGATAAATGGATACGAGACACATTTTTTTTTTCTTTTCCTTTTCCCTCCCCCCCCCCTCCCATCTCCATATTCTAAACAGCCTTGATAAAAGCGCAGGGAATAAACAGAGAACAAAAATTATTATTTACTGCTAACCCAGTGCTAACTTCCACATTTCTGGGCGTGGGCAGTTCATGTATGATCATACATGATGCTTCGTCAGAGCGCGTGTGGCATCTCTGTTCTGGTCTTCCTCTGTCCCTTGCCACTTTCTCACCTTTCCTGTAACTTTTGGAGCCTGGTGTGTTGATTTTCTTTTTATTATTGTTTTTAATCTCCGCGTTAGGCACACAGGTTCCCCATGCAGGTCAGGTCATTAGGAATGTTAATGTCGAGACAAAGAATTATAAACACGATCTCCAAGTCTCTCTCAATTCATTTCTTCAACCGTTTTATTCGGTTTAAGTGATGAAAAGTGACAGTTCTGAAATAGACAGCTTTTAAAAGTAATGAAGTCAGATGACGCTTTAACCTGTCGATTGCTATAAATCAACTTTGAAAAAGATGAATGAACAATATTATTTGCTGGCTTAACTAGGAGTTAATACAGTGTCGCATTAGGAGCTGCGGGGAGCTGAGCCGGCGTTGGGTGCTGCAGCCCTTCCCCAAGCCTCTCCCCGCCGGGAAAAATAACAACCTTAAAGCAGCAAATATTCCACCTTGTACGGAAACCAGTGTCATTTTCATCGCCTTTATTATGGACCCTCGAAGGGAAAAAGGGGTATTTAAACGATCCCAAACATCCAGCTGGGAAAGGGAGGCATCTGCTATTTTCTTTTCTTTTTTTTCCCCTTTTTTTTCCCCTCTCCGTTTTTAGAGGCCTTCTGAGCACAAGTCTCGCCGCGTTACCGGTTTTTAAGGCCAAACAGAAGCGAGTGCTGAACCCACCACCTCCGCAAAGCAATGCCCGCAGAAAGGTTTTCAAAAGAAATATGGGCCATTTCGTCTTTTACCTGATTAATTTATTACCTGCATACTAATAGGCACGGAGGGTGTGGGGGGAAGAAAGACAAGGAAAAAAAAATCAGGAGGAATAACAGAGAAGGAAAAGGTCGATTATTTTAGAGGAAGAACTAAAAAAAAAGGACAATTTTCGCTGGCGAAGCTTCTCTCCTTTGCAAGTGCAAGTGCGGGCAGGACATCGCCGGTCCCTCCCGTCCCTTCCCGCACTCGCCTGCAACCCGCAAAATATTGCAAAGGAAGTAATTAACGCTCCTTTCTAATGAATTATTATGAATGAATTAATGACTGTGATTACATGTGCGGAAGGCTCGCTCCCGCAGGATTCCCTTGCTCCCTCCCCAAATCCTGCTTCGGTTTCCCGGCGGCGCAGGGCTCTTGCCCTGCTCCCGAGCCGGACCCGGGACGGGGCCGCCCCGCTGCGCCCACACTTGGGAATACTCTTGGAAAATAGAAATACTTCTGGGATTTTTACAAACTCCTTTATTTTATACATATATATAGCTTATAAAGCTGTTTAAAAATTAATTACAATTAGTAAAACAAGCAACGGGAACTCCGTCTGTAATATGGTGCCGGGATGGATATTTTTTTATTGCTTGTATTTTCCCCGCTCCATTTTTTTTTCTTTCCTGAAGATAGTGTAAATCAAAGCGCCTGTCTTCGTTTCCCAGCACTGATAACTTTTCTTGATTTTCCTGGTCCTCGCTTTTTTTTCCCCCGAGGTGGCGAGGGGCTGAGGGCCCCGTCCGAGCCCGGCGTTCCCGTGTTCGTGGGGTGGTCACGGCCCTGCCTGGGGAGCAGCGACCACAAACAGGCTGGGGAAAGGGGAGATAATACCCGGGCTTCTTCTATAAAGTTTTATCGATTTTAGGCGAGTCTCGGAGCCCTCACACCCCCCCGGAGAAATGTAAGAGCAGAGAACTTGAGAGAGGAGTTTCTCTGCTACTTTAAAGGTGACCTTTGGGAAAGTTTCCGCACTTTCTCTTTTACTGCTCAAGCAGTTTGTTTGAAGTTTCTTGGCCGTCTATACTCTCTCCAAAGATGAACCTGTCTCTTAGATTGCCCTTCTCAAGTCTCTTTATTCTCGAAAAAAAAGATTGAGGCGAAAATACATTTTTCTTCCTTTTTTTTTTTTAAAGAAAAAAAAACAATTGCTCCCTCTGCATGAAGATCTTTCCCTCTCGAAAAACAGAATAACCTCTTTCTTTAGAGAAGAGCTCGGAAGAAAGGTAGAACACTTCCATACCTGTTGCAAGTATCTGAATGCAGATTCCCCCACTAATTCCCCGTACCCCCAGTTTAAAACATCATCTGGTGGCCGCGGACTAAGGCAGGGTCCGGCGTGAGCCGGCTGACGGCGTTGCCAGAGCAATTCAGCGATTTGCAGCTGGGTGTGCGTGGGTGCCGACCCTAGGTCGTGCGTGGCCACCCCCTCCCTTCCTCAGGAGAAGTGGGGGCCCTGCCTGCCCCTCGTAGCACGGCCCAGCCTTGCCCGTGCCCCGCTGCGAGGCTCGGGGTTGGGGGGGCGGGGGGGGAGGTGGTGGTAGGGGGGAACACACGCTTCCCTCAGCCGCCACCACCCGTGTATTTTCCAGGCGCTCCGGGGAGATTTCCACGAGGTTTATTTGCAAGGAAGATGCGGAGGCAGCGGCAGGCGAGGATTTATTTTTACGGTAGGAGTTTGTGGGGGAGACCTCGGCCCAGCTTCCCTTGCACACACCCCCTCCCCTCCCTTTCCACCCCGGGCCACCAACCCAGAGATGCCCTCGCCTCGGGCTGGGGCCGGAGCTGGCCCGAGCGAGTCCCCTGCCCCTGCCCCAGGGTGCCCGGCAGCGGGGAAAAGGCCACGGAAAGAAACTTTCCCCTCTATGATTGTGTTACCTTTGGGTGAACGTGTAATGAAAATCCTCGGAAAATGTTACATAACACGAGGATACCCGTTTGGAGCAAAGTTTCCAGAAAAGCCTCGCCGCTTCCCTGGGGGCGAGGGACGACGCTGGGGGCGACGTTATCTCCCGGGAAGCATAAGCGCATCTTCCGCGGTCCCGCCGCGGCTTCCCCCTTCCCGGGCCGGCCGCCGCCGAAACGTGAGCCCGAAAATAATATAACCCGTCTGCGACCGCAGACATATCTCTCGCCCTTACAGTGTTACAAAAAGCATTTAAATTAATCAGGGCGCTCCCCACGGCTGCTAATTAGGTAGGGAGGGAAGAGAGGGCTGGCCAGGGCCGGCGGGTAGCGCGGCCGCGGGTTTTGCGCTGCCTGTGTAGCGCCGGGAGGAGCCCGGCGGGTTGTGTCTCCCTCCCCCCTTCCCCGGGTGTAAGGGCCGGGGAGGGGCCGGGGGTCGGTGCTTTGCCCCCGGCAGGGCGGCACGTTACGCTGCCGGTGCCGGCGGTCGCTGCGTGCAGGAGCAGAGGGATGCGGGGCGGGGGTTGGTGGTGTGGCGGGTGGGCTCCGGAGACTTGTGTGGGGGTGTGTACACGGGACCCACCGCTGTCCTGGGAATCATGGGGTTAGGGAGCACATTGTAGCATGGGGAGCTGCATCCCCCACGAACCCCTAACTCCACCAAGAGCTGAAGGGTGGGTTTGTTTTATTAAATTTCATTTTATTTTAATTGACCAGATCTCGCGATAAGGCAAACCTGGCGAGAGCTGGCCCTCCCCTCCCCCTCCCCTTCGCCCCCCTCCCGCCACTAAAGTTGTGATGAAAAAAAACAGAATAAATAAGTCTCCCCCACCCCATCACTGGTACCGTGGAGGCATCTTGCTCAGAGCGGGGCGGGGGAGGTGGGGGGCTCGTCCCTAACGCTATAGTGAAAATCTCCTCTCCGGGTGGCATCTCCGCGCTGGGGGCGGGGAGGAGGGTATATGTGCGCTGGACAGAGGTGAGCAGCCCTCAGGAGACCCCTTCTCCCTGAGTCCCGAACTGAATATTGCAATGTTTGCTATCACCCCCCCTCCCAGCCCCCCCCTTCCCCACTCCTCGCAGGAAGAAGCTCTCCTATTCCCAGCCAGACGGGCACCACGCCCCTCGCAAATCCAGCCCGGGGATGCACCTTGTTTCTTGCTACTACTACTATTATTATTATTATTATTATCACTATTATTATGCCACACCACCGCGGCTCCACAGCGCGGTACAGGCGAAGGGCTGTAGGTTTTGGGGTGGTTTTAGGGTTTTTTTTATTTTATGAGTTTTTTTGTTTTGAGTTGTTCTGGTTTCTTATTTTTTTTGGTCGTGGTAAAAGGAGGGGCTCTAAAGCCGGGCTTGAGGGGGGATCAGGTGAAGCGTGGAGCCGGGGCCGCAGTCCCGCTCCGCCCGCAGCTGCCTCCCGCTCCCCCGCACCGCAGCGCCGGTGGCTCCGCGCTGCGCCGGGTGGGTGGGAAGCGTTGCTTGGGGGGGGGTGGAAGGAGGGAAGAGGGAGGGCGGGGGAAGAGGGTTTGGAAAACCGTCCAATTTTCCTGTGAAAGAAAAGAAAATAATCAGGGGGGAGAGGGACTGTGGTGAATTGGTGTGAAGGAAGTGGGATTATTGCCTTAATTTTGGACAATGATAAGCGAATGAGGTAAAAACAAAACTCGCTTCATTATATACAACAAAATGTAATTTATACCCAGGGATGCCTGTCCACTGAGATTTACATCATTTGCTGATAGCGATCACACTTATTACTTTTCTTCAAAGACTTTTTTTTTCCCCCTTTAAAAAAAAAAAAGAGAAGAGGGCATTTGTGCTAAATTGCCCAATGCTAGTGTGATAACTGTCAAAAGTTTGACATCAAAGGGAACTAATATTATTCAGTTACCAGAGGAGCTGTCTGTCCAAATAAGAATATCTTAATTACTGAATCACAACGGTAGAAAAGGGAACAGATCTGAAAAGGAGAGGGGCTGTCGGGGGGTGGTGGTGGGGGGAGCTTTCAGTCTGTTCCTTTTTGATGAACCATCTATATTAGGCCACTGTGCGATTCTTAATCATGTTTAGTGGTTTATACCCTTTCTCTCTCCCCACCGGTCCTCTGAACTTTATAACTATATGTAAACACGTTGTCAGTTTGAAAATAATCTTCTCTGGGTTCTTGTTAGAAGAAATTTCAATCTTCTTCAGTTCTAGATTAGGCAGTCTAGTTTTCTCTATCAGTGAATGGACTGGGGTTTCTTGGACAATAATGTGCCAATTGTTGATGGTTTGTGACCCATAAAATGTGAGGGTGACTATTCTGGCTTTGGTATGTAATTATGCAAAACACTTTCTATAAAGGCTTGCCATCTGATCTAATGACAGTCCCTGCGGTCTATTTCAAAGAGGGAGGGTCTCTATATACAGCTCCTGAGAGAAAGAAAAGTAACATTTTGTTTTAATACAAGTTTTATGGGAAAAAATGGATAAATACAGAAACATCTGAACGCATAGGCAGGCGTTTTCGGGGCAAATTAAACTAATGACGAGTTATTTTATTAAGTTAATCATAGCAACACCACGGCTCTGTAGCATCGGGGTAGGGACGGATGATGTGAAGTCCTCATTAAAAAAAAAAAAATTAAAAAAAAATTATCTGCAGTTCCTAAGCACCTTGGGAGAGATGGGAGGTCGCCGCGGAGGAGGTGGACATCGGGGGTCCCGCACCAACCTCCCACCTCCGCGAGCTTTCACCACCCCACCAGAGTCATTTATTTCCCTCCTTTTTTAAGCTGCGAGAGCAAGCCGGGATCCTACCTAGACAAGCCTGTGCGAATGAGGTGCACAATTGGGATGACACCTATCAGGCTATTAAATGGACGGGTATTTCCCCTCAGAAATAAACTCCAATAAAATAAAATAAGATAACCAGAATCGGCGTAACCAGCTCCATCTCTCTCCAAGGAGGCTGGGGCAGGGGCAGGTTTCTTTTAGACAGGTGAACAGTGGGGCAGGGAGGAGATGTTGTAGTTCCCATACAGAAAAGGGAAAAATTCAGAAATGTTTGGGGGTTTTGAAGAAAGAATATTTGTATTTTTTTTTCCCTTTCCCCTTCCTTCTGTTTTCTTGAAAGGAGGGACGCTAAAGGGCTTCGGCTGCTTTGGTTGCTCCCAAATGACATTGCTGCTACGTCACGGGACAAAACATAAACACTGCTGCCAATTTAAATTGATGTATAAAGATTAATGGGAGATGAAGCATACTAACAACCTGGATTATAATGGCAGGAATAGTTATTATTTCTCCAGAGCACATACATGTGTACAGAGAGCCACAGAGAGCGCGCACTCGTCGCTAGAATTTTATCTCTCCCACATAGGCATGATGTGTGTCCACCGTGACATGTTTAATTCCCCCGTGGACTAAACTAATACGATTATAAAAAAAAAGAAAGAAAGCAAGAAAGGCTGATTAAAAGGGAGAATCAACAAAATATCAACATGCCACAGAGAGGAAGGAGGAATAGATAATTAGAAGCAAAAGAGGAGCAGGTAATTATGATCTGAAATTAAATATGATGTTTAAGACGTCTCCTTTGTACTGCAGTGAAGATTTCAGATTCATACACATAATAAACACTCAGGTTGTCATCTGGAGGTGCAAATCTGAAAGATATTCCAACAAATGAAGTGCTGGCAGAGAGAGGTATAAAGAGATCTCCGCCTGTCAGGGGTCAGACAGCCTGAGATTGCTTCTAGAGATCTTTTGAAAATTTCACACGATTGAAGGCTTAGGAGCTTTGCTGCGTTCGCATTTCAAACTCAGATCAGCGGGATCACAATCAAAAATAGAGGTCTGGAAAATTTTGATGCAAAGATGGCCACAGGCTTCAGTGATTTTTTTTTTTCCCTTCTTCTTCTTCTTCTTCTCCCAGACAGACACTCTGACATGACTATGATCCCTGGGATGACAGAGTTGTCAGAAAAGAAAGAGAAAATAGCATCTTGTCTTGTAACTTCCTATCAGTCAAAAGGAATGTAGGATCCTCTTTCCAATAAAAGAGAGGGAGAGGGAGCAAGAGGGGGAGAGGGGGAAGACGAGGCTTTCTTACCAAGCAAAGTGAGGAGAGTTCTGTGTTTTATAATTAATATTCCACACCTAAACGTTTCTGATCTCTTCCCTTTACAGTCCTCCCACCCCATCACCTTCTTCTCCTCTACAATTTCAATTTTAGATCAATTCGTGTCCCCTGAAACATTGTGCATAAGTGATATTAGATTTGCTACATGTACGTTCACGTCTAATACTGTATCATTCGTCATATATGCTCACATGAAACGTATTGCATTTTTTACTCCGACTTAATGTAAAGAGATTTTATATATATATATACAAATATCTCGTCCCATTATTGTTTTATTTCAAGCACTAAATCGTTCTAAGGAATTTTGCTTGAAGTCTAAAAAAGAAGTCGGAATAACGGACGGAAATAGAAAATTTAAAAGTATCCTCCTAAGAGCAGAGGAACAGCAAAAGACGGATTAAACCAGCGGGAATCGTGTTAAAACATATAGTCAGTATATTCTATTTATAACACTTTCGGAAAGGTCAGGTGCAATAGGAAGTGTTTTATCATCTCAACTATTTCAAATTAATTGCTATTGATTTGTTGACCAGGAGGAAGAGTAGTTAACTCAGCTCAGGTCTAATTATTGTGGTTTCTAAAAGAAATGATGCGGGCAACTTTCCGAAATGAACGAGCTGGGTTTGGAAACAGGAACTTGCCGGGATGCTCTTTCCTAATTAGCTCCAAGGAGAGCGTTTGGGCACCTCGGATCAAGGGAAAGTTTCCCCCTCTGCATTTTACTCCTAGGTGTTCTGCTAGCTAAATCTTAAGAAATAGGAAAAACTCGTCCGTATATCATATTTGGGGTGGATTGTTGTTTGGTTGGTTTTGTTATTATTATTCTTATTATTATTGAAGTAACTCTTTCCCGGAGCCGGGTGCGCTTCCTCAGGTAAAGAGAGGACAGGGAAGTAGTGAAAATGTGCTTTTGGTAATTGACCTCATATATATATATGTATATACATATTTATTTATGAAATAATTTAAAAAAAAAAAAAACAAGAAAGATGAACACTTTTCCCCCTCGGAAGGGAGGGAACAGGATTCAGGCTCCGCTCAGTAACCAGAGTTTCCCAATTTCCCTCGAAATAAAAAAATATAACCGCCCTGCCACGCTAGGAAGCAGAAAATAACCTCTGAAAAATGCCTAAAATGATGAGATTTGTATTGCTAAAGTTACCATAAGAAAGTCTGTATTTAAAACCGCCAAAGTTTCCTGTCCCCTCGTCCCGTCCCCGTCCCCCCCCGGAATCTGACAGTGGTAACTCTGGCAAATGACATCTCAATAATGAACAAAACATTCTCTCCCCCCCCATACTCCCCCCCATTGCCATCTGAAGTATTCAGTTAATTAACAAATAACACACCCCCACCCCCCATTTGGGGTGGACTCCACCTTTTTCCAAAAGAAGGATGAGAATTTTTTTTAAGACGAAATATCGACGAACTTGGGGGTGCGAAGAAAAAAAAAAACTTTTGAGAGATGCGTTTGCTGTATATTTTCCTCGGCTGCCACAAAAAATAACCTATGCGGCAGTGGAAGCAATTTCCTGACGATAATAAATAAGATTAAAGAATTTAAAATAAAGTAATTCGAACATGCAGCGAGGGATTGGTTTAAAGGATGATTAGAAATATCTTTTTGGGGGAAGGAGGGGGGGAAAGATATTATTATTTTTCCCTCCTTTAGAAAAGATAAACCAAAATTAGGAGGATTCGGGGTTTTGTGCTCTTCTGCCTGTATCTGGGTGGTGATGTGTTTTGCAATCCAGGTTTTCGGGTGCAACTTTAGAAATAGGGAAATTAAGGCAGGAAAAATCTGAAAAATAGAGTTAGAAAGACGGCAGGTTAAAGTAATTCGACGAGCAGCGGGGAGGACTAGAAATAAGCCAATTTGTAAAGAACTATTTCTTGGGGGGGAGAATAACCAAGTATTTTTGCAGATACACAACATAAATTTCATCTTCTGCCGAATTCTCCGTTTTGAGATTAAAGAAATGGTATTCGTGGGGGGGGGAGAAAAAAAAATGTAGAAAAATTGATGCAAATCCTGAATTGTCTTTGCCATCGGACTGCCCTGGAAAGCGGCACGTTTGTGCTCGTATCGCGTTGATATTTTTTAATCTCTGAAAAGGTCCCGTCCCGCTGCGGGGAGTTCGTACCTGGTAGAGGGGAGGGAGGGGAGGACGAGCAGCAAACGAAGTTGGCAGGAGGGAATCGTTGCCATTCTGGGCAAGGACGCGGGGCAGGAGTTTAACTCTCAAACTTTAACTTGGGAAGAGTAAAAAAATAAAATATAAATGTATTAAAGAGCTGTCTTGCGAGGGGGGCGGTGGGCGCTGGGTTGAAGTGGCGATTCCCCCTCCTGCGGGTTTTCGGTGAGGCTGAGGAAGAGGAGGTAGGGAATTTGTATTCCTTTCACCATAGAGATGGGCAAGATTGTCCTGACAACTGCAAAACGTGGGGGCTCGGACCTTTGTTCTGGGGATGGCGATTGCAATTTGGAGGTGGCGACTTATGTTTTCGTCCTTTTGGGAGAAAAAGCGGGACGGTGCGTGGCTGGAGATTTTTTGCTCTATAAAGTTTTCACAGACTGAGGGTGGGATTTTTTTTTTTCTTTTCCTTCTTTTATTTTTTTCTCCTTTTTTTCTTTTTTTTTTGGTTGTTGTTGTTTTGAAGCGTGGCCAACAGCTCGCTAACAAACGTGGAAATTAATGGGAACCCTTCTGATGACTCCAGCCTGCTTGGCGAGAGCATCCCTAACGCGGGGCAGGCGAAAGGACCCGATCCTGTCTCCCTTTCTCAGAAAACCCACCTGGCTCTCACCCTGCTATATTTAGTTTTCGGGGATGCGCATGTAACCTCTAATTCCCTAAATCGGGATGCCCCATCACACTTTCCCCTGCTCCCGGCATCGAACCTCCCCCCACCACCTTCTTCCCCCGCCGCCCCACGAACACGCAGGACGAAGTGGGTGTCAGCAGCGGGATAAAGTCCCAGCTGGTTCTGGGAGCTGGACGTGACTCCGGGAGCCCGATCCCGTGTCCCCTCCTTCCCCTCCGCAGGGCACCCCCCCCACCCCGACTGCGGGCCGGGGGCAGGGGCACCGCTCTCCTCCGGCTGCCACACGGCGAGGTGGAAACCACATCAGTTACATGTGTGGAATGAAAACACCTCCTGCGGTACATAACGCCTTTTCATATACCCTCCAAGTAAATTAAATCCTCCTTAAATCTTCTCAATTGCAACTGGAGCCGGCAGCTAATATTACCATTAATTGAAATGAGAGCTGCGCTTGACTTATGGGGAGTTTCACTCGGGCTTTTTACACGGGTGATTTAGGGCTCTCTCGGACCCCATCAGCTTTCGGCACACACCTTGCAGCCCTGACCAGAAACACTCTTCACCTTCGTGCTCACGGTTAAACCGGGCTGAAAGCGGATGCTTAGGAAAAGTCTATACGTATGGCCTGTAATGTATATACTGCCTCGTGCACGCTTGCCAAGGAAGCGTGGTTTGCCGAAAGTAGATGTATGGGAGTCTCAGCGCATCGCGTACATATCCGCAGCCGCGGGTATATGCGCTCCCGGGCACACACCCACGGGGGATATCCTCCCGTGGGCACTTGATGGTGACTCTGTGCCCTGGGATGTTTGTAGAGGGCTCGGTGCCTCCGCTTGGTTTGGGGGACCAGTGACTCGGGGGCGGGGAGGGGGAACCGGCCGAGGTGGATTGCCAGAATTATTCCCAGGCACCAAATGCTGCTGTGGAGATTTCACATGATCTTCCTAATTCCACGTTTTATATTTTATGATTTCTTGCCAGCATCTCAGTGTGTTTCTGTTTAGATATACTAAGCTCCTTGAAATTAATTAACCTGTGGTCAGCAACCAAAAAAAAAAAAGGGAAAAAAGGGGGAAAAAAAAGTAATACTGGTTAAGCTATATTCCTTTACAACGTTTGGTCACAGTTAGTTACAGAATTTTCCAGCTGTGAAGATGATGTACACTATTTACTGTAATTGAATTGCTGTTATAACACCTTTCAAGAGGAAAAGTGATACATGACAAAAGTTGAGCTGAGGCAGAGGCCCCCTTCCTCCCCTTCCCCCCACCCCCTCAGTTATCTGGAATAAAAACTTCACTGCAGAGAGCCCCCACTCGTGTCTGCCCCCGAGGGTGGGTGGGGTGGGGTGGGTGAGGACCCACCCCCAGCGCAGCGGTGCGGAAGCCCCTCCGCATACCCGCTCCGCGGCTTTGCTGCAAACCAGGAGCAACCTGCGTATCGGCCCCGAGAAAACTCCGCGCATCCCACCGGGAATCCCCGGCTGAAGCGGGCACCGGGCTCAGCCCCGAACACCCGACTGCTGCTCGATCGCATCGCAGTATCGGCCAGAAACCGCCGCGGCGGAGTCTGCGGCGAGGAGGAGGAGGAGGAGGAGGAGAGGGTGCTTATTTAAAGCTTAAAACGCTGGAAACAACCTTTCTCATGTTTGGGGAGGCAATTGGATTTATTTCCTTCCAACTCGTAATAGATTCTCCAGAGCATCAGAGAGATTATTTTATAAAGTAAATTCAAAGCAGGCTGTTCATTAGATCCCATTATTATTAAAAGGGGACGATCAGTTAGGGAAAAAAAAAAATCTATCTAATTTGGAGGAAAAAACCCCCCCCCCCACATTTTAAATGATTTCTGTAACTTTTGCTACCTTTGGCGTTTTTGGCAAGAGAACAAATAGAAACCCGGAGGAGTTAGAAGTGTTTTTTTCCCCCTCTCTCTCCCTCTATTTTTTTTTTCTCCCTTCTCAGTGCCACATAACAGCCTTTCCTCCTTCAACTTCAAAGAGGACTGAAAGGACAAACATTCTGATACAGCTAATAATACACGGAGAGAAAGAATTTGCATTCCTTAGCAAATATAAGTGCTCATTAATAGAATCATGTATTTGGCTAAGAACATCTTGCCAGTACCGCTGGGAGATAGGAAGTGTTCATGTGGGGAGGGTTTGAGGAAGAGTTTTGATTGACGTTGTTGGAGACACATCTTCCCCTTTCCCCCCAGTCATATATATTAGGTCAACGATTACTATTTAAAAAAAATAAAAGAAAAAAAAAGGGAAAAAAAAGTGAAGTAATAATCAGAAAGGAACAGATGGGGACAGAGCGCCCTGCGACTTCTGAAAGGCACAGCAAGGACTCTCTGCCCATAAATTCATCAAGATAATGCTAATTGCACTCTTTAGGCCGTGTCGTTGTACCCAACCGGCCGCCCTGTCAGAGCGTCCCGCATCCGCGCCCACATCCGCGCCTACATCCGCGCCTGCATCCGCTCCTGCTCCGCGCCCGCCGCTCTCCCGCATTCGTCTCACACTCCGGGGCACCCGCTTACACCCCCACTTCCTTCCGCCTCTGAACCCGGAGGGCTTACGTGCAAAGTTCTCACCCTCAGGACTGGGCTCTGTCTGCGCGGAAGGGCGCGGAAGGGCGCGGAAGGGCGCGGAGGGCAGGGGAGGCGCGGCAGTGATTCTACCTGATAGGTGTGGTGGGAAATGTGAAACAAAATTCAAATCGCTTTCTGATTAAAACTTTGTTCATTTGTGTGACACAATTCCAGTGATTATCCAAAGCTTGTTTTGACCTCATGAGAATCTGAGTTCCCATTTGTCCTACTGTAAATCTGGACATCATCTTCCCTGTAAAGAAGCCTTCTCAAAGAGGGAATAGATCAGCTTGATGTGGACCCCAGGAAAGTTTACTGACACTCAGGTGGGCAAATCTTTCCTGTTTATAGCACAATAAATTATATTGGAAATAATATACAAAATCTTAGAGAAATTAAAAAGCAACTTTGCCTTTGTGATTACCTGGGAACCTCTCCTGCCTTCCCGACTTACACCTACAGCTACTGATTCACATCTTGCCACAAAGAAAGAAAATAAAAATATCTGGCTGGTGCAGACTGAGTAGGTGTGTCTGTGAGGTGACTCGCAGGGAGGAGATGCTGGATCAGAATTGCAGCTAGACAGAGGGACTATAATTTGATCTCCTGGGTTTCTAGCATCTAATTTTAAAAGTATTATAATTAACAGTGTTTTAAAGGTGAAAAAAAATATATCTTGAACTATTATTTTGAAGGACCCAGTCAGTTTATTATCACTTCAGTCTTCAACATCAGGTTTGGATATCTTTCTAGAAGCCAACCCTTAATTCAGCTCTGAGGTTCAGAGCTCAGTGTAAACACCGAGCAAGGATATGGCTCTCTGCTGAGAGTTCTATGACATCAAACTTTGTTGCTAAGAGTTAGTTTCTGGCTTTCACTCTTTCAGTCTTATTTAAAGAAGATATCTTTGCCTGGGAGTCTCTTTAGTTTTCATTAGATCTGGAAGCAGCTTTTTTATACATATATGTGAGCGTATTTGTATTACTCAAACACATCTGAACACAATTTGCCCTTGACTTTAGTAGGACCATATTTCATCAGAGATGCACATGAACGCCAGAGGAAAGGCACTAGGAAAGCATCACATGTGGTTCTCCAGGACGGTTTGGGTATGGCGAGAGCAGAAACATGCTTCAGCTTCAAAGAAGTCCTGTATTTTATTAGCATAATCTGTAGAAATTGTCAGTCAGGGGCTTGGTGTTGGTTTAGGCCCTGCGGTCATTGGTCTAATAACCTTCTGACTGAGTTTAGGATTAAAAAGTCAAAAGTTTTTGGTTCATTCAGCGAGCAGGACCCTCTGTCTGAGCACACTGTCATCTGCCTTGACTCTTTGTTCTGCCCCAGTGGTCCCCAGCCCACGCTGTCCCCAGGATAATAATATCAAGCAAGGAATGCACTCTTTTTTATTTCCCCCCCTCCCCTTTCGCCATCCTTTTTAACTCCTATGGCTGTGAGCAGCCTCAGAGGGTCCATAAGGTTAACAAATTGGGAATTTCAAACCCCTTTGTTTCAGCCTCCCCTGAAACACGCCTGTCGGCTTTGCTCCGGGGGCCATGAACCCAGGAATCCTTCCCGACCGACGGCCCCAAGGCCCCTGAGCTTGCAGGGCCCTGGGCTGTGGGGGCCAGCCTCAGCAGGGGACTGCCCCAGGGTGAGAAGCGCAGATCTTCAGGGATGAAACAAAATGTTTCAGATGCAATGAATTGGACATCTGTTTCATCAGAGGAAAAAAAGAAAAAAAAAATCACCAGCTCTAATGAGAGATGCTAAGATATTTTGGTATGATGATAGGCTGCCTCCTGCTCCTCACAGCTGGAACAAACATGCTACGTAATCTATTGGCCCCTTGGAACGATTTTTTTTTCCCCCCTGGTAATACCTTTTCTTCACATCAGAGCACTGGAGTATCGGTAGCACGCACTCGATGCTTTTCAGAGCACTCTTTAGCAGTTTTGGGTCATTGCCAGCCTTCAATTCACCTGCAAGTTGCCTTATCTCTAGGCTGTGGATTCGTTCTATGCTGGATTTCTTAAATACAATGATGTCCTCCTGTGCAATCTATTGTTTTCTTAATTCAGCAGCTCTGTCAGTGTTAAAAGTCTGGTTTGTTTCTCTATTAAGATATTCAAGGGATCTGCTTTTACCCTGGGCTTGTCCTATAGGAATCACCTCCTCCAAATACTTCCCCACCCTTTAAATGAGCTGGGCTCATTCTTTGACTCATTGACAATGTCTCAGTATTGTCCATCACCTGCAGTGGTCTGTGGCTCTGTGCTGGGTACAACTCCCATGAGCTCCTTGCTTTATCAAGAAATCTTATCCCTTGGTTCATGGGATTTTTATTAGCAGCTTTGTGTGGGCTCTGAATGGATGATGGCATATTCTGGACCTGATCACATTTCCCCTTGGGTTGTAAGTTTGGTTTGTGCACAGATTCAGTTCTTGCAAACTGAACTCTTCAGTTCTCTGTGCAAACTACTTTTTCCTGTAAATACAAAAATACTTCTGGAATTCTCTCCAGGAAGGAATTCCTCTCCAGATCCTATTCACTCCATTCCCAGGTACTACTTTTCTTTAGGTGTAGCTCTCTTTTGCTTTTGGTTGTACTTTCCTCCTTACTAGAGGTGTCAGGAGGAAGCTCAGCCCTACCCAACTCATTTTACATACCATGGGCTGAAGAGTGATGTGAAAGACTTTTCCTAAAGCAAAGTATGTGCTTTTTTTTGTCTGAAAAGCAGTGACCAGAGATGGTGCAAGTACAGCTGGGATTTTAGCCAGGCATCTCCAGCCCAGCTCGAATATTGCCTGTGAGACGACCAGTCCCTCTGAGTAGACAAACTCCATTTCCCAGACAAGCTCCTTGCAGCTGCCCCAGCAGTGATGTTTCCAAAGTGCTCTCACCCAGGTTTATTCAATACTTGCTGTAGTACAGTCCCTTCTGGAAGCAGGATCCTGTCTGAAGCTACTGATAACAGCTTGTTGTGCTGTTGACGCGCTTGTGGATCCTGTGACTTCTCATACTTCTTTTTTTAGGAGTATCCCAGCTCTCTCTGTGTTTTTTTAAGCCTTCCTTTCATTAAATTGTGCTGATGCCATAGAAAAGTGTCAGCTGTCCATTCTTTCCCTAGACAGGGAATGCATCTATATGTATATATATGTATATATATGTATGTATAATCACAGCAAGGGGAAGAAAGGGTCAGATGTTGCTATGGAAAGAGACTATTAATCTGTGACAGAGCTGGTTCTATGAGAGGTGAGACCATTCCCCTGCACAAAATAAGGTTTTAAGAAGAAGCTCACAGATTGCCCAGCCCTTCTCCAAGGGGACACCTGCCCCAAGTTCAGCAATTTGGTAATTTGCTCCTCTTACTGCTTGGCTTTGCTAAGGGCTCTTCAGCCAGATTTTCATCCATTGCAATGTATCTTAGTCTGAACTAGTCTGGATTAAATTACAAAGAAGATTTGTGTAAGGTATTGGTTTGAACTCTTTAGAAAGAGCTTGATGGTTACACCTCAAAACTTTTCCTAAGTTTTAAAAAAATCCTGTGATGGTTTATGCCAGTTAAGCATCTACTTTTATGCATAAAACATAATAAGTGTGTCCAAAAGGAAAGAAGGGAAACTTGGAGGCAAGAGGAGATTTTATCCCCTTCCTAACCTGTCCTGTTAAAATTATGTCCCTTTCAGATGCATATTGCTCTTTGGTCCATTATGGTCATGGGTTTCATCAGAGGCTATCATGTCAACTAACCCGTGGCAGATGAAACCAGCTCTGCCCTTGCTCATTAACTCCATCACTGACTGGGAGGAGTGAGCATAGGGGAATCCTCTGGTGCCTCTGCAGATCTGGTTTCTCTGTGCTCCACATGTGGCAACCAGACACACACAAGTGTCTTCAGCTTCCTGAGGCTCACGGTGAGGATGGGATTGAAGCAGCCGCTCCTGACCCACCAACTGGTCTTTACCTGTGTGCCCCACAAAACATAGGAGACACATTATTAGCTGTGGCATCCTGATTGCATTTAAACCTAATGAGACCAAAGGTAGATTTGCCAGCTGAATTTCTCATCTATAAAACCTGAGTTGTGCTCAAGGTGTTTTTACATTATTAGAAGAATTATCTCTCTGGGTGTACTTTTTAACAGCCTGTCTGATAGCTTCATCCAGGCCTGGCTTAGCAACAGAGTTAGAAATAAATAACTAAATTAATTTCTTCCCATAAGGCAGGATTTTTCAATCCATTTCACTTTTCCAGCTCCTGTCATTTTACTCACTGACCGCAGACCTGCCAGTTGGTGTTACCTCTCCCAGTCACTTGGAGGTTGCCTCATGGACCACAAGGTCTCCCCTGGCCAAAGGCTGAAAACTGCTGCTTGAAGGAATGTGAAGGAGCAGAACGAGCCTCTCTCGGGGTCATCAGCCTGGCACAGTACTCACACACACCAAGTAATGTGCCACAAGCAACAATTTACTCTTGCTCTGCCTGCCAGTCTGAATTTCAACTGTTCTTTTTCAAATTTTCCTTTACCACAGGAAACACCAGAGGACTGTGGACTGGGGACCACCAGCTGACGTAGAATAAGAAGAGTTGGCTTATTGAAGCATGAACGTTTCCTTGTGTGTCCCTTGTATCTAGAATTTTTGGATGCTTTTCCAGAAGTAGTTTGATTGATTCTGCTATTTTTGTATTGCTCTGGACTGTTAAATCCCAGTAAGAAATCATCATGCCTGGCTCTTAAATCTTTGCAATCTGAGTTTGTCTCCTTCTCTCAGGCACACATTGATATACAGAGAAACAGAGAGAGGGGTTTATGTGTCTCTCTGGAAATCACACCTAGGAAAAGAGGGGGTGGCTCTTTCCTCTACAGCATTTAGAAATATTCCATGACCCCTCTCCACATTTTGCAGTGCAGATTTTGCCTCAGGACCAGCACTCAGAGAAGGGCTGTGGCCCCGGTCACTGTGTTAGGATGATTTCTCCTTCCCCTCAAGATTAGGGACATTTTCAGCCAAAAACAGTGAATGCAGAGAGACAAATGGCAGAATACTTGCAAATATTTGAAGGGCTTTTGCTGATCAGGGTTTAGAGCTCCAGTTAGTCATTATTTCATAGCGCAGAAGAAATACAGCTACGGTCTCCTCTAAGTGATATACACAGGGTAACAATCACAGGGGCTCCGGTGAACTTCCCGATATTAAGACAGCTAAAGTGCTGTTCAGATGTAATCCAATCAAGGAGACACTACTCTAAGCAGGCTGGGTGGCAAGGCAAACTGAACCCGTGATCAGCCAGTGCACTGTACTGCCAATGTAAAATGATGAGAGTTAAAAATAAATGAAAAAAAAAAAAGAAAAGGAACCGGCCAATTTGAAACTTTGAGATAAGGGTCAAGATGTTGCCTGACATGTGATTATCAGTGGGCACTGGTGACAAGAAGGAGACTGGTGAGAAGGGGAGGGAGATGATAAGGAAGAGCTGCCTGGGGCAGACAATAGAAGAGTCAGGAAGAAACACTTGTATTTTCTGGAGCAAGGAGATTAATTAGCAGGAAGAGCTTGAACAGTACCATTATAGAGATGGGGTTGTGTTTCTCCTTTTGGGAATCCTTGGTTTGTTTGTTCATGAGGAAAGAGGGACACAATCTCCTTAGCCCTACCAGTAAATCTATCCCAAATGAAAACAAATATTAGTAAATAGGAAATGAGTTTTATTTGTTTGTTTATTTGCTTGGGTGGGGTTTTATTGTATGTACCTTGATAAACGCTGTCCATCCGCATCACTGCAAATGCTCCTTGAAACCAGAAGTGTTGGCAGGATGAAGTTCAAGCAGAGAAGGAAAGGGTGCATCACCATCACCTTACACACTTGTTATATACTTTGTATCCAGTCTCCATTTTAAATTAAATAACAATTTATGAGCCTTTGTCTGCTACATCTGACTTACTTGTTATAATCCTGACTTGTTTTTTTTTGAAGTTCCCATGGCAGGAAAGAGGAACCAGTGGGCACCCTTACACTGAAGGAGTGCTATAAAGGAAGATAGGAGGAAAAAAAATCAGTTGTAGAAGATGTTGCTAACCAGAGGATCCAAGCTGGCAGCAGAAACTGAGGTACAGTAAGGAAGAATGACATATAGATAAAAATAAAAGGAAAATATGGGAGCATCTGGGAAGTGTGGTTAAGAAGCATTACTTCTTAAGAAGTGATTCTGGGGTAGGATGGAGAAAAGGACTGTAAAGGATGCCTGGAAGACAGGCACAGGATGCTGAGGAAAGTGATTTGTCATTTGTTTTTTGGGATGGGTGACAGATGGGAGGCTGTGGTGAGGAAGAAGATTCAGAAAGGAGGAGAAGGTGGCTCACAGCAGACCAAGCTGGACCTCAGAAGGGCGGTGGAGGGAAGGTGACAGCGGATGCAAGTTGGGGGGAGCTGGGGATGGCTGCCAGCCTTTGTGGTGATGGGGTAGCATTGTCAGTGATGATATTGTCAGGGATGGCAGACAATCGGAGTAGAATATGGGGAATATGGGAGAAGAAAGTGCTGTCAGCTACCACTGCTGACATGGGAGGAGAGAATTCAGTTTTGATGTCTCAGTGCAGTTCCTCAGAATCTGAGGCCATCTGGACACAATCCTGTCCCTCACACAAGCTGTCAATGGCATCGAGGGATTGCTCTGGCAGCCAGGACTTGCTGGTGCATCCAAGAGCCTCTGTGCTCATGGCCAGGAGGGCAGATGGCACCAGATCCACTACAGTGGCTTTGCACCACCTGGTGCCCCCTGTTTGGGGGGGTCCCGCAGAGCCAGGTGAGCCTGGCTTTGGGCTCCACAGTGTCACTCAGCCACCCCTCCACACCACAGGGAGCAGACACCTGAGCACCTTTGAGGATACGAACCATAGTGCAAACGTTCAGCATGGTCGTGTTCATTTTAAGATGGTTGTGTTATGTCTGGCACCATCAAAACAGCAGCCTGAGGTGGGTGAAAAAGCAGGAGAGCAAGAACCCTGCCAACACAGCTCCCTGCGAAGGAATAGGCATTGCAGTGATTGATTTCTTCAAGCCCATCTCCTCAGTGTAGACCTGATGCATAAATTAAAATTTGGGCTGGTGTTTCGAGTTGCTCCAGCAATGGATAAGAATGGGAATCTCTGAAAGCATTGCTCACTACTGCTCATGCACATCTGTACTTCAGGGATTGTTTTATTCAAGAAATATTTCATTGGCATTCAACCACCCCAAGAATAGCACTAGTTTATTAAAGAATATCTAATATTGGGGATCTGAAAAGTAAATGCTTTGAGGTAAGAAAGCGATGGCATCTGTTACTGATCTTAGAGCTCCAAAAATAATGTCAGTGCTTGCAGCTCTTCTGTGGAAAAAATAAAAGAAGGCTCAGATAAGGACAGTATAAAATTGTGTATTATAGGACATGACATGGGAAGCCAACAGTGACTGTGAATTGGTTAAAGGGTCAGTTCTCCCTGGCTGAGGAGCACTGACCGTTTCTCCTCTCACCTTGGGCACTGCCTCCTCGCAGATGCTGTTCCTGGGAGAGGGAAGAGGTTGTAGTCAGCTCATCCAACCCACAGCCCTAACAAACTCCGCTGGCAGAGGAGACCCTGAGACTTTTTTGCTTGAGTCGCATATGTGCATGTATTCCTTCCACTGGAAAATATAAATGTTTAAAAATAAATTACATCAGTTTCAGTGAAACTTTAAGACTTCTCTAATCCAGGTTTGACTTTCTGGTCAAAACCTTTGAGGCAAATTCCTCATATACAAATAACAAATTGACCCACTGAGGATGTGTTCACGGAGTGAAATAGAAAGATAAATAGAAGGTTTGAACACAAACATTTTCTGCATCTTAAATGGGTCCCCTAAGCATTAATTTATTAGTCATTCAGTAAAGGGAAGAAAGAGGAGAAGAAAGAGGATTCTGGATTGGTAAATTTATAACTATTTTCTTGGATAACTGTGTATCCATATGGAACTAGTGAAAAGCAGAGAACAGCCTCTGAAATTTAGGTTAAGCTATGGTGGACCACAGAGCTATGTCCCTTTACTCCAGAAGAGGATCTCGCCCAGGTACTTCAAAGAACACTGTGTGGTGAATGTCGTTCAGGGAAGGGACATATGAGCTGCAAATATTATTAAAGCAGCTACCAATTTAAAATGACATAAACTGTAGAAGAAAGGAAGCCATGGCAAAACCTGCTAGCAATAAAATTGGAAAGAGAAACATTGCTTACCCAGCTGGTTATATCGTGATGGAGAGTAAAATCAAGTGAAAAATAAACACCAGATTTAGAAGCACACTCAATGTATCTGGCAGCCTGCAAGAGCTGGTGCCGCTGAGGAAGACCAGTCTAATGAAACTGTTCAGTTCTGTTCTGTCCTACACAGATGTCTACACTGCAGTTTCTCAGCCACCTACGCTCACACAGCAAGCAAGGAGTGACCCAGCTCTACCTTTGCTCACTCTGCTGACAGAGAACTGGACTTGACTCTTGGAACAGATTCATCTTCATAGAATCCCAGACTGGTTTGGGCTTGAAGAGACCTTAAAGCCCACCCAGTCCTACCCCCTGCCATGGGCAGGGACAGCCTTCACTAGCCCAGGATGCCCAAAGCCCCATCCAACCTGGCCTTGAGCCCTGCCAGAGGCAGCCACTCTGGGCACCCTGCGTCAGGGCCTCCACACCCTCACCGGGAAGGATTTCTGCCTAATACCCCATCTAAATCTACCTTCCTTTAGCTTCAAACCACCACCCCTCATCGTACTGCCACACTCCCTGATATCTTTGACATCTATATTCCCTCTAAACATCTCTAGACAGCTCTACAATCATTAGCAGAATAAATTTCAGGAGTATTAAATGAATATCTATTGGGTGGCTCCATTGCTCAACACCCATTCATTTCAAAACAGGAGAAGTTTAAAAACTTTTTTGTTTTCTGATTATCTCCTATAAACAGAGCTTCTGGGTGTCCAAGCTCTCATGAAAAATCAAAGGAAGCCTGCAAGCAAAGCCAAAGTACAGTTGTCACTTTAGTTTACTCATGCTTGTCCCGCAAAGTGAAAAGAGGCTTTTCTCACTCTGGATTTTTCATGCACTCGTGCAACGCGGTTGTGTTTGGAGTTAAACTTCCTATTGTCATGTTGGAAACCCAAACTGTGAATGCAAATTCCCTGATGGCTTAGTACCAGGTTTCTGAGTCTCATTGCAGAGACATCTTTGAAAATTTGGCCCCCTTTTGTAGTGATGACATGACAGATTCCTCTTGTACTGAAGTTCTGGTGAGCAGTGTGCCTGGAGGTTTTGCTAGGATTAAAGTCTGGGTTTTAAGAACAGTAGCTTATTTTTTTTCCCCCAAAGCAGCCAATAAAATAGAGATGGCCATTCTTAGACAAAAACAAATCCACAAAGATACAAAACTACACAGTTATCCTATCTGACTGGTGTTAGAAAGCTCCCAACTGAGCTTGTGCTCCCCCTGTGTTAAATTCCTCTGCAAGAACCTGGAGGTTTTTTTGTTCTTCAATTGCTTTAAGCAGCCAGGTTTTCTAGAGAATCTCACTTCCACCCTGTTTAGTTCAGAAATCAAACTGGGGTTTCTATCCCTTACTGGTCCTGAGCACATACCTTAGATTTGTCACCTTGGGCTCCTGTTAGAGGACTCAGAGTCTTGGGTGGGATGGCTCTCCTTCCCTCATCCCAAGTGTGCATCACTCTGTCCCATAAAAGGACACTCTTGTGCCAGGATCAAGCCCTTTAGCTCCTTCACTTGTTCAAAGTTACCATTTTATGATATTTTATTTTTTTCTCAATTAACTTGACTTTAACAGCTCTCACCATTTATGTGACACCTTTCATCTTGGAAGAGCTAATAAAAACACTAATTGCTGTTCAGAGTGCTCCCAAGGGTCAGCTTATCATGATCACATCCTCATTCTGCTGACAGGGAAACTGAGGCAATATGATTTGCATAGACCAACAGACTGGAGTCCTTGTTAAACCACCTAGGTAAGTTTAGTGCTGTGTGGTTTCTCACCTGGGGCAAAATCTACTTCTGTTGGGTAAAAATGGAGGGATACCATGGTATCTCTGGTTTTTCTTCCAGGATTCAGCAAAGCAATACCTGAGGGCACAGAGCTGTCAAGTCTTTGATTAGACTGTCCAATCTTGTCTCAAGACCCTTGACAAAAACAGAGTCTGCTCTCAAAGGCAGCAAGATCTTTTGGGTAAGAAAGTGATGTGGCAGATTCCTGGTGACTTCCAAGGGCTTTCTGAGTTGGGACTGAGTGAGTTCATCCACAGGCATGCACCGAGATCATCTATCCTTGCAATCATGGCCACACTGCTCCACCAGACCTGTGCGACTGTCACAACCACTTGGGGTGTGTGAAGGAAGATGTGAAGGTGAATGGAGGGAGCCAGGCCATGTAAATGATGTCTGTGTGTCTGTCAGTTCTCTGCTGGGCATCAAACTTAAAATGCCACCAGCTGTTTTCACCCTCGTTTTTAAGAGGAAAGCTACAGCTGGAGTAGGGCAACAAGCCTTAATCTGAGAAATTGAATGCCTCCAAAGCACCTCCAAAGCATGATTAGCAAAGAGATAAAAGCAAGCAACCAACCAAAACCAACAAAAGAGAAGTCGAAGCAGGACATCTAGGTATGTAGTTCCAACAACAAAGGGATATTACCTGTGCTTTCATCTCCCTTTCCTCTTGTGAGTCAAAGGTACAACATATTACTGCATATTTTAAGCATTTTCTATTTTTAAAACTTAAATGTCAGCAGACATGGTGATTTCTGTTGTGCTGTTCCAGGTTGGTACTTCAACAGAACTTCTAGTTTTCACCATTTCCACCTTTGACAGATTTATGTCCAATTGCTTCAGGTATTCACTCTGGATTCAAACTGGTTCATAATCCTTGACAATTTGCTTTGAACACTTTCAAACAAAGTATGGTGCTGCCTTTTGTGTGGGCATTTTTGATGTCCTACTTTCCCTTGGTTCTCCCATCCTCTTCTCTCTCAAGTGAGGATCGTCTGGTTGCATTTAGACTTGCTGTTCAGAGCAGTCTATAATATAACTACCTGGAAAAGAACATTTATTTTAAAAATTTAATCTTTTTCCACGTTTCTTTCTTTAGAATGAACTTTGCATTTGAGGATTATTGACAAATCTGTTTGAAAAAAACATGTGAAGAAAGCCCTTTATGGTCCATCTTGTGGTAAAAAATGGGTATTTCTCTGCTCATTTGAATGTCAGTGGATTATTTATGCTGGTGAAATGTTTTGAAGAGATAAAATACTCCCCACTGTGCTACATGCAAATCTCTGCAATGTAAACATAAATAGTTGTTGCACATGCATAATCAAAGACATTTTTTATAATTATTGTTGGATAGTTCAGTCCCCTAATAGCATCATCTGGTGTAAATCAGTGTAGCTCTACTGAAGCCTGCAAAGCCCCTACTGATTTGTACCAGATGGGACTCCAACTCTTCGCTCTAAGTTTAGTCCTTCTGAGGAAAAAAAAAAAGGCAAAAGCTTGATAGTCCTTGAAAATGAAGTTCTTTGTTAATTCATGGAAAGTTAGTGGAGCAAGAGTGGGAAGGACTTGCCTTGATCCACATGTATACCTCAACCCTTATCTAGGGAGAACATTTCTGTGATGAGAGGAAGGATGGCTTTCTGTGCCAAGTTGGATCTTGGCCCCTCTGCCCAGACTATTGCAAGGATTTGCCAGATAATGTCATTTATAACCTGAACTCATTTCTGCCAAGATTTGGACGAAGACCACCAGCTCTTTAGCACAGGCCAGCAGACTGCTGCCAGAAGCTAAGAATTTTCTGTCATTCACAACCTCTGCTGTATTTTTAGATGCTTAAAGGTGGTAAAGGGCTCAAAATTTGCTTTTCTGTCCCCAGAGTGTTCTTGTTGCACTGCCATTCAGCACTACCTTTTCTCCAACAGTGTACCTAGCACAAAGAACTTTCTAAAGCTGCTTTGACACCTGATTCTACTCCAGCAGAAGACAGCAACCTCTATCTCATCCTTTTGGTAGACAAACCGAGTTAATATAAAATACAGTGTTCAATAGCATTTAGTTCCACAAATCAATTTAGACTACATCATCCAAATAGCTGCTGGTGGAGACTGCCCCTGCGGATTTTAGTGCTGTAAATATACACTTATTTCCAAATCATCAATGGTATTAACTGGCATACACAGTGTTTTATCCAACAGACGTGAAGCTGACTTTGTTTGCATAAAAAGAGGTGTCCAATTAGGGTATTTTTGCCCCTCTTTTGAAGGCTGATAGCAAAAATACCCATGAAATGCTGAACTATTTCTTATTATAAGGTAATAAAATGTTCACCTAGACTCCACATGGGAGCAAGATTTTGCAGAAGTGAAGAACACACAGAGACTCTAAATGTATCCAGCTTTCAAATGACCAAAAGTTTGTATCACCATAATCAGCTCTTTCAGGTTTGTCCATGCAATTTTTGTCCTGTTTTCTGCATTCTCAACAAGATCCTCCAAAAGAGATGTTATTCCCATATCTGCTTGATGTGGACACAAACTTTTTTTGTTGTTGAGAGGTCTGAGCTACTGTTAGGAGCTACTGAAGAGCTCTAAGTCCGATGTGGGTTTAATGTTGTGATGAGTGCCATGGCAGAACAGTCTAACAATATAAGTCTGTTGGACATGTCGTCTGGGCTGTCACGTTCAATTTGCACATGACCTCCTGGCCAAAAAATGGGAAAGAAGTGATAGAATGTGGGACTGAAAGCTTATATTATTGCTTTGACAGCTTCACTCATCTAGAAGTAATGCAAAATGCAATTTATATTTATACTCTCTGACCTTCTGTACAGAGAGGGAAACTATCTAATGATGGGCCATGGTAGCAGAGAAAGAAACAGATCTCAATACAGCTGGAATTTGTCTACATTTTTTGCTTTTCAACCATTCAATTACAGTCAAAAGATAAATGAAACATGAAGAGTGCCTTGGTTAGGTAGTGACACAATTATTTTATAGTGAGTAGGTTCTGGCTTTGAGCCTTGGCAAAGGTTGCCATGCACGCCTTGTTTCACTAGATACAGATAATCTGCCTGCTCCCACTGGACAAATCCCCTCTGCTTGGAGGTGTGTCATTATGCCCATCACAGGAGGAGAAGAAAGCCACCAGCAACTCGGTACTGCTCTTCCTGTGCATTTGAATATTCTTGAGAGAGGCTGATGCTCTAATCCTATTAACTACAATAAATCAAGTCAGGCCTAATTGTAAAAGGGGCATTACTCATTTTTGTGGAAAATAGGCAGATAGGAAGAACACATCTCTCTCTTCTCATCCAAGGAGCAGCGTCAGGTTTGTATCTTCTCAGGGAAAAGAAATAAATAAATCAGCCTTTGATTCTGGCAGAACTGCTGAGGCAAATACAAGGTAACACCTGAAGATCCTTAACAATTCGTCTCAGAGAAGATACCCTACTGCTGTAGCTCAGCATCCTTCAGAGGGCTTCACTGAAGCCAGGACTGTTTACAACAGCGTGATTTGGCTCAAAAATTCAGCCTCCAGCTGCATCTGTTTCTCCCTTTTTGCTCAAAAGAGACACAGCATTTGAAGGAGAAGTTATTTGCAGGAATAAGCATTAAGAGAAGACAACAGGCACAGAAGAAGAAAGCACAGAATTTATGCATCTCAGTGTATTTTGGACAACTACATCAGTTTGAATGTGCCTCTTCATCCCATTGATCCACTCTGCTTTAGACAGAAGTTGGTCCAAAGTCCATTGCCACCAACAGTGAGACTTTCATAAATGATTGTAGGCTGTGAAACAAGCCTACATTTTGAGGTGCTCATACAAACCAGACTGCCATGTGTTTTCTTCTCTGTCTTAATTATTGTATTCTGGGCTGCCACCTTTCGACTGGTGGGTTTTGCTTTTGTAGGTTGAATGATTTAAAAAAGCATGTTATTGGGCAAAAGTGTCAACTGATACCCCACTTTCTTTATGGAATTCCTTTTTTAAAAGATACACAATGAGGATAATGAACAACGAAACCGATGGTCACTATACAGTTAACGTCAGAAAAGAATAATAAAGTGGAAACAAAGGCTATGGGAAGGTCATGTTTCATAAATAAATGCATTAAGATGAGACAACTAAGAAAAAATAGTGCAATGATAAGTGGCTGAGTGAAGATTAATATGCAATATATATTTATTTTGGTTTGTTTCCCAGTGAGAAAGAGTACTATGTCTAAACTATCAGTTATCCTACAGGTTAAAAGCGTCTTACCCCTGCATCTTTTGGAGAAGAATATAATTCTACTTTTTAAATGATAAGGAAACTTGGAATCTAGTTGATTTATGTAGCTTCTTCCTCTGGTCCCTACAGGCTGGTGCATACTCATGTCTTTCTGGAGTGTAATGTTTCAGTACTTGGGTTTAAGCAATGGGCCACACATGAGGACTGAGATCTCTGGGGTGACTCCTTGGAGGCAAGGGGCAGGTCTGAGTGCGAGCGTGGCTGTCTGAGGGGCACTTTGCAGAGTGAACCTCGCAGTTGGTGCACATGGTTAAATCAATACCCACCTCCCCCAGGGCTCCTCCAGCCAAGGGGAGTGGTCCACAGCCTGACCAGGGTGTGCACTAACTGGGAGGGGTCTGCTTCCTTTTCTTTATTCTTTTTTTTTTTTTCCAAGTGGGAAGCTAGAATAGAAGGAAGAAGTTGAAACAACAACAACAAAATAATCCCACAACATACCTGTCAAGGTCCAAAGCCCTGTGTAGGTCTGACTTCTGCTGATGTTACCAAAGGATTTGCCCTTGGTGGCAGGAGGAAAGGGATGAGGCCCTTCATTTGGGTGGGAGAGAGAGGAATGCTTCCCCAGGTAATTGTAAGGTTGCTTTTGCAATGTCTTGCCCAGCAGCTGGTACAGTAAGCAGTGCCTCCTCTCACACTCTGCAGAGCTTTTCTAGCTGAGTCACTAAATCTGGAAAAAAAATGGAGCAGTTGAGCTGGCATTTTGGAGGACTGATTTGGAGGGGGGAGGAGAAAAAAATAAATCCCCCTGCTTTGTTTGCACCCTTTTTTTTTTTTTTCATCAAGCTGCTGGAGTGAAGCAGTTAATAGTGATTTTTTTTTTTTCCATCGTTTTTAATCCACAACCCTGCCCTGTACCTGCCCTTATAATCCCCTAGCATGTGCTGGTGACATCACATGGTCATCAGCTCCCAGCTCCATCCCTGTGACTGTCATTAACTGTTGCAAGCAAATGAAAAATGACTGGGAGACTCGGTGGCTCCCACCAGTGACCTTGGGTATTATTAGAATGACCCTGCTTTGGCTTGACCATAAAAAAAAAAGAAAAACCTTTCTTGATATCATCACAGGGGCTGGGGCTGAACTGAGGCTGTTTGCAGCGAGGACCAGGGAAAGGAGAGGAGGAAACCATTAAAGAAAACAAAGTAAATGTTATGCAAAGATGCGGTGGCCATAAATACTTGATCAGAGGCACAGCCCCGCCACCAGCCCTGCAGCCTGACCCCTTGCCAGGACATGCTGGGCAGATCTGGGGTTACAGTGCACCTTGCTGGGTGGATTTTTAACCCACCCTGTTTGTTATTTGTTTTCTTGGTCTTTAAAAAAATATAAAAAAAATCACACTTAACCACTTAAGGGCTCCTTGACTTCACACACCTTCTATTCTGGCTTACTTTGCCAGTCCTGCACTCACTTCTGCAAACAGAGGAGGCAACAGACTGGGCAGAATGTGTAGAATAATACTTGGAAAACCTGTCTTTATCTATCTATGTACATACACCTACTCTACGTGTACACACACACACATTCATATAGTATATAAATGTGCACATATATGTAAGCATAAATATATATACAGCACATATTTATAGATGTTCGTTTTTATGTCTGTGCATTATTTTCAATGCCTATGGGTATGGATATAGAAAGAGTACATATTCATTGCATGTGTCTGATGTTGTCCTCTATATAATATATAATAACATCTACAGCATATAGAGATCGTGTTTCCCCCAGTGTATTACTAGTAACGATATTAGTAATAGAAATAGTAATAAATACAAATAGGATAAGGATAAAGGTAAAGATAAGAATCATTCACATAGTTGGGCTGGGCCACGGGGACATGAGGATGCTTTGCTGTTTAATGCCCTCGCTGGCAGGGACCCGTGGGCTCTGCCAGAACAGTGGCTGCCCAGGACCCCCAGCTCTGGTCCCAGTGCAGTGCTAAGGAACCACGACAGGTTGCGATGCAGTTCTCGGGGGGGCTGGGAAGGTGGGAGGTGAATTCGGGACGGACACTGGGGTCCGGCTGCCCTCGGGGTGCTTCGCTGTGAAATGGTTAAAGCCCCCGAGGCAGACAAAAGCCATCCTCCAGCCGCTGTCCTGCCTGGCTTCTCTGCTGTCAGCTGGAAATGGATCTGATGCCCTCTGGACTTTTAACTCGCGGCGAAAAGGGCATTTTATTACAGGTTATGACAAGTTGCAGAGAGACATGGAGAACTCAATAAGAAGAAACGGCAAGTGGAATCAAGGGGGGGTGAGAGGGTGGTGGGGTGTGTGTGGCAATGCTCCAGATGTTTGGAAGACAGAGCAAAGATGACTTCAAATGATAGGTGTGAGCAGAAACGCCGGTGCCATCGGCGGCAGCCGGCGCAACGCATCCTCCGCAGCGGCGGGGGCTGCGCGGAGCGGCGCGGCTCCTGCTCCAGCAGAGCCCAGCACGCCCTGTACCGATGCCATCTCCTCCTAGGAAAATGAGGACCAGAAAGCACCAAAACTCTCAAGTTTTTTGCTATTAATTCGAGGCTGTCTAAATATGGAGAGATGTTTTTTCCCCTCTTCTGCGCCGCGCTGGCCAGGCTGTGTGTCACTGATGCAGGGGGAACCAGCTGTAGTCGGGTTCCCTACCTAAGTCCTCCAACCCTTTCCTCTTTGGGGCCAGGAGGGCATCTGCTGCCCGTCCGCAGAGATGCGCTAACACCCTGCCCGTGCCAGGCGGGGCGGGCAGGGGAGAGGGGCTCCGTGGGACCGCGCTCGCACCCCGGCTCCCATTTCCAAACTCTTGGACCTGTCACGTAGTTAGAAGGATGCCAAGGACTTTATGGAGTCTGTCAAGCACTCAAGTACTTCTGTCTTTAGTGGCATCCTCATAGACAAACTTCGCAGGTGTTAAAAAAAAAATATGCCGGAAAATAATAATAACGATAATAATAAAAAAAACCCCAACAAGCATAACAGCTGCTCAGGGACACTTTAAACCATCTGATTTTGCAGGATAGGGCTACTATCCTAATTCTCCCTGGCAGCTTTTCAAGTGCGTTTCATTGCTGATTGCCAATGGAGGACGGCTCAGTCTCTCCCTTCAAGCCCCGCTCGGCGCCTGCCGGATGTCTCTGGGAGCGGTTTGGCACCGGGAAAATAAACTCACATCTCGGGAGCCGGGGAGGAGCGGGGGGAGAGTGCTCGTATCTGGAAAAATTAAAACAAAAATTAAAAAAATAAAAATAAAAAAAAAGTTTTGAAGTGTCAGAGTGTAAATCTCAGAGTTTCGGCTGGGGTAACTTTATGCCTTATGGCAGGTGAGGGCTGCCCGGGGAGCCCCCTCATCCCCCTCAGGGCAGGGAGAAATGCGACAATCGCAAAGACAATGTGAGGACACCCGTGTACTTCGTGAGCCCAAGGGTGACCTCTGTGCAAGCCATAAGGCACACAGTAGCTCATCGGAAGAACCGAAGTCAGAAGCACTCGGCGCAAATCACAGCACACAGCACCTCTGCATCCCCCCCCCCCTTCCCCCCCAGTGATGCTCCCTCCAGCCCTTTCCAGCCTGCCGGCCAGGTGACTGTCAACGTCTGACGCTTGTTATTTCTCCTCGGCTCATGGGTTTTACTCCGAGTTTATATTTATTTTTTGAAGTGCTGAACCCCCAGTAACATGAGAGGTTTCCTCCGAAGGAAAAACAAACCCTAACGAAATCCCAGAGCAATCTGCACCGCGAACCGGAGCTGCCTGTTTCTGGAAATGATGCTTGCAGAAAGGGTGAAAGTCATGAGCCTCTAACCAAAAATGTAACAAACCCTGGCCAGTATCACAAGGGCAAACTTCCCATGGGCCTCAGGGTTTGCTCTTATCCTTACTTACACTGATAAGTCCTTTTGCTAAATCCCCCAAAGTTGCTTGCTCTTCCGTTTCGTGTATAAAGTTACCGAAACCTGACAGATAAAGGCATGTGCCTTTACTGTTCCTGGCTAAGACTTAAAGCCACACATAAGATACTACGCTGCAAAAGATCAGTTAAAACGTGTTGCTGCTTCAGTGAAAGACTGTTGAAAAAAAAAAGTGTTTTACTTTAAAGCGTAGCATGAGGAAAATCATAATATAGTAAGAGGAGAAAAGAGGCAGCTCCCAGCAGAATAAAGACATTCTCCGCTCTGCTGTCACTCGTGTTTTCACCTGTATTCGTGCTTTCGAGAGCAGGCGGCTTGGCTTAGGGAGCCGCTTCTTTTCTCCTTTTTCTTATATTTTATTTCAAACCGCAGCCGACACGTTCACAGGTACATGACATTATTCCGCGCTCGCACTAGAAGAGGTGTGGGGGGTGTGGTGGGAATATGCATTAAGAATGGGTCGGGAAAGTGGAAAACGTAGAAAATCCTGATTTTTTATTTCTTTCCCCCCCACCCCTCTAAAAGCGAACTAAAAAGACAAACTAGCGGAGACTGCTGGGTTTATAATGTATCACTTTTGCACTCTTTTCAGGGACTTGTATCATCTTAGGATGGGTGGGAAATTTCGGAAGAGTCAACTGTTTTCTTCTTCTATCACTCAAGCGACAAGTTTTTGCCTACACTTAACAGTCGCTGGTATTTTGTCACACTGCTGCTTTGGGGAGCATAGCCCAGCACCAAGCTTCCTCTCCTTACAGATAAACCCCAGATTCCCTTTGGTTATCCAGACCTATTTGAACTTGATGTAGTGATCCCCGAAACTTTTGCAAGCATGTACAAAGAAATATCCCGTGCGGAAGAAACTCAGGGAGACAGTTATATCATACCGTGCTGGGTAAAAAAAAACCCAAACAACCCCAAAAAAATACAGTATGGGCTCTCAAGTTTATTTTAAATTGACTTTTTTACTGTAGTAAAAGAAGGGGCAAATTAAAGGTATATAAGGGAGGAGATGGGGGATCCTTAGGAAGAGGAAAGCCAGGCAGGAGAGCATATGACGGAAAACAAGCATTTCTTTGTGAAGTCGCTGGGAGATGGGCGAGCAGATGGCAACCCGGGAGCCAGGCAGCAGGATTTGCCCCTCTTCTAGAGGAAGAGAGAGGGCATCGCTCTTCCCTGGGTCCCCCCAGCCCTCGGATAATAAACTCGAGTCTCCGACTGTCTCAGCCCTGCCCATCTTCTTTAGCCAACTTGACAAAGTGGAAGAAATATAGCATGTGAATTATTAAAGAGGAGGCAGTTGACTCCTAACCCCTGTTGTTTTTTCTCAGAACCCATTACCTGAGAATTTATCTTGCAGGAATTACAGTGTCTGAGAGCTTCGGGAGGAGCAGCGAGGAGGGACGGGGGCGTTTGAATAAGAGTTTTGTAGAAATACCGCTGAAAAGCACCAGGTTTCACCTTAGCATTTGCACCACTCAAGAGATGGATAACGTGTTAGAGAAAACAAGCCATTCCTCCTTAGAAGTGGATCAGTTCGCCACAGGGAGCCGGGGAATAAAATCCGGACTGAATTTAAAACGGCTATCATCACTTAAACACCTTTAAAAGTAGGAAGGGGGAAACAGAGAGCTTTTCCGCGGTTAAAGTTTGTCCTTTAGCCCCGTCCTTAAAGTTAATGAGAGACTTTCAGGGCACTTGATAAATAATCTTGCAATCTGCACCGGGTGAAGCAGGGCTCAGCAGAGGGTCGTGCTCAGCCCTCGACACTCGGAGACATTATTCACCTCCCTGCCAGGGATGCAGAGCCCGAAGTCCTGGGGGAAAGGCGCAAACTGTCAGTACAGGCTTCGAAGTTTAGAGGACCCGCAATAATCATCCCTACAAAAGTTTCACAGCGCCGATGTAGCTGCCGGATGACACTCAGGCCGAGCAATGCGGTGGGTGATGTGGGATTTTTTCCCCAGGAACTTGTATCAGAGTGGCACATTGAATGGCCCGGACACATCTCTTTTTCATATATATTTTTAAAACTTATTATTATTATTTTTTTTTTAATCTCGAAAGGGGAAAAACCCACTCTGGGAGAGAGAGTGGGGGGTGATTTTTCCGGTCCTTTGGGTATAGATTTGTATCTACCGCTGCCAAGCTGAATGTAATAATTGAATCTCTCCCAAATCTTGGTGATAGAGCAGTCAGAAATGACTCCATCTGACAGCAGAGCCATGAGGCAAGTGATGGATACTATTGTCCAAGCCTGACCCTCCATTAACACCACCTATCAGCATCTGTATTCTGTCACCAATTCCCATGCCGGAGCCAAGAGGGGTGACTCTAATATTCTGAGCACATTGAAGGCTTCCATGCTGAGTTCAACCCTGCATCAACTAAATGGGTGGAGAGGATGACCTAAACCTTGCTCTCTCTATCTCCACTCGCCTTATTACCCCTCTCCAATCCCATTGTTTTGCAGGTGCCTGCAATTTGCTCCTTATCTCCTCACTGTTTATGAGGGCTCCTTTTTATTAATACAAAAGGAGAAATGTTATTAATATTAATTAACAAAATAAAAAATGAAGCAGTTTTGGGAATCCACCAAATGAATAATCTCATCCCCTAATTGGAGATGAAGTGGGGGGGGGGGACACGACACAGGGGGGGAGAAAGGAGGTGTAAGAGAAACAGATGACCTACTGGGTGACAGGCACAGGTTGGAAGGGTGACATTTTATTGTAAGCCTCCCTATGAAAGGAAGAAAAGGAAAGGACCAGTCAATTTAATGCAGGGACCAAGAGTGCAAGAGTGTTGCTAAGAGACAGAGATGCTGCTAAAGTTCTGTGAGAAGCTGTACCCTGACCTTATGCAAATGGAGGCTTCCAACTCTTTGTGGAAAGGCTGCAAATTCCACCCACTGTGTCACCAATACCTGGCATCGAGCCTTTTATTCAAATGTTCTCTAAAAACACACACGCAGAGGATGTGACAAAGCATGACACATTTAGGGCTGGAAGGGGGGGACGCGGAGGGGGGGAGCGGGGAGGGGGGAAGGACGGATCTCATGGTGGAAATGTCACCCATCCGTACCTCCTAGAGCCTGTCATCTCCCCCAGCTGAGAGACGAACCTAAGGATTCCTAAATTACCTTAATCCAGATCTATTAAGAGTCATAAATAGCATCTACTCCTTGCGCGTGGGGGAAGCTTTGGGAAAACAGAGGAGCCACCGCGATCTGCTCTCTGACAGATATATCTATACTCACATCTGCAGCACCTATAGCTGGCTAGGGACTTCCTTCTGGCTTTGATTCCCTCCTCCCCCGCCCCTCCATGGTCAAAATACGGCAGGGGAAAAAAAAAATCAGCCCTAGGCAGAGCTTAGCCAGGGCCCAGACCTATGGGAAACCGTTAAATCTGGCAGAGCAGGGAGGTGAAACACTCCCAGTGAAGTTCAAACACAACCTTCACCAAAGATTCAAGGTGAAGAGAGTGACTCTACAGCGGCTTTTACTCACTGCAATCAGCAGAAAGTAAATACCCCCATAGATCAATAGAGCCCAGCTCCTGACAGAAAACAAGGCTTTTTTAAAAAGAAGGGATCTGAGCTGCGGATCGGCATCGGTGTGATTTAAGAGTTATTTCAGGGGAAAAAAAACCCGCTATAAAAATCCCAGGTTATGCCAACTTTCTTCCTAATAATTTTAACACCTGTGGATGCTAACTGCGGGGCTCCCTAAAGCGCTGAGGCTGGGGAGCCGACAGCCATCCGAGCCAGCGCTGCGGCTCGGCTTCTCCCCAAAACTTGCTCACGGGCAAGTGGTAAATTTCTATTTTTCATAAGAAGGTGCAGGTTTGCGATGCTGCGAAAGGTAAGGGTGGTTTTGCTGGGAAAAAGAAAAAAGAAAAAGAAAAAAAAACCGAGCAGAAGAATCCTGGATGAAAGCACAATAAAGTGCTCCAAGGGAGGGTCGTCCTGTCGGTCTAAGTTTGCACCGGTTAAATTCAATACTGCTCTGTTTTCCACGCGATCTGGAAATTATCGGTTTACTTTCATTTCAGTTGATCCTCGGGGCACTTTTGGGACTCTAGTGGCCAATTTTCCTTTCACAGGAGATAGAATTTCTCTGTCCGTCCTGAGAAGTGACTCAGCTGCAGTCTGCAAAGTAAGATGATGCCCGATTACTCATCTTTTAGACGCACAGGGTTTGCTTGTGCTTTAAACCCGCTCGAAAAGTCGAGCTGGGGGGAAGGAGTCAAAAACCTTACAACCCCTCTGTCCCCATTGTATCCACCTGATACACCACCCCCCTACTCCCCCGCACCCGTCCTTTTTGCGGGAAAAAGCCGCTTTGCGCATCTCCTGTCCTCAGGATGCCCCAGACCAGATGGAAAACGTGACCCTTCTAAAGCAAACGACTCAATCCCGTGGATGGAGGTGGCGCTGCGAGGGGCACGCTGCTTCCCGCGGTGCCACCCGGGCTTCGGGGCTGCTCCCGGGGGCTGCTCCCAGCGCGGCCTCGCACCGCCGCGCAAGTCCCCGCGCAACCCCGCGCTGCAGGGACCGCGGGTGCCCTGGTTCAGGTGGACACAGCAGATTAATTTACCCGTGCAAATTGCCCAGTAGATATATATATATATATATTTTTTAAATAGTAAGACTTTTCATAATGTGCACAATACTATTAATATTTCATATTAGCAGTGTGTGTATGGTGAACTTTGTAATGGGAAATTCAATCGCCGCTGTAAATATTAATGGAATATGAAATGTAGCACTGACAGTAAAACGGAGTGAACATGTGGTGGCCCTGGGGCAAGATAGGCCTTTCCTCTTGTCTCTCTCGCTTTATTACATTAGCCCGAGCCTCTCCTTACAGTTCTGGGCTCAGAAGCTGAAGTTCACAGGTCAGCCATGACAAATGTCCCTACGTCTAGCCAAACAAGACCCCCTGGCCTTGCCATTACATCTGCCCAACAAGCCCCTGGAGAGTGCTTAAGGGTGTCTGTTGCAGGTAAAGAGCTCTTTAGCGCATCTTTCCAAATAGATGATAGAGGAGCGAAGGCGCCCGAGCTCCTTCACGTCTGGCTGCTGGGGACCTTGCCGCCTCGCTCCGTTCCCGGGTGGGCGGGCACCGGGCAGAGGGCTCGGCACCCACGCCTGGGTTGCTCCTGTGCCAGACCGTCCTTTCCTGGCACTTTCCTCCCGCCCGGAGGTCCCCGACGGCACCCGCAGAGCTGAGGGCACCCCCGCGGCGCCCACTCGCGACCGGGCGGACCCGCGGGGGGGCGCAGCCCGGAGCCGCGGGTGTTTTCCAGCTGCCAAGAGCACCTTGGAAAGGACCGGGCGTCAAACGCCTTTTTGGCTCATCAGCCACGGATTTCAACACGTGGGATGACATCAGCCCAGGACTGCCACTCTCCTGGGCTTTTTTTTTTCTTCTTTCATTTTTTCCCCCCTTTCTTTCCTTTTTTTCCCCCCTCTTTCCCCTATTTCCGGGATTTATCTTCTAGAAACATCACTTCCAACCTCTCCCCTTTTTAGTGGGCATTAATCTTCATTTGTTAGGGGAAGCCTTGTTAGAATTTCCTCCTGCCTTTCCCTTTAGAGGCGTTGGCTGCCCAATGATTTATGCCTTATCTTGGTGTTCACTTTTCCCTGTGACTTGAAGGAGCTTCAGGTAGGTGGGAGAGGGGCTCGGGAAGGTGTTTAACCCCGAACTGCCGCCGACATCACTGCAAGCGTGCTGGGGGCTTGGCAGCGCTACCCCCGCCCCTCATGTGAGAAGCTGAGCAGGATGGGGGCCTGCCACGGAGTAAAAGTGGCACAAGGCACGGTGATGGTGATAAAAAAATAACAATTAAAAAAAAAAAAGGCTCATTCAAATGAGTGGAAAAGGGGAATATAACGAATGGGCGAGAATCTCAAAGCATATTTGGGAGACTGCCCTTTTTATCTCAGTAGGAAAAGCTTTTTCCACTCTCTCTTACCTGGGACGGGGAAGACTCATTGCACCCCCATAGTCCCACTCCTTCCTACCGGCCACGAAAAGCAAAAACCCAACCAGACCCACCCCCCACCATCAGCCACCCCCCACAAGTTTTTGTTTCAAAAAACACCCGGGAGAAGTGATTTCTTTTAGGAAATTCTTATTTTTAAATTATTTCTCTGACAAACTCCACTTCAAAAAGAAATGCCTGTCCTATTTCTTCAGCCGCTCAAACTGTCCAGCAGCTCCGATAAATGCTGACACGGGAGGGAAGAGCCCCCGGTCGCATCCTCCATGGAGGTGTTCGTCCCTAATTGCATGCCAAGAGGAAACTGTCCTCGGGAGCTTTCAGCCACCCGGGTTGTAAAATCATGAATGAAAAGGAAATAAACCCTAATGCGCAGCCTGGAATCGACTCCGGCCACTTCTACATTTACTTGTTCTTTTAACAGCTTCTGTATTTTTCCAGCATCGTGGCTCACGTACTTTGTACAGTGTCTGTGGCTTCATTAAAAGCTTTCTATTATATCCCCCAGGAAAATGCAACTGTCACCTCTCCTTGCCTTTTAAGAAGAGTTGCACTTTCAAAGAATATTTTTCTCCCCTTTTACTAAAAGAAACAGCACTGGATTCAGGTTTTGTAAGTGTTAAATAACTTTCCCAGCGTGTATTAAAGGAAGATTGTATTTTATCAACAGCTGATTGATGCGGCCATGTGATCCTCTCGGTTTGTCTATAGTATCATATTTATTTAACCTGCTGGGGGACTGTGTTCAGGGGCCGCTTGCTCCCGCTGGCAAGAGCACACACATTACACACTACCCCAGGTATTCTGATTGATTGTTCCCACCCCACAGCCTTTGGATCATAATTTAACACAGCAGGTCCTACAGCACAGACGAGGTTTTCGGGAAATACAGTGAGGGGTTTCTGTGAACTAGTACCGCAGAGCTACTAGGCTTTTCTGAACTAAAAAATTGATATACAGGGAGAGGTGGAGGAGTGCTTACACAATCACGATGCGAACCGTAGCACAAACAAATGCCTTTAGCCTCTTAATTTAATCCAAGCCCTTTATTTTTAACAAGTTCTTCCCGCAAATGAGCATTTTCTGGGACTTTCAAAGCACCTGGGTACAGCACCATCAGCCACGTCAAATGCTTAATAGGTCGATCAATTATATTCAAGCATATTTAAAATGCGGAGAGAGTCAGACGTCAGTTTTCTCCTCACTTTCCCCAGATGAAACAGTTCAGAAAGTCTTTTGGCTGCCAGCTGCTGTTTGCCCCCAGAGGAGTTAAACACAACACCCCCCACCTCCCCCCCAAAAAAGGGCAAAACACCCCATCCCACAACATTGTCGCCCTGCAAATTGTTTAACAAGCTCTGTGATGAATTAATTTAAGCAAGGAGGGCTGATTCCCGGCGGCTGTTCCTCGCGGCGGGGTTTCTGGTCCCTTCTCGGGCAGCCCTTGAGCAGCGGTACCGGAGATGGGAGTCCCCGGGCGGGGTTCGGGTCCGAGCTGCTGCCCCGCACAGCCCCTCTGCGGTGCATCTGGGCAGGTTTAATTAAGGTATTGTGGTTTTTTGCCCGCGAGTGTGTGTTTCTCCTGTGCGCCGCCATGCTTTGCCACGGGAAAGAAACTTTTCCAACTCTGTTTTTTCTTTTTCTTTTTAATAATCATTGTAATTATTCCCCCTTCCTTCTGCAGAGTCGGGGGATGCTCCCAGGGGCAAGCCCTCGCCCTCTGCAGCTGGTTCTCCGTGCCTGTGGGGGAGGTTTTTTTCCCCTTCCTCTGTCTTGAAGAGGTGGGGAGCCCATCCATTTGCTCTCTGGAGGCTGCCCTCCTGTCTCGCAGGACCCCCCCCCCAAGCCCAGCGCTTAATGCGAGGCCGAGCCCGCGGCTTGGCCGTGGGGCAGGGAGGCTCGGCTGGCAGCAGAGCCGGTACCCCGGGCGCAGCCTGGCACCCGGCTGTGTTTACCCATGACTCAGGGCCAGTGAGGGATGCAAAGGCTTAGCAAGGTGAGGGAGATGGCAAAGGAGGTGCCAGGTAATAGATCGGCTCCAGTCCCGCGGGGCAAAGGCGTATTGACAGATCACGTTAATCAGTAATTCTTTTTCTTCTTTTTTTTTTTTTTCTCTTTCTTTTTCTTATATATATATATATATTTTTTTTTTTTCCTGGTGGGTGCCGGTGACAAATAGCTCCGGTCGCCGGGCTCGTAACCCCTTCGTGGCCGGGGCCCCTCTCCCTGCTTCTCCCCTTTCTCCTCTCGCACCTCGGCGAGTTCACCCCTCTCATCCCTTGAGAAGCACCCCCATCCTCCTTGGGAGCCTGGCTTGATTGCCCAGGCATTTCTCAGGATATTTCTCCTTTCCATCTTATTTTTGCTCATGCTTATTTTCGCTTTTTTTTTTTTTTTTTTGACAGGGGAAATCCTGTCATTTAGGACCACTTGTGCTGGGACCTCTTCAGCTATCCAGGAAAGGTGGTTTTATGGTCCAAACGTCTCTCTTGCAGGGAGGGGATGGTGAGCTCTTTTACTCTACAGCAGGAACTTCCCACATTACCTGTTCTGTTGACAAAGTAAAGTAAATCCCACTTAAAAACATGATTCCTAGGCTCTGTGAGAATGAAGCATATATGTTTTTAGGGCTTGTTAGTGCCAGGTCATATTGACTGATTCCTGAATAGTTGCCATTGTGCCACGCTTGCAAAAGAAACCCGAGCAAACATCACCCGAGAAAGGCTTGTGGTTTTCCTACGCATGCCGGCTGCAGCCTCGCACCCCACCCTGCCGCTCGCCGCCAGCCTCTCCCTCCCCTTCCTAATCTCTTCCTTTTAAATTTGTTTAGAAAAGGAGAAAAAGAAATAAAGAAACAGAGATAATTCATAAGAAGGTGGGGAGGAAGAACGGATCAAAGAGCCCGGGGGCGTTTAATACACCTTTCAGGCGATGACGGGGTGAGCGTCCCCTTGCAAGAGGAGACAAGAGAGAGGATGGAGCGCGGTCGGGTTTTCCCATCGCTTCTCTCGGCGAGGGGCTGCCTCTACCTGCCCGGGAAGGGGATGAGGCACCCCGCTGGTGGTTTGCGGGGCTGGATATGGATTTTACCCATGGCAAGGAACCAGGCAGGCTCCCCGGGCGCCCTGTCCGCCCCTGCGCTGAGGGAGCGCCGGTGTGCGTAGGGCCGGACCCGGACCCGCCAAGCACCCGGTCGTTCCCCCTCCCCGAAGAGCTCTGGGAGGAAAACAACAACGTTTGTTCATTCCAAGCCTCGGCAAACAGCTAAACTAGTTTACACAGTTGGTTTTGGCGAACGAATAAATTGAGTTTTTTTAAGTACACCGTCCTAAGCAAGCACACACTTTAACTAGTTTTCCTATGAGACAGCTTTTTACTAGATTGCTTTTTCATTGCGTGGCTATCGAAATGAGATAATGACCAAAGAGGTGGAACCTAATCAGCCTTTTAGTTGAGTTTAAAGAGTCTAGAGGTAGTTTAAAGGTAGCTTTGGTCATGTTTGCTGGCCAGCTGCGATGTTTGCACTACCACGTTATGATGGGGAGAGTAATGTGTTTGATAGATAAGGGAAAGAGGCTAGCCAAAAAGCAAGGTCAGGTGTGATAAGGCTTGACACTTTTACTCATTTTTCACACACATAAAAGGAAACTTTAAAAAATGAAGCAAAAAAAAAAAAGGCAACAAAGACTCGACATGTTAGCATCTATCATAAAAACTGTTTATTAACAAACCTTCCTTCTTATTTAATAAGCCCAAAATATTATCATAGTTTCTAACATGTCATGCCATTAAAAAAACCCACAAAACTTCTATTTTGTTAGCAACTAGGTATGTTCTCAAAACCCCCAGTCTGTTCATGGAATAATCACACAATTCCCTTTCTCCTTTTTCAGGTTTTATCTTTACTTTTTAAAGAGTGAAAAAGTTATAAGCTGAAGATAAGAGTCTGTGAGTGTAATCAATAGTGAAGACAGTGCAAAGGGTTTTAATAGAGGGCAGAAATCCTGGAGAAAAAGAAAGATATTGTCACTCTGGAGTTAAAAAATCTGTGTAAAATAAAAACACCAGGAACCAGTGAAGAAATATAAAGTGAAATGTAACCAAACAATCAATGGCAAAACTCTCATTAACTTAAATAAGCTCTGCCGTGACTTGAATGGTATTTTAGAAATACTGGTGTCCAGGAGCGCAGATACATATTATTGATCCTACATTCTATAAAAATGAATTGATTTTTGCTATATACACAAGAATTCTAAACCAGAACTTATTACGTTTGTCTTTCAGGAAACATTTCTGCCATCTTCAGTTGAAATCTAAGCTACACATTGAAGATCAATCTCTCGTCAACACACACCTTCCACAAGCAAATGATTTCGGTCCCTGTTCAACAAAGTAATAGTAAGATAATATTTGCAGAGCCATCTAAAACCAATTTTCAAAGGCAACTCAGGCTAGGTGCACAAAGGCACTTACACACCTATGTCCAAAACATGGCTTCTCAAAATGCCTGTGCAGCTGCTGGTCAAAATAAACCCAGAGTTCATAGGCACCTCAGCTTTTTTCCTTGAAGCCTGGCAAGTGTGTAGGATTTGCCTCTGGGCAGGTCTAGGGTTGTCTGTCCCTTGGCAGTGCTGAACAGCTCCGTGTTTTCTGCTTTTTCTTTGAGCCCTTTACAAATGAGGCCCCTGCGCTTACCCAAGGGGTCTTGTGGAGAGGGGGTTCTCAGAGCTTTAATAGACAAAATAAACCTGGTGAAAAGAAGACTGACCTGCTGTCTTTTCCCTCTTGGAAGGTGTGCTTTCGTTGCCCCTCCACCAGCCCTTTAGGGATTAGAGTAGCCCCAGAGAGATGGTGATCTACGCTCAAAGACCTACTCCGTCTGAGAGGACAAACTCCTGCCCCACCTCTGCTGGGAGATGAAGGAGAGAAATGGGCCACATTTTCATCAATTCCTCCTGAAATGGTTCCACTTTGCAGCAAGACTGGGCTAGAGAGAACATGACAGTATTGTGGCTCTGTATCTCAGTGGCTAGAGCAGGCACTGGGAAAGTAGAGAAAGATGTTTAACTCTTGGGTGAACCTGGGACCTGGTGCAGTGTCAGGCACCTAAGGCACTGCTGCCACAAATCCCAGCCCCGAAACTCCCCAATTCATGATGTTGTTCCGGCTCTTAAGGGAAGGAGACTGGATGTTGCATGAGGATGGCCCCTTAATTTCACTGCACGTTGAGCACTGGGGCAGATCCCTGAGAATGGACTGGAAAGTCACCTGGAGAAGCCTGATTGTGGCATATCTTTCCTGCAGAGCTCAGCACAGTGCTGGGTTTAGAGGTCCCTGAGCAAACAAAAACTCAAGTCCCATGGTTGGTACCGTCACGGTGGCATGGCCCTGTGCCAGCAAACCGCTCCTAATCAGGTGGGGCTCAAATACCTTCATTGTTCCCAGAGCAAGAGCATTTGATGTGCACTCACATGTACAAGCATAGGACACACTTGAATGCACGTATAACACTTAGGGAGTTTAGGTGCCTCAACACCTACAATACCTTGGAAAATAAGTCTTACACACCTGAGTCACTCAGGCATGTTTTATAATACTACTCTTAAGCACCTGCTTAACTGAAGCCACATGAGGGAACTCACAGACTTCATGAGCTATCTTGTGTGTAATAAAATAAAGTGTAAGATCGAGGGCTTTGCTGAACAGGGATGAGATCACTCCCCATTTAGAGATCATGCAGCGTCCTAACATGCTGCTGAATCATAGTACAAAACCCACACATGGGATAAAGAAGGTGAAAAGCAGTTTCTTAGGCTTAGCAATAATACAGCCCAGTATCCTACACAAAACTCATCGCTTCCAGCAAGGACTAGTGCCTAGGGCTTTTCCATATCACCATTGCTTGGGACAGATTTTCATCTCCAGTGTGCTTTTCTCCTCCTAAGTCCCACAGGCAAGTGATGGGTGGGTGCAAACTTTCCTTACAGTAATGGGCAGGCAATTGTGGCTCCAGTTGGATTACATTTTCCATTTAAAAAAAAAAAAAAGAAGAAAACCTAGGTCTTCAGTAATGATTTTCTTCCTATAAGGGCCACCTTGTACACTTTTTTTGGTCTCATTTTAATAATCTATATCAGTGTTGTTTTTTAGCTGATTTTAATGTCAACTAGGGATTAATGTGCATTAATTAAATTGACTGTATTTTCTTTAATGAGCACAAAAGGATTTTATGTTAATACTGATGATCCTAATAAGGATTCTGTCTACTTATCTGTATTTTCTCTACATCCTGAAATATTTTATTAGGAAACAAATTAATTTAGTTACTATCTCAGGATAAAAACAAAAGCTATCAGGTAACTGGTAACTGGGGCTGGCATTAGCAAGCTATATGATGATTAAGCTGTGAGAACTACACTTAGCTGTAGAACTATTCATTGCAATGCATTATTTTGAATTTAGTTGCCTTTTTTTATTTCACATTTGACATCCACTGACTTTTCTGGATTTAAAGTCACTATTCAAGGAGTACCTGGGATGCCTTAAAAGAGATGCTGAAAGTGAAATCTGGGTTAGGGCCCATACCCCTTTCCTTGGAGTGAGCTGCTAACAAGTAGGAACCAAAGGATTAGCTGGGACCAGATGCTACAGGGTGATTACAAACAGGTAGCCAGGTATTAATGTGCAACCCCCCTTTCAGCTGTTCAGGTTGATAATGCAAATTAGTGTCAAACTTGTTAAAAACCTGTAATATAATAACAATCATTCACAACAAATGAAAGAAATACATTTATTTGCATGCATGAATATATCTGTGTCAATATATTTTTATACATTCACAGCTGTTCCGAGCTTGAAAGACACTTGACTTGCTGAGCAAGCATTTAATAAAAAGCCCATGGAAATGTTAATTAATGGTATTTGGTACTAAATGCTCACTTTGATGCTAAAATGTTATGCTGCACAGATTTAAAATTCATTCGGCATTTTTTGCCCTTGTTACCATCTGCAAATTCTTACCCCACACCCCATTCTCACATCAGGTTGCTGAAATAATCTGATAGTATTATAACATATGCCAGTAATGAAAAATAGGGATGTATTCTGATCCCACTACACCTGTTTAACATTGTGGCTTTCAACTGCATGATTTTTGTCAGTTCTTTTGCCTCACTCATCATGGCTTTGATGACTATCCCAACTCAAAACACCCTTGGTGCTGTGTAAGCACGTAGGAAGAGACAACATGCCTCAAAGAACTCCCAAGAACTTCAGCAGCTGTCAGCTCTTAAATAAATAAGAGCAATTCCAGTGATTTCAGAAAAACAATATTCTGCTGAACAAAGTTACTCAGGCATAAAATAGTCTGTGAGATCCAGCAGCAAGTAGAGATGTAAGAAACCTGACAGCTGCTCTAAGGTACACCGGGAGAAGGGGGATCTGAAGGCTTTCAGGGGCTCTTTGCCCACCCTGAGTGTGGAAAGGACCTCTGTGAATCCTGCCAAAGGTAATCCTTGTTTTTGAAGCTCTGTGGAAATTCAGCTAAGAAAAGTGGTAAATATACTTTTAGGGCTGATAGTAAAGCACATTGCAAAATCGTTGTAAATATATATGACTTTAAAAAAATTGCTTATGTTTTAAAGACTTTAATTTTCAACTGTGTTTATGAAAGTGTTACTGGCATGATTATCGAAGTACTTATATCTTCATTTACATTTGTAAACAAAAACCAACCCAGTTTTCCATGTAAATGCAATCACAATAATAACTTGAATGTAATTAAAAGTAATTCCTTTGGCTAAAATATTGGAAAAGGGAATGGTTCTTCTAAGAGACCAGAAAATTAATTATTTCTGGGTTAAAATTTGCACTGAAACAAAAATAAAAATTGCCATCCTTTCATTTGTAAGGAGAGTAAAAAAAGCTATGAGAAATCCAACCATTTTAGGAACTTGCAATAGATACATGGGGGTGTACATATAGATCTTTAGGCATTTATTTCTTTATGCTATTTCTTTATGTGTAGCTCAAGATTTGAATAAGGTTTTAATAACATTTCTGTTTACCTCATGTCTTCCTTGACAAATTAACCTTATTCAACAGTAACTATAAATTACACAATCACATTACAGCATTAATTAATTAAAGATATTAGTAGATGACCTATAATTAATATAAAATAATTACATGAATTATTGTTAGTTTCGACAATCTGGAGCCCGAAACTCTATTTGTAACATCTCATGCCAGTATTCCTTAGCGTGGTTACAGTGTACGTTGCATTACAATCTCCCACTATCATTTTGATAACGTGTACAGGAGAATTAATTTTTCTGCCAGGCACTGACTTCTACAAAATGAATTGGGGACCTAATTGCAGTAACACATTTTGCATAGGCCACCAAAGAGCTCCAAACCATAAAAATATAATCGATGTCTTCCACCACGTAGCAGATCCCAACTAGATCCAGCTCAAGAACTGGGTTGTGGCTCATCTCTTGATGCCTTTGTGATTACAGCATTCACAAGTAGGAAGGGAGGCTGTGAGAAAGCTGTGGTTTATACTCTTTTTTTCATTTGGGGATGTCTTGTCTGTTTGAATTAAAGCCATGCAAAATATGACATTAGACAATAAAAAAGAGATCCACTGTGAGTTGGTGTGAAAAATGTCTTTGGAAAATTAAAATTTCATTGCCTGATAGGATACTTTTTAAAAATTCTGAACGTGCTCAAATTTGTTAACCAATATTCTTTTCCTCCTTTAATCTGAAATAAAACCCCATTAAAACCAATGAATGTAAAACACTGTTAAAAAAAATTTCTCCCAAATAAATCTTCCAGCAGTTTCAATTTACACAACTGGTGGATGTTTTGAAAGGAAATAATTAATGGACATCTATTCAATCTATTATTTATGACATTACTGTTTCACGAAAGAAAGCAAACATTTTACTTTCTAGATGAAAACCCCCCTTTCTTAGCTCTTATTTCATGGTAAGAATGGTACAGCACTTCCCAGGTAATCAGATAGATGTGCTGTTTTTTTGTAAAAGTGCCTTCCAGGGAAATATTTCTGGAGCATATGCTCCAGTCTTGTGGTGAGAATTAGGGGGACAGAGGAACATACATTTCTACCTAGAAGGACAGCTGAAGTAGTGGGAGAAACGGTGAGGCTGTACCGCAGCTCGTGCAACGCCGTTCAAAGGTTAGGCTGGCTCCTGAGGTTCACACTGGCTGTTTCCCACAGCCAAGGGAAGATAATTCATTTTTAGAACATCACTCCAAAGCAATTTTTTTTCCTCCCTATTGCTGTTGTCCATGCAGGCTGCTAGTCTTTGAATACTGTGTGATTTGTGCTGGCATCTGGTTGCTGGCCTCAGTCTGCTCTTTTCTGTTCTGACTGGCAGCTTCTGCCACATCCATCTCGGCCCTTTTGGAGCATCTCAAATGCAGTGGAACTAAATGTCTAACTTTGCCTAAGGAAAGCAACTGTAACGTGACAATTTGGCAATAAAAATTAATATGTTCAAGGGGTTAATTCTGATTTAAAGCAAAAGTTTTGTGAGACTGTAATGACCTATCCTAGCTTATCTAGCAACTGGACATAGAAGGTAAGAACATACCAGATGTAGACTTGAGTGACTCTGTTTAGGTCTCCTCTCCAGATACTTTCTCTATGTCACAGTTAGACCATAAACTGATCAACGTCCATCTTCCTTGAGTTATTATCCTATTATTTTTTTCTATGTCTCCAGTTTCTATATAGTCTTCCCCATTTAATAAAATACATAACTCAGTACACTGAATTCGGACCTTGGTTTGCTCTGTCCCCAGTGACTGATTTCTCACTCCTAGAAACAAGGTGAAATCTCACTAACAAAAAGAGAAACACAGTTTTTCCATAATAAACTGGGAGATTCATTCACCCCACAGTCTGAAGGTAAAACTCCATAGTGGACTTTCATGAGAAGTAGACTACAGATATTTAGCAGGGCTCTGTAACCTTCCCCAGGGGCACCTTGGGCAGAAATGTCAGCTTGAGAACTGCAGGACTTCCAAGAGAGTAGACCCACAAAGCTCTGGTCTGACTATAAATGTTACGTTGCATTTCATTATTGGTTTGGCACATGTTGTGACAGATGAATATAGATGGCTTCCTCTGTATGTTTGGATCTCTGTGCACATGTCTGTCATAAGTGATATTTTTATAGTTTGCTGCCTCGTTAAAGGAAGACACTAATGTTTATTTGTGCATGAGTTGTGCTACATATTGTCACGTGCATAAATGGAGGCCATGGTCAGAAAACACAATCCATGAAGATGCAGGGGATGTTGTTCAAGGTGCACACATCTATGCCTTGTTCACACACCTGTATGAACACCTGCATAAGAAAATCGAGGAGTCAGTGTCCCTGCATAAGAAAATTGAGGAGTCAGTGTCCAGCCTAGATCATGGCCTTATAAAAGCAGCTCCTGTGCAAGAGTCCACTTTACAATTTCCTCTGCTCTAACCACCTCCTTTCATTGGAAACTTAATGAGCGCTTTCAAGTGCATGACAAAAATGAGATGAGAGAGTTTGGGGAAACCTCCTTGTCAGGGAAAACTAACACCTTGAATTAAAGGCGTCCAATATCTGAGCCTCTGCAGTCAAAGCTGTGTTTTCAGAATATAAGACTAATAACATGCATTGAACAACCGAAATACTATAAAATAAAGGAGAGAAGTCCAGTAAACACAGCCCCTAAAACTGCTAAGAGATGCTTGCTTTTGATCTGTGGGAGTCTCTGCTTCTCTATATTGTGTAGGAAGAATCACTCAGCTTAACCTGTGGGTGCTGCCTACAGCAATATTTTAGCAATTTGATATTCTGAACTCCCTCCCCCTGTTCTTGGGACTCTGATCATTCACTTTTCCCTGTGTTATTTTTGTGTGTGTTATTAAACTAAAGAACAATGGGATTTTTCCTCCCTGTGTTTTGTCCGTAGATTGATTTATGTTGCAGTGGGTAGCTGCATTACACACTCTTGTGTAAAACATGCTGAACACTAAAGAATAACTGGCTATCTACCACTTGAAGATTAATCTTCTCTCTGTTTGAGTATCTGAGGCTACAGGGCACTCACAGCTGGAAAACAGCATTCCAGCTACAGGTTTGTGTTTTTAATAGCATATGAAAGCTGTTGTCAGTTTTTTGCTGTAGTATTTATTTATCATCATCACCAGAATAATTCATTGTAATTCTACTGTACGTTTCATCCAAAACCCTCAGAGTGCTTTACAGGCATTAATTATCCCAACCAACACATGCAACATGTTAAATTATCCCTATGCATCATTTACAACTACTAAAAGGAGCTAACTGTGAGGTAGCTCTATAGAGGTTGTAAATTAGTCATACAGGCTATCTGAATGAGTTAGTTGTAGCCTGGGAGAGCTGAAAGGCACACTACCCCACTGAAATGACAACGTAGCGTTAGCAGGTAGAGTATAATTACTATTTGGCCAAGTCATTGGATCAAATAATAGCACTATGGTGAGATTCAGGGAAATCTGTAAGTGTACTCCTTCTGTGCCACGTGTGCTGGCATCTCTGTGTTCTCAGCTCACTAGGGATGATATGCATTGAAGCAGTTTACAGAAGGTAAATAATTTTTATCTAAGCAGACCAAACTTGTGACCCTTGGCCCAAAATTTCAAGGAACTACATGGAGTTTTGATTTTTTTAAATAAAGAATATGAAACCATTCCTTGTACCTTGCATTTACAAGGCTGTTAGTTCTTGGTCAGATCCCAAAGACATCTGCATCAGCATGGGCAATGCTTTGCTGGAATATGGGTCACTTTAACTCAGACTAGAAATGCCAGTACTGAGTTATTATCCGGTCAAATGTGACAGGATCAAACATCAAGGCAGTAAAGCTGAAGGTACATATAGTTGCAAATATTTGTATTATACAGATGCAGGAGCCAGAGGAGATGTTTCCTGCATTATTAAGCTCATGGTGTCCTCCTCTCCCATGGAAGGAACTTAAAGCATAGATTTCTAGTGCTTTATAGAAACTTTAATTGAGAAACAGAGGTCATCTTAGTCTTGAAAGAAATGCTGCTATTTTAAAATTTTACTGAAACCACAGTTTATGGAATATTCATGGTTTAAAAGCACACTTGTAATAGCAACTTTAATTTTTCTCCTTTCCTCAGGATTTATTAAAAGGTAATTGGCCATCACTACTTTCCATCAGCTGGTCAACTCAAAACCTTTGCTGTCTCTGACATCAGTCAGCTGTTGCCATGGGAAATATTAAGTTGTCTTAATTGCACATGTTGTCAGTTAAAAACATCAGAGAAAAAAACCCACAACCAAAACCTATGACCAGAGAATATCTAGATGTGCTTGTAACAAAGGCTAGAATAACTCACAAGCAATAGAAACTATCGCTTGTCTTCACATCGGCAAGTTCAGTTTCTGAAGGCCAGTGCTGAAGGTGAGGTTTGGGGATGAGGTTCAGCTCATGCCTGCTTATTTCAGGGGAAATACACAGGCTCTCACCAGCTGAGGATGTGGCTCCAGCATCTCACTCAGATGCCACATGAGTACTGCTGTCCCTTGGGCTTTGAGGAGACATGGAGTGGTAACCTGTACACACATGTGGGTGTGCTAGCACAAGGATTGTCAACAGGATTCAAGGTCAATATATATAAAAAAATAAGGCATGGCTAATTTACTTTCATTCATGCACTTGGAGTTAAGCAGCAAAGAAGGGGTTAACCATGAAGTATTTCACCTTGAACCTTGCACTCTCTTTATCTAGCACACCATAATAAAACATCAAGAGTTCCTGCTTATTATCTTATTTTTCCTTCTTGTTCCACTAGGCTAGGGCCCAGACTAGTTATGGATTAACACTGTGATCAATAGTAAGCTTGCTGTCTCACTCGGCAGGGGAAAATGAACTCAAAATGCAGTCAAACTCTTATTGATCAAGGATATAGGTCTCACTTTCATTACCTCTGTCTCCTGATAACCCACATATAATGTGATGAGTTGCTAATCTCTCTGATTTTCAATGGACCCTTCACCCCTCCTGTCTGCACAGTAGAGCTTTTATTTTTGCCTCTTCTATGTAATGCTTGTAGCATTAACTCTCACTCTATTACCATCAGACCTGGTCAATCAGGACTCATAAAAGGACTTTTAAATAGAATTGGGCCAACTGTGTTAAGAATATATTTGGGTATCTCCAAACAAGGGAGTGACCCTTCAATAATAAACAGATCGGATAGGTAGAGGAAGAAGACTGCTTTACCTACAGCCCTGACAAAGGCCAGGTAGTTTGGACTTCCCAAAATCATCTCAGAAGATGTTTATGTGGAACCTTATACTAAAAGGATATGCTATGCTTTAATGCATTTATAGCTTATATTTTTTTCTTCTGCCCATTGTGGCTGAAGACCTATTTTGTCCATCCATCCATCCAGCCAGCTAGCCAGCCAGTTTGTCTGCAATTTTGGATACTCACAAAGAAATAGCTAGTAGTTAGAATTAAACTTATTGGGTGTACACAGATGAGTGCATTTTTTAATGCAAAGATAACCTTTCTTCATATGCCCTGGAACAAATAGCTCAGCACCAATATAAAGGCAGAAAAGTGGTTTATTGACAGTGGTACTGGTTGCCAGAGAAATGCTGAGTGTTTGGTCACCTTCTACAAGATTTTAGGGAGCTTAGAAACCATCTTCAGTGTAGGTTTTTCAAATGAGGGACTTTGCTTCTGGGACAAAATGAGTTGCTTGACTGAATTAAAAAAGGTTGGTATTGATTTCTTCATCAACTTTTTAACTTCAAATCATAGGACTGTTTCCTTTTGATGACATATAAATTTTCATATTTATTTTCCATTAACAGCTGTAATAATAATAAAACTGACATGAAATTAAAATCTAGTGACAAGCTTGAAAGAAAATGTAAAAAAAAGTTCCTAAAATAAAGAAATTTGAAGGGTTTTTGTCTGCTTTGGAGAAAAACAAGTTTTGAAATACTGGAGTTCCCTGCCAGATGAGATTCTAAGTGTCAGCTAACCCTGCTATCCTGAAAACAGGTAATTTGCTGGTGAGCTAAATTACTGGATTAAAGTAATAAGAACTGTTAGAATGTGTTAATCAATGTCCCCAAGCAGTGCTTTTCCCAGTTTGTCTCAAACAAATAGTCTACGTACTTTTATCAGGCAATTGAAGGAGGTCTCCTTGCATACAGTGTCACAGGAATTCAAACGATAGCCCTTGTAGATCCAGTCACTGTAGATCCTACAAAGCGAGTCATTATTAGCGTAATTATTTGTGTGATCTTCAATCAAGGGTGTCATCACATTTTCTTAAACATAATATAGATTAAAAATAAGATGTTATTGATTGGTTCTGAAAGAGAAAGGGCTCAAGTTTCATGTGCAGTGTTTGCCTTCAGTGGTAGTTTTCTTTTTACATTAGATAACACTCATAACCTTGTAGCCATTGTGAGTGCTGAGCTTCCTTTTGAAGCTTACATCAATCATATAATTAAGACATCTTAGTACTACTTTCACAATCTAGCCAGATTGCGATCTGTGCTCCCTGGGCCTGTTTCTGAAACTTCAATTCATGTTAGTTCTCTTTTATTTTGTATGTGTGCATGTGTCATGTAATTACAGCTCTTCTTTCTTTACACTTCTTCCAGGTACTCTTTGCGGTTGGTCCAAATTTCTTTAGATTAGGCTTCCTGTTAGCACTAAGTCTTTCCATTTTATTACAAAGAAAAATTAATTGGGTTCTAATAATGAGGTAGGCATGCAGGGCACTTACCAATGAAATACAATTGTTTGTGCATAATAGAATCTCTATGGTGGCATCTGCTTGAACAGCTAAATCAAAGACCAACCAAAATCACTGGTTAGAGATAATTATCTTTGCTGTAAAACATGCTCAGATCTATATGGTAAGATAGACCCATGTTATCACTAACCAATATGATTTTTTTTTTCTTGGAAGGAGGGACATGACAATAATACATTAGTTAAAAAAGCAAAAACATAGATGTCATCTCAGATCAAAATATTAATGTGCTCCGACATTAGGCATGTGATCTTTCATTTTATCATCTTAATAAAAAGAGGCCTGAGCTTCAAAGGGGTTGTTGACACTTCATACTACCGTTGCTGCTATGTCTCCTTTTTGTTTCTTCTCAGACATGTCTTTTGATACCCAATGTTCTCTGCTAAATGTGACATACGATCAGTTTGTGTATTAGAATAGAAGTTTCTTTAAAATTGTGCATTTAAAGGTGTTTTGGACCTCCCCATGTGATTTTCTTTACTATTGAATAGGCTTGAATAGAGAATGATAAAGGCAGCTGTGAGGAGGAAAAAGTATTTTATAACAGAAAATATTTTTATAGAAATGATGAAGGCCTCTATCATAAGGAAGAAAAGTGAGCTGAATTTTTGATGTATAAATCTGAGATACAGTCCTGCGTGTGTCAAATGGATATGTCAGAAAAAGTGACAGTGGTATTTTTTCACTTTATGACCCATTCTGATTCTTATCAAAGTCATATGACTTTGGCCCATAAAGATCATGGACATCGGTTACTCGATAGACCTAATAAGGCAGGTTTGGTCTTACAGTCTCAAATGCATTTTGTCACCAAAGACTTTAAAGCACACTTATAATTTTGCATATAAAGCAATGTAAGCCCAGGGTAAATTTTGATAAGATGTGCTAATGCTGGCAAGACAATTATATCTCAGGCAGATATGTTCATAATGCATAGGTTTAGTGGAATAGCTGCAGTGCTTAAACAAAACCATTTAACCTTTAAAAACAAAGAAGGCTTGAGTTTAGTACTGTATTTCTGATACTTTTTCACTCAACTCAAGGCCCAAGTTTTACATTTAGTTATTACTCCCTCTTTCTCCAGAGAGACAAACAGGGACAGGCCATCACCACGTGAATTAATGAACCGCTGGCAATAATTACAATTATAGTTGACAGTCACACCGTCAGTCACTGCTCTACCTACTAGTCGTTACAGTGCAAACAATACCTGAGAGGAAGACTTAAAATCTTCAGGAAAGAAAGAATGGGTTAAAAAGGCATATGGAAATTTACACTGGGGATAATTTAAAGCAACTGCTAAGATTAAAAAAAAAAAGTATAATCACAAAATGTCCACCAATTAAGCCTCAAGAAAATATCCTCCTTTTTTTTTTTTACTTTCGTGTTTCAAGATCCAGAGTTCACCCTAGAGCACTGAATTTCCATTCATGAGCATAGTACATACATAATTAATGCAATCTGCTGTCTGTTATGACTAGAGATGACAGAAATTTATGTGACAGCTACCAAATATGTATATATTTGGTTGTTGTGTATATGGCTGTTAATAGGTTTGACTGTATCTGGCATTGATAATATGCCACCAATGTGGTGAAGTTAAACCTATCCCACGTCTTTCAGGTCTGGTGTGTGGTAGGGCTGTCCAATTTGAATAGCTCCTTTATGTTCTTTTTCAAACCAAACGTTTTTATTTTTGTCAATAAACTGTGTCATTTATTATAGTTAAGAAAACTCATGTTGTTTGAGGTCTTTATCAGAGTTCCTACAAATCAGGTTAATTGGTGATCAACAGAGCTTTTCTGCCTTTAATGAGGCCTGGTAGCCCAAGGCAAGGCCCAGCTCTTGATAAGGGACTTTCCCTTTCCTTATTCAGGACTCTTTGATCACTTTTTTTTTACTGGGAGAACAACCGCCGGGAATGTCATTGTTTTTTAATTGCCTGATTACCAAATGTTGGAGATAAAAGATAGATGTTCTCAATTAATAACATTTACATAGATTAGCATCACTAACAAGCCTCATTAGTAGCTGCTGACTTTTGTTTAGACTGCGTCCCATGTCAGTTGTGCTCTGATAGTGCACTGGTAGAGCACGTTCTCCGTATTAAAATATATTTCTTTCTAATCTATTTCCATGAATTAAGCTATATATGTATATATGACATTTTAAAGCACAAACAGGCTTTGGTTAAAGTTAAGTCTTACTTCTCAGAGCATTCAGTGCAAAGTTGGGTATATTAGGAGGCTTTGCATCAAAAAAGTCTTGCCTTCAGGAACATTTGTCAGTCCTGAGTTACATTAAGGTATTTAGCATAATAAACAAGCCACCAAGCCAGTTGCTTAGAGTTCCTCTGCAACTTATGTTGTTGATTAGTTATTAATTTTGAACTACCAGATCATTTGTTTTTACTGTCCCTCAGTCTACTCATCTGTGAACTGTATATAATGATACATGTTTTCCTTTAAAAAAGCTTTAAATGGAAGTGCAGAAAATACACTAGTGGCACTTACAATATATTTAATAAATACCTGTATTGAGAATGTAAATCTCTTTTACACCATTTGTTTTGGGTACAAGTGTTATCCTTCAAATCTGACCTTCTGCTGAGGCTGCTCCTTAGAAAGCATCTTGTCCAAATGAGGAAATCCTAGGAGATGCCAACGTCCTTCAGTTTTGCAATCTGGGGAAAGAAAAGGGGAGTTAGTGGTCTTGGTCCTCACCCTGGGATTGACTTTTCCATTGCCCAATGCACTTGCAAAGTGGTGTTGGGGTAGCAGGAGGAACCTCCCTCTCTCCTTCAAGCAAACCCTCAAGATGGCTGTAGCTTAAACACACTTGATTTTTGGCAATAAATAAAAATCTATTTGAGAACTTGTGCTTTTCTGTTTCAAGAACAAAACAAAGCATGCATCAAGCAAAGGAAAGAAAACAGCACAAGAGCACTGTTAAAAAAAAGGCTTAACATGTATAGCTTGCCACAGGGGAAAGGAAAATGGTATTCTGACTGAACTGTCAAAGAAACCAAGCTAAAAGCTGAACGATATATAGAATGCCAAATACTTCAGGAGATAGAGATACACTTCTGCATGTCTTTGTATGTGTGTGCACAATTGGAGATACAAACATGTATGGACTTGTGCAGATTAAAAAATGCTTCTATCTATTATTTTGATCAATGGTCCTCTTTTTTATATTTTCAACACCTACTGCACCGATACACACAAAACCAATATTTTTTACTCCATCTCCTTGAAAATCTCTAGTGTCATGGCCTTTACTTCAATGTTGAAGCTGATTTCAGGGTTGCATAAAAAAAGTAAGCTCTATAGTTCAGTCAAGCATCAACAGTAAAGTGCTAAAGGAGAAGCTTTCATGCTATCAGTGGATGGATTAAATAAATAAATCAATCAATAGTGGATGTAAACTTTTTTTAATCTCTCTTTTCACTAGGAAAACTAAGGTATAGATTCTTCTATCCTTAGTCTTTAAGACAGAAATAGCTTTGTTGACTTCAACATCTGTGGTGTAAAACATTTCTCCCTTGTCAGCAAAGGATATCAGAATGTAAAATCAAACAGACCTCAGATGGGAAAACACAATTTTATTTGTCACATTTTTGAGCCTTTTGGTCACATATATTTCATTTTTATGTGTTATTAAAAGGGAGAAAGTAACCCTTGATCTTCATTTTATTGATGCATGCATTTCATAAGGCAATACCAACCATGGAGCAGAAAACAAAGGCAAGAAGGATACTGGAACTGGGTATTCCATTTCTGGAATAAGGGAGCAGAACAGTGATTACAGGTATGTACACATATTTCTTTTTTTAATTAGGTATCTGCTTTAGAGGAGAAAAGGTAGTACTAACGTTTTTAATGTGCACAGTACTGAAACTGCTAAGCACCATCACGCATGGTGTCAGTGCCCTAACATGACAGATGTGTTGAGAGACTGAAATTCATCTTTGTTTGTAGGGCCAATGTGGAGCTTGTGAACCACTTAAACACCATTAGGAGGGAGGGGGATGGACAACAAGCCCACTGTACTTGTAGCCTTGAGCAGCCTATGGATGGCCATCGCTTCAGACTCCGTTTGGGTTCAAGCCGTTTTCCCAAGAGAAAGGCTTCTGTGCCATTATCTGTCCCCTGGACTATCTACTTCACAAATACAAGTTGTTATTATTTATATTTTAGTTCTTCCTCGCTTTTTATTTTTAAACTTTCACCCTTTGTTTGTGGCCAACACAAAAGAAAAAATAAGCAGAGAGAAAGATGAGTCTAAATAAGCAAGCTGGATCCTTTTCTATACTTACTTTCTGAGTCCAGGTAATTCCAGCATTTTGGTCCTCCAAATTCTTTGATTCGTGTTCAGCCAACCAGAATATTTTCCCTCTTGACAAGGTATAATTTCAATGGAGCTGTGTTTTGTCTCTGTATGATGCACTTCATATTTTTCATGATTTTTGCATCCCTCATACAACACTCTGTCAATTAAAATGATAGCTACTTATGTGGGACAATAAGTGACTATGAGGGAAGGGATTTGTGGAGGCAATTTACAACCTCTAATTCAGCTCCAGGGATGTGGTCCAGCACAGCTACCCTGTGACGGCTGTGCCAGGTAATTTGCTGGAACACTCCACTGAGGCATCAGCCTGTTGATTGCCTGATGTGTAAGAGGCCTCAAACTGGGTCATGTTCAACAATTAGTTTTAACAAAAAGAAAAAAAATAAGAAAAAAAAAAGAAAAAAGGAATCTAGAATATTTCTTTCAACATTTCTTTCAAAATACATTTCATGCTTCTGTATCCCAAGGGTTAAAACATGCAGAAAGAGGGAAGCTTGAATAAAATACTAAAGCTGTTTTGGTCGAAACAAAGCATTGCAGATTAACCTAAGATCATTTTGTTTGTCGCATTGCAATAAACCTTTACATCTGTACTTAAGTACTGTCTGACGCAAATACTATTTAGATCTTCAGGTTCAGCCCTGGAATAAAAAAAAAACAACCCAAACCCAAACAACTATTTATCACCTAGATCTAATCTTGACCACATTTTCTTGTTAGCTAGTAGAATCATTTAAAAAGAAACAGATGGTTTTAACCATCTTTCCAGTACCAAAATATAAAACTGGTTTAATTAGTGTGTAAGCAGTCATGGCCACGCACTACATGTGCAGCTCCCTGCAGCACATCATCTTCGGCAGTGAAGCACTGCTGAAATTCTCCCATTCCCATTAGTCCTATAAACCTTTAGGCCAGACCTTTGATTGACATAAATCTAAGCAGGTCCACTGACTTGGGTGGAGTTGTGCCAATCTGTGGAAGTTGAGGTTCCCTGTCTGTGTCTTAATTTTTGTTTATTTTTTTTCCCCCTGCCAATTGTATTAAGAAAATAGGGGAATATAGAGGAAATTCCAAGTGCTGCTGAAGCATTCTTTCATGGTCTATTCTTTTCAACAAATGCAAATACACTAGAATGTTTTTTTCTTTTTTTTTCCCCTGCTCTTGTTTAAATATACAATTTTAAATAATACAGGAGATTTGCTAATGAAATGATGCAATTAGAAGCATATTCTTACAGATTCTACCCAAATGAGAACAGCAGAGAAAATAAGTTTAAACAAAATGGCTTTTTCACTGTATGGAAAACAATGTTTATAATTGTATTTTTTCCAATACTTTATATCATTCTGATTCCCAGGAAAATTAGGAATATTTTTTGGACAAAACCAACCCGTTTCTATTTAAACCTCATACCGACTCAGGGCAGCTTAGTGGATAATGCAGCCAGGGTTCACCTACAGGACCTCTGTTTGAACCAACTTCAGGTTATAACCTAATTGGCTTCTTCGTCTCAGCTCAGTGTCTCCAGGTCAGGCTATGGATCACTGCCAAGGCATTAAGGAAACTTGCAGCAGAGTTGCATGGCCTGAAGATAGACAACTTCAGTTACAAGCTCTGCCTGTCCTGACCCTGATCCTTCACTTGCACAAATATCCTCTGCCTGTTTAAAAGAAGAAAGGAAAATCCATGCCCTCTCCAGATCAGAGCTGTTATTTGTCTTTGTCTCACAAGGCATCTGGGCAAGGAAAAGGAATAATAATAAATAAATAAAACCCCAAAAGGTTTTGTTTGTTTGTTTGCTTTTGATTTGAATAAGGACCAGGAGTCTGGGGAAAAGTCAGAGAAGCTAAATGAAGTGGGTGGAAAAAGAATGTTTATGATGGGGGAGCTTTGAAGGAATCTGACCTGTGTGAGCAAAGATTTATGATTTCTAGAAAAGAAAGAAAAGGAGGGGTCTAAGCAGTGGGACAGATCCAGAGCCATCCCATTATCACAGCTGGAGGAGATTATTATTATTCAATTAAAACAAACAAACAAACCAAAATAGTGAATTCTTCAGCTTAAATTTCACTGTGGTTGGGCTAGGTCCCTGATGGAACTCTGATTTTTGACAATATGATGGAACTGGTTTCACTGGAGCAAAAAAAATCTCTGCCTTAACACCAGAGTATTGAAATGAGGGGACAGTAGAGAGGTGTCAGCAGAGAGGGACATACACTAAATGTTTTTTTCCAAAGAAAACAGATTTTTAAAATTAAGTCCTCTAAAGAATCTCTCTTGCTTTATTCATTGCTTCCCTAAACTGAATAGGTATCCAATGAGATCTTTTCATGTTTCTTCATGGAAGGACTCTCTTTTAATAATATTCCATTGGTTTTGCCTGCTGTGTATTAAATAAGTAATTAATTTATTCAGTCAGTAAATCTATTGGTGGATAATTTGAGCCTGATTATATTTTTGATTTATTAGCCCTGTTTGATTTTCTTTTTTGGCCTCAAAATGTCTATTCATACTGTTTTTAATCCAAAAAGTATGTACTTATGAGTGAATAGGTTGGCAGTCACAAGATAATTTATTTTCTGTAGGAGTGTAAAATGCAGCCACAAAACAATCACTTGAAGTGGAAATTTTAAAGTTCTAGTCTCAAAGAATGATTTTTATGAAGATTTTTGACTTTTGTATTTGTGTGGGGGGAAAAAGTGCAAAATAAATGTTAGTGAATTATTTTTCCTTCTTTTTAACTTTTAAAAAAAAATTTATTTTCAAATTTTCTTTTGCTGCTTCAGAATTTTGAAGTTAATTTCTGGCTTTTGGAAAGTGGCCAGAGGAAAGAGGTGGCAGTCATTTAGTCAGAATCTAATTTTTCCAAACTGGAGGAAGATATTCAAGTCTAAAGAGTGGGCAAATGGAGACCAATAAGAAAGAAATTAAGTGGATCCACCTCTGTCCCTACAAATAAACAAGCCCAAACCCACCAAATAAAAACAAAACAAAAAGCCAAGCAACAAATCATGTTGTTTCAAATGCTTAAAAAAGCAAGTGAGCACCAAAAAAGGGAGGAGACATTTTGAGGGTATTTTTACAGTAATAAAATGCAGGTTTCAAAGTGAATTATGGTGCAAAGTATTTTTTTTTTAATTAAAAATGAAGTTTTCCTCTTTCACACTTTCCTAAATACGTTTTCCTTCCCTCCAGCATTCTTTCCTTGCACGTCTTTTTCATTTTACTGCTTCTAATGAGAGTGATATTTACTTCTACAGGGTGAGATGTACCACAATTCAACCTGTTTATAGTGGATCTCCAGTGTTGCATACCCCTACCACTGAGCACTTTCTGCGACAACTCTGGAAAGGAGGGAGAGAGGCAGGAGATGGAGCTGCTGGTAATAGGTCCAGGAGTCACCCTCATCCCAAAAAATTGGCACAGCTGGAAATGAACACTGGTGGTAAGTTTTGGCAGCCTCAACATCATGTGGAAGTGCTATTTGCTAGATTTTTGCAGTAATTTCTGTGCCAGCTGAGAGGTGAGTTAGTCCCTATAAATTCTCTGTTTTCCCAAGAAATCAGAAATGAGGAAAATTCTTGGATTGTTGATTGTGAGTGAGGAGCGGTTGTCATCACCCTGTTTCATGAGAATCCTTATGGAAACCACCAACAGGACAACTCAAACCAAAACATGACTAACAGGTAACGGTTGCCTTATATAGTCCTTAATCCCATTATCTGCCAGGAGAACTCTCCACCTCAGCCCTGCACCCTCCACACAAGTACAACTGAGCCAGCATTGCCAGGCACACGTGCCACAGGCTGGGATTCAGCTGCCATCGATTCCCCTGGAATCAGACTGAAATTATCTCTTGTTACACTTTGAATATGCCATTTATTAAAGTCAGTCACGCTTCCGGGCTGGGAATTTCCTGAGTTCTTGTTAGGAATATTTTTTGAGTCATTTTACATCATTTGCAATTTCTGCTGCATTCAAATATTACATCAGGTCCCCAGAGCAAAAACCTCCCTGTTGATAGACTTCATCTGCCAGCAATCTTAGGAGGGAGCTTTGAAATGCAGGCGCCAGTTTTGAATGCTGGAAAAAGCTGCCCAAGAGATAAGAAAAGAGGAGATAACCTGTCGTTCTCTTAAAAGTGTTTCATGTTGCCCTGAAAAATCTCTTGAATATCATATAAAAGAAAAAAAAAAAAGAAGAAAAACATGGCAGGAATCAATTAAAATTAAACACCATAACCCCCCCCCCCCCCAACATTTTCTAGATAAATCAAAATGCCTGTTTTATAAATTGAAGCTGCACACCTCGAATGAATTTTTCCATTGTGTGTTTTTCACTCTATGAGTGGGCATAAACTGCTCTATAGATACTCCTGTCATCTTTCCCTATCACATTGCAAATATGTTTATGCTTGAGACTTACTGCCTTTTCCTACAGTGAAAATAAATAGCGAATGTTCTTTTCTGCTCACCATGCTATGTGTTTTAGAAACTTCCAGAAATAAGTCAGAACAGCAATATTTATATAGTTAGGCCTGGCATATTTGTGTATATTAGGTAAACATGGTTATTTGGAACCAAGCTGTGCCTGTATGGTTTCTTCATGCTGTTTTGTTGTCTAGAGGCACAACGAGGCCAATTTTTTAGAAGAAAAATGTGCCATATAATTGCCACTTTGTGATGCATTCAGCTAAAATTATGGAAAAAAAAAAAAAAGAATCTCAGTTCCCCCTTTGATGCATTGTGCTGTTGTTCCACTCTAGCTTTTACGGGCTTTCCAATGTAACCATCCTGCTCAGTAAGAGAAAATACCTGAATTACATACACAAGTGCACACAAATACACACACACGCATACTGATAAGGTTTGTCTAACCCCTGACTTGAGCACACATTTCAAAAATTGCCATAGAGAAAAAGATATATTTGTGTGAAAGGGAAGAAAAGCAACACTGTTAGGAAAGGTGCGAGCTGACACGATAAATAAAAGCAACACAAGCGAAGGCACAATTGGAGCAGGAAATAGTTGGGAGATGTGATTCAGCACTTAGGCTGGGAGATTATGTTTAACATGAAGAATGGAAAATGTAAGGCAGCTCCTCCTGCTGTATATTCATTCTAATACGTCAAATGGAAAAATGAGGGACCTAGCTCATTTGAGACCAATGCCACAAAGGGAAATACCACGCAGTCCCAAGTTTTCATGTATTGCCATTAAAAAAAACTCAGTGTGAAAACTAAAGAACAACATTATTGGTGCAGTAAGTCACTCAATAGGTCCACACAATATTCTGTGGCACTGGGATGATTTTTTTAAAAGGATGCAATTACATTTTCTGTAGGGATGTTCGTCAGGACGAAGATGGTCCTTTGGAAAACACCTAGCATGGGGTTTTGGTTTGGTTTTTCTTTTTGACATTGTCACAACAGAAGCATAATAACAACTATGCCTTTCCACTGCCTGTAGACAGTTTATTTATGCAAGAAGAAAATAGGAATAACGCTAGGATATTTATGTTTAACATCAAAGAAAAGCCTGGTTCAGCCCAGCACACAGGAGAAAAAAATCACTGCAAATCTGTTCAGCATGAAGAGGTTATCTCTGTAATGTTGCCAAAAGCAGCAAAACATTGTGTTACCTGTGATGTGATTGCCATCTGAGTAAAGGGAAGGAGTTACCCCACCAGTATTTCTGTAAAGACAGTTTGTGCATTTGTGGTGGTTTTTGCCTTCTCACTTTTTCTGGCTTCTTCGCCATTCTCTCTTGAAGGGCAGGTACTGGGAAATGCATTCAATGTATCTATAGTCTGCCCCAAAATGGCACTGGAATTCCAGTAGGTGAGTTTTGTTCCTTCAGGATGTTCAGAGTTGGAAGATCACAGAATTAGAAGGTTGGAAAAGACCTTTAAGATCATCAAGTCCAAGATAATCCATACCTGTGGACTAAAAATTAAAGAACTGTGTGAGAGCTTGGAATTTAAAAGTAATTCAGTTTTTTGACATTTTGTTTCCTCCTGTTTGGGTTGAAAATACAGCATCTGAAATATTTTGAAAAAAATAGATACCATGAAAATATTTAGTTTTGAAGGCATTAATGTGATCATTTTTACAACAAATGCTGAAACCAAACTTTCTGTATCAAAAACATAATTTCAGTGCGTTGTGCTGAAAAACATAATATTCCTTTAATTCAAGACATTTGAAAATTCCTCATTGAAAATGTAACATTTTTGTTTCATAATTTTTGAAAATTTTCACACAGGTACATCGTTACAGCATCATCTCATTACACCGTTAAAGGAAAAGAAACCTCTGCATGGGGCAACACATGCCAGAGGATATGTAATTTAAACATAGAGTATTAACCTTTAATCAGAACAGTGAAGTCAAAGTGAAACGGGAAAATCTGATGGATGCTACATAAATACAAATAAATTGAAGTAAGTATCTGTTTTGTAACCAGTCATCATCACTGTAGTCAGAGCTGGTAAAACTTACAAGCTCTTTCAGCTGAAACGAAGTTACCTTCTTCACATGATATTTTTTTCCTGAAGTTTTGCAGTAAGTTATACTAATTTAATTTTATATGAAAATGAAATTCTTCAGAATCCAGCTCAAAGCACATACTCCTGCCACAAGATGTCCAAGCTACAAATCATGTAGACATGAAAAACCATCCAGCCAGTTTAAACAACTGGAAATTTCTCCTGATGGCTGGACTCTGACCATAGAGCAATATATCAATATACCTTTCTACTGAAAGAATAAATCTTTAATAAACAGCAGCTTTTCCCCTTCTCTAATTATCTGCAATTTTCCAAATGTGAGAAGTGGGAACACCCTCTACTCATTGGCATTGGACAGAAGTGGTAGGCATGTTTTAATTTCGTAGGGAGGCTGACTTGAGTTGTCTGCCAGTAGTTTCACAAACCTCTTTAGATAAGCCACATCAAAAGGCAAACTTATGTTCAAATTATTTCTCATATTTCAAGAGACAAGGTTTATGATACCTCTTGTTCACAGGTGGTCAGTTCAAGGACTCATTAAAAGTTATGCAAGTTTCCTATTGATAAATATGTGGAAATTATAGTCAAGCTGTCTTAAGAAGTCACAACCATTAAAGAACATGTGCAGCATTAAAGGGAAATAACAAATTATTATTTAATGAGATGACTAGTCTTGCTATTGTTGCTTTATTTTCAAGTAACACTGAAACAGGCTCCCTGGTGTTTGTAGTTTCTGGCTATCTTTTTTTTTTTCTCCTCATAATTAATTCTTTTTTTTCCTCCATGCTAATCATCCAAAGTACTATGTGTTTGGAAGACTGATTTTTATACTTCCTTACCAATGGATTTAAGGGTTACTTGTAGATCTGGCCAAAGACATAGGCAGTAGGTGAAGTCAAGGGTGCACCTCATGACCATCACAACACACACTCACATGCAGAGTTTATGTGACTGCTACACCTCCAGGTTAAAGTTCATTGAGGATTTCCATAAATCCAATGGGTAATGTGCCAAATAAGATTAGAGAAGACTTCACATTATTGCACAATCCAATGAAAATATCATCTGCTAAGCTCCTTCTGGTGGTGACTGGAAGTAGGTAGCTAATATTAGCAGGTGTTTGTCTCAGAGGCAAAGAGAAAGCAAGAACACCTGCCTATGCCAATGCAGAAAGTGGGAGCAGCTATTGCAACTTCACTGGTGGCAATGTCTTCAGTGGAAATGCAATTTTTAAGAGCTGAAATTCTGATCATTGCCCTGTTGTGTCATATTCTTTTCTCTTTCATTACATTATGTTTAATTTCACCTTGTTTTATATTCCCATATGTATCTTTGTTCAAATTTCTGTTTAAATTTTTCTTGCTGTACTTTCATATGCTACCTAATTCCTGACATTACATTTTCACATGCAGAATCGCATTAATAAATGGAGCAGGTGGACTTCTACATCTGATATGTGCCTGTTTTATTTATACACATATTTTTCTTTCAAACCTTGACCTGCAAGAAAACAAGAAGAAAGAGTGAATTTTGATACCTACATCCTGGCACTTACACAATAATCATTCAATATGATTGTATCTGAGAATAAAGCAAAATGAGGCTTTTTTTTGTTGTTGTTTTGTTCCATGAGCAACAGTAGAGGAAACCTTAAAGAGGCAGGTGCATTTGCATTCTGCATTTGTCTCCTTCAGAAATGTGGGTAACTAATTGCCTGTCCTTTCATCAGTTCTCAATCCTTTGTCCCTGAATACAAGCAGAATCAGATTCTGATACCATCACTGAACTTGTGAGCACCTGACTCCATTAGTCATCCTCTTGAACTTGATGGTCCAAATTCTCAAATGGTATAAATCAGCATAGCTCATTCCCATAATCAAAAAAGCCTAACCCAAGGAGATGATTTGTGGAATAAGGTCCTACATGGTGAGAATAAGAAAAGGTGAATTGTAATGTTCTAAAATTTTATGAAAAGTCCTTATCCATAAAACCTTAAAAAAAGTAAAGTGGGATTAAATAGTTTTGGAGCAACTGGCTGTGTTATTCTCGGATAGCATGGTTTGATGCAACATGACATGCAGTTGTGGAAATTAATATGTATATATATAATATACAGAAGTTTATGCAATTACTTAAAAGCTTTTAACCCATTAAACATTGTCCAGTTTTTCCAATTTGATCATTATTCATGACTGTGGGATAACAAATTTAGTCCTTACTATTACTTGGGAATGACCCTACATGTTATGTGGGAGCCAGAAGTTGTGCTTACTACTTACTGAAACTCCTGTAACTGAGATGTACAACAGATGCAAATAAATGGCACTGTTACAGCAGCATGTCTAGCTGGATCTTACCTTTATAAATTGCCATCTTTGCATTAAAAAAGGGTTTTGCTTCATTGCAGGACAACCCTGACTTCACAGCGCCCACTGGCTCAGAGGTTCTATCCGTCCCAGAAATACAGCTGCAGTAATGTTTACAGAAAGTTGAATGGAACAGGCTGAATACAAGATCCTGACTAGAAGTGACCAAAAGCAGAATGTTGGAGTTGCAATAAAGGAACAGTGCCCAAGCCTTAATCCTCTGATGTCGACATGGAGGAATGATGAATTTCCACAGTTGGTGTGCAAAAGTGATGTCGCCAACCACGGCCTTGGCAATCAGTCAGACCTCAGAGTAAATTAATGCAGTCTATAGCTGTTCTAAATTTTGCCAAAACCAAAAAAACATTTAAAAAGGGGGAAAAAAAGAAAAGCAAAAAGCATGTATCCCATTTCTGGCGTGATTCTCGTTTGCTTGTTCTCCTCCTGGCTCGCTGCCATTTGCCTTCCAGTGACTCTGTTATAACAAGGAGGTATGGAAAAGATCTCTCATCTCTACTTCTCCCAGATCTTTAATAGCACAGTGGTTGGGGAACATGTGCAGAAAGCAAGAGATTGGATTTTAGACTCTGCAGGCTGAAGAAGAAACAGACTTCATATCTGCCTTACAAAGCATCCAGAACATAATGCTGTCACTGGGGCCATGGCTAGCTGTCTTCAGCTCACACGTAAAGAACGGAGCTTCTAGGCAGGCAGCAGACACCGTAGCTCTCACTCAAGTTACGGTCACGGGTCCCTGAGGTAGGGAGTCCATCCCCTAGTGTTTATAACTGACATAGTACACTACGCAATTCAACTTTGTTGACTTCTCTAGAAACACAGTTAATCCAATGCCGAGTGTTTGCAAAAGACCAACCTGATGAGTGGTGAGGAAATGCTATAAAAATAGTGTTCTGCTCCTCATGGCTTCTTCCAAAAGTACCATCCTATCAGTGAAAGTTGGAAAGGTCTGCTAAGGTAATACATCCCACACCGCCCAGAGATGTAGGTTCATGAGGGATAGGATGAACTTTATAAAACACTTTTAATCTTTGGCCTTTAAGCAGCATAGCGAACAACAGGTTCACATCAGGATAGTGGCATTAGCCAAGACAAGTTTACAAATCCCTGAGTGTGCTTCCATCATCCTGAGCTTGAGATATCTGTCAGTCCATAGCAGATGCTGCTGTTGCTGTGCATGTGTCATGTTACTGAAACCCCTAGATAATGATTACGACCGATTATACAAGATGCCATGTTCCTTAATCATATCACTTACATTTCTGCTGAATGGCAGTGACAAGGTTTTGAAAGGAGAAGATCACAGCTGTCCAATAAAAAAAAATAAATCAGATAAAACAGACAGTGTTTGCAGACAGAAGATTATGCTAACCTGAAAAGTAGCTTTAGCACTGTTGATTTTTGCACTCTTCCTAACTGAGCTGAGCCCTCATTCATCCTCTCTGTTTGGCATCGCATCTGAAATGGAGGTGATTGATGCACGGGCATGTATATTTCTGATTTTTTTTTTTACCCTTTTTGTAACATGGCTTATTTACAATTATCTGTTCTCCAAGAGAACATTTGAGGTTTTTTTTTTTGTTTTTTTTTTTCTTCCCTTCCCCTCACCAAGATTACAAGTCTCGGAGTACCAGGAACTGCACACCAGTTCTGATGCAGACAGCTGGAGTGAGAAAATCCCCTCCTTGCCCTGGTGGTAACCTCAGCTCTAAGCTGAAGTCATTCCCCTCCTTTATATGCTGGCTCATTTTGGAGTCTCTCTTGTGCAGAGACTGCCAACTGCCCTGAATTAAATGCGATGCATTTTGATATGAGTTACTGCCTACTAATGACTGAGCAAAACCAGCGTATTCATTTAAGTAAAGAGTTCAAGCAGGGTTCCAGGAACGAAGAGCTGTGTGCCCTACTAACAAAGCTATCTAGTTCAGTGCACAATCTGAACTATGCAAAAGAAAGAACCTTATACTTTTAAGCAGTTATAATGCAGTACTACACCACTTAGAGTTTTCGGTGGAGAAGTCAGATGTAATTACTGTTTGACACAAAGAGATTTTTTTTTCCCCTAGCGCTGCCAATGTTCTATTTTAAATAATTAAAAGTATAATTTAAAACTTAAATTGATCATTTCAATAGACCTGATCCTGTCCTCTGAGGGAGCCACTTGTGTCATTGTTAAACTGTTGATCAGCCCAGTGTCACTGTTTCTCCTTCATCAGAACATGTACCATCAGATCTATAATTCTTTTTTGCTTATGATGGCAGAGCTCCAACATGGGTGTAGTTTGACCCAGGTTAAGCAGATTTAGCTAAATGCATAAATTGTTCACATTCTGTCATGTGAAAGATATAGGCCTTGAGCCAATGTTGGGAATACAACTGATATCTCACCCAATGGAGAAAGTAATGTATATATGCAAATTTTCATAGATGTATGTATCTGAACACTACCCTCTTTGACTCCTAATTGTCCAAGGGAGGTACACAGGTTAAAATGATATCTTTGATTTTCAGGAAGTTTAGGTGATTGTGCTTTCTGGCATTAACATTCATAGAAAGCAAATTTGAAGGCTATGCAACCCACTGAAAGCGTGCTTACAATTTCCTTTCAGTTTTTCTGGCCCATTTCCACCGATAAAATCACATGAAGAATAAGCCCATAAGCCAACTAAGAATAAGCCAAATTGTCTTCATGGTCTAAACCACAGACCTGACAGGATGGCAATGACCCTGGGAGGCACGGCCCATTCCCCTGGCTTTCTTGTACCACTGGTTTCCAGTGCCTCCCTGGTAGCACTGGGGGAGCTGTGCTATCAGAGATGACTTCCAATACCTGTACTGTCTTTTCAGACTAGTTTTCATCATTGCATAATGATATTTATCCACATGGCAGAACTTTAAGAAAACAGAAGTGAGCCCTGAATGTATCATTAATTTATGCCTTAAACTATTGTTTTAAACTGTTAGTTGTTAAACTAATAGTTCAATGAATTTCAGTGTCCATGATTTTCTGTTTTACAGAAGTTATTAAAGAAACTTCATTGGGAAACATCAAAGTCATGATGTAAATGTCTAATTTAAATAATAAACCTATGTTTAACCTGTGATAAGCATTAAAACAATCCCTCTTATAATCAGTGTTCCACATGATGGAGATCTGCTCCTTTTCCCCTTCTAGAATACCATCAACTCTGGATACTGGACTTCACTTAAAATCAGGTATATATATGTAAATTAAGATATATAGCCCTGTAATTGCTGCTAAGGTAAGTTATATTCTCCTAAATAATGTAAAATGGTTGCCTAGGGTTTGCCTAACCCCCCTAAGATGACATCTATGGCCCATATGTGACCACATGTGGTATAAATAAAATGGAAGTATAAAAGAGAAAGAGATAAACGTATAATTAAAAACAGCATAACAAACACTTGTGCTCATTCATTTTAATGACTGTATGCTCCAGTTTATAGAGCAGTTGCAGATCCATGCCGTAATAGCTGTGTTGACCACATGCCATAAAATACATCAGTGTAGGCTGGGTCCAAATTATTCAATACTTGTAATAAATCCATCCCATTAACTGGATAAATATGTACAAGCAACAACTCTGGTGACAACGCTGGAAAGTAGCATGTTGTTGTTTAGCAGCGACGCTAGCGAGCAGGACCTGATAAATAGTAATACTACTGCCTTTTATTAAGAAACAAACAAACAAAAAAAGATTGGTTTAGCTTTTAAGATCTCATAACTATGTCTTTCCTTCTGTTATCTGTAATTTGAACTGAAAAAGAGATTGTGGCCTTGAAAGCTTCAATTCTGATTACTTTTTTGTAAGCCTAATAAAAGGCATCAGTCATACCATTTATTTGTGAAAATGAAATCTTCATATATTGAAGGTCAATTTTAGTTGAACTAATATAATCAGTAAAAGTCAAGGTTCCTTTACCATTAAAATTGTCCATGCTATGAGCCTTTTGATATTCTATGCTTAACCTTGAATCATGCTGTGTATGTTGCATGAAGGGAGGATACTGAATTCACGTTACAGTATAATGACTGAGTCATCTTGGCCTTGATTTTCAGCTGGGTAAAGCAGATATCCAACAAATATAAGACTTCTTTAAAATTATTTGAAATTAATACACTCTTGAAGTACTTCCTCTCACCTCGGAATAAGCAGCAGGTCACCTAAAGTCTACAAACAGCTTTTAGTTCCAGTTTTATGAAATATTTATTACCGCTCCTGAATATATTTCTTAAAGTTGAAAGATGGTTGCATATAACTAGAGCAAGTATTAATATTGAGAACGGCTTTGAGGTTTGCACAGAAGAAATCACACGATGATTAAATATTTACTGCAGTCTGCGATCAAAATGCTCCCACCACTGCAGGCTGGCTGGCTCTTCCAGGCGTGCAGCCCTGCGTTACCGTGCCGAAAGCCATCACGCTGGGCCAACCGTGAGGAGGATTTGTGTAAGCAGCTCACTACTCGCAGTTTGAATAGGAAAAGTGGCACTTAGACTGCCCCGCTTCTGCCAGCTCAGCTGAGAGGAGGGCGAACTGAGGGTAGGTGGGCTGCTTTGCGAAGGCTAGCAGGGCAAAGCTTGTTGGAAGATATGCTGGCTAAGGAGTTTAGAGATTATACCTCTGGCAGGTGCATTCTCCTTGGGAGAAGGGAGTGGAATAGCATTAGGCAGAAAATTGTTTTATTTTGTACAGATGAAAGATAATTTGGGTGGAATCTGGGTGCTGTGGTTGCAAGCCTAGAGTTCCCTTTGGATAGAGTGTGCTTAAACTTGAGCTTAATTTTATTTAATATCCGAACTGATTAATGCACACATGTATTCAAGCACATATCTCGTGACCTGAGTACTGTGAAAAAGAAGGAGGATCTCCTAGTCTTTGTGATCCTTACTTAAAGTGCAGAAAAGACATGGACAATCCCCTGTCTCATCTAGCCCATGATGCCCTAAGGGAAACGTGGAGCAGAAACGATGGTCAGAAGCTACTCCCCGAAAGGTGATGATACATGCAGCAGGTGGATAAGGGATACTTCATCTACTTGTGACCTGAAGTCAATCCTCATGTGAGGTTCAATTACAAAAGACTCTCAGATCTGTGCTTCTCTTAGTAAACTCACTGTAGTACCAACATAGCTACTTCTGAAAAACCACATTTTTTGAGAAATGTTGTCTGATGGTTTTAATCTGCAGATGAAATCAGTAACAAAATCATTTGTTTAGTTAGCTGACATGGTACTCAAAAAATAGTTAATACATTTACACTCATGCAATGCTCTGCTAAGTAGATAGCCGTGGATGCACACACAGAGCATCTTTATTATCCTTCTGCAGCTCCAGAAGATGCAAATGTGAGCCCTCTCCTTGTTTCGTTCCAAAAGCTTTCCCTCCTTCTACCTCCTCCTTTTTCAGTACAACTATAAAATAGGTATTTGATTGTTTGCACTGAGGAATGAAAAGGCAAATCAGCGTGATACTGCCAACCCCAAATCAGGGCAGGGTCAAGCTGGATGGAGGCAGTGTATGAAGGACATCGACCTGAAAGCGCTGGCAGGGCAGGGCTCTTCACAAGCATGAGTACCACCTCATTTTTAAAACAGAGCTTTAATTAAAGAATACATTCAAATCAGTCGGCTCAGAGATGTGTTAAAAGAATCACACGCTAAACTGTCAAAAGTAAGGAGCAGTGCAGGTTTACAGCTCTGGCACGCTGCTTACTCCAGTGGAATGAATTCTGATTTTGATCTGTGTAAATGAGATTAGGCTGAGGCCTGTGTCTTATCTCTCTGGAACTGGATATCTGGAGATGACTTAAAAATCTCTATTTTGTGTTTCTAAAGCAGTCCTGCACCAAGATAGAGTTCGAGGGATTTACTTGGTGAAAGACCTAGAGAAAAGATGTACAATGGGAAGAGAAAACTAGATATAAAAATAATCAAGGCTGGAAGGGTCTTTCTATTCATGATCATTCTGTTCCAGTAAAAGTAATTTTTAACCTGTGGATTCCTTACTTTTTTTTCTTTCTTTCTTTTTTTTCCCCAAAAGCCATTTGTGTTCCTCCTGAGAAAATTATTAACTAGAAGCAAAGGATATATTGATTTCAGTATCGATTATCTAGTTCTGAAATTTAACTTTCTTTTCAACTTTTCAAGTTTAATGACAGGTCAGAAGAATTTTTAATTGCAAACCCCACACTGGCGAACAAGAAAGTTTCAGATGCAGGACTGAGAGTTGGTACTGCCACATAAAAAAACCCTCTTTAAAGGCTGATTTTTTTTTTATTTCCCCTCGAATATCTGCACTAAAGAAGAGGCAGTGTCAGGCAGCCTATAAATAGAACAGTACAGTATGAACTTTTGAACTGTGAAATCTGGGGGATGTAATCTTCCTGCTAAACAGAGGCTTACAGCAGATATTAAATGCTCTGATAGGAGCTTCGCCAGTGTTTGAACTGTCTGCTAGAGGAAGGGAAATTGTGAATTGTTGTCAGCACCGTGTGCCGGCGCGGTAGCGTTAAGGTTGTTTCAGAATCACTTGTCCTTAGATGAATAAATTGATTTGGCTGTTTTTTCTGTGTGTATAAATGTACTGCAGCCAAATGGCTTACCAGCATTAGATGTCTAAATAAATAAATAAATAAACAAGTCTTTGGATCTAGAACAATTAATTTAGTGGACATTGAGATGGTATGATGCACTCCTTAAGCGATGGATTTGTTGCAAAAATCAGCCTATATTACTATTTGAATCACTTGTAGTGGGGCAGTACTGATTTTAATCAACTGAGGATCTGTCCCATGGGAAGTACCACTGTAAGAGGTTACAGCTATTTCCCTGGTGCTGTCAGGCTCCTGTCACACTTGGAGCATGCATGGGACAGTGCTCCCTTTCACACAAGGAGTAGCTGAAAAGCAGTGTCACTTCCTAACGTAACTGCTATGCTATAACTTAACATTCACATCACAGCTAAACCCTCAGAGCGGTTGTGCTGTAATGGAGAAGCTGTTTTCCAGAGATGCAGGTGTGTAGCCTGGGCAGTTTGTGGGCAGTGGTAGCAGAGACACCTGACACATCAGGGTCCAGGCGCTTGTAAAATGGAGAAGACCATGTAATGTGTTTTTCCTGGTAGCATCCATGTGTGTTTGGAGTGTTTTAGCTGTTGATGTTTTCAAGCAACTCTCATGGCTACAAATTGGACTAGAAATGCATAAACTCACTGCTTGGAAGTCTAAGGAAAACTGCCAGCATTGTGTAGATAGTCAGGAACACCACATCAGCAGGTGGTTTTCAAAAGGCTAGACTGCCCAGGGACACTGGGACCAAACAGGAGAAGAATAGCCCACAGCAAGGTGCCACAATGGGGTGGAGGTCCCTACAAAGGTGGCCAACCACAAAATGGAAACACCTGGCCTGCTCTCACAGCTGCCATTTGGGTGGGTGTGGGAGCTTTTAGCCAGGGCCCCACCCTGCCTTACCATAAAAGGGTGGGAGTGAAGACCATAGGGTTTGGCTGCTGGAGGAGTAGGTTGTTGTGGTGCTCTTTCACGAATGCAGGGAACTGTTGGGCTTCACCAGGGCCTCATTAGGACTGGACTGCTTTCATCTCCCATGGCTCTCCAGAGTGAAGATTTACTAGCATTTGAGAGACCTTCGCATTAAACTTGGTCCCATCCATGGAGAGATGCTGGTCTGAGGGCAGCAGACATGTGAGTAATCTGATGGCTACCAAGATCTTTGATCCCTCTTGGTTGTGTAAAGGTCTGAGTGTGCCAGGGCTGTTGCTGAGGGCTCTGGGGTGGGTAGACGGGGGGTGCTGAGCACTTTTTGAAAGCCATTAGAACCTCTGAATCCTTTCTTCCCTGAGACACCTGTTTCTAGTTGTGGAAATTGCTCTGTGTGGTGGTGAGGTTTTAAACCCTAATGCTGCCATGCAGTTGTCTGGAGATGGGACTGTTGGTGCTCTTTGAAGCCACTGGTGTGCTGGAGACAAGCCTATGTAGTTTCCAGCTGGCTGTGTCTTAATGGTGATTTCTTCACCTACTTGCACTATTGTTTTGGCTGTGTTTTCTGTCAGACTCTTTGAGCCTGGTACAGTGGCTTGTGCTGGTGTTCGCAGTGGCCCTGTGGTATGAAGGTGTGTGGGTCACCCTGGCAGTGAGCACATCTGCCACCTGTACAGGTTGTGGGCTAGAATGCTCATGACCATGTAGGAAGAGGGCTTTGTTGGTGCAGTTTCTCAAGTTGTTCCTTTGCAAAGCGAAGTGTCTCAATGAAGGTCACAGTGGATAAGGATCCCCACTTTGCTGTGTAGGTGGGATAAGGAGAGACTTCTGTCTGGTACAAGAGTGTCTTTGGGTGCTGAGCTTAATTTGTGACCTACAAGTGGAAAAAACTCAGATGTGACACCAGCATATCTAAACTTAAGCTTTGAAATTAATACGGGCTCCACAGACCTCTGGAATATGGCCCCAAGAACCAAATGCTGTTCTCCCCAGTGAATTCACTGTGTGAATTGTTAGAGACAGACATTTCACTTGTTTTACTTCTGTGGATAGACTAATGTATTGACTTTTTTTGCCATCTTTCTTTTTAAACCTGAAGGAAAAATTCAAATGAAACCTAATTATGTCTCTCTGTTTCTGAACAGTTTTGGAAATTGCAGAGCAATCAATATTAAGTACACTTTACACCAATTTAGAGACCTATTCTGTCCAGACATGTGCTTTATAGAGCTCTGATTTTTGTGTAATTTAGGCTGAAAAGTAGGGTAGTGTGGATTTTCCAATTAGCTTATGTTAAGTCAGTGTTCTTCCACCTGAATATTTTTAATAGCCTGATTTTTAAAAGCATTGGGTGTATATGTCCAAAGGAGGAGAATAAAAAGGAAGATAATCTTTTCAGAAGGATGAAAGACAAGTGGATTAATGCAGAGTTTGAGATTTTTTGTGAGGAAATTCAGGCACGCAGGCTAGTGCTGCAGGGAGAGCTTCTGCTTGGGAAACTGTCACTTGTTAATTAAGTTAATGTCTACAGTGCTCTGAAAATGTAAAGCACTATGTAAGTGCTAAGTATTATTATTAATGATGCCAATTTTGACAGGTTTACTGGAATAGGCTTTGCAGTACAATATAAGCTAATGTTCTAATGCTTTACTCATTTACAATGAAACTGTTAAAAATAAGAAAGTGGGAATAGAAGGTCAGCAAAGGCCAACAGACTAGATGGAGTCCCTCATTTGGTGTTCTCTGCAAGCGCTCTCTGGGAATAAGGTTAAATCAAAGGTAACGTGGAGCTGTCTCACCACCTTCTAGAACTCTTCAGGGAAAACCTCAGGTGTGTGATGGGCTGCACCAGCTTATTGTGACTTTCAGTTGTCCTCCTAAGAGATCCATTGGCCCTCCATAGCTGTAACAATGTGGTGTAGCCATATGGCTGGTGTGTCCTGCCTGTTGCCAATAGACTCGCTCCTGTCACAGACTACAAAAGGGGAATGGGGTAAGATGTCAGTCCTGTGTACCCGAAGAGTGCTTTCTCCTCTAAGGGAAATCCCCACAGGCCAATTAAATTGGCTTGTGGCCCTTATCTTTCTTGCCCTAAAGGAGTTGCAAAAGGAAAGAGATGCTTCTGGTGTGGGCTGTATTGGTATTAGTGCCTGAATAGGTGCTCAGAGCTGGTCAGTAATGTATATAAAAGCACATATTAAAAAAGTGAATAAATTATCTTTCACAGTTCATGGGGTCCTAGTACTTTGCATGCCATTTGGATATGGAGGCATAGCTGCATAGAGGTAGGTGTATGACCCAGTAAATGGCATAGTTTCCTCAATGTCTTGGACATGTGTCCTTTAATAACTGTAGGCAATGCTTTTTCTCTGAGCAAAGCTATCAAATCTGACCTGTAAAGGGGACAGCCTAATCTTCAGATGTTTTTCTTAGATGGTCTTTAAATTATTTTTTCATTACCAGGCTTAATTCTCTCCTGTGTTGATGGCTTCGAACTGGTTTAAGACGCTGTGAAGTACTGAACAAGGCCTATTGAATTCAAATTTGGATATCTTTATGCAGGTGTTTCTTTCTACGTGTCCCCCTCAAACTTGATTTCCCAAAAAGTCAAGTCCAGTAGATACCCCAGTGGCATGGGCAGAGCAAGGGTCTGTTTAGCTTAATTGCTGCAGGATAAATTTATGGATTCTTTTGCAGTTTGGCTTGGTTCTGCTAATGTGTCAAAAGTGCATGCACACACACCCCTGCACTCTACAGCTCCAGCTGTATGAGACCAGCCACTCCACTGCTTAATTAAATTCATTTACTGGCTGGCAGACACACCACCTTTCAGTGCCATGTGGATCCTGGTTGTGCTGGGAGAACTTCAGGGCTGGTTGTTTTTTGTGTTAGGGACTGAATTGTTGTATCCTTGTTTAATATGAACTTTGGTGTTGTGCTGCATTAGTCAAACATTACAAGCAGTATTGGAAGAGGGATGATGTGGCTGCTTTGGGGGCCTGGGAAATTAGCTCTTTCAAAAAATAATGGTGGCAAGGGAGGTGGACTCTAATAAAATGATTTCTTTGCCTTTTACTATGTCTTCAGTCAGTTACCTTAGAGTTGGACTTGATCAAAGGCTGTGGGGAATGAGACAGGACTCAGTCTTTCTCATGCATCCAGAAAAATGAAAAATAATAGTTAAACTTTTTAATATTGCATGATGATGTAATGTTACAAGACTGTTACACTCTTTGCAGGGTGACTTGTTGATCTTGGTAGGATTAGCTGTCTGGAATATATGCTTTAGTCTATCAAAACATCCAGAAAAAAATCACTGCCTTCCTCTGCAGGCATGTGATGAGGAATGGTGCCTTGGGTGGAACGGTCCATCAGTTTAGCTCATTTTTGTGCCCATCATCCATCAGTCAGGTGTTTCTCACTGGGTAACGTAGTCTTGAAGCATCTTAGGGACAATTTTGAACCCCTTGCTATTCCGGCTGCAGAGAAGGGTTTCTTTCTTAACCTCCTGAGCTGGCTGGTCTTTTGATATCTAGATGTCTCCTGGGTCAGTTGGTTACAAAGTAGGTTTATATTATTGAGACTTTGCAGCCTATTCTCCATGCAGAAAAGAAAGCAAAACAACACAGGAGAAAAACCCCAACAAACTCCAGCAGCTGCTTGTGTTCTATTACAACATGGGGAGATTTAAAAATCTAGGGATGATGGGATGCTGATACTGGAAGTTGTGTTGAGACGTGAGTCTTTCAAGATGCAGCTTTAAAAGTTAGTGTTAAAAATAAAAAGGCAAGCCTCTTGCTCTCCTTTAAAGTGCAGTAATAGGCTGTAATTCTAAAACAGGTATATGGACATACACTTCGGATGCTCTAGTTACTGAATACAATGCAGTTAGTACATCAACTCTGTCATGGAAGCACAAATAGTCAAAATAGGGTCCTTAAGGCATTGCTGTCTATTATAAATCAGTTAGAATAATTCATGCTATAGATTTCCCAATGCTGAAAAGCCTTTTATTCAGCAGAGTATAAACATATATCACATCCTATAGATTTTTTTTTCCCTCCTTGGTACTCATCAGTCTTAAAAAATTCTGCAAGAGAAGAACAATGCACAGTACAGAGAATTCCCTAAAACCCTTCCTAAGTAAAAGGTGGAATAGAAAGATACTATTTAGCTCCAGGGTTGTTTTAGCAGCTCTAGTCACACCTTTGTTATTAAGTTTGGAGCATCTTGTGTAAGAGCCAACAGTAAGCCTGTGTGTAGAGTATACAGGGGCTGTGTCTGGAAATCAGGCTGAAAATGCAAATAGGACTTTCTTTTCTGGTTTGGTTTCTCAACACAAGTTAGAGCAGCTTGCACCAACTGGTAAAGGCTGCAAAGGGCCATTTTGCCAGCTGGGAGGTGCAAGGGTGTAATAATGCTGCTGGCTCCTTGCCGGTGCCAGCCACAGGGAGGAGAGTGGCAGAGAAGCCAATGTATGTCTCAGTGCCACTGAAGAGATTTTTCCACAAGCCAGGCTTAAAGACAGCTTGTACCACTTGGGAGTGGGGCATCATGGATCTAAAGTAGCCAAAGACCTGCCGTGAAATATTTATGCTGTGACTCCCTTTATATCTCATATTTTAAAATTCCTAAAATTTCCAAAAAGACCACAAAATTCAACTGATTTCCATCGTGAAGAGCTGGCTAATGCAGTTCTCTGGGTTCTGATAAATGGCTTCGGGAGTGAAGGAGTTAACTGACCATCATCAATTATGGCATCAGAGGGGGTGATTAGGACTGAAATTGCAGGGAGGTTTTTAATTTAGCCGAGTAGAGGAGACGCCCCCAGCTTAGCCAAGCTCATCAGATCATATACTTCTTACTGCTTCATCCGCTTACCATGCACTGCCACTCAGAGCTATTGTGCATGGAGAGGGCACCGAGCAGACATGATGATATAATATTATTCTGTTGTCCAGAAATCCACCCGAGACTCACTGTCACTTTGCCTGCAGCAGAAGTGCCTATCGTACAAAATTCTCATAAAGACCCCAAATCAGGAATCAATCAGCAAATTATGTAAAGGAAGAAATGGCACAGTTTTAAAGCTTAACATGGACTAATTTATCTGACTGATTTCCCTCCCCCCCCATCCTCCCCTCAGCAGAGTCATGTTGAAGTAGCTGGGATTACTTCTAGGAGTAAAGATGCACACAAGCTTATGTGCTCAGATCAGGGATGAATCAGTTGGATACTTGTATTTTGCCAGACTCTGTATGTGTTAAACAGAAATAAGGTGTATGGAGTGCAATTTATAGGCAGCTTTAACTTCTCCAGTGTGTTTTGCTGGTAAAATTGGCTAGCTAGATTGTTTTGGGCATTACCTTTGGAAAAGGACAACAAACTTCAGCTCATGAAGAGCTGCTTGAAGGAGGGGAAAGGGCTCTTTGCCCTGGTTTGAAGCTTTTTGGGGAAGCTGCAGTTACGGGCACTAAGGGAATAAGGGAAGAGTCTGCACCCAGTGCTGTCAGCAGGAGTGGCCCTTGCTCAGTTGAGCAAACTGCTGGAGCAGATGCAGGGCCGGGGGCTGTGTCCGGGGTCCCCTGGGGCTGTTTCACCTCCCAGACCTGAGGGTGCCTGATCTCCCGGCCACTGCTGTCAGCTCTGCATATGCAGCTTGTCAAAGCTGTGAGATGCAGGGAGGGAGAGAAAGAAAAAATCCCCTACACACACCCCCCACCACCCCATTTTTCATCTGCTCTTCTATTTATGGTAGACTCCTTTGAGCATTTTGCCTCTGGGTTTTAGAAATTCATGTTGTCTGTAGGAGAAATTGTATAGAGTCAGCCTTCATGCTCTTCCTGGGGAAGAGAGAAAAGGGGAGTGGAGGACAGCAGTAATCCTACCAGAAAATGTTCAGGATAGGCCTGGTTCAAATTTCAGAGGTAGTTGGGCTTTGGGGATGTCAAGATGCTTGTGTTTGTGGGCTGCTTTGTGTTTCTAGGTCTTAAAACAAACCCCTCTACTCCACTGGAGACTGGAGAATAACAAGGACGGAGGTCAGGCTTATGTTGGTGCAGTGCTAGTGGTGAGAAGGCCGTGGGAAGTTATGTAGCCCTGTGTGCTCCTTCCCTCAGGTTTTGTTGCTTGCAGTGTAGAGCTGCTGTGACTGTGGCTGAAGCCTTGTATATGATCACATAATTAAAGATTGATTCATAGTGTGCAGGCATATGGATGCTATAACAGTTGCCCGTGAAGCATTCAGCAGCATTTTGTGTGGTGTGTGTGACAGCCCACTTTTATTTTGAATTTTGTTAATATTTCTCTTTGTGCAACCATGGAGACACTTAGCATGTAACATCAGTCACCTGTGTAATCCTAATCAACCCATGTACATGGAAATAAGGGGCTTCTGAAGAATATTAACAATGAGCTGCCATTTTTCAGCCTGCCATGATGCTGGAGGAGACTTGGCAGCACTAGCAGCCCACCCCTGATTTTGAAATGTGAGAGCATAGCTTTTTCCATCGTGCTGAGAGAATAATCAGAGCTAGTCCTTGAAATGGTCTATAGTGAAGCAATAGATACTTTAACTTCAGGGTTATCACCAAGCGAACCCTACACCTTACTCGAGCAGATTCCCATTGATTTCAGAGGAGTTATGCCTGAATACAAAGAGCAGGGCTTGAGTAAGCCTTGGTGTGACCTAATGCTGATGTGTTTCTTCTCTAGCCCACAGTGGCTGTGAATTGTTGTGTTACTAATATAAAAACGTGGGTGTATTGATTACTAAAGCCATTTTACAACTGTCAGTTCCTCCTGTGCAGTAAAATCTATAGTATTCATATAAAACAAACTAGAAAGGATGATCCACCTGCCAAACCTGAGAACAGCCTGTGGAGCCACAGTTGCTTTGCTTTCAGTGTGCTCTGGGCAGTGTCTCCATATGGTTTCTTCCCTCGGCAGTGCTCTTTGTCAAGGTGGAAAGGAGGCTCTTTCTTGAGCAGGCAGAATTTGGAGCTCTTCAAGCCCTTTTGCCCTTATGAATGATCCTTTGTAGGATCTGCTGTGGGAAATTGTGTAGCTAAAGGATCCTGTTAGAAATGAAGCCTGAATTTCCAGGGAACAGCTGTAAAGCTAGGGCTTAATGCAAAGGGCTTGCAAGCTGTTAAAGGATCTCAAGTGGAAATTAGACATGTGCATTTCCAGTGTTTCCTGGAGAGTTAGGCTGTTTCCTCTTCCATCCTGTCTGGAGATTTATTTAGTAAGAAAATATGATTAGTAAGAAAATGTGATTGCTTTGTTCCACAGTGCTGCTGGACATCTTAGTGCAGAGAACCCTCAGCATCTAGTGCTTTAGTGAAGTTTTGTAGACCCTAACGCAGCTGCCACAATGTTTGCTGGGACCTACCAAAGAGCCTCAGCGAGTGGATCTTTGACAGGTTCAAGCCAAAAGTTGCTACTGGCTGTTTTTAGCTGTCTGCTTTTATTGCAGTCTGTTTTGCTGATCCATGGGCTATTACACACCACTGCTCCGATGTGATGTGCACAGCAGCTGCTTGTCCAGAGTGATCATACTTTGTGTTTCAGGCTGCAACTATTTCTGTGCTGCTGTTGAGTTGGTTGGATTTACATCATGGGCCAAAGCCAGTGGGGAGGTCTCTGTGCTGATTGTTATTTTTGTGCATTTTGGGAAAACTCCCTGGTCTGAGCAGGGACCAATTTTTCTGCAGGCCAGGAGAAAAGAAATCTTAGTATGACCCAAAACTCCCCTAAAAGGTGGTTCTAGAAGGGCAGCCTCCCAGATTTCTTCCCCCAGAGCCTTAATATATAATGAAAAGTAGCACTCTAACCTTAAGAAACAGACACATCTTCTCATGCTGTTTAATTTTGGTGATGCTCTGGCAATAATGTCAAGAGCTAACACTATTATTCATCCAAAAATAGGTTATAAAAGGAAAAAAAAGCTGTTCTCTGAAAATTCAAGTACAATTGGCAGAAAGTCAAGCTGCAGTAGATCTCTAATTTGATAATAGCTCAAATCAGGAGGAAAGAAATTCTGTGAGCCTGTTGAGGGTCCTGGTCTGAACCCTACTGAATTCAGGGAGATGGTTACAAAGATTTTTGATCAGTTTGCAGGATTGGGGACTAAGTAATATTTTTTTGTTTTGTTTGGAACTGAGAAGATTCTGATCATAGTTTGCTGAAGTGATTAATACCTGCATTTTCTAGTGCCAGCATATTAAATAACATATACATTTTTCATCTTTTCTAATTTATCTTATTAGGAAAAATTGGCAAATAACAAATATGTGAATGTATAATGTTATACTTTAATATAAGCTGTATGCTGCATTCAGTAATGAATGTTGTTGACTATAGTAATTAAGTATGACTCTGGCTCCGAACAGTTATTTACTTGTCAATATTAGTGAATCCAGTTCATCTAAAACTGCAGGCAGTTTTCTGTTTACTATATAAACAGTAATTGCCTGTTTAACTATTTGCTAAAATGTTGTTTAAGTGTAAAATCAAGATCACAAGTGGATTTCAATAACCTAGTTAATTTACTTTAATTTTGGAATTCTCTCTCTGCATGGGAAGAGAAATATGAAGAGTAATTTCATCTTCTTATAGTTGATTTAATTGTATGTACTTTTGATGGATTAAGTTTCCAGTTAATTGTAGAAAATGCGACAACTATATTACAAAAAGAGGTTTAAAATAAAACAATTGCTGGCTGCTTTGCATGCTACTTTTAAAAAATGTTTAACATTATTAATTTTACAATGGCAATTTATAAATATTAGTTACATCTTCCCACTTTCAAACCCCCGAAATAGTTGGTTTTAATCATACTTATTGATATTATCTATGTAATTATTTTTCATTATGCAAATATGTCTCAGTTGCTGTCTAATAATAATGTGATGGAAACGTTTATTTCGGTGCTTTAAAACACATGCTTAAGTAAATGCAGGAGACAACGGAAAACTGGTATGAAAACCAACAAAAAAAACCCCCAATGGGCAGAACTCTTCGTAAAAGCAACAGCAGCTTTATATCTGTAGCATTAAATATTGAATGTTCAGGTGATTTCTAACTATACGATGAAATAACAAAGGAGGGGTTTTATGTACATGGACATTTGAAGCTTGTAAAATAATGATCTTTAGCCATGTTACTTTGTCGTTGGTTCACTCTGACACTAGATTAAAATATAACTATTTTTAGTAAATGGCATGTTTTGTTAGTTTTTGCATATGTGTAAAAGATGTAAATAACCTGCTTCTAATTCACGTGTGTTTCTTAAAATGTTCTGAGGGTCCCTCCTTCCAGGGAGAAGCAAGACACAATGTTAGAGGATTCTGAAAAGTTTATTTGAAAGTATAATTAACAGAGCATCCTAAAATAAAAATAAGTATTCAAAAATGGAGAGGTTTCAAATGAAGGCTTTTCCCCCCCTTCTTTGGAATTTAAAGATTGTGAAGAGAAATACGATGATGGGGATTGCTGTCATTCTGTCTAAGCATTAGATCTAAGTTTCTTGACTTGTTTTTAGTGTCACTGTATGATTGCTAGCTTAAAACAATATAGGCAATGCTCCCTTTTGTCACAGTAAAGTATTATAATTTCTAGCAGTTGGTAACTTGCAATTTGTTCTTGCTGCTTTTGTGTGGATAAATAAGAAAACGAAGGCAGCTTTTTTGTGCCTTGTATAAGGATTCAAATGAATCTAGTAGGATTCTAGTTTTAAAACAAAAATAAACGGTGATTGCTCGGAGTTAAAAAAATCTGGGTTGTCTGAAATAAACTATTGGATGTATGTTCTCTGTGGATTTTTCTTGTAAAAAGTGGATCTAGTGCTTTACTGCTTTCTTAAAGAAATTTATATGTGTATGTAAAACCCCCCAAGTGAAAGTGTTGCTTCAGCCTTTATTGCAGCATCGCTGTCTGCAGTTACAATTCCAGCCCTAAGCTTAACTTTTCTGCAAAGTATGTGGTTTTCATTAAACCTGTAATTAGTATAATTAATAATTATTCACTAATTGAAATGCAGGTTAACAAACTTCCATATGTAAAAGTAAAGGGGGGAAAAAATGTCACTCATTCACACAGGGCTTTATAAGCCTATAAAACTCTTCAAAGGACTTCAAGATATCAAGCAATCTTTTATTCAGCTAAACCTACCCCCCACCTTCACTCTTACACACACTTAAATACACAGTATGCTCACAGCTTGGAAAAAAGCAAGAAAAACCTTAATGGATCACTGATTTTAACCAAAGAGGTAGGTATGTATTCCATATAAATGGTTTCAAAACAATTTTTGTGTTAGTATTAATAATTTTCATCAAATGAAAACAAGCATCTGAACACTATAGAAAGCAGAGCTTTCAACTGTGTACTTATTAACATAGCTTTTATTTCGAGCTCAAAACATCTAAAACAATTACACTGGAGCAACTGTGTAATTTGCTCCTTCAGTCTGCAGGTATAGTCTTTCAGACAGAGGGTAATAAAGATTTAAGGGTAAAGCAGAGAGTTAAGGTCCAAATTTTGTTCCTCTTTACGCCCTTGAGTAATTAACCCATTTGAATAGATTACGAGACAAATAACATGAGGAAAGGTATCCATATGTGTGTAGGGTGTGATGCCCAGCTCTAGTTAGATGCTTTACAACTGATGTAATAAATCAAAAAATAGAATGATTATTTCTCAATTTACCATGACACAGATATCTTGTCATCACCCTGGTTCTGTGTACCTTTAAGAAGCGGTGGATGTTAAAGATCTATTTAGCCACATCAGTGAAACAGAGCTCTCCCAGCAGGAAATATTACTGTGTCTTTTTTTAAATATAAAATCACTTGTCAAGTTGTTTGCTTCTATTTTCTGTCTGAAGATCAGATTTTTATACCTAGGACATGACTGTTGTTAAATGGTTGCGTATTTAAATAATTGAAAATATTTTGTTGTGGGGAAATTTTCTCTTTTAGAAGAAACACTGGAAAAGTCCTGTATTTTATTTGCTTCATGAGCTGTGCATTTATTGGAAATGTTTATTTAAAAATAAACTTTTTTGTAAAATTTGCACAAAGCTAGATGGGATAAAAATGAAACAAAGATTTAGACTACCTCAGTGTGTGCTCTTTCTGCAACTGTTTGGAACTGATGGAGTTATTAACTCAGAAATATTTCTTCAATAATTTTTGCCTACATATAAAAATAGAACACTGAGCTCAAATTAGCTTAGTATAATGTTCAAAGTGTTCCCTTAGCATCAAACTTGAAATATAGTTGAGGTAGTAACAAATTTCTGCAGTGCAGCACAACGGTTGTCACTGAAATATTATAGGCTTTAGTTTCATAATGCTGCCTTTCAAAGTCTGTTATCTGTAGTTGTGTTAAACTTTGAGTGCTTTCTAGAACACATGATTTCAAGTTTCTCAGGAGAATATACTATTTCAATCAGATTTGTGTCCTTTTTTGAATGGGAGAGAAAATGCAGAGGAGAATGACTTGTGCTTTGATGCATTTCAATGTATTATTGATAAACATACATGTCTACATGTATGACCACACACAGAGGTATGTGTTTATTGTGGCAAGCAAAAACTGTCCAAGTTCCCTCACCAAAATTAGGAAGTTTGTCCTACTTATATGCTTCTGACAAACATCCAGAAATCCAGATCAAATAGAAATCAAATGTTCAGGATGATTGAAAGAGTGTCTTTTCCTGGCTTAAACTGTCTAAACAGGTAAGGATGTGGGGGTTGGAAAAAATAATCTGAAGACCTTTCTGTAACTTCAGCTTCCCTGATGACACCTGTCAACTTTTTAAAACAATTTTTTTAAGCTGGGTTTGGGAAGTGGGGGAGAGTAAGAGAAGCTATTTTCAATTATGGATGATGAGTGAGGACTGGGGCATGATGGTCAAGCTTCTCTTAACTCTTAAGGGTGTCCTTTGTAGTTCACAAATGCATTCAAACACTCAAATATGCACAGTGGTGGGGAGGGAGGGGAGTCACCTCTGATATTGAAGTTTTTTCAGAGTTGCTAAAGGCTGATACCCACTACTATAATTGAATCCACACTTTGCATTATAAACTTGGGACCAGAATGTGCATTTATTGAATCTACAGAAATGTGCTGCAGGATCTAAATAGGCAGCAGCAATTTCGAATTTTACTTCCTGGTCTTGGTGGAAAAGTTTGTACTCTGCACTTGTTATGAATGTGAAAATCCCTTATAACTAGAAAATTGGTATATGGTGTACTCATACCACTTAGAAATATGGGCTCTGTAAAAATCAATACAATAAACTTGCTGCTTGTTCATTATCTGACTAGTAAAGGGTTCTGTCTCAATAGGGTTTAATCTATGCTGACTAGATCACCCAGGAGAGCAAGAGACCTGTTATTTAATTACTAGCTTTTGCTTTGATTCTTAATTTGTGTGTAATAATAAAATATCCTTAACTATTTGTTTCTTTATATGAAAACAGCCAAATGCATTTAAATGCATCTCTTGAGTAGATTTTTTTCTCACCTGAACTGTAAAGCTTTAATTTTTAATTTAAAGATAGTTTGAGATAATAGAGATTAATTTATTACTTTTGATTTGTAGATGCAAAAGTTCAAACAGTGACAAAATCTTTGAATATCCAGAGTACTGTTTTTCCTGTCCTTTTCTTTCAAGTCTTTTGATTCAGTTTTCCTAATTTCTTTTATGAATTAATCTTAATAGACTAGGTCAGTCTGAAAAAAGTATTTTACAGAGTAGTTTAAGTGCATTTATGTGGCCATATGGAGATCTCATAAAAGGGTGAATCTTCCAGTGTTTTTCTTTGTACAGAAATCAAGGTCATACATGTGTGAATTTACTCTGGTGCCTGAGTTGGAATGGGTAGGCAGTATACTTATGTGCTTATTTCAGGTACTAGAAAACAAATTAATATAAAATACCAATTACTTAAGGTAGGACAGAGTCTTGGCATGTATCTAGGCATCATTCAGCATCTGTGGGCATTATCATAGCAAAATAGTAGCATTAGAAATTAACTCAGATTAATTTAATTTGTGAAGCTGAGTATAAAGTATGGGTCTGAGCCCGAAACCTGTGTGTTCCAATATGCAGTGCCAATCTTCATCTCAAATGTGCAGACAAAATGTTTCTGGTTTAGTTGGCAAAACACTCATTTATCTAAGATGATGTAGCCTGTATCAAAAAGCTTGTCCTGATTGCTCGACAGCTTTTAACACTTAACGCGTCTCTAAGCGTGTACTGGAAAACTACTTGGGAGGAGATGCATGTACATGCATCTTACCACAAAACACCCCAGAAACTGATTAATCTGTTTTGCTAATCAAAGATTTCATCTTCACATCATAGTACAGCCAGATTAGGAAAGCTGTGATGGTGGGACACATGATCATTTGCTAAGTAAAGTCAAAATTAATGACAAATAAAATCGGGTTTCCTTTGTGGTTATTTCCAGCCAGCTGCATCCAAATATAAAAGAACTATCAAAGGGAGATGCCCATTAATTATTAACTCAGAACAACTTCAGAAAGCACTTCTTAAACCTCCATTGACATCATCCTGACAGGCTCCTAATCTCAGAAAGTTGTTGGTAAGAGTTGCATTAGACTCAGCATGTCACCAATTCTGACTTGAACAACTGCAACTCAAGATGCACTGCAGCATAGATATGAACACATGGGACAAACTACTGTCTCTTAAGACATCTGTGAGTAACATTTACAGCATAACATGCTGCATAATTCCCTGTGTAGCTCTACCTCTGCTGTCAGCATAATAGAGTTGTCAACAGTCTAATTGCAAGATGCAGTATGTAGGAGGGTCATCCAAAAAAAGAAATCTCAGTGGAAAGTAACACAAATCAGCTGTCATTATTATAAAGCTGGACCAACCTTTGGCTAAACCATTTAAACCTCCAGATTAATCCCTAGATTTATCTATATAGATTGGATCAAACTCAATGTTTGACTGCAGACAAAAGAGAAACTTCAAAATGAACTCTATCATTTATGCCCATCGGACAATGCACTCAGTTAATGATCTGCAACTTACTTTAGCCTGGAAACAGTGTTTAAAAAACGTAACTGTTGCATCATTTTTCATGATCTACTTTGACCTTTGTTATCAGCTTTTGTTTCCTAAAACATTTTTCTTGGAAGGTAAAAAATATTATTTTTGAACAAAAGATTGTTCTAGTTTTTGCCTATCCCTTTCTGCCAATTTACCTGATTAAATACCTACTTCAGTCCAAAAGTTAACTTGCAAAGACATTATCTGACGATGTGGCATCAGCACTCTGCTAGAGTTATTTATCTGCTAGATTTATTTACTATAAGATCTCTTTATTCTAAAATGTATATGCTAAATCAAGCTGTTTAATCTGAATATTTTTTAGAATTTTGTGCCCTGACTAAAAAGAAAATAAATTCAAAACAATTGGTGTTGGGAAATAAACATAATGCTGTAAGTTGGGTTGGCTTTTAGAGCAATCAGTTACTGAATTTATTCTTCTGTATACTAAAAACTTGACATCATGGGACTATTCTAACTCTGCTGTTTCTTTTTTGTTTTTAAAAAAGCCAAGGAAACAGACAAAGCTATCAAGCCCCCTCCTCCCCCCCCGCTGAACAGGACAGGCTAGTAGTTTTTATTCTTTTAAAAAGGAAAAGATACTAGCCATTCTTTCATCTTATGGGGAGACATTTAAATTTAGAATAATTACAAGACAACAATAAGCAGCACTGAGCATGAATGACAAAATGCAGCTCAACTTCATGTTTTAATGCAGTTTTTCCCTCTCAGTGATATTAACCCTTCTGACTACTTCACTGAAGAGTCTTCCCCTTATTTCCTTAGACCATGATGTAAATGATAGATGATCAGAATATTAACAGTTTATAAACATGTGCTTGAACTCATTCATTCATCTATATTTTTCATATACTAACTCAAATTTCAAGACTGCATTTCTTGCTGTATATGATATAGGCCTCGTAAGAAGCTAGGCAGAAGATCTATTATAGTAGCTACTAGCTGGTTGTAAAGAAGAGAAAAGTTACGGGCTTATCCCAATCAAAATAATGAAAGTTTCAAGTAAACTAGAATCAATATAATTTCCTCTTTAAAAAAAGTTTCCTACCTTTGCTGGCCTGTTTCATCTGTTTCATTAAAGATGCAACTTTTACTGATGCTTCTGCTCATCCTATGTTTTCACCAGTATGAAACCTAAAATGCTCTTTGCCTAAAGTGTAGGTTAATATAATAGCTACTTGAAGCAGGAAACCTCTGCAATGTGTCTATAGTTGTCTTTATTTAGGCCTGTGCAGCATTTTGTTTGTCCTCTAGCCTTTTACGGCAGCTGGACCCTGACCTTCAAGTTCTTAAAAAGAGGGGGGGAAAAGTATTCTTTTCAGATTCGAAGTTCCTCCCTTTTTACCCTCCCACTGACACCATCCCATTCAATACTAGAGATAACTTTATTCATCTATACATCATTGTATCAAATTCAATAGGCAAACCGCTTCAACATGCTTCAGAACTGGACAGGGCACTAATATCTTCATTTTTTCTTAATGCAATGAGTTTCTTATCACAGCCCTTTCAAACACAAAACAAACACTGTAACAAAAAATGATCCCCAAGTTTTTCTCATCCTGCTATTTCCCCATGAGACTATTTCTTTGTTTGATGTTTTAGTGGACAGTTACAGATACAAAGCTGTAAAACTGATTGCATATAGCCTTACCTAACATGAGTTAGGAAGGAAAATGGGGGGGTGGGGGTGGAGGGAGGGTGGGGGAATCTTTTATAATTGCACACTGTATCGAAAAGATTTACTTTGGGCTCATACTAAGTGTGTGGAAGTAATTTGTTCCTGAATTGGTGATCATCCTTTTAACAAGGTACCAAAATTAAGTCAAGAAAACTGAGTAGAAATGTCATGTCAGCTGCAAATCTAGCTGATCGCTCTCTGGAAATGATGGATCTTTTCTCCCAAATATGCCAGTGTGAATTTCATACATCTAAAGCTACAAAACCCCAAACCTGTCATTAACTGCCAGGCTTGACTTAAAGTAAATGACACCACCTCCATGAATGTTAGTACAGCTCTAGCAGCAAGGAATCCAGCTCTCCCTAGTTGATGTGTTTGAAGTCCTGCTCTGCTGCAGATGAGTTTCAGGGGGAAAAACTGAAGGCTTGTCCAAAGTGTTCATAGTGTGGTTTAAACTTACTAGCTGGGCTCCAGAAAATTATTCTATGAACACACTTATAAGTGATAAGTATTTTAATGAATGTCTTCAAAGGTTTTGTAGTGCCTTTTAATTATAGCATGAAATATGTAAGATTAGGATACCCAACTCAGGCTCCTATGTCTCATTGACATCTTTGTCTTTTAAATGGAAAGTAAGGCTGGAGGGGAAAAAGTTGGTTAAAATACAGAACTTCTGAAGTGCTTAAACCAGCTAATGGTGCTAGATCACTTTAGATTCTGGGGATGAAAAAGAAAGAAAGGAAAAAAAAAAAAATCAGACTTACATCCCTGACTGGGTGTTTTCCACTATAGGCCCTACATGTTTATGTAAAGGGTATTGCAAACGTTTGGAAGGATTTGGGAGTTTCAAAAGGAAGAAGTTTATACATTAGTGCTGCAAGTTGCAAAACACTGTTGATATTCAAATGTTTATTGTGTAAAATCTGGGATAAGCTTCAGCATGAGAGCTCCTTTAAGTGCCTACAACTATTGCTAATTCCCCTCAGCATTGAGGCTTGCACAAAGGCCTTAATCCAATTCCACTTTTTTTTTTCAGAAAGCCTATGCTATTTTCTCTCACATAAACTAACAACACTATCCCATCACACTGCAGAATGGGTCAAAGAAAAAGGGCTCTGTGTTTATACTTCACCAACACTTTGTGTTTCTTGGCCAAGTATGGCAAGAAACTTTAAGTGGGTCCCCCAGGCCCCACACCATCTTTAGAAAGAAAAATAAGCCTTCAGAGATTGAAAACAGACTATTTTAGGCACTAAAAAACCTATGAAATGTCAACTATTCTTTCAGTCACTATCCGTGAAAAGAAATTGATCACTCAAGCTTCATTCTTCCAGTTCTGATTTAAATTATGAAACACAGGAATTGCTTTGATACAATAGTGTATTCTACCTTGTGTATAACAACATCCTTGGAGATATTCTTTTAAGAGTGTCCTCAGACACTAATATTTTGTGTGCATATTTTATTTTACTACACATGAGTACCTACTCATCAAAATGGCTTAAAGCAATAAGTTCCATCAGGGAAAATAAATTTTATAAGGCCTCTAGGTTTGCTTTTCTGAAGTGCAAGAGAAACTGTCTTGCTTTATGAAGCATGTTTGTAAGCTTCATCCATAATCTGGAGATCCCAGTCCAGCTCTAAGTGGTCAGGTATTCTCTGTATAAAAACCTTCACTTATTTCTGACAATCCCAGCAGTGCTGTCAAGGTTTAAACAACAACAAAGACTGAGCTGCTTTGAGGATTGACCTTCCACTAGCAGGAGGGGAGAAGCTGGTCTGGTTCCCATCTGATCATCTACGAAACGTAACAACAGAAATTCTGCTGTAACTAGTGGGGTTGCTAAAACACTAGAGCATAAACCAGCTTTTGAAAAAAATGTTGGTGTGGGGTTTTTTTTTAGTTCCAGACAAGAATGAAAATGTCTTTTATAATTGGGGTCCTTAATTTTTACCATGAGGACTCAACTGACATACCGTAGTACCAGTTGTGCTAATTTAGACCACATCGATTCCAATCTCCTGAATAAGCTCAGAGTTATATTGGCCCAGAAGGAATTGGAGGAATTCAGGCTGGAAAGGAATCACTTACTCTGAAGCCTTTGACAAGCTGGAAGTTATTCTGCCTTCACGTTGACTTTGCTCTTGAACATGTGTGATAGTGTCTGAGCCAAAGCTCAGTGGTTTTTTCTTTGCTCCTCTCTGATTACATTTATATGGCTACTACAGGAGCGACTGCAGCATGCTCACAGGAGGTTTGAACACTTCATCACGAATCGTAGGAAATAAGCTAAGATTCCCTTCTGGTTTTGCTTCCCTGAAGAGTTTTAGTATGTCCCGGAACCTGTTTTTCCCCCACGTCTTTTAGGGTTTGTCTTCTGCTTAGGGCATTCAGGAGGAAAGGAGAAGGACCTGCTGCCCCTCGTGGCCTTGTACTGCCACCTAGAGCTAAGTGCTGCCAAACCCTGAGCACTGTCCCAACTCTCACTTCCCTCAGGGATCTTAGAAGCTAAACAGCAGTGGTTTCCCCCCAGATTTTGTGAGCAGTGTCAATAAAAAGTGTGGCAGTCCATGTTCTGCACAGGAAGGAGGCTGAAGCAGACTATTTCAGCATCTGCACAGGTTGCTTGCTAATTTACATGAAATTAATCCACTGTTTTATCAGAAATGTGATGTAGAGTGATGATGGCTTCTGAGACACTACTTATCAAATACTGAGAAAGCATGTTTTCATGTTTTTGAGGATAGATTATTTCCTACAGTGCTGTTTCTGAAGTATTTAATGTATTTGCATGGGCTCTTCTTCACTGATGTGCTTTTAGCCTTTTGGATCATCTTACACCTGTTACCACACGTGGTTTAGCTGAGTGCTGAAATCAAATTTTGAAGGTTTGGCTTTTTTTTGAATGGCTTGAAAGGCTGTAGCTTAACACAGATAAGAGGTTTTTTTAATGTGCTTGGGTTAAAATTATCCTGCATAGGCAGCTAACACAAGGCTTAAGTATCACTTAGATCCTGTTCAGTTTACTTTGAGCTTTATGGCAGGACACAGACAAATTTTGTCCACAGGAACCTGTCTCTAAAAAGCATCCTTCTGGAGCATCCTCCTTATTTTTATGAATGATATAAATCAAAAGAAATACCTTTGCAAAAATACCAATATAGTTCTGCAGAGGACACATTAAAACTAACCCCCCCAAATATTTTCGAATAGGCACCAACATTCTTCTTGAGATTTAAATTTTTTGGTACTATGGAAGTTAAATTAAATACATACATTTTATATTCATAACACATGAAGAAAAGTATCTTGCCCCAGGAAATAGAAAATCTGGGAATTTTTTTACAGGATCATCAAATGACTAAATCTTTCTAGTGAGAGATTAATTTCTTCTGCATTGTGCTGTGTGAAGTACTTATTGTGGAGAATTTATAAGAGTTGATATTTTAGTTGACTGACAAGTCTCTCGATGTATTTAACAACTTTAATTATACTTGTCATTTTAAAAATGAGTGAAAAAATGTAGAAAACCAACAGAAATATGTCAGTTGGTTATTAGTTACATTGAAGTCTCTCTTTTATCTCTCTTCTCTCGGGTGGAAACCATCTCTTCTATTAAATAGGGAGCCAGTTCAAAAACTTGAGACCCATCACTGTCTTCAGGGTTTTTAATTACTCCTCTGCCTTTTTCTTTTGGATTGTCTCTGTATTATGTGACTTCTGAGTTTTTTAGATTTCCTCCTTGCCTTGCTGTCAGCACGTAGTGTCTTTCCTTTATCATGTCATACAATTCAGATCTCTGATTGTCTCGTTTTGGTGCAGTACTTGCTTGGCAAATGCAGCCCTTCTTTGTGAGGGGAAATGTGCCTTGTCATCACGAGGGAAGGAAAGGAGAAATGAGCGGTGCTACTGGGAGCAAGGAAGCAAACTGGAGAAGGCGTGTAGGAATTGGTGGGTGAGTTATTTGCTAGCTAAAAAATGAACTTCAGGTCCCACTAGAACTTGTGAAAGTGAACATATAGCCATTTTATAAATTAACTTTCTTTAAAGGCTGCATTTTCCTTTCCCCTCTATTAGGTCTTTCTTGCATTTGTGGGTTCTTTCTATCTTCACTCCTTGACATCACTTAAAGGTTTCCGTGAAATGTGGATGTCTTAAAGGGTTTCCTTTTGGCTTGGCATGGTGCTTGGAGGTTCCTTCTGTGAGTGCTGGAGGTTTGGATCTAATATCAAAGGGTTTAAAGCTAATGATTTTAAGTATGGTTGAATTTTATTGCTCCTCTGGTGGGCTAAAACCTTCAGCAACTCTTTGACCTCTTCCCAGTCAATCCAATTCCATCTAATACTCTGTGACTAATATGGTGGATATTTAATCTACTTTGCTGCTGAAATTACTTTTAGAGCCACTTTTTTCCTTAAATCTTCCTCTTTAGAGAAATTGCTGATCATAAGCTCTAAATATGTTGCCCAATACAACATAGGTTTTTAAAGAAAAAGCTTTTCTTTTAGTAAAAGAAAATTAAAAGGCATAATTTCTTTTTATAACATAAATGAAATGGGGGAATATAATTATATTACAAAAGTAAAAGGCAGGTTAAAATGAAAAATTGACAGAAACCCCTCTGATCATGTTGTTAATATAGGTATCATGATGAATAGCCACACCTTAGCCAAATAGTTCCTGTAATACAGTTAAGCTTTGAAGAGAAAATTAAAGCAAGGTCCTAAAGACAGTATTTCTACCATCTAGGCAGTGCTTACCAAGTTAAAATTTGGAACATGGGTCTTGTTTTATTAAGTATTATCAGGAAGCTGTGCTGAGTCTTGTTTATGCCATATTTTTCCTTTTGAAAGTGACCAAATTGTATAGTTGAGGCCACAGGTACAAATTTGCCTTAGTGCCTGAGATACTTGACTGCTTTTCCCTATTTTCATCTCTTAAGAAATCCAGCTTGCAAGGATTCTGCACTCTGCAAACACGAGCAGAAGGGATTTACTTATCTGATTTATGTGAGGACCCACCAAATTGGGTCATGGATAATGATCTCTACATCCAATCCTGTGCCTTATAATTTAGTCATGGGCATAGGCACATTGAATCCAATGGGCCTGAGTCATTTGAATGTAATGGAATTATTTATATGCCTGAAATTAAGCATTTAGGCAACCTTTTGAAGGAGTGTGACATTAACCTTTTCCATATGTAACCCCTTTAAGTGCACCATCTAGCATTTTATTGGGTGAAGAGATACAGAGTTTAAGTCTCAGCTTCTGTCTGAATACAGAGCAGGTTGATGGAACAGCAAGGGGGATATGAAATGAGATTTCTGGTCAAAGTAGGTGTGAAAGTTGAAACCTCTAGTAAAGAGAGTGACTGGAAAGAAGAATCTGAATTCCTTTTGCCTGTCTGTATCAACAAGAATATTGTTGGTAGGATAACAAAAGTCTAAAGGGCAGAAGTAAGAACAAATTTTCTAACTGCTCAAAAAGTAGGACTCAAAGCAACCTCAGAATAGGATCAATGGTGGAAGCAGAAGATTAGCTCCTAAACCAGGTAGTTCTAGCTATGGGTTGATTAGCCTGTGCAAGAGAATGTGTGATCTGTGGGAGCTGGGAACTAGACTCTGATCTAGCTCAGTTTTCCTGTCTTCCTAAAAAGTTACATGAAGGGTTGGGATGCATTAAAGGAACAGTAATGGAAAGGGTTGTGCTCAACTACTCTTAAAGTGAAGGACTTCAGATCTTTCCATATGGTAGATTTCACACGTGCTGAAACTGAGGAGTGCAGTGACCCAACCAACATGTAATAAACATCCATCCCACTTTGGGAGTGTGTGCTGAGGCAGTTGGTGGATGAACCCAGGGTGTTCTGTGATACAGGCTTTCTTAAATCGGGACACTGGCTTACTGGAGCAGGAGGCAGGCTTATAATGTGTTTAGAGTATATTCTGTGTCAGGAAGACCTGGGATCTGTTCTGAGATGTGGATTTCCTTGAGGAAATGGTCCCAGCAATAGCATTTAGCTGCTGACATGAAGACTAGTTGCTACTGAAGAGCACGTAGGTATAGCACAATCTTACCATACAGGCCAAGAGATAGTGTTGAGGTGAAGACCATGAGGTTGTGTGGATCTTACTAGACCACCTATCCTGTAGACCACTAAAGGCATAGCTCAGATTTTCTGTCTGGAAAATGAGATTAACCATGCACAACCATGACATAATTTAAAAATTTTAATACACTGGTATTTTAAGCAAGTTCAGCTCTTCAGAGATGTGGTAGAAGTTGAAGGTTACTCTTTCACCTTCTTTATATGCAGTTGATGCCTTGGGCATAAATAGCATATTAAAAATGCAAGCATACCTCTGTAAGTTTCTAGCACGCCTCTTTTTGTCCACTCAATAGACCTATAATTGATGGAACACAAATGATGTATTAAATTTCTTGAACACATGGATAAAATAAGCCAATATGAAAACCACCATGTGCAGTTAATTTATAGACAAATATATTTGGAGCAGGTACAAAGAAAGGTGTAAAGTACTATGTTTTAGCAGATTTTCATGCCATATGCATTTGCTTTTACTGCCTAAAGAAAAAAATGATTGAACCAGATATCTCTAAAAAAACTTAATGTTAAAATACCTTTGGAAAATTATCTTTTTTTAATTATAGGATCACTTCTTTTCATGGGTTATTAGTATGTTTAACCATTTTAATTATTTTTTAATATTATTTTACTAGATTAATGGGTTTTGTCACTTAATTTCGTTTAAGAAAGAAAATTCAGGACAAAAACCCCTGAATATCAACATTCTTTCTTGTATTTATTGCATATCTCTGGAAATGACCTAATTTTAGCAATTCACGTGAAAACAGTGGTCCAGTCTCGTAATTTCAAATTAAGTCTGACAGTTCAGAAGTTAAACCAGTTTTGCTTGTTTTAACAGCTACACTTCAGTGATTCTGGGTTATTAAACTCTTTGGGAAACCTTCCACACTTTATTAGGGAAAGGAAATTTATATAGTGGAAAGAAGAAAAATGTATATAATTGCCAACATATACATAGTTACTCTGGTAATAGCATCAGTTTATATAGATTGTTAATATCCAATACAAAACTCTATGTACATATGCTTTTGCATGAGATACTGGCATGATGAACCACTTCCCTTAACACTATCATCAAGGCCAACTGACTGTCCAGTAACTTATCTGGGAAGCAAAATTCAGTGAAGTGAATTTTATCCACAATGTTACTTCTTCAGCTACAACTCTATTCAAACATAGATATTAAATTTGGTCAAGCTTGCAACTAAACCTAAAGAAGTTTGTTCACTACTCAGATTCTGTGGTAAACCTGTGGGAGAAGGTTCAGTGATAGAGCTGGGACAGGAGATACAAAAAGCCTATTTCATGGTGTCTCCTTTGGAGGCCATAGACAGTTCAGTAGGATGTGATGTATGTCAGGCTTGTGACTCTTCAGAGAATGGAAAAGAATCTTGCTCACCAGAGAAACTATCAGGTGCTGCATCCACTTGAATATGGCTAAAAGCCAACTCAAATCTCAGGCTGAAGCTCTTGAAGGAAGGGTACAGAAGGAAGGAGCCTGCAGGCATGGTGGAGTCAGAAAATAATTGTTTCTGAAACTGGGAGGCTGGGATGAGGAGGGCAGACCCTGAAATATCATTTAATGTGTCTTTAGACTATAGAGACACTTATGTGCAGACTCTTTAGCATGGTTACTGCAGAGATGAAGAGTGGGGGGTTCCTTTGGCTCACCTTGCCACAGAGGATCTAGACCTGGGGTGTGGGACAGCATGAAGCTTTTTGAAGTTTCTGGTGTAGCATCCTTTTTGTGCTGGGGAGATGTGCCCTATTGCCACCCTATATCTGCCTCTGCTTAGATTCAGGTAGACATTTAATTTGTCTTGAAGACCCAGTCTTATTTCTTCCCATATTAGGGTTGCACATGAAGGTCAGGTTAACTCTTAAATTTTCCAGACAATCTATTAGATATCTTGCTACACAGCAGGCTTTCAAAACTTTGTTTCTTTTAAATCTCTTTAGGAATCTATAATTTTCCATATCAAGTATTTTGGTAATAACTAAATACCACTGCTACATATGTTGCTAGTTGTCCCTCCTTTTTTTTCTATCGTTGTTTATTCACACAAGAATTATGAGCAAATTTTACTCACAGCTGGTGATCTACCATGACTCTTATCTACTCTTGAAAATTTCTGAATATAGCCCTGTTCTATTTCCTCCTGGTTTGTTGATGTGTGTGCTCTGCAGTAGTGGATCAAGACAGATTGTGTAAGGCACATCTTCACAGAAATGCTGCTTTCTCCGATTTCCTATTAACAACATATTAAGAGCCATCACCCAGTTTTTAATCCCTTTAACATATGCACAATTGGTTTTAATAAAAATATCATCCAGTACTTGATTGTGTCTGTGCATTATTAACAAAATGTGCAGCCTGAAAATATCTGTCAAAAGTTTGCCAAGGCTTATTTTCATGGCTAGCGTAAGGCCAGCATCCTTGCCCTGAAGGAGGGGTTTTAAGGGCTGGAAAAAATATTTAAGTGACAATAGCTGATAATATTGGTGTGTAGGAGAGAAGTAGGAAGAAGACAGCTTGCTGTGCTTCACTGTCTAGGTAAATACCAGGGTTTCAATAAGCATTCAGATGCTTAATTGTCTTTTCCTTATCCCTCATGAGTTATTACTGTGTAAGACTAATGTGGAACTGTGTTTTAAGTGCTGATAAGTAACTTCTGGTGAGGCTTGCTGCAGTGGTGTAGTGAGTTCCTGTCCACCTGGCTCCTGTACCAGAAGGTACTGACTGTGTAGTAAACTTGAAGCACAGCAGTGAATACCTGATCATTAACAGAGCAGCCCAAAAGCCCCTGTTTGTTTTCAAGCCACCTTCACTGGCTTAAACAGTGATGATGGTCACTCAGCAAAAAGCAGCCCAAGTCTGGGTGTACTTCTGCTTTTCTCCTGGTGCAGCTCTGGCAAGGGCAGTTGCTTCCAGAGCCACCACAGCAGGATTCACTAGAGCTGTCAAGACCTTCATACTGCAAACTGGAAGCTAAGCATGTTCATGGGCCAAGTGTGTTCAGAAAACCCAGGGTCATGAACGACCTCTGTTGCACTGCACCAAGTGATACTTGCTCCCCTCTCCCCAGATAATCTTTAAACCAAATGCCAACGATTTCCATTAAAAAGCCCCCTAGAAAGGCAGGAGTGTGTGTGAACATGTGCTTCGAAAACTCTGCTTGCAGATACATTTTCTTTCTCTGATCTATCTGAAATAAATGGAACACATTAGTGCTATTTAACTTTGCCCCTAACTGTTGAAAATGGAAAAAAGCTGACTGCAGTATTTATTTTCAAAAATTGTACTGCCAAGTTTTTTTTTTCCCAAGAGAGAAGAATGAAAGAACAAATCTCTTCATTCCTGTCATGATCATTATAGTTTATTTTCAGTAAGACAATATTGTCTCAGTATTTGAAACTCTCTGTACCGGTGGGCAGTGTGAGCCTGATTGCAAGAGGTCATTCCAGGCAGTTCATGTATAGGCTAATTATTAGGACAGGAGAGAAGAAAGGCAGTTTTAATGTACTTATGTGTCAAGGGCTAGTGTTACTGCAAAAGCTGGTTGGAAAACCACATATCATGATGAGGGTGGTTTTAATACTTAGACAGATGTTGAGAGTGTAATGTAATCAAAGGGTGAATGCAGATAATTTCTGGGCTGTTTTGGGATTTAGAATGGTGAGGAAAACTGGAGCGATGTTTTTAATGCCTAGTTAGCAAAGGGAGAGGCAGAAGGCTGTTGGTGTGTAACTTGTGGGGAAAAAAATATATGGAGAGGTACAAAGATACTAGCAGAGCTTGACATCCATTGTGGAATGATGTTTGCTCTGCAGAGGGCAAAAATCTAAGATATTGAATCAGTCTGGATAGAAGAAAAAGATGAGCATTCTGAAAAGACTGTCCCATAATGTGGCCTGCAAAAGAGATGGCTGAAGCAATCACAGTTTTCATTGCATGTATGTATGGAAATGAAACAAAATAATGAAACTGTGCTTTACCTTAGAAATGTTTTTACAAGTCCTGCATTTGGTTTAAAAAAAAAGAGGGACCAGATTTGTGAAAATGTAATCAATCATTTTTGTTGTTTGTCAGATGAGAAGACAGTTTTCGAACTTAGAAAGATGACTCCTGGAGATTTGCATTTATGGGAGTTTTTCTGAGTAATTTAAAATGATTGTCTGAGAAAAGCTAATGTAATTAGGCTCACAATATACTTCCAGGTTTACCATAGCCCTTTTGATTAGAAAACGGATACTAGAAATAAGTGGACACAGATTTCCTTTTCTCATGCTTCAGATGTAGGAATCTTTTATTTCAGCTGATATAACTTGTTTCCTCCATTTGAACATCAAGTAAAGATTTAAATGGCATCTTTATTAAGGAAGCAGTGATTTTTCTAATTCTTGTGGATAATCCCTTCCTCTGACTAAGGATGTAGTGGTAAAATCTTGTGAGGAAGTTGGTTGATGTGTTGACAGTCTTGACACAAGTATCTTGGATATGTTTCTCTCAATGGGTTTAGGTACATAAAGGTGTTTGTGTAACAGTATGCACTTGGCCTCAGTCAATCACTGGATAAAAAGCATGTTTCAAAAAGAGATACTCATCCTATGGACCTATGTACATGCATTTTGGTGCATGTGAACCTGAGTTGGGAAACAAACTCATTTTGTGAAGTTAGGTATACTTGAAATATATCTAAGAAAATATCTGAATTCTCTGTCACTCAAAGACTGCTGCCTATTTTTAATGAATGCACCATTAAGCTTACAGTGGTGATGGCTTTAAAAGAAAGTCACACCAGCAAGTCAGTGGGAAATACTAATCTCTTCCAACACAGGAGCCAGCCCACTAGATAAAAACACAGGGATATAATCAAGGCACTATAGCAGCAACATGATTATTGTCTTTGACAACACGATGGGTCTTTGCATATAATGTAAACCCAAAATTGGACTATGCCAGTGAGATTGAGATAATGGCAAAAAAAAGAGGTAAAGTGGTTTTGAGTGCCAAATTATCCCCTCCTGAGTCTGATCAAATGCCCACTGTAACCAGTGCAGACATCCATCGACTTTGGTAGGCACTGGAACAAGCTCTGTAATTCAGGTCTTTCCTAGTTGGCTTCTGCTGTTTATTTTATCAGACTGCTGCCAGAATGACCTAAAGTAGAAGTCAAACTACACATCTGACTTTTCTCTTATTTTGTTTTTAGGTGAGATAAGGAAATCTGAAGGTTTAACTCACAAATCAGTAATAACCGGGGGAGAAGAAACTGCACAAAATAAGTTTCTTCCTTCCGCAATGGGCAAAGAAAGAAAACTTTTAGGAATCAAAGGCACAATAAAATAAGATGTTTCACCAGGAGCCAGAACCTGCTTTCCTGTACGCAGATGTAAATCAGAAATGGCATACCTGTAGGAATCATGTAATAGTGGTGACTTCACCTTTGCGTGGCCTGATGGCCATGTGGCTCCCCATTACTTTCTTTGAGCATGTTTTGACACAGTTTTTCACCAAGGCAGACTTGCTGGGTGTTAATGAGGTCTTGTGTGAGAGTCCATGATAGGTTGAAAGTGGCTGATACACAAGTGTCTGGCAATATTGAGATAAATACTGATTTTTCAGGCCTTTCCTTCATCCAATTCCTACATGGAAAAGGGAATTTGGGTTCTTGCCTTGTATATCCATGAAGAACTAGAACCAGTTTTATGTTATAAGCAAGATGGAATGTGTAAGAGCTCTACTTGGGAAACTCTGGAGTATGTAGTAGACTGTATTGTAGTAGTAGCTACATAGCTATGGTACATGTAGCAACTAAAGCTGCAGCAGGGAGGCTAAATTTCAAGTCTGCTGAAGGGCCTCCACAATCTGGGCAATCTGTTAAAGGACTGCACATGATGAATGTTGTCCCTCTTTGTAGCTGAATGCTTAAAACTCATTTTCACTCTCTGTTCTCTCAAACTGAGGTTGTCAAATTGGTGCCAAGTAAGACAAGTTTATAATATATATTATGTATCTTGGAAGTTGGTGGATGCTAGTTCCACTCAATTTAACTGTGTTGCTTTTGAGGACAATTTGTTCTGACCTGGAGTGTGAAGCCTGTATATGAATAAGTTGTTTTAAATATGTCACCAAAAGAACTTATATGAATGATTTTTGCTATTAATTCAAGCAACTCTGGGAGGGTGGATGGGAGAGAATGGTTACACAGGACCAATTAATGATAATACGGGTTCACGTGCTGGTTGATTTTTTTACTTTCTCAACTCAGCTGAAGAAATCTCTTGTGTTTGAATTAGTTGGTTTGGACACAGGAGAGGTAGAGTCAATCCTTGTGGATGTTTTTGAGACTTTCTATAGGACTTTGGGCAGATCACATCTTTTTTTTTTTTTTTCTGTGTAACTTTTTTTGAGGTGTAAAACTATCTATTAGTAAGTTACTCTTTGAAAGTATTGGCGCTGCAGTCTCAAAGTGTGCAATATTTAACAAAGCAGAATGAGAACACCATGCTGAATAACACACTTGAGAAAATTGCAGCCTTTCTTCTGTTTGAAAGATGGACTTTGATTTGTTGTTCAGGTGTAATTTTGCTTATGCGTGTGTATCCAGCACTCTTCATTTTAACTGTACAATTTACCTATGTAGATTTTTATCAATAAGAACTCTGAAATGCTTGTGGCCATAAAAGCAATATGACATTCTTGTCCCTGACTAGATAAGCTAACTCTTACATTTAAAAGAAAGGCACTCTAACTTTCCTGGATGAAGTAAAAGATTAAGAGAACTTTAAACTGTTAGTTTTTTTCCTCCCTGAGTGGATTTCCTAGGAAAATTACTCATAAGTTAATGAGTAAGGCTGTATTAACTTAATTTCTTTTGTAAAAAGCAATTCTGTGTCACTTTGACGACTGTGAGGTCAGATACTACTTTGGTTTATCTGAAAGCTTTGGAGCTCTGGTAAGGTATTTAAATGCTTAATTCAGAGTATGGGAAATGTACTGGCAGGCAAGGGAGGTGAGCTCATATTCTATGTTATTTTAATTTGAGCGTGGGGGTGTTTTACAAATGAATAAAAGTTATGTTCACTAAGATACCATCCTCATATGAATAATGATTAGATTAAAATGTAAAGCCTAACTTGCATAAATCTACTCTGCAAGATCTTGCTATGTCCTGCTATTAGACAGGAAACATCCAGTCCATCCAAAAGCAAGAAAACAATAAAAAGTCATTAGTTGTGTTTCGTGGCCTCTCAGGCATAATTAGATGTTGTCTGAGAGTCAGTCACCTGTCAGTGTTATAAGGAGGTATGTTGCAGAGAATACAAATACAAAACTCTCAGGCTGGTCATGAATAGTTGTGACAATTCTGATTGTACTACAGCTTTCTGTTACATATCCTCTAAGGTACAGCAGAAAAAGGTCTGCCATTTTAATGAATGTTCCTGGTGCGTAGAGAAAGATGATATAGTCAAGCATAGGTCATCTATAGCCCTTAGTATCAGCTGTAGCATACGTGCCATTATATCATAATACCATTTTATCCCTCATGATCTTTGATCAGTGCTAATGATCAAAGTTTGCGTAGCAGCCAAAAGAATTGTGAGACAGTAGATATTTATAGCTTATGGCCAATTCTGATTACTCTATAGCAGCTTTCCCAGTGTTCTGTAGTTTGATTGATGTCATTGGCATGCTTCAGCATTTAGCATATATCAAATAAATTTGCTATGCTTTGAACATGAAAGGGAAGTAAAACACTGATAATTTAAGAAACCAGGAAAGTGGGGGAGAAAGGAGATACACATTGCTGCATGTCCTTTGGCAACTAACACCATACAACACTTCGTAATACAGTGCATGCATGCAAATTGCTAAGCATCCTCTTTAATGCAAGGCTTTACTTCCACTGTAAGAGTGTTGCTATTCAAAGCGGCTGATAAATGAAATCTGAACTGCATATGCTGCATTGGAGAGGAGGACAGGAGCAAGAGACAGCTGTTTGGGGTGACTGCTTTACAAGCAGAAGCCTTTCAGTTCCATCAATCAGACAATGTGAAAGGCCCAAATCCAAAGACACCAGCATCCCACCCCCTTTGATCCCGATCCTAATAGTGTGCCAGTCACCGATGGAAATGCGTTACAAAGTGAGAATGGTCCATTTTCTTCCTTCCTTTTCTGAGAGTCTGTATTTATCAGATTTAACTAGTTAATGATTCTGCCCTCTCTCTTCTGTGTGCCACGAGGAATCTCGTTGCAGAGGTGACAATTGCTTATGGTGAATGGGCAGTTAAAATGTTAAGCAATCTGTGGGATCTGTAGGAGCTGTTTTGTAGGGCTGAGCGCCCTGCCAGGGTGTAAGCACCAACTCCCTTCAAAACCAATAGCAAAATTATACATATGTTTTCCTTAGCAAGGCAGTATTTGGTTGAGATATGCAAGGCCATACTGTGGGTATGGGCATAGCCTATTGATTTGAGTTGTGGTGGCTTTCTGCTGATGCTGTGACTCTGGCTTTAGGTGTTCTGTGCCTGTCCCTACTCTGCAGCTTTTGTGCCTATTGGCATTTTCTGCCAATAACTAACCAGCTGCCCACCAAGTAAGGCTTCCCTACCTGTGAGTCTGCAAGCAGAGTTGCAGTATGTCTTTGAGCTCATGTGGCACCTTCTCAGCCCAAATACATCAGTCCTGTCACTGTGTGTGAAATACCTGTGATGCTGCTTAGGTGGACAGAGTATGAAAGGAGGTAAAGTGTGCCTTGTGCACAGGTGTGCAGGAAGATGCTCTGAGCAGCAAGAGAGGTGTGTGTGTATAATGTATATATGTAGTCTTGGGCCCCTTGGATTTTTGTGGTGTAAGGTTTCCATCTGCAAAACAGGTGTTGCAAAATATTCCTTTGTCTGTTATCACAGAATCACAAGGTTGGAAAATACCTTTAAGACAGAGTCCAACTGTACCTGTCCTCTCTGTCCTTATGCCCACGTAAGCTTTTTTGGGTACCTGTATATACCTAGCAGCTAGCCCGGGGCTCTGATTCCAAGCCCTGCAAAAGTGAATAGAATACTTCTGTGTGGAGAAGTGCTCATGAGTCCTGTACCTCTGTAAAAGTTACTGTCTCATTTTTTTTCCCAGTTTGTAACATCCTATTATCAGGCTTTCTTCCTGATTTGCAAACATGAATGTTGGCAGGATAATAAAGAAATGGGCAGCACACTTGGCTGATCTCTTGCTTTTTTCTTCTTTAATAGCAATTTTCATGGCAGTGAGTACGATAACAATAGAGTTAAACTATGTCATTAATTTCCATAGATGGTAGATGGAGAATGTTAAATTCTAGGCACCTGAGTGGATCATCAAACTCTTCTACCACATAATGACTCTAAATAATCATATTCATCATAATTAGTACCGTTAATAATGTTAAAAATAAACACTTGTACCTCGGACCATTAGTAATAGTAATCTTGTCATAGTCCATGAAAATTACTAGACCCAGTTATTTTTCACAGTGGGGCGCAGATATGAGATATATAATTAAAATATTAGCTACTTATTTGATAGAGCTTTGACTATCATTATTATATTAGCATTGGTCTCATTGTTATACTTTCAATATACATTGTGTTTAATAAAGTGTTAAAAAGTGTCTTTCGGTTTTTGAGATCAATATATGTTAGAAAGAAAAATGTATATGAATCCAGAGGTAGGGAAGAAATGGGATTCAAACTGTGGTTAAATGAATTTCTGCCATTCAACCTTGTACTAAGAGGTGACATGAAGCTGACACAAAGCTAATCCTAGCCATAAATCCCCAAAATAGAATTTAAGTGATACTTAGGTGATATTTAATGGTTATTTTTACCTCAGATTAAATGAAAAGAATACTAGTCAGCTGAATGAGGGAGATGAGCTTGAGAAAAAACTGTGTATTCTAAAGTTTATTACTTTTATGTACAAGTTTTTTTCTGTTAACCTCTAGAGGAGATATTTTAACTAACATAGACATGGGTAGTGCTTTTACATGCTAAACTGAAGTAGTGTAAGCAAGGGGCAGGTTTAAATTGAGAATAAATAAGTGACACAGCATATTTCATTAAAAATGATGGTGCATTTAACATTGAAAAAACCTTGTGTTTCCATGGTGGTTAATTGTCTATTTATTCCTTACCTATCTGTAATGGAGTTTTGCAGGATTAAGTTTCTTGCCATTACTTGAAAAATGATATCACAATTTTACTGTAATAAACTAATGTTTCAGGTTGTTTCAGATCAGGGCATGCTCTAAAAAGAAATGCTTTAAAGTGAAACACTGCTCTGTGATATCTGTATCCTTGATCCTGAAGGATTTTGAGGAGTTTTCCAAGATTCTGGTCTCATTTGCTCAAATTCCTTGTGTAGCAGCATTTGATGGATTTCTTGGTATCTTTTAGGAATGAAAAAATATCTGAAACTGAGGACAGTTGTTGCCTCCTTTTCACTATGGGAAAGGACAAGAATGCATTTCTCCTATTTTAAAAACAATTTTTCAGTAATATTTTACTGATGCTTTAAAACAGTATCAAAAGAAAGTTTCCAGACTTGACAGAAGTAGATAGAAAAAGGTTTCTGTTCAATTTTTTAGTATTTTCTTCTAGGAAACTTTCATGTATGTTTATTCCAAAACACTTCTGCACCTTCTGAAGCTTAAAGGATAATTAAATAATGAAGTTACTAAACTTTGGTTTACACAAACAGAAATCCCACATACACCCAACCAGGTTATCTGCGAGGGATGGGGGAAGAGGTTTTATAAATATAAAAGTGGGTTGAATGGCCAAAAACACTTCTCCACAACTCCTACCAATGCTGAGACTCTTGTTCCACCCATGTGGTGTGAAAGGAGTGAAGGTATCACTTGCATGGGAGCAACTGATGGCTGTAAACTGCAAGAATTCTCATTTGCTTAATTGACAAATTGGAATGAAGGGAAAACCAAAGATCCTGGCTCGCCTTCAACTCTGTGTGTAGGCATGCCACCCTAGCATTCATTCCAGGTTTAAACTTCTCATATCCTGATGAGGTGGGGGGGCTGTGGTCCCATTCTTGCTGAGCTGCAGAGCACTGAGGCACCTGCACATGAAGGCATGGTGTGTATTTTCCCATGAAGATGGCATTCAGGCAGCCAGTTTTCATGACCTACCCATTAACATCTATAAAGGTATAACATGGTGGAACATTCCTCCTCCTCATCAGACATATTTCCCACTCAGCCTGAGTCTCCTCTTACGTGCAGCTTTGCACACATAGAAAGAAATTTCTTTCAGGAGTAGGCAGCAATATTAGAACCTTATGTGCTTCACACCAGATATGAGTGTGGTTGTAAATTAAACCTTATCACCTGCTTTAAACCTGATAGCATAAGTGGTGCTCATGTTAGGATTATTTTTGGATTTGACCCACTTTACTAAAGTGCCTTTATTTGGTGAGACAGGCTATGGCTACTTCTTCTATGCCCCCAACCCATTTGATGATTTTTGGGGAGAGGATGCTTGGAATTCTAAAGGAATCTAGAGCACTGTTGAGTGTGGGATATCTGCTCTAGTAAACCATTAACAGAGTCGCTGCCAACATAGTGGATATAAGGTAGTCACCTGAGGACAGTCAGTGTAAGTGCAAGTGCCTGACTGCCCAGAAAGCAATGAAACTCTTTCAACAGATTGGGAAAGCAGCTGATTAATAAACTTTGCCAAAAATGCTATTTTGGATGCTTTCTGTGCTATAGATTGCTCTCGGGCTAAAAATGCCTGGTGGATTTTTTCAGTGTTATTCAGGCTTTTTAATATTTTTTACATTTACCCAAAGCTACTCAAGTGTGACATCCAGTGGTGGGGCTGCAAAGTTTAGAACATGAAGGAGCTTTGTCATCAAATGCAATTTTTACTTGTAGAAATGAGACGTTTGCTCTCAGTAAGTTGAAGATAATATCTTCCAGATTTCAGAGCTGGCATGACTGAAGGCCTGGACTTTTGAGGAGGCTGATGAACTTAAAACCTCTATGAATTATTCAGCTCTTCATTAGATCCTCCTTGTCACTAAGGCTTATTATATCTGCTTACTTGGGATTAACAGAGACAGAATGTATTTAATATGTTATTAAACTAGTTAGACTTACATTAATTTTGTCCCTATTTGTGTTAGTGTACTGGGGAGAAAAAAACCCTTAGATGTTCTAGATGTATGTGACTTTATTTTGCTTAAATATGTTTGGTAGCAGATTTTTATTGCTATGTCTAAGGCATAACTTGGCATTTTAAAATTTAATGTAAAGATTATTACATAATTCCCATCTTCCCTGAAAGAAAGGAAGCTTCATTTTACAGTATCCCCTGATATTCCAGGCTTATAGCCACTTAATTCAGGAGTTTACTCGGATCATTTATTGACTCCTTGCAAATGGTATTGTGGTAATGTGTAAGAATAGCAACAGCATATATTAAAACATCTTTATAATCAGAATAATAATGGAGAGCCTGTAGATATGAGAATCCCAAAGTTTTCCCAATGCTTTAATAAGTACTGAGCTACTGTTACAATTCCTGAATTATTCAGAGCTATAATTTGGAGTCACAAGGTTTTAGTATGCTGTAAATGTAGCATTAAGGCTTCCAGGGTCATGGTAGATATTAAAAATTGTTATGGAGAGATCTAGATTGCTAATCACACAATGGCAGAAATGTTGTGTAGTGCCTTAGAATTACAAATAATTTAACAGGGTCCAACCAGTGCAAAGTCCCCTCCCATTCCCCAAAACACAGGATTATAGTGATGCTTCTGTGAGAATAAAGGGGTGCAAAACATCCTCAAGTGTGCGTCTCAAGAACCCTATAAGCAATGGAATAAGAGGAGAGGAGCATATACAGGGAAAAAAGTATCTTCATGAACTGAAATGACAGTAACTAACCACTACACTGCAGTTATAATTATAATTTCGTCACAAGAGTAGAGAAGTCAAGGTTTCACAAGGAAAAAAAAAATCTATTTACAGAAAAATATTATGCTTTTCATTTGATAGAAAAAGTAATTATTGCAAAGGGACCCATGGAAGATCTTGAAGACAGTAACCCTCCTTTTAATAAGTGCTTGTGGCAGCTAAGTGGGGATCAGGAGTATTCTTTATCAGGTTTGCATTCAAGTAGTACTAAATATATGCAGGTAGGAATTAAATAGTATCTGAGTTTAATTAAAATTATAAAAAAAAAGGGGGAGAAGAATGGTTGGTAGACTGCTCGACTGCATTTTAACCAGTAACCTCAGACCCTAATTAGAAATGCTTTTCATATCTCCTCCATGCAAGGGCTTAATCTGACGTGAGTCTGTGAGCGAGGGCTTGGGGGACCAGTGTTAATTCTGCATTCGATCTTGGTTTGTATGGAGGCAGGCAATGCTGATTGACCGAGTTGCAGCACAGATCCCATGACCTTGCTGGGATTTTCATGTGAGGTGTTAATTGAGAGGGTGGGTTAATCTTTGAGCATCATTGTCCCCGAGCTGGGGACAAAGTTTGTGCTCTCTGTTTCCTTACTCAACAGTATATTTGATCTCTACCTCCTCCCCTTTATGACAGTTTAGCAAGCCTGCAGAAAATTTGCTCTTGATAAATTTATTGGTGGAGGATTATCTCTTGCTGGTTTTGTTTGATTTTGTGATCTTGTTTTGGAGAAAGAAGTGGTTAACTGGAATGAAAACTAAAATATCCTTCACTGTTGTCCCCCCCTCCCTGGTCCACTCCAACGAGACTATCATATCGGGTGGGGGGGGAGTGACATCTTGAGATTAATTATACTAAAGAAAACTACAAGGCATGATTTCAAAGTTGTTTCATCTGAGTACTGGGAAAATGTAAGCTCTTTTTATTACTCCTGAGTGGAAAGCCTAAAATAATTACAAAAACAAAGAGATATTACAGGGGACAGAGCTTTTATAATAATATACAGGTTAGAGTTTTCATACTGGATTTGTGTAATGTAAGAAAAGACAGCCCTGCAGTTTTGGTTTTTTTTATAAATAATGAATGGCTTTTTTCTTCATGTGTTGTTTTACAGGCCTGTCATTTCCAGTGTAAGGAGTAAATTTTTAGTCTGGGCAGGGCTAATGTATACTGGCTGACCTTAAATATGACTCCCAAGTGAGTAGGATGGTAGTTAAAACCATCAGAAGCAAGGGAGCTCGCACAGGAAAATGCTGTGAACTGGAAAAGTAATAAAAAAAAAGCACAAATGATAGCTGTCCTTGATATGTGAAGAATTTCTTTCTTGTTTTGAGAGAGCTGTAGATGAGTTTAATTAAAATGCTTCAAAACCCAACCTCCTTTTGGAGTAGTTCTGTGAAGCCCGGGTAGCATGCTCAGTGCCTAGCACTCTGTCAGACCCACTGCCTGCTGCATGGAAAGGATGGAGACAGTCTTGCATGCAGTAGGAGATGGTGGGACAGTTTTGGCCCATTTTGGAGAGAATGGTGCATCTCTGAGTCTGATTGGATGGCTGTGAAATGCATTCAGCAAAGGATGTTTTTTACATGCTTCCCTTGGTGGCTGCATGTTCTTTATGAGGTTTTCTCCACCTCTTGCCTATGCCAGAATCATCCCAGAGAAAGTCTATGGCAGGGTGAGATGTTTCTGTGTAAAGCCATGAGAGAGTGATGCCTTGATGCCACCAAGATGTGATTCAATGCAGCCCCAGCTTCACAGCTTCCAAGTTTTCTTAAATAGTTCCATGGCAAAATCAAAATCCTTAGGAACCTGCCCCTTATAGGGAGGTTGGGAGATTCTGGGTTTTTTTTAGGAAATGTCACCACATTACTGGAGAGTAACTTTAATCAGTGATAGCTTCTTTGGCTGGGTGGAAATCTACAGGTCACATCTTGGATTTATATCCCTATATAGGTTCCAGTTGTAGAGTTCCTTGGAGCAGTAGTCAGCAGTCTTCCAAGGCTGTTACACCAGATTGTATTTTTCTTTTTTAAAGTTTAAGAATATTGATAGAAACTCAGTGGGAGCTAGGAAATGCTGGCATTTCCTTCGGTGTCTATATCTTGCTTCAAAGTGAGGCATTGGAGCCCAGCTTGCCTGAGCTTGGGATTCACTGAGAGCCAGAAGCTGGGGGACCTGGTACTTCTGGGTCTTCCCTCAAGATGCTCTGACTCAGTGATGCTGGCCTTGCCACTGCCATGCTAATGCTGTTAAAATCCATCCACGAGCTATCTGTAATTGCTGACCACGCTCCTAAGCCAACCTGTAATTTTGAGGGAAATTAATTTTGGAGTTGTGAAAAAGACAGAAATTTCGTTTCGTGAAGGATTTGGAGAGTTTGAAATCTGGCTTCTGTTCATACTGGAATGAAATGTGACATTTTCAAATTCTTGGCAGAGGAAAATTCTCAAAAAAGCTGCCTTTCAGATTGATCAGAATGGCTCATTCTGGGCTGGACTTGCTTGATTTCATAATCTACTAGGAAAAACTTGACATAAAAGTAATTTCAAAAGGAAAAATCAAAAAGGTCAATACAAATCCCCCCATCTCCCCAAAAACTCAAGGCAAATTGGCAGGATTCATAAACCTGCTTTACTTCTATGAATTCATGTTTTCCAATTCAAAGGGAAGCTATTGATGTTGGGGTGTGTTGTGGGTTTTTTTTGTAGAAATACACCTAGATTATTTTTCAGTTGCATATGAAGGGGCCACAAATGAAACTGGCTTCTTGGGATCTGTATTAATTTCCAGGATTTGAGGAATTTCAGTAAAATATACATTTATTTTATTGTTTTGCATGATAGGTGAGAATTATTTCTGGTTGGCAAAAGGATATCCTTAATCATTGGGTGATATTAACATTTTAAAGGTTTCATAACAGTAATAGCAATTTTTAATGCTATGATTAACTTCTGTTTAAATGTGCCCTCTTTCCTTAGGAAAAAAGAAAACTTTAAATTTCTTCCCTCCTGCCAATACTGATGGCTACTGAAAGACCTGTTTGTTTTGGGGTAATTAAGGTGTATTTTTGAAGTTAATGGAAGAATGAGGACAGTTAGGAAGAGGGTGTAAGATATTTCCTCTTTTCAAGCCACAAAGACTTTAATGGAAGAAACCAACAGCCTGATGTTGTGTGCTCAGGCATGAATGAGGTACAGGAAAACCTGAGGGTGGGAAAGACTTCAAAGCTGGAGGTGGAGGAAGAGTTAGCAGCAAGGGCTAGAATAGGCATGTGCCCTGAGTGAAGAGCTGCTTGGCTCTCCAGGCTTTGTGTAGGTCCTGATGATCTGCTGTATCCTTTTGTCTGAAAGAACAATTCTTTGCAGTTGGTGAAATTAAGTGATGGAGCGACCTGCAGCTTGAAGGTTTTTCTGTGGATGTTGTCTCTGTAAGAGTGTTTGGGTTTGGCCCTTTGTGTAGCCAAAGATACGAGGGATGCTCATTAGCATCATATTTATAGGCTTATTATAACTTTATATTATGCAGCTAATGAATGTTGCCTTGCTTAACTGTGGGCAAATTAATAAATAACTTGTGTAGCAGATGAATTACCTGTTTTGTCTTTGGGACATTAGGTTTAAAGGTGCCTGTTTGTTGTTTTCTGCCACTGTTTTTAATCTGTTGGTTTTTTATATCCCACTGATTCTGTATTCTACAAACCACTTTACCTCATTGTTCTAGATGATCTTACCAGTTAAAATGTGTCTGTCCTGGTGTAGGGAAACGGTCTTATGGTATGTTCCATCTGTGTGATGCACTTTGTAAGTAATAACAAAAGGCTTCATTAGAGAGCTAATCATCTCCCTCACCTTTGAGACCTAAAGTAATCATGTATTTCAGATGCACGTCTATAAGAATGAGCCTGGTAATCGCATATAGGAGAAACTGTCGCTAAGCAAAGCCAGGCAAAGGTGGCAGGTGGTGCAGCCGGCTTCCTCCAGCACAGGGTTTGCCTCTTAATCCTCAGCCCCTCTTTCAATAAAGTTTTACTTTGGCTTCTTACAGGAAAAAAAGGTTTCGGAAGCTGGGTAAACAGAGCCTGAGCCTGCACGAAGGGGATTAAGAAGGGGAGGCAGGAGTGGAAGGGAAAACACGGATATGACAGAGGCCATAGTGAGTTCAAACAAAATTTGGCCTGCAGAAGGCAGAAGAAATCCCCCTGGTGACAGGTGCCATCTCGTGGGTCACTCTGCCACTCTGCCTCCTGCCAGTTGTTATAATGGAGGCGATAAGGGAGGACTGGGTTCTTAGGGGCTTCCAGTTGGGAGAGTAATTCAAAGGGATGTGAACGTGGTTGGCTTCAGGGTTTGCATGATACTGTAAACATCAATACCCTGCCTGTCAGCACTCTATGCTATTTAAGAACGCTAAAGTCCTCTATAAATAGAGACTCTGCGCGTGTCTAGAAACATGTAATCATAAATAGTACAAATGATAATCAAATTATTTTTACTTTATAGTAATGCAAATAAAATATTCATGCATCATGTAGGCCTAGGAAAGGTTACAGCCTGCAAACTGTGCTAATTAAAATATAATAGCACCAAGGAGTATATGTAAGAGTTACTAATGTCCGTATTTTCCCTCTTTCCTTTAAGATCTTATCTTTAATGAATCCATAAAAATGCAATGCTTAGCTGGTACTTTAACTCTGTGGGTTTTTTCAAGAAATTTATTTTGAAGGACTGTGTGAAAATAATTACAGCATCTACGAAGCCAAAAATCGAATATACTGTGATAAAGTGTGTATATATAATGTTTTTAAAGGAAAAGATAGTATTACAGGCATGAGCCTGAATTCTGTCAGAAAATTAGAACAGCATTAATTCTTAAAGGTTTCATACTGCTTAATTTTTTTCTTTTAAAGTGTTTGTCAAACATGATGGCAAATGTCTGTATTATTTTTTACACTAAATGCGAGAGTTCAAATTTTTCAGGCTTTATAGAAGTTGGCATTAGAAATTACTGATTTTAAGCACTGTCAGGCAAACAAGGCAAACTTGGAATTAGCCTTAATTTCATTTTTCCCATGTCCGTAGCCCTGTCCAAGATATATTGCCCTTTCATGGACGGTTATGAAACAAAACTACACCAGGATGAATGAACAGTAAGGAAAGCAAACTTTAAGCTGATGCATACAATATTTTTAAACACACTGTATAGTAATTGTTTGTGTAGTATTTATGGCAGCAGTCTAATAAGGACTGTAATCGTATCTGGGTAGGGAACCACAGCAGCGCCCGTCACAGCTATAGGTGAGCTCTGTTAAGGATGTCTAAAGAGAAAGCAAATCCATGAAAATGTCAAGTAAATTTGACTGATTAATGCATTGGAAAAGAATTCTTATTCCATTGCAAGCATTCCATCATTATGAGGAATACGAAGATCATCGAATGCATTATTCTGTCCCCATGATTCGCTTCTCCTCGGCTGTGAATCAGTGCATGAGACTTGACTGTGAATGGCTGGAGTCAATGGCCGTATTGTGCATGGGCATAATTTGTGGTGATGGAAAGTGAGCTCAGTCTTAATATTATTTAGTCACCTAAACTTAGGAAGTTGCATAAATGTGGCCGTGCTTGAAGCTTGCTCTGGGGAACTCTTGCTTGCATGTAAAAATATATATATATATCTGTTCAGGCGTTTAAGGGCAGCGAAAACTTTGGGATGTGCATTGCATTGAGTTATTTGTGAACTAAAATTATTTGCAATAAAACTTCTCAACAGTTAATCATGACATTTTAATGGGGAAAGCTTGAATTCTTCCACAGGGTTATGAAAACAAATTAATGTTAAATATGACATTTTCCTTTGGATTTATGACATATCCCCTGGCCCCTACCTCACCCCACAAAATGCGTACAAAAGGAGGTATTAACAGAAAAACAGAGATGTTGTGTGTTCTGTTATGAACAAGCTTTGTGATCTCATCCCAAGGTTTTATCCAAGCTTGAACCATCTGGCTTTGAGCTGGGGAAAAGCATGTCAGCTCTCCCCCAGAATTTCAGTGTCAGGGAGAAGGGGCAGAGTGCCTGTGCTTAATGCCAGGCCCCCTTTCCTCCCCTCCACAACCCTGCTAGAAAGACAGGAGTCAGGCACTGAAAAGCATACCAGGCATTTTTAAACACAACCCTGACATTTCCTCAGCATTTCCATAGCTAAGGCTTTCCTCCTCCCCATCCCCCTACCCCCCTCTTTCAATCAAATAAGGCACCCGCTCTCTCATGCCTAGTGCAAAGAAGGAAAGGGAGGGGAGGAGGGGAAGGGGGGGGGAAAAGTTGGCAATTTAATTCAAACAAAAGAAGCTTGAAATCTATAAGCACAGCAACTCGGAGGCTTCTGGCAAATAGAATTCTAATTAGTATGCTGCTATTTTTCTTTTAGACAGATGAGGGATGCCCCCTATTGACTCTAGCAGGCAGGCTGGTTAAAAAAAAAAGGAGAAAAAAAAGGAAAAAAAAAAAGAGGGGGGCAGGTGGGGGCTAGCCAGCAAACACTGCAGATTGCAAATTATATCGCAAACCCTGCCAAGTCCCAGCTCTTGGCATCAGATTTTTAATGACACCCTGGAAAAGGGAAAAAGAAGCCCTCAGCTAAGGGATAAAAATGAGGGGTTTTACACTGTGATAAGTCTTTGCTTAAAACCCAAATGGCCAAGCACACATTAGGGTTTTAAAATATTCATAGATAGAAGTGAAAATGAGGATATGAGGATGTACATTTGTTGCTTGGTCAATTGACAACTCATTCTGCATATTAATAAAAGGGATGATCTAATTTTAAAGGGACAGTCTGTCTTTTTTAACCATGACTTTTTGAGTATTATGAAGCTGAGGGCAAAACATCACAGAGGAGGCCAGCGATGACACAGAATGTTGTTTTCTTTTGATGTAGACCTGGTACTAACTACTACTTTGCTCAGGAATTCTGGGGTCTCTAAAAATACGATACCCTTCTTGTATAGTCTCTCTGATGTATGGCTGCTGAACACTTTGATTTTTTTCTCTTTTTTTTTTTTTTGCAGTGCATGAGGCCCTTCACAGTTGTAGGATTTTATCCACAAACAGTCAGACCATCACAGAGATGGAAGCCATTTCTTTTAATAATTAGGCCACCTTCTGTTCCAGAGAACTGCTTTTGGCATGCCTGCCTCGAAATAATGTTTTTTTAATATCACAGTATATCTCCCCCCCATACTATACAGTAAGTGTTCACAACAGTGTGAGTTTGTATTAATATTACATACACTACCTTAGTTCAACTAAGGAAATCTCTTTGACCAAAGCTTTAAAAAATAAATCCAAGCCCATGTATCTCAAATACTTCTGTTGAAGATTCACTTGGGGGTTAATTCTTTTTTAAAAAAATATCCACTTTCATTTCTTTACACCCAAAATTCCTAGTCACAATTAATGCCGTGAATATATACATGTACCCTGAGTCATGGTTAGGCAGTTAAATACTCTGCCTGCTAATAATTAAAAATGCAAAACTGAACTCAAAATTATTTGCATTTACAAAACTGTAGGCACTACAAAGGGAGACTGTGTTGATACCAGTCTCAAAAGTCACAGCTAATATTAATTATCTTTAAATACACACTTGTATACAAATGAAGCATCAACTCTGATCATGCAGCTAGCAGTGTTTCTACCGCAAGGCTTTAGATGCTGTAGATTTTTACAGCATCCTTTAGGCTGTGTGCCTACAAAAGCAAGACTTACAGGGTCATTTGCTTTACCTGTCAGTCTGCTCCTAGTATTGTTGCTTTTTTAACCAAATTTGGCGGTAGGGCATAAATGGCAGTGATAATTAAGCTCTTGTAATTTTAGTGAAAATGGGTAGAGGAGAGAAACCCGAATGTGTGCCCCCACTGAGGGGAAGGCGGGTGGGACTCAACCCTTCCACGCATGCTTTGGCAACAGCTGGTGGGCTGCAGCATCTCCTCCTACTTCCTGAACAGAGCGTATGGTGAGGATATAGACGAGGAGCAAAGGCTAAAGGACAGAAATCTGTAGGAAACCGGGCTTGCAGAAGAATTCAGATGTGTGTTTCTTAGGGAGAGCAGCTAGCTTACGTTTTCTGACATCTAGCCTTTTTTTCAGAGCAGTAATTGTTAGCTTCATAAGGAAAAAATCATTCAGTTAAGAGCTTACTACTCACCATTAAAAAAATAGCATTGCTCCTATAACAAGATTATAGTGTTAATAAATGTGTCCTCAAAGTTTATTTTTAGTGACACAAAAATGGTAAGTTTCCAAAGTGGGGTGTTTTATTGTATGGATCCCATGAAAATTAGCAAGTTATTTGAAGTGATTCCCCTGTAGTGTGAATGATATAAAGAAACCTGTGTTAGTTTAATAGTACCTGTGTTCTCCTGTTGAACAGATTTTAAAGAATGGAAACTGAAAATGCAAGGTATCAAAGGGAAATAATGTAGTAGGACAGACCAGAATGGTGTTTCTCAGCACACTGAATTAGTCTTCGTACAGAAGACAAGTGTCCAGACAGTGACATTGTACTTCTTCCTGGAAGGGAGAAGAAAACTAGTCTATAAAGCTCCCACTGATTTATCAGAAAATTCACAGGGTGACCTCTTGGCAGGAGCTAACCACAATACCTCTCTGGTAGTTGTGGCTATAAGTCAATGGGAACCATTATTGATGTTACGAGAGCGTACAGTATAATCTATATAGGGAAGCATGTAATCCAAACAAGAAAAACCAAACCTATATTAAAAATACGGTGAGGTCTAGCTGATTTCATTGGAATGCCATTGACTTCAAGGGGAAAAAGATCAAGTCCTTTGTAAAATTTTCATATAGACGTGGTATTTTTTTTGCATGGTAGTTTGAGCAGGAAGCTTGAGAAATTTTTGAAAAATTATAACCTATGTTTCTGGGATGTCATTGGAAGAGAACTTGGTTTAAAAATAAAACCCAAACAACCTTAAGCTTTTTGCTTAATAGTCTACTGGTACTGGGTTCTACAGGCAAATTAGGTATGACTTAAGACCCAGGGGGAGCAAGAGAAAAATGTTTTCTTTCTTTTTGGCAGTTGCTCCAATATAAATTGTATGTATCTGCTTAGTTATACAGTGAAAGTACTAAGCTCAAGTGCAAACTTGAGCTGCATTTGCTGAACACTGGGCATCCAATTAATAAATTACAAAAAAATAATCTATACAAAAGAAAGAGTTGAAATTGCTGTGTAACCCATTCTGTCTTTAATGATTCAGCCATGTGGGAAGAAGAAAAGCCAAAGTTTGAAGGTGTCAGTGAAACTCCAGGTGAGAGTACCAAGTATTGTTCTCAAGTGGTTCAGAACTGTTGTGGAAAGAGTCAATGCCCTATCAATTAGTAAAACTTGCAATTGTCTCTTTCAGCAAACATTTTTGGTGGGAAAAAAGAAAGAAATTCTCCTCCTTCTCTCATGGACCAGTTATATTCAGTTTGCAAGTGAAGGAAGATGATAAGTAATTTTAGCACCCAGTGGCTTAAAGGAGTTCAAATGACCACTAAAGTCATATTAACTTGTCAAATTGACCAGTATTTTCAGCCACTGAAACACTAGAATGGATGGCTGGAGACAATAAAATTGTTTCAATTATACTGCATTAAGCATCTTCACAAAGAAGTGAAAATGCAGAAAGCAAAGAGGAAAGGATCTAGGAGATGTGCTCAACAATGACAAGAATTTCACTGGGACTCGTTTGAGTGAATACCCCATTACATCACTGGCCAGCAAATATGAGGCAGTTATAACTCAGCTGCATGCCATAAACCTCTGATGCCCTCTAAGAGCCTTAGCAAATGAGTTTTTATGGTTTTGTTATCTCATGTAAAAGTTGGAAGACAACCATGCTTTTTCCTGTGTGTTCATATGATGTGGAATGAGCAAGATTGGCCTCTTGGTTAGCTGAGGAGGACTGCATTAAATTCACAGTGAAAAATATCAGTGCTAAAAACTAGTTTTCCAGCTATAAAGGTGTGCAGGGTTTAGTATGATGTAATTGAGAGCACAGCTGATTTAAAAAAAATATTTTACTCAAAAGTAGCTGTGATGCTTTCTTTAAAATAGGAAATTAGGAAAGAACTATTGCCAAGGGGTGGGTTAGTTACAGAAAATGGGGTGATACAGGTATGTGAGTGGGTTAGAACAGTGGTGGAAAAGGGTTTTTTAAATTTTTTTATTGAAGTTCGTGCTAAAGACTTAAGATGCTTATTGATAATTATGCAATTGTTCTTTACTGCCATATGCTTATACAAATAGTTCCATTGACTTCATCAAAAGAGATGGTCATCTTCAAGGTGGTGTATTTAGGCTTAAATGTGAGTGGAAAATAGATGGGATCCATTTGCCTGCCATCCTCACAGCTAACATTGCTGTAGTTTGCATGTTATGGCCATAATTTCAGTAGGGACAGGGAGGAATCACTGGTTGTAGAGGTTGATGAATCTAGGTCTTTAAAGGGGTGAGAGCACCCCTTTTTGTACACTGTGATGGATGATTTTATTAAAAATAAATAAGTGCAGGAGCTCTGCCTGTTGCAAACTGAATATGTAAAATCAAGCTCTGAAATAAAGTAATAAAGGAATGAACTCGCCCAAAAAAGTCCCTTGAATAAAACCCCCAAACTGGTGTTAGCTCTTGAATATTTGTCAGCCCAAAGCTAGAAGAAAAGTTTCCTTTACTCTCTGGAATGTATTAGAAGAACGTGATGGGAAAAGTTTCAACTGGCAAAAGGGAACATGAAATATATCTATCCAGAGGATAAAAATGTTACGAGCATCTACAAACAATTGGCAGAGGGCTTGATATGGTAAGAAAACGGCCACCTATGACCTTGCTCAGATTCAGTTTGACTTTTCACTTATTTAAAAGAACATTTCTAATTATATACCAGGTTATATATTATACTCAGTGAAACTCTTTGTTTATTTTAAAAAATATAAAAGTGTAGCAATCCCCTCCCACCAATTTTTTTAGAGCACCCACTCCAGTCAAAGCACCGCTCTGCAACCAATAAATCCAGCACTAAATTATGTATGATTTAAACACACACAGATTTATATTTATGCTTACAATGTCAGTATAATTTTACAGTCAAGACACAGTACATATACTCTGCTGTAAGTACTAGCTTGATATAGTAAACTCAAAAGAGCACATTGGGGGTTAGCAGTTAGAGCTGAAAGTGAAAATCAAGAAACAGCAGTAGTACTCCTTTTGTCTTCAGCATGCTCTTCAAGATGTGAGATGTTCCAGTGGGTGGGAGACCTATGCACCACCCCCCCAATTCTGGGGATAACCCCAGCAGATATGCTTTACAATTACCTTTTCTTAAAATGCCAATTAACCCTTTCAGGGTTTTGTGGCATACTGTGAGCAAGCAGGAGAGGGGCACTCATTTATCCCTTATATTGAACATCATAAGCAATTATAAGGGGATTGGGGCGGGAGGAACAGGTCTTATGTTACTGTAGATGTATCGGGAGTGCTTTCTGCATTTATCCGTGTGGTTTTTAACATTTAGGAGGGTCTGTGGTTTTCTTTTAAAGTAAGAATATACCAAAAGTAGAAAAATGAAAAATAAATAAATCCAAGAAATCCAAGCCTACAGATAAAGATATACCTCCTTATTGAATGAAATAGGAAAAAAAGGCTTTAATTCTCTTTGGCAATATTGTCTGTGCTTGTTAAATCTTACAAGGCAATGAGGGTTTTAATTTTATCGAAATGTTCTGGTGTTTATGCTCACAAAAAGTAGCCACTGGTGTAAATCAAGCCTTAACTCTGTCAAAGTAATTAATACCAGGCCACTGGGAGACTGAAATTTCATAATAAAAATAACCCAAAATATTAAGATTCTTGTGGGAAATAGAATAGTAGTAGGATGAACTAGAATGAAATATTGCTCGAATAAACCTAGAATGGCATTAATTAACCTGAAGATTAATTTAGCTCATTTAAATATAAGTTTTGCTACTTGGACTTTGCTCCTTCAAATCTCACATGGAGACTGATTCTTCCATGGGTCCCATTTGGGTAAGTGTTATTCAATGTGAGTAGAGGTTAGAGAAATAGTCATGTTGGCTAGCAGTTGGTCACATTTTGCCAGTCTTTTTGGGGTGTTTTTATGCATTTGACTGGAACTTTGATTTATAAGTTGTTGGACTACTTTGTGAAATCAAGTTATTTATCTTGTCGTTTACATGAGAAAGAAGAAAAGGTGACGGTGCTAAATCTGTAAGTGGATTTTTGGTACATAAGTAGGTTAAACTTAACATTTCTGGTAGCTCCCAATAGTCTACATCTGTAGTCTCTCTACATTCTCTATCTTCAAGGGCCAGAGGAAAGAGGAAGACTGATGTTTCTGATCACAAACACTTCCATCTTCTAATTTAGGGTAAAACACTTCACAGAAGCTCTGTGATTGCTAATAAATTAGTCTAGGCTGCTTGTTTCACTAAGGAAGAGTTGTCTTGCTAAGGAAGAGTTGATGCATACGGAACTGTGAAATTGGTTGCAACTTATAAGTAAAAGCTGGGCTGTGCCAACTTCTGTTGCGCTGGGATAGAAAAAACGTGGGAAGGTGTTGACTTGGTACATTGGCAGCCTCACCTCCCCTAAAGGACAGTTCCAGGACTCCCATTAAGACAGGATGGATATCACCCTTACCAGAGGATGCAGCTGTGCTCTGCTCCGTGATATCTTCACACATTCTTTAAGCAGGGAGAATTTGGCTGAAGTAAATGTAACTACATAAGGTATGAATTGGACTTGGACCAGTGAAAGGAAAATGAAAATTAAGTTGATTTTTGTTTGAGTAAAATAACTTAGCTCAGTCTCATCCAGAACATTTGCTTGTCCTTGTAGTGGTGCAGTGTTTAGTCTGTCTTTAGTATTGGATCAAGCCCTCAAATGAGATAAGGATACATTTTTGTGCTGTTTCTAGAAGGCTCAAGGTTGAGTGCAACTGAATGATACCAAAGCGGTGCTCTGTTCTACACCAAACATTTAGCCAATGACAGGTTTTCAAGTTAGTCTTAAATTTTTCATTATGTAAGTGCAAACTGTTGATGATGCACTGAAAGAAAAATTTCTAGCATAAAGTTTTTGCAATCAGCAATCACCAGGTACTTGACACTGAATGAGAACCAACGTTTACTCTGTGAGACTGAATGTCCTGAAAAGGTAAAATGATTATGCCACCTTCCCCATTAAGTGCATGCACCTCCTGTTTAGAGCATATGACAAAATAGTCACGATAAAACCAAAGGCTAACATTGTGGCATGCGCATTTTAAGCACAGTACCTATTGAATTGGAGATTTGCAGGCATTTAGCCATTTAAAAAATTTACATGTTATGCCCTTTATACATACACGTATATATCTATATCTATCTGGTGAGGCAGGTAGACTAACACAGCCACAGGTATGCCACTCTTGAAGAGTATGCAAGAATGCTTATTGCACATCTCTTGAAAATAAAAAGTGTTGCTTGGTACCAAAACAAAAGTAAGTACCTTTGCTTTATCCAAGTCCCTGCCTTTACCTGCCGTGCAAGAGTGTGAAAGAAAATGGTAAGGATTTCACACAGAAAGTGCTATTAATGTCCTGACAAAAGAAAGGAAACAGTGTGTCTATTGCTGTTTTAACTGCTTTCTAGATGTCCAGATGTAACACAGCATCAGAACTCTGGGTGAACATACATGCTACCTGTGGTGCAACCGTGAGGTATAGCAGGGTAAATGAAGTATAGTTTTAGCAGCCCCTGACAGTGTAGGTAGTGAAATAGGGGTCTATTATAATGACTTCCCATGGAGGTGCATGCCAATCAAGGGGGAAAAGAACCTCTGAAGGTTATCACCAAGGAAAATTACATACTATACTTTTGCTGGCATCCAAGTTCGATCACAATGCTCAAGAAAATAGTGGGAAGGTATACGTACTGTGCACAAGCACGTACACATATATGCATTGGTTTGCTGAGTGCTACATAATAATATCTGGGTTTTTCAATACCTGGGGTTATAATGGATTCTCTTTGGACAGGCAGAGCAGAGGAAGATGAGATGTTTGGGTCATGTCTTGCAGAGAGAGGGTGAGAGCCTGAAGATGGTGATTCTGCAAGATTGAATAACACAAACATAATTATAGGGTGGGAGGGTTGCTGTAGCATTGTTGAAACATTACTGATGGGCATACTTGCAGGTTAACCAGACAATGAAGAGAGTTAGGCAACACTTACTATTGTGCCATTAGCCATGTTACACCAGCTAATTGATACCTTTAAATTATTGGTTAGAGTGTGCTTTGAATTTGAAGTTTTTAGCTAGTTTCTACCTGTATTTTTATCTTCTAGTTCCTTAAGATACTGACTTCTATTTTGCACATAATACTTTTGTGCATGATTCTCAGAATTTTTTTTACTTCCAAACTATTTGGCTTCTTAATCTGGTTGTATTTAACTGCCTTAATTGCTTTTTAAATTGTTGTGCACCATACAGAGAAGTTTGTATATAGAAAAAGAGTAGGATCACCCTTAACTCTTAAAATATAAAAAAGGGCTAGGTTAAAGTATTGACCGTGCAATAAATTCTGTATCTGCTCAGGCTGCCTGTATCTTCTCTAATGAATCAAAATTTTAAACAGTTAGAAAAATACAACTATCTCCTTGTTAAAATAAACAGCCTTCAATGAGAGAAAACATAAAAGGGTTTCTGAATTCATACATATTTTAAAAACATAAAACGTGTGTTAATAAAGCCACTTTAAAGAGAATACATCAACATATTATATAAATTTTCTCACTCTGCATCCTCTCCCCTCCATCCTGATATCAGTCAGAGGTAGTAACTAATGTGGAAGGAGAAGTTCAGAGCAAAGGAAGAGAAAGGTACAGTTTTCCTTCTTGGCTTGAAAAAGCTTTGTACAGTTTTAATGAAAGACTGTTTCTTCTGGGGAAGAAATGCTAATGTGAAATTTTCTCTTTCTCTCAGCACAGTCATACATTAGAGATATTTGTAGCAGTGGAGATGGAGACTGCAATAGGTGGATGGATATTTACCCAAGAAAATTTGAGCCATGCCCTTTCATTTTCAGAGAGCCGCTACCTAATCTCAGTGTAGCATCAAGACAAAGGACACCTCATTCCGTTTGCGCCTGCCCTGCAAAAAAAAAGGGGAGGGGGGGAGAGAAGAAAAAACCCACAACCCTTTGTGAATGCTATTAGAATAATGGTCTGGGGGAAAAAAAAGATAAAATACAAATTTCAGTCCGATCTGGGTTGGATTACTTCCCCATGCCCCTGCCTTTATTGAGCGATTTGGAGTTTCATTAGAATTCAGAATTCCTGCAGAAAGAAAAACCACAGTGGCACGGACTTCTCTTTCAAGGGGATTGCAGGCTGACCCATCAAAATGAAAAGGCTCAATGTTTTGCTGACAGGTCCCTGAGCAGGCCTGAGTGACAGCTTCATTTCAGCACTTCTCAGATGAGATTTGAATTGGGGGGTGGAGGAGGTAGTAGGAGAGAGACTTTGTTCCCTAAAAAGTGTCAGTGTCAAACTCTGCAGTTCAAGTTCTAGTGTCTGAGGTACAAAACCAAGTCAGAAATCATCTTAGACTTGCCTGCTTCCCAATTTATTATTAATGTCTCTCTAATATTAGCACGCGTGAAGCTTCATTTAAATCTTAGAGTTCATGTCGAGTGTACATTGTTCCTTTTATTGGAAATAAAAAAAGTAGAGGGAGATGGATTAAAGTACAGTGAACTGCTGCATAGTGTTTGCATGAAAGATTACTTAGTGGCATTTTTCTGTTGTGATAATCAAAACATCAGGGAGAGCCTGGTCCTACTTCCTCTCTAGTCTGTGGGAATAGGAGCACATTTCTTATAAATTGAATTAGGTCTTTGTGTCTACAAAATAACCGTGGGTAAGAAAATACCTGGGTTGTTTGTAGTTTAAAGTTCAATAAGTGGTTTTGTGTATACTTCATAATATCCCAAACAAGTAGCTCTTTATTGTTTATCTCTATAGAAAAAATGGTGAAAATTTGCAAACCTATCCCTGCTGTGCAGGCAAGTGGAACCAGAGAAGCATCTTAACCTGTTCCTACAAACGTAGTGAAACACATTCACTTCCTACTTGTTCCAGGACTAGATTGGATATGTGCAGGGATGGTAGCAAATTTTTTTTCCTGTAAGTTTATTTTATTTTCCAGATAGGTGTCAGTTATTGGTATTCACAGCTTTTATAAATTATCTGACTTTTCTCTTCTTGAGCAAGCTAATGTGTTCTTTAGTGAGTACAGAATCCAACAAGTTCAGTAGGGTTTTAGGAGCTATCACAAATACAGCAAAAAAGTTAACCTGATTTTTAAGATGTATATTAGAAAATTATGTCTGAAAATACAGATTTTTTTCTAAGTAACATTTATCATTATACATCAATCCTGTACCTTATGATGTCACCTTGTCAAAGTAACTGCTACAAAAGACGGCACAAATCTGTTCTTGACATTCAAACCTTTTTCCTATCTTATGGAGAATTTTCAAACAGGAAAAAAAGAAAAGTATAAGTTTGAAGTAACCCCAAGCATATTCCCATAAGGTAGCTGAAGAAATGCAGACAACTCTGGGCACTTTTGGCACAGTTAGATATGACTTTAAGGTGTATTTTATGTATTGCATTGACTTTGGAACTAATTATACTCTATATTGATGGAAAGTTGCAGTAATTTTGGTAAACTACAGGCTTTACCATGTAGGTAGAAAAGGAGTTTTTAGATCTCAGAAGTATATTAAGCTTTAATTCTTATGAGAGAATGCTCATATCATGAACAGCACTGTGTTTCTAGTGAATGCAACAGCCAATAGAGACACAAAATCCATGCAAATGGTCAGAGTGCATGTTAGGACCTTCCTGAGGAAGCTTCATCTTGTAAACTTGTGCTACTTGTTCACAGCTTGCTTTTCTTCGAAGAAGTGTGTGTGTTTAGAAAACAGAGGGAAGAAACTAAAACCGAAAAGCCTCCCAAAACTTCATCTACATCTTAACCTCCTTATACCTTTTAAGACATCTCACTATTTTTAGGTTCTATGGATTTCTAATCACAGAGCAAACAAACTCAGTTTGCTCAAAACAAGCCTTCTGGTGTAAAAGGTAAGCTGCTTTTCTGGAGCAGAAATACTACTTCCCTCTGATCCTAGGGAAGCTTTGCACTGTATTACTTGTACTTTCACAATGTACATTTATTGTCAAGTTTTTGTATCTTGTGAGGATCATGCAGTTCGGAGGCCAGAAAACCTAGCAGCCTCTATACTTACCCCAAGGAAGAATTTGGCTCCAGATATTAAAAAAGATCAATTTGGCAACAGCATTGGCAACAGATTAAATATGCAATATGAAAAATCAGTGCAACTGAGAGGTAAAACTTTCTTCTATTGAAATCAATAGGCAAATTCAACTGACTTTATAATAGCAGTAGGAGACGAGGATGAGAGAAGGCTGTTTTCAAAAATTATGTGAAATATAAAATGATGCATTGCAGTTTTTGAGAAGCTTATTTGAGACCCAACACACTTCACAAGCATTGGGAGTGGGAAAAGGATACTAAGAACAATAAAGCAAACAGAAACAGATTTAGAAGAGGAATATATTACAGTGACATTCAAGACAAACAGATTGGGTCCAGTTAGGGTGTTGTATATATGTTTAATGAATAAATGAGCTATTTGGATCTTGTAAAGACAGAATGGATGAAATATTGGTAAATTGTGCTAGGAAAAATTCCTGTGCTGACTATTTGACTTGCATGTCTTTTGCACAACATCATAAAAGTACCAGTATTGTGTATAATCAGCCACGTAAACTAAAGCCTGTGGATTGCAGTTTGCTCAGATTCAGCCTGTGAATTGATGGCAGAGCTGAGTTGAACATCCTGCTAGTCTGGGGTGCTGTCAAATATTGCTGGTTGTTCAAACTTTTACCGAGAAACTTGTGGTCTAGTGAATTTATCTTGCTCCCTGCACTGACAAAAGCTGGGAAGTGCTGCTGGAAGTTGCGTGGTGTGTTTGTGAGTACCTGCCTGATCTAATGAGGAAGGGAGGGCACAAGAGGACTTTGCAATGCATGTCCCACGCCTAAACATCCCCCGTTCTCTTTTCCACTCTCCCCTCCAAACTTTGACCCCTCTTCCACATGCTCATTGAAACAGGTTTGGGTAAATCTCCTGTGCTAAAGTGGAGTTTAGAGCAATAAGGTGGGCAAAGTTGAAGGAGATACCTGCAAGCTGTGCTCCCAACTCATCCTCTTCATTAAAATCAGGTCACAGAGGTAGTCACAGTGAGACAACACATCAGTCCCATGTTTGAGGCAGGCTAGATCTGTTCTGCTTCACTCCTTTATGTAGTCTCCCCAGTTTCAACAGGGATGCCCTTCCAAGAAGGTAAGTCAGAGGCTTAAAAATGTGTGTGCTGTAATGCCATTGTAATGTATTAGCTGGTTTATTTTTAGACCAAGCTAGCTGTACAGCAGCAAGAGAATGTATTGCTTTTTTGTATGGTTATATTTTTCCCTAAATCCAATTTGTTTTTCGAATTCTGAATGTAACTTGCTATGCTTTTACCAGTGAGATTGCAGATGTAAAATCTGCCAAAGGAAAGGGGGGTCTTTTTTGAGATTTTGGAGAGTTGGAGATACTTAATCACTTCAGGTCTTACAAATATTACTTGAAGAGCTTTCGGAAGGGAGCTGAAAGGAAAGACTGTTGTAGAGGAGTTGTTTAACTGGTTTCCTTAAAGAAAGATTTTGAAATGGTAAGTTAAAAACAGCTGCATGATGTTGAACAACTTGCATAAAAACATTTAGCTGGATGCTGCTTCCTCATCTGAACAAGAAGTGCAGGTATTTAGGCCCCAAATGTCAGCTCAAAATGTTAGCAGGCACACTTTACTTTAAGAATGGGCTTAAGCTCTTTGTTGAATACAGATATTTCCTGAACCAGAGCTATTGGGTTCTCTTGTAACTGTCCTCGCTTGACGTTGTGACCCATCTCATGCTTTTCTTGCTGTGCTTTCAGTGAGCTGGTTAGGAACTATCATCTCAGTTGGCATCTTTGAGTATGATGTAATCCAAGAACAAAAATCTAGATCCAGTTTTACCATGTCATCAATTTTGCTGGCACTCCATTGTTCATAAAGCACGAAAATGTAACTCTTGCTTTCAAACTCCTTTGCTGAGTTCAATGCGATAATGAATGTGAAGGGCTTCCATGGAGGAGGCAAAACTTTTTTCTTTCCCCCCCCACCCTGCCTTTTTTTTTCCTCCAGGTTCACACCAGATAGGCATTTTTTACAGCCTGAAAGGGGATGTTTTCTTTTGTTAATAGCTTACAATCAGATGAAAGGACTCATCACTCTATTTTAGTGCTCCACCACATGGCGTGTATCTTTTATAAATTACAGGCTGGCGTTGTGTGCACTGGGGGAGAGAAAGGTTGGTTTTCTTGCTGTGAGCCATCCTGCCTAATTGTCGTATGCAAATAAAAGCAATTATAAGGCTTTTAGGGTGAAGGGATGACAGCTGAGTTTGGCAGTTGAGGAGGCCTCACCCACCTTGTTGTCATAGCAACAGGGAGGAAAAGGACAAAATGGTGTGTATACAGTGGAAACATTTATTTTGGTTAAAGAATTAAAAATACATATACCACTGTTATCATGAAACATCAATATGTGTGATGAATGGGTTTGTTTAAAACATTACAGAAATTAAACTGTATTTATTCCTTGGCCCTTTAAATGATCCTTGTCATCTAACTACCATTTACGAGCCATCACTTGTGATTTTATCTGCTACTTTTAAAGTTATGAACAGATCATAACAGTCCATTCGATAATTAGGAGATTACAAGTTTCTGTGTTTTAGCACATCTATTCCAATGTTACTAGACCCAGAGCTGCATGAAGGAGAGGGACGTTCAGTGGTTTGTCTGTGAAGGGGAAACAGTGAAAAATAATAACCTATTAGCAGTCCATAAAGTTCAATATAAAATATGTTTGTGCTAAAGTGTTAAACAAGTAGAACAAATAGCGTGCTAGTAGCATACAAAATTAAAACGAGTCACAAATGGATATTTTCTATGGCAATTTATTTCACAATTACTCTTGTGGAAGCTTTCATGAATTAAATATGAGTTCTATCTTGAAATTAGGTGTTATAAGGCTAAATTACAAGAGGCAGCCAGTAATTGAGGTGGCTGAAACACGGGGTCTAGTGAACTAATCTCTTGCCTTGTCACGTGGCTGTCCTCTCGCCAATGGGAAACCTCCCCATCACAAAAACAGAGGCAGCTGAGAAAAATTGATTTCTCATCTGAGCCATATTTGATAGCTTTTGAAATCGAAAATTGAAATTAACTAACCTAAGCCCCGTCATAACAAAAGAGCAAATTAAATATGCAACATGGCTTCCTATTGGCAGCAAGAGGGCCTGCCAAGGTAAATTTGTAAATAGTTTAAGATGCAATCCTGCCCCCCCTGCCCCTCTGCTTTTTCCTTTCTCTCAGTGTAAAGTATAAGTCTGCAGTGGCTTTATAAATTATTTATAAAAAAAAAAACCCACCACGACCAAACAAAAAACCATCAGCTGCCAACGGCCACTGTGGTTAAAGTCTTCCATGGAGAAAATTGTTGTGCTAGAAGAGCTTGTTGAATGAAGGAGGATTAAAACCATCCCCAGTCATCCTTGAGCTTGGAATAAACTGTACATGAAGAGACTATGTTTTTTTCTAAAGAAAAGTTTTATGAATGAAAGTTTACAAAAGCAGCAGCACCCCCCCATAAGATCGGTAGTTAGACTTTACAGATAGCTAGGGTTCAAATACACATTTTTATCCTTTCTTTTCATTAACCCCAGACAATAATGGCATAATGGCTTTTTGAGCTTGGTGGAGTATCCACATGCTTGCCTTTTGTCTTGCTTTTACACATCCTAACACGTTACAAAGGATTCTGACAGTGAATGCTAATGATTCAAAAGGTGCTTCTGCAGAGCTGTGGATTTACAGTGGGATTCCCTGAAATGAAGGCAGCCAACAATATCAGTGTGATGCCATGCTCTAAATACTGTTTTCTGTCCTTTTAAACGGAGGAGGGGGGTATAGAAACAAACACAGCCAAGGCATCAGCCTTCAGCATTCCTCTCTTAGAGGGTTTCTGCTTTTCTCTGCCCAGATTTGCATGGGAAAACAAATGATTTAATTCCAATACTTGAGTGGAAACATGTATTAAAAATACACAGCCAGATCTCTGTCTGCACAAATCACGATAGCTTCTTTAACTTCAGAGGATTTATCCTACTCTACATCATCTAAAGATCTATCTCATGAAATTGTTCCACTTTCCTGCCGAGGCTGTTCAAATCTGAACTGTATAAAATCTAGTGACAACTGTAATGGAGGATATTACACTTAGCCTGTCTGTCATCGCGGGGATCTTGTAAAATCATTTTCTGTTCTAATTTATTACTTTTAGTGTCAATCAGCTGCCGACAAGCTGAGTAACATCATTAGGCATTGAGTTCATCTACTCAGCACTTTTTAAATGCAGTTTAAGTAGTTGTCTCATTATGTGTAGTAGGATGGAAAGTCAAGGTTCAAGGAGTTTTCCTTTTTGGTAGATATATTGTTGAAGTCTGTACTATTATCTTTGAAGGAAAAAAACCTGTAAGAAAATAGGTCCTTTTTTTAAGGATTTGAAAGAATGAAAAGAAGGCAGTAAAATGTAGTAAAACTCACTGTAGAAACTTTGGTTCTGATTTCCCACTGCTTTACTTTGTATTTACCTCAGATGCGTGAGTTGAAAGGTGTGAGGATGGAGTGAGGCAGTGATGAATCAGGGATTTTGTATAATGTGGAGCTGATGGCTGCCAGCCATGAACTAATAAGTGGTTGGGGTTCATCTCCTAACTGAGAGCCTGCTATTGCTGTGCAGAGAATATAATGGATGGAACTAAACCATGCACCAATCCTGTAATAGAAAACATTGATTTCCCCAGCCCCCGAATAGAGTATGATTTTATTTAATGCTTACACATCAGGAGTAACTCCACAGCACTGGATGTGGTGAAGTAAGAGCGGAAGTAATGCAAATTTGTTTGGAGTTGTTTTCAGGGTTATTTTAAAAATAAAAATGTGTATCAAAAATGACAGGGCAGGCAATGGAAGCCCCCCAACTTCATCCCCTACTAGAAACCTGACGGCTTGACTCTGGGCTAGAAGCTGAAGAGGGGCCCTCCTGGCTATCCCTCAGAAGCTTTTTCCCTCAGCTACTCCCCAGCAGCAGTTCATGTCAGAAGACAGTGCTCCTGTGTCAGTCTTCGTATTTCTGCTCCATTTGGATATGGTGGTTCTGACTGTGTCCAGGTAATAAACCATTTATATTAAGAAGCCCCAAAGCTGCTGAGATGCACTGATTCATAGAGAAGTAAGAGCAGTGAGCCTTCTGGGAAACCCTGGTTAACGAGCGTAGCAAGAAGCTGAAGTGAGGAGTTGTGGTGCTGGGCTGGGTGGTGACCACGGGACTTTTCTCTCTGTGATAGGCAGGACATGATCATTTTCCCACCCATTTCTCATATAGTTCCCTGACGTGTGATTAGGGAGACAAAGTTGTAGTGGAGTGGATTTTACCCAAATTTAGAAGGAGAGGCTCATTGCAGTCTGGAACAACTGGTTAAACTGGTGCAAGAAGGTGAGGAGGTGACAACTTTTCTAGTGTGAATGACTGTCTAGGATACTGCTACCTTTTTGCACTTCAGGGGAAGAAGAGCAGGTAGTTATGCTATATAGAAACAGCACAGAGAAAAGATACTGCACATTTTCTGAAGGGCTGTGAAGATATGCTCCTTTGATAGAGTAGTGGAAAATACTTTAGAAATGGTTTATCAAGATCATGAAGAATTGATGAATTAATCAGAAGCCAAGACTTAGTTACATTAACTGTGTCTGAGTGTGCCTGAAGTTTTATTCTAAAAACATGTAATTTACTTTATAAAGAAAAATAAATATGAAAGTTTCTTGCTAGTTCTTTCTAAAACTTTTGGAACATAATCATTACTAATAATGGTATAAAATGTGTGTGGTGTAACGTTCCTGTTAAACATAAGAAGGTAATGTGAAAAAGCAAATATGTTGATAAGCATTCCCAGTTCACCTAAAATTATTACTGGCTTACAGTCCAGGCCCCCTCCCTTCTACAAACTGCTTTATATGACATTCTGTACATTTTAGATATAGTTACCAAAGCTAACAGCTTTCATGGTATCCATCCAACAGGATATTGTAATCAGAGTGCCAGTAATTCTGGGAAGCATCAAAAAAAAATATTTCAGAGGATGTTTAGTCAGAAGAAAATCACAGCAGAGGCAAATCTGAACTGTTCAAGCAAAAGGAAAATTTCCTGCAGAACTGTAGAACAAATTCTACAAATAATTGCACCTACTGGACAAGTTAGATAAGGATGCAGTACACATTTTAAAATAGTAATCTTGAAACTGCATATGTAGCTGTAGAGTGCATATGGGTACATCCTGCTATAAGTTGTATCTTTGTATTACATGTGAATTGCTCAGTTTGAGTTTACTTTTAAAGATAATCCTTTTTTTTCCTTATTAGATCAATCATGAGAATTGAGAGTATTAATATGTGGCAGCAGTTACAATATGAAAGGGTATCACTTTCTGTATCCAGGAGTGTAATTCTCTTAATAGCCACAAATCCTGCAGGGACCCCAATATTCAAATTGGTCCAGATTTTATTGTATACTCCTAAATTAGGCTTCAAACCAGAATATATTTAAACACTTCTAATGTGAATAATTTGGGTTATATGTGTGTGTCAAGGTAAGCAAATGAGAATGGTGATGGGGGATCCTCAATTTTTCAACTCAGTTGCTACAAATTGAGTCATAGCTTTGTGCTTTATATAGCAACAAGGCCCTGATTAAGCACTTAAGCATGTGCTTAAGGTTAAGCATGTGATTAAGTGCTTTACTGACCTAGGGCTTAAGTACCCTGTAAAGCATTGGAAAAATGAATAAATCAAATTTAGGTCAAATCCAGCCCTGTGCTACATACCTATGGTAACAGCAAAGCAGAAGGTAGGAAGCGTCGCTTTCAGGGGCTGGAAACAGCAGGGCAGGATTACAGCCTGACATTCAGGGGAGCGCTGGGGAGGGGGAGCAAGCGACTGTGACAGCCCTTGCTCTGGGAGGGCACCGTCTGCCAGCCGGAGGCCTTGGCCAGGTCCTCAGCTGGCTGTCACACACACGCTTCAGTCTGCAGCAAGCAGGAGCCTGCAGCAAAGCGCTGCTGCTTCTCAAAGAACAGAGCTGATACAGGCACCCGGTGGTGCTGTGCTTGGGATGCCCTGATGCAATGGCCCTTGTCCTGCAAGGATGCTCAGTGCTGATTCTCTCTCACTTTTCCTTCTCACCTTAAAGCCTGGGAGGGTAAATGCTACAGGAGTTGGCATTTCCTTTAGGGATAAGCAGCTGGGGATGTGTTGTGTAGTCTCATGTGGAATTTGGATGCCCGGTTGAGATTTTGGTGCTGGATGCTCCTCTGTGGGGTTCTCTACACATAGGACAGGTCAACCTGCTATTGAATTCCCCAAACTGAGCTGATCTTATGTCTTCTTGCAGCAAAGTTTGTACTTAGATGGCTAATGGTGAGAAATGGGAACATTTGGGAAACAGGAATTGTAGTGGTGGACAAAGGACAGACATTTTAAAAAGCACCGTAGGTTTATGAGGGCAAGTGTTCCCAGAATATTTTTCTGATGCTGTCTAGAGTTCTGTGATCTGGAATCTGGCACTAAAAACTTTAATAAAATAATTTTTTTGTGATACCTTTATCTCCTTGGTAAAAGCCAGCCACTGCAGAGATGTGCTTAAAATTAGGAATTGCTAGAAAACTTGCTTTGGTAGTTCTATCATTTAATGTGCTGGAGAAGGGTAAAACAAAGAGTGAGCTATAAATGACCACAAAGATGAAGATAAGGTGAAGATTCAAGGTATCTAGATCAATTATGCACCCTGGGGGAGCGGGTAGAATCTAAAAGAATATTTAGGGTTCCTACTAAGAGTAGTATTGTACCACTTAAAACATTTTTCATTCCCTTTCCTTTCCCTTCGCTTCTAAATCCTGGCTTCTTTCTGGGAGGAAAAAAGTCTTTCAAACTCACGAACTTCCACGTACTTAGAAGGAGGAACACATCGTGTGCTGTCACTGCAGACTTATCCTCTACAGTACCACCTACAGTGGGAGCCTAGCTGCAGGCTAGAGTTATACAATATCACAGAGAGAGATTAAGCATTACATTTATTGTGGTTGCTGGAAGGCGATATTATTGCTGTTTCAGTGAGAGATTTATAGCAATACTTAATGAATGCTACTAGTTTTGTTATCAGTTGGTAACCATACACATGTTGTGCATGTGGAAATATTACATTAAGTCTTTATAAAAACCTTAGAAAAAGTTGGATATTAGTGTTTGTGGCAAATTTGGCAGCATAATGAAAGTGTTATTATAATGGCATGGTATTGTTAGGTTGGGCATATGCTGTTGGACAGCATACAGGCAAAATTAGCCTTGTCGGTTTTAGGCATTTTCCAAATGAAGAAATTTTGTGATCTATCCTTAGGAATGTGCAGATTGCTACAGTTATCAGTCTCAGTCTATTTATGAAAAGTACCATAGGTCAGAAACAGTTCGGAAACTAAATGCAAATGAAAAAAAAATACAAAGCTTTTAATGCTATTTTCCATTTTAATTCTATTTGAATCATTGCTGTATGTGAGTCATCAGCAAAATAGGAACTATTAAGATGGATCACAAAGATGTGAAACTTAGGAGTTCCTGGAAAAAAATAATAGTCAAATTTTTTTGTAATCATGCTGGTCTACTGACATCTACTCCCAGTTTTAATGTAGTAGACAGCCCTAATGAGACATTGAAAGGCAGCAGTCAGTGTGGAGAATTGACTTTTCCCTTCCCCAGAATCTTTACTTAGAAGCACTAAAGACTGAGCATCCTAGAAAAGCTGCAGGAAAAATCTTATGTGAATTATTTTAAAAATAAAATTTATTTTGTGCTCTGACTAGGTACATTAATACTGTATTATTATGCATAGATAGCTGTATGGTAAATATATATTTTTACATTGAGCTGAAGTGAAATTTTCATTAATGCTGATCACAGGCAAATTATTAGGCTTAGAAGCAGCTCTTTATGTCACAGTGCAACGTATCTAAGTTCATGACTGGTATCAAGAGCCATTCACTGGAATACTTGTAGGTGCAGCTTTTTTTCCTTCAGGAAGGGAGATTTATTACAAGATCCTGCTATTGAAGCCTCAGTCAAGATGAGGTGTAAAGACAACAGAACACAGAATAGGTAAATAGCGTCTGCGGTACTCGCCATCAAAGGATGTGATAGAGTATTCTCAGATGGAACAGACAGGTCTGATATTGCATATTAGTGGAGTTAAAGCATATGAGGTATTGAAAATATTCATGTCTCGGCAATGATGGAGAGAAGGCAGAAGCTTTTGGCTTGGATGTTTTAGATAATTAAGAGCAACAATAGATTACGCTGGAAGCAGATTTGCTGCAGATAGATAGTATATTCTTGCTAGAGAAATGGAATATCTAGTATAGTGGTCTGATGGCCCCTTTTTCTTTTCTGTTTTTTTAAAAGGAAAGAGCACTTCTATCTTCTAACTGCATTGTAGGATGCATAATCAGAGTCATGGCAAGTAATGAAATGAATTTTCCTCTAATATAATTCTGTTCCAGAATTTATCAGAATTCTGCAACAATACTTGCAGTTCTGAGATAACTATTACATAGATTGTATTCTAAAATTTGGGTGAAAGAAACCTACTCTATCATGGAATTATTAAAGAGAATTTGAGTATGTAAATTAATTTGACTAGTGTTGAATAAAAGCGTCTCATTTTATTGAACTTCCATCACCTTGTTCTAAATGGTAGTGAAGTGGTAATTAAAAAGGGCTAATTATATATTATTTTAAATTGTACATTTGTTCTTAATTTTCAAATTAATTTTATGACTTGCTTTCTTTACTTTTTCTGTCTGCAGTTTGTTGCATAAACTCTCTGTTCTGCCTGACCTTTGGGGGGATAAAAGACTGGGGCTAGATGACAGAGGCATCCGAGAATGGGGATTATAAAAAACACTTCCATAAATTTTTTGACTTATCTCTCTATCCACATTTTATTTCCTTTCTTGGCAACTGTTCATAGCCAGAGCAATGTTTCCTAGCTGTGGTTTGTGGATCTTTATTGGCCTGTGGGGCCATGCTATGCAGTTGTTGTGCAAATGGTACAGGTCCCCAGGTGTAATGTGATCTCACTGAATGAAAACACTAGTGCTTCTCTCCAGGCAGATGACCAGAGCACCAAAGACATCCTGTAGAATAGGAAATGTCCTTCTTTTGCCAAAACCTGCACCAAATTCTCCAAGAAATGTTGAGATGTGGAAGTTATCCACTGGGAAAAAGCACAGTACGGGCTTAGAAAAGCAATTAGAAGATTATATTAAAATAAATCAGTGAAAACAAACTAAAATCCCAAAGTAAATGTCTGTGTGGTCTTCTGCACCTACAGCTGGCTGCAAAATCTCCTGTGCCATGAGTGTGGCAGACTGCTGAAGTTATACTTTCGCTCTGCTCTACAATCCAGCTAGTACAAGCTAAGATGCTTCATAGAGGACTGTGCAAGGTCTGCACACTGAGTGATGACGGCTGTGGTATTATACACCTGCTGGTAACTGTCATCACTCATAGCTACTCCACCTTGAACTCAGGTCTTGCAGACCTGCTCTTGAGTTCATGTGAGTGGTCATTATTGATCTATTGATGGTAAGCATTGCCAAATGTTTTCCTGATAAAAATCTTGTAAAATGCCATCACTCCCTCATGCCCATTTCAGACCTAGGTTAGGGTAAGGATATGTCAAGGGCGGAAGTTAGATATAATTTTGAAGCTGTAGCTAAGAATATGTAGTTTAGCTTTTTACATAATTAGCTGTTTATTCAGATAAGAAATTTTTATTTATTTTAGAAATAAACTGATACTGGACAACGTACTTTTCAACATTTCACACCATCTACACATAGCAAACACAGAGACATCTTTTAATGTTTAATTACTGAAGATGCAAATTGTTTGTCTAAATAATAAAATATTTAAGGTTGGAATTCATCTTTTTAATTAAAAATTTCCCAAGGCAAGTAAGATTACTGCAGCATGGAGAGATTTGCTGATGCTTGTGAAATGTGGGGTTTTTGTAATGTTGATGGTGACTGACAAAGTCAGTGATAACGCTACTCTTGAGTTGTATGTTATTAATATTTTTGTATCAATGATGAGAAGAGCAGCAGTAACTATTGCAGTTGATGAATCACATTAAATAGCAGCAAATGCATTCTAACCTCTGACTCCATCACAAACAGCATGGGTACTAGCTGCAGCTCTGGTTTTAATTTCAGTGGCATCAAAGGGAAGCTCAAGAGCTTCAGAAAATAACTGGCACCATAGCTCAGATAAAATAAAATGCTTACCCACAGACATAAATTACCATGGGAATAAGAAGTCTACACCAAAATTACATAGTTTCATAATGCTCTTAAATCAAAGTCTAGAGGACAGTGAGCACAGCTCACAAATTGCACCAGTCACACTACGTGATGAGTGGCTTTTTTTGGCACTAACTAACCTAACAGGTTTCTTCAAGAAGTGGTACTTGATGGCACGTACTCAGACTGTGTGGGGAAATTCAGTGGGACTACACTCCCATTTCATGAAAATTAATTCCCAGCACAGATTAGAAAATGTATTTTCAGAGTTCTGACTGCAGCTCTGCACCACATGAACATGTGTTCCTGTAAACATGATGCTTTGTTGGACTTCCGTTGCCACTGAACTCATTGAATTTGAAGCTGCATGTAATTACTTTAAGGCATAGTAAATCCTGCTCACCTTCCTAGCGATGGCATTCCAAGAGCTACTGTATTTGTAGCCAAAGCCAGGAGAACTTTGCAATGACCTGCAAGGTCTTGGGCAAAGGATTTTACCAGAGAAGACACTCATCTTAGACCAATTCCAGTTTGAGTGTTTACTGGATGATGTAGACTAGATGACCACAAAAATCCTCCTGAACTCACCCAGAGAAAATGAGTTTTAATTAATTCCTAATCCCTGCTTATAATTCTTGCTGCAACAGCATGCGTAGTCACCTTAACTGGAGTTACTAATACTCTGATCTGGAAATTACCTCTTATCATTCTTACCTTAATTTGCAGAAATTTTTTGTCTAGTCTAGGGGGCTTGACATGCTGGACTGGATGTAAGATGTGCCCTAGAAGTTCTGCTGACCTGCCTGAGAAGTCAGTGTAAGGACAAAGGCAGTAGTTTGGGTATGCCCACAGAGTTTTTGTTTCTGGGATGGGCATTCAGGCCAAGGAGTGATCACCAAGACGATCACAGTTCAGACTGTACTTTTTTGTGAACTGAAAGGGAAGAGGGGAAAAAACCCTCCTGACTATATATTATCCTGAATTAATACATAATGACATGTGTTAATGAACCATTTTGACCTCTAATGAAATCACTTCATTACTGCAAAAGGAATCAGGCCACATCCACTCTGTGATGTTTCTTGCTCGTGCTACCTGTAGTCATGTTTCAGCTTGGCTTCCTGTGAGAGTTTAAAATTTCAGCACAGATCTTTATGATGTTTAAATCCCACTTGCAAGCAAGCTATTAGCCTATTGTTGTTATTTGTAAGCTTGCTTGTCATTCACTTAAGTTTTCACTACACTATTTTGGAAATGTCTGTGTGAAACTCCTCACTTGAAACAAGTTGGAGCTCATTGATGCTGTAGTCTCAGGTTGAGCTACTTGAGATTCTGAAAAATCCAGTGGCTCAAAAGCAGTTTTTGTTAGTGCAGTCAGAAGCAACTCTATCTCAAAGCAGGCAACATCATATGAGGGGGTTTTTAATGCCTAATAGCTATAGATGACGTAGAAATCAGTTTTCTGTCTGAGTCATAAAAATAGTGCTAGTTGCCAGATACATTTAAAAAGAAGTGATCAGTGAACCTGATTTTTTGGTCTTAGAAGGTTCTCTGGCAGATTTTCAGTGCAACTTCCACAGACTCTGTCTTTACACAGAGGAACAAAAACCTCATGTATTTAAGTTCATCTTGTGGACTTCTTTTAAGAAGTAAGGACTCCTAGTACCATTATTTTATCTCAAGGGGGAAAAAAAAAAAAAAGTCTTTTGTTTGATCTTTTTTTTTCCCCTTCCAAAAAATGTGTTCAAAAGAGTAGGGAGGAACAAAAGGAAAAAAAACAAACCTGGCATTCTTCTCAGTGGAAGAAGAAAATCCTGTTTTGACCACTGTACCTGAAACAAAGTTCCTCCTCAGAGCACTGTAAAAAAAATAAATTGGACATTCACTTTTATTTTGAACTATAGAAAAACCAGTTTCCACTGGAAAGATGTTAAATGCATTTAACTTTAGAAAAATACTTGTCAGAAATGTCTGTAGGGGGAAAAAAAATACAGGCAACAGCCCGTATCTCTTCAGATTTTTGGCTAGATCCTGAGATACAGGTGGTTTTTAGAAAGCATAGGTCAAGTGCAGGAGCATATGAAAGCTCACCTTTGCACTTCTGTAATCTTAAAAAAGTCTCTTGAGCCAAGCTGGAAGATGGCTCCAACTTTTACCAACATCAAATAGCACCTGGACCATCCTGTCTATGCCTGCAGTTCCCCACAGGCCATCTGTGATCTGCATACCACCCTTCACAATTATTGATACAGTCAGTAATTACTTCTGATGTTAGATATAGCTCCAACTTTCCATTAAAAAGAAGAGACACAGATGAGGTATCCTCCCTGGAATTCTTAGTGCCAGAAGTAAAATAACCTGGTGGGTCAAAGGGTGTCCAGGTTGACACATGCTGCATTCAGTCAAGAGACTTGTCCTCACTTCAGGCTCAGGACACCTTTTGTAAGAGTGCTTTTAATCTAAAAATGATGAAAAGAACCTGAGCAATGTGCTTCCTTTGGTATTGGTAACTTTGTACCCACAGAATATACCTTTCCAACAAACAAGGAAAAATCCTATCTTTGTCTTCCTGAAGTAGGAGTTGCTGATTTATTAGTTTTCTTTCATAAGCCTGATAGCTGTGTAGACATGTTTTATTTAAATAAACTGTAGTGTTTTCCCTTTATGTATACCACTGACTATGCCTGCTGTTGTATACTGGAGCAGGTCTTTAAGCCAATGCTGAGCTCTTGCTTTACTCCATGAGACACTTCAGAGGACCTTATATCCATCTGAAGTATGTGCCCCACACTGTTCAGAGATTTCAAACTTTACAATTAATTTGTTTTAACAAGCAAGTGCCATAGGGGACAACTCTTATTCCCAGGTTACATGTTGGCAGGTGAAGACCACAGGCTGTATTTACATTGTTGTACAGCAGCAACCTATAGATAAGAGGAAGAAAAGTCTGTCCATGTTGGTCAGTTTTTTGAGTTTTGTCAGAGCTATCCTTTGGATAGTTTCTGGCTCTTTGTGGCTGCCCCATCAGGTTCCCTTTAGTTTGCCTGCCCTGCTTAGATGATCTGGTCAACAAAACCCACGAGGTTGTTGTTATGTAGTTCCCTAACATGATCTACTGCAAAATATGTGGGATTACAGGCACTCACTATGAAATCCAACAGTCATGCCAGAAAGGGAAAACTTTGCCAGAAAAAAGAAACTAAACATGAGGTGGTAGAGCTCATGGACCTCAAGTGAAACTGGCTATCAGCTCAATTTACAAAAGGTATTGCCAAGGAGACCAAGTGACTCAGAGGTCTTACAGAAATGAAGTCTGGCAGAAGAAAGCATTTGAACCTCAGTCTTCATATCAGCACAATAATATTTATACCTAGTGAAACTTGGTGGATTTACACCAATATGACCTGGGTAACAAAGAAGCAAGTAGGATATTTCATGAAGTCTGTCAAATTTGCTTTTTAAATGATTGCTGAATTTAGTTTCAGATTCTACAGAAAAATGATAGAGCTGCAGGTAGAGAAAGTACGTAATTTTTTTGGTGATATGTTTTTTGTTCCTTCATGAGTTTGCTTAGACTTTAGTGCAAGATTAACCTTACCAAATCATCACACTTTTGTAATGCTAAATACCTAAGGAAGGGGAGGCTGGAATTACTGTTGACTGTCATGGGAGAGGATGGTTTGATGCATTTTGTAAATGACTGGGCTGAAGGCTAACCTGGGGATACTGTGTTTAAAAAAATCCCATAAAACAATTAAGTACAATGATGATTACTGATTTGCAGGCTGGTGGTGAAAATTTGAAGTTGTAATGTAAAAATGTAAAATAGTTGCACAATGTATTTTTTACTTGGTTATGCACCTTATTTCTTGGTCTTTGCTGACTCCAAAGGCAGAATTCATTATCTGATTGGTCAAAGTGCTGCTCTGGGCCCATTGCTTACTTAGCAGATTAGATACGAGTTAAAAGGAGGATGAGGGGCCATTTCTATGTAGGTTGGGTTCTTATTATTTTAAAATTTAAATAAGAGTTTGAATCACCGTAATATAGAGACCAAAATCAAACAACCGTGGTTCATTCCTGTGCTTTGATTTTTATACCCATGCATGTTTAAAAAAAAAGAAAACCAAACATGTGTGCTGCCTTTTAATAAAGATCATATTAAAAATTCAATAAATAGCAATATCTCTGATCTCTTAACAAAAGCGTCTGGTGTACAGGAAATTAAATGAAAAAAAACTTGTTAATCCTTTTTGATTTCTGTACATGGTAGCTGGAAGCAGAATTCTTTAACTCGCAGGATTCTCTTTTTGTCCTCCCTCTTTTACATTTCTTCTCTTTTTTTTTTTAATCTTCTCCAGCACAAACGTTGTCTGGGTAACCTCAGTGTAAATGCAGTCTGTTTTTCTGATACATTTTAAAATAAATAATAAAATAATAATAATAGTAAAAAAAAAAAGCTGTTGTGTCATTGTCTCATCCCTGTGGCCTTGCTGTGAGGGATCCGTCTCGAACCAGGTGATAACCTGATAGACTTTATCTTGTCTTTTCTGGGCCTCCCTGAAGCCTGCCAACACTTCGGCTGGCTGTTAGGCATTTTAAATATCCCCCATGAGCCCTAACCTTACCCCTTTTCTCTTCTTGTCAGCTGGAATGTCTCAGAGCTGTCAGAGGCTTGTTGCTTATTGATGTTTCCGTGTGTTTTATGTCTTTTCTGAGATATGACAGCCCCTGACACAGTGCTGATTTCAATCAGCTGGCTTCTGGAGAGGCCTAAGATTTTGTCCTTGCGCAGTCCCAGCCGCCAGTGTACTTCAGAGGCCTCCATCTAATGAAAATGTTTCAGTAGGCTGAATAAAGGCCCGCTGCTCAACAAACAACAGTTGATGAATTCACAAGACAAAAAAAGAAAAAAAAAAAAAGAAAAAGAAATAAAAAAAAAGAGGAAAACCCTCCCCCCCAACCCCTCTGCCTTTGTCATAAGAAAAGCAAGAAGAGAGAGTGACCTCCTGAGCCAAAGGTTTTGACACTGAATCAAATCCCTTTAGGCCTGAACTGGCAGGCTGGGCCCAGCTTTAGATTACTTTATCACATCTTAGAGCGATGCTTGTATGTACCTCAGGATACCCTACGTGTAAAGAGTGGATATTTTACCCCTGTTGCTTATTAAGTCAAGTCTCGGTGTCTGGTAAAAAATGAAGGTCTGTCTCATGGAGCGCTGAGAGGGGAAGAAACGTGTCCTTACTTAAAACAGGGATAGAAATTATTTGCATGGAGAAACCTCCCTGAAAGAAAACGGGTCATGGACTTGGCTTGAGGTTGCTGTGAGAGAACAGATATTTTTGTTTGTGATCAGCTGAAAAAGAGAACAAGCTTTGGGGCAATGTAGTGCGTTTGCTTCATGGGTTTTGATCGGGTCTTTTAATCAGTGTCAAGCCTCAGGGTCGGCATGGAACCGCATGCCCGCCTGGGACGTGTCCCTGGCAGAGCTGGGCACAAAGCCCCGCTGTTTGTGCTGTCTCCATCACCTGACCTCAGGTACTGACGCTTTTTCTCCTAGCCCTTCTTGGCATTTCAGGTTGGGGAAAAGCAAAGGCAATGGCTGTCCATCATCTCTACCTGGGGACTGCATGGAAGAGAAGCCTCTTGTAGGGTTATCTTGCACCCTCTTCTCTCTCAAGGCATTATCTAAAGCCTCGTTGATTCCCTAATCCTCTGATTTCAACTGAAATTACACTACTGTGAGGCACTTATTATCTGGGCTCTGATGCATATGTCAGGGATCTGCCTCCACCATGCTAGGCGCTGCACAAGAGTAGCAGGAAAGCACAGCAGCTGCAGTAACACCTTGAATTGCTAATACTGACACCGTAGTCCTTTCCTTTGGGATGTTCAGCTCATATTATGCACTTTATCTATGTGGAGTAGCCCTCTGATTATTTTAGAGGGATTGTACCTGTCTGAGCCTGGGCTGTGGGATATTAGGTTCATCAGCAAGTGAGATTTGTTGATGTTCATGTTTACTTCTTTATTTACGTGAGTTTGGTCATTTTTTTCCTGCTGTTTATTTTTACACAGAGCGAAAATAATCTCTCCTTGTTCACTAACTAACTAAATAAACACAGCCCACCCCACTTTTGAACAACATCAGTGAAATCCATATCTGCAGTGACTCAGATGGTTTTGTTAATAACAGAGAGAGCTCTCGGTGTAGCCTGATTCTGTCCTTCAGACGGGAGACTTTAATCCCGAGTCTTATTTTTCACAGCATTCAGCTACTGGTTTTTGAGCAACAAATTACATCCATGCCTTCAAGCCAAACAAGGAGTGAAAATTTCTATTTAAAAGAATGTGGAAATAATACTGTCCATCTACCTACAGTACAATTCCATTTTTAAAGTGCTTTGATATTTTTAACAATATTAATATAATAACAGCAGCATGTGCCTATTGGGTTAGTCTGTATTTTATAACTTGGTATCCAATTTCTCCCTTGTTTCCTGCAGGACTGTCACTATTAATTTCTACTCCCATTTTTTCCGTCAGTGTGAACATTGTCATTGGACTATTGTTTGTAAGTGATAAGCAGCCCCTAGTATTATTATTATTTCACTCCTGCTTGTTGAGCATCAACAAATCTACCAAAAATATTAAAAATTTGGTGGAAGTTTAACTCTTCATTTGCCAGATGTTTCCCCTTTCTTCAACTCAAAGGAACATACTTACTATACTGTATTATCCAAGAATTAAAAAATAGGAAACTAGTAGAAAGGCAATCTGTCACAGAGAAAAAAAAAAAATACCTTAGGGGGTAAAGAATGCCTTCACAGTATGGCTTTAAGGTTTTAATTTATATTGGTCCTGACTCATGACACAGCCAGAGCAAGCCAGGGCCTGGGAGTCAGGTCTCCCACTGACCCTTGCATAGACTGGTTGAGGGAGGGATGTCAGCTGAAAACTCCCAGGGATCATGGGGCTGCCAAGCACTTTGAGAATGACTGCCAATTTGGCCTAGTCTCAGCTGAACGCATGCCCAAGAGAGGGAGGGAATGCCAGTAATCAAGCAGTTTAGAAGGAAAAGATATTGCTTTTGAGCTCCCAAACCTTTCCAGCCTTTTTATGACAGTATTGTTTGCATATATGCATGCTCTCATAAAGATGTGTACCTGCATGAACATGTATGTATACTCCTTTCAAAAACAGGAGCAGTCAGCAAAGTAATGCATGAGTTTGATGCCCTCTTCTATGTTCATTGTTCAGCCAGCCCACCTCTCTTCAATTTCAGAAGGTAATAACAATAAAAGTGAACAAATTCTACTACTTGTAAAAAAAAAAAACCCAAACATTAAACTCAAGTTCCTACAGACATTTAAGGAGCAAAATAGATGAATACCAGATATAACATGAAGCCCCCCTCCTGCAACATTTAAGGTAAAAAGTATTCTAATTTTTCAATGATGGGAGAAAGTATAAAACTGCAAGAAGATATAAAATTGTTGATATCTGAAGTTTCTCCAAATTCAGCTAAGTGAAAATAAAGATTTCCAGGCTTTTTTTATCCCCCTCTTGCCCGTAAGACTTAGAATGGAGGAAATGCTGTGCTCCTGTTAGTGTGAGTTGTGGAAGAAACCCAATTTTAAATTTGATTGTCCTGAAAACAGTTTTTCTTCTGTTTTATTCCATTACAATGTTTCAAAGTTAAGGAAGGAAAAAACAAAAGCTTTACTGGATCAGCTCAAATATGAATGACTTCGCAGTTCCTTGAAGCTTATTGCTATTTCTTTTCCTCATCTAAATTGCACCTCTGGAGTAAATAATGTTGCTCATCTGGGTAAAGGTTCCGAGATGAGGCCAAACAGGAAGATGTGGGGAAGAAAACAGGAAAAAGAGTTGGTAAAAATCCTAGCTGTATTAACGTCCCAGAATTTTGCCTGAAGTGTGCTGGAAGTAAGAGCTATTTGCTGTAACATGACAGTTAAGAATACCTAGATGGAAAGCAAAAAAAAAAAAAAGCAAACAAAACACCACTTGGCAAGCACATTCATCTGCTGCAGCATCTGCCTCCAATATGCTTTTTATACTTGCATAGATACATTTGGGAACTGAAAGGTAACAAGAATTTATCAAAGGATTAGCGAGCACTGATGCTACCATTCACAACTGTTACAGATATAAATTGTCATAATCATATTACTTGCTCCTCACTTTAATTTTGCCAGGATGTCTTTTGTCTGAAATGCCGACACGTAACCTAGAATTGGATGGATGCTGACACAGCTTGAAATATTTTGCGTTAGTCACTGTGTAAAATGCTTCCAGAAATACTCTTTTTGGTATTTGTGACTGTATTTGAATAGAACCTCAACAAAGACAACCATATTTCCACCACTTCTTTCATCCCATTAAAAAGTTACAGTTTTTCTTTTGGAAGCTGTTTTTAACAAATGCTGGTAAGGAGAATGGCTTCAGTGTAGGTGACATCGCTTATCCAATTGTCCCACAGTTACAGTATGTATGAGATTAGTACTCAGGTATTTGCAAAGATGTTTTCAGACTGGCAGAGAGCGATGTCCAGTGAGAAGCAAATGTGTGGTTATTTTCAGTAAAACATGTTTACTCTTGCAGAGTTTTGCAGTTGTGCATCCCTTATGCAGAGTAGTCTTGCTACAGATTTAGATCTTGCAGCAACATAAAGGTTTTCTTCATGTTTTAGAGCTGAAAGTATGTGTGATGGCATCTCCAAGGCTTGTGTTTATCATGGTTTTGAGCACCAAAGATGCTGAGAGCTAGGCCAAATTCCAGAGCACGTCAATGAGACATCTGGGCTCTCTTGGTAGCATTTCTGCTGCTGATGAGTCCCTGTGTCTGTTTGCAGAACTTGTCATTCAGTCTTAAACTATATTTGAATAACAAATTAAATCCAGAGTTTCCTGGTCCATGGGAAACTGACCCTTGTGTAGACCACTGATGGGTGGAGGATCTTCAGCACATAGGAAATCATCACGTATTTGTATATACGTGATTTTTATTCTGTTCAACTAAACCTTAGATGAAAAACCTTTTGATTTCACCCACAGAGATAGTGGCCATGGGACTAAGAGAATTTTAGTGCCTGTTTCCTGAATTATAGCTGGGATGCATGACATGATCCCACTTGAGCATATTTTAGGATTATGACTGCTGGACAGACTTTTCCCTCATCCCTCCTGCCTCGTTCAGGCTAGGACTGTGTCTGCTGTTCTTGAGTCCCTCTACACTATTCCTAAAATAAAGTAAAATTTATTAGAGTCAAACGGATATAGAAACTATCCAGACAGGTAGATTGACTTCTCAGTAGGGGGTTCTTGGTAACTTCTACAAGTAGAGTTTTAGTTTAGAGTATGAAGAACAAGACAGATGCCAGAAGTCAGTAAAATAGAAACCACAAGTGAATTCCTTCCATGTTTATTTCACTTTTCGAGAATATTCTACAGCTCATCGTGAAGTTTGGGCAAGTAAAATATTACACAGCTGTGGATTTTCCATGGTAGGAATGTACATTGGTTCCTTCATGTTGCTTTATTTTGAATGCAAAGTTTTCTAAATTAATTCTTCTCTTAGGTTTGTGTGTTCATCTAAGAGACTTCAGGCTAAATTTATCTTTACTATGACTTGATTTACTTCAATTTGCATGCACTGGGGAGTATAAAACTCAAACAGAATCAGGTATGAGGAAAACAAATTGACATTTTGTGGCACTTTGTTCACTGGGACTTTCTAGTGAACTCTAAGATAGATCACGTGTCTTTTGAACATGCCACTTTTAATTGTACATCTTACAGTGTTAGGAAGTTATCTTACACAGTGAGTGCCTGCCAAGTGGAGTTGATTTCTTGGAAGAACAACAAAAGATGAGTAAGCAAATGAAAACAAAGTTCACCTACTTTCCATTTTTTTCAGGAACACCAATGTGTTGGAGGTTTTCCAAACATAAAAAGGAACAGTTGTGTTCACATGAGTTCACAATACCCAGACAGTGAACCGAGAAGGACAATAATACTAAAAGAACAGCATGACAGCTAGAAGACTGAGAAGGGGAATTTTAGACACATTGGCGAATGGGGAATAAAAGTCCAGTGGATGACTGGTAGTGATTCACTGTTGTAGTAAAAAGAAATGGTGAATTTTGGGGATGTTAAATAGATACGTATTTATGTTCTTCCTTCTACACATTACTCATGTAGTCTATGTCCAGATAATACAGTGTATACAGCTTTAAAGCAGTACAGACTTGTAGAAAGCCTATCTGACAGAGGTAAATGGGAAAAGATGGAAAGCCATGAGGACCTTATTCTCCAGGCCGCATCTGGTGTCTCATTTGTTGCTTCTAACACCATTGAGACACCTCTGAGTACCAGTATACTACTATTAATAATAGCTGTATCATGATTTCTGCTCAGCAGTAACAGCCTTAGGCAGTGCCTGCTCAGTGATGTGTGTGCAGTTGCTCTCCACCTCCTGTGATGCCAACAACAGGACATTCTCAGCTCCTGTTGTAGCACTTCTTGTTTCATTTGTTTCCTCGTCCGCACCTCTGATCACTCGCAGCAAGTTCTTCTCTTATTCTGATACTGAAGTTCTTGAATTTATTTCCATTCCTTTGCATTTCTCCCCCCAGGCTCTTTTTCAGTAGGACCAGGAAACACAGTATACATTGTGGGCAGACAGTAAGCTTCATAACGAGAGATCAGAACTGCTCCACAACCCGGTGTCTTTGTTAGCAGGAAAGAGGTGGTTGTGGCTATACAAAAATGTGCAGTGACAGGTCTTGGGCAGGGATGAGATAAATAGACCCCCCGTGTGCCCAGCAAAACCTGTGACTTGCCCTGCAATGCAGAGGAGTAGTTTCTAGTGAAAAATTAATAGTTTTCTTAAATAAGATTCCTTTGTACTATATAACGTGATGTTACGAGTAAAGCAAGAAAGACAAAGACTTTGATGAGATAATCTGTAGGAATTTACAGGAACTTTTCCTGACTGCTGCAGTGATTTAATTTATTGCAGAGGAAGGTTGGTTTTGAAGTGATCAAAACCAACTTTCAACAATACCAAACAAGGAGGGAAAGGTGCATATCAGTCAGTAATTAGGAGCAACGTCTGTTGTGCGTGCTAGTTTCCTGAGGAAAATCCAGTGTTTATCTTCCGTGTTTGGTTGTTAGGTGGTGCATTGATGAGCAGAGGAATGAAGCACTTCTCATTGCTTTTTTGTCAGTTAGGAATTGCAGTTGCAGAAGAGAATATTCTTTTCTTTTACCATATTCTTCACCTTAGTATCTGAGGACCCTCCAGTAGTACATTAAGCATGACTAACATCTGTTCTATGTTTGTTTTCTCACCTCCTCTCCAAAGGGAATGTATATAAAGCGAACTGTTCTGGTTTGTTTTGATATATATGTTATACTGCTAAATGTTTATGTCAGAAGATGAAGTCAAAGAAATCCTTTCTGAACTTACAGCACTGTCTCCATATAAAGCTATCTATCTCTAAGTGAGGGAGATTTTTTTTCTTGTTCATGTGCTCAGAATGGCCAGAGGCAATTATATTGGCTATTCAGTTGGATTTTTACAGGGAAAATAGTGGTAAAGAGAAAACATTTTTCTTATTTCAAAAATAAAGTATGATAGCTTGGATCAAGACCACATTTTCCACCACTGACATCATGTCTTTGCATCTTAAATGATATAGGTCACCAGTGACCCCCAACGATCTATTAAGATGATGTACCTAAGAAAGATATTTGGAAGCCAAATGTATCAGTGGCGATATGCAACCAATCTGTCAGTGCAGCGGTGATGTAACTTGGCATTATCTCCTATCAATGAGCTATAGAAACATATCTGGTACTGGAGCCTTTGGGGAAAGATCAATATGATCAGTCCACATATCAGCTAGGAACGTTTAGAAGAAGCAATAAAGAGAGTAATGCAAAGATATTTTCTGCATCTAATCAAAAGGGTGGTGCCATTGATCCCTCAGAGGGTATGGAAATGGTCATTGTAGAAATGAGATGCTGAATCAGCCTGAAAGGTATCGCTTACATTAATATTGAATATTTTTAGGATGGGAGTTTTGAATACCCTAGTAGCAAAAAGACAGGACAGTTGCATATTCATCTTTAAGAAGTAAAAATTCCTGCAAAACTATCTGTTCATCTGTAGGGTGGTTAGTCTTGTTTCTTGTTTGGCAATTATGTCTGTATGTGTTTGTTCAAGACTTGTGATGGTTTTTCATCAGAGGCCGGATGCATGCAACAAATATATAAGTCCAGTTCCACAGTTATCCTTACTGATTGTGATTACTATCCTAGTAATGAGTAGATCCCAAACCCAGCAGTGCCTGCACTGCATTGGCTACTGGTCGTTACTGTCGTGCTTCCATAAGTAGCACTTTTTAGAAATGCTTCCAGCATTGCTTGTCCTTGGTTATGTATCTTTGCCTGGCTTATACAGCAATTTGATTGTGTCAGATTCTAGCTGACTGCCCAACCTAAATGTGTAGAATTAGTAATTTTTTTATACTGTTAGATATGCAGTAGCCCTGTGCCTCTATAATTCTAGAGAGCAATCTTTTCAGCATGATGAATGGAAACTTATTGAAAAGGAGTGCCTCTGTTATCAACACTTCAGGTCAGCAAAGCAGTAAATGCTAACCAGCACAGCCACATGTCAGACTCTGCAGAAATGTCATACTTCCAGCTTCTACATATTTGGACAGATCTGTCAGTTCTTACCTATGGACTCTGGCTTGGCAGCATCTCAGTTGTAAAGCACACATTGGGAATCAACATTTGGAGAAGTGCATGCCTTCTGTGCATAATGGGGAAAATTTTGCAACCCTAACATTTACCCTTAATAAAAGATAATCTCTTCCAACATTGCATAGTAGGAAGAATGCAAATCCTCTCTGGTGTCATATAGCTACAAGGAGAAGAGTTTCCCCACGACTCGGAGAGAAGCCTGCCATATCAATGTCTGCCTAGCAACTGAAAGGTGACATGTGGAGCCTCCTTTTCAACTCATTTCCTCTTGATGAGGGGAAGGGATCCTCCTGCGAGTTATTACCTGAAATAATACCATATGGTAAAATGTAAACAACATCTGCATATTCATGTAATAATTTCATCTGTTTAATTAGTTCCAGCAAAGCAGTTTACCCTCTGAGGCCCTCGCTGTCAGCTCCACGCTCATACATCCATGCCCTGCTGTCGAGCCTGACAGCCGTCTATTGTTCATTCACTGCTTCCACCTCGCCACTTAATGTAAGTGAATCTTCTGAGGGGTGGAAAGCCTGTCCCCATTGATCCAGATGTAAGGGCTAGGGGGAGGAGAGTAAATATCTGTTAGCTTGCAATATGGATACTAAGAGTGCACTTGACAGATCAGGTGGCTTTGTGGGTTGGTTTTTTTTGGGAAAGGTGGGTGGGATGGTGCTTGGCTTAAGTGCTAATCAGTGCACAGGACTGCAGGTTTGACTTTGTACAGTTATTAAGTCTTTGCTCTCAGGACGCTTCCAAAAGCTAGGCACTTCGAAATCAGGTGAATTCAGCAAGAGAATAGCAGCCCAGCTTTTACAGTCAGCTATATTTCAGTGCCAAAGTAATGACAGCATGCCTACTGGTGCAGCAAAACACAGGGCCCTAGAGGGCTGTATGGATTGGCCAAACAGGTTTTTGGAAATGCATGTCAACAAACACTGTTCAGGACAAACTGAGAATGTAAAAGCGTAAGTCTAACTGGAAAGGTCCCTAGAATACATTTTCAGAGTCTCCTGGCTCATGTAAATAAATTATATTGTGGGTCACATGTAACAATAAGCTATTCAACTCACTCTCAAAAGGAAACATTTACATTACGGGAATATAAACACTTCATGGTAATATTACACCTAAGTAGAGGAAAATACTGCAGTTCAATGTGGTAAAGTCAACATCATAATAAGGTAATAATAATAATACATAGTCCTTATATGGCCTTTTACAGATTTGAGCAAACACTGACTGATTAGTCCTCAGAACACCCTGGGGGAAATAGGTAAGTAAGAATTATTGCCTTATTGTAAAAATAAACCGTATCTTATCACACGCCCATCACCATGGTATCTACACAAACAACTGGTCTGACAGAGAGTATTCTTTCCATTGCCTTATGATGCACTGAGGTGAGATTGCAAGGTGTATACTCAGCTCAAGATGCACGTCTTATGCTTTATTTTAATGATGTAGCATTGCTATTCTATTCAGATTATTTCCAGAGACTGTGGCCAGCGGTCAGGAAGGACAGATGTCCCACTGCATTCGTGCTCTGGCTTCATTGAAAAGGTCAGCTCCACTGTCCCAGAATAGCCTGTCTGTGTCTCAGGAAAGGGAGAGGTTTCTGAAAGATTCAGGATCCAGCAGAGAACTGATCAACTGAATTGTGTACTGGGTAAGTACACCACCCTGGAAGAGTTTGTCCTGCTTACCCTGTGCTCACAAGGACAGATTCTGTATGTGCATATGTACTCTGTGGATCTTTTTCATAGTATGTGGTGAAAGATTTCAGGCATAAGTTAGGGTGGTTAAATAAGAGGTGATTATGTATTCATCCGTGTACTGAGAAAGGGGTGCTACTGGCTACCTAAAGAAGGTGAGAGGTCTTTCCTGCTTACAGGAGAAGAACAATTATTCTTTTGATGTTCTTAGTATGAACCATAAAATAACAATTCACAATAGACAAGCAGAAAAAGGAGCCACCAAAAAGTGAATTATGTTGCCAAAATCTCCATGACAAGATAACGGCAGAAAAGGGTCATAAAACACCCACCATGCAGAATTCTCCTTATTCTCCACCAGCAAAACTTTTGTATTACATTACCTTTGTTGTGGGCACACAGTACACTCAATCTCAGTGAAATTGCAGTTTCCTCCTTAAGACTGTATTTCATGCAGGCACAGCAATAAAACGAAATAACCCTCAGATCATGGAAGTTAGAACAGATTACTTTTATGAAGCTAATGAGTAACTGTTCTAATTGTTACCTTGCATACATTGTTTTGAATGTTTTCATACACACTATGGTATAAAAATTAATCTCTGGAAGCTCTTGAAAAACTAATTTGTCATAAATTAAAATAATAGTAATTTAATAACAATAAAACTACACTGAATTAATAATGAACTTAATGAAATAATATTGAATACAAGAAGATATTAATATTGTTTTCACGACAGGTTCATCAGTCTTTTTCCCTGGAATGAACGAATGCTTATTACCCATGAAATGGGCATGTCATGCTTCCTCATCAATATGATTCCAAACCCATGTGAGAAAACTCAGGTTAAAGTTTAACCTCAGGTTTAAGAGGTTCATCTTGTCTTGGTGTTCATTTTATCATTATTTTCTGTGCTCACACAGACAGGAATTATGCAATAGTAAGTGGATATAATACCAATTTATTTGTTGCCTATATGTTGACTAGCATCAGACTGCTCACAATGCTCTAAGTGCAATTAGTCATCAGTTTACAAGAAAAACATTCTGCCTGATGGGAAACAAAGTAATCTGGGCTTGATTTGTAGACTTGCAGATTGCTTCTGTGACATTATCTAAGTTGGTCATTCTGGACTTTTACTTCCCTGACCATGAAGTTTTTTCTCTACCTCATTGGCACATTGAAATTATACCTATTCTGGGCAAGCCTATGAAGTAATAAAGCCCTATGCTGCATTTGAAGTGATGATCTATAAGTAATCTATCTATTAATGTGAAGTATTAGGTAGTCCAATCATGTACAGGTAATACCAATAGTGGTTCCAGAGTTCACTCTACAGTGGGATCCAGACATTATTCCCCTATAGTTCAAAAATCACTGTATTACTTCAGTACTTACCTAATTGTCTCTCAAGTCAGCCAAAATTATAGCACAGGTAGTTGTATATTCTTGCACGTTTCAGCAAAGCTATGTGTCATTAATATTCTGGAAAGGAACCCTAAAACTAATGGATTCCTTCCTCTTTTCTGCTCTTTTAGGCGCAATAAAAATTGTTCTTTGCCATTTTTTCTCCATTAAATAACTTGTATGAAGCAATTTCAAGCAGGCCTCGAAGTGCTTCCTAAATTAAATGAAAGAAAAGTCCATTATTTTTTAAGTCTGTAATTGTTATGGTGTTTTCATGCACAGACCCAAAATAGTTTCTAATGGACAGTTTAGGGTAGGAGAGATAATGGTGTTTTAGTGAGGTAAGGCTGCTGGCCAAAGCAGGGTTAATTTATCAAAATAATTTTAAATGTTGTTGCCTAAAGAGTGTAACTTCCCAAATTCTCTTTAGTGAGTAGTTTTTTTTCAGAGGTTCATTACAAAACTAAGTGCATCTAGAATGCTTTGGTATTTTTATTTTTAATAAGGAACTTAAATTTTCTGGGTTATGCTCCCAAAGCAGAAACCTTAATGACCTTCATATTCTATATTTCTTTTCATAGATTATTGCGATAAGGAAACCCTTGTGTCGCGACCCACTGGCGTCTGGCTAATCCAATGGTATTCGTCGTCGCATTGTCCGTGATCAATAACTAATTATCAAAGTGGCATTTCTTTTCAAGAGCTCCTTGTTAAAAAATGGCTTTTGGCTGAGAGTGGAGGAAAAAGGTCGCCACTTTGACATCGTTGCGAGTCTTTTAAAATCCAGTGGGCCGTCCGATTGAATTACTGTCCCAAACTAATTGATATAAATTTGAACAGAAGAATGCTTGTTACTACAGAATGTCATAATGATATCCTTGGCAAGAGCATGTCAGTGGGAAAAAAAAAAAAGACCAGCATTAGTCACAAAGCATCTAGACAAGTAGCAGCACAAGACTATTAACAAAATTAACAGCAACAAAATTGTACATAAATTCCTTCTTTCCAGCCAGTCTGATCAGACATTCAAGAAAGAAAAGCATTAACATTTTCTTTTAAACTTTATCCCTTACTTTAAAACAGGATTTTAAAAAAAATTACCGGAAAAAAATGATTGCTATGTACAAAGTACTGAAACCTGATGATCAGGTGCAGAAGTCTCATTGACTCTACTGGATCTATCTGGGGTGAGTATCTATTGGGATTAAGCTTTAGTTGTTATGCAGAATTTGGCGCATGGTTTCCTTAAAGTTTTCTAAGCCTTAAAACTGTCCCTTTGAAATAGGATGACCACTAAAAAAAGGTCACCAGTTGGACTGTATAAACCACATGCCACTGAACTGGGGAAAAAAAAAACCCAAACACTTAAGATACAGTAAGAGGAGTCATAAAAATGTAGTGAGAATGGGAAAAGAATCTTGCACTATTCACGCCTGAGATTTGATGTATAGTTTTGCATGTCATTTGGAGATTACCAGCTGCAGAAATCTTGGAAAACATCTGAATTTTTGTTGCAAGGCAACTGGGCTTACAGAGGTTCTGGTTTTATTTTTGTTTTTTAGATCTGACTGTCTTCTGCTCCATGTCCTACATTTAGTCCCTGAGCTGGGAATTGCTAGGGAGTGCAGGGAGAGGTTATGTTGTAAAGGGTATATGGCATGATCTGGAAAAGGGGTACTGGAGAAGTCTTTTTGTTGGGGGCATGATTACAGGGGTTAACTCATGACAGGAATTAATTAGATGACTCTGCTAGTTATGTGGTCAAAAAAGTTGTCAAGTAGTTTGCCAAAATGTGACATTTTAGCCACAGCCAGAGCAAGTCATATGATTGTTGAGGAAGAGAGAAGAGAAAGGCATTTGTGCCTAATTGGAAACAGTGAGTTATGTGCTTTTTAATCCCTGATCTTGAAAGGCTCCAGCTGGGGTCCAGTAATGAATATCTTAGCTGCAAACTTACTGTTTTACATTTCCTAATGATAAAAAGGAGGTGTCTAATGAATTGATACAGGGACTTTCATCTCTGCAGTAGATTTGGAGATTCCATTCAGACTGTATCAATCAGCAAAATGAAGTTTTTAGTATCTGATGACTTGTCAGTAGCCTGTGCAAAACAGCCAGTCTCCACATGAGCTGTACAGTGAAACCTCAGTGCCACCTCTGAGAGGTATTTTTGGTGCAGGTTCAGCATAGGGACTCAGGAACAAATGAATTGGAGAGACAGAGCAAATTCTACTGGTGGCAGTCCTCTTGTTTAGACTGGGTTGTGGCAAATAACCATTGTAAAGACAGGTCAGTAAAACATAAATTAGATTTAATAGAAGCCTGACAGATTGTTGCTTGTGGTGGATTTATTGTTTGGATAATAAGACCACCAAGCCACATTTTCCTAGTATATTTCAAAGCCACAGAACAAAGCAGGAAACCACAAGGGTCTGAAGATTCAGATTCATGTGGTTCTGGCTACCGACGGTGAAGTCCACTTTTGCTGTCAAAGGATTTAAGGTAGTGAGATTCACTATACTTAGTTCCCACTCTGCCTTCCATATATGACTTTATGACTGTCCTCTTATGCTGGGGGCAGGAAATGCCTTGTGATGGCAAATAGCTGAGCCATCTCTGACAGACTTACATCATCACAGAATTGCTAGGAAACCTTCCTCTTGTCTTCCATGGCTGCTTTAAAGACACTTTGGGAGGCTTTCTTCTTTAACAGACCAGAGAATTCAGTCTGAAAGCCTGTCGGGTGGGTCAACCAATGTCTAGGTCAACCAGCCTTGCCCCTTAATTATTCCCTCTGGCATTGCATTCACAGGGTGATGGAAGTAGAGGCTAAATATATACCCTCTATATTTAGGCTCTCTATATATTCGGCACATATGAAACCACGTGTCTATACTGTTATTTATATTGGAATGTATGTTTGCATCACTGCATAATCTGTAGGAGGAGTTGTAATGGGTGTGATAACACTGAAAAAAACCTCCTACATATTTTCAGGTCCAACTGAAACCATAACACTGTCAGGACAAACTTATAATATCATTTAAACATTTTAGAATTGATAGAAACTCCAACAAGTAAAAGTAATTGCTCTGAAAGAATGAAAATTTTGTGACTCATTTGATATTACATGGCTTCCTTACAAAAATTACTGTAATACAAAAATCAAAGTAGCACTTACCAAGCAGATTTAAAATTAGTCAATTGATCTCAAAATCTGCTCCTGAAGAAAATTATTATTCACTAGGTTATTTAATATGGTTCCATACAGATCTACATATAACCCCAAGTTAATATTTTGGAAAAAATATAAACCTCCAAACAGAATTTTCAGATGTAAATTTGTAAATAACAATAAGAATGGGTTATTTATTTATTTTTATAGGGACTACATTGTATTATGGCAGCTGAATGTAAATGTACAGTCATGCATGTAGGAACAAGAATGTAAATTACATTTGTAATCTTGGAGAAAGGAGAACATCTGAAAAGGATGAATAGTCATGGTAGTCATAATTGAGCATGTAAGTCAATTCAAGAGAGTAAGTGAAACTTTTGGATGTGCAAGAAAGTGAACATTAAAGTGGCTTAAAAAAACCCAACAGAAACCCATTTAAACGGATTCTGATAATAGAAAAGATTTGAGATCTTGAAAATACTCTTCCTACTGAGAAATTTTAGAGAGTTTACTTAACTTGCCTGATAGAAACCTGGGATCTTACTCATGGTCTGCAAGACATTTGTAAGAGCTAACAGAAAGTTTTTCCAGTAGGTTAAAACCCAACATGATTTGAGCTAGTAGGAGCTAAAGCAAAACAATTTTTCCTTGAAATAAAGAAGTACTTTCATTTCTTCATTATTTACTGCAACATTATTATGAGAAATGTGACGAAATATTCATAAACCATTTGGAATTTCCTTTATCCCTGTCTCACATCTCTCTTAATAGCATCATTGGTAATGTCGTAGGTAAATGACTGACATTCTGCTTTATTAATTTCATAACCTCTTCTGCAAAAGTAAATACTTACCTGAATTTTAATTATGTAGTAAAACATCTAATTCTGAATCCAGCTAATTGTCTCAATGTAGCTAATATATAAATCCCTCTGAATATCTCACACCTACCTCTTCCACTTAATGCTACTCCATATGTTTCTCTGCTTGCTCTTTCTACCACAGATGCAGAGCAAAGGGCCATATGTAACTAGATCAAGTCAGGTCTCTGTCCAGAAAGGAGTTGTGACTCAGGAGTCAGAACTAATCCTACGACTGCCCTCACATAAAACATTGTATTGCCCTCCTTGTTTCAGGCCAGCTGTTGCTCCTGCTGCTGATCCACTTGATGTTTTACTGCTTTTGTTGGCACTGCTGATGTTGTGTAGGAACTGAAGTAGTGTTCCAGGCAAGTAGTTGTGCTCTACCCAGAGCATTCATGGATGAGTAGCTAGGTGGGACTGATAGAAGCATCTCCTTTCATCCTCCCCACAGCTCTTAGATAGGCCTTGAAGTTTTACTGTGGCAGTTACCACTTTAATAGCTGAACAGCTCTCAGGTTCAATGAGTCATGAGCAGGATTCTTAGCGTATGTTGGATCCTTTCTCTCCCTGCCTAAGAATCTGCAGCTAAAGGTAGAGGGAAAGAGGTCAGCAGTGGTTTTCACAATCACAATATGAAAGATTTCTCAGTACTTTTTCTAAAGTCACATTTATATAAAAATGTTTACAAACAATTTACAATCTGTGTACATGTGTACTGCTTATTTACAGCTGTAATTTTCCTTTCATTTGCAATCCATTGCTTTAGTATCATGAGTAGTAAACCTGGCTTATATTTATTCTTTTCAGATTTAATAGAGTGTTTGAAGGAAAATTGGCAACAAAACAAACCCAGCAAAAATAGTTTATAGTAGTTCTACATGCATACAGGCACACAGCTATAGCTGTCTCTGGTCTGAAAACAACTATAAAAGTTTCTAATATTATGCACTCAAGAATAGAACTAGAACTACCCTTCTTTTTAAAACAGGGAACAATGATCTCGTAGCTATTTCTGTACTACACACAGTAGTACCAACGCAACAAGTTAAGTTTTCCAGATTTTTTTGGCAAGCAGCAAATCAGCTAAGAAAGCCCAGCGCTGTGAATTTACTTCATTTGTGTACATTATAGAACTAAAAACTTGTTTTTCCATCTAAGGCAAAGTGACAAAAAACTTCTCCGAAGTGAAACAAGTTCAAGCACTCTCAGCCTGGTTCCCGTTAAACCTCATAAGAACATTGTGATTTGACATTTATCTGGCAGCCGTACATGTGAAAGCCCAGTGTAGCTGGTACACAGAGAATGGAAAGGTCTCTTTGGCACCACTGGGGATGCTTTTACCAGGTTAGGGTCAGGTGCGATGACAGCAGAGTGGAAGGAGGTAGTCTCACTTCAGTGCAGACTTAAACTATATTTGACCTCCAGGGTACCAGTGACTTACTTGGAAATTGGAAGAACGCTGTGCTGCCCTTTATAGAATTATAATTCCTTGCCATTCAAGGAAAAAAAAAAAGCAGCTAATTAAGTATACCTTATCTGATGTAACCCTCATCCAAACAGAATCAGGGATCATCCTGTTGCTGTTCTTATAAAATGTAACTGTCGGAAACAATGGTGTTGGTGGCTGCAATGTGAATGTAGACCTTAAAGAATCATGATTCCAAACTTCTTGGTGCCCTTTTCCTATCAATCAAAAAGAATCGTATGAAATAATTATTAGGCTACATAATTATTTTACAAAATAGAAGGTGTTTTTACTGCACATTTCCATTTTAGTACCAATCATTACTTCCCTGAATACTAATAACAGCGTTAAGCATTAATAGCATGTTTTAAGGTAAAGGGTCAATAGTCTAAGACCTATGAAAGAACTCTGAGCATTTGCAATGTAAAAGAAACCTTTCACAGAGAAGTGTTAAATAATAAATGCATTTCTGGAGGAAATATTATATTGTGGTCCATTTGGAGAGAAATGACAATTTATAGGACATCACTCAGCTGTCTCTGTTTAAAATATCTTTAATAATGCTATGGCTTTGCACTTAATACAGAGGTTAACAGAAAGCTTGCAGTTCTCTGCTAGAGGTCAGTACGCATTGTACTCACTGAGGGGAAACTGAGGCACGTGATGATTCAGTGCACCATTAAAAGAAAAGGGATCTGAACTACTGACTCAGTCCTCTAAGTGCAAGAAAATAGTGCCTTTTCTTTATTTCCAGCTACTAAGCCATCTTCTAATAGTTCTTTTAAAAGTATAATATGCACACAGGGGATGGTGAACTTAATCAGAAAAGGTAAAGGTACTTGAAACTTTTCTTTCAAGCTGTTTGAGGAATATGGAGGGAATAGTTTGCTATCAGTCTGAATTTCTATTTTATGCTTTCAGATATGCATTGACAGTTTTAAGGGCCAGAAGAACTGAAACCTCAAGAAACAGGCAACTCAAATCTCAAATCTTGCCCCACTGCAATCAATGAACAGACTCTTCACCAAGCAATCATCTCCTCTCATATCTCATTATGTAAATGTCCCAGATTATTCACTTTTGGGTTTACTCCAATTGTTTTTTAAGAAATAAATGGGATATGACTAATAAGGCTCCAATAAGCTAAAATTTTTCTCCATTAACTTTTTCCCTCCTCACCCGAGAAATGTGTTCCTCCAGCTAGAACAGTAGCTACAGTGAGCTATCTATTGCCTAAGAGCTTTTCTCACATAGAAGGTAGTTAGGTCTGCCCACCAGACTGCAGACCAGCAACAGGTTGAAGTAGCGCCTGCTTCTGATACAGGCACTGTCCTTCAGCCATGTATGCAGCTTGCTGATCCCATAAAAACTGAAAGAATGGGTTTAGTTGCTGCAAGAAGCAAGTTGAGGTCCTCTTGTTTCCATCATTGAATACACATACCTGAGTTCAGTATGCATGTTTTCTATGCTCTTGCAAGGCATCTCAAGCTAGGAACCTGCATACCAAGCAAGGGGATGCCTAAACTAATAACGATGGGAATAGAGAAATGGGTATGATTGAAATATTCTGGAAGTATGGAAATAACTACAGCTACTTTGGATTCATAACCCTGAGCCATCTCTTAACCTTAAATACTCAGGCCCAGTCTTAGGAGCACTAAGAAGGATTCACTGAAGTACTCATCCTGAAGGAAGAACTGCAACTTCTTCCTTACCCATGTGTGAACAGTTGCTGAGGTTAATGTGAGTTCAATTGTTAAGTGTTCCAAGTGAATCAGAGAGGTAACAACAGACGTGGCTGTCATTTGCAGGCCCAATATTCTCTCCAGAAATTGGGATGATATCTTGAACTTAGATTTCCACTTGAAAAACTGTTTATGAAAGCTTTAAGCAAAATGTGCCCTGTCTAAATCTCCTTGAATCTGGGCCCAAATCTGAATTTCACAACTTTTTGTTTCTTTTTAATGCCTAACCAGATAGTCAAAACTTAGGTTTGCAGATCACATGAAAGCCACGAATACTCTTCCAGCCAAGCAATTTATTTTCCCAGCACCCTCAATGGATAAACAAGTTTCAAGTGAGATCAAGACTACTTAGGATTCTTTCCGGTTCAGGTTAGTCTTACAGGTCTGCTCATGTTTCCCTCCAGCACCACATCTGTGTGAGTCAAGCATTACCCATCACCAGTTGTCAGTGGATTGCTGAAAGTTAGGGAGTGGAGCTGCTTTCTGGAGGAAGCTCTAACAGCAAATATGACACAGAGTCTGAGTGGAGGATTGTCTGTATCAAAGTTGTCCTGTATTCATTCCACTGTCACCAAGGGTTTTTTCTATGCATTTATTACCAGAACTTATCAAATAATGTTAGTAAGACAACGAAGCAGGTGCCTAGTCTTCTGGTTGCTGACAACAATTATTTTATAATGTTATAGAATACATATCTGACTGTTAAAGAGTTAAAGAAAAAAAATGAATCCTGTAAAAAATCAGGCCATCGTATAATGCCTCCTCATTGCTATAATGATATCAGTTGCAACAAGTCCAATGGCTGACCTCATTACAAGGGTTTAATTGCATTGTTACACAGTTTCACTTCTTCTCTCTGGCCTCTTTCTCTTTATGACAGCTTTAGAAAGGAATTTCAGCTTGAGGTCAAAGGAAATTAATTACTGCTTTCTTAATCTGTGCTCATCTACATTTAGAAAACTTGGGGCTTTTCACTAACATATTTGTGTCTCATTTCTGTATAGACCCAAAGTTATGAGACTTTTGTCCTTTGTGAAAGTGCATAAATAGCCTTTTTCATATCAGAGGCCAAATTTTTTTCATGTCATTTACAGTTGTGCACATATGGACTGGTGCCAATGGAACCAATGGAATGTCTCTGGATATACATTCACTGCAACTGAGGTAAGGCACTTGCAATGTAACTGTAAATCAGACTAAAAATTCTAGGAGGATCCTAGGTGTGAAAAAAACCCAGTAACAACAAAATTAACCCAACAACAAAAGGAAACTCAACCAAACAAGAAATTATACTTAGGATAAAAGTCAGAAAGAGGATCTTCAAAATTAATGGCAGCTAATTCTGTAGGTAGAGGGATTAAAAACATGCGTGTCTATGAGATTATTTTTTGTCTCCTACCTACCCCTTGTTTTTACTAAAGATGTCATTGATTAGTTGAGGAATATCCAGCTTATGCTGCAAGATCTCCAGTCCAAATAGCACATGAACCCAATGTGCTGGCATCAAAACAGCGAGGAAGGGGACAAAGACAGGGACACCGTAACAATAGTCCTTGGTTGAAAAGCAAAATCATGTGCAAAATGTAGTGAAATGCTGTTGTAGCATGAAATGTAAAACTAAAATCTTCTCATAAATAAGGGCCCTGATCCTGTAATTAGGTCATTTGAATTGATCCTTGCCTCTTCCATGAACTCTGACTGGTTTTGAGAAGCACTGAATTTCTTCCAAGAAGTTTTGTTAATTCACTTCTTGAGAGAGTTGCTTTGGAAGGGAAATTAGAATGAGAGATGTCTTTGGGATGATTTGGTAAATTAACTGTGAGAGGGTATGCCATGCACCAAGGATAGCCTGACAAGTAGTGCCACAGTACAAGCATGATATAGTAGTTTAAATCTATGAGAAATTGTTATGTACTATGCATGTGTAAAACAATAATAAATATATTTTTCTGCAAAATGTATTTCTTACATGTAATTTGTGATTCTGAATAGAAGCCATGGAAATTTTGACAAAGAGGAAAATCTGGTAAGTTTTGAGCCCTTTGGCATAGAACATTTAAAGTTTCACAAACCTATTTTCTATCTTTTGATCACCTTTTCCACCCACTGAAATTCCCACTACCAGAACTGTGTGCTCTTATGAGTTTATTAGTTCCTGCCTCCTTCTCCCCTTGCAAAGAGGACTGGTGATAACAAAGCTGCAGCTGCAAAGCCAGCTCATTGAATATTTTGTCCTTCATCAGTCTTGACTGAAATTTAACTGATAAATGCCTGCAGAAGGAGCAAAGTTTCATGTAAGTCACTGGTAAGCCCTTCACATGAGACATACTTGCATTAGAATGTCATTCTTGTGATTGCCTAGTTTGTAAAATTGACTGCGTAGACCTTGGGATGTTGCCACAAAACTTTATGGGGTAGAAGTTGAAAGTTTCAAGCCAGCCATCCAGAATCCTGTGTATGATTGTCTTATCCACTGTGCTGGGGATAAAGCAAGTTTGAACATACTCAAAATACTCTGGACCTTCTTCCAGGCCTAAACCTGGTTTCAGACTTCAGTTTAACCATTGTGGTTATAAGGCAAATTTGGACTTAACCATGAGTTCTGGCTCAAATAGGAAAAACAATCCACATGTAACCATAAAGTTCACCAAAATCTGATAGCTGTGATGAAAAGAGGTCCTGAACAAATCTAAACTTCTGACTCTGTATACAGCCACGAAGAGGTGTAATACTTCAGATAAATGTATCTGAACTGAAATAAATCTGAGTGCCTTGGATAACAATAGCAGAAGTTACAGCCACATGAATGTCAGTATGCAAGAGCTACTCAGCTGAGCAGCCAAAGTTGCATGGGCTTGTACTCATTCTTTCCTAAAGTTCATATTGAGAATGCTACACCAGTACTGATACTTAAGGAACTGAGATCAAAGGTAGCTCTAATCACACTCTAATTGCATTCTTAATTTTGCAAGAGACCTCCCCTTAGAAGAAGTGGGCCATGTCACTACATAGCAGCAGTCTATGAATTACTTCACTCCTTGGGACCAAGAGTTTTGGTGCATCGATTGTCCAAGATGAATGTCACATTGAGGTGTGAAAGGATTAAGTTGAAAGGCCTAGTTAACAGAGACATGGCACTGGTGACAGAATTAAGTGCTAATGATATATAACAAAATGCTATTACATGAAATAGGATCTTTTTCACCCAGTTTTTCGATTTTGTCTGATAGGACTAGTAGAACAAAATGAAAAACTATTCATCAATCAGAGGTCTGGCTAGGTCAGACACTTTGGTCAAGCAATGTAATTCCACCTACCTGCACTATAATTTATTGCAAAATTAATGCCATAACATGCAAAGCCATTGTCAGATAAAAGTAATTCTTAACCCCAGGAAAAAAAGCAAAATTTCTTTCTTTCTCTCTCTCTCTTTTTTTTGCTAACCTGACAAGATTAAACCTTTTTAATAAGTGGGGGTTTAAGGATGATTCAGTTCTAATGATTGAAAGGAGGACCTTGGCCAGGCTTTGATAGACTTTCTCAATCACTGACTAAACCAAGATATATTAAAAAGAGGAACAAAAGAGAGTGCAAGGTATTCATTTTTGTTAAAGTTTGCCTGCTTCATTAAAATGGAATGAAATCAAGCCTCAGTAGGAAGAAAAGGTTTTGATATACTCTACTTTCTCTGAGAGTTTTCAGGACAGTTTATTCTTAACCAGATTAAAATACAATAATTCACCAATTCACAGTCTTAATTGCACTGTTATGAGCCAGGGAGATTAATGGCGTATTCTTATTTTTAAAATGTTTAAAATTATAGTTTGTCATAAAAAAGGTCATTTATGTCTGGTGTTTGATTGGCCTTGATTGCTTCTGAAAATTTAATTGTTACATTAGCTGTGAAGTAATTTGTAGTTTCTAGAGGTATTCTAAGGTTTTCATTAAGTATCATACATGCCTACAGGAGGGACCAGAAAGTGAGTGAAAACTTTTAAAAAGTACTCATTGTGTCCAGAATTCATAGGAAATGCTCACAACCCATTCTTGTGAACATTATTATATCCATTCCCAGTAGGAGGAACCAAGGCAAACAGAAAGGGTCTTTCATTTCCTAGAAACTTATAGATACTCTTCTAGCTGCACCACTTTATTCCTTCCAACACAGTGTTCTGGTGTGTGGTGTATTCTGCCATGCAGTGTGAAGAGGAGCAAAATCTTGTAAAACTCTAGGGAGAGAGAAAAGGAAAGAACATCTCTCACATATCCATCTCTCTCTTGGTGTGCCTCATGCATAGTCTGAAAGATGTTGAAACAGATGAGATTATTTATCTGCTCTCTATTCCACCACTTTATTCCTCCATCTCTTTTTCATATATACAGTGAAACTGATACTGAGGTAGGATAACAGGAGGAGGTAGAGTTGTTCATTGCAGAGGATTTACCCATGTTGAGTACTGTTTGTATGGGATTGCCTGAATGAAAATAGATTTAGGAGATGGATCCTCTGAGTAGAACGAATGTGAATAGGAAGCAAAGGAAGAAGGAGCAATTGCTGTAACTATGAAGCAGCTCCAGATGTGTGTGCACATATAGGACTTCTGATTTTTCCTTATGTGTCTATTTACTCTGTAAGGTGTTCAGGTACTTTGGTGAAATAGAATGCTTTTGGGGGTTTGTCATTTATGTAAACCAATGTGAGGGGAAAAAGAGGTACACTTTAAGACAAGGAACTAAATCAGGAGTGTTATTATAATTGACAGAGAACTTATCAGGATAAAAGGCAACAAATACAGGTTACAATATGGAAATAATCAATTGGGGAATGATTTGTGACCATTTCAATGCAGGTGAGGCAACTGTAAAGAGTAGTGATCTGTGCTATATATCTAGAATAATATATTAAAAATATATAAAATTTTAAAAATATTGCAAGGATTTTCATTGACAAGTCTTCCTTTCCTGTATTGTTTCTTTTGAAACTTATACTCAAGGTTTGCAGACTACAATATCTGGCGACCTGCATAAAATTGTATAGCAGTTAGTATAGTGGTGTCATTCTATTAGCCAGACTTTGCATCTTCTCTGCTGGGAACTTCCAAGGAATTATGTTATAGTGCAAGTAATCCAGTTTTTGTTGTGGCTTTCCTATAAATATTAAGGTGTGAATCTTCAGGAATACAATCTCCACCTGTGTGTATGTATACATGGATTTGCACCTGAAGTATGGTACCTGCGAACACCCGTGGAACTAATAGTCTTCATTTTCTCTAACTAAGCCTTAGTTAGATAAAACTTCTAATACCCACATGCTGACTGCAGTTAGTTTGCTGCCAAAAAGCTCATCTAGACATGAGCACAAGTCTTTGAATTGCATTCTTGAACTTTACAGAATCTGGACAGAACTTTCAGCAACTGTACCATAATAACCTCTCATGGTTATTAAATTTTATTGATTTAAAGGTCATGTGCGAATGTCACCACTTTTTGTCGGCACAGCATTGTGATGCAGGTTTCATGCAGTTGCACCCGTTGAAAGTCTTCCTCAAATTTTCTGGGGTAGTTTAGGAAAGGTGTAAGGTACACCCTGTGCTGCCCCCAGCAGGCAGGTAAAAGTACAGGTGTTGAAAACGCCTCTTGGATGTGCCACGCTGACTGACATTCACGGTGCTTAAAAGAACTTCAACTTTGGTCATTTGTGAGAACCTTCACCCATGCAGTCCCCATGGCAGAGTAAGCTTTCTGCTTTTAGGCAGTGCCTATTTCGTCTGCTGTAAAGGCATACATGAAAAAAGGGCTAGCATTAGCCACATATCCATAAAAGCCTAGCAACCAAGAGTATTATCTTTATTCAGAAGAAGCATAGCACTTTTAAGGTTCAGAAACATATATAAAAACTGGGTTCTGAAATGGTCATTTTTCCCCTCTGCTATGCTATTATAGCGATCAGCCAAGCTTCTGCAAGGTAAATACTTTTGGAAAATAAGTGGAAATTTGCTGCAAATCAGTCCCTTTTGTGCATGGCCACAGGAGCATGTTGAAATGTTTGGACACTAATACCCATTCATTTTCTTGGCTCCATAAATAAAAGCCGCCAGCTATGTGGCGGCCGTGAAATGGTATTCTTCAGGACCCAGCAGGAAGCCCCATCCTTATTACCACTGCAGGGGGCAGGACAGGCCCAAAATAGCAAGACAACTAAATCAAGACATTTTCAATGTCTAACAAAATGACTGTGGTTTAGAGAGAAGCAAAAGGTTGGAAAAAAATTGGACAGCTTTTATACTTAGTGTAATACCTTTGTTAAAAGAGTTCAGATAAGAAAATAAGATCTTAAAAAAAAAAAAACCCAGCATAAGCATATTTCTGAATATCATTTAAAATATGTAAAGATCTTATGGAATCATAAACAGAGCATGCTGCTATCTGAAAGGACATCCTGTTCAAGTCATATTTTCCAAATGGTAGCCCATGGTTCGTAGTAAATAATGTCTTCTGGCAATATTGTTGTTTCTCAGTTTTTGATGGAACCTGAAGGTTTGAAAGGAGACATGTGAAATTTGTCAGTAAAACTGTTAAGTCTGTTTTGGTCCACAGAAAGTTAGAATGTTTATAAGGAGAAAAGGTTTTGGACAAAACCCTTGATTTTTTTCTACATGTTTATTTAGTTTGTATGGGCTTCATATACCAGGCAACATGATCCTAAATTTTGGCATAAAGACACACTGAAGGGCTTCAGTTAAAGTAAAACCTATGTTGATGCAATGTGCTGTCTTACGTAGCTGAACCGTGCTTATCTGGGGAAAGCTAAAAGTAGTTTTTAAAACTGAGCTTCTGGTAAATGGAGTATTTTAAGTGTGCAAAGAACAACTCAAGGGATACCACCTTGCTTGGGTTGATGAGGTTTTTATGAATTTGTAGTTCATAGTTGTACTCCAGAACCAGTGTGCCATTCTTTTCAACTACACCTTAATATGTGTATGGAGGAGAACTTGATTTTATTTTACTTTGTTCACTTGTGATTTTGATTACAAATTTCCTTAATCAAAGTTGAAGTAAGGAGATATGCCTCACGCATTAACATTTAAGTTGGACATATATATGTGTGTGTATACCTATAAATATATACTTATACATGCCAGTGCACACACATTTTTGAGAATTATAAGTTACCCAGGATGTCTCATTATAGAAAGAAATATTCAGATTTAGTTCCAAGAGAAAACAGCTGTTTTACCTGAACATTAAATTCACTCGCAGTGCAAAGGAGAAATTGGTAAGGTACAAAATGTCAGAGAAAAATTATTTCAGTGTATTATTGAGTATTCTATCGTAGACTAACAAAGGCTTTTGACAATAAAAATAAAGTATGAAAATGAAAAGGGGGAACCACAGTGTCAGTCCGATGCTGTCTCTACCTCCATGTTAGCCTGGGACTTGAGACTGCCATCAGACTGAAACTCCCTGGCCATTCAAATAATTTTTGTTGGCATTCTTCTAGATCAGCTTTGGAATAAGCCATGCTGTCCAAGGAAATGTGTACATGGGATAGGAGCGTCTCATATTGAAGCTCTTTCCCTGCAGGCAGAACAGGAACTGGCTGGCTCTGGCTCAGTGAACTCAGGTCTGAAGAGTAAGGTAACACAGCATGGTCCATGAGACCAAACACACTGTGTGGCAAAATGCAAAGGATTCAGAAAAAACCCTATCCTTACACTTAAACAGATGCACGTACATACAGGGGCAGTTTATAAAATCAGAACTCTGCTATAAGAAGGACCCCCAAAATTATGAAAAATGGAGTGTAATTGTTGGTTGTCTTTTCTACAGTAATTAAAAGAAACATTAAGAGGAGAACCCTGATTGTATCCTGTAAAGAGACAAGGAGGTTCCAAAAGCATTGTTATGTGTGTGAAAGCCAGAGTAGTCCATCTCCATCTGACAAAGATCTCTGCATAGGTTTATTTCACCTCCTGCCTGTGTGGCAGAGGTTTTACCGAAAGGGCAAGTTGTGCATTAAGACTGGTAGTAATCATAAATCTAATCCTTGTGCCTACGAGCACAGGCAGCCTTCTACTTCCCATTACATGAGCAACTTAAGATACACCTTTGGGGCGCCGACGGTGACTCAGATGCATAAGGCTGCTTGCTGCCCAGCTGTACTGCTCACCTTCTTGACCTCTTAGTTTAAAAAAGCAAAGACTCAACCAGTCCACAAAAGAAACTGTAGCAAAGGATACATTGGTGTCAGGACTATCATTATCATAATTGATGCTACTGAGGTAATTCAGACATTAAGCCTGTAATCTGTGCTGCTGTTTATATCTGCTTCATTTAAAAGTTACAAGGCCAAAATTCATTGAAACCAGCAGAGATTCACCCCCTTACTCATTTACATTTGGTCTGCCGAGTGCATGGAAAAAAAATCTTGCCAGATTCTTTGAAAGCTTGTATTGCAATATGACTTCCAAAATAATTAACTCTGGAAGTAGGATTTAACAAACTTATATTTGATACGTGAAAGGAATAATACCTGAAACATCTTTCTTATGCTCAGCTTTTTATGACTCAGACCTTAATGATTGCAATAAACATTAGCTTACCTAATAAAAACTCTAGTATTTCAGAGCTGGCACGCAGTATGTTAACTGCATCTGGTGTCAACTGGAACTAATTAATATTTTTATAGGTGTCTTCTATCCACTGTAGTTTAAACGGAAATATTGTGGGGTGCTTACATCAGAGCTGGAGGCAATTGAGAGCCACGGCTTGCTTTCTAGGCTGAACTGACAGCAAGTAGACCAATTTTTATAGGATTGTAAAAGCTAAATGTGGCTATGGTTCATGCAGAGAAGCACTTTCCCCCGTAGCTCTCTCAATTCAGCACTAATGCTCATGGCTTGTTTGCTGCGAGGTAGCTGGAGAGATAGACATAGGGACAGCGGACAGATAAACTGGCAAATAGCTATGCCTATACTTAGACAAAGCACACAGTGACCCAGACAAACCACACTTTTTTTCCCCCCCCTCCTTCTAAAGGCTTTAAAAATGTGCTCTATCAAGCATTTACTTGTGGTGCAGATAAGATTTATCTAACAAGACCGGGCTAAAATTAAAAAGAAAGATGAAATAGCACAAGTGGTGCTAATATGTGTTTTGAAGCGTACCAATCGGCCTAGTGCAATGTCACAGCCCTGGGCTACATTTGCAAGTGGTCGAGCATCTCCTTTTTAAAAGGTTAACCTACAAAGAGCACACAAGCCCCTCTCTATGAATATGGGCAAACACCCAGGGAGCTCCGCAACAATAAGAAAATAATGACATCAACCTGACCATGCTTAAGTACATAACATGCTGAAGGTTCACGGTTGTGTGGCCTGGAACAATAAAGGAAAAATAAAGAAGCCTGCTTGGTAGGCCCCAGCTGTTATTAGCCATGCTGTGAGATCAAGGGAAGGTATGATATGGGCTGCCATTTCAATTGAGACCAGGTTAATCTCTCAATTTGTGGAAAAGAAAAACTAAAAAAAGAAAAAAAAAAAAAGAAAAAAAAAAAGAGGGAGAGAAAGCAGTCTTCACAGTGCTACATATGGGACAAATAACAATATCCCTATTTACATAATCTGTCTTTAACCCTTTCCTAATAGAGACTTAATTTCCTAAGAGTCACAAACTGCGGATTTAATTTCCCTGCCCACCGAAATGAAATATCAAACCTCCGCTAATCGTTTCTCATTGGTGCAGCCATCATTTGCGGCTGACATCAAATGCTGCTGATGCTTACCCAGGAGGGACCGTGGGTTGCTGCTGGGGGATCAGAAATGGGTATAAGGAGCTATGGATGCCACTGTTTGTCTGTCACTAATCTGTTTCTAGCACTGGGTAAATCATTTAAAATTTGTGCTGTTGTTTACAGGCATGAATACAGCAAATAATATCAAGCACTTTCACCAAAACTCTCAATATATTGCATTTCCTGAGTAAAGCACTTCGTAGGTGAAAACCAGTTCTATTTTGTGTGACAGCACTGTGGGGAGGTGATGCAGTGACTTGATCTCATAGCTAGTTTTGAAGCGCGAGAGTCTGTATGATGAGAGCAGTGAGAGAAGTCCAGGCTCCTCTAAGGTTGCCCACAAGCCTCCCTTGGGCTCCCAGTTGAGGCAGGATTTCCAGCAAGTCTGTGGTGGAAAGCTGCTTTCCTGCACACTTGGAAAACCGAAACAGTATATCTTAGAGGGTGTAATTTATGAGATAATAGCCTAGAGGTACGGCATTATATTATACCTGTTTTATTTGTAGTTTATTATGTGTAAGCCAGTATGTCTGCACAGTCTGTGAGGCTCCCTCGGGGAGACATTTAAGGTCTCCTGACTGCTGTCCTCCATGTCAACCCTCTGGAATAAGGGGAGATTACTCCTTCCCCAAGAGCATCTGAGCATGATCACAGAAGACGAGGTAGGGGAAAAGGGACCCTGCAGCAAGGGCGAAGGCCGAGCTGCTGCTGAGGACAGGGAATAGACAGGACTCAGAGGCGGTGAAGGCACAGTGCTTCACAGGGAGCCGGGGGACTGCATGCAACTCGTCAAAATTTAGAAAGTCACCGAGCTGCTGATCTGAAAGCAAGCCTGAGGGAAAGGACCCACCTTGTAAGGACACAAGAGGCAGGGAGAGAATTTTGCTGAGTGTTTCATTCCCTTTTCTGTGTTCCTTAATTTTTGAGGATTTTTAATTGAAGAATTTCATTGTTGTTCTATCTGGTTTAAGTAAAACAAAGGCAGAGTTCTGTTCTTGGTGTGTTCCCTTTAAAGAAAAGGATGCAGGCAGAGTCATCTCAAAGCTCTGCTGACTCAGCATCACAAGTTCTAAAAGTGATTAAAAATATGGGGCTTTTTTTTTCCCAGGCACTACAATGATTTGATCAAATGAGAATATCTGTATTAAGCTGAAGTAGGGGGCAAATAACATTAAAATCCAGGTGAGCACTGTAAAATCAGCTGCTACACAACCACTTTTTGCTGAGTTACTCCAGTATCCTTTACCATTGTCAAAAGTTTCTTCCAACTGCAGTGAGTGTATTTATTCTCAATATAGGCTCTTTTTTCAGCTGTGCTCTTGCCTCAGTTTCTTAAGACTTTATATTATAGCATTTCATTGTACATGATTTAAACTTTTAACAGCTTTAACAAAAAAAAGTTTTCCCTGTGTATCCAGATTGCATTAATTTTTGTTGAAAAGTTTAAGAAAAATACTGTTTTGAGAATACGATTAAGACAAAAATTTTTTGACATATGAAACCTCCTTTAGAGGTGTTATTTGTGGAAGACTTTAAGCAGGATAGTGAACTACACTATATTCATAGGGAAGTTCCCCTTTATATATTTTTTCTGCTTTATTAAATGCTGGGGGTTTTTATTATTAAGTACCAAAATACAAAGGACTTGAAAGCAGCTGTTTGGTTCCATTTGGTTTTCAGTATTAGATTAATTAATTAAAAAACGTACTTCTGAAATTGCAAGGCCAAAGTGGTCAAACATTGGAGACTGGTTAAAACCAAAATCCTCTCCCTAGGCTCCCGAGTACTCGTTTTTCAGAACTATTCAACCCATGTTCTAGATACTCCTTCTCCAGTAAATTTACTTACCTTCTCTATGGGCTCTATAGTTCACTTCTTCACTGAACTCACAGAACCAACTTAGTCTTTCCCAGATTTATGCAGCACCTTGAGGAAAGTCTGTGTTTATGTCTTTTTGAGCTGGATGCAGTCTGTGGCTACTTTCCTTCCAAGTGCTCGTTTTGTCTGTTCTTCAATACTTTAATGTAAATGCTTTCAGATTATAATGCAAAACTTCCAGATGCAGAGTCTAAATTTTCATTGCATATGTTATCAGCAGGGAACATCATGGAGTTCAAGTGCTTGAATGAGTGCTGTGTGTTACCTGTAATGTAAAAGGAATAGCAGAAATCACATCCTAATTAACCATAATATTCTTGCACAGACGAAAATAAATCTATAACCTACTTCTTTCCTACTCACTAACTCTTGCAAGGAGGAAGATGTGGTCCCAAATAGTGTGCCTGCACATGCTGTCATGGAAACATATGGCATGTCTTCCTTTACCATTGTAATGTAAGGAGTAGGTTCTGGACCTTTATTATAAATTTATGCACAGAGGATCATTAGAATACATTTATTTTGTTGAAAAATAGTTGCCTGCACACACTAAATCATACCTTATTTTATTCACACAGCACTTAACAGCACTGCAGCCAGGTGTTGCAATAATAGAGTTACATCAAGTAGCTTGGTGGTTCAGTTGGGAGAAGCATCCAAAAGTTCAGATACTTATCTGGAACCCTCCCAAACCATGCTGGTCTGGAAACTGAACTAAAACAATGTCACTAAAAAAGCTGCCTTGTAGAGCCATGCCTTTTTTCTGTTTTGGAAAGTACCTTAAGGTGTGGAAGTTTGTGTACTTGCAAATAATTATGTAATGTGTTATTTACTCAAAGGTAAGTATGAAGCCAAGGATTCAGGACTTGCTGACTTTTGATACTAAGTTAGTTTGTGTTTTCTGGTCCCATTATAATCAGAAATACAGAGGGGGATATAATCAGCAGAGTAGCCTTTAAAAAAAAATCTATCAGAAAATAAGAAAACATAACTTATTGCTTTTTACTAGTTTCTCAAATTCATTCTTAGTAAATCAGTCTTTGTTTTATGATTCTTAGCTCCTCATATAGAAAATACATGATTTGAAAGGACAGTAAACTGAAAGGAGAAGAGAGTAAATCAGATTTTGGCAAGCCCAGTGTTTTATTGACAGCAACAAACAGGCTCTTATCTCTCATTTCTGTATCTATGAGGCTTTTGGCTGCATCTGAAGACAAAAGTTTTGGCTTTCCTGAACTTATGAAAATTAAAGTTCTGGCAGTAGAACTGCCCAAATACTTCCTAACTGATGAAATCCATCGCCTAAAGACAGCAATGGTCCAGCAGGTGTGTTCAGAAGAGACCCCAGTGCTGACTCTGTGGTCTTCAGGCTGCATCTCCTTGTAATGAAGCTGTGGTCACAAGCAATAGTGACACAAGCCATACTTTGGAACCCTCAGCCTATGGCTTTGACCAGGAAATTTTGCTGGTGCAAGATTTCAATCTGTTTATATATAATGCCATTGAATTTGTTCCTAGAATAAATAATATATTTCTCATTTTCCTGTGGGAAAGATGACTATTGTAGAGGTGAGAATACGGTGATAATTTTTTCCCTGTTTTCTCCTTGGGCTCTGTAAAAACAAGGTACTGTTGGTGCTGTGGCCAAGTGTGAGACCACCAGCTAATTTTGCATAGCCCACTGAACAGTTAGATGGGAATTGCTCTTCAGGGTGTTCTCTTTGACAATAAACACAAGCCTCAAGTCTGTGTTTGGCTGCAGTTCAAAAAAATTACTAAGGAATCCTACACACTTATGTATATGAATACAAGCAACTGCACATTCCCATACAGTAAGCTTGCAACCACAGTTATTAACATTTTTAAATGAGTAAATGCAAATAAAATGACTGAGTAATACATGTTATGTTAAGATCAGCTATATGAAAAGCAAAAGGATTAAAAGTTAATTTCATCCTTTTTAATTCAAGGGACATATAAATGGCATTCTGGGTAGAGTCAACTCCTCTTTTATCAGTCCTTTGATGCTTCTTTCTCACTGATTCAGTTGTTCAAATGCTACCTACATAATAAAATCCTGAGTTAATTTACTAAGATTTTACACCAGTGCAAATGAAAGAAGGGAAAGTGCTAAACAAGGCAATTAGCACTCTGTTTAGTGCACTCCCAAAATAAATGTAGGCAATTTACAATTTGGCAAATGGCACTCCATCCGGATCCAAGTCATTTCAGCCTAAGGGGTTGGTGCAGTTCATTAGGGGTGAAGGGAAAGGGTCTTTGTTTTGCTTTGCTTTTTAACTATATGTATATATATACACACATACAAATACACACGTTGCTATTAAGGTCCACCCTGTTTTATAGTGCAGCAACAGATGTGACCCCTCCTGGGTTTATTAGGATTTCTGGTGGAAAAATGTCAAGCTCTATGCTCACACTGTCCACATAAATGACCTCATTTATGGTGATAATGCTCTTTCCAGAGTGAGGGATTCCAAAACTGGCAACTCACTGATAACCTCCTTTGTGGCTTTCTTGCCATGATGGTTTTCTGTGTACTTACATGTTTATTATCACTGGAGCTGTTCAGATCAGATCCATGAACCTGGGAATGTCCTGAGTGAAATGATAAGATAAAGCACTCTGCAACTACAACTGACTCTCTCTTTAATTGACAGGAAGACTGCACTATGACTTCCATGTTTATTCTTGTAAGCTCCTTATTAATACAAAAATAATAGCTGTTATTAATGCAGAATCACAGCCAGCATTAATATTTAAGATGTAAGAATGAAGGAGGTTAAATACGTGTTTATATTAGTTTTAAACAAAGAGCTTTGCAAAACAGTTAAGGCAAGTAATGATGACCATATCCACAGAGAGAGTATGCAGTGTGAAATACCTGCTATGTTTTGGGGTTTAAATACATATTCTTAGTGGGATAAAGGTCTTTGATTAGTCTCCTGCTTTTTCATGCCATTGTCTCTCTGAATTGCTACTGCTTCTGGTGAAGGAGAATACAGATTAAGATTCTAAACAAAATATGCAATATGCTATGATATTAGCACCAATTTCTTTTTTTGTTTATTCAGTCTGTAGAGCTCTTTTATATGATAGATCATAAGGTAAAAGCATTCTTTTGTGCCCTCTAGCTGCTGGTTGCACAAATGAAAGAAAGAGGGAGAAAACAACCCTGTGATTATTAAATTCTCCTCATCTTTAGGGTTAAGTACCCTGGCTAATAAAGATCTCTCATGAGGATAAAGTTTCTTTCTTGGCAATGTCACATCCATTTAAGTAAAAATCATTTGGATGCTTTCAGATATTCAAGCTGTTACCTTTACATAAAGCATCTATACCAATTCTTTGTATTGTTTTTATCCTCTGAGAAAGCCTGACATTGCATTTCTTGGTTAAGCAAACCTCCCACTGAGGGTAGGCTGTGGGATTGGGCCCTTTTGTGCTATAGAAATCCCTCTCTATTTCACAAGAAGGAAAAAAAATCCTTGTACGTTCATGTAAAAATGCAAGAACTATTTTATATCATTAAATACGCTATTTCAGGCTGTGACAATTCAGCCTGATCATTGTACTGAACAATCAAGTCCTTTGATTTCAGACTCATTTTTGTTAGCATCACATTTGCTGCTGATCTTTGTACCCTCGTATTCCAAACGGTTTCGTTCTCTTTGCTAACATATTCTAAAACATTTCTGAAGACGAATAATTAAGTTTCTGCATTGTTTCAGATTATAAATCATTACAGGGTTTTTTTTTTCTTAAATTGTTCTCTGAACATCCTCATCCCCCAAAACCTATTGCATATGCCTAACGTCTTTGAAAAACATTATAGGCCAAAACACTGCTGGTCGTCTCTCTGTTTCCATTTGGGTATATGCAAATTTGTGTGTGTGTGGGCTTAATTCACAGCAAAAAAGGATCTGATTTAGACAGTGAGAAGAACTTAATAACTTGTAGGCACAGTAAAGCACGGGTATGGATTGCCAAGGGCTGTGTAGAGTCTCTGCTGCTGGAGGTTTTCAACAAAGAGGTCGGACAAACATGTGTCAGGAATAGTTCAGGTATCTGATCCTGCCTTGAGGCAGGTATGCAATATAGATGGTCTCTCCAGGTCCTTTTCAGCTAGGTATTTTTATGATTCAGTGCTCCTGCACTTTGCAGGTGAAACTCTGCCAATGCTTGAATTGCATTGCCATGGGTAGAGCTGTTCCTTCCCCTAAAGGCCATACCTACGTTTTGGAGACAGTGAATGCTACTGATGCCCATCCCCTCCCACTCTGCGGAAGAGAAGGAGGTTTATCAGCCTCCAGGCAGTCTGTCAGCAGGCTGTTCTCATCAGCCATAAGTTTAGCGTACCTCCTCACCCCTGCTCATGATCTATTTAGGTGGGCATTCTCCTTCTCAGCGCTGAACCTTACATAATGCCAAATGAAGCAGTCATTGCTGAACTGTGTGTAATACAATAACATTCAAAACATATCTGAATCTCATTCACATCTCAGAAATGAAAAGGGAAAAGCCCTTTCTCTTGGCATCAAACATTAGATGTTATTTTTTTTTTGTTGTTGTTATATTCTCGTTATTTCATCAAAGTTGGGATCGTAGAGGAATACCTGTGATCTGTCTTTGTCCCTGTGATACACATGCATCTTTTCTATTCCTGTCTACAGACTAAATAACACTAGGAAAGGACCATGCAAGATCAAAAGGAGGAACATAACTTCTGAAGAAACTGTTTTGCTCTGCTTCGGATTTTCCCAATATCATCAATTCTTTGTTTTGAATACATTTTTTTTTCCTGCTAAAGGAAGAAGAAATATACTCCAAGCCAGTCTTGTGTTACAGCTTCTTTACCTTTGTCTGCCTAACTCAGCTGGTATTTAATTGGTCAGCAATAGGAGGGAAGTCTCCTTTGAGGTAATGAATATTGACTGTTTATGTTGAAATGTCACTGTGAAAAGAAAGCCCAGCACCAAAGAGGCGGAACTCAGTGTGAGAGTTTCAGACACAAAGGAGACACCAGCAAAGCACAGGCATTGAAAAGCAAAGCAGCTGAAATTCAAAGAAAAGATGAAACAGAAATGGTCTACATGTGTGGGAATTTTAAGCTGTCAGTTGACAGGTGAAAAAGTCATTATTCCACCTGTTAGAACTAAGTGTAATTGCTTGTTTTTCCTAAAATAACACAGGGGCCGTGACTCATAATTTTTTTAATTGAAAATTCGTTTAAACTTATTTGCAAATACTTTACTTTTTCTTTCAAGGTAAGTGGATTAAACTCATTAGCCAATTGCTCTGCCTCAGACAAGCTGGAAAGAAGGTACTGCATTTTTCCGTGCTGTATCGGGTATTAGATAATCGAATCTGGTATTCAACCACCTTTTTTTCTTGTAAAGCAGCTTGAATAGTAACTTTAGAGTTCAACATGCAAGCTTATCAACTGTTCTATAGCATGCATTGATTTAGAATGAATAAAGGCCGTTCTCCAGCAAACAATCTTAGCGTCAGTCCGCTGCATGATGTACGGCCTGGAAGTTTTCACTGTTGCATAAATGCCTTCCTTTGTTCCCAGTTGCGTAATAAGGAACTACAGTGCCTGTATGAGATTCTGATATATTTCAAGCCCTTTTTTTAATCTAGATGGCATGGAGAAGGCAACCAGCAGATTTGTGGGCTCCATAATTGAGTTTTGATTCTTGAACCCACTGTTCTTTCACCTCTGTCATTTTTTGTGGTGACCTCTAGGGAACTTTGCTGAATAGTTTTTGCAAAGTTGACCCGCTGCTATGGAGTGTAACCTCTGGTTGCTCCATTTTGTCCATCTGAGTCCTTTAGAACTGAGATTTGATACACTATGAATCTTTAGTTTTAATACAAATACCAACTTTGTTGTTAGGGTAAAATTTACTATGATGTAATTTAATTTAGGTAGTATATTCGAAATCATGGATTTCAGTCAAGGACTGGGCTCATCATATTTAGTCATAGATAGTGTTTTAAACAAACAATCCATCTTATTTTTAGATCAACTCCTATTTGATTTCACAGATTCACAGAATTGTAGGGGTTGGAAGGGACCCCCAGAGATCGAGTCCAACCCCCTGCCAAAACAGGTTCCCTCGGACAGATCACACAGGTGAATTTAATACTCCACATTAGTAAATTCCACTAAGAATTTTCTGGAAATAAGGAAAAATTAAATAAGGAAAAAGCTCTTATAGGCCAGTGAGTCTAAAGCAAAATACATTGCAAACACATGCTGTTTTTTTTGGAAAAAAACCTGCTCAAAAACATAAATGAGACCATCTCAACCATACCTTTGTATTCAAAGTAATAGTTTTCTTCAGGCAGACAGGAGGATTGCAGGTATGGTGCAAATAATTCCTTCAAAAATCTGAGCCTTTATTTTCAATTCACCATTTTAGTTTTGGCACTTTAAATATTCATGTGGTGTTTTTAAAATGTTCCCTGAATCAGACAAGTACTTGAATCCAGTAGGCTTTTGTTTTTTATTTTCTCTTGGTGAATCATTGAACAGTTTTTTCAATCTGGGCCCATTCACACAATGTGTCCATCTGAGACATCCTGCAAACAGTGGGCTGCTTTAAATAGAAGAGCATCACCAGAACCTGGACTGTAAACAACAAAACATTATTAAATGAATTAAGCATGTAAGAAACATCTGCAAAGAGATGAGCTAAATTTTATTACCACTGCCATTTCTGTGCAAGTCAGCAAAGGCTTAGAAAGGTAAATGCTTGCTTTCCACAGCTAGTCAGGCTTCTCAACGAGAGGACTGCCATCTCCTGCAAAATGCATGACGAGCAGGCAGTACAGGTAGGCCTGCTTTCTGCCAGCAAAGGGTAATCTGAGTGTGTTTGGTACTCGTGTATGGTTTTGGTTGGTTGGTTGGTTTGTTTTTTCTTCCCAGAAATGGCTTTGGGGAACTGTCTGCATGTCTGAAGGGCAAGCTGCTTTCCACTTGCACTGAAAAACAACCCTCACATTACTCGAGCCTCCTAATTGGCTCTCTTGTGCTTTAAAATATATATGTACATACTTTGGGAGCAATCCAATTTAGTGGCAAATATAAAGTATTTTTACCATCTGAAATGCTGTAGCTAAACCTACGAATCAGAGCCTTTTGCATTAATTCTTTGGCTTGGAGAAATGAATGGGCTACACTAGCATCCAATATCCTCCCTTTGCTGTTTATTCCTTGTCTTTTTTTCCAAACATGTTCTTATATGCTTATTGTCTCCTTTTTTAAAATGTTTGAACTTTTCATGATTAAGGTCCTCAAAATGCTGACCTCTCCAGTACAGGCTTATTTCATATCTTGCTGGGTGGTTCCAAAATACTTAGATTTAGACTTATATTACTGTGTTTTGATTGTGTATCTCTACACAAATAGAAGATAACATCTTTAGTCACAATTCTGTGTTATGCTTGAACTCTAACCTGTGACATTCACCTAGCTCGATCTAACAAGCTTTGTGCTCCCTGTCCAGATGAAGAGTGATACTTCTTCATTAGCAAGATCAGTTTCACCTTTAAAAACCCTTTGCTTCCCGTTTGCATTAAGCCAGATTGAGATGTCTTGGGTCATTATGACATTTCGGGAGTATTCAGAAGCAAAAGAGGAAGTCATTACATCTGCAGTTCACCTGCAAAGGAGATGTCATTAAAAGAGGAAGCAAAATGAACCCCTGTCAACGTGTTAGGGCCCAAAAGGTAATTCTGCCATCATATATGGAGCAGAATATGATACAGAATCCTATTATTACTGACACCAGATAACTTGCTGGTGTAAAAGGTTCTCTTTTCCAGAAAAGTTCAGGTGATACTAAATTTATTAATGTGTCAGTTTGAGGAGACGTGATGTCATTTCTGTTGTCTGCAGGGATGAAAACTGGAGTGTCCTTGCTCCTGTCAACACACTATCATCTTAATTTCTTTTACTGTGCACCTCGTTGCCATCTGTAGAGGGGAGAGCAAGGGATGAAGGTGAAGTGTCAGGGGAGATGCCTTTTTAAGAAGAACTACTAATATTTGACATTTATCATTTTAACCTGCCTTTTTCCAAAACATGAATTTATTACATCAAAATTTCTGGTGAATGGTTGGCCTGATCCTGCCAGGATCCTGCTTGTATGAGATGAAACTTTACCTGATTGTGTAGCTTTACAGAATCAGGATTTTGCTCTTTTCTAATATTCCTCAATTCAGAAAATACACAGATGGTTCTCCTCTCCTTTCTACTTTTCTACAGCATTCCACTCCAATGTAATTGGAAAGATAGTTGAAATTTTCCTACTAGAAAAATATGTGATAGTTATGCAGAATATTGATAGAATCACATCTCTTGTTCCTAATTTAGAGTGATTAAAAGTCTGAGTCATGTACTTTATTTCAAATAATGTGGCTTTATTTTTTTGAAACTAAAACTGGTATCTTCCTGAAAGATCTTGGTTGTAGAAACAAGGTAAAACATTTGTCTGCTTTTAACAAATAAATGAATCATTCTTCACGCTCTTCACACAATGTTGCACAAGAAACACTTTCATCCTGAAGCATTTTCTCTACTTTCTGTATCTGAAGATACAGAATAGCTGAAGAAACTAATCTGAACATTTTTAATGAAGATGGTATTACTGAAAGGGAACCTTTTCCAGGTGAAACACATTTTATCTTGCCCACTGAATGCAATCTAGAGTTTTTGTATGAACACTGTAGTAACAGGAAATATTTTCTTTCAGTTCCAATGTGTCACATGCTGATTCTGTGCAACACATTTCAATATGGGTATTATAACAACTCATCTGATACTGATCTTAATGGATTTTTGAACTGCTAATATTTCAGATTTGAACTGCATGTACTTCAATTGATGATCTGAGCATTCCACAGATACCAGAACTAGCATGTTTACTGCCCTGCAGTTGATTGATATCTCCTAATGAAGAAAGCACCTGGAAAAATGATAAAGGAAAGTTACTAATTGGTTTAACTTAGGTCAGCCACTTCATATGTTATAAATGATGAAACTTTTAAGGATTTGCTGCTGGAAGCCATCTGCTAACTAAATAAAAATAAATTGTAATCATCAAGTTCCACACACCATTTACAGAAAGTATATTCCCAAAAAAAAATACAGCTGCTTGCCTCAAAGTAAGAGCTATGTAGGAACTCAAATGCAAAGCCCCTAATAATTGTCTATGTAATATAAAGTGTTAATCAGTTTGGTATACACAAACCTGTCAGCAGTTCTGGATCCCTTCACTATATATCAGAGAGACTACTTGTGGTCACTTTTAAGAGCTGCCAGTAGAATTTAGAATAGCAAATTATGATTTATTATTCCTTCCAGGCCATCTGATGTTTCTGTTCCCAATTCTGCTTTCCTCCCCGTCATCCTTTTTCCAGCTAAGACTGTATCAGGCTGGGAAATGGCCAGGATGTGTGTATTTCTATTGTATTGTGCATATTTTTCCAAGTCATTAAACCTTTGTTTCTTGTCTTCTCTAACCTTCTTAGTAAACTATCTAAACAACTCTCAAAGGAAAATGAGTCAATCGGGAAAGAGACAGCTGTAGTGCCAAAGCAAAAACCCCATAGAATTAGAAATAAAAATAAAAAAGGGGAAAAGCTTCCATTTCAGAAATGCAAGTACAACTTTAGGCCTTGCTCCTTTAAAGACACACTATGTTTTAATTTATTTGTACTGCCTGTGCAAGTCTATTGAATCTGAAAAGCTACTCATGTGCATAGAATTAAGCATGCTGAAGAATGTGGGAGTACTTCAAGCTACATTTTAATATGAAGAATGCTATGCAAACATAATAGAATTAAATTCTTCTTGGTTTGTAAGTTCAAAATAAAGACCTGCAGGAAATCCACGTGCTATTTTGTACATGCAAATGCCAGAAAACACATCTTTCTGTAATAAGGGCCTATACTCTTTACTCTGTTGGCATGGCAGTCCTGAGAAAAGGAAATTTCCCTCACCAGAAAGACATAGTTTCTTCCTTTGCTTGGTTGTATTACGTGCTGCAGGCATAATTTACTCTGGACCACTTAGACCAACTCAGTTTAAGCAACACTGGGCGTTTTGTCAGGGTGACAAAGGGGAATTACATTGCACCCATATATGGTAGACAATGCATGGACAACGTGTAATATTCTCTGTGGGTAAAGTTCACTTCTGGGCAGAAAGCCAACAAAAGGCTCATGCACCACTTAAGTCCCACTTAAACCCTATTTTGAAGGCTTAATAGTACATAGGCCATGTTCTGGCCTCCTGCCCAGGAGTGAATTTTACCGTGTTAGCATCCCCTCTCTGCATGCAAAGGGGGCAAAGGGGCAAAGCTTTTGTGCTGGGCAGTGAACTGATTTCTGGAAGACAACACCGGTCTCCTCTACTCCAAAGAAAGCAACAAATCCATAGAACAACCTCTATCCTGGGTTATGGCTAATCCACCTTCCCTGATGGAACCAGAGGTTATATTATACTGATAGTTCTGTCCTGTGGAGCCAGGAATCTACCGGACTATTGACACCTGGCTGGTAACAAAATTTCTCTCTGTGGCTGTCATTCACTGCTGAAGATCTTCAACTGTCCTTTTCCAGGCTTTGATTAACTTTTACCTCAGTGGTGACCATTAAGAAAATGAGAACATTTTATATCTGTCATTTCAAAGATTTCTGAAATCACTGTTCTTGTCTAGCCTTTAATGCAGAAGGGAAATAGTAATGCTTTCCATTTCAAGAGCTTGCTATAGACAATAGTCTCCAAATGACGATTCTGCTGTCGCTGAAATGGATGAGATGACCTACATGTGCAACAACATGCTACATGAATAACTTTCTGTTTTCCTTGTTAATTCATGTTTAAACATACAGTGTTACAAAGTGTATTAAATTGTTCCTAGAAAATAATTATTCGTGATTATCATTAGCTTATAGTACTTTGAACTCATATATTGCAGCGTTCTCTTCAAGACTGGGGGGTAAAGATACTACTTGTCACAGGCAGTTAGAAACAAAAATCATGAAGTACAAGACCTTGTGTTAAAGATGAACATGGGCAGTCTGCCTTACAGCTTAGGCTTTGCTTATGTTATTCCTCTTTTAAGTAATGGAAGCTCAACATGAGAGATCTCATTTTCTGTGAATGGATTCCAACCCATAATGATTAACTGGACTGGAATTCTTATTTCCTGATCAGATTTTTTTTTAAAGTGCATTTCCTTCCTAATTAGCAAGCAGAACATGGAGGACAGTAAGTATACAGTTCCTTTAATAATTAGTTTATTTTTGAAACTGAATGATTAAAACTTTAATGATTTACTTAGGATATCTTTTAGAGATCATTTAAAAGACAGAAGCTTATGCCCATTTAAAATAGAACTCCTCTCTGCAAACTGACTTTGTGTCACCAAAATACTTGCGGGGTTCTAAAAATATTTTGACACATTTTTTACTTTTCAATCGTTAGAAAAGGATTTTTTTTTTTGTACATATTCTTATTGTGTCTTCATTTCCAAAATTGTTTTTAATTAAAAAAAGACTGTTTTGTTACAATGGATGATTTGAACCCACAAAATATCCTATTGTGCTTGCGATCAAAACAAACAGGTGCACACAGCAGCATGCACGGTATGCAGCGCGATTGAGCAAGCAGTTTATGTAAAGATTTAAGCTCATCTGAACAATGTGAGTTCAAGTGATATGAATTGAAGCCAAGTATTCTGGATGAAGGGCTCAGTTCTGAGGGGCTCTGGATAGAGCCCAGAACCTGTTGGTCTTTGCAGGAGTTGTCAGCACTTTGTACCATGGAAGGGATGATCAACCTCTGTCAGGGTTGGTTTCTCAGTTTGAAATACATATGAGTGTTTATCAATAGGAGAGCTACTTTTCTATCAAAACACCACACTCCCTTCTGTCCTTGTAGGAAAAAGTCCTTCTGTTCAGATATTTGCAGAGGTTTCATAAGACAGAAAGACATGGAAACAATCTGTTAAAAGTCATATAAAGGACAGCTAAAAGTTAAGGAAGGTATCTGTGAAGTTTCAGGGTGACTCAGTTTCCTATGTGGTTGGCCTTTATGGATGATATAATTATTTTTTTCTTATTCCTGGATAGTCAATGTACCCAGTATGAAATTTTCATGGAGAAAACACACTTTACAACTGCATGGCTTTGCTTCCTACAGTCTTTGTCTTGTGAGGGTGGGAAAAAGAAGGGGACAGAGATACAGTAAAATTCTGCTCACTAGAAGGCAAAGCAACCTGTCCTTTACTGACAGTGTGTTGTGTGGCCATCTATGAATATTTCATTAATGTTGGGCTGGGGCCACTGATTCAGTTCAGACTCCCAATTAGCACTCTGCACCTAACTGTCTGTTGTTATCTCTTTTTACTCTGCTGTGATGTCTTCATTTATCTCAAGTGGATGGTTCCTTTATGTCTCACCCTTCCTACCCTTCTGCTCCCTTTCATGATACTTTGATGCCTGTAAGTTCCTTATGTCCTCATCCTGGAATGGAAGGAGCTGCTGCCAAGAGTCCCTGGGAACTCTCTGGGGAAGGAGTCCTTTGTCTTTGTCTCATTGTCCCATGGACACCAAACCATAATAGCAGTAAACATTTTGCTAACCTGGCCTGTGTGATGTTATTTCTTTTACTGGCCAAACACCCTGAATTCTCAAATGGCTGAGAAATCCCTCCATCAGCTACCCCTTAATATTCTTTCTATATGATCAGTCGCTACGTACTGTTCTGGCTCTAATCTAGATTGTAATCTCTTTTAGAAAAACCAGGAGCTTTATTGTTCTGAAAAGTGCTGTGCATGTCTATAGCACAATTTCTCTTAGTAGTAAAATTTATTCTGGTTATGTGCAGTCCAGGAGATCCAGGACAGAGCAAAAGATGACTCTTCCAGGGTCTGGACATGCAGGATGCCCCAAAAAGTGTTGCGGTGTATGGTGATAATAAGCAGCTTCACATGTTTTTGAGCTGAAATGATTTGAAACTCTGAACTAGGCTGAACTGTTTTTTTCTAAGGTATTATGAATATTTGAATCCCTGCAACTCAGGATTGATTCAGCAAATACAAACTCTTCAATCTTGAAGTGGTGTCAGAAAGCGGAAGGAAAAATACTTCCCAAGGTGAAACTCCTAAGTAAACAGTGTCATTTTCCTGAATTGACAGCTTTGTGATCCCATATTTCTACATGTTAAAACGCTTGATGGTCAAAACATAGTGACTGACTCAAAGAAGGTGAAAAAATGTCTACTTCTGATAGGCAGACTACTCATTATCTGTTAGCCTCTTAATTCTGGATGTTCATTATAAAATTCTGACTATGGATATATGTACAGGCATAGTTTTTGGCAACTGATGGCTCGGGTTTTTTTCTACTTCCATTAATTTCTACTTCTATTATCTGAGAAAATCTTATAAAGGATATGTTTATATTTATTTAGATACCTTCACATGTATGTGCATGTTGTGTGTGAAGGGTCTTTAGCATCTTCATAGAGAATGTGATGAATCTCTGTAAGAGGGTAAAATGAAGAACACTTTTTTTTTCTTGGGGAGCTGTATTGAGAGTTGTAAGCTTTATTAGATAAATTTAATCTCAGAGACATTTTGTGAATAATTCTCCATGGGCTGGTTCCTTCTGGGTCTTTGCTTTTATTTCCAGTAGTCAAAGTATTAATAGGGTTAAAGGTGCTGGCATGGTGAATTTATGGTTGACATCTCACAGTCCGTTAAAGCAAGATCACTAATGGGTGACCTTGAGGTTCGACCGTTCCAGACTCAGGAAGATCAAGTCTCAGACCCCTCCTGCAAGTGCTCTGACCTCTCCATTCTTCCCCTCTATGGCCTAACCTTTAACTCACTGATCTTTGACCAAATTATTAAGCAAACACCTGCTTAGGTCTCTGACCAAGGACTGTAGACCAGGAGAGCTACCATAATTTCATGTGAATTAGCTTTAATAATAACAATACTAGCCTAAGGAGAAAATCAGAGGGTAGATTTACAGTAAATAATCGTGCTGCTACAGAGCACATACAGAACGGGCCCTTCAACAGCTCTTACCTACAGTAAATCAATGCTAATCTATTTGACTGTGATAATAATGGCTCATCAGCAGATATAGTTTCTTTATTTGACTTGACTAGGACAATGTCTAGGTAAAATTTATTTCCTATTACTAAAGGAAGACAAAGATGAAAATGGATCCTCTGATGCCAGGGATTTCCCGTTGGTAATAATGCACAAACTGCATTAATGGTCAACATAGTTGCTAAGAGTAACTGGAACAGAAAAAAAAGGCTGAAAATTATCTGATGATGTCAAATGTTAAGACTGTGTAATGTTACCTGAGTTACAAATGGAAAGAATTGTCTGAATATCCCTGGATTTCCTTAGATTTTCTGTTCCTTTTTCAGGTCCTACAGTGTGAATTTATAAATCTGCATCATCTAAGATCAACTCCAACCTGAGTTTGAGTAGTTCCAGCATATGGATTCTTCCTAACTAAATTAACTGTGATTTTTTTTTCAGACTTTAATCACAAAAAGTAGTGGAATCGGAATTATTATACAAAATCCCAGACCCATAGCAGCCCAGCACAATTTACTAAATAGAGATTTTTCAGTGTAAGTGAACATAGTTATGAACACATGCTTACTCTTAGCTGACTTTCTATGCCAGCTAGCAATGTATGCACACAGCTCGTGTCCCTTCACGGAGGCAACCTGCATGGGTAAGGTAGGCATTTGTAAACATAAGTGTAATGGGCCTATGCAAAGTCCATCTTCTAACTCTTGTCTTTAAAAAGAACTATGAAGATAGTTTGTTGTTGCAGGATGGATGTAACATTTAGCAGTGCTAATAGGAGAGCAAAATTAGATGAATTGGATGAGGATTGGTTATAAAATTAAGCGAGGTTGCTTGAAAGACATACAACTTTAACTGTATAAATCAGTTACGTGTTACCCCTTCTGAAAGTCAGGTTGTTTTAATACTGATCTAAAGCCTGCTAGAGTTGGAGGGGTTTTATTGACTGTGGGGCATTGTATCAGGTCTGTATTTCCCCACGTATGCAGAACTACTGAAAAATTTCTCCTTTTCTAATTTTGAACATGCTTTTATGTGGGTTTTAACCAAATGAAGAAGAAATACGAATATCATTGGTCTAAATAATACTTGCAAAATTAAATGGTAACTGTATTTATCTTTTGTTCTCTTGAACATCTGTCTTTCTATGTTACTTTGTGATGTTTTGATTGGTATTCCAGGATATTGGTTGTCCTTCCTGAAGATATATGGTTATATTTTCATTAGTAGAATAAAATCTAGCTAACAATATTGTGAATGAAATTAAAGGCAACTTAATATAAACCCATCTGCTGCCTGCAAAACAGTATCAAATGTTTGTTTGATCAATACATAGTTTCCTGTGTACGCTGTTATTCAGATTGACTGTCCAAGTTTAAACTGATTTACATAGATTATTATTTTCCATTCCCTGACTAGATTAGTTGTCAGATTAAACCTGATACAGTTGGCTAAATAATGTCATGGAGTACTTGAAAACATATGTACTTTGCTTGTTATAGGTATTTATGCCCAGAGAGACCTACAGAAGACATCTAGAAAAGTGTTAGTCACATACCTAGGAGTCTGTTGCAGAAATCCTGTGCTGGATGGTACTGTGTTCTTAAGCAAAATTGGTGACTTTTGTGGAGAAAAGAAATGGAATTACTAACGGTGAGGTATTGGTTTGAGGGAAGAAGTAAGTTAAAAGATAATCAATATTCAGTAAAAACTTACAAAGCAAAGACTGTAGAGAGTAAATGAGTTCTAAAACGATGTTTATTTGAATGCTCTTGCTTTACATAGCCATTAATTAGTGAAACACAAACCCAGATGATTACAGAACAACAGAGCTGTTTAGTTAAACACATCGCCTGCTTCTTTTCTTATCTATCAGTATACAAGGTCAAATTTTACTGGGATTTACACAAATGCAGTGTCACTGAACCCATTTGCTGCCCTCAGTCATACCTGGCAGTTCCACAGATGATGAATTTTTCCATTTCAAGAAAAAATACACCTGATTGAGATCTTGACTGAAAGCCCATTAGAATCAGTGGAAGTCTTTCCTTTGACCACAGTGAGCTTTGAATCAAACCTTATAAAGTTGTGGAACATCAACGAGATGTTTTGCCTCACATCAATCTGTACTATGATACACATTATGTTTGTATTTTATTAAAATAAAACCAGTTCATTTCACATTTTTTGCTGTACATTTAGCAGAGAATTATGTTAGCAGTGCTTAAGATGGATCAGAACTGGATTGTCGCTACCTTGGAAGTTACACAAATATTGGAAAATTACTAGTCCATAAAGATTTCAAATATTTCAATTTTTTTTCCCATAAATTACAGGAATTCCACTCTGTTTAGAAATAAAAGGGACAATTTATCAACATAAAAATTAAAGAAGTCAGGTTCATATATGAGTTTATTACTAATTTTTAATGTAGATGTGGGCAAGTTTTACTGGCATGTGCTGTCGATGCTTTCTTACTTATATCCTCTTGATGCATAAAGTGGCTAAATATATAAAACCTGAAAATTTGTGTGTGTTAGGAGACATGTTAATGAGAGGTTTTCTTACAATAAGAATGGAAAATAAAAATGTTTTTGCCTTTTTTCATACCTGCTTCTAGTGGTAAAATTTTACATTCTGTATAAGATTGGAATACATTTAAAATATAACATTATAAACCAAAGAAATAGAATGTAATTTTAGTTGAAGAATGAACTAATTTTGTGTTTATTGATAATTCAAAGAGAGAATTGTTTTAAAAGATCACTGCAGGTAATGTCAAAAGGAAAGTAGTTGCTCTGGCATATGTAAAACTGGAAAGCGAGGGTATTCCTGAAAGGGGAATGCACATCCGTCAAAGGCATCAATAAATAAAGCTCTTTTTCATATGTAAATGGAAATTTCTAAAGTAAAGAAGGTATTGTTTTATAAATAGTGAGATAATATTCTTGAAAAAGGTTACCAGTGATTACATAAGTTATCTCTTCCATAAAGAAATTTAGAGCTCATAGTTGCTCTTTTCATTAAAAAGGCTTTTCATCTAGTCTCATGCAGAAAGCCAAGCTCTGCATTTTAATTAGAGATAATAAATAATCATATCACTTAGGAAACTGAAACTATTAAAATCTTTTTGTGACACTGTATAGCTACATATCTCTCTAAATATACAGGTATACACATTCAGCTTTTTGATTCACAGATCACATTAAAGGAGATAATATAATACTTAGATAAATGTGAATGATATTCAGGGCTTTTTGACAAAGGGCAAAATACCTTTATATGCCTGCAGTAGAATAAAATATTTTAAAAACTGACCAGCCTGCCTGGACAAAATATTAAATGACCTCAGTATAAAGGCAAATAAAGACAAAAACACCACCTTTGTGCCACCACCACCCCCCAAAAAAAAATTACTAAACTAAGGAAATATCAGGTGACTAGTTTTTAATGGGGAATATGCTCCCCTTAATGTTAGCAAACTTTGGATGAAGCCCTGTTGGGGCAAGACTATGGTACTGGTTTAATGCAGGTACATTAGCTCTAAAGGCAACATTGGAACCATCTCTCTCCTTCAATCTCCTGAGCACAAATTCCTCTTTTCTTTTTTTTCTTAATATCACACACAGGGGCATCTTCTCTGCAGGAAATTAGTGCACCAGAGTCAAGGGCAGAAAAAAATGCAGAGACAGACTTCCCCAACTTATACACCCCACAGGGACCAGCTGACGTTGAAAAAGCAGAGAAGTGAGCCATTAAAGTACGGTTTGGGATTGACACTGACCTAGGCCCTGCCATCCGGCATTGTCCTGCCATCTGCACAGACGTGAACTTTGCCTCTAAAATTTGGCTTCTCAATTAACATGTCCAGCTGGGGGGAGAATTCCGTCATTTGCCTAATATCATTATTGCCACTGCTATGACATATTAATATTAAAAATATATGTGAACAGATCAAGGATTTGCTTAAGCACTTCTCGTTTTATTTCACATAATAGGCAGGAGGTGAAAGAAGACACAATATAATTTGAAAAGCATAACCCTGATTAGGCAGCGATTGGTACACAGCTAGAGCTTACATTTAAAAACATTTTCATTATTAGCAGCCCCTGTCAAATACAATTCTTCTTTTTTTTCTCTGTTGTGCAACTAGATACAGGGTCATGTGATGTTTTGAGTTTTCAGTAAGCAGAAAATGAGTTATATCTTTCCAAGTTATTTGCAGAATAGACATTTTAGATGGTATTTTTGCTGGTAGATGTTATTTTTAATTGATGATTTTGTGAGAGCTACATGCAGGCTTCAGTTGCATCCTTATGATATGGTGAAATCGGTGATTTCTCTGAAAGCTGGATTAGGCCTTAGGTTAATGAATGAGACCTGGGAGTTGGTAGATTGGCGATAGAGTGTCTTTGTAAAGCTTGGCACGATGCAGCTTCTCCTCAGCTCAAAGATGCTCTAAATGGACAACTAATAATAACTTTATTTCCAGTCCCACTGGAGAAAATAACATGTTTTCCATAGCCTCTCCATCATTTTCTGCCTTCAAAAAATGCTTCTAACATGAAGAAGTCACCTTCAAAATGTTCATATTCTGTCTGCCTCCAAGTCCTGGGCTGTTTTAAGCCTTGAGCTTCTAAATGTTTGTGTACTTGCTCATTTTTTATTCCTCAGAGTAATCACATTGAACTTGCAACAACTTGAGAGTAAATCTAAACCTACCAATAACTGAACACGTCTCTAAAATCCACAAGCTCCTTTGAAAAGTATGCCCTTAAAACATTTGTTAAAGGTGGGAATTTACAGAAACATCTTAGTTGCTAGAGCATACAAACATCAGTGGTTTTTAATACGCCCCCAAAGTACCGAATTCACACAAGGACTTCTAAACACACACCAACTATTCCTTTTCCTACAATATGGAGTTCTTCTCAGGTGTTTCCTCATGACTCCTGAAGTCAAGGGTAAATTACTTCTCTGTTATAATGAGGCCTTTTGGTGCTAGGTGAAATGGTGCAAGTTTCCGGGTGCTAATATGAGCCATTCAATTGAATTTAATTATTCCTGGTTTTGTCTTAAATCAGTGTCAGAATAACACATAGAGTAGAACTGAGACTTCCATCAACAAAAGTTTCTGAGAATTAGTTTCTTTAAATGTATCATGTACTTTTATCATTACAAAATAGGACTGTGCTGTCCCTCATTGAAATACGCTTGTCTCTGATTTGATCTTAAATGAAAGAAGTGCTACATCCTTATATTCTAGATGGAGTGGAGGACCTAACTTATGGCAGCTCCTCTGTCTGTTAACCCCAAAGCAATGGAACTATTCCAAACATTTTCCCATGCAGTGCATTAGTGACACTGTAACTTCTTCTCAGAGCATTTTTAACCCTGTCTAATGCGAAGTATAAATAGAAAAACCAAACAAAAACAAACCATCAGCAGAGTAGCAGCAGGAAGTGAATACCTCTAAGATATTAGTTATAGAAAGCTGTTTCTCCAAACTAGCTGTAGGCTCTTGAAAGTTCAGAGTGCTGCTGAGCACATCAGGTCAGAGGCTGCGAGGAGACCAGAACAGTTGATAAACATGTGACACATTCCTACCAAGGCAGTTTGTACCTCTGGGGTGTTTGTGTGGCCTTTTGTAACTTGAGTGTTTCAAGCTGCTTTTAAACCTTGCCTTAAATATGTTGGATTTGCTGCTGGATCTCCTCTGTAAACTTGTCCCACTGAAGAAGTTGTTGGGTGGACCAGTGGTGACAAGTCTGAGTGATCTGCCGCTGGCATAGAGGTAGCTCTGGGAGGAAGATACTGATTTTTTTCAGAGGTCTGAAGGCTGGAGGTGTCCTCAGACATCACTCTCATCCCCTCCAAGATCTCTTTCCCAGTCTCAGTAAGAACAAATTTACCAGAAATGCTTCAAGCTTGGTTTTACAGCATTTGCAGCTCTTTTCTCCCTCCAGTGTTTTTTTTTTTTCTTTGGGAGGTAGATGATATCCCTCTGTTGCTGGGTTTATTTCCCCTTGTGGAAAATAAATCTGTTTTCAGAAACGCTTCAAATACTTTCCTGTGAGCAATTCTGTCTTCTGTCTTATGCCCCAAAGGCACCCTGAGCTGAGCTGATTTAAGGATTTTGAAGGAGGACACTGGAAATGATGATATACAATATAACTCTGAGGCACCTTCTTACGCATAAACTAAAAATGGATTATGGATTTTATTCTTTACTCTCACTTCATCTTTCCAAATGGCTGATTACAATTTTCATCTGTTTATTTCAACATCATGTAGTGGGCAAGAAGAAGAAATGTACATCCTATTTCTGTTCCCAGCTTCTATTAGTTACAATAGGATTGTGATCACACCATTAAGGTCCATACTTCAGCGCTATCCAGGAGTTGGTCTGGGTTTTGGTACCTGTGTTGACTCATGCAGCCTGTTCCTCAGAGGGTTTGAGCATCACTAAATGCATCTGAAGCTGAGCCCAGGACTTCTAAAAGTTTCTTCCATCTCTATTGTATATATAAAGCAAAAATGACTAGAAATTTCTGGAAATGTAATTTGTACATATTTGCTGGTCCCATTTACCATGTGAAAATGGATCCCAAATAATTTTATCGACACAGGTGTTTTATGCTTAAAAATGATTCGAAAAGTATTTAGGATTACCAATAGTTGGTTGATATTTCATCTTACTACAGTCTTGGATCTTAGGACACAGAAAATTTTGGAATATGAGTCATATCTTTAGTTTTATATAAACTCTATTTCCTAGTCATCAAGGCAATTCTCCAATAAATCAGATAGTTGCATTTAGTCTCTCCAAGTACTTAAAGGTAGCGCTGTGGTTAGTAGACCTTGGCTCAGAATGCTGTAAATTCTTTTACAATATCCATTACAAATGAGTTACCAATGTTTTCTGTAGATATTTATGCTAAACCTTCTGGAATGTTGTGGGATAAGCAGCACAATGACAAAAACACAAGTGGAGAAATGAGACCATCAGAATTACAAAAAGTTACAAAAGTTAAAAGTTACAAACTGAAATCTTCTTGTGTGGATCACATCTGCAGTTGGTTCTTAGAATTTCCCAAGGGTGCTTTAGTATCTGTGGTGTATACGTTACCCTGCTGATATAAGATGAAGGCTGTTTTCTTGATTCAGAATCTCTCCTATTATCTTTTACAGCTTAGGAACAATTAACAGACCTAATTTTCAGTCCGCGCTTATTCAGCTACACTTCTGACAGTTTCAAGAGCTACAACTTCATATTTTTTCCCTCCTCTAGCACATGAACTTCTCTGCCTTGTTTTTATTAAATGGAAATGCTACATAACTATTGCAAGGAGACTCAGACTGAAACTGGACCAGAAACATTAACTAGCTCAAATGAGAAATACAAACTAAAAAGCTGTCTGTCCATTTTGGAAACATGCAGATAATGTGTATGTCACTTGAAATTCACATGCATTTGGGATCTGCAAAGAAAAGTAATATACAGCAATGATATCTTTGATCATCGAAAGACCTCAGAAACATAGGAACTGTGTCGAGTGTGGTTATCATCAACCCATTTTCTATTCCCAGTGCACAAATCATTTCATGCATTCTACAACCCAAGCCACGATGCTGGGCTTCAAAAGCAATTTCAGCAGCAAAATAAGGTGCTTTTCTTCAATTTTCAAGCCATTTGTACGAGGTTAGTGTTGTTTACCCACCTGGTACACTGATATTTACATACCCCTTTAAAGAAAATTGGTAGGTATGATTTATGGAGTACTGTAAGAGCACAATTTTCCATGTAGTGCACCTAATCTGAAAGGGCACTTGCAAAGGTCACTCTGGCCATACAAATACCAAGTCTTCTCTTTGGAATAAGTTAGGATATTCATTTTTCTTGGAAAATGTCAGCAGTACCCTACTCCAGGGGTTAGTTTATGCAGATAAATGCGTAAGCCTTTAATCTTAAGGCAAAAATACTCTACACAAATGTAAGAGAAGTCCATCTATCACTGTTAAGACCTGTAATTTGTTTTTATTTAAATCCCAAGCCAGGGCAGCCTGGGCAACAAAATTGTTAACATGGTAGCTCACATCTGAGCCAAGATTAAAGTATATAAACATACATCTGCTTTCAACCTGGGTGAACAATACACCATGTCTTCTGAAAGCCATAATCTGGATTTTGAGCATCTTCAATATCTGTTCTTGTTGTGCTACTGTGAAGTCTTGGAGTGCCTGACCCTAGCATGTTAAATTGTCCAATAAGTGCACCGTATATTTCCAGCATTTTATCTCTCAATGAAGAACAGTGACAAATGTTTTTATAATAAACACACCATAACTGAAAAAAAGATTAATTTTCCAACTTTGGACAAAAAGGACATAAGCCTAAGAATTGCTTTAAATAATTCCTGTGCTATTTTTCATATAAAATATTGATTTATTTTTTTATGTGTGGAATGCTTTATGTGGTTCCCCCCCCCCCCCCCCCCCATTTATAATGGCTCATCTTAATCATTACTGGAAGTTGTTATTGACAACAAGAAACGCTTCCATCTTGGTTGTTAATCATATCCATGTGGGAAGTTGTTTTTATAGATAGTTTTTCATGCCTCGCTTTAAATCATGTTGTGGAATATTTTATAATGAGGTGTCTCAGCTTTATTTGAGTTCTCTCAATAGCCAGAAACAAAGAATGTGATCTTAATGAGGTCTAGGAGATTTTAAAATGGAGATCATGTTGAAGTGCTTTTTAAAAGTGATGTTTCAAATGTCTAAACTGGGGAAAGTAATACATATTTTTTAAGAAAATTCTGGTCAGTACTACTGAAATTTGTCAATGTCTGCAGTATTTTATACTACATAAGGATGACAGATATAGTTGGTGAATCCAAGTTTATTGCTACTGTCATCCCACCTTTTTTTGCCTATTTAAACCAGGAAAGGGTGATGCAATATATAGACTGCTTGTGCATCCTTATTGGGCATGACCCAATTTAAGAGAGATCTGGACATTGTGCAGTTTATTACAACCATAGATGAGATGAGTGGTTCAAACAAGGTGAATCAGTGAATTGGGAAGTTCTTCAGGACTTGACGCAAGACAATGGTTTGTTTTGGAAGAGTAATTCTCTTTTATGTGTTGTAGAACATGGAAAATAGGACTTAAGGCATATTTTTATGGATTTTCATAGGATTTTCTCCTATGCACTAACCATTTTGTCTGCAAGGTAACATGCAGGAAAACCTCAGAAAGTAACCTACCTGCAAGCATAAACCTCTCATGTCCTTAGTCACCTTGGATGATATCCTGGTCCCTTAAAGTCAAGTCAGTGTACACCTATGTATGGACACTGAGATACAAACTTTGTTTAACGCTTCTCAAAATAGGGATTGACCAGTTCATAGGTTGAACCACTGTACTGGCCATGAAAATGAGTCTCTATAAGATGCTTTTAATTGCAGAGAACAAAAGGTGAATTTTTTTCTTTACAGATTTTTGGATACTGTTGCACTCATCTTTCCTTTGGTACTTACTTGATCTGTACACTGTTTCACTTAGAAGCAATGCACCCATGAAATGGAGATTAGCTGCAGTACCCGAAGCTCAATAGCTCTGTTAGCATATATTCACTAAGGTTAATTAATCTTGAAGTAGCTCAGCTGTTTCTACAGGATGCTGAGCTCCATAGCTATATTGTAAGGGAAAAAAACGGTCAGCATATATTCACAAAAGGTGTAGCCATAAGACAGAAACAATTTGGGAATTGAGGTGCAGGTAGCCTTGTTACCATAACAGACCGTAATTAGGAATAAGTGTGAACTTGTGTGAAAGCTGTGTGAAAAGGAACCCGCTCTGTTCTGAATCCTACCAGTGAACCAAAGAGCTGAAGTGATGAAAATACCAGCTTAAAAATCATTGTTTCATTTGGAATATATATAAAAATAACCCCAACAAACCACTAATGACCTTCTATATGCCTTGAAAAAAATGATGTTCCTCAGAGGGTTAGGGTTTTTTTGGTGGGGTTTTTTTTTTTTTTGATTGATCTGTTGTATTCTTTGCCTCATTAGAACAAACTCTAATATAGGGAAATAAAGACCTTCCAAAAAAAAATGTAATTCAGGTCAAAACAGTTTAGTTTTCTTTCTACTAATACCTCTGCAAATGATGTAAAAAAAAATGCTCCTGTTAGAGAATCTAAAAGTTTCACTATGGACCACGTTGAAATCTTCTGCAGCACCTCCATATTGCTATTCCACAATGTAACACAAACTGGATGAGATTCCAAACAGGCGATTAGTTTGCCATTGAAGCATAACCAATGCCTCAACTAAAACAAGCAAACAAACAGTCGAACATGTTAACATAATTTTCTATCATTTCTTTTTGATGTGGATTGGATGGAAAAAATCTGGGATGCAAGCCATGATGTAGATTTTCAGAATTGATTAGCATTTTTGGACAGTGGCAGCAATTTCTGTGGTGGTGTAATTTATTTTAAGCTAAAATTGATTAGTGGGTTGGATTTTTTTTTTTTTTTGAAAAATGTGCACCAAAATTGCTATGCAAATCAAGGTAAATGGAGCCATGAAATGATGGTAGAAACACAAACTATAGTAAAATGTTAGCTCAGTCTAGTGAAGGCCGGTCAATATTGCAGCATATGTAAAGTGGCAATGACTAGTTTTCCTCAGCTTTAGATTAGTGTCGAACGCTTCTTCCTAAGTGTAAAACAGATAGGATGTTTGTGGAAGAAAGGTTGTTTTATTCATTGTCATAACATTAATCATGGATAAATTAACTTTAATTCTAATGTGGCTGTAACATATAATTCCATAGAAATTCCATTGTAGTTTAATGTTAATGTCCACTTACTTTAATGTTTTGATGACTTTAAGAATTGTCATTGCAAATGTTCAGTCAATCCCAGCTGACTGCTAGCATAAATGGATTGTATTTTTACAGCTCTTTGACTTTCTCTCTATTTCCAATACACAAAACCAACCCCTACAGAAACTATGTTCTTTTGGTGTTATCAAACACAAACAGAAAGTTAAGGAGTGAGTCATACCAGGGCAATTCTCAAAAGAATGAGATCCTGCAAAGGTCAGCTTTTCTTGCTTGTCAATTGTTGACATTTAAGCATTTATTTCAGACGTTGCTGATAATGTTTTCTGAGATAGTGGGGAAGAATTGCTGTGGTGGTATGCAATTATGAGCATAATGAAATGCAAAAATGCAAATAAGGTGATACGTGCCAGTCCTTTGGAGTGCCTTTTGTCAGAATTGCAGGCACCATGAGACTTTGATAGATACCATGTCAGTACTCATTGCTAGAGCTGTGATATCTTTTAAAGAAGCATCTCTAACATATTATCACTGGATGCTAATTAGAAGTAACCTTTGAAGATGAAAAATCCAGAGGTCATATTCTGTAAACTCTAAAAGCAGCATTGAACTAATTGTGTCAATATCATTTTGCTGCACAAGCCAGCATTACCCTTTTTTGTGCTGCATTTATACATCAACACTGTAATATCCAGTTTGGTGATACTTAGCCTCCCTTCTGCCCCATGGACATTTTTCATGTGGCTGTATCCTGTTCATTAAGGATTCTGTGTTTTTGGGTAAACCATGCAGATATAGTCTTGCTATTGTACCTTTTTTAAAATTAGATACTATGTCTTCATAACTTGGGATAGTACTAGATCAGAGAAAGAACAGTTGGGCAGACTGGATATGATAAGCTACAAATCAGGCTGAAAATCAGAAGAGCAACTGCCATAGTACAGTAATGAAGCAGTAGGGGTAAAATGCTTTGGTAGTGTTAAGAAGGGATGTGAACTACTTTTAAATTGTTCTTTATGATGTAGTTCCCTGCAATAAGTGAGACATGAATTTGCCAAACTAGAAGGTCCGAGGTTCCTAAAAAGTGCTGTATTTTCACAGTCATGTGAACCACCTGCTATAGAGCTAACATGGAAGTAAACCAAATACATTTCATACTTTACACTAACATTATATTGGCCATGGATCATGCTGGTCTGATAACTCGGTCTTTCAAAGCAGATGCTTTAAATTCAGCATTTGAATCATTCCATTAATTTTGGCATCCACAATTGTACTGACTGGAATGACTCCCTACAAAGGGAGGCCCTCGAAAAGTTCACTGCTATTTTGGAGCCAGTATTTCAGCCCGTCAGAGAATCAGGCTCAAAAGTCTTCATGGTTATTCCACTTTACAAAATTGTATGCAGAGAATCTTTTGTTTCTTTCATAGTTTAAGTGAGCATAACCTAGGAATTATAATTAAAAAGTTGTATCCACAAGTTCTACCTGGCAGAGAAGCAAGACTCAAGCATGTGAAATGTTCAGATTTTGTCTGACTTTAGTGAGCTTGATTCACTGTTACAAATTAAAAACACATTTGAATGTCAAATCCAGAGCAGAACTGCAGGTGAATGTGAAATATAAGCAGAAAACAAAGAAATACTTTAAAACTGGCTTAATGAGTCCTTATACCTGTTAGCTCTTGTAATTCCCCTAGAATCAGGGATGAATCAGTTCCTGAAGTGATTTCTTCAAAAATTGTTTTCTGTTGCCAAGTGTTCCTCTGAAACTGAGAAGAAATTTCTGAAGAAAAACATAGTTTTCAACAGCCACTGAAAAAAGGGGCATGTTGAGCTTAATTGCATGGAATAGCTACAGCTGTCAATACTTTATTCTCTTTTGCAGCATCTAATGTATTCAGATTTTAAGTTTTTGACAAGGAAACCTTAAAAGAATTAGAATAATTTCTCTGTTTGTGGGTTGTTTTGCATACAATATATATCAGCTTTGATGTCATTTCACTAGGGAGCTAGTTGTCAATCCCTGTGTGTAGGTTTTTTTTCCCCAAAATTTTAATGTGGTTTTCTTTTATGATGCTCTCTCAGATATGAAGCTACTATACTTTGGCTACCAACTTAATCAATCCTCATTATAATTAGCCTATTACCAACTTTGTGTTGCACTCAGAATTACTTGCCCCTGGGGAATGACGCTAATAAGAAGACGAAACAGATCTCAGGCAAAACTTCTGTCTCTCACATTCCTGGCAGATGTAATTTTTAGAGTGCTATCTTTGTCACTTTTGAAATAGAACATGCTGCATTCTGAAAACTCCTTTCTTACTCTTTCATATTTGGCTGAGATGATAGGTTCTAGTCATCAGCTAAGGCTCCCATGTGCTGTGATAATGAAAGGGATAATAAGTCTTAGTGTTCCTGAAAGGTTGTTTTGCCTCTGTCGGAAAAGCTTGGCCTTAATATAAAATATCTGTTATACCAGGAATGAGCATATACCTGCTACTTTAGTCCTATTTTCTGTGGCATGTCAGTAAACTTGAGTTCACAGGACTGCTAAACTACAAAGGGCTGAAATCCTTACCAAATTCAGTGGCAAAAATCCATTTGCTACTCATGTTTGCAAAGCTTATTTACAGTTGCCTAAATAAAAGTTATGGAATTTAACTGTTTTTACTGTGATACCTTCCAGCATCCCATTTCTCTATCAAATTATGACCATGATGTTGTAATCCATTTAAGATTTCTCCTGTTTAAGGGTCACTGCTCTGTGTTATGGTCCGGAGGGCGATATGAACCAGGGCATCCTTGTGTTGGATCTGTGTCTCATCACTGTTTATTTCTAAATATGCCAGTTCAGTTCTGCTACTGAGTGTAGAGACACAAAGTCCAGCCTGTGCATCATTCTGCCAGTTTTGTTTCTCATCCAGAAAAACAGGAGCATCTGCCAGGATTGGGTTCAACAAGGATTGATTCAGTTTTGGAACTTACTGCATTTATTGGTGGTTTAATGACATTGCAGCAAGTACAATTAACATTGAAGCTTAATTCTAGACCTAAAAACTAGATTTGTATTTCTGGTGGAGGGACACACTTTTACCAAAACTCAAAAAACACCCCATAAGGGTACATTGCCTGTCTTCTTTGGTCTACCAGTCTGTCTGCACAGATTTTCTCACAGCTATAAGAAGGCTGCTGCTGATTGTTTTCCAATGAAACAGACTCCAGCCTGATCTTAGATTTAATCCCCAGTTGATTTGACATTTTTACGTGACATACAGTTTGAAGAAAAAGTCTGTACTAGTTGCAAATGGTTTGCCTCCTTCAGAAAGAGTGGGAACACTATGATTCATTTACCTTGATTACCACTGAAGCTCACAGGTATTTTTCTTATGCTGCTGCTGTTAGGATATGATAGACATGAAATCTAGAGGCAAAGTTGGTAGCCTACTCTTATCGCAAAGTGCTTAGTTTCCTGTGTTCCCTCATAGCAATACAAGGGAAAACATCATGAGAAAGCCATATTTTGATCCAGCACATTCTTTTTCATTGAGAGTACAGGGAGTTATCTCTCAGTCTGCGTTTCTTAAGAATTAGATTCTCAGTCCATGTAAGGGAGCAGAACATCTGCCTGCAACATATATGGTAACCCATTTTTTGTGGAAGGAGGTGAATGTAGAATAAATTGGTATATTTGCATTGTATGGCTGTTGTTTTAATGTCTCCCTCTTTTACTCCTAAATTTGTTTCTGAGAATAAGGGCATGTGGTCACTGTGGCACTCTGAAATTCAGTGCTCCAAATGAAAAGACAAACATCTTGAACCTACACCAAAGAATCTGAGTCAGGTCATGATAAACATGGCTTAACTTCCTCCCTGTTCAGACCAGCCTATATTTAAAAGAGCACTTATCATTCCCATCAGCTGAAAAAGTTCAGATTTTCTTTTTAATTGAGAGAGACCCCCACATCCCATGCACTCATACGAATACTTAACAGCCTTTAACATTATGTTATTTAATGTGGTCAAAGTAGCCCTTGCAAAAGGGTCATGTGACAGACTAACTTTCCCAGGATCCCACACAGGTGGAAGCAGAGGGCACAGCCCACTCCCAGGTATAAAAGCTCACACCTGGAGGTATGAGGGGGTTGTTGGGAGAGTTTTTTTGTTGTGTGTAAACTTGTGGCTCCAGCATGAAGGTAACTTTCTGGCAATTATTACTGGTGTTTTTCTCAGAGTCTAATTGTTTCCTTCAGTATCTATTTTTAATTAGCACTTATGCTATTATCACAGCTGTAAAGCTATAAGCTTTTTTAGATATTCCTTTCCTTTGTCCTCACTGCTCCATGTTTTAGTGAAAGCTTTGTGTATGTTCTGTGCTATAGTAAGACAAAAGAAGTGTCCTGCTGGCTGTCCTGGTGTTGATGCTGGTTGTAAATGGAGTTGTGAGCACCTGTGTGTGCATGTACTGGCAGTGACCCGTGTTTCTGGTGCCAGGTATTTCTACCCCTTGGTGTAGGCAGTTAGTGAATGCTGTAATTACAGTAAGCTGTTGCATCCCAATAAATATTAGGTTGTGAGCTAATTAGTCTCAGATGCCTCATGGAGGGAGAGACCCTTCTGTGCACGGTGAACAGTGATGCCCAGGGGTGGTGGTGGCTCCAGGGGTGCAAGAGGAGAGTGCTAGGCATTAGATCTTTGAAGACTTTATTTCCTCACTGGTTTCCTTGCCTTATTGTTGGGAAGGAATGAGAACACATCCTAGTCCATCCAGCTCAGATGTGGCCTGCCTGACCTGACTAATGCTGCTGGCACTGCATGAATTTCTACTTCTGGATTCTCCAGTGTAAGCAGCCAATTTATGGTTCCTTCTTCCACTGATGGGGGAAGCAGCTCTTTGTGCCCTTTATGCCCCACTCATAAAAGTCTGGACTTAATTTGGCCCATGTGAATTAGGCCTGTAAAAACAAAAGGCAGGTGATGTTTGCAACACCAGGCTGAATGAATAAATCGGCTCTATTCTTTCTTTCTGTTTTTAATATGTTAATGTGATACAGTGAGCCTAAAATAAAATCCTCATTAATGAAGGAAAAAATAAAGCGCCTCATGAACTGTATGCCACAGCTATGCATGTGACACTCCTCCACTTTATTAGCCTGCTGCTGTACCTCGCCAGTGATCTCAGCCTGCTGAGCTGGGCTGCCCATTTGTTCCCTGGGATGGGAGGGTAATTAGTTCTCCATGCTGGCTGTGTCCTGGGCCTCTCCTGAGCAGAAGCTGACAGCCATGTGTAGCATTGTGATGTGGAATACTGGTCATTAGGGACTGAGCTGAGATTACCTATCTTATTTCCTTTCTGACCTAAGGTCAGAACTGAAGCACAGTCCCTGAAGTGAAGGGCTTTTGCTTTGTACCTAACACTACCATGCTAACTAGCTCCCTCAGAGCTGGCATCTTAGGGAGACAGCATATCTGAAATAAACATCATAACTAACATGAGTGATGTGAATGCAATGGCCCTTTCCATACAGTAAAATGCTCTGTCATTTATGGTCAGTGTTACCAGGGAGGTGATGAGAGACTTCAGTATGTGTGTTTTGACGTTTCTTCTGCTAGTTGTAGTCTCTAGTCCATATTCCTCGTGCTGGTTTCATGGTGTAATTCCAAAGGAAGTAAAAAAACCACAACCAAAAAAACCCCAAAGTGCAAAAGTCAAGGCCTGTTTAATTTCTGGTGTAAGAAGAGCCTAACTAGAACTGGTATTTCCCTGATGGAGGAAATCCCAGGGTGTTACAGCTGGACAGAGTTCTGTGAGTGTAGTGAAAAGGTGTTGTGGAGCAGGATGCCTGGAGATAATATCACTGTGCCACAGCTATACTGTCTGGTGGTCAAGATTGCTGACTCTTACCTTAAGAGGTCTTCCAATGTCATGCAGCAGTGAAAGAGGCTGTAGGAGGACAGAGGTGACTAATGGAGCAAGGAGATGGCATCAGGGACCGGTGGGGAGGGGAAGGGAAAAGGATGGTAAAGTTTCTTGAAACAGTGGACCAGAGTAGCACTGAGCCTGGACTGAAGTGAGATGACTCCTCATACAAGAGCTCTCCCCTGGCTTCCACTGGACCAAAGAAAGTCCTAACTATACCATTATATATGCTATACATTTTTAGATCTTCCTACTTCTGAAATATTAAAATTAGAGTTAGATTATTAAAGAATAACTTGTAAATGAATAATCTCTTTTCCCTTCTTTTAAAGTCCTTTTTCTGTTACTGAATCTGTACAAGTGTTATAACCCAAGTATGGCAGAAACATGCATAAATAAACATAAGCATATAAATTCTAAGATTGCCTCTTAAAACTCCTAGAGCTGTAATTAAAAGCATGTTTGCTTCATTCAAATTTACATCCAGCAAATCAATATAATGCAAGATTTTAATCTTTGTGTCTATATAATTTATGCAATATGAGGTACCTGATTAGCCAACACCAGTTTAAATTCTTCATGGTATTCAGTGATTTCATAGCAGTGACTATTTTGTCACAATTCAGTATGTTATTTTACAGCTGGCTTCTACCACTGCTGGTAGGTAACTATGTGATATATAACTTGCAAGCAGTCCTGCTGTTTGTTACTGGCAATTAATTTCTCTGGTGCCTTTCTTCCATTCAGGCCAGGCCTTTATGTTCTAAATCCAGCTATTCTAATACTCCCCACTTCTGCTGTGTAGAAAAGACTCAGACTGACAGATTATCGCAGGGCAGTTAAGCATGTAATTGCTCAAATGAGTTAAAATCCCTTCAAATATCTGTCTTTGTACCTCATCACACCACTTCATGGACTCAAATATTTGACAATTGATGAAGATAAACTAAAAGGATCTTCATTAGCTACCAACCACCGTGACAAGCTTCTTTCAGCTAAAGGCTGGTGAAGTTTGGGACTTATTATCTACTTAAAAACTGCAGGAAAGCAGAAAAATACTTCAGTGTACTTTAGACTAGGGAAAACTAGAAGCTTACATGGTAGCTGGGGTCAAAGAAAACTATGGTTTGCTAATCTAGAGCTGCACTTGTTACAAGTGTGAGGTAAAATACCCGTGGAATCTTACAGGATAAAAACATAAAGGAAATATTTCAAGCTTCTGATAGCAGCAATCATCACAACCTTCCAGCTAATGGTAAATATAGTGTTCTTAATCATTAGGATGTGAGTCTGTATCAGAAATCCATTTGTCAAATGATGCCCCCTTTTTTTTTTTATTGCATTGCAGTTTCACTCATGGGAATAAAAACTTTGACTTCTAGTACAGCCACCTGGATTTCAGGCACTGTGTTTGAGGCTGCTGAACTTCACTGCACCTAATAAAGCTCTGGGCAGAGTGGGCTGGGCAGACTGTGTGCTCACATACAATGCATCTGACGATGCCTCAAGTCATCTTACATTTTGAATGCCTGAGTTTCAGGGATTTTAAAATCAGCTGATCGTGTAGAAGAGGGCTGTTGGAGCAGTGCCAGAACTACTCTTGGGTGAAATAATAGCTACATGGAGTAAGGGGGGACTAGTGTGTCAGTTGTATCCAGGGTAAATGTTGTAGGAACATATTTGTATGTGTGTACCTATACATGTATGTAGTGTATACATGCTCTATTTTCACTGTTTCTACATAACAAAAGCACAGGTTTTCTAAGTGTAAAAGTGATTTATGCCACCTGTAGATGGGTAGATACTTAATCTAACAGAAGGTGAAGTGGTATGAACAGACAATGTTGTGTTTAGTGTACAGTCTGCTGAGACAAAGCTGCACTTCAGTCATTAGTGAATGCATTTTAATGGGCTGATGGGATTTGTACTAGCTCAGTACTTTGTGTCACAGGAGTGGCAGTGGTTTGAATTAACTCTACAATGTTCTGCCCCAGCTGCAGAGAGACACAGTGATTTAGTGTAAGAGACTAAGGGTGTGTGTAGTAGATGTTTTAGGAAGTTTTGTGTTGTACAGAATTAGACCTGTACAGTAAAGTACAGAGCCATAATGTCTTGGCATAAATTAGAAACAGTAAGGATGTCTTCTTGAGACTCTTAAAAAATACATTACTATGCAGAATACTATCCCCACACAATTAGATTGCACAGTCTCATGGATTATGTGCAGGCTGCAAATAAGTCATCTATTCAAAGTTGAAGAATACTCATCCAACATGTTTGTTCTCATTTTTCTTGAAGATCAGTAGTTTGGGGCAGTGGGGTGGCATTCCATGCTATAGTTCCTCAGGGGTGTTGCTGCACTGGTTGCTCATGATATACTGTCCTTCAGGGGTGTGTGCCACAGCGTGGGTCCTCCATGGGCTGTCATCCCCTCAGGCACAGCATACCTCTATTTATGTCCTACCAACCACATCCCCTTTCCTCATTCTCCCTTGTTGTCTTCAAAACCTGCCTTTCCCGTGGCATCCTTGCAGATTAATTAATTTCCTGTGGTGAAGTCTGTTTTGCCCCTGCCAGTAATTGCTAAACTGTATCCCAACCCCTGAGTTTTATTTCCTCATTTTCAGCCCCTCCCTCTTGAGGAGGGGAGAGTGGCTGGGTGGGCCTCTGGCTGTAGTCTAAGGTTAACCCACCACAATACAGGTGCAAGCAAGGTGGATGCTCTTTAAAAGAGAAAAGTTAAAGCTTTAAACTACTCGGCAAGAATAGCTTTACTAAACCACAACAACTACAGCTCTTCCTGCAGCTCAGAGGAACAAGAAGGGAGGCATAGGACTGAAAAACTGGGAATCTAAACCCAAGGTTTTCCTCTTTAAAAATCAAAACCTAGTTACACATTGTTGTTTTATTGTTGCTTCCCAGTTATAAGGAAAGAAAGGATCAACCCACAGTTTAGTATCTCCTCAGTCCTTTCACTACTTCATTGGTGAGGCTGCACCTCGAGTACTGTGTCCAGTTCTGGGGTCCTCGTCATAAGAAGGACACTGAGGTCCTTGAACGAGTCCAGAGAAGGGCAACCAGGCTGGTAAAGGGGCTGGAGGGCAAATTATATGAGGAATGGCTGAGGGAGTTGGGGATGTTTAGTCTGGAGAAGAGGAGGCTGAGGGGGGAGACCTTATCACCACCTACAACTACCTGAAGGGGGAGGTTGTAGAGAGGTGGGCGATGGTCTCTTCAGCCAGGTGACAGGACAAGGGGGAATGGCCTCAAGGTGCACCAAGGCAGGGTCAGATTAGATATTAGAAAAAAGTTTTTTTTTTTACTGAAAAAGTTGTCAGGGCCTGGCACAGGCTGCCCAGGGAGGTGGTGAGTCACCTTCCCTGGATGTGTTCAAAAAAAGGGTAGATGAGGTACTTACAGATATGGTTTAGCTTAGGATGGGAATGGTTGGACTTGATGATCTTCAAAGGTCTTTTCCAACCTTGTGATTCTGTGATGTGGCCTCAGGGGTGTCCCATGTCCTCCTGCCCTGCCCAGGAGACACCATCAGGCACTCTCCTCCCAGGTCAGAATGGTCTGGGACAGGCTCAGGCTGGTGCCTGGCTTCCTCCACACAACACCCTCAGACTGAAACCCTGTTGTTTATACCTACTTCAGGCACTGAATTCCATCTGATGGGAGGTTGTGATGATGTTGTAGGTTATGACAGTGGGCATGTGTTACCGAAAAGGCCCAAGGAGGAAAAAATAACCGACCAACGAAAATCCTTGATTACAGTAACATTTAACTAGGTACTGGCTTCTGTCTCAACCCTTGCTACAATGTTCATTTGGAATGTTGTATGTAATATATATATAATGCTATAATATGCAGAAAGTTCCTCTACAGTGCAATTAATGTTTGAAATGGTTTCTGTGGTGATAGGAGTTGGGACAGGACCCCTTCACTGGACCTCTGTTTCTGTTAAACAAGGCAGCTCTGACAGACTTTCCTGCTACTAACTCATGGCCAAAGAAACTGAATCTTATCTGTAGTGAAACATTTATTCCATTGTTATCTGTCATCTGAAATTAAAATACAGTACTTCCCATTTCAAATGTGTTCTGAAAAGTATGATACCTGAAAAGCACTTTTGTCCTTTCAGGTGTTGGATGTTCTTTCGTGATCTTATTCACCATGTGTTTTTAAAAGTGAAACAACCCAAACCAAACCAAATCTTTTATTTTTTCCTAGGTCCTACCACACACTACTGATCTGCATGGCCAGTGTAAAACCCTCCAGTTGTTTAACTGCTTTGCACCTAGATGAAGCTTGACATCTTCTGCAAAGGAAGAATTGTGCTTGATTCCCTCTGCTCATAGTAAGTTGAACTTTAAACTTTCTATTGAAGTTAATCACACTTTCTCTCATGAGTAAAAATGTTTTTAACATGAAACAATACTCCACTGAGGTTTGACAAACTATATTTTAATTGTAATTGATTTATACCAAAAGATAAAATAAGTTAATTAGGTCATGCTATCAGAATTAGTGGCAAGGGAAATGCTCTGTACAGCTGACAAGTAAGGAGTAGGAGATGAGAGATTTTTTAAAAGGAATAGGACACTGGTGTTTTTAACCTTGTAGTGCTGAACTGAGTAATGAAAAAAGACAGAGGCAGAATATTTGCACAGGTTAAGTGTGTGGATTCTCAGTAGTATGGAGTCTAGATGGAGGTTGAATGTAGCCCAAAGAGACTTAACTGGGTCTGTCTTACTGGTATTCCTTTGTATGATATGGATGGCATTTTTTCATTTCATCAGAACATTAAAAAAGCTGCTTTGGTGTCAGAGTTTCTGGGTGGTATAAAGCTAAGTTCTGGTTCTGTAGTGCTGCCAAGCTGAGCAGGTCCTATGAAGTATAAGTAAGGTTTAGAAAAAAGTGGTCCTTTAATTATTGGTAATGTATCTGGTATTATCGACAAGTTCCATTTCAAGCTGTTGTAAGCAGGTGTCACTTTATACTGCTTGGCAGTGGTGTGCAGTGTGTCATCATTATGGCTGTAATTTGGTCATGGAAAGCTTAGCAAAAATCCAGTTATCATGGTGGAGGCATTACAAGGGGTTATCTCATTGTCATCAAAAACGTGTCTTGTGCAGGCTTGTCATTGTAGAGACATAAGTCATGGAATGTGCTAAAAATTAGACGTGTTTGGCTTAAACATGCTCTTCAGGGGGATGTACTGTGTGGGTAGGGCTGTGTCAGCAATCTAAGGTAAGCCTTTTTTCCAATTTGAGCACAACAATAATTGCTGTTGTGTGAAGTGACATAAAAGTGTGTCTTACAAAAATACTGCTTGCTTTTATCTGAAAAAACCCTTTTGTTCCAGTTTTATGTGGAATTATTTTCAAGGTGGGTTGAGGTTTAACAATTACAGCTGTTTTCCTGGTGTCAGAATGTTCAAAACACAAGAAGTTTTATGATATTTAAGCCAAATTTAATTCTATCCCTTGAAGATTTGAGCCCGGGAAGACTGCAATTTAGAATGTCAGTTCCCATCTGATATTATTTCTTTTATGAGATATCTCCAGAAGGTGCTACACTTCTGAGATCCATGTATGCAGACCACATATAAGAGTCACAGAGGAAGCACTATTTCTCTCACAGAACTCTTGCAGATAATTTAGATACTTTTTTGCAAATATAGTTGCATATTCTGGTGTTATGTTGCAAGGCTGAAATTTGATGTAAAGGAGCTAGGGAAGTTATATGTATCACTTTCAGGGATGATGAGATGGTCTAATTTACTCTTGATGGAACTCTGTCAGAAATACTTCCAGGCTGACTTGATAAGTTTGGGTTTTTTTACCACTACATAATTCAGGTAATTCAAGTCTTGCTATTGTACAATCTGGGCTCAAATAATTGTATATGAAAGTCAGAATCAGTGTGGACTTGAAGATGTTGTGGATATATTTCCATGTGTGAAGAAATTACAGTTCTTAGGGAAGGATTAAAATCAATAAATGTTAATTTTTCAAATTAATCTGGGCCATGTCCATATTCCTGATTTTTTTGTTTTAGTTGACTTCACACCTTATAGCACTAGGAAAAATATTTAATTTGGTAATTTTTTAGGAGAAATCACTTCTTATTTCTAATAACAAGAAGTTGAATTAGAAAATGCACAGGATAACGGCAAAATTTAGTGCTGCCCTCTGTATTTCACCTCTGTCCTTCTCATCCTTCTGTGAAGTCCTTTTGCCTGTTACTGTTCTCCTCCTGCATGACAGGTGAGGTCGGATGTGAGATAGTCAATAAAGTTTCTCATGTATATTTCAAAGAACAGCAGTCAATTAACCTTGAGAGAGTTGGACATTCTCTTGTCTATAACAATAGGCCAATGCGGTAAATGCAATCAGGCTTTGGGTACATATAGAAAGAACTTGAGTCATGACATGTAAATAAGTCATAGTAAGGTCCTCTTCCCACTCTTAAAAAAACACCTTTAAAAATGTAGTATCTTTACCAAGCAATGCTCAGATCTGTAGCAGAATTCATCCCAGTGTGGCAGGGCATTGCATCATATAAAACTCATCTTTTGTGAGCACGAAGAAAGACAGGGTCATTGAATGGAGCGTGCCTAAGCTAAACTTGGTTGAAGATGCAATAAGAAAAATGGTCAGTGTGCTGAGGAGACAAACTGGATAACAATTTCAAACAAACCTCATTAATATTTTTAGTGATCTGTCCAAATTTTGAGTTCTCAGGCTTTACCCAGTAGCAGGTCAAACATCTTTGCAATTTAAAATCCAGTAATAACAGTGGTATCTCTAAAGATGGTATAGCTTTGGGAGAAGTGTCACTAAGTCTGAACTTTTAGGCTATTTACACATACTGTGGCCAAATCAGAATTGTACCTATTTATTTTTTCTCTGTTGGAATTGTAGCATTAACATGTTAATAGGACTATAGGCAGAAAACTAAAGGAATTACGCTTTTAAAGGACAAACATTGCTGTTATGACCTAACTTTTCCTTAAATCAAAGATGTAGAGAATATGAGAGTAAGGTATGTTGATTTTTGGGAAATATTCCTCTCAGGTGAGGAGATGTGTGTGTATGTATGTGAAAAGCATTTTATATGCAGAAAGGATCACATGAAAGTAGCAGAATGGAAATTACTTTTTCATATCTGTTAGAAAGAAACCCCTGTAGACATTGATATCCTTGCAAGGACTCATCTTCACCTTATATAAGGACTGTGCTCATCTAGTTATTTTAAATTGGTTGCAAAATACAATTATACATAAAGAAACACAGTAAAGAGCTCTATCAAATGCACTAGAGCAGTAAATACTGTTTTCAATTAAACACTAATCTAAAGGATATTATTTCACTGTCCAAGACCTTTCCACTTTTTTTAAACAAACATGTTTTAATTACAGAATTTCATTTGCTGGCTCTGAAAGTTTGTCCTTTTAATGAAGAAGATATTTTAAAATTACTCACTACAGTTACTTGCAGAAGGCCTCATCCTGAATTTCATTAAGCACACAAAAATCCCTCTGAAGTGTTCTTTTTCAGTGAAAACATTATCAGGCCCAGAGTTGGTATGGTACTGAAAAAGACTGTGGGTCAACGTCTTATACTGGACAAATCACTCTGACTTATATGAAGTCATGTTAGTTTACTTTAAATGGGACTCTGAGCAACTATTTTAATGTCTAAAGATGCAGTAGAAGATTGTTAAATGTTTGAAAATCTTAGAAACATTTATTTGAAGCAATTTTCAGACACTGTAAACTGATATTCACAAAACATTGAATAGCTTCTGCCATTCTTGGGACTGCTTGCCTTGTAGTGTATCTATATTGCTGTAGTACTAATTACACTGTATTTTTTAGAGTTGATTAAACAGTTATCCAATAATGAGATTCAACTGTAAACTACCACAGGAAAAAAACCCCAGGTAATTAGAACTCTGTTCTCACCTCAGTTCAACAACATGAGCAAACACCCCTTTTCTCCAGGTCACTTTGGGATATCACTAAGCAACACACAGTAATTTGTGTATGCAGTTTGCATGATGTTGATGCTGAGCTGCCTGGATATTGTTGCACAAAGCTGCAGTTGTTTTTAATTTTCCAGAGGCACACTCACAGATGTATAGGATGGGAACAAAGAATACGATACAGTTTAGAAAGTTGTTTTGCTGTTTCTTGTTGCTCCAAATCTTAAATTCACATGATTGGCATTTATATGGCAGGTAATCCATATACACACTGCCTTTGTCAATACTAAAGAGTAATCAATAATCACTGAATTCAATAGTAATAGATAGCCTCTGGGGTGCCTGTAGCAGCAGGAGTTCATACTGACTCCCTATCTTCTTGCTGGGGAAGAGAAGTTAGTGAGCCAGACAAGAATTTCTCAGGCTTATGCCACTGAGAGATGTTTATTTTTTTTTTCCTTGAATTGTTCAGGAATGAGGGCTGTTCAATTGATCAGCTGAGGCAAGAATACATTACTTGTTTTGTGATCATTTTGAGTCTTGGCTATTCAAGTGAGTGCAAATCAACATTTTTAGACCAAGAACCAAGTCTCCCACCTAGATTCATCAGCCTTGTTCATTGGAGGCTCGTTATAGGGGGAAGGTAGTGTGGCAATAGCATTAGCTCACCAGCAAACTGGTACTCATATATATAAACCAAAATGGCTTGCTTCATTTCTAAAATGGAGGCATCTTTGTCCTTGAAACAGTTGCTGCTGCTTGTTTACATTCAAGAAACATTGTTGGAAGTAGTATTGGGTTTTCCAAACACCTCTGGAATAGGTGTCCTAATTCCATTAGAGGTCAATAGGCTTTATATACCTAAACCCCCTGGAGTCCTCTGAAAATCCCACTTGTAGGATGCAGCATCAGTGGTTTAAACAGTTCAAGGCCACTTTACTCATTTGTTAAAAGGGCCCTCCAGATTTCTTTGATCTTTTTGCGAGAAGTTCCCAGTGTTTTTGAAGGCCTAACTGCTTGTTTAGGAGGCAGAAAGCTGCCCCACACCGTGAATTTTAACCATCACAGCATGTAACTGTTGTAAAGTAGCTACATCTAAACCTATAGTTGATAGTTGGAGTCCAGGTAGTGCCTTTATCGTAATCCAATAATGTCCAGCCACTTTGGTTTTGTAATGATTTCTGTCTCTGCTTGTTTCATCATCTAGGATTATGACCTCAGGAACACTACTGCTCCACATAAAAGATTACTAGGGTAAAATTAAAACATGTAAGAAACTTGTTAAATGTTGTCAGGGTTTATAATTTAAAACTGCTATGTTATTAGATATTGGAACAGCACAAAAGGTAACTCGTGCAAAGGTTTTAACCTCTGGCTCCTTCTATACCAATTAAAGTATAATGTATAATGAAATTTTAATCTCATATAATTAAACACAGTATTAATTTTGTAAAACTAGAAAGGCTTTTTAACCTATATTAATCTTCCTTTTTGAAGAAAATAAGTGTGTTTCTTGCAAGTTGCATTGTTTCTTTTTAATTAAAGGAAAGAATTAAATTTCTTTGTTTATACAAGTTCATAAAATATTTTTCTCTATGTCTTTTCTCTTAGGTTAAATATCAAAAGCAAGTTGTTTGGGTTTTTTTCTTATTAAAAAAAGCATTCTTGAATATCATAGTTTCCTCAGGGTAAGGTAATAGACTACACGGATTTAATTAATCAAGAATATATTTATACTGTAAAATGTCTAATATATCATTAAATCCTTTCCTTCTTTGCAATGCAGTATCTCTGTTCAGAAAGTATTAAGGTCTTCCCGTCTTTGAGACTTAGATAATTCATTAATCTTTTAAAATAAAATTCTTGTAGCTTATATGTGAGTATATATACACACAAACACACTTCTTGTAAACATTCTCATTTTGCAAGACTTAAATGGCAAGATTTCTAATGACCAATTTCAGAATATGCCATTACAGGATGGAAACAGTAATGTAATACGAGGCTGCTTGTAAAAAGGTATAAAGAAATGTCTGTAGACTAATAATTGCTTTCTTTAAAAGTTAAACAAAGAATGCACAGCTGGAAAAGATTCTAGGGATTTTGAGGAAGATGCACATGATATCTAATACTCAAAATGCATTAAAAGCTCTAGTATATAAGCAGTTGGCATATAATGGATAATTTGGACTCATTACTGATGACATCTTGGAGTATCATCTCCGTGGCCTTGGTAGCATAAGCCTTAAAGCAAATGAAGGACAGTTCTGTTTTGCATGGGTAAGTGCTGTATTAGGTGCTTCAGAGTGACAGAGCTAATTCAATAGAACAGAACGTGGATGGAGGGATTTCAGGGTTTCTTAGCTAGGGCATTAGTTTTCCATAAGTGTGCTTTCTTTTGTCCAGTGCCTCCATGTGATTATGCAAAAATAAAGAAAATGGTGGCATATTTGCATCTGTTGCATTTTATCCCCCTTCTGCACACCCTTTTCCCAAGATGGATGGCTATATTAATGGCTCAGCAATGACACATGCAATTCCAGATACTCATTCAAGACAAGGCCAGCCTTCATCTGATGTCTGGTAACTTACATAGTCACGCACTGCTATACTGTTTCTCTAAATTGCCTCTAGAATCTTTTAAAATATTAATTTATTAGATTTCTCTTTTTTTTTTTCCCCAGAAAATCTAGGTGTAGTATCACGAGACTTTTTTAATAACCTGCTAAAGGCTGTTCCTAGAAACATTACCCAAGTTTCAGTATCGGCATCGTGCTTGATGAGCAGCATGACATTTTGGTAATGTTCTTGCCTTTCTATTTAAAACAAAAGACAGCATAAAGCATCAGAAAACTTAGGTTACCAAAAGAAGAGAATCTTTGGCTTTTATAGATACATTCAGTGGACTGTCAAATGATGATGGATAGCAGGCAACTAAGATAAATTAGCATCCTGTCAGCCCTGAATAGCAGGGCAAACTAGCTTTCACCCAGGTCTGTATTACTTTCTTATGAGTGTATGGTAGAACTGGGTAATCAGTTTGGAGATACCAAGGTGTTTCTTTCATATGCCTGAGTTATATATAGTGTTCTATGGTGTTTACAGATGCAGACAGCGGTTACTAAATCTCAGCACAAGAGTTTACTGATAGTATTAAAAGTCCTAGTTCTTGACGGAACTGATGTTTGTGATTAGTGGTGAGGTTCATTGTTACAGAACTGGGGTTATTATAGAACACTAGAAGTTCAAGATGGTAAAATACCCATTTTTGCAAGCTATGAAGGAACTGTGAGGCTGTTTATGAATGGATGTGCCTCCAATACACAGAAAACAGAATTAGAATGAATACATTTTTAAGGTGTAAAAGCAAGGTTCCTCCTGTATACAATGTTTGAATGAAAAAAATAATACTGTTCAAAGGTTTTGTTTGTTAGCTTCAACTTGGTTGCATAGAAAAGCAATTGGAGGCTTGTATTTTTATTTGTCCAGTGGTCTGCTGAAGGAATCCAAGGGATAAATTTGGAATTGGCCCTTCTGTGTGTAAAGTGAATACTCTTTACCCATCTGCCAACCTATGGACCTAGTCAGTCCATAGCAGTGGTCAGTAAAATAATTAGGCACAGTCAGAATGAAGTATGTAATCTTCTGTAGGTAGTACAAAGCTCCTAACTCTACTGTCAGCATGTTGTCTCATATGGCCTTACCCCACTCAGAATCTGTTGTTTCCTCTGAGAGGTTCTCAGATGGCAGAATATCTGCATGTAATTAAGAAACAAAAAGTAGGGTTTACAAAAAAGTCTCACATTCATGGGACCCTCAAACCTAGCTTAAGCTTATTTAAAGTGAGCAGAGGTATTGAAAAACATGGAAACTGAAAGAATAGAAAACAAAAGAGGACAATGGAAGGAGAGTGGAATTAAATAATATTAAAATAAAAAGACCCAGCACTGGGCAAGTTTTCCCCAGATTGCCTGCCTTTAATATTAAATTACTGTTTTCTGGCAGGATCATCTGCAAAACTCTGATTTTTGTTTCTTCTTCTGTTCATAGTCTGATAATTGAGGCTGAATTCCCTTGTCTTTAATATGCCATATATTCTCCACCTGGCAAAGGACTCAGACAGATACAGATAAATACCCTGTAGACATACAGACAGAGAAACTGCTGTAATTGCTTTCATAATGACTCTCAGACATCAAAGGAAGGCAAATAATGGTATTTAACACTGTTTCCATTCTTTAGCTGAAATGTAATTTTATAGAGTTATTGTCAGGCAGTACAGTGAATGTACAAGTGCAACTGTCATAGACTACTCATATTAATTAAGCTGCCCACAAGAGGTCCAGGATAGTAATGGCAAAGTTCTCCTCATTTCAGATGGTCTGATATTCAGACAGAACCATAAGTACAATAGCTTGATTAACATAGTTGCTTAGATCAGGTTTTCCCTAGGAGTATGTCAATTGGCATTTTGAAGAATCAATTAATTAGCACTCCAAATAATCTATTCTTGGGTTAATGAAAGTATTTTGTACAGCTGCAAAAACTTACATGAAATAAAATCCAAGCCTTTCCAAAGTGCTAAGGTGGAAGACTTGTAATTTGGAGAATGTTGTGTACTCCACAGACAATTTCATAATGAAAAATTACTAAAAGAAATTTGGTTGACCAAAGCTTGTCCAACAGTTGAACTTGTTTTCATTTGTTTGTTTGTTCCAGAGAAGAAGGGTGTTCCAGGGCATATAACAGTGGAATAGAAGTTAGAACTTTACTATGTGAAAGTATGGTTAAAATAGAAGGTTAATTAGGGTAACTGGATATCAACATTTTGTCTAATGTTACTTACCACTTATGGAACTTAGATCTTGAAGATAATTTAGTTGATTTAGATATTCTGCAAAGCTTTACTTGTATAAATAGTCAGTCTAAACCCGTGTGATTACTTTCACTGAGGTCACTGAATTCTTGTTGGTAGCCCAGAAGGCTTTGAAATTAATGGAAGCGCTTATCCAAGCAAAATTCTTCATGTAAGGAAACTTTCAGAAATAGGCTTCTACTTTTAACTCCCTTGGCATTGAGAATGGAATCCTGTATAGATGGAAATTGCAAATTGGAGGGAAGATTTTTTTCTTTAAACTGCATGCGTAAAAACATACATTCCTTGAAAGACACTTGACCTTCATTCCAAGATTTTATGTTATGTTTTAAACTCGTACAAGTTATAGATAGCTTTCAGTATTTTGTGTCATATACATTTTCTGGGTTTTTTAAAGATAATTTATCACTTCTTGCTCTTCCCATTAGTAACGTGCCAAGGTAGAGTGCTTACATGAAAATGCAAGCTTGCTTTCTATCAGGCTGGCTATATGTAAATCCAGACTCAACCAACCCCAGGCATCATGCTTTCTGAAAATCAAGGTATGTTGACGTACCAAAAACTGTGATAACTTTAATAAGCCTTTAAATATCATTCTGTAAAATACTGGAGTATAAATACTAGACCATATTTACACTATTTATTCTAATATTAGCAATGGTGTTATTGTAGTCATTATCTGTAGTTCCTGATCTCCGAGACTTCAGTCCAGTGTGAGCCAACAGAACAACTTCATCTCATACAGAAAAGCAGGTATCTTTCACCTATACAGGAGCCAAAGCAGTGAAAGAAATAAGGTGCTCCTGTATTTGAGGATAACGTTGCTAAGTTGATTTTCAGTTGTCTTCTATTTTGAGGCTTCATACTGTTGATTCTCATTCTAGTTGAATAAGAAATGACTCGACAAAAACAACCAGAGCTGTGCTGATGTGAAAAAGGGACATATGATCAGAACAAGTCTCTATATGTATTCTGAAACTCCAATTATGCTTTCAGCTAAGCATGGTCAAACTTGTGTATTCTGAATGCCTGACTCTGCCCGTACTGCTCCTTAAAAGCATATTTCATTTACACACTTTAAGACCAGTAAGTAAATAAAATATTCCAAGAACATGTCATCATGCAACTTCCATAGTTGGGAATAAACACTAAGTCTCAAAGACTATATTTTCCAGATTACTTGAAGTAGGTCGTTCTATAAAACCATGGAATCAGTGTTCTAGCTCTTCTATGCCATGCTACGCTGCATTAGTTTAGGAGTTGGTACAGAATAAAGTCTTGAATGTGGTGCATTGGTGTTCGTGGTGTGAATGATATGCTAAGGCCTGTGATTTGAGGAGAGGAGTGTTCAGTTCAATAGCTTTTATAGCCATCAGAATTAAATTAATTTAATCTAAAATCAGTGAGTGCTGAACAGAAAAAAAGTAGATGACATTCCAACAGATTCATTTTTCCTTTGCCAGTGGAGTATATTCTATGATATCTTCCAGTCTTGACAGATTTGCAGCTCCAATAGCTCCTCAAAAATTAGGTTAGTTTTTACAATTTGTGAAACAGTGTTTTTAAGATAAATTGTTCTGTTAATCTAGCTCATTTAAGCAGATTGATATACAGCAATGTTGCCAAATGACGTTCTTGCTCAAAAACCTGAAATACTGCTAGATGTAGCTCTATATTAAAAAAAATGAAAACTTATGCAGCAATGATCTGAAATGGATAAAGAGGAAAAAGGCAATAGACTGGGGCTCCATGAGCTGGATTAATTTCTGATCCACAAGAGATCTTCTTTGGAATCACTGTGCCTCAGCTTCTCATCTTTTAAAAAAAAATAAATCTTTTTGGTGTTTTTGTCTGTTTAAAATGTGACTTTCTACAAGAACAGTTTTTACTGAAAATACCTAGAGTACTCAACACGTGTTAATCTAGTGATTTAGATGCATGTGTAGAACAAAATCCAGACTTTTTCAAGGTTCAGTTGGTTTTACCAAGGGAAAGATCACTGGTATGCTGTAAATAGTTTATGCTAAATAAAATATAATTTTATGGATACATAAACTTCTCTTTCCATGGATGGATATTTGGGAGCTAAACAATGCTGTACAAGTAATTAAAAATAGATTTTAAACAGTAAAAGAATTCTGAGTATTTCCAACACATATTTCCCATGTTGGAAATAGAGCTTGTTTTCCAGCTTTCTAGAAAGGCTGTTATGTTACTGATGTTCTAAATCTTCCTTTTAGTATAGCCAGTGCTTAGGAAACCTGTTAAGGTCTATTTATTCCACATTTGTAGGTCCCTTTTGTTTTAAATGCCTGACTCTAAAGTTAGTTGTCAGAGCTTATTATGGACTTACGCCAGAAGTGAGATCTTCCTTATTTTGCTAATCAGCTTCCTCCATATCTGCATGCTCATTTTCTGATATCTGATGAGGCGACAAGGTCATTGGACGTACAAGTACTTATTTAAAAACCGACATGAGAGTGAGATAGAGGTTAGTTGGGTCTATCAGAGCTGTCAATCAATTAATGAAAATTATTGAGCAAGGACACCGTGGGGGAAGCGAACAGAAGGAATGAAAATGACCATGGAGATGCAACATAGGGAAAATGACAGAACTGACTAAATGTGCTCACGTGAGTACTAAAACCAGACATGCTCACATAGCGAATGAAAGACAGCACTGGGAGACACTAGGGCCAGAATATATGCCATTATATGGACCAAAAGACTGACAGATTACTTCAGCCCTTTGTCCAAAAGCAGACTGAATGCTGCATTTGCTAAGTAAAGAATAAAGTTGAACAGTCCCCAATGCATTCTGAATGGCTTTTGTTAAGGTTCTACAGACTTATTGCACATTTGTAGCAGCATGTAAAAATGAAATGTCTAGGGCTAGGCTAGAGTTTGCTGCTATGGTTTGGAATTTGAAATTAGTCGAGGGGGTATAGAATAGATTCCTACCTGTAAATAAACTGCAGATATAAATAGCAAAATAGGGCAGCACTGACAGAGCCTCACAAAAGCTCACTTAAAAGCTGCACTATCACTACAGTACATGGTGTACTGGCACAAGACAAGAGTATACTGTTTATCGGTACAAAAAAGAAATAATTTATAACTTGATCCTTGGGGGGAAAATGGAGAAATAAAAAATAGACAAAAAAAGAAACAAGAGAGGAGAAAAATTGCCAATATGTTTGTGTGAATGAAAGATAGTGAGGGGAAAAATGAAAGGAGAGTGAAGTCAGAAGCAGGGAGATACTGACACCAAATCTCTGCAAAGCGTTCAAAATTCTCCAGCTGCCACGCTTTTAATTTGCTACCATTCTAATTAAAATGCAAATTAAATTTATAATTAGCATCAGCGCTTTCTAAAGAAACCTCCTTGTGCGCAGCACAAACATATGGGATGATGGTATAGTGTAAAGTTTGTAAAAACAGAAGGAGACACACAAATGGAAGGACAGAAATGTTGCTACCAAATAAGTTTCTGAGTAGGAGGGGGTAAGGGACAAAATGGGGAGACATAGTGGAATTTAAGGGATGGAACTGGGTAAGTGTCCCGGTGTAACAAAGAGATTGCTGAATATGAAAGATCTGTCCGGGAGTTACTTTTTGTTGAATCAGGTGTCAGAGGTCATGCTGCATGTCTTTGGTGTTGTATAGAGCATGCCAAAAAGGCATAAAGGGTCATAGCTTCTAATCAAAAAGTCTATGACCAAAAATGAACCGCTGCTTGCTTCCAGATAATTAATTTAAAAATTGATGGGAAACAAAGTACTAACATCACATCATGATTTGAGTGCATATACCATTTTAAAGCTTGCCACTTCCCATGTGAGAATCAAACCAGAAAAGCTGGAGTCAATGACATGGAACATGCAGAACCTTTGTGCCTTCATTGATCTATGTATATCAGGTGAAGTTTCATTGTAGGAACTTTGATTTTCTTAAAACTAATATTTTCTTAAAATTAATAATTTTACATTTGAGCTGATGCAGAATGAAAGTTGGAAACAATTAGGAAATATTAAAACTCTCATATTGAAATTAATTTCTCTGTTTAAATGTGTACTGATATTTATATAACTGAGTTTTAGTGTGAAAACTAGTGATGCTCATTTATGTTTGTGTTGTCCCTTTAAGATTTTCATGTAAAATTTGCACCACGAATACCTTTGCAACACCCAATCAAAAAGAAAAATGCTGTCATGTGATGTACCAGACACATCAGCACTGAAACAGTGTCCCAAATTAAAACGTTAATTAGAACAAACTGTGGCATACATGCTCTATTTTTTTGTGACTATTATTATTATTCCATTTGTAGAAAGCTTGTGGCTATTTCATGAGTAGCAAAAGCAGCTGCATTAATCTGATAAATGATTTGTTGCAAATTTTTCCTTCATCTCTACTGAGACTGCAGTTGGGTGCTAGTGCTTTTCTGTTGCTACTTTCACTGTATATTAAGCAGCTAATGTGGTATTAAAGGTTTGATAAAACTACTAAGGACAAAATTGGCTTCATTAGAATAGTGTTTGGTTGTAGGGGTGTCTTTGAGTTCTCAGGGGAAGGGAGTGGAATAAAACAAGTCTGATCTCAAAAGCAGTAATTTATTTATTTTCCCGCCAAGGATCCTTGCAAAAGCTTGAGTGCTTTTAATATTCTGGGAACTCTGCTTTATTTATTAGCCAGGCTCTCCATCAGATAGTTTAAAATTTGAATGTAAGAAGAATGAATATTTCATAGCTGTGTGTTAAACTCTTACAAAACTGATGTAAGGCAGGATTGTAGGAATTTTTTTGTAAGTCATCAAGTCAATTAAAAATGATAAGCCTATAATATTGTCACTGTGAAAGTACAAAAATTCATTTTGAATGAGCTGTCTTGGGCATGCAGACAAATTGTGACAAAGAATTTTAGCTGTTGAAATTCACTAGAATGCATTTAGTTTATTTTTAGGGGAGATGAGAAGGAAGCTCTCTGTTCCAGCAACCAAGCTGGTGCGTGCTGGCAGCGGTCTGTTGGCATTGGTGCACCGAATGCCACTAGATGTTAGACTCTTAATCTTTATTTAAATATTAAGAAACCACACATTATCCAGCCTATTTTATTCAATATTTAAAAGTATATCTAGGAATAACTGAATAAGTAATGTCTGTTAAAGTATGCCTTTCTTCTGCCATGTAATGTGTATTCTGTGAGCAAGCACACAGCAGCTCTGTTCTTTATTCACCATCAGGATCAATTTTTGGAAGTTCTAAACGCCTGCAAATCCAACTGACTTTACTGAGTCTTATTGATTAGCTCTGAAAATCTGGCTGTGGGTCTCACTGTCCGTATGGATGATGCATCCTCTTCCTGATCAACAAACCAAACCTGCTTGTGATGAAAAGGTGAAGTTAGGTGTTCGGAAGATACTACAGATTTAGCCAAACAAAAATTGTCTGAGCATGGGGCCTGAAGCCAGGGTAGTGTGCGCTTGTCATTTAGCATAAATTTAGGCAATTATTTGAGAGACTTGGTAAAATCTCCTTTTGTTCTGAGATCATTAGAGATGGGGAAAAACCCTTAGCAATAAGCTCTGCATATATAAAAGGTGAATTGTGGAAATAATTTCTATTTGACTGGGGATCTAACTTCAGACAAGTGGAATCCAAGACAACTCTTTAGCAGTTCTGTAAAAGTGTAAGTTAACAAAACCCTACACTTTGGAATGAACTTTGCCCACATTGTACATATTTGAACAGATTTTAAAATAACTCATTGGTTTGATAGAAACTGACAACATGAAATTGAAGTGTTTTCTAAAAGCAAAGTTATTCTACTAGGACCATGATTTGAGCAGCATTGTCTTTTGCAAAGAATTTGAGTTTGGGGTATTTCAGAAGGGAGGCAATGAGCCTAGATAAAGTCTTCTGTTCGATAGACAAAGGGTGAAAACCAAAAAGGCATAAAAGGATTGCTTTGTGTAATTTTTAATTGTTGTCCTTTTCTTATTCAGTAAATGAAGTCACCTTTGTAGTGGTTTCATGAACCGCTGGGTAATCAAAATTATTATGCTGCCACCTGTTGTCCGTTAATTATTCTGAGAAGATACTCATAAATCATAACACTGGACAATAAATCAAACTGTCAGGACCCAGGTCAAAGGTTATGCATGAAAAGTTATAGGTCACCAACAGGGTGTGAAAGATCAGGGTTGTGGAGCATCACTCATTGTCAAGTAATGTTGGGAGAAGTGCCACTGGAACAAAAGAAAAACTAAAGTACAGAAGAATTCAGGCCCAAAGATAGGCTCCAAGCTCATGCACAAAAGGAATCAAATTGACATGTCATTACACTGCAGATCTGACAACCAGCAAGATTGTCTAGCAATGCCCCGACTCGAATACTTTTGTCTCGACTGATCCTTGTTGCAAGTCAAGGCTTCTTTTGAAATGTTTCATGTATCTGGGCCAGATTCTGCTCCTGCAAAAAGTCAATGAGTGTCTTGGCCTCTGTGTATTTGGAATTTAAAGCAGTGTTAACGTTTTTTTTGCACTCACTGAAGAAGCATGAGAGAGCCTGCATTTGACAGGGCTAAAATTCATGAGCCTTTTCTCAAGTCTGAGTGAGGGTTTGGCCTCTTTGGGATGAATTAGTTTGGTGGCAGAAAAGTAAATCCAATGTTACAAAAGAGTTTTTACTGCAACCTTCAGTCAGGCCTAGATACTTCTCTCAGAAGGAATAAGCAGATGGACTACATCTACCTTTCTGTAAGCCAAGATAGTGGCTTCACACTGGTTCTAACTTTTGCAGTCTCAACAGAAATAATGTCAGGGTCTCCTCTCCTGCTGGATGTGTGCTCATGTCAGGAAATTGGCTTTCTGAGAAAAGATAAAAGAATGCATATTATCTGATGTAGCTTCCCTGAATTAATTATTTGCTTGCCCTTTCTTCCTGTTACTCCATCCTTGCTTATCCTAGAAGGCTGTCCGTTCCTCATGTTATAGGATGCTAAACATGTATAGATGCACCTCAGAATGACGTGGCAGAGACTCAGCAGTGAGTGTGCTTGCTCTGCACCTCTTCTCTCTTCACCTCAGGTTTCAGCAGGTATTTGCAATGCCCAGATCCATCAGCCCAAACCCTACCTTTAGTAGGGGGAAAGGACATTTCCTCCCTGTAAGGAGAGGTGGGATAGCATTATGAGGTTGAGGTCTCTGTACTGTCCTAGTTACAGAAGTGGAAATCAGGTCTTCCTGGAGGAAAGGTACTATTGGAGAACTTTGAATTGGATTCTGGAACAATGGGTGAGTTTAGTCCTTTTTTAATATTAAAAATAAAAGATTTCAACAATGGTGCATAGTAAGCTGGCATGCTCTGAAAATATGTTCTATGGTTTATGTTTGCTCTTAAAAACTTAAGCATTGGTTCATATCCTTCAACTTATATTGAATTGCTTGTATTTAAAATAGAATAATTACTTGGAAGTAAATGTGTACTGACAGGAAATCACTGATTTAAAACCTGGCTAGAGGTAAATTGTTTCTGATGTGAAAAAGTGACAGTAGGAAAAAAAACAAAGAACCCCCATCCAATAATGAAAAGGCTGCTGGAAACAGCTCTGATGTGCTAGCAATGTGATGTAGTCTGCTGCCTGCTGTTTGAGTTAACTTGCTATTAGGATCATCTGCTGTAGGATTTGCAGCTAATGGACAAGAAACTTTAATTTAAAAACATGATTTATTTCCAGGAACTGTTATGATTTGGGTTTATTTTAATTGGGTGGGTTTTGCTTAGATAACCTGTATTTTGTGGTGCTTAATATAAAACCCCAAAACTAATTGAAGCCAAACACTATTGTTAGCTCTGGCATTGACTTGGTCTTGATCTCCCTACCTGCTCAAACCTGGATGTATCTTTTCCTTGTTATTCAAAGGAGGTCACTGAAGAATTGAGACATGGGTCTTGACTAAATAGAGAAAAACTTGCTTGTAAATTAGAAGCAATTGAGGTTTTGATTAGATCTGTTCATTTCCCTTTGGTCCTGGTTCCTGAACATTTACATAAGTGGAGTTCAAAGAAATGGCCACGAGCAGTAATATTTTTTTTTTAAGCCTTTTAGAAAGATGCAGAATTCGTTGATGCTGAATAAATTTTCAATGTAGAACTTTAGAACTATTAGCCACTTGGGGCTCTGCCTTTGTGTTTCTCCCTGGAATTTTATTTGTGGGCAAGAGTAAATTAATAAATTTTTAAATATTATATGAGGAGAAACTTTTTTTATTTGAAACACAGAAGAAACGTGAATTTATGAAGACCACTAAAAATGTTGTCATTGGGTTTATATTAGATGCATTGGTGGTGGACAGCAACATTTCAAAATTCCAAAAGGAAAACATATTTGCATTGAAGTAGGGAGATTCTGTTGTCTGCTCACAGAAACAAAGATCTGTGACTTAATAGTATCACAGTTCAGTCACAAACTTCTCATTGCTCAGTACCTGCCATGTACACTTTGAGGAATAATGTAGTCTATCAAGTAGCAAGTTTATTTGAAGACCTGTAATTAAATTGTTAAAAGCTATGATATATAAATAGATATTACACAAAAAGGGGAACATAAGCAGTGCTCAGTATGTTCTTTAAAACAGTTTTACTAATCACTTTAATGTCTTGAAAAACCTAGTGCTGTATGTATATAGGAACTACCCAAAATATATCAGCTGTTAGCCTGTGAAGGGAGCAAGGTTTGCCACTCTTGTGCAACTTACTTTTTTCACCCTCATACTTGATTTCCTAATAATCTTCTATGAATAAAATGAGGGTCTGGCCTGTAGAACTTCCTGACAAGCCTAATTATTATAACAGCGCATAGAATAGCTGCTAAATAATCTCCCCATCTTCTAATGTGTAGAAAGAACACTGAAATGTTAGGTGATTCTTCTTATTTTATCACTTTGGCAGGATCCTGAATATCACTTAATGAATTTTCATCTGTGTGTTAGATATTGATGCAATGCAGGAAAACAGCCATTGAATAATGTAGCTTTTGTAGGACTTGACTCTCTGCCGGTAGGCATAAAACTCTGCAGAAAAACTTCCAGGCAGCTGTAGAGAGAACGTAGCCCCTTCTTGCAGAGAGTCTAGAAGAGGCCAGGCCAGACCCCAAAATGTGGGCAATGTATGAGGCACAGATAGGTTCACTGTACCCCTGTGTTTAGTTGACAGCATCTCAGTGGCGCCTCTTGGCCTGTGAACCTCTCCACAGTTGGATTTCCCAGGGTGCACAGGACCACAAGATAAACCTTACAATTATTCTCTGTATCTTTTGGTTTTGAGCAATTATCATATGAATGTGTGAACTCTGTGCATAGAATGAGAAAGCTGAGTGCAGGTCTGTGGTCATCAAAATAGTTATGAACTTTTTATTCCAAAAGTGAGATTTCACTTCTTATGGTTGGTTTTTTTTCTTGTAATTCTTATAGAAAATTATTTTCTTTTTACTTGCACTGAAAGTAATGAACTATTTAGCCATCTACTCTGCTTCCATTTCCCATAAAAGCCATTTCTAGCAATTCAGTGAAGGTCAATGAATAATACCCAATACTTTGATATGGAACACTTAAGGACATAAGTAACTTGACCCCAGAACTTTCTGCAGTTAGTGCTCAAGTAGTGTTTCCATGACACTTGGACTCTGTCAGGAAAAAAGCAACTATACTTTGGATTAGTTGTATCATTTTTTTGGTAAGATTTGTGATCACAGGGACTGAAATTAAAACTTTGCAGAAGTTGTTAGCAAAATGACATTTAATTTTGATAGAGAGGCAATGAGGCAGAACATTTTGCATGTTTGCAAAATAAGTTTCATTTGATGCGTTTGGCATTACTGATTATATTAATTAACTTAACAGCAAGTGTGAAGATTATTTATGATGCATTAAAAATGATTGGATCTTAATTGCTTCCCCGTAAGAACAAGGAAGTTGAATTTTGGGTTGTGGAGAACTCCACGGTTAGTCTTTTCTGTGACTTTTAACTGTTGTTCTTTAAAAGCAAAGTAATTGAAATAAAACTAACCCATACCACTGAAATTGGTGACTCATCATGCTTGAGCAGTTTAGGCTGATGATGCTAATCTGGTTTGCTTTGCTAAGTCTGTTGTTTCATTAAGAGTCCATTTTTTTTAAAGATCCACACCTGATTTCTGGAATTACTTGAGTAGGGAAGATCTTGCAATCAAACTGAAGAAATGAGTTCCTTTGTGGCAATCAGTTACTTGAAGTGCAGCACTCTGTTCTAAGCTGTAAGTTTTCTGAAATGTGACTCTACATCCAAATGTTTATAAACTCAGTTTCTTTAATAGTATGCTTACCTTTATAGAACAGGCTTTAGTAGAAGATGCAGCTTTTCGATGTTCTGCTATAGCATCTGTTACATCAAGGTGAAAGTATTCTCTTTTTACATGCTAAAAATTAGTTAATTTTGTTTTCAGCTCTTTTAATGAAAATTTACTTCTGCACCTAGCATGAAGCAGATGCTATCTTAAAGATTGGTATCCTAACCAATAGCTTGACAAACAGAGGTGCTTCAGATCATGATTATTATAACCACAAAAAGCAGGTTTGTTGATACCTTTTTATCCTTAATATATTTAAAATTGCATAGTTGATAGCTTAGTTGGTATGAGAGCATGTGTAATATCTGTTTGATAAGTGTCTTCTCACACCCTGAGGTCTTTTATAGGCAATTTGCATTCTACAATGAGAGAAATCAGCTGGAGAGGGTTTATTGTTTTGTATAATAGAAAGGAGTGTGAAAATATTCCAGCCTTGCAGATGGTGTTCCTTGTTAGCCCTGAACATATACATGCAGAAAGAGTTTCCCCTTAAAATACAGGGTCTCCCCATTTTTCCTTCATACAAAGTATTTATGAAGGCAGAATTCATACTTTGGTTGTATTGGACTCATTAGTCTTTCTTGAAAGGAAAAGCAACGGGATGTTTCCTCCTTTGAACTTTCATGTGCTGGCTAGTTTAGGGATGCAAAACACAAATTCTTCCTTTCTTTGCTGTTGTCCTGAACAGAGAGTCCTAAATGTCTATAATATCTGCTTTTCTAAAAAGTGAAAGGATAAATCTCATGTTTTTACATATCATTCAAATATTAGCAAAGAAAATGTGGTTTGATGAAACTTTGAACATATAGGCAGATCTGGGCTGATGAAAATCTTTGTCTAAAATCCGGTATACACTAAAGTTTCAGGGGGTCCAGAAAATTGAAGATACTGAATGGTGACTGCATTGAGAAAGTCAGAGACCATATGAAGTCTTTCCAGTGTATTCAGGGTTTATGAAGTGGAAAAGTTCCTTTGACTTTCACGGCCTTTGGATTAGATCCTAAAAATTGTATTTTGCTTAAGTTGGAGACTGAAATGCAACTTTGATTACCCTCGCAGCAGCAGCCAGTAAGACTATACAAAGTGCACAGCTTTATTAATGAAGGACACCATACTGAGGAAAGACTCTTCTTTGTTTAAAATCATATGAATCTAAAATAAAAACTCTTGGCTTTATTTCTCAACTGTAGAAGAAAAAAGTTAATGACTCTCATAGCTGTTGTGGCCAGATGCAAGGTGTTGCAGTTGATACTGGAGGCATTTTACTTCTAAGTTGCATGTGAATCCAAATACTTTGATATTGCAGGAGCCTGCAGACAAAGGTGACTCTTACTTTCTGATTTGAATGGCACTGTAAATATTGCAAGATCAATTGTTTACTTGTACTATATTGGTCCTTATGATTTTCACCCAAGGTAGTCATTCCTGGAAGTTGTACGTGGCAAAACAATCAGCTGTATAAAATGACAGAAATTGCGGATGTTTGATTAAATTACTCCTAGTTAAGCAGTTGTTTTCACATAGTTATGATAAATGATAGTATTCGGAATGTAACCTGCATTTACAGCACTGTCATTTGCAAGTCTGGTGCCAAGTCTCTGAACATAAAAAATGTTCTGGGGACTCTCACTGGGTCTGAGAATGGCCATAATCTCTACACTGCCACTTCTCCGACCCTTTCCTCTTATTCAGTGAAAAGGAGTTTTTGCAGATATGGGTGCGTGTATCTATAAATTCCACACTAAGTAATGAGGTGGACAGATATGGCAGGAATAAGCATAATAAAAGAACTGAGAGAAAGAATCTTCCTTTCTTCATGGCCTTGTAGATCTTACATGTGCTCTGTTGAGTATCACCTACTTGTCAAAACCTGCCATAACACAAGGAATTAAAAGGAATCAGTCTTGCAATACATGCAAATTGAAATGAGGTACAGATTTCTAGAAGAGGTAAGTAGAGGGAAAACTCTGAATGGTGGCACCCTGATTAAATTGAGACATTGAAGAAACACTATTACAGAATTACAGCTGCTCAATATTAATTGCATTATATTATTGTCTGAAATACACTTATTTTGAAAATAGTATACCATATGTGATTCCCAGGTACATCACAGAATTGTGCACATAGTTATCTAATTTGTCTCTCTCATAAAACTGAATGTGATGGGTGGTGCTGTGAATTGTTTATGTCAATTAAGTACAGCTCGTCAAGAGACTTGAGTGTAGAGCGTATCGAGTACATTGTAGAAATAAAAAATGCTGCGTATGTGAGAGGCTTTTGGCCTTTGATTATACCTATCAAACAGTCATCTTTTTTTCCCATGCTTTGCATGATGCTGGTAGCTTTATAGGAGGCAATTCCATATCCTCTCTTAAGTCCAGCTCTTTACATTTTGGAACTGCTTTCTGTAGTGGCGTGTTTTTATTTTGTTCCATCTATGGGCAAATCTTTTCTGGATTGCTACTGTTGGGTAAGGAGGTTCTTCACGTTACTCACCAAAGTTTTTACATATTAAATAAGTATTAGTCTGTTAGTGCTTCAGAAAGAAGCCTTCAGTTACAGCAGCCTCTGTATAAATTGGATTTCTGTTCCACGTTTTGGCACTCTGAATGAAAGTCCTATAGTGCCCTATAAGCAAATCTGGGAAACTGTGAGTAGCTGATACTTGTAGTATTTATAACTCTACAGAAAGCCTTTAAAGTCTTCATAGTTCAGGCCTGAGGTGACAATGTGGTGTGGAAGAAATTGCTCCATTACATAGCACTGTGTGCATGATGTGTGGCATGGTGCTTTTCCTATAGATATCTGGCTTACCTCAATGGTGGATTTAGACTTAAATCGTTCTCAAATAGCTGTTCCAATTGTATATTCCTATAGAAAAGTCACTCTGCTTAATAACCTCCAATGGCTCGTGGTTCATCAAGATATTGATTTTAAAGCTTCATTGATTGTTTATAAAACACTGCACAGCCACTTTCCAAGCTATTTAAGTGATTTGTTTGTCCCATATATTTTACAGTGACGAGACTATTGAAAATCCCTGTGCAGATTCACTCAGACCATTACACATTATTAGTTTTCTCTTGCAGAATTTCCCCTCCTCCAGGGATTCTGTATGTGAAGCACCTTGCTATTGCAAGGTCTTATACGGGGTGTTTGTTTTATATATGCTCATAACAGGATAATTATATTGCTACCTGAAACACTTTGGCATGCGTGCAGGAAGAGGGCTCTATGTAATAGTGATTGATAGTTTGAGCTTAAAAATTGTTATGGTGCATTAAAAGTATACTAACGTTTATTACTTTTTACAAGGCTCCAGACATTTAGATTACAGGCCAGGCTTCCAGAGCTATCACAAGTCTTCAGGCTGAAGGAAACACAGTGGGTGCTCTTCCTCTTAATGTTTCTTTTTGCCTGTGTTTTTTACTGAAGCAAAATGCCTAGCTAGAGGCAGCTTATTCTAGATTTCTAATAAACACCAGCTCTTTAAAAACAAACAAACAAAAAAAAAAAACTAAGTAGAAAAGTCTCCAAAGTTCCAGTTCTAAAAATAAATGTATAGGGATTTAAAAACTTTCTAGATGGCACTGTTCAAAACCTTTAGGCAGCCTTGAAAACTTGAGTCAGGATTCTTCCCTCCCCTGAAGCTGGTGTAAAAAGCAAGGCAGTCTTTAGTTTTCTGCAGTTTTGGCATTTTATTTTACGGTTGCTTTTAGCTTTTTATATACTCAGGTCATCCTTCAAAACTTTTCTTATTTTATCATTCTGAATGATAGCTAATATGCTATTGTGTTCAGGTGACAAAGTTTGAGAACTGGTGATACTGGGCACATGCATGACTGCATATCAAAATTGCAGACCGTCCTATGCATCCTGGAATAGTGAATTGAGCTAATGAACCCAGCTGATGACTGATTGTGTGAAAAATGACATCAGATATTGAAGCAAGTAAAATATGCTTTTTTGCAGTAAATATGTGAATTCTCCTTCACAAAAAAGTAATCCTCTTCTGCTACTGTTCTGGTTAGATTCTAGGCTCATTTCTTTTTGACCCTATTGTGCTCAATAGAATAGTTAAAAAGCTGGTTTTTATTTTGTGCCATGCTCTATCCTAAGTCCTATTACAGTATAAACCAATGCTGCACCTAAAATTCTGTGGAAGAAATACTGTCTAGTGAAAACAGTGATTTGCTTGCAAACTTTCAGCGACTAATGCGATATATATGGCACTTTATAATACTTACACATTCCACAGTCCTAGCTATCTGCAGGTTAGACCTAGGGGATACACTTCAGAAAAGTTACATAAACAACTCTGAACCCTCAGCTGAGAAAATGTATACTTTGAACATGTTGAAACTATCCATATTAAGTCAGTTTAGCACTTTGATTAAAGAGTTTAATCAATCACCATCCTAAGCTGTTTATTAATCACTTTATCAAGCAGTTGATGCATTGCTGGTTTTAATAGAATCCATTTATTTTGATTTCTACCTACTTCATCTTTCCAAAGGGCTTTCTGAATCAGCTGTGATAAAAAAAGCAGGGGGGAAAAAAAAATCTTGGTTGCATCTAAACACTGGAAGGTAAGAGCTCAGACCTCCCTTGCACATACTTCATTATCAACATTCTGCACCGACTTAGCCAATTTATTAAGGGTAAAAAAAACCCAACCCGGCTTGGAGTGAGTCTTTTGGTGAACCACACGGTTTAGCTCAGATAAACAGAGGCCATTCGTTTGCTTTCACACCTGACAACCTCATGATATACGATCCTAATAAGATTAATCTCCTCCCTCCCCCCATACACACACACTTTTGTTTTGTTTAGTGGCCTGACTTGGTGATCTTCTCTCATTCCCCTCATTGGGCACTTTTAATGCCTTCGGTTTCGGTTGGTGGTTAGAAGTAAAACAAACAAACAATCAATCCCCCACCCCACTCACAGGCACTTTCTCATTCCAGGGGAACAAGATTAATATAACGAGATAGAAAGTAAGCAAGGGAATATTTCTAACAAACAGAATGTGCATAGAACAAATTCTGCTTTTATGCAATTTACCTTGAAAATCAGCATTAAGCAAGTGGGTAATCTGCATCATCAAATACACACTTTATAAATTGTGCAGAGGGGAAACAAACAAGCCCTGAACAAACAAAAGCATCAAATGAGAAATCCACAACTTGGACCAGCTCTGACTTCTGTTTTACTGCCTTTTATGAGGTTTCATAAAACCTCAACTCTCTTGCTGTGCATGATCTCTGAACTTTGGAAATCTGGTGGGAAGTAATCTAACGGTTTTGCCTGATTTGCTTTCAGTAAAAAGCAGGAATGCTTAGCTTTGAAACATGACGTACATTAGCACCTACACAAACTTTCTATTTCAAGTGTATTTGAGTTTCATTCAGTGATAGACTTCATGCTGTATCACCAAACCCAAAAGTTTTTTCTCAAAGTTTGTCTAATAAAGATGATGGGGGGTCCTTAGAAATATGAGATCTTTGGCAGGAATGTAAAAAGATGCATCTATCTTAAAGTTCCATTGTGTCATGTCCCACACTCAATAAGATGATACAGCAGAAAGATCCCAGAGTAAAGATTCTCATGTATTTTAGCATTCTAGACTTCCATGTAGATTCTGTCAGACATAGATTATTATTATGGGTTAATTATATTTGTTGAAGGGTAGGTATTATTTCTGTGACAGAGATGAAGTCTGCCTTTTCTATATGAACTGATAATGCATGTGTACAGACATGTTTACACACTGAGCTCTTACTGTCCAAGTTACAAGGTATAGGGACTTTTAAAACCTCTCCAGAAGTCCTCTTGGAGTATAGCAGTCCCCAGACATGGGTGGTTGGAAGGCTGGTCATTAACTGTAGAGTAACAGTGATGTCACAGCTGTGACTTAAGGCAGCATCAGATCTTTGTGCTTGTGCACGTGCCAGGTTTAGAGCTCAGTTCTAACATTGGATCCAACTGGCTATCAAGTGAGACAGTGTGGTCAATGAGCTGCTGTGCAGCAGTTCCAGCGATATTAATTACGCCTGTAAACAGCGCTGCAAAATTAGGGATATTGCAGCCTCCCTGGGCATTGGATCGGCAGCCCAGCTGTGAAAACCACTTCCAGTCAGCTATCAATTGAGATGGAATGGCCATACAGCTGAATTGCAGTGTTTCCAAAAATGTTAATTAAGAATGGGATGCTGCTGCGAAGCGGCAGCTTTGTAGCCCTTTTGAAGCTTTATTGCAGTTGCTACAAGTATTGTGGCGTTATACTGGTGAGACTAGTAGCCCTATTCCTCCTTGCATCACCTACAAAAATAGAACTGCTAATGAGCTGAAATCAGAAGACCTTGTTCAGTGTCTGAATCAGCAATTTATATATTAATCTTGATGCCGTAAGTTTCTTATCTGTTTTATTTCTCTTTTTTCTCTCTGTTTTTTCTTTTTATAAAGGCAGAAATGTTTAACTGAGTGCAGCCTCTACTTTGAGAAGATGTTTTACTTAAGGACTAAGTTGGATCACGAAGACTTTATCCTATATTCACCCCCGTTTTGATCCCTAATTCTTCAGTATAGTCCCCTAATAAGAAATTATTCTGCAGGTAACTATTCAAATAAAACACAAGATTGCTGATACTGGGGTACAGAAGAATGCATGATATTCTGAAAAAGTGAAAAAAATTTGGCAGAACTATCTATCCATGCTGGTATTCACTTTTTGAGCAAAAGAGGGGTTTTAGATTTTTTTTTTTTAAATAAAGGCCACTGAAACTGAGAGGCATTTTTAATAGTTACTATAGGAAGCATGTAAGTGCATAATTAAATATATTTGTTTAGAATACAAGTCTTTGGATAACTTATTAATGAACTTCTTGAAGCAAAGATGACTTTTGTGTTTGAAATACAGTAGCTACTCTCTGAAAACACTTCAAGTCCTGATTGTACCACATCCATGATTCAGTTCTAGTCATGCTTTGACTTCCACCTGCTATCTGCTTTGAGAGAAGTAATTTCTCATCTCTGAGCCTTTCCTCTTGTCTGCCGTTTCTACCTAGATAGTTTGTTCAGGGGAAGGAATTTGTCACTATGTATCTGTTAACTTATTCTTAACATGATAGGTGGAAGTTGTGGCTGAGGTGGACTGCAGTGTAAAAGCCATATATTTACGTTTCACTCAATATCTGCTCATCACTTAAATATCCAAGTGTTTAAATTTAGCTTGGTGATAACTGTGGCTGTTGTACCTGTTGTCTTCCTGGCTTTTTATCAGTTTGTCTCCAAAGAATTGGTATTTGACTTTTACTGATACTCAAAATAAAAACAAGGATAAACAGCCACAGAAATTCTTGTTAAAAAGCCCTATTTTCCTACCATTTCTTCTGACCAGAAGAGAATATGTCAATGAACCTTTTGGGAATGTCATGAAATGTGATTTTCCTGAAAAACTGCTGATAGTTCCAGTTGAATGTAGGCAGAACAAGCCAATTGTAAGATCTCTGGGGTGGTATAGGATTAGGGACTTTTTTGTCTTGCCCTTTTCACTTTTGGACAGACTGTACACAGATTCTTTGCACAAATCTAACGGGGTTTATATGCAACATATGGTAACAGCAGAAATTACTGGAGGAAAAAACCCTAAACCTCTGAGAAGGAAATAGAGGCAAACAAGAAATCTATTATCTTTTCATGCCAAAAAAAAGGCAGCAGTAGTAACTTACCTGAAAGCCCTGTGTCAGGAGAGAAAGTTGGGGTGCACATCCCAGAGTTTATTTGTTTAGTAGTAGCATATTTTCAGTATGTCCATTGTTTTTCATACTACATGCATGAGAATTCATGAGAATGTGCCTATCTGGTACTTCCTGAAGAGCATCCATGAGGTAATGGCCAAGTCTAAGCTTTGGTAGATAAGATAAGCTAATTCCCTTCCAAAGAGATAATGCAGATGAAATGCAAACTGCAGGGAGAACAATACAGGTAATAAATTTTCAGATGAAGTTTCAGTAAGCATTATGGTCACAAAAAACCCCCAGTCCTGAGGTGATGCATGTTTACTACGTCTGTGTTGAAAGTCTTTTGATGTAGGGCAAAAGCATTGAGTTCATTGGTCGCCAAGGCTGTTGTCTTAGGCAATAGGGACCCATTCCTTGAGTTTCTGGTAGCAACAGTTGATTGGTGCTCTACAGAGGTAACTATTTGTTGTTTTGAAATGTTGTTTTAAAAGATAGCTGACGTAGTATGTAGTAAAATACAGCCTGAAATACAGATTCTCTTATCTGTATGAGTGCCTTTGCACCTCCAAATTCTGTGTTGCATTTTGCTCCAAATATAGCATTACACAAACCACAGCCACATACCTTCTAAAGAGAAATGAAAGCTTGTGGATGTAATTTTCTTCCTAAATACCAGCATATCTTGAAATAACACTTGGCTTGCAAAGAAGTTTCAGTATGGAGAATATTTTTCAGTACTAACTTCAGTTGATCGTTATTAAATTCACTGCTAATTATTGGCTTTATTATTATTAGAGACTGCTTGTAATTATTAAATTAGATAGCAGCAGTGAGAAGGAAACAAAGTGCATCAAAAAGTTTACTGTCCTGAAGTAACTTATTTGGCCTCAGGCATGTAATTGTCCTTGCTTCTGTTAAGTTTTTTTGATTAGTAACTGTAGAAGTTAGTGGGAGCAAATGTGAAGACTTTTTCTTAACTTGAACTAAAAAAATACACCAAAGAAAATTCAAAACCCCCAGAAGGAACAGATCATAATGGCATAGTCACAATCTGAAAGAGTTCATAAACTTAAATGACAAATCCAGAATGGAACTAATAGAAAACTGATTTGTAAGAATATGATCTTTAATTTTTTAATCAATTACATTTGAGGATTGTTTGATTGTTTTTGGGAAAGTGTGTAATTAGAAAGGAAAAGCATAATGAACATTTCAAAATTGGGGGGGAAAAAAATCAATTTTACAGAAACTCCACCCACATGCTTTTCTCAGCAGGGCACTACAATGGTCTTAACAAGTACAGTGCAAGATGGAAACATGACATCATTAAGACAGTCTAATTAGCTTGTAATTTGTCCCAGAAAGGTATCTGGTTACCAACTAATTGATGTAAACTGATTAACCCTTTCTCTAACATTTCATTTGCCACTTTTACTTCCATAGAATATGGTAAGGGTCAAGACTTTGTTGTGCTACACACTGTGCAAACACAAATCAAAAAGACAATCCGCACCCCAAAGAGCTTACAACTTACGTGTTTGTAGGGGAGGTGATACCTGCATACAAAAAGGATTTAGAATGAATAGCTTAATACCAGTTAGCATGTTTGGCAGTGGTCTTATCCTAGCAGCAGAAGGACAGTTCTCAGGGCTTTTACAGACCTCAGGAAAAAAAAAGGAAAAATTTAAGAAGGATTTGAAGACATATAATGAGGTGTCTCTATAGATGCTTTCTCCCAAGAGTGAAGGGCAGAATGTGTGACAGTGGAAAGGTGTTTGTTTGAAAAATATAACAAGTGTGTGATGGCAGCTGGCATTATTGGCTCCTTGGAGATGAGGTTCAGCATCCTGACAAAGAAAAAGAGATGATTGGTAGCATAGGTATAATCTCTGAAGGGCCTTGAAAGTGAAGACAAGTAGCTTATGTTTGATGCGGTTTGGCGGGGAAGAACAGCAGAGGGATATAAAGACGGAGGTGACATGGTCAAAGCAATGGGCTAGGAAAAGTAATCTTTATGGAAATATTCTGAAAGGATATGAGCAGGGCAAGGCTGTATTCGTCAAAGCTGAAGAGAAAGATGTTTTGTTAATCACGATGCAAGATGACAACACTCTTAGCCAGAATAGACAAGGCTGTATTTTTGATAAGTGCTTAGGGCGAGGTTGTCTTCAAAGTTTATAGGTCTGAGGAATAGGCAGGATGGTGGTGATCATCATGTTGATCATCACTACTGAAAAAGAGGTAGTGTTGGGGGAGCCAAACACTTGTTGCTCTATTACACTAACCTTGAGCTGGCTTCTAAATTTCTGTGTGGAGGTGCTGAGAAGGAATTTCACTTGGATACATCTGGAGTAAATGGAGAACTAGGAGTCATCCGTGTAAAGATGATAATTAAATTTCTCAGCTGAACTGGCTGAGATGAGGGTAGGAAGAGAAAAATGGGTCCAGCTGAGAAGGCAAAACCTTCACAGAAACTTGAGCAGTGTCAGGATCTGCTAGAAGGTGAGAGGAGAGCATGAAAGGTCGGTGTCACTACAGTCGAAGAATAGCAAACTTTAATGAAGAACATCATGGAAAACTGTGTCAAAAGGACTCTGGCATAATGAGAAGGGTATGGTTGGATCTTTGACTAAGAAGAGGTCACCAGAGACTCTGGTGAGAACTGTGTCAATTGAGTGTAACGGGCAGAAATTAGATTAGGAACAGTTTAGGACAAAATGGAAGGAGAACTGACAGCAGCTATAAACAGCTTGTACAATGAAAATGAGAGGAAGCAGTGATTGGAGAGACAGGAGTGGGCTAGAGTGTGTATGTTTTCGTTTTTAGATGAGAGACACTACAGCATGCCCATATTGTGGTGGGAAAGAATCAGAGGAATAAGAGCAGTAGAAAGTCTGACAACTCTGCTGGAGTTGGAGTGTAATCTGATAGCGGAAACTCAGTGCAGCTTCAATATATCTGGCCCTTACATTAAAATAGCTGCAGGTGGCACACGCTTTTCTGTGTGATGTAGAATGTGCTTAGTGTTGTACAAAGCAATAACCGTGAGATTCATCGCGTGCCCTATTACCTTCCCCTGGATATGTAGAAAGCAAACAGGGCCTACTTGTGCCACAGCTCAGTAGCAGAGGACTTAAATCTCTTTCCTTTCATCCTAATTAACACTGAATCAGTTGGGTATTTGAGTGTGGACAGTGGGTGCTGCACAGGTATCAATTCTGCATTTTCTTCTATAAGCACTTTAAAAAGAATTTGCATTGTGAGGGGTTTTTTTCTCTAAATGAACTTCTGGCTTCAGAGAGAAGCTCTTTGTAGCACCAAAATGAAATGTCATATTTTACAGGTAATTAAAAATTTTCATTCAAAAAATGTCAGTTCAGCTGCATCCATGGTGGGAAGTGTTGCAGTGGTTTTTTCCTCTCATTTTCTTGCTTTTCATTACACTTTCTTGGAAATGAAAGTTTCCTTTAATTCCCCTTTATTTTTCCAAAATAAAACATTAACTGAAACACAGACTTTAACAGAAATGAAATATTTTGATTTATCTGATTTTTTTTTTTCCCCCTCCTCATTATGTCTGTGTTTTTATCTTTCCATCTCGCTCTCCATATTACCTGTACGCATTTCAGGTTTCTAAAGTTTGAATAGTGATGCAGGAAACAACAGCCAAAGGATCTAGATTCATCTCCATGAGGCAGAGGTTACATGCATAAATTCATGTCCATCATGCTGTGAATAAATTCTTTTGTTTATGCAACAGTCTGTCCAAGCACAACACACTTGCAGCTGAGCACCAGTTGGTTTACAGCTTTCTGTGCCATTCTCACTTCTGGGTGGGGGGTTGAGTGCATTGAACCCCACAGCTGGTAAAACCAGTCCAGTGTGAGGTTATTTGCATCTGAAAAGCCCTGGTTCCAAAGGTGCTGTGACTTGGCTTGCACTTGCATGTGTAGGTTGCTAAGCACAGCCCCTTGTGTGCACACTTTTGGAGCACTATTACTTGCTGCTTATTGTGAGTGAAAAAATGTAGAGACTTAGCTTCTCCTGAAACCAGTGGAAAGATTTCCATTGATACCTCAGGGCAATGGCTCCATTCCTAATCTTTAGAGGGTTTTCAGCATGTGCATTTTGCAACGCAGGCATGCAATGCATGAATGAAGGTTTCTTGATGGTTTTGCTCCTAGAAGTTGCTGTGTTTACTTGCAATCAAAAATGACATTTCTCTCATGACGAGTAAAGCAAAGACTGACAAGAGGCGTGATCCTCCTCCTCTTTGTGCCTGCTTCACAAGGGCTCACTCAATGCATGAATTAGTGTTGCTTCCAATTCACAGAAATAAAAGTGAGGTGGGAATTCTGGTTTAATGGAGAATATAAATGTACCCTACTTTGTAGAATAAGAGCTATTTTGGTAGAATATTTTAAATCCAGAGCCGCTTTTCTCCACTTTAAGTAGATGGTAGTTTTAGTTTTATGATTTCTTACCACAAAGAAGTTTTGTGAGGATGTAAATGAACTCTTCAAGTTAACCTGATAGAGGTGGCTTGTGGTGAGAATGTGTGCCTGTTTGGGATGTTGCAGAGGCTCCTTAGCAGGTACTTAGGGAGGTTGGCAGATTGAGAGACAAAAAGCTGGGGTCCAAGAGCCGTTTCTGGCTTCTCCCACAATCTCACCTTCCTTGCCAAAACACAAAAGGGCAAAACTGAGCACATCTCTTGCACAAATATTTCATCAGTTTAGCACCATCTGAGCTATTTCACATCCCCTCCCCTTGCTCCAAACTGATATATGTGGCTCACTACATTTAAAATGAAAAGTTCTCAGACAATTCTAATCATATTGTCAGTCAGATAGTCATCTTCTGAAAGGGGATCCTTCACCTTTAAGAATGCATGTACAATAGTGATATGTAAGCAGCTCAAAGACTCAATACCCCTTTTTTCTGCAAAGCAAGGCTGGGTTAGGAAAAAATCAATATGTTAGAAGTAAAGGTCATACAAGGAAAAGTGACATGAAACAGTCTTCATGAAGGATATTGTTCCCTTAGTTCTGTTTGAAGTTTTCTTTACCCTTGTGCAAGCCTTAGAACAAATATATTTTGTCCTAGAATAGAAACATATTTTTATTCACCTTTAAAAAAAAAAATCTGTATTTTAAATATTTGTCTATTAGGGCTTGTTCACGTTCTAGCTTGTTTTGTTTTTGTCCTATGGGTGAAGTAATCCTTGGAGCAAAGAATATTGTGTGCATGCCATCCCAGTGCATTTGCTGGTCAGGGTTCCTTTAGAAATGGAAGTATATAATGCACACAAATGTATTTGCCTATCTTTTTAACAGTTCTCAATTTACTTTTCAAGTGGGCCAGATGCACTACTATAGCTCTTAAAAGGGTCAGGAACATCTCCTTATTTCCCCACACTCTGTACTTATTGCTTGGGTATAGTTTTAAAGTAGTCCATGAACCCTTTTCACTCTTGCAACACATTTACCCACAATTAACAATCAAACCATCCTTACTTCATTCAGGCTCCCATTCTCTCTCTGCCTCATTTTCCCTGCCTCTCTCTTGATCTGCCATTGTGCCGAAAGCTGTTTGTGCCATCGCAATCTGCCCTCCTTACCAGCCACACAAGGATGGGGAGGGGGGAGAGAAAAAGCACACAGCATTCAGGCACTGAATAGCAAATTGCTCTTGAGTGTCCTTGCTTCCCCCATCTCTCCCCCTTCCTTCAGAAGGACAAGGGGGCCCCTGAAAGCAACTATACATTTTGCTTAGTGCTCTTGAAAACAAGCGTTTCACACCTGAAGCCTTTCACGGCAGCCCAGAAGCACCCCTTCAAACCACTTAATTGCCAATTGCTTCTGAGCTCGTTGTAAAAGTCCATTATGTCAGCCAGCTCTATGGCGAGCGACAAAGTATGGGAAATGAAAGAGTCCTCCTCGCAGGGCCAATGCAGTCTTAAAAATCCCCCAGTTCATTGGTTTGCTTGCTGTTAACAGACAGTTACTGGCCACAGTCAAAGGTATGCCAAAACCTCTCTCTTGTGTTGTGATTATTTTGTTACATGAAAGGTGCTGTTTTCCGTATGTTCTTTCACATGTGGGTGTGTAGACAGGACGTGTAAGCAAATTTCAAACGTGGCTGGGGAAGATGTCTTCACACAGACTTCATCTGTACTTGTGGACCTCAGATTGTATTGTTGCCACTATTGTTCTGCTTGGGTATTTTTTTTTCTTATTATTAGGTGAAGTAATAAAAAAAGAAGTGATGATTTTCAAGGTTGAAGCAATGTTCCTTAGGTATTGAGGAAAAAAAGTGTGCAGGTACTCACATAAAACAAGGAGGGAGATCACCTTGAAGAGAAATTAAATAGATTATTAAACAGAGAGGAAAAAGGAACAGTCTTAGCCTGAATCTCACTTGTGAAGAATAATTTTGAAACTATATGTGCTTTCCTTGTGACTAAGCAACTGGGATGGGTTGGTTAGTGTTTGAGCTGAGCCAAAAGTGTATGGATATAACTTTATACAGCAAGGCAGATGTTGTTAATGTTCCCTGTTTTTATTTCAGTATTTATAATTTGTTGGTTTTTGTGATCCCATTTGGCCTTTGTGGAACTCTGCAGAAAGTCTTCCTCTGATTCTCAGAAGTCCTTGATCTTGAACAGTCACTGCTCGCTTGTGTATTCCTACCAGGGATATATTCCAGTGAATAGTTTGCTTAATTGTGAAAGAAATTCATGCTAGTGCTTGAGAATATTTCCAAAAATATCAAAGCTGGTTTATTAAAAAAATGGCATGTGTAGTATGAAACCTGATGCTAAAGGTGTCTCTCTGACCCATGATGGAATAGGAATAATGTCATATGACACTATCAAATCATGAATAACCAATACCACTCACACTTGGACTATTAAACACAGCTAACTGATTACTAAGGGGATGCAGATCTGAATAAATAATTTTAATATTTTTTGAGTAACAACTTCAAGAAAATTGCTCTTTGCATATAGGCAATTCATGGGTCAAAAAAGTGGTAGCTTTAATTGCTTAAACTGTTCATTATGAACTAATCACCCAGTTCTAATTAACACCTTTTAGTGTGTTTTAAAGAAAAACATTACATAAACAGTTGTAATGTAAACTTGACTAAATACAGCACTCTTAAAGACAACTAAGTTCTTAGCTACATATTATAGAGTATCGTTAAAACATGTATATACTTATGTACTCCATTTAGGATTACACTAATGAAATACATTAAGACAGAATGATCTCAAAACTGAATCCATAAAATGTATCTGGGGCCCTTTTAGAATTCAAATTATAGCACCCCTCCTCCAACACCCCCAATAAAATCTGTCACTTCCATTTTGAATGAGTTTACCGAGATTATTTTCAAGTGTGGTGTTATTTCAGGTAGTTTTATTAGCTATATGATTAGATGTTTAAAGATAGGCTGAATTTTATTCATTAGAAATAAATAAAACCAGCCCCCATCATTCTCCTTACTCATCTGAGTCATGTCCTTTAAAGGCATTAAGTGAATTAAATATCTAAGCAAACTTCAATAAGAAGAACCTTTCACTAAAACAAGGCCATCAGGTATTCTGAATGGAGGTGGAGCTATTTATGCTGGTTGCTGCTGAACTACACCTGCTGAAATCCATGCTATGTTTATATGTACGTGTGTTCTTTTCTGTCAGCAACAGCTACACTTGTGTTAAAGAACTGCCACAAATGTCTGCTGAAACTAAATGGCCATTTAGTAATTCCTTTTACTTTTCTTTATAGAACTTGTGTCACGGTTTAGCTCAGCAGGCAGCTAAAACAGCCCCACAGTTGTGCATCCACTTGCTCACATACACCCTCCCAGTGGGATTGGGGAGAGACCTGAATGTGAAAATGGGAAAAAAAAGAGATAAAACTCGTGGGTTGAGGTAGAGATTGTTTAATAGAACGAAAAAGATGATGGTGATAATAGAATGCACAAAGTAAGTGATGAATAGCACAATTGCTCATTACCCAATGCCAGTGCTCAGCAAGTCCCTGAGCTGACCCAGCTCCCAGCCAACCCCCCAGATATATACTGAGCATGACATTTTATGGTATGGAATATCCAGCTGAGGTCAGCTCCCCTAGCTGTGCTCTGCTCCTTGGGTGCCCACAGCCTTCTCTTTGGCAGGCCAGCATGAGAAGCTGAGAAGTCCTTGACTGCTTGGCAACAACTAAAATCATCAGTGTGTTATCGGCATTATTCTCATCCTAAATCAAAAACAAAGTGCTATACCAGCTGCTAGGAAGAAAATTAATCAGGACAACTTGGTAGCTCCTTTCATCTGGCACCATGTAGGATTCAAGGAAGTTCTGTTGTTCAAAGTCCCCTGTTCAATGGCATGATAGCAAAAATATATATATAGAATGTTGATTTTTAGTAAACTATGTTTAGTTTCCTCTAGTATTTGCAAGGAAAATACGAAGTTTCATTTAAAAAAAAAAAAAGAAAATGAGAAACTTCTCTAGGACCTTTGGTAAGAAAGTCCCTTCCATTCTCAAGGTGCAAATCAGAGGACACATAATTTTTCCTGAGCAGAGATGACTTCTCAGACAGCATTATCTTCCTTTCCTGCAAGAACACACATTCATCACTCCTTTTCATTGTCCTCTTTACAGCAATTAGACATTTTCCTATATATTTCACACTGCTATGTAATTTTTTCTGACAGCTCATCAGCCTCTTTGACTCATGACCTGTAATGCCATCCTTGTTTTTTGAGATGTATGTTTTTTTTTCCCCACCAGGAGATGTGAGCACATATTATCATAGATGCATAAGGCCTATCAGTCATTTTCAGAAGGTATCCAGTAATAGAGCAATACTGTTCCCTCTCCGCCCACTTGTGGTTTTTTTTTTTTCCCTTACCAATTTCCCTCAACTCCCTGAAAATAGCAGGTGCTTCTCTTCATTCACCTCCGCTTCATCCAGCCCATCTGTCTGATTTCTATGAGAAAGATTAATGGGACATAACTCACTTCATCTCTTGGTTTTTAACAGATCAGGGCGGAGGGGTAGGTGGAAATTCTATCCTATTTTAGATAGATGTTTCATGATGAAGACCTGATGATGATATCGCAGCAGTAAATTTGGGATCTTTCATAGTGTTGGTCTGTTTCCAAAATATTTCACAGCCTTGTGTTTTGAATGTCACCATAAGTAAGTTGCTCTCTACTCATCCATCTCAAAAGCCATCACTACTGTACCAATTAGATGCCTTAAGGGTAGTTGTGGTAATATTGCCTTAGCTTCATAAAGCAAAATATATAGCGATCCCTTACTTGGCCTGTGTTCCTGAGCAGGATCAATTTTGGCAGAGTGTTTATGCAGGTTAGAGAGGCTGTTTTCTTTGAAATGTATTTTTAAGTAGCCTGTTAAGAGCCCTTTTCCCCTTCTGATATACCTCTGTCTGTTTTCTCTGTTATTGTAAACCCCACAATGTAAACCAATTTTTTTTTTTAAGTACCAAATGTCTGAATTTTTTTGTTGTTACATTTTGTGACTTTGTGTTGAGTACTACTTTGCTCTGATTGTGGTCCTTTTGAAATAAATGGAAGTACATGAGTAGGAAGATGCTTCTGTGTATGCAACGCCCTGACATCTGTTACTTCCCAGATCCGTACTCAGCCTCTCTTTACTGGTGTTTTAGTGTTATGCAACAGACTGTTATTTTCTGTCCCACTCTAGTAGAGGCTCAGCAATGTAAGAAATAGCACACCTTATCTCAAGGAGCAGACTAGTTTCCTTTTGCTTTTTGTGCAAGTGTGCAGCATGCACATGTATCAGACCTCGGTCAAATGGTTCATGTTGAAGGTGATCCTTTGCCTTGTCTTGATGCTTCTGTGTCAGCTACTAAAGCTGGCACCTTCGCATGTAAATGTGAATTCTGAAGAGCTTAGGCTTGCCTAGGAAAAGGAGTATGGTCATGTGTAAGCATACTGCATTTGCAAGTGTGGAGTGAGTACAAGGACCCACTTTTCAAGCTGTAATGACCATATGTGCATCTTGAAGCCATTGTTGGTTGGCCACCTCCTTGAGAACTTAGCCCGAAAAATCTCATTCTACGTGAGAGTTTTAGAACCACAAAGTCTAATTTTCTATTCTGTGCCTCTACCAGTTTTATTTACAAAGAAGAAAATGGTCTATATGTATACTCTACAACCTTTTGAAGTCCTCTTTCCTCTTTCAGGGCATTACCCAGAGTGTAATCAATGCAAAATTTGGCTTTCCTACTTCAAGTATGATAGCATCCACAAGACTTGTCATTTTTGTTCCATGTTATGAAAGAAAATTGCCCTCCAAGAGCATTACACAATCTAACCAAAGGGAATCCCCTAGGTAGTTCAATATCTGCACAGAGGCAGATGGATGTGTTGTAGTCTCTGATGCCAAACCAGTGTCTCCAGTTATTTTTGATTTAATATAACAAGCGCTCCTAAGATGAATGAATAAGCAGCTACCTGAAGGCTACCTCTCTTTTAAGACACCTCTGCACTGTTCCACTAAGGCTAAGAGTTTTTCTTCCATATCCCTGATTCCAAACACAAATCTGTCATGTTTCCTAAGATCTTTCAGTGTGGTCCTTGGTCTTGTAGTATTTTATCCAAGGATGTTTCTTTAGGTTGACAATGGTGGCGATAGCAGTGTGCTGATTTTGTTCAATATGGTGCTGTGTGATTATAAACCTTTGAGAGTTTGGCTCTGTGTGGGAAGAGGAAAAACTTTAGTGTACACTGTTTGTGGCACCTCCCTGCTTTGAAACTTCGAGCTCTGACTGTGTTATGTATTAAAATATTCAACACTTTTGGATCCTCTGCTTCTAGAAAGTAAACAATGGGGAATAAAGCACTCTTGCAAAGAAGTAGGTGTTAGAGAAACAGGATTCACTTTACTAAGAGGCAACTGGTGATGACAGAGCATCCTATATATGTCTTTGCAACTCTTAAATTCTCTTCTACTTGAGTTAGCTCTTGAAGTGAAGGACACCCTGCCTACAATGTGTACAGTGCATTGCGTACTTTGATTTTGCCTTCTTTCTCTGTTAAGAAAGAAAACAGGCACCAAATCTTGCTAGTAAACACATAACTCTGAAATCCCAGCAGCTCCCTCTTGTTATTTCTACATGCAATGAAAGGTGGCACTCACTGATCTTACTCAAGTGGCAGAGATGGAAGTTCCCGAAAGGTGAAAGCCACAAAGCTGTGTGCAGAGAAAAACTTTGAAAGACACAAGACTTCTAACTGTGTCCTTCAGAACCTCAGTGCTCTCAATTACATGGGACACCTGAAAGATGCTCCGAATTGTTTTATGTTCAAAGACCTTGGTACCAAGAATATAAACAGAAAATACTAATTCATAAATAATACATCTGATACGCTGGCAAGAACATGAAGCTTTCTATCATTGATAAGGCTTCTGATCTGGGCCAAGGTTAGAAAAATCACGTTTTAGATCAGTGTTTCATGATGTTATGGGGAAGCAGCACATGCTGCACTGTTGTTGGGATCTGGACCACAGAAAACTAATTTAGGGTACAGAATGAAGTTAAGGTGTCGATTAAAAAAATCACTTCTCCTATTAAAAAAATGCATGTTTCAGAATAATTGTTTTTCCAGCATTTCAGGTAAACATGTATTATATATGGAGTCTATTTATGCATACAAAAAAAAAATAAAGCCTATTTCTTCATCCAGGAGCTAAATGGATTTTTTTTTTCCAGTATTCTCCAATGAAAATGGCAAAAGTCTGCTTGGTTGAAGAAGTTGGTACTAGTTAAAACTTGTAACATAAAACTATAGAGGAAAAAGAAAGGTTTAGGATATTGAAGCTGTATAAGTTGATTTACTGTGGTTGATATTAGGCCGTACCATAGCCATAACATGTGTTCTAAGTCAAATTCTGAAGCTCTTAAATGTTAATTTCCATATATGGACTATTTTTCAAAAAATAATCCTCTAGTTTTTGTGTGGGTAAAGTTCCCTGTCCCATCTACCCCCAGCCCCCAGAATAATCCTTAGCAGGGGTGGCTCTTAATTCTGAGGACACGACTTTTAAAACTATAATTTAACAAAACAACTCCTCCAGAGATTTAGTATTGCTCTAAAATAAACACAGCAAACTCTGTATCTGTTCTATTAGGAAAAGAGTACTGAGTTTAATGTAGAAGTGAACAAACACAGAATATACGTTGAGGGTCTATGAAAATGAGTAGTGCCAAGGAAAACTCAGTGCTTTAAAGAAAGTAATGGCAAAACCTTGGAAAGTACTTGATGCTATGGTAAAAGCTCAGTATACCATAATATCATGCTCTTGCATAGTATGATCAACTCTAGATGAATGGAAACGAAGTGTTTAGCTATCTGCTAACTTATGGTAGTTGATAGCGACAACTGTGGGTGCTTTAGGTCACAGTAGTCTAAGACTGCACATTTCTATAACTGTTCGTTGAAGAGTTCCTATGAGTCTGTTAAACTAGAAGTTTGAAAGATGCAGTGGCTAACTATTAAAAAAAGGCCAAAGGATGCTCATGAGGAGATAGTTTTTATGGGAGTGCATTGCTTTTCCCACTTAAAATCTATAGTATGGAATAATTTTTTAATATAAAACCCAGAATTTTGCTTTAAATATTTGTTCATTTGCTGTGATTCTCTTGTTTAATCTTTAAAAATCAGTTTGCATGCTTAAAATTTATAAAAATGAACATGGGAATAAAAAAACCTTCACAAAGAAATATATTGGCATTAGACTTCAGCTTAGACTAAGTCTGCAATTTTGTTCCATTTTAGCATCTAAAAGATATTGGTTCTCTTACAAGCTTGATCATTTGTTCCATTCAACAATATGACTTTGGTTTTCCAGGCAGCGTATTCCAGGTAATTTAAACTCAGGCTGTTGTCTCTTGTGTATATGTTAGGAAATACGGGTCCATTGCCTATAGAGGGAACAGTGAAATTCAACAGATGTTTTAAATCACTACACCACTGGCAAATAAAATGTTTGGAAGAGCTATAGGGAGTAGAGGAATAAAAGCTAAAATTGTGCAAAGGTATTTAAAGCAGGGGAAAGGGTTTCAAAGACAGAATGGAGGATGTTTTTCTTGGAATATTTGTTTTCAGCATGAAATTCCTGGTCAAGAGTACACATAATTTATCTTTTTCTTCATATTTTACCCATCAGTTTTTCATTCGCTTTTTTTTCTTAATCTGAGCTCAACTGCTGCTGTCTGTGTTGTTCAGCCTTCCTGACCTATGCAGCAGCTTCAGAGGGGTGGTACAAACTCTTAAAGTTCTGCAGGGGAATATTTAATCAGAAAAATAATAGTCGTCTTTGCAGTAGAGAGGAAAAAAGGGGGACTTGGCATGCATGACAGAACATGCGTGGACCACCAGAAAAGCATGGTGAGGTTGGAAGGTGGTAGAGCTCTTTTTTAGAACAATCTGATCAGAAGGCAAACATCTAAAAGGAAAAGGAATCCGAAAAGAGTGTTGAAGTGCCAGAATGCACCAGCTAATAACTTTAAATAGTTCATTGAGTCTTCCGGAATTTTTTTTGTTGTTCTTCAGGAATAATCTGCTTACATCGTTAAGACCTCAGCTAAGCTCAGTAACACAAATTACCAGATGTTGTATCCCCTAGTTTTTTCCATCAAAAGACCAACCACCAAGCTTGTTGAAAGACAGAGGTCATTGTCCTTCCCTGGCAATAAAACTATTTTTGCAACTCCTAACAAATGAAATGAGAATACCTTTCAGCTGTAGAGGGGATGCTATCTCCTGCTTCTTCCAAGTTTCCCTGTTTGGCTTTGTTATTTTCTAATAATGCACTCATGTGTAAGCTAATAATGTGAACAGAGGGAAAATGAAGAGTTTAAAAAAAAAAAAAGCAGAATGAATTAGGGCAATTGAGGTCGCTCTCTTTCATTTTTGCTGGAAGGATTTTAGCCCTAGTTTTTACCTTATCGCTTATTACACAATTTATGATAAAATGAGATGTGATTCCATTCTTATTGTTGTGCTATAGCCTATTGAACATGCATATATAGAATTCATTTCAAATTTAAACACTATCTTAATTATAAATTGAATAAAATGGACAACCTATCAGATTCCCTAAATTGCATTCTAACAAATAATTTCATTTTCCATTACTTTTCCACCAATGATATACTGGGCATAACAATATTGAGTATACACCCCATTCCTCTACTTTAATTGTGCCTGAGATTTTGCTGTATGACAACTGTTTCTCTGTGGACATGTGTGTTGCTTGCTATTTGTTCCATAAACTGATTTTTTTAGATTTTTACTAAGGCTATATAAAGCCCTAGAAAATATTTGTATAAATTTTATTTTGCTTTGTCTTTTAAGTCTTATTCTACCACAGGCATTACGATTCACAGGTTGTAGTTTTACATGCACAGCTTCGTTTGAACTAGGTTACTCAGTCTTAAAATATATATATGAAATCTGAGTTATAAGGAGTTTTAACATGTAGGATCTGAGGTCAGAATGTGGTCTGTATCCTAGCTGGAATTTGAAAGATAGTAGCAAAACAGATCTACAAAAATAACTGACATCTGTGCATCAGCCTGCATTTTTCTAAAGTAATTTAGAATTTATATAATATTTCCCACAGCAAATAAGGTAGAATTAAAAACAAGTCCTTAAAAGCATTAAAAGTTTTAGTGAGGCTTTCTGCTAACTTTTTAGAAGCATTTTAAGAATTACGATGTGGAAAAATTATTTTAAGGCGTAAATAAAACAAAAATGCCACTTAGAATGGAAAAGAATAGGAATGTGCATTGGCTGATTTATAAGACCATTGACTCTTTAATTCTACGTATAAACCTCTGTTCAGATTTTAACTCAACTTTACCATTTACTTCCATTGTAATATCTCAAAAATTCCAGTGATAAAATGTATAAAATATTTGACCTATTTTCATTATGTTGTTTATACTTTCTAAATAAACGTCTATGTATTTTAAGATTTCAGATGTATTTCAGACGGATGTAGACTGTTTTTTACACCTGGCAAGAGATTGGTTGCATTTAAAAATAGCTAAACATCTGCTTTTTTAACTTGCAGTTTCTAATTTGTTTAGATTTTAGTTATGTTTCATTTGGCTCCAAAGAGCAAATACGCCACCAAACTCTGATGTTTCAAAGGAGTTGTGAAAAAGTGTTACACTTTCCATATTAATACTTTCATAGAACATTAAATATAATTTAGATGCTAAGTTCAAAGAGGTAAGCAACACTAATTTCTTACATTTTTTTGAGTCTAAATAAAGTCAAGCCGCTTGAGTAAACATTGAGACTTTAATCAGAAGAGTGAAAATAGCGCAATAAACACACTTGAATGCTACTAATTTTGCATTTTCCTCATAGCATAAAGAAGTTTGAATCCAAACTCTTCTTCTCTTTAACTTTCTCTTAAAAAGTATCTTTCAGTTTTATTTGGATTCCTCCAGCTTTTTCATAGCACAAATTACTTAAGGATCCAGACAGGGTTAAACTGGCAAAATAAAGAAATAAAATACTTGTTGCATCTCAAAGGATATTTCTTCCCTTCTAAATTTTCCAAATACAGCATAAAAATCTAATAGTGCCTGAGAAATCCTAGGACCAAGTTGAAGTACCCCAGCAATGTAGCAGTGAAGATACCTCTGAGCCTTAGACACAATACCATTCCCCTTTATTTCATATTTTGTGCTTTAAGAGTTTTCTCTGACACAAAACCTACAATTATTTTTAGCCATTTTTCCCCCGGTTGAAATGATTTGCTATCGCAGTAACTCGATCTGTTATCTCCCAAATAGTTTCAACTGTGTTAATGTGTGCATGTACCTTTTTTTTTCCCCCCTCTTATCAGGCTCTCGGCAGCATTTGTGATTCATAGCAGTCATCAAAGTGATAATAAACTCATTCACAATACTAACAAACATGGGGCTCCCAGTTATTTACGAGGCAAATTCACTGCGATGCTGGGCAGTGGAACAGGGGAGAATCAAGATGGTGTTGATTGATAAATTGACAGGTTAATTTACAAGTGGATAATAGGAGTTAGACCCAGAGGGAGAGACTGCAGGCCCAGGCTCTAGCTTGGTTGCACTGCCATCTGTCTTGTGCCTGGGAATCTGCAGGAGCCAGGCAAGTCCGGATCAGATGCACACCCGCTCTCCCCAAATTAAAGACAAAGACCCCTATTTACGGCAATTTTAAACTGGTTTACTGTCTCGGCACACTGGATACCCCTCCTTCCTTAACATCCTCCCTGCTAGCCAAATGCCATGTACCTACAGAAATGCCGACGGGCTCTCCTTACTTAAAATGTTAAGTGTTTCTAAGGTCTGGGAGTACTTTTGATTTGTTTTTAATTGAGGGCAGAAGGTAAATATTTCAGTATGTTATAGTACGATATTCAGTTTTCCGCTGTTTGCACTGCTTAAAAAGTGTTTGTGTTATTTTCTGGATATGGATATTTCTATTTAATATCCACCCGAAATATATTTTTTTAAAATCAGTGGACGAAATAAAATTAAGTCCTCAGATAAACTTATTTTTCTCTCTGAAAATATCGACATTTCACAGTCCCCTATCTGGCTGACAAGAACTTAGCTTTGTAGCCAAATATTTCTTCTTTTTTAGTGGGGAACATTGAATAACTTCTGTGAGTCTTCTCATTTTTGTAATCCCTAGGAGCCATTTTTATGGCAATCAATCACTGTTTTTATGTCATTAAGCATTTAACTAAACTGGTTGTTGGCTTCCCCACAATGACCTGAAATTTCATGGAATTCAAGATCAAGGAACAGTTGTCATTATGTGTCTTTGAAGTTAATGTCTTCCAGTCTTGCATTTTAGCATTAAGAAAGTTTTATTGGGAAAATAAAAAGGGTGGTCAGAAATACAGTTTTCTTGTTACAGTAAGTGTTAAACACTGGAAAGGGTGTTTTGTTTTAAATACCTAGCATGCTTAAGCTGCCGCTGGCAAACGTGCATCAGCTGCCCAGTGCCTGTGAGCTCAGAACCGGATCTCAGAAACCAGGCAATTCGATGTGCTTATGTTCTCCTATCGTTAGCTGGTATAAGCAAGCATGAGTTATACCTATTGCATGCCAACTTTTGGGAATGTGAGCTCTGGGGTACCCGATGAGACCCAGATTCCTGGGCTTTCGCTCTGCTGCTCAAGATCTGAGTGGGTGAAAAGTGCAGCACTTCTATCTCTGCTGTTTTTGTTTTCCCTTAAACAGTTGTTAAATGAAGGGGTACCAAGCACACCCCTCAGATCTGGGTTTGTCTTCGGAGTTGCTCCTGGAGCCCCCGTGGAGGGAAGTAGATGCTGGTGGGCTTGCACAGAATGTAAATTGTAGCAGCCTGTCTCTGGTGAACAGTAGTGATTCGTAATGCTCTAAATGAAGTTGTGAAGGCATTCAGGGGCAAATCCTTTCCTCCACGCCTAGCCCGAATGTAGAGGCTTGACGTGGGGGAACTCAGCAGGGAGCAGAGGGAGGAATAAACCTTCCTTTGCATGGGCCACGGACCAGCTTGGCTGTAGTCTCCAAGCTACAGGCACCTTCCTCTGTGGTTTTGCCTGTCTGTCAAAGGGTAAATTGCTGGTGGAGATCTGCATAGTAACAGAGATCCTGGCTCTGCTATTGCTCACTGCAACCCCAGTGTCAGCAAAGAGGACCCCCTACATACTGTCAGAGAAAATACGTCCTGATGTTGTGCTAAAACTCTTCAATGAGACATTGTCATTTTCTGATGCTTTTCTGATCAGCAAAACGTTCACTCAGTGGTATGAAGCAGGCTGAACTGTTCAGGGACTGCATCTGTAGCAATGCTAACACTTTAAAATAACCCACCCCAACCCCTCCAGGCACTGGAGATAAAACCCAGTATTTCCTAATCACAAAAACCAGCCACTCAAAGTTTAAAATGATAATGAAACCACAGGAAAGTTGGGCTCTTATGGGAAGAAACTTTAAAATAATAATTTTCTGTTCTTTACTGATGAGTTAGGAAGGTATTCCTGGTATTTATACCAAAGGACTAACAGCTGAATTTAGCAGTCTGTCTGTCTCATCCTGCCCACCACTGCATCTTAAGCAGATCTTAACTAATTTGGGCTGAGTTTTGTGTGCAGTGATTTTTGGTGGAAGAAATTATGTTTGTCGCACAGTGATTTATTTAAAACCATTATGAAAAATAGTGCCTGGAAAGCCAGATACTCTTTTACTTTAAACAAAACAATCTGAGTAACAAAAGCACCAAGATACTCTTGAAGGATGATCGTTAGAAAGAAGAGCAAAGTTTTAAAGCAGCAGGTGAGACGGGAGTTCCCACAAGTTAGTGTGAATCATACTGATGGGCTTGGCTGGTCTTCCAGTGCCCCCTTCACCTGCTTTGTATTGATTTGGGTCTGTATGTTTTGTGGTAGCTGTCCGTTGTGGTATTGAACTAAATCCTTATTTTTTTGGGTCCATATCTTTAATTTCTTGTGAGCCATCTGCACAGTGACAGGTTTGGAGGTGTAATAGTAATCATCTTATAAATTAATTTTAAAACATTCAGATAAAAGGCTTTTTGTAAACATGAACAATAGGAAGGGTGATGTCTTGATCTTGCTTTTTATAATATAATATGAGAAATGTGAACGCTTAAGAATAAACCTGTGTATGCACGTACATATTCACATGTGTAAATGTTGCTAATTCTCAAATGAGTTCAGCTGGCTTTTTAGTGCTAACACAGGGCTACAAATAACATAAAATGGAAAAAAGTGCAGGTGCATTTAAATCCCTCACTTTCTTGGACACTGGCATAACCATAGTGAACGACAGGTGAGTTAAAAGTAAAGAGAATTTAGACTCATTGATTTTCATTATTACTTTTTTCTCGTTCCATATGTCACATCAAAGCATGGTGATATTCTGTTTGGAAAGGAGATCAATGCAAGGAGGTAGGAGTGATCCTTGCTATTCAAGAGGAGTTTCCAGATTCAATGGGTGACATAGGATAAAAGTGACCCTGGATTTGCTGTGACTATTTTCTAAAGTTTAGCAAGACAGACTGCACAAAAAAGAAAAAAAGCACAGATAATGGCTTTGTACAAAAACTATTCTCTTAATTGAAGCTTATTAAAAAAACTTAGATATTCTTTTCAGCTGTAACGCTTGAAGATTGTCTTGACTTCTCTTTATTATTCAGAATCATTTGAAGTAAAAGTGCACATCTCTTCTCAGTAAACATATTTTATGAATCAATCCATGCAAATAATGCTTTCTTCAATTGTGCACTTCCTAAAATAACATGTTGACATCAAATCATCCTGTTTTGAAGAGTTTGTAATAATAAATAATAATCAATGCTGCCGACTGAAGGATGCATCAATTATATTTATTTTACCCACAGTTGAGACTCTCTCGGTTGTATATTTTTCCCCAATATTTTTGCACATTTTATTGTAAAGTGTACTTCAGTCTAATTGGCAATGTGGCTACTGACTGCTGATTGAGACAAAATTACACTTTGCCTGAAACAAAAATTGAGTTCTATTATGTGAAATCTAAAATATTGCCGTAGACTTGTAGGACTATTCTAGAATGTGGCTTATCGGGGACAAAAGAGAATTGAAGAACAAGTAGTGTAAAGAAATAGAACCTGATGCAAAAAAATGGAAAATTCTTGCTTGAAATAAAATTCAAATCACGAGGGAAATAAATTTGGGAGACTATCAACATTAGGGGAAAAAAAGCACCTAATTTTGAGTTTATGAAAGTATTTTAAATTAATGGTCAGCAGACTATTTTAGTGACTAGAATGTTATTTAAACCTTTCATTTAGTATAAGTATGTGAGAAAGAGATTGAATATTTTAGGCTGTTCAGTTTTAGTATATTCTCAGTAAACAGAATGAGTGTTTCCCAAAGTTGTTCATTCTTTTCAGAGTTGAAGGATATATTGACTATAGTATTACAGAAAAGGGGGCTGCAGATTTAATAGATGTGTCCTCAGTTACAAAGATTTCTGGGGACGTTTTGAGGGGAGAAAAGATCACAGATGTCATCAGAACTGAACAAAAGAAATTCCCTTTCAGAGAGTATAAAATTCCTCTCAAGTCTAAGTCCTATTTTGAGCCTTTAAGAAGTAGTAGTTGAGCCCATGGGGAGAGACTGCTTGCTAACTTGTAATTTCATATGATTTGAAATGTGGCACCTGCTGGCCTCCTATGTGGGATCACTTAGGAGAAACAGCAACTATCTGTGAGACTGGGTTGTCTAGCCAGTTATCTTGAGCTAAAATCCCTTTTCACATTTGTCTTACATACATAGCATAGACAGGGGGTTATTTTAGTATTGGCTGCCAATATGTAGATGCAATTTTGGTAAATCTGTTCTTTACCTTAGAGAAGTCAAAGTTCCTGTAGTATCTTATTCAACTAAAGTGAATGCTAGAAATAAGCACCAGATCATAATATTATCTGCTTAGCTCTGTGGAGCGGTGGGCTAAGGTAAAAAAGATGCAAAACAAGTTATCAAATCAGACAAAGGGACCTAATTAAAACATGATTGCTGAGGTCTATGAAAAATACAATTAAGTTGTAAGCTAAAGAAAATGAGGTGGCAAAGTTAATGTATTTGCCATTTATCTCTTGAGATCTCAGTTCAAAGACTCACTTTCAAATCCTACAGGATCAGCTCTTTCAGATCCTGTAGCAGTCCAATAGATTTAAAATTAGATTGGACTCATCCAAAGATATAATGTGTGAATGTAACAAAGCCACTCTGAAAATAAAAATGGCACACTGGCTGTCATTGCTTAACATCTTCCCAGGATGCAGCGTTCAGTATTGCCTCATGTAGACACAGTAAAATTGAAATAAGGAAATGCAGGTGCAAATCACATTGAGTTACTTAGAGGAAATTCTGGGTTTAGAGCTAAAGTGTTCTACCTCTGTGTAAAAAAACCCAGCCCCCTCAGTTGTCTTGATTCCCCACCCCCAATTAAAGTAGGCAAAAATCTATATTACAGTTGATTTAATTATACTGGTTAGCTTTGCTGTAGACCAGATGTGCTATCTTACTTCCTCAGTATCTTCAAGACTATTAATATCTTTATTTATCAGTTGCTGAATTGCAGGTAGAGGGATTGTAGTCATAGGATGAAGAGAGTGAGATTTAAGAGTTCAAAATTCATGTTTGCCGTCTGTTTCCTATGAGACAAGTCATGTGACTTTCCTGATTGAGAAAAAAATGAGGATGTGCTTGAGCCATGTTATCTGGATGTTCTGAGTCAGGGTCAAAAGCACCATCTTCTGGTTTCATTCAAGCAGTGTTGAACACAAGAGCATTACTACAGCCACCACCTGGCAGGTTTCTGTGGTCAAAAGTTGGTTTAGGCTTACGGCTTGTCCTGCAAAGATACAGGGTGACACTTGTTGCCCACTGAGTTGTTGTGTTCAACAGCTCACAACCTTGCAGTGTTAGGTGCACAGTGCAGCATCTGTCACAGGGCATGTGTGGTGTGTGCAAGTACTTGGCAATTAATGTATATCACTCATTCATTGATTCTTGTCCTGGTAAGAAATTGTGCAGTATATAAAGCAAGATGGAAAATCTTTCTTTCAAGCAAAGATGACACACCACCCCCACCACCCCCCATGATCGGTCTTATTCCAGTTCTTTTATTTTATTCTTCCTATTAGTTTTTGACAGTCTGTGTATGGAGATATTTCTTGTCAAGATGAAAGTCACCTCTCTATCTCTTGCAGTGTTCTGTCAGTTCCTTTTAAGGAGTTAAGTGCACTGGGAGTTAGTAGGAACAACGATCCCCACTCATTCTTTCAGCTGTCTGTAAAGACTTATATTATTATTCTTGTTTTGTGGAACAAAATTAGATGGTTTTGGTTACTTTCCACAATTTGTTTGCACTGTGGATAAGTGCAATAATTAAAGCAATATATCACGAGTGTGTGAAACTGAATAAATAATCCACAGATATCTCAACATATCTGAACCTTCTTACTGTAGTAGCAGAATTGGTTGTAGAATAGAAATATATGTATTCCAAACCTCATATGGGATACAGGTGAAAGAACCACAGACCTTTAGTGTGATGTCCTACTTCCCCACCTCATGTTTCAGTGGAAAGTAAGGTTTGCGTTCTGGGCTGACATTTGTCCAGCACTATTTGGCCACGCAGCTCCAATGGGGAATTAATTTCCTACCCCTGTAAAACCTCTGTTCTTATGAATTCAAACCTAAAAGGGAAATTTTCCTCTCAAGTCATCTTGCACTTTTCCTTCTGTTGCCTAGAGGAGAGCAAGATCAGTGAGCAATGCTTGAGGACACACACCATGCTCCTGTTCCTTACTGGCCCTACACTCCAGGCATGACAGATTGTAAAACCACGTATCTGTAATCAGTGATAAAAATAAATCCTGGTCTGGGAGGTGAGTAGCCTCATTCTGTTTCATTCACGTAGCCCACTTTTGAAATGTTGAACGAGCAGGGGAAAGTGCATCCGGCATCTGTAGAGAAGCTGAAGTTGGGGGATTGGTATTTCAGTTAGGCTATCGTCTTCAAATTCCAGTGGATATTCATTATTCCTGCAGTTTTCTATGCATATTGTGCATAAAATAGATAAAAACAAAACACCATGTTATTACAGCTAGAGAAAAAAGCTGAATGTTGAAGAAGAAAAAGCATTGAACTAGAGTTGAGGGCAGGAGGCGAAAGCAAAGGTATGTTCTGTTGTTTCCTTTGAGGAGAGGTGAAGGCAAAGGGGAGATTTAGCAGCTGTTCCTTGTGGCAGAAAATCATCCCTGATTGTTTGTAGAACAGAGGCATATGAGTGTCAAACAGATACTGTAGTTCCACAAAGATATATCCTGACCTGCATGCCTGCTGGATGTGCATGTCATGACTGTAATTTTGTCATGGTAAAAATGTCAAAAGTCATGAAAACCAGGTAAAAATGAAAGAGAAAGTCACTGGCAAGTTTTGAAGTAATCAAATGACCCTTGCAGACCTGGATCTCTCTAATCTAATTTTCTTGAAGTCTGAAGGGTGGCTTATGCACCTTCTATTAGGCAGTATCTAACCCTTACCTCTTATCTAGTCCCCGTGTACACTAGGGCCTTTAGGAATCTCCCAGTGCTAGGTTGTGCTGTACCACCTCTACTATAGTAATGGTAGAATACCAAATTCCTGCACCAGGGCCCAGCTGTCTTGTTGTAGTCAAACTCAGTGTTTTCTCTACCTGCTGATACAACCATATTTTTCTTCGTGGATGTACTCCTCTAATGTACATGTCCTCTGGTTAAGGAAGTTATGTGGATTGTGGTTTGTGTTCTGTATTATTTTTAAACAACTTTGGGAGGAATTTTTATACTAATCCTCAGCATATTGCTCCTGCTTTTTATTGTAAGGTTGAGAATCAGATCAAATGCACAACGCACAGCTATGTGGCAAAAACGAACAGACTGTGACTCTGTATAGAATCTCTGTGTCTCCTTCTGACAAGAAAGCTGTCTTGTCTGATGTATCCCGAATCTTCAAATGCATCCCTAAAGCTATTAGCCAGGCTGAATTACTGCTTAACTTGTAGTATATGTTATCTAAACAGGCCATTTTTGGGCTAGTATACATTAAAACCTCCCTTCACCCTCCTTGTCTGAACCAAACTGGCCGTTTTTCAGGTTCAGATCAGATCACATCAATCTCCCCTCCAAACATGCCCCCAGCTTCCTTTTTCTCATGCCCTACAGCTTCTCCCGTGTTGGGAGATCAGGTGGCAAGTTGTCAGCAAAGCCCAGCTGCTGCTCATCTTGAAATTCACGCTTGCTCTGAGCTCCCCCATTAGTTTTGCCCTAGAGAGCGTTGTTGTTTGCTGCTAACAGGGAAGCCCAAAGCCATCAGCATTTCTGCCAGCTCTAAGACTTCAGAGAGCTGGAGGCTCTAGTGTAACTAATAGGGAAGTCTGGAAGCGATGGGAGATTTGAACATAGAGACACAGCCTGGGGCCCAAGCCAGTGGTCTGTCACTACCATTCCTCCTCACGCTGCTTCTAGAAATAAAAAGTGGACCCTGCAACCTCAGATGAATAGACCTGCTGCACAGAAGCTCTGGCTTCAGTGAAGATAGTGGCAAATAGATTGTTAATGAGAAAATGTATATAGAAGGCAAGGGAACTGGAGAGAAAGCACATGCTAAGGATGACCTTCAAAGTTTGACCTAGTGCACAGGGGAAAGTACTAAATCAAGTGGATTTCTCTGTCAAAAGGCTACCCAGAAATGTAGAATCTCTCTTCAGTGGGGCACTGAAAACTAAAAGAGCTGAAATGTTCCCACACCATGCTGTGATGGAAGGGGATAACACCTACTTATTTTTCCCCAGGAAGGCACAGCTTTCCACAACACTGTGTAAACAGCTTTTATGCAAGAGTATTTTTGCAGAATTGGGCAGAGCAACCTTTGCTCAGCTTTAGACAGCCCTTGTGATAACCTTCTATTCGAGTATTGACCACAGTTATCAGTGCTAGACCAAGAAACTAGTTAGAATAGTGAGAGTAACCCTCTGTTTTGATGTTTTTTTCTTAAAAGTTTGTAAAACTGATCCCATCACCTGTTCAAAATGAGTACTGTGGAACAGTAACTTGTAATAAAATCATCATCACACAGATAAATGAAAATTTACAGTTCAAACACTGCTTTTGTATGAATATTTTACTGTGCAAGTGTTCTCAGGAGTCTGTTTGCCAATTGATTGTACCTTTGTGTCCTCTGTTTAAGAAAAAGATGATTTTTTTTTTGGGTGGTGATATTTGTGTTTTGAATGTTGAATGTTAAATTTCTTCCTAATATGTCAAAACAAGAAAGGGAAGTCTAAGTAACCTTTCACCACCATAATAAATTTTTCTGCCACTGTAATAAGTAATATAATTATAGTTTAATTATCTACACACACATTCAGTGCTTCACTCTATTTACACACAGGGTCTGCTTCACTCATGCCAGTTACGGACTAGTTTAAAACAACCACTTAGTGGAGTTAGAGGTGATTAACACAGATGTAACAGAATAGAATCACACTTTGGTAATAGACTGTGCTCCAAAAACGCACGTTCTTTCAGAAATGTTTCAAAGATACATAAGTGTGGTGGAAACTAGTGATTCTCATCCCTCTTAACTGAGACCTGCTTTGAAATCTGCATCCCTGCCTCATCTCTCCCACCCCACATCCCTTCCTCCCTCCTCTTGTAGCTGGAAACTGGTTCTGATGACTGTATGATACTATGCTATAGAAGTCAAGGAAAGTTCTGAGTTGCAGCTCCTGACTCTCCTTAAGGAACTTCTTTCCTCTGCAGAAAGTTGATTTTCATTGTTGTGTAGAAACCTTCTGTTCAAACAGAAGGATGTCAGCTCTGCATTTTTACACTTTTCCCTAATCATTAATCTGAGTTACAAATGCAAGTGGTTTGTGTGCCAAGGAAAATGGACTAATTCAGTCTCATTCACATTTGTATTTCACGCTCTTCCTTTTGCACAGTGCTGTGTCTCTTCTGTTCCTGTGATAATCCCTATAAACTAGAAAATATTATCAGCTGAGTCTAGGTAAATCCCTTTGGAGGGAAGGTGATGAAGGACTTGGGTAACACTGCTAGAGATGATAGAATAAGATGATATCCATCAGACTGAAAGTGCTCTACCAGGACGGCTAGCATGCACTACACAAGGAAGTTAAAATATTCCTCTATATACAACCTGTTCTTCTCCTCAAAGTGGAACGTGCCTTTCTGCTCATGTCCTACTGCTAGTGTCAATGACAAATGTTGATGTCCAAGGCCGCATGGACAGATACATCCTCAAATATGAGTTATGTACTTTAGATGTTTGTTTGTTCCTTAAGATAAATTTATGTCCCAGAAAATAATACAAGAAGCTATTAAAATCATTTGGTTGCAAGACCTTTCCAGTCCAGGCTAAAGGGGTGAAAGCATTGGCAATCACTAGCTCTAGATTATTCTTTTCTTGCTACAAAACTGTCCATCTGTCTAATGAAGACAATGCCACTTCAAGTGACTTCTCAAAGTCTGGATTTATTAGGTAAACACGTTTCTGTAAAATAAGCTTGTAATAAAGGAATAACTTTTCAGTTTCCTCTTTCATTATCAACTCAGAAATGATGAGGTGCTCTTTAAGTGCAATATAGATTTATAATACTATACTATTGAATTAGTGGGGAAAAAAAGAGGTTTTGTGTAGTAGTAGCTTGAGGTTATTTCTATTGTTTCCTTTGTGGACAAGTTTTGCCACTGACAAGGATGTATTCTGAACTTTGGGGATTATCGGTATTTTCTTTTCTATGATAGAATTTGTAGATTATTTTAATGAGATTTGGCATATAAAAGAATGTTGCAGAACTTACTTCACACGGTATATAAACTGGGGAATTGCCTGGGGAGGGCTGCAGCTCAAGAACTAGGTGGGCATCAGTCAGCAGTTGTTGAGCAATTGTGCTGTGCATCACTTGTTCTGCATAATTTTAAAAAATTATTATTATTTCTCTCATCCTTTCCCATCAAACTGGTTTTATCTCAACCCACAAGCTTTACCTTTTTAATTTTTTTTTAAATTCTTTTCCCCATCCAAATGCAGGGGGAAGAGTGAGATAATGACTGTGTGGTTGTTTTTTCTGTCTGCCAGGTTAAAGCATGACAATGCTCTAGATTCCTACCTAAACCATGGTCAATCTAAATACTAATATGGGGAAAGTAAACCAAAAAAGCTGCATTCTGTGCCTTGATCTCAAAGTAGTTCTTTGAGTATTTCTTTATACTTTTCATAAATTTGCTAACTTTGAAGTTAACTTTGTTAAAGCTTGCTAAACTTTCAGTGGTAGTGACCTCTGAAGTGCTGTATATCCCACAGATTGTCATATTTTTTGTGTATTCCTGAAGCTTCTGATTAAAAAAATACCCTTATCCTTAATTTTCCATTATGGTCTAGGCATATCCTTACACTCATAGTGATGCTTTTTCTTGGTGCAAAGTTTGCCGAAACAGATCCTAGATTTGCAGATATTCCTTGCCCTGAGTTATGGGCTGTGTCTGTCTCATATTTAAATTTGATCCACAGAGGGGCAAAGAGCCTCAACTCTTGTGTACCAGTATATTAGTATTTTTGTGAGCTCAAGACTTTGTAGGATTAGACAGCACACTGCATAAAGTAAAGATCTTCTGGTCCGTGGCTTGTGGTCCCAGGCATCACTGCAATGCATATAATAATAGCACTAGTTCAGTGAAAGTGCTGGAAGATGATTATTTTCTTTCCCCCCTGACTAAAGCTCCTCAATTAGGAGGTAAGACATTTCTGCTGAAATAAATGCTAAATGACTTGACTTCACATTTTGTAGTTGGTATGTGTTGAAGTCCAGAGGAGACCTATTTCTGTGCAGAATATAATGTCAGTTTCCCAATAATGATCTCCTGAAAGTCTCCATTTATACAGGAAAATTATTTTACTGCTTTTAAAGGAAGCTGTTGCATTTATGGGTTCTGGCAACTTAAATCCACCATTAATGGGAGAGAAGGAGCAATAGTCAGATTAATATACTTTTTTCTTCTGTGCATTATGCTGTTTACCTAATCACAAGTTCATGGAGAAAGATAATTCAGAAGAAAATGTATCACATGAATTTTGGATGACAGCCTGACTTCCCATAACTGGCTAACTAACAGTAACTCTGAAATTGTATTTCTTGATGGGAAAACTCTAAAAAAAACCCCCAAAACCCACCAAAAAACCAGCATGCACAATAAAGTCATTGCTTGTTATGGTCTAACTGACACCTTTCTCAAGATCCTGGAGGGGTAATCACAGGCACTTGGCAATAATGGTGTGAGCCTGACTCGGGCAACGTACTCCATCTCTCTGACTGCTAATGAGTCACACATCTAGTTCTCATTTCTGCCTTTGTGCTGAAGGTGTGAGCTGATCATAGTCATCCTGTGTAATATACTGAAAGGGCCTCATCCTGCAAACATTTTTTGTGGGAATGGCTCCAGTGACTTGTCAAACTTGACTACCTGTGCTTATATAACATAATAGTTTCAGGACAGGCCTGATGTTTGCAAGAGACATCACTTCCTGGTTGTTCCATATTTGTGATAGCCATTTTCTTATTTAAAGGAAAAGACCATTCCTTATTTTCCTCCCTGAAATAATACCTTGATATAATTCTTTTCTGAAACAACTAGTCTCATTTAAGAGTCACTGACATATCATGTTAGATAGCAGGGAACTGTCTCAATATATTTTGATGCAGTTAATCTTCACCTTGTATCTACTCAGAAACTTTTAATGCTGTGCCTAAAAGGGAACATACAAAAGACTGACAAAAGTAAGGATCCTTTTGGCAAACTCAAGTGAGAGTGCATCACACCTGACGCTTCAGTTCTCAAAATAAGTTGATTAGAAATAATTTCTGTGTACAGGTGAATTCTTCTTGACTAAGAAACCAGCCTTGTCTATGCTTGTGTGCACGTGTGTGTGTGTGGTGTTGCTTAAACATCATCTAAAATATGATAAGCAGTGAATAAATTAAGAATCTGTTTGTTAAACTATGCATATATTAAAACACAAAATTAAGTTGTGTATATTTTGTTGAGATTAAATATGGAAATGTTTTTCTCAAGTAAGTGTAGGCTCTTCCATCCCCCCACCCCCTTTCAAGGCAATCTTTCTAGTGCTGGTTTTTTTAATTTTGTTTTTTCCCTTCATGGATACATCTTTCAGAAAAAGCATGGATACTTGTCCGTGCCTATACCCCTTGTCATGCACCTTCGTTTCTGGGTTCTGTTCAGCTTCTTACCTATAGCCCCAAGCATCGCTGTCTGCTCAATAGTATCTAACCCCTGTAAAGAAGAAATGAGATGACGTATTACTTTTTAAACATAAACCACACATGACTAAGACCCAATAACTCACTCGCTCCCACTAGGATGCTGAGTGATTAAGTCTGACATCAGTCAGTGCCAGTAGTGTATTTTTGATAAACCACAGTTGTCTGCTGCATGCTCCAACATCTGTATTTTTCACACCAGAGGCATCTGTCTTGTTCAAGAAAATGAGAGACATGTAGCACACTGCTTGTGCAAGTAGTAAAACTGATAGAAGCTGTACCAGTTATCATTCTACATAGAGCTCCTTTCTTCTGTGATAGCAAATGACATATTTGGACCACTTTTTATAGAAACCATTTCAGGGAATGTACTTCTGTGACCTACTATGAAACTTGTGGAGATCCATCCTCAGATCCAACAGCATCTACAAGTGGCAGAAAAAAGAGCTTAAGACTATTACTATTTATCCTTACATAGATTTCTCTCTTCACACACTAATATATTTTGATATCTTTAGAAATTTAACTTACAGAAGGAGGTCTCGGAAGTCTGTGTTCTTTGGGAACTACCAGAATGGATTTATTATAAGGCATAAAATGTCTATACTGTAAACAAATATTTACCAAAAAAGGTAAATTTGACCCTGGCTCTTTACCAGTGTTATAGGAAGAATTGCACTTATTTATAATGAAGTTGGACTAAAATTGTTTGTGAAAATCATCATTCTAATCATGATGATTTTCTTCACATTTTCTGTCTCTGTATCATAAGTCATGGATCACAGATCATTGGAGTTTTATTGATTTTTATGTCTACAAGTACAAAGTAACAATAATCAGAAGGCAAATATCTCTTTTTCTCAATATCCTTCATGTGTGCAGTAGCAATATCTTCTTGCCAGACAACTTCATTGCTTTTTCTTATTTATTTTTTAAAAAAAGGTCAGCATTTAATATTCCTAATCAATCTTAATTTAAAACAGACTTCCAAACATGACCTCCTGGAAAAAAGGTTAGAAAGAAGAGGTGCTAATCTGACATTCTTGTCTTAGCAAAAAGAGAATGGAAGCAAAAAGGAAAGATTTCTTATATCAAAGTTAAAAATCAAAAAGTCATAACGCTGTGACTTAGCAATGCTACCTCTAGCAAGGCATTTGCAGCTGGTATTCAGCAGTGTCAGCACTCTATCTCTGAAGGAGATTGGGGAAAAGCGGTCTTTTTCAGGTTTTACTGTGAAGGGAATGTTTGACTTTGATCACAGTTAAAATGACAGCATGCCTGGCAGACAAAAATACAGCAGTTAGTTAGAAAAGACAACTCCTTTGGACCACGTCCTTTAAACTCTAATGGATCAGTTAATTCTCCAGAATATTTACTGGGAGAAGTCCTAAAAGGGTTAAGAAGCTGCTATAAGAAAGGCTAAAAATGATAGACTGGAAGAAAAAAAGGTAGTAAAAATTGAAGGATATAAAAAAAGCAGAGGAATGTGGCTGGGGAATAATAAAATAAGAGAGAGAAGTTAAACCAGTGACCCTTGTCGGCAGTGAAAAGCGGGAGATTAGAAAATGTTTCATGCTAATTTCCATGGAGATTTCTTTAATTTATCGAAAATTACTTTCTTCTGCTTTGATTTGTCCAACTGCCTGCCCCCTCGCAGCTTTTTCGGGGTGGTCCTACCCGTCACGCCATGCTGAATATGGGCCTCATTTGCCCCCACACTGGGCCAAAGCGTCGTGAGATTACTGAAGCGTCTCTGACGTCTCTATCAGCTTGTGCCACCACAATGCCCTATTCCCTTTTTTCTCTTTCTCTCTCTCTCCCTCTCTCTCTCTCGCCTCTCCCCTCCATAACAGAGTCTTAGGATTCCTGTCACATGATGGCTTCATTGGGGGCCCCTTGCTGAAGCGTTTTCACTTTTCTCCTGATCCGTTCAGCTTGGTTCTCTCTGCTGCCTGGCATATCAAAGGAGATTTGTGGGTCATTGAGCCATGGACGCAGAATATAAAGTCATCAGCCTGCCTGGCAGCATCAAAACAACAAAAAAAACCTCCAGCCATCATTTACCATCTTCATCCTTCAAGTGGCAGGAGATTGTTAGTCTCTCTTACAAATGTATATTGAAAGCATTTAATTTCTAAAGGATAATCAGGATGTAGAGGTACCAGCTAAAAGACCTTAAATATTACAGCTCCTTATAGGGCACTTCGGATTATAGCATGATGTAGTAAGATGAAGAAGCTACTCATACCTCTGGTTTTAAAGACACAGGGTAATATTAATGACAAGCTGGTATTTTTGCAGAAGAATAAAGTAATTTGCCTAACATATCCAACCTTGTCACAGATAATAAATGGATGTATTTGATTACAAGCATTCTGGGCCAGTGGAAACTGATATCTCTTCCTCAGTACAGGCTAGGTGAGGATTTGATCCTGACTCTTTATTTGGGAATGCAAAGAAAGATTCATTATAATAACGTTTTTAAACGTAGCCATTAATGTCATTTGAATCATCTCTACCTAGTCCCTTTCTGCGCACTGGGGCTATTTAGTGCTCAAGTGAGTGACAGTGGTAGGAATGCCAGGACTGAATGTGCATCACAGCAGTACCCTGAGTATTGCAGGGAGCGATAGCACCCAGCTTGTGCAAAAGGTGAGGAGTATGATAAGGCAGCAAGGTTAGAAATACCTGCCTTGACTTGTCCATTGTACCTCAATTAAGAACAGGTTTGTTTGAAGCGGTTTGGAACTGTTGGGGGCTCTAAGCACCTTTTAAAATGAGTTCTCATTAGCCTCTTCAAAATCAGTCTTTAAACCACAGCCTTAAATGTCTCCCTGAGTTCCCTCGGGATGGTGAACTTGCATATTAAAGACCTTCTTTATCCTGTAACTAAGCCTGCTATGTAGTCTGCTAAGCTCAAGGCTCTCACTGCAAGGTGACTCACCTAGATCTATCGATTTACTAGGAGGTATTGTGGTCTGGGGCGATGGAAGTTTGGCTGTGTCTGCCTAAGCACAAACTGTACTAAGACCTCTGTAAGGTCCTAGGGAAATAATCCTCAAGGAAGACAGGTGATGGATGATGCCACAAACACTGGAAGGAAAGTCTGAGTGATACCAGGAATTCACAATGGCTGGTGTACAAATTCTGACGAACTACAGATAACTGTGACTCCTCTAGCCATAGCTTTGTAGATACTTGACAGGCAGGAATATGGGCAATTGTCCCAGAATCCCAGAGCAGGGAGACGTGCATGAAAATATAGTGCAAACCCACAAACCCAAGCTGGATTTGGTGCTGTTGTTCTGTGTCACTGCCTATTTTAGATACTCAAATCATGCCTCTTGTGTCATCATGCCTCTTGTGTCATCATCTCTGCTGCAGCAGATGGACCAGCAAAGTCCCCTAATATATAGCTATATTTCTGCATATTTCCTGTATAAATAAAAGCTTCCAGATTTTTTTTATTTTTACATATATAAACATCCCTTGCCATGAGTAAGTTTGCCTGTCTATTGTTTTTCTCATTTCTATATAGTTTGGTGTGCCACTTAATGTATTCATGCTTCGCTTTCTAACCATCACCAGCTCTGTTCCTTCTTGTATTTAAATCTTGGCTACATAAATGACTTTAAATTCCCTCATGATCAAACATGATCATGCAGAGCTTGAAGTTAGAGAGAATGTTAAGTGTTCTCTAATTAATTGCATAAATGCAGAATGCAAAAATTAAGTGTTAACTGGTAATTTCTGTGTGCAGTAGGCTTCCTCAAGATGTGCTAGATTATAATAACTCACATGCACTAGGGATACTAACTATTAACAATTAATATGACACTTGCTTTCCAAGGGTGATCATGATTCTGCTTTCCTTTAATAATTCTAAAGTTTCCTAAAGTGTTAATAGAAGAGTATCTAGAACAATTTTGCTATGCCTACTGTCTGTATACTTACCTTTTTCCTTTAGGTGTATGTGTACATATGTACTGTGTTGTGTTAGTATACAACTGAGAAAAACATTTACACAGCTATGGTTCATTACTTAATTCATTTGAAATATGAAGGGCGTACTTTTTAGAGTAGTTTACAACCACACACACCTTTGTCTTTCAAAACTGACCAATTACAATGACTGCTCTGTTTGATTTTAAAAGGCAAACCTTTGTAGTATGTGCCATTTTGTTACTTATGTTCGAAAGGAATGCTTTAATCCCCTTAGAAGTTAACCTCAAAAAGGAAACATCTACCTTATTGTGGTATTGACCTTGTTCTGGTAAATTGCCATGTTTTCCTTTACCTACCTTGCAATATCAGTGTGAGATGTTTACATCAAGGGTAAGGTTAAATGTTTCTTTTCTGAGGTCACTTACTCTAGTTCTTTCTATGTATATCTCTGAAAAAAAGAGAGCAATCAGACTGACTAACAAAGCAAACTGCGAGAGCTGTACTGAGTGCATCGATTCTTTTGTGTAGAAGTTACCCTCCCTTTGACATTCTTGTCTGGACAACACTCAAAATGCAAAGCAAGTTGTAGCTAAATCCAGTAAGGTTTTCAGAGTAGCTTATGAAACCTTCTATTTTACATGGTCCTACACATAGGAAACTCTAAACAGGCCTGGGTTCACCTTAAACCTCCTTTAAAGAGTCTCCTGAAGATGTTAGGTATGGTTTCAGATTTGAACTGAAACACTCAAAAAAGATGAGCTTTGCATTATTTTCTATTTTATTTGCAAACCAATTTATGGAAAACAAAGGAAATGGGAATTAGCAGATAAAGTGATTTGGTTTTTGTGAAAACTTTAAACTTCCAAAAATAAAGAACTTTGAAGTAGCTTCAGGTTCTCCAGCAGAACTGTGTATAAATGCACTGTAAGCTCCATCTCTTTTAGATGTCTCTCATTACAGAAGACTTACTGAGATATGCCTGAATAATTTTGGGTAAACTTTGCAGGAGCACAAAATCCAAAAGACAGAGCCAGAAATCAAACAGCCTGTTTACATTAACAAATCTGGATTTCCTCTAGTAAAGGTGTAGACCATGCTGTAGAGTTCAGTAGTCCTGATTTTATCCCAGAACACAAACCAAACTGCAATACCAAGAATTCTGAATTCAATTAAGGTAAGTTGAAAGAGAAACAGGAAACAGATGTATTGTTTTTACTGAATTAAATAATTCTCATGCCCATTTTTCAAATTATTCTGTCAATATTTGTACAGGGTGACTAGCTCATCTTTATGGAAAAGGAGACTGTTTATAAAAATAAAAAATGAAATATCCCTCTTCATTCTACCCCATTTGATCAGTTCTAATTATTTGCATGGTGTAGCCCCAATAAATATCATAGAGTGATGCAGTCAGCGTTTGTTGAACCTGTAACTTTAATGAAATGTACTGCTGTATTATCCCTACAGCTAAGCTGAAATCTCACAGGAAAATATCGTTAACTGATTTTATTCTCTGAAATATGATCTAAAATAATACATTGAAGGTTGTGCATAAAGGCTCTTACAGCATACCTATGCCAGCCTCTCTTTCTTTTGTATTGTGGGCTAACATAAACACAATTAAATGAAGTATTTACTTCCTTTGGGATCTTAGTGTAGCAGCAGTTAATAACGGAGCACTGCATTTCATTAAAATTTTGGGTCTGAGGCTGCAGAACTTCGATATGGAGAATATCAAATGGAATAGCCAGGAGAAATAGTCAGCAGAACGTATTACCTAGAGCAGTGCCTCCTTGTGTTTTATGCATAATAATTTCACCAATTATTCCTAATTTAGTTGATGAGTTGACTTAATTTTTTTTTCCCCTCTAAAACCAGAGCATTAGCTGTTTTGTGCTTCTGCTTATACCAGCTCCATTTTAGAGTTGAGATGTTTGGTATGGAGGAGAATATTGTCTCTGCCTGTCCTTTACCCTCTAGGACTTGTGTGTGAAAGATGGGCTCAAAGGTATCTAGGGCTTCCTCACCTGCAAGTCTTTGCTTCATAAGGTCATGACTGATAGTGTAGAAAGGCAAGAGAGATTCAGGAAAGTAGCTACTGGCACTCCAAATAACTTCTGTAGCAGAGTTTGAAGGGGTATTGCAGTACAAGGACTTTACTAATAACCAAATAATATGGAAAGGAAAAAGGGTTGTCACCTCCCAGTCTGTCTTCAAGGATCCTCTTATTTATTAGGGTTTTACCAGAGGGAAAGGACATAGGAGTGCAGAGCAGTTAAGGCTGCATATTCTGCTGAATATATTACACCAGAAAGGGTAGAACTTGGATTCTCAAATAAGAGGTAGCTTTTCCTGCCATACCTGTGGCACCAGATTTTGCCCATGGGAAGTAGCATGTGCTCGTATCTTGTCCCTGTCACCACACCTTCAGCTGGGCAGCTGCAGCCAGGGGTGAAATCGGCGTCTGACTCGGGAAACCTAATTCAGCAAAACAGTTTTTGTGTTTCATTTTCAATTCCATGCAAAGTATTTCTCCTGAAAGTCAAGAAATGAGTTTAGAATGTCCTTGAGTGTCTTTCCTGGGTTTATTTTATTTATTCGACCTCTATCAAAAGCATTGGAAAATAGGTTTATCTGCATTGTTAACAGGAAAGTAAGTTGGGCCAAATACGGTACTGAAATGGGGAAAGGAATTCTTCATTAAAGAGAAATATGTGATGTCAGAATAATGACATATGTCAGTCCCTCAAAACTCTGAAAATTTTAGACTGCACGACCAAAATGATGTGTGATGCAACTAATGTGTTGGGTGTGGAAGTTATTATTATTTATCCTGTCCTACTATCTGTATTATTGTCTTTTCATGTTTCTCTCTCTCAAATGTAGTACAATGGATGGCTGAAAAGTGCAAATCAGTGACTGAGGGTACAGAATATTTGATGTCTTTAATGGCAGTGAAGGCAGATGAGTGGAGCAGGGAAAGAAATGAATTTGAAACATTTGAAAACTTTATTCTGTACATTTCATTGATTTTCTGTACATTTCATTGATTTTTTTTTTTGTTGGGGGGGGAAGTGTGACTCTGTACTCATGCTGGAATAAGTCTGAAGTAATTGCTACAAAAGAGCAACCTGCATGTGATTTAAATAAAATATAAAAAGAATCACATTCTAGTCCTGCATTATTTGGGAAGATTTCAATTAGGTTGTTTCTTTTGTCAGTTTGAATCACCAAACCATCACATTTTTTTCTTACTTTTCTTCAGGTTCTGTGCTGTTTGTTAGCTGCATGCAATAAAATATTCTTTGCATATTTAAATGTGCAGAATACAACAAGAGAAAAAGTAGCTTTGATTCTGGAGAACTTTTTTTAAAACCACTCAGTTTTCTCTGCGCTGTAAGGGCAGCAAAGGAATCTGACAAAGCTGGCAAGTCTGAAGCCCCTCAAGAAAAATAAAAGTTAACATTACTCCAGCTGCAAAGCCTGATCTCTCAAAACTAGGGCAGTATATTCCTTAAGCTCTGCTCTTGGACTGACCAAGGAAACTTGAGATTTATTGCTTTGAACTTTAGCTCTCGTGGGTTGGTGCTCTGTGTCCCTGTCTAGGTGAAGGGAGGCCATATCCATAAATCAGATCTTTCTTACGAAATGTGGTGTGTCACAAACCTTCCTCTCAACAGGAGTGATTTCTATTCTAGTGCTAGCTTCCTTGGTGCTCTTGTGTACTTGGCTTGCTGTGAAGCCTCGGTAGAGATCACTTGTATGTAAACAAGGAATTTGGCAGGAACTCAATCCCTTTCAGCAAAGTTTTCCTGATATATTATTACCCATAAGGGAACTTCATTTCCTTTACTAGAAGAGTGCAGCATATCATTTTATTCAGTTCTTGTCTTCTTTCTGTCCTCTCTCTCTCCCTCTTACCATTTTCATATGCTGTTGTCTCTCAGCTTTCATGGGAAGATTGCTGTTTCAGAAGATTAAGATGAATCTAATTTTATGTTTCAAATCCACATAAAACATGGATAGTTATGGAAGCTTGGACTCAATGTGACAGCAAATTCAGCCTCGAATGCCCTGCAGGGAATTATGTCTTAACATGTTGTATCTCTTTTTCAATGCCTGCAAGGCTATTTCTTCATCACCATGTAAACTGCATGGTGGGGAATGCCAACAAAAAATAAGATGCATTGGAAGATAAAAATTCAGTGTAAATAAGGTGTAAGATAGACAGTAAGCTACAAACGGCTTGTTCTATTTAAACCTACTGCGTGGAAAACAGAAATGAGGGACACATTTCTGATTATCTTACAAACCAAAAAAAAATAAAATTCAATTTAATATTTGTTGACAGTATCGGTAATATGCACTGGAATTCAGTTAGCTGGCATCTGATGAAGTTTAAACCCACAAAAAGTACACAATATAAACTAGCATTATATTTGTACGTGATGGTAAATGTTTGTTTCTAGCACAATTCCCTTTGAGAGAGATGGGGGATGGGAGATGGGATGCAATTCTGCTTTTTCATTTGCAGCAATCACTAATTTCAGATGAGTTGTTAGACCACACGCGAGTAATTTTCCTAAACAATGGCTTCAATTAGTGGTCAGATCCAGCTTGTTGGTGTTTTAGGCTGTTTTCTCACCCTGGTCTGTACAATAGACATTTTGCAGATGTCATGCAGTGTTCTTACAACAGCTGTGTGAGATTTCCTTCCGAAGAAAGTGTTCAAAAAAAGGGAAGTTGGGGGGCCCATTTGCAGAAATGCATGCCCGTGTTTGAATGTTTAATTACAAAGATTGCTCGGCAAGGCTGTTGCTGCCTGCCACCACTTAGCACTTACACAGAGGGCTGAGTGAGTAGTGGCGTAATGTATTTGAGAACATGTTTGTTAAGACCAACTTGCAATTCATTCTGGCTGTCATTATTCATAAAGCTGGATGGGATTCTTCCCTGCACATGCACACACGCACAAAAAAGCAAGTTTTCATCCCCAAAAGGAAAACAAAATCTATCTTTGGGCTTTAGTGAAAGCAGTTGTTTTAAAAATATTTTAAATAAGAAAAATCATTAAATATTTTAACCAATTCTAGCAATATACCATGTTGTTTTTTGCAGTTATTTTACAGTTGGGTTTTGACTTTACTGGAAAAGAGTAGAGAGAACTTCAGCCAGAACTTCAGCACAGAATGGTGCAAATCCAGGGGATGTGAAAACATTGAGGCAGAATCCCTAGCTGTATGAATGGGGGAGGTGTGGCTTATTAATATGGATCTATGTGTTTATGCTTGAATTAGTGTATCTGAGGGAACAAATGACTTTGTGCTGGACAGGCTATATACACAAAATTACTTCTCCTGTGACAAGAGAAAATGGAACATAAAATCTAATAGACAATAAATCTGGTTTATATCTTCCTGTCTCTTTAATCAGGAAAGAATCTGGCTATTTTTAACTACAGGGTCCAATTATAAAGTGAAATGTAATGTTCTTTCTTTATCAAAAGTGTCAGGAAAAGATTTTAAGGGTCAAATCCTTAGCCGGTATGAATTAGGGGATTGTGTTGATTTGTACCAGCTGAAGTTCTGACTTTACATGTCCTTAAATTTTCAGATTTGTCTAGCTCCTGAAGTGTGCGTGTGCATCTCTCAGAAAGACTTGTTTTTCTGATTATTAGCTTTAATGTTTGGAGGCAGTAGATTGCAAAAGATAGTTTCAACTTCCAAAATGTCTCTTGGATGCATTTTGTCAAGTTTATTGATGTAATTAATATTGAAAATGGTGTTAAAACTCATAGGTCTGCAGACATTAATAGAGCTGTGGATTAAGCAAGTGTAAATTAAAAAGGTGTTCTCAAGTTGGTAACGGGATCATGGAAAAGTCAAAAGAGAAAGGGTCATGGCATAAGAAGAATGACCAAAACAGGTATATTCTGCTTGCCCAAGTGTTCTGATTGTCACTGGCTATTGGATAGCAAGCAAAAATATATGGCTAAATATTCTTTTAAGTTAATTAAGAGCAAGGGCTAGCAGTAATGTCTAAGTGACTTGTGCAGTAATCATGATTTGAAAAAAATTGTTAAAAGTAGGTAGATATCAAATTTCAAACTTCTTAATTTGTGGCCTTCTCACAACATGCTGCAATCAGATATATCAGATCTCATGATCTGAGCAACACTGATAAGCTCAGTTCTTCATTATATCTCCCAAAACACAGGAGATAATGGTAGTTTGGTTGAGCACTTTCCTTAGCCCAAAACACAGGATGACTGTTTTCTGCTGGGAGCTCTTTCTTTTTTTATTTTAAGATGATGTGCTTGAGTGCTTGTGGCTATTAATGATTCCCTGACACTTTTCATAAGAGCCTTAGCACCATCTTCATTCCACCAGGTAACCTGTGCTCATCTGGAAAGCTATGGCTCACTTCCTGAGGGTACAGCTTTGCAGATGCTGGCAGCAGGGCAATCTCATTAGCAGGCCCACGCCTTTGAAATTGGCTCCCTATGTATATACACTTAAGTGTGAATCTAATCATCAGTTGAGCTCTAAGAACTTGTTCTCCCTGCAGCCAGTATCAGGAAGGCTGGTGTATTTTCAATCTCGTTCGGACAATTCAGGTTTCAATAGAGGCAGCTAGATGCCATGGTGATGAATGCCCTATATTTAGCCATCATTGTAATATCAGCAATTGTTTTTATTATGCCTTCTGAAGTTTCAGTAATAGCAAGAACTGGAAAATTTCAAGACTGAATCCATTCTTGTGCTTTCCTGACCATGTGTCTTTGGGACAAGCTCAGCTGAAGCATCTGCTAAGGTCCAGTTACCTCTGAAAATTTACCTCATTCATTAAGAGGGTTCAAGATAGTTTGCTGACATTTTGATGGTTTGCTTAAGGAGGTAAGAACTGGGAATTAAAGTGTTATTTTCTAATGGTTAATATAAAGCAGGCTACGCAGGTAAATACCATCAGTCCTGTTTAAGGGCATGATTCAAAGGTCTGACAGAAATTGTTTGTCCCAGTTAGCATTATATGTCAATAGTATAACTTTCCGAGGTTTCCTGCAAGGCCTGGTGCTGTGGACACACCAGTACAGGCAAAAGGTGCTCTTGAGGCTTGGGCTCTGACAGCAAGTCTTCAGGTGAAGCGTGAAAGGGATTCCTACGCCCCCCTTCCCAGCTCTGTACTTCAGCTTCTTAGGAAACTGGGGTTTAGCAACAGTATTCGCAGTAGTACAGGTACATCTTAGCAAAGAGAAATCATATGCAGGCTGTCAAGAATTTCTCAAAAATAGTTGAAACATACCAAAAATCCTGGAGTAATTTAATTTGCAGTGGTGAGCTATGTTGCAGGTAAGTTTTTGACATAAATTTTGTAATTTGGTTGGTTTGTTTCTAAGATCAATGAGTGTAAGAAATGAGCTTAAAAAAATCTGAAAAATAGTCCCAATTTTCCTAGGCCAGCCTATGTACACTCTTACTGAATACCATTAATAGTATTGTTCTATATATGCAAAGGCAGGATATGGGTTTTTTTCCATACTTTTAGCAAGTGCCACTTAAAGTTTTGTAGATGGAGCCGGAGCCATGGTGTCTAGGAGGCCAAGCATTCTGACAGGCTTGCTTAAGTGCAGCAATTCAAGTTTCATAACTAGCTACCCAAGGGGACTGTGTACTAACAGCATCCTCCTATATTGGCGCTGCATGTTGGGAAAGTCACAGGAAGTCTAAATGAAATCGCCAAATACCCTCGGGCCTCAGACCTATATGGTGGCATCGCTGCTGAAAAATAATAAAAGTGTTGCTAAAAAATACTATCCCCAGTGAACCAAGCAGTCAATAAAAAACAGGATCTGTGCAGAATTGATTGTATTCATAGTGAGATTTTGTCTACTTATAGTATCAATTAGAGTTGTATTAATAGGTACAATTTTGACTTTACATTGGCATTAATTTTAATGATGAAGGTTATCAGTCAAAAAGTAAAGCAAAGATATTTGCTGTAATGATTTCATAGTCTGGCCTTTCATCAGTTAATGCGGTGCACTCCCTTTAGAATGGATTGTCTGCTTAGAAACAATCTAGCACTTTGCCTCAGATCCTGTATGTCACTTTTTAAACAGCTGAAGTTACCAAGGCACTGTGATGACTCTAGGCCAACCATTTCTCTGTTCATTTCATTTAAAATGCCATTTTTTAAAATGTAAAACTATAAGCAGTGGCTCTCAAATACATGCATGTGTGTGTTGGAAGGGGTCAGTGTAACATTTTCTTGAGAAAAGTTGGGTGCATTGGAGTATCATCCAGGGCAGGAGGAGTGCAATACCCTTGCATCTAACTATACATGGAAGTCAAATATTTATATTCATAAGAGATTAAAACCATGGATGTGTCCTGTATGTAAAGTTCCTCATTAAATATATTCTTGCTTTGGTCTGCAATCCGTGATGCTATGTCCTAAAAGTCTCTAAAGAATCAGTTCTGTACTTCAGATGTGATGCTATGAGAGCATGACCATATCATTGGTCTCCAGAGCATGCCTGGCTCATGCATGGTCACTCAGGCCTCAGCTTTATAAACTGTGTTCATGTAAGTGAAGGGAAGGCATAAGCTGCAGTGACTCTGTGACACAGATTACTTCTAAAGAGCTGATACAGTTTCATTGATCTTGCCTGCATGGTTGGGAAAAGAGATTATGACAGAATTTGCTCTTCTCATGTGAGTTGAGTGGATATTTTGTTTTGTTTTCTCACTTCTTGGCTCTTCTGAAGTGCAATATAGGCAAAATAACATTTCTTGCAGTATCAGGGAACTAGAGCATCTAATATTATATGTTGTCCTCCTTCGATGCTTGGTAACAATTTGAACCGTCGGGGTGCTCACAGGCTGTGTTTCAACAGGAGAATTGGGGGCTGGTTTATAGGTGACTGTTGATCTCTGAAATAGCATCTAATTTTGTCTGTGTGACTGGAACAATTTATCAACAAAACATGGCAATGCCACAAGGAGATGCATGCTGGCAGTGGCAAAAAATGTTTATTAGAGCCCACAGGTACAGAGCTTGTATAGCAACTTGGTGTTGCATGAGGATTTCCGCTGCACAGTGTTCCTGGAGTTTGGCTTACTGGAACACAACATGGAGGAACACACAGGCTCCTCACCATGGCCTGTGGATCAGATGGTCACAGACACTTCTGTGCCCTGCAAATCCCCCACTTCTGATGAGACGTTTTGGCTGAATTTTTGTTTTTTGAAGGAGAAAGCGGTGAGTTTGTGAGCTTTTAAAATCCCAGCTTGGCTAATTCTCAGCTAAAAACACTGATTTTTTTTTTTTTAAAGTGCTTTAGGCGCTGTTGCTCCCCTCCCAAATGAAATCCAATAAAGCAAGCTCTGTTTGAACCCACTGCATGGGGTTTTTCAAACCAGAGTACACATGATTTATACAATATTATAACAGAAGAAAATAGGAGGTTATTTTAATGAAATGGGAATAGAAGAGAATGGAGTTTGGTTTTAGATGTTGTATGTGTTGTGAGTCATCCCGATGCTTTTATGTTAGATTCCCGAGTTACACCAATCAATGAAATTGGCCTGTGCTTTTCTCTCCCTTTCTTCATTTAAACGTCAAAGTGAAATTCAAAGGCTTGTGCAGAACTACTTGAGTCATTCAGAAGATCACTGCCCCACTGGGGATTCTCTTTGTTTCAGCACTTGAACACTATTGGTTTTATTATCTCCATTCAGGTTTTGTGATTATTCTCATCCATAGTCTCCTAACAGTCATTAGAGATGCAGACAGAGAAAGAGTTCTGCCTTTGCATTGCATGAATAACTATAAATACTATTTTGCGACTTGTCAACAATATCTACTAGTGACGCAATGTAGCACCATATTCTGGGTACAAGCAGCTCCGTTTGTGAGATATTAAGCTCCCTTCATTCCTGTTGGTTTCACTGGCATTAACAATTCTCAAGACCAGATGGTTTTTCACTACACTAGAAGATACAGAGGAACAACAATAATGATGATCAATGAAGTTATGGAGTGTTTTAGCTCCACAACAGCCACTAATTAAGCTCTAAACTTGCTTAAGGTGTAGTTCCATGTTACAAATCTTTTGACACAAAGCTGGTTTAAGTCACTGTTGCTCTCTTATATGGGCAAGTTTAGGTCTTTTTGAACCAATGCGTAGTCCAGATATGTGAAATCATGCTTTTTTTTTTATCCTTTTTTTTTTAAATGTAGCAACATTGTACAAAGGATTCCTTCAGCATGAGTAAGGGAGTTACTGGGGAGCAGGAGGAACAGCAGGGAAGGAGGGAGAATGGGGTGGGAATCTCTTAAACTAGCTCTTCCATTGAAGCATTCATAGCAAGGAAATGCAGAAGATTGTCAGTGCTAATTAGAGAGGTCTTGAGGGTTGTTTAATGAACTTAAAGTTACAAATTTTTTTGTGTTTGTTTTTTTTTTTTAAAAAATAGTACAAAGTTGGAATTGCACTCAGACATCCTAGATTTTGGTAGCTTTTCATTATAACTTGATCTACAGTCTGCTCGGGTTATTCAGAAGTTGTTTATTGTCTACTGTATAGACTTTGAAGAACTACATAGCCTGTTGATGAGGAATGAAGAGCTTATTCAGGAAAACAAATGAAAAAACTCCAATGCTAATGTCCAACAACTCAAATCAAATTAAAATCTTAGTAAGATTATTTTTGTTTTTAAAGTTAGGTCAGTATTTTTAATGATGAGAGAGATGCATGTGGAAGTCTGAACCAGTTCAGCTACTGCTGGTGGTTTCTAGTAGTGGTTTATGCAGGAGCAGGTGGGGAGGAATGAAAAGCTGCTTTGTATTTCAGAATGTAAAGCAAGCTTGCTTCTGGTTCTTCTCTGGCACTGGTGTGACATCTTTTGGGTGGTCTTCCCATTGCTCATCAATGTAATATCAGATCACCTGTAAGAGAAATCTTATGATTAGTTTTCAGTTGTATTTGAGACAGATGAGCTTGGCAGGAGAAAACATAGGCAGTAATGACAAAATTTGACTTTGACTCTTGAGAAACTGCATTATGTTTTCCCTAGGGTAAATCCTGGTTTTCAAGTCCAACTTCTAACCACTGGGAAAACCCTGTCTCCTGCACAGTCAACCTCCAGTTAAACAAAAGTTTCAGTGGAACATAACAGTCACAAGTAGGATGGAAGTTATCAAGTCAATGGAGAAAGGGTAGTAGTGCAGGAACAGAAAACAGACGACTGAGCTGATTTAGACATATCATATGTCAATTAAACAGATAGCTCTGTTTTCTAACTCAGTGTGTTTCAGACAGGATTTAATTTTGTCCAGACTAGATGAGTAGTGGTGATGTTTAGTTGTAGAGCAGTGCAATGGTAATTCGTGGCTTCACCTTATGTTTTTAATAAGGGGTAGACTCAGCTTATGGTTTTGGTTGCACATACCTTTTGCTCCAGGGAGAAATGGATGCTGCAGGCCAGGTCTAGAGTCAGAGAGAACTTTTCCTTTGCTGCTGGCAAGGGGATGAAATATGAAAGTTAAAGTTCCATTCCTTTTTTTGTATTGTGTTTTCAATGATTTGGCAGAGAAATAGTCTTTTGCCTCTCTCTCAATATGTGTGAAGTAAATAAAAGCCTTATTGATTCCAAGTAACAATGAGAATTTTGGAAGGAAATAATAGTGATAGTGAAAATTCCCACTGTATATTGCAGTAAGTATGCAATTTAAAAAAAATTAATACAACTTGATAGTCTATTCAGGGTTAGACTAAATGGAGACAAGTGCTGCAGCAGATACAGCTATCGTGTCTTCTTTTTTTTGTATTTCCACTTGAAATTTGCTTGGTAATACCAATCTGAAATACAATAGCCATTAACCCTCATTAACCCTATAGAAGTATGATCAAGACAGGTGTTCCCAATAGGACAAATAGAAGAGAGGTCTTATGCTGTAGACCATGAAGTAAATTGAAAATGATCTCAAAATAAATCTTAAAGATGAAACTAAATAAACAGAAGACAATATAGGAAAGAAAGCATAGTAGTGCTGAGGCAAGCAGTAATTTATTAATGTTTGTCTGCAGAAAAGTAAAGAAACTCTGCATATCTGTTTTGCTTAATTATCTGGTTGACCTCAGTGAAAAGAAAAGCTGAAGTTAAATGCATAACATTTCTCTTTACAGTGCTTTTTTTCTTAGTTCCTTTCTTATGAGTACCCATGTGGTTTCTCTGCTTCTAAGCAGAGTGATAGCTCTAGTCATTTTAATAACCTCTGAGAAAGTGCTTCAGGACATATTTGCAGAGCTGAGGTTGCCATGCCACAGCCTTGTCTCCTTACCATGCTCCAGATATTGAACCTTCCCGTAACTGCAATTACAACATAAACCACAAAATGTAGATTTACAGATTGTTTTCAACAACACCCATTCAAATTTACTTATATTTACACTAGAAAAATTAGGGTAAGTGCTATTGTGACCAGAGACATAGACCGAAATCAATAACCAACCAATTCTTGGCTAATAAAGCACTTCTCTAAGGTCTATGGTTGCTTTATTCTGACTTTGAGGTTGGCCTCTAATGTCTTATCCATTGACTTTTCCCGTAAATATGTCTAATAGAGACCAAGCTGAACCCTGAGAAGAAAAGATACACTCTGTTTGGTAAGAATTGCTAATTAACTTGGTATGTAAAATCTGTAGCTACTCTCTGCTTTTAGCTTGTCTTTGGTGGCAAATATTCACCTGTAACACAGGTATAAATGTCAAACATTAATACCTATGATACAGGTAGAGGTTTCCTGAAGTAGCAAGCAGTTCAAATCTACACTATTTCTTATTTTTTCCATGAAATAAGGAAAAATGACTACTGCAAAACACATTAAGAGCAGTGTAACAGGATGTCTTTGTCATGGACTGGGGTCATATATATTTTACATACATTGATTAAAAGATAAAAGGTTTTTGTTTTGCTTTGTTTTTGAAAAGAGAAATGAGTTAGCGTTTCATTGCTTGTGCTAATCCATATGAGTTCTTACATTAAACCTTAGGGCTTGGGCACCTTGTTTGAATTTAGTGAAACCCAAAAACATCATTCACCATTAAATTTTAGGTCCTTGAGGCCCGATTGTGCAAAGACTTGACAAATATGGTCCAGGTCCAGTAAAGCATTTTAAAGTGTACTTTAAAGATAGGGATAGTGAGTTGTGTAATTCTTATCTTCTTGGAAACACCCCCCACTGAGCTGTGTTTTCAGGTGGTCTGTGATGTGCTCAACAGCAAGTAGCAGAACAATTTCAGCTCTGTTAGTGGCTACAGCAAAACACAGAGAAGTTGTAAGCAACATGTTGTGTTGGAGAGGGTGTACTAGTTACTGCATGGATTACAGAAGAATGTGATATAGCTGCTTGGACTCATACACTAAATTTTGTCAGGCATGGGCAGAATTATGTATCCATAAACATGTGTCTCTCTTGACGTTGTAAAGAGAGGATAACTTCTAGCTGTTTTACTTGTTTTCAGTCTGGAAAGAGTAGAAGAAAGACCAAAGATTATGACCAACCAGAAGAGTTTGAATTTTTGTAGTAGTGGTCTAGTCTGATAGGATACTCACCTGAAGTAGCCTCCATGCTAGTGATTTTCTCATCAGAAAACAGGCAATACAGCTTTGAAAGGTTTATGACATTTTGGCACCACATAAGCAGGTAAGACAGTGAGAATACCATTAGAAAACATTAATGACGTGTTATAGTAGCAAAACATGTTCCTCTTACTGAAAAATTTAAATAGTACAAACCCAGAATCATTGTATTGTCAGATAAAAATGTTCCAGTTCAGATTGTCAGGATCTGTTTTTATTTTTACATTAGTGTTGATCTACATCCTCATTCTGTTTGTTAGAGCTAGAGGAGTTTACCTATCTAGCTTGCTTTCACATCTCCAGGGCAGAGGCAAATGCATTAAGACGTGCTGCTACCCTGTGGTTATTTAGACCTGGCAAAGAGAATTTGTATATGTGTGCTGCATTTCTTGTCTTGCTTATCAAGTATGACTTTACAGACTGCTTAGGCTGGCAATGGTAGGTATCACAGCTTTGGTCGAGCAAGTGTGTGGTAGAATGGATTAAAGTCCTGTTCTCAGAGCACTGCTACCCAGTCCTCAGCTTCTAGGATATGTAATGGAAAGCCTGGTGCCTTGCTGATATAAACAAGAGAGTGTGATAAACTGAACTTTGTAAGGGAGAAGTGTAACTTTGTGAGGTTAAACCATAGGTTATGCCTTAATCTTTGTTAGGAGTATAGGAGTATCACAAAAGATAAATAGTTCATGCAACTTATCAAGAACAGACTTTTGATAGGGTGAGTTAGTAAGGCTCTTTTCCATTGGTAGTTCCTCATGGTGAGTATGATGTGACAGCTCTTCAGAGCTGGGTATATTCCTGTTCCTATGTTCAGGTCAGGGCTGTGCCTGGTACTGTGTACCCTCACATTTCCTGTATCTGTCTCTGGAGCATTTAAAGTTTGCACACTGCTAGTCAAAGGATGCTGAACCTTATGTCTGATGCACTTTGGAAGCTAGTGCAGAGACTGAAGTGAAGTCAGAGAAGCTTAAACCCAGTTAGACTTGTGGGTCTGGCCCAGTTGTCTTGGTTCTTGCTACTTTTTCTGAATGCATCCCAGAGTGGAAGAACAGCTGCTCATTGTTGCCCTCCTGGTGAAAATATTCTCTTCAAAGACATCTATACTAACCACTGAGCAGTGGTGGTTCATCCTGTCATTTGCCTTTTGAGTGTTACATACTCTCCAAGTGATGTGACACTGACAGAATTAGTTGTGCTTGCATAAGAAGATCTCTGCATTGTTACAATGAACAAAGCAATTAATATGTCTTTAATTTGCACCTAACAAAACAAAAAGGATGGGTTTATTCTGTGTGACATGTAGACAAATTTTTCTTTAAAAACAAAGTTTCATGCTGTGACTACAATTATTGTAATTGTCAGCTCTTCTCTAAAAACAAATATGTATTAAGAGAAAAGCCAGTATTGTGCCCTCCTCTGGTGTGAAAATGAGACAATCAAAATCTATTGTAATTACCTCAGTGATATTATAATTAGCAACGATTAAGTTATTCCATGCTGTTTTTTTCCTCTTGGCGACAATTAAAAAAGTATATATCTTTCTGTTGCACATTACTACTGATCATTTTACCTCCATACATGTCTCATAAGTGGATAAATTAGAAGTAATTTTAAAGCACAACTCTGTTAAAACATATATCTTTCTATTTAACTGTTTTAACCCTTTGCAAGTTTCCTACATCTTTTAACATCTGTGTAAAATAGCTTTGTTTGCTTGTTTTAAATGCTCTCTGGGCCATTAAACCAAAGCCATAAAAATGTGTAGAATACCCTACTTGCTTGTAATAGATGATCTAGGTTTTCAAAAGTCACTATCCTGAGTGACAAAGTAGTGATGCCAGAGATATTTTGTAAGCAGGAACTCATCATCACACCAAAATCCCATTAGGATATAAAAATCCCAGCACGGTTTTTTTTGTCAGACATACTCTGGGCAGTCCTAACCCACATTTTTCAGATCAATTTCCTGTGATTTCCACTATTTTTAGGAAGGAGGAGGAAATACAGCGTATCTCTTTCTGATAGACCAGAGGTTAGTGGTTCCTATACACTTGTGGTGTGGAGAAAAATGAGGTTTAGCTTCCTTTTACTGGAGACAGGTGGATCCATGGGCTGTCGTTATTCTACAACTGAAGTGCGCTCAACTTTCTTTTTTATTTTGTGAAAAAGAAAATGGATTAAGAAGGAGAAGGACTGACTTTGACCCATCTAGTATTTCAAGCTTCAGGTGTAATGGAGAAGCCCAGTGTTCTCAAAAGATAGTTACCTTGTCATCTTTCATGGTAACATACAGTAATCCACATGCATCTGTGTCCCAGTCATCAAAACAAAGACACTTCCAACTCACAAAGATGAGTACAACCAACTTCAGAACTGCTGGTTCTGTGTAGAATAGCTGCAAAATATCTTAACTCCATGTTGAGAGGGGATACTTTAATCACGTAGGAAAAAGCATGTGAACCCGTTTTACAACAGGGATTAAAAAAGCCAAAACAACCCCCTCAAATTTGAGTCACATCACTTTCTATAAAAGATGATTGCATTGTTCACCAAAATAAACAGCAAAGCAGTATAAGAACTGTATGAACTGTAGATCTAGTGTATCAGTTCTGGGAGAAAATTCTCTGTTCTTTTGAAATTCTTTTTCTGTTTGCATCCCCAGTATCTTAGGAGAGTTAGTTTTCAATCCTGATGCTATCACACTTTAAATCTCGTTCTCTCACTGATCATCTAGTCTAGCAATGCTTATTTTGGCACCACTCCAGGACTAAATATGGCAAGTCCTGGACCTTGGACCAGTGTAATTTTCATTCCCTGCTAAGTGCCTACATTTTTAACCACACAGAGGCAGAGCTCTGAGCCTCAGGCTTCCTTTGTGTGCATGTCAGTGATGTTAATAATGTCTCTATTGGTATCTTGTCTCTGAAGTGAACTCCTAAGGCTTTCATTTTGTGAGTGAAAATCCTTTCTAAAAACGATTCCATCTCTGACTCTGTATGGGGTACTGCAATCTAGTCTCATTAGAGACAGAGAAAGCTCTTAGGCCAGCTATGGAAAGACAACAGGAAACTTTATTTCATCCAACTTTACCCAAAAGTGAATCTATGATTTGCTTTTTTATTTTAGTCATTAAATGGCTGTTTTCAGATCTCATTCTAAAAGGACCCTATCCTCTGAGGTTCAGTGTGAACTTTATTCAGCCAGGAGTTAACAATGTTCTTCACCTTGCAGGATGATAATGCTAGAAATGAAATTCTGAATATGTTGGGGAGTTGCTGTCCAGAATACTACCAATTGCTCCTTTTTAGTATTGGTAAGGGGAAAAATGTGTCCTAAAAGAGAGCTTCTGGCTGAGCCTTGAGGTAGCAGTTATGCAGCAGATTGAATCAGCTGCTATACCTGTGTGAACAGAGAATGCTTTTTAAACTCCTGCTTCATTTGACTAATTCTTCTTTTGGCTTACAACTTATTTTTTCATCTCTGCATTTTATATTCAGCATAGTAGTCGGGTATATTATTAGAAACCTGTGCCTAACATGCATAGGAGAAGATGCAGACAAAATAGGATAGAGAGTGAGTAGGCCTCACTTGGAATGGTGCATACATGTGTAATACTAAGGATATTTATTAACATCAAAAGTTGACTAAAAGTCTCCTCCTGGAAATGATCAGCCAGAGATGTGCCATGTGGGAGCTGGAAAAAACCTGGACGCTACAGGGAGCCTGTTGGTGCCTTTATGTTGCATTCCTCTCCTAAATATGCTTATGCTTTACTAGGTTTGAATGCCTTGTCTTTACTCTTCTCGCTCCCTCAGCTACTCCTAAGGCCCTCCTTATATTGGTATATGTTTATTTTTAAATGCTACTTTTTTGTTTACATACTAAACACTTTGCAGGAGAAAAACATGCCTCCGGAGTTCTGATGTTTCCGATTTTTAGAGATTTTTATAGACTCTTCTCTGTGTCTCACTGAACCTTCATGTGGGTAAATTTATATTCACTGTGTAGTAGCAATGCTTCATTACTGACCTTATGAAGATTCCTTCATAAAAGAGCTTGGCAACAGCATTATCAAAGTTAAAGCTACATCAAAAATACTGGTTCCTACAGGTCTGTTAGAAGCGGAACATTTTGTAATGTTGCAATGTATAGAGAAGTCATTTGTGTCCTGGCTTTTGGGTTTGTCTGACCTTAGCTTGCAGTTCTTTTGGTTCATTAGCACTAATGCTTTCCTCTGACAATGCGTAAGCAGGTCTAACAAGTGTCAGTGATGGCTAATTATTCAGGTTTGGAACATGCTGCTTGGCTGTAGAGACATTTATTCAGTGATATCATACTGATGTTGATGTATAAAGCTAGCCAGATTTTAGGAGCTCATGGGAAGTCTTCATCCTTATATTGTCTAAGGATTCTCTTTTCACTTTAATGTGGAGGACCGAGTCTGTGCCATCTTGCTGACAGTAATACAGAATAAGTAAACTAATCCTGTTTCTCACTGATGATCAAAGGTAGAGTCTTGTAAAATGAGAAAAGAAAAATGCACAGACCAGAGTGACAAAAATAAACTAAGAATAACTCAGTTATTGTTCGTGTTTCTGGTAAAGTGCTCTGTGCCACTCTGACAATGAAGAGCAAAGCCAGAATGAACACTTTCCTGTTAGCATGAATGTAGCCCATGTCGTTAGAATACGGAAATGATTTTAAGTAGACTGAGCTGTGCTGCCTTTTGTACACAAGAAAGGCTAATCCCATTAAAAGTAATGGTCTGAGATTGCTCACTCCAAGTACTGTTAATGAGTTAAGTTTGTTCTGTGTGTAATGAGTCCTTGGTGTTCTTTATGTCCTCCTTGCTGATGAACTGCATAGCAGGAGCTGTCACAAGCTTAATTATGAAAATTTCCATGAGTGAAATTATCATTTTAGGAAGCAGAGATAAATAAATGGCATTTGTGAGCTTCACTCTGCAGAGCACAGAGCACTCTCTGCTCTCCTAATTTCTCTGGTAGTTGCAGAGGTTTGTCAGAGCTCAAATTTAAGCCTCTGTGACTTGACTTAAATTTTCATGATGTCAGACCTAAAAAGCCATGTTAAATATTGCACTGATGTAGATCACACTGCACAGAATTAGAGCTGGCTTCTTTTTAGAGCACAACCTGATTTCCTTTAGTTTGTTAGGGATTTTGAAACCTGTGAAATAGTTAAAACTCATTGTTTCCTCTCTTCCCTACCACTTACCTCATAAGGTAATTTTTTATGATCCAAGTTGCAAAGGTCTCAAGTCTTGCTTTCATCTCCATGTGAGTCCACTTAATTTTGGCTTGGATGTAAACATCACCTGTCTAATCATTTGGTTATCACAGTTACAAGGCTCAAACTGGGCAAATTCTCCATGTGGAGACTTTGGCCAGCCCAGGAAAGATGCAGCATTTTATATGTGCTGGCAAGTAGCGAGTGTTTGGAGGATCAAGTCCGAACTTAGAGCGACTGATTATGCAATATTTTTTTCACAACATGAAAATACTGAAAATAATTACATTGATTAAGGCACCTTGGAAGGGCCGGAAAAGCATCTTATGCATATGCAGTAGTGTAACAGTTTAGAATTTCCTATCTTTTTAGTATTGAACAAGAGTGTTTGATCAGCTATATAAATGCTGCTTGGCAAGGAATGTTGACTGTATCAGACAACATATGGTTCTAGAGTACACATTTGCAAATTAAGTGATATCTGGTCACAAAATGTGTTCACTTTTTATTTTAAAACACAACTTGCCTCCCCCCGTTTTCAGTCACAGCCCATTTCATTTGGTGAGTAGATTATTCAATAAAAAACCTACTCTTAGATATAAGATGGATCAGATTCTATAACAAAAAAAAAAATCTTAACAGTGACATTAATAACCTCAGTTCCTAGCTCAGAACTTGTTAGTCAGATCGGCCTCCAGCACAATATTAATGTATCCATGAAAAGGAGGAAAGAAAATGTAGGTGCTTTTATTTTATAACTATATCTAAGCTCCTTTGCTGGTGGCAGCCACTTTAAAGTAGTCAGCACTTGGGAACTGGATTGTTTTTGTTTTTCTCATAACGAGGTTTTCAAGCCACGATGGCTGTTCTGTTAATTGGGATGCCATTTGTAAGACCTTGAGACCCTGCTCTGATCATGAAAAAAGATCAGATCTTATGGACAGAGATACCAGATTGAAACCTGCATATTTAGGGGAAAGCCTGAGTACAAATTTTGCCAATGTTCTCTAATTTGCTTTAAAAAAAAATAAAAATCCAAAACCTACTTGCAAAATTATCCCAAGCCTCAGGCGTATGAAGCAAGTCCTGCATCTCATTATTGAATTGTCTTCTGCATTAGGCTGTTCACTTAGGCTTGTGTCTGAAAAGACATTTATGTACCTGAAGTCCTGTGGAAGTTGGTAGGGGTTTAAACACTCAGAATGTAGGATCAGGACTGTTGTATAAATCCATGCTAGCCTGACAAAACGACTGTTTTAAACAGTACTGCTGCATGCATTAATAAAATCAGGCCCTTTAAATAGCATCTTTTTCCACTGTGTTAAGACTGTTCTGCTGCATGGCATTTTTGAGATGGAATATAAGTTTGCCCCAGCCAGTACTACTTTGCAGCAACTTTTTCCTCTTTGTATTGCCATCAAATTCCTTCCAAGCCTGCAATATCAGTGCTTTTTGGCTATCTTGTAACAAAAAGTTCTGGGCTTCCTTAAAGTTCCTATTAACTCAGCTGTTGTGCTGAATAAAATCGGGGCAATGCTTATGTGTAGTTCACAGAGTGATAAACTTCAGACTAGTCCACTCTAGCTTAGGCCAGCCTTGCTTGCAGTGATAATCAAAGAACTAAGGTTCTCACAGCGTTAAAGATGTTGCCAACCCTGCTCTCAGCAATGAAGAACTGGGGAGCCACTATTGCCTTTTTCTAGTAAATTCTCATTAATTTATTTTAAATTCAAAAGTCTGGTAACCATGAAGTAACGAGGCATGGATTCTGAAAGGTTTCTGGAAGCAATAAGTGTTGAACAAATTGTTAAACATGAGAGTTGGATGTCTTTTTTCATCATTCTGTATGTAGCATTGATTGATTGGAGTTTGAATAGGTATTGGTTTTAGATAAGCAAGACAAAGTGAAAGATCAACAGCAGCCAGTGAGGATGAACATTAGAAAAGCACTGTAAAGATAATATCTTGTGAGGATCTGACTAGACATAATTCTGGTCTCTTTTGTGCTACCTAAAATCTAAAGTCGCTCCATGATGACTAAAGACCTAATGGATTAACTTAAAGGAGAACAAAATTTAACTTAAGAGAGAAAGGAAACTCAGTTTGGGATGGTAGAATGACCAAAAGTAGAGAGTTTCATCTACCAAGGATTTGCAAAAGTGACTTCCCAGTACCAGTGGGCTGTGAGAGCTTTGCACTTCTAGTAGAGAAATACTGTGGGCAAAGAAAGACATTAACTGTCAAAGACCACAGAACAACTTGATAAGAGAGCTAAGAGCAGAGCTGGAGTTTATTAAGTCCCAGAGTTGTTCTGTTGACTGCTAAATTACACTTCAGCGCTCTCACAAAACCTGGCTTTAAGTAGTTGTATCATGACAATATACACAAAATCTTTTACCTAAAATGTTTTAAAGCAAACTAATTCAAAATTTTATACTGTAAGAAGATACATTTTGATTTCACACACTAATTTTCTGCTAGGTAGCACCAATAATGATATGAAAATGGGTGGAAGATGAGCATTTTTCATGAGAGGTGAACAGTCGTGATGGAAATATAATGGTTTATTACTGTAGCTCGTCCTGTGGGATCTCTAGGTCTTGTAGTCTTGGAGTACACAAAGGTTCATGTTCTTGTGATGAGGAATAAAGCTCTGGATGAGACATGGTATTATAATCTGTTGACAGCCCTAAAATGGGCAATAGGGGATGCAGATCTACAACTTGCTTCGTCACAGATCCATCATTAAAAAAAAAAAATCTGTGCCAGTCACACCAGTCTTCTCAAGCTCTGTTTTGTCTGTCCTGCTCTTTGACTGTTTGCTGTTTCTTATAGTGCCTAGCTGAAGGGATTCTTGATTTCTAGTGGAGTAATATACATTTGCTCTGTAATTAAGAAATCAAATTAGTAGAGGTGAGGATGTCATCCATCTGCTTCGTGCCTTTAGGACATGAAAACAATAAATTGATAGTCTGTCTGAGTCAAGAGATCCAAAAATGGGTGCAGAAGAACCTGCAAGGACAAGCAGCCCACTGAGAAGCTTGTAAATAAAATGCCACATTGTAAGGCTAAAAGCAAAGACTGATGCACTCTGAGGACTGTCATTCAGTTTGCCATGTAAGATGGAGATCCTACTTGTTTACAACAAAACTGGAGAACAATTTGGTTTTGAAGAATCTTTCCCTCTTAAGAAACAGTGGATTACTATTAAAATCATTCCAAGCTAGGCATTTGGGGTGGCCTCGATTACCAGTGCAGGGCAAACATCCTCAGACTGACACTGAACACACCATAGAAGACACTGGAGTTACTGCTGTGTAAGCACTGTCAGTCTGTCTTCCTCAGCCCCACCAGCCTTTTGTTTTTCTGTATACTGAGGTGGAAAGTAGAGCGTTAAGTTCTGTGTATTCAGTCTTTTGCTGTATCATGTCTCAACCTTTAATGTTACAAAAGCCACCCCTTTTACTTAAGCATTTAATTCAATTTTTATTGTGCAAATTATGCTTACCCAAGCAGTACTGTTTAATTGATTAATAAATTACCATTGACTGTCGATGTTCTTGGATTTCCTCTCTCTGCTATTGGAAGCACAGCTGACAGTAATTAAATAATCATTTCATCACTAGTGATGATTGAGTTTATCTAATTCAGTAGCTCTCTTATGTAACTAGTGCTAAGTTTGAACTCTTATAGGATTATATTGATTGATAGAGGAAGACCAGAAATATAGCTATCGTGTTGTTTCTTGCATTCAGAAGAGTATGTAAGAAGAATTCTCCTGATAGGTTGACACATGAGTAAATAGGCATGTTTTTAAACCTTAAAACCTATAGTCCCATAACATGGCTCATTTAAAGTTCAGCTTGTAGCACTCAGCATTCAAGAACACTAATCTGTGTTCTCACTAATGTGGAAAAAAGTGTAACACAAGTGATTGCTATTCAGGTAAAAAAAAAAAAGAGAAATCTCACTTAGGTGTGTTTAAACTAAACACCCAAGTATGCCTTTTAAAATAATAGCATGTATGTGTATCCACACACACATATGCTTAAAAATGTGCCCTGTCTCCTCCAGCAAATAACCATGCACTCAAGTTACACGTTCTATTTCATACACTTCTTAAGTAGCATCTTGTGGCTCTCGTAGGCTACTGAAACTCTGATTTCAGTAACACCACTTAGTGTCCACCACTCAGAACAGTTATTCTGGATTGGCAAAAGTGTAACTGAGATCGTCCTCCTATTGAGGAAGAATTATGAAATGTGACAAGCAGCAGAAAGAGCTCATGGAATTTTCTTCAGAGGAGTTGTCAGGGAACAGTCCAAGCCCAATTGATCAGGGATTGCTTTAGCAAAATGAAATTAATTCTGCCATTATAACCAGAAGCAGATTAGATGAAAGGCTTGAAGTTCAGCTACTTGGTGCCCAGTCTCGCAAGTTCTCCTGAAGGGAAAATTGGCATTTTCAGCTAAAAGTTAACCACTTGTCATTTGAAGATGAGTGGAGAATTGTGGATGACCCCCAGTATCAATTTTGCTTTGTTTTAGTAAGGTTGGGGCTTAAATTTTACTGTAAAGTGTGCTGTCAGTAAGTGATTATTGGGAAAATGGGAAAACCTGAATATAAACCATGCAGAAGTAGTAAATGGCCAACAAAGATGTCTTCAGGGACAACTGTTTTTAAAGGTATACAGTAGGCTCCATGTCTGCCCACAGAAGCAATGCCTTTGAAAAATCCAGCTACAATCGAGAGAAACCAATTTCTCCACAACATGACATTTAAAATGAAGGCCCAAGTCATGTACAGCCAGTTCATAAGTACCATGTGGTTTTGAGTCTATATTTAACGAGAGTGAAGAGTAAAATACCCTGAAACTGAGCAGATTAAACACTCACACAGCTTTTATGACAGTGATAAACTATCCAAGCTCTGCACTTCTTGCTTTATGATGCTTCTGTCACCTCCTCAATGAACATGCCATCTTATTATGTACAGTGGGTGTACATTATTCTATATATATTCTAAATCATTTGACTACTTTTGCTCTCCATTAATGGCAAATTACAGTAAAACTCTAAAGGAAATGTCTGTGATGACTCTGTGAACATCGAAAGAATTAATTATGATTGATTTTGTTAATTAAGTTCGGTGGCTAATGTCTTTACAGTAATGGGATGCTTAAAAGACAGAGGCAGTATTAAGTGTTGTACCTATAGCTGAGTTGAAGAGGTTCACCGCAATGCAAGTATCTATCTCCATGTACAAGACAGGCTGCCAAGGAGTCACTTATTCCAGTGTTTTAGATGAAATTTGTCTGGTAAACAATTATCAAGCCAACCCTTCTTGCATATATGGCACTGAATGTATTGCATTTAAATTATATTTCTGCCAGGTCTATTTTTTCATTAGATTTAAGGGTTTGGAATAGATTTGGGTTTTTGTTGACTGGTTACTTTTTTACTCATGTCCAGATGTGTTAACCCAACTAGCTGGAGATAACTTGGTCTCTTCCAGTCAACACTAGCTTCCCAGGATCTCTTCCTTTCACATTACACTTGCTAGCGAATCCTTATGGAAGGTGCCTTTACCCTCTGACAGTTGCATTCACTCCTTATTCCCTGTTTTGTCTACATCCCTTTGGAATTTAAGCTATGAGAACAGGAAAATGCTAAATCCACCCACTGAACTTACTTTGCATGTCACATATGTGCACTTCCAATGGGTTAGAAGGAGCAGAAGAAAGAATTTGTAACTTAAACATCTTTTCCTTCAAAAATGGAAAACCAGTTTAGGGTTAACAGAGTCATGCAGCTGGGCAGCATAAGCTGACTTTGTCCACATGACAAACATACTTCAGATAAAATGCCTCAACACATAGATTCTTCTGATACATTATGTATTATCTTGAACAGGCATCCTAATGCCCAGTATAGAGTTGGCCTTAAAATGATTTTTTATAACTGCACATATGTTGCTTTAAAATAAAGCTGCCACTTGCTATCTCTGTACCCTTGCAGAAGCTTGCCAAAAAAGGTTTCCCTCTTTTTTTCCTGCAGAATTATTTGTTTTTCCTGACACAAAGGAGAGTGCTTTGTCATTGTTTTCTGTATAACATTGATGGATTTCATGTTGAATGGGTATTGGGTTTTAGTTAAACATGACAGGGGAAGAGATTTATAGGCAGTGGCCGCAGAGGTTGTTTGAAAGGCCCAATAATGCTTCACTGCACAGATGTGTTTTCAGTGTTCTGTGATGGTAAAGAACCAACCGGCTCATATACACTCCACCCTCATTACAGAGCTATCCTTGAAAAGCCGAGTGTTAACAACTATATAGGTTTTCTTTCTTTGGAGTTTCAAAGTAAACAGGATTCAAGGAGCAGCCTTATGTCAGGAATGCTGTACTAATGAGGACAAATTATATTCTAATCAGGTTTCTCCATTATTAATTCACTGTTATTCTGCTTTCTTTTTTTTTCTCCTCTCCTCCTCTTTGTGTCCAATTTAAAGTTGCAGAAGAAACATGGGGTGGAGTGTTTTTCTTCTGGTGCTTGTTATTCATATTAAGTAGTCTATTCTGCCTTTGGTGTGATGGTGGGTGTTAGGAATTTAAATCCCCCCTAATGCATTGATAGGATAATATGAATCGCCACCCAGAAAAAAATCCTATGGGGTTCTCAACAGCTAAAGGATACTAGTGTGGTAGAGTGTTTTTCTACACACAAAACATCTCTCACTCTGGTTCATCGTGCTCCTACATAATTTCAAGGTTTTCACAGTGTGATTTTCATATTTTGCTTCTGCAGAGACATTTGAAGAAGTGAGTAGAAATATATAATGCCTTGTTATAATGGCATTGTTTCTTTGTTCTATAACTTTTGCAGGTTTTCTTAAACCAAATCCTAACCCAAACTTAAAAGTACTGCTAAGATGTGTGAATAATGGAATAAAATATCTCACTTGCACACATTGCACCTTGTTTATTTACATCCCTTGAATTTGGACAGTGTGTATTACACATTCCATTAGAAACTACGCACCAGTGCAGCTCTCCTGGAGAATAAATAGTGAACCATGCTAAGTGCTAGCTCACAGGGTGTGCACTCTCATTCGGTTTCCATCACAGCCACATTGTCATGAATCCTTCCTACCTCTAGAAGATTTGAGGCACTCGGGGCCAGGAGCTGGAGAGGTGCAGCTAAAAGAGGGACATAGTACTGGAAGGAATTGCCTGGGTCACTGAGGCCAGTCCTCTGTCACTGCAGGCTACCACATGGTATTCTTTCATCAAATGATCAAGCTCCATCTTAAAAGAAGTCTTCTACATTTAGCACTATTTTGATTGTTAGAAACCCTCCTTATTCCTAGCGTAAGTAGATATGTTGCCCATTGTCACCATTTTTTCTTGTGCCAATATCGTCCATGGTTTTAATTCACTTATATTTACCTGCTCCAGCCCCACTTTGTGTTTGTCCCCCAGGAATCATTTTCCTTCCATTTTGCAAGGCTCAGTTGACCAAGTGTGTTTTGTCATTTCTTGTAAGATGGGCTCTTTTTCCTGTGATCTTCTTGAAGTAGTAGGTACTTCTGACTTAGAAATACTCTTTCTTGAACATCACTGTTCAATTTGGCACAACCTAATCTGGATGAGGACTCAGTAGGAACTGGTATAATGGCATTAGCACATCCTAACCTTCACTAGAAAAATCTAACCTGATGAACAGAAAAAAAGAAATTGCCTTTCACTGGTTATACTATATTTATGGTTTATAGCAAAAAAACTCACTTATTTTTCCTCCTTAATTTCCAGATGATGAGATGCTGTATTCCAACAGAGATTCTTGTTAGTTCTCACAAAGCCCTGCACTTGGAATTTTTTAATTAAGTCTGCTTTTCCCTCTGTTGTCACCAAATACTTGTAGGATTCTCTTCTCTGTTGGGGCTGAGGAACACAGACCTGCATGTATATAAAAACACACACCAAAAAGTTACCCAAACTGCCCCAGAACCCAAGGAGTTTTCTATATGATGTTGCTTGTACTGTCTTTCTGCACTGGAAGCTAATTGCTTGTTAGGCAAGCTCACATGGATTGAAAACCAACAGTAAAGAAACTCTTAGAGTAATGGAAGAGTCATAATGCATTTGGGTCTAAATTTTGGAATTAGATGTATGGAATTGAATGTTTTATTTGTGTGCATGATAATAGCCCCAATTGCTCATGCAGATAATTAGGTTCACTAGTTTACCTTTAGTCAATCTGTAGATGCCATTCCAGAATTACACTGTCAAGCAGGGCATCAAGCTAATTCCTTCAGATCTGTTATAAACCAAATTATAAAATATATTCAGGATAAAATGATGACCTACTGTCTTTGTCATCTTTTCCCTCAGCCTTTGAGGTAATTTATATTCTGTAAAACACAATGATCTTTCTGGAGCTTGGCTTATTCACAAGTGAATTAACCATCATGAAGCACTTTGCCCATCCACAGTGGCTGTACAAAGTTCTATCACTTTCTACAAAGATCTGCTTACTTTTCAAGTTGTGGCCTCAAATTGCTCCAGGAGAGGTTTAGATTGGATATTAGGAAAAATTTCTTCGCTGAAAGGGTTATTAAGCATTGCCCAGTGAAAGTGGTTGAGTCACCATCCCTGGAGGTACTAGGCACTGAGGGACATGGTTGAGTGGTGGAATAGGCAGTGTTAGGTTTACGATGGATGATCTTAAAGGTATTTTCCAACCTAAAGGATTCTGTGATTCATTTCCACCCCCTCAGACTCCTCCCCTGGCCCCACACAAGAAGTGTCACAACTCAGTCCCTGGAGGTTGTCTGGAAAGGAGGGTTCATGTCTGTTTTGGGGTCTCTCATGATGATGCAACTTGTATTTAATTCCTACTTCTAATCCCACAAGGCATTTCTTTCAATCTTGTCACATGCTTGGATTTAGGATATTTTTTAAAGAAAAGAGATCTTGAAAAAATTATGCAAAGCCTCTCACCTTCCTGAAGAAGGCCCCTCTTGCAATGCAAATAGAGATGACAGTCAACATGGAGCTGAAAGATTGGGGCCTGTTCTGGAGATATAACTAACCTTAACTGTATCTGCCTTTAGTTCTTAGATGTCTATCCTGAATCTGTGGTCTTGGTTCTTATAAATATTTAAATATTTTTATTCCTATTAATGTTTTATAATATTATTTATTAAATACTAGAGTTTAGAGCAATTTGTCATCTGAATAAAAATAGTGCATTTCATTTAAAGTCCAGCTTGTGCTGCAAAGTATCAATGTAATACAATGTGTTCAAGATGGTTTTTTAATGCTTATTTCCCCCCTCAAATTGGATGCTGGCTTTCAATTTGAATATTGAGCTACCTGAACTGAATTATTTATCAACTTTAATTGGATTTGCAGACAAGTCATATTTGCACATCTTTTCTAGGAAAAATGGAATTCTTTCTGGGAACTTTTTAAAAACACCAGGTTGAGGACATACAGCTAATTAACTTCACATTTTCTGTCAACTTCATCTTTTCTGTTACTTTCTTCCTTGTTTCTTTCTTTCTTCCTTCCTTGTTTCTGTAGTTATCTAAAATGCAGGGAATGATGTTGTACCTCACTGGTTCTAGACTAAACCATGTCACAGCACACATCTTCAGTCTAAAGTTTGGTAGGTTTTGATTATTATTATTTATTATTTGTACTCCTATATTACATAAATTCTCCAGCTAAGTTATGAGTGGTGTTATGTTAAACAAAGAATAAGACTCTAAGACAGAATGGGCTCATGTGCCCAACCACCTACAGAAGCCAGATGATGGAGTCACCTTGCCCTACCCTATCTTCACAGACTGATCCAAGCGTGTTTCAGCTACAATACAACATCAAGCCTGAATGATGCTATTCACCTTGAATTACATCTATATGTTCCTTATGAATGTATTTTCTGGCTCCTCCAGTACGCACTGCTGCCAAAGTAGAAGAAAGCTACTTCTGGGTGGAATCTGTAGGGTGACACCATAGAAACAACTGAAGAATTTGAGTGGTGTCTCTGTCTATGGGGCATTCTTCATTGCTGGTAATATGACAATTGAGTTTTAAATGCTACTTTGAGGGATGGCAGATTTGTAACTCATTTCCTAATACAGTCTATGCAGTTTATGATTAAAAAGAAAAAAAGGTGTTAATATGTTAATCAAAGTGAACATAAATTTTATGCAGTTACTCATAACTTTATACAATGATTGCATGTAACTACATTGTTATTACAGTCTCAAAATTACAGTATAATTATATTTAGTTAATTCCAGAAGCAATTGCTGCGTGGCCAGAATTCATTTATATAAACCTAGACTAAGCATTGAATTGACTGGGAAAGTGAGGTAAATCTAATTGAGATAGATTGTGCAAACCTAATCAGCAGGGATATTTAATGGCAAAGAGAACAAAGAATTAAATAAAGCAATGCAAAGGCTATTCAGAAGAGTGGATATATGAGATAATAGGCCTCTCCATCTCTGATGTCATCTGTCTGATTCAATGACTCACTCCCTGGTATTTTGTTAGTTGGCTGCTGGCTCACATTATATGTAAATATATATATATCCTTGTGTACGTCTGGAGGAGACTTTTTCCATTCTTATAAAGGGTTTTATCCTGGTATCATACATCCTAGTTCCAAATGCCAGTGCTTTGCTAAAATCAGGAGGATGATTAAAGGCATGCTTGCTGTCCCCATCTCATTTATCATTAGCTGCCATGATTCCATGATAAAATCCTGATGAACCAGAAGGACTTCAGGTTTGTTCTTAAGCATTCAGTTCAGTTATCTGAGAATGGGGAACTTGTAGAGCTGCTGGTGGGTACTGAAGACCTGCATGGGGCTGGAAAATACAATGTGGGACCTATGGGAGTTTCACCTCTTCTGAAGTCAGATGTGAAACCCAGATTATTTTAAGATACCGTTATATGACTGTGGGTTGGCAACTGAATCAAACTATAGGCTACGATACCCTGATGCCTGGAAAGAAGGCTGAAGACCATTTCTGCATTTCCTACCTTAAGTGCAATCTCCTAGGAACTGCTAGGCAGCCTGAGGGTTGTATTTAGGATGAATGTTATTTTATCAGCTGATAATTTCCAGTTTGCAGAACACAGGCTAGTTCTGACCTCATCCCTTGATTGCATCCTTTGATTACATCCCTTGAACGAGCTACTGAGAAAATGGGAAGCACATAGCAGCTTTCCATCAAAGAGACTCTGCATAGCAGGATACTGAAAGGATATTAAAATGGTTTTAATGTAGGGGAGGATTTGAAGTAAATAATATATAATGATTTTTTAAAAGAAGGAAATCTGAAAAATCAGCTTGTTCCTGTACGTTATTTTCACTTTTAAAAGCTGTAAGTTCATATTGATCTTCCTGTTAGTACATCCATGATGTTTATTGCCCTACAAATCTTTATATTGGTGTGATTTTTTTGGTGGGGTTTTTTTTTGGGTGGTGTGTGGGGTTTGTTGGGGTTTTTTTGGTATGCTGATCTGCCATTTAGTCATATCAAAAATCTAATTTCACTGATTTCTCCATACAGATCTTAGATGATTTTTGGTGCTTGGATTTCAGTTACATTCCTGAATACTGATTGGATAGATATGAGACTTTAAAGCAAAACCTTCTTATTTTTATGTGGAATCATAGAATTTATTTTGTCAGTGTTGTGCAAATGATGCACTCAAACATCTTTTTTTTCAAAAAAAAAAAAATAATTATATTGTTAATTAGTGCTTCAAGACAGGAGGAGAGAAAATGCATGGGTGGAATTTCCAGCCAGAAATTGAGATGTGGAGAGACAGAGGCAGAAAGAGAGGGGAATCCTATTTTTGATGGCAGAAGCTGCAGTACCGAAGTGGTGAATCTAAGAAACTAGAGGCAGATGGGCAGAGCAGATGATAGGAGACCAAGGAGAGTCAGATGTTCACATTTTATAATAAACACAAACAACACACTATTTCTCTGGTGTTATCACTTAGGAGCTAGAACTGCTGATTGTCATGCTCTGAGTGTCATGCCCTGTACCCTTGGCCAGAGATACAGTGAAGTTCAAGTCCATAAGTTCATATGCTATGAAGTTCTGATTTTGGACTCGTACCATAAGCAGAATTAAAATAAACCTGAGTTTAAAAGAGAAAATATTGATCAAATGATGAATGTCTATTACTTAGAATTATATGCATATCCTGGAAATTTGACCTCCTGTAGATATATGGAGAGAGAAGTGACAGCTTAAAAAAATTGTATTGATGCTTGGGGGGATTATTTTGGCTATATGAACACTAATCAATGGATCCACATGTTATAGTTGAGAAAGTTGCTTTTCCAGATAGGGTTTATGTGGTAAAGTTTATCACAGAGATACACAGCAAATCAACCTTTCACTTTGACTAACCTTAGAAAAGTATGTGGTAGATGACACAGCAGTGCTTCCTGTGGTAATTTGCATTTTCCCTAAAGTATTCATACCATGGTAGATCCTTATGTTTAAAAATTTGCTTGACCTTTTCTGATCCTCTTTTCATGCCTTATATCTTTATGGAGCAGAAAAGGATGGTACTGCCACATAGGTTTCTGCTTGAATTATGTAACTTCTAAGGCATCATAATCCAGATAGTTTATTAGAAATACTAACTAAAATTGTTAGCTTTATGGTGTTACTATGAAATACAGCAATAACCATAACTGCATTGATTGAAAGTAAAAAATTGAATATCAGCAGAAATACTGGCTCTTTGTTACCCACCTATGGTTTACTCATCAGACTTTGAGAGGAAGCTGAAAACAAATGCTCTGGGAGCTTTGCACACATGTGATGTATTCCTCAAGTATGACAATGTGAATTCAAAGATGCCTGAAAAACCCATCCAAGTGGCACGTTATCTTGTATCAATGCCCAGGATTGTAATGCTTTTAATATCCAGACCATTGACCTCATACATTTATGATGTAAGTAGTCAAACAGTAGTGCAGAGCACTGATTGGAATGACTAATAATTCCAGTGGAGTCATTACAATGTAACAGTGTCAACCTGTACTGCTAGGAGACTTTTAATCCTTGGACCATTAATATTATGGTGTGTGTAACACTGTTACATGTCAAGACATAGCACTATCCATGTGTGATATTCATCCCTGCAAGGCACAAGGTTTGTGAGGCTTTCCAAGTTATTGTCTTAATGTTTTCATATTAAATGGCTAATATTAAATACCATTTAGGTACAGAGAAATGGTAACAGTAGATGCACAGCTAGTCAAGAGCTTGCCTGAAACTCAGGCATTTAGTTACACAAGTCACCCAGCAAACACAGTGAAATTAGTTGTGCAAGCAGTGATTCAGTCCAAAATTAGAGGACAGCTAGTAATATCAAACGTTGTGCTATGCTACCAAACCTCTCATACATTATTAATTTACAGTATCTGTGGATTATACAGACATCATGAAGAATTATGTCAGATCTGGCACAATACAGGTTAAGAATGCCTAGGTGACATTTTAAACAGTCCCCAAAACTCCTGTTTGTCATCCATGTCAGAAATAAAAGACTTTTAAATCTTGACCCAGCTCTAATGCTAGTCTATGGCTGTATGTAATGGTAAATGCTGAACTGCAGATTTATGGCCTCTGTGTACGGTGCTCTCCCAACGTTGGAGTTACCCCCTCAGCAGACCTTAACTGCTGAAGGACTGGAGGAACAAAGACTCACAGCAGCAGATCTGGCTCTGAGGACTTCTCTGCGGAAGCCTCGAACACCTGCAGCTACTGTTGCTGTGAAGTAGAGTTTTGGGGTGCTCAATACAGATATAAATCAGGCACTTACTGTGCTTATTTTCTATTATTTTCTCTTGTGGTACCACAGGGGTAAACCTGAAGTAATTCCAACAGCTTCAGTGTAGTTGCTTTAGATTTATACCCACATAAACTAGAGCCCTATTTGCCCATTGCTTCTAAAAATATGGTGTTTCTCTTTTGTATCAAACTTCAGTGGTTTATTTTATATTCCCTAACATCACATTTTATCACAGATAATCCAGGAATATTGTTTCTCTGAGTAACAAAATTGTTCTTTAGTGCATGACCAGAGTAAGGGATATTGTGTCTTTTAGACATCACGTATAGACAAGAAGATATAAATGAGAGTTAATAATCATCAAATGTGTCTATTTCCTTTTCCTATAAATTAGAGCATGCTTTCCTACTGAATTTTGCAAGAAGGAAAACAGACTCCCTCCTGCTGATGTGGGGAAGCAACGTTAAATCTCCCTAAAGATTCACTCTGGCTTCTTACAGCTGTATGTTAGTACCTTTTTATATGCAATTTTACTTCATTTAGTCTTTAAGGTTGTGCCTGAGGTTAGTTTAAAAGGTTAGTTAAATGTTAATGGATGTTAATGCTGCAATTAAATTGTTAAATCAATTGAAAACTGTGGCTCCATCTCTATCTGTGTTAGTGCCCGCCTGAGTTGCATTGGCGTATAAATTAAAAGCTGTAAATCTAGTGAAGTCTAATTAGAGACCAAATTTCTCATTTATCTTATTTTCACAGGACTGTAAGCACTGATAGATAATCAACGAAGGGCTAAAACTTTTTAACATTAAAAAACTATTTTATCTATTTCAGGACTCAGGTGACTGATTATAATTCAGATCCAATTACTGTAAAAGGTCATATGTGAAATGAAGTTCTTACAGACACTACAAGTTTTATTTTACAAGTTTGCATACAGTGCTGCAACATCCACATCCCAAAAAGCAAAAGTAAATACACTTTACAAGATTATATAAAAACGCTCTTCGATTAGCCTCCCTCATGTAACCCTTTGAAGTTTGTGATCTTAATAAACTAGCACATCTAGCCTCCAATACTGCAGCACATGCTTAAGCTTCCCAGGTTCTTCCCTTTAAATAAGTAAAAATAATTAGCAATACACTTAAAATACATTTGCCATAGATACAGAGTTACAAATTCTTGAATTGATGAGAATGATTATTTCCATTGTTAAATTAGCTACTGGCAATCTGCCATTTAGAGACCAAAAAAAGAAAAACAAGAAGAAAAAAGCACAGGCAATTTTATCTAGGAACCTTGAGGAAAAAGAGATGAGATCATAATGCATCTTGCAGTGCCACAGTTTCTGAGGATGTTTTTATGCAATATAAAACACATGCTACTTACTCTTAGTTCCTCAAAAGTTAAAAGTGAAATTTGATCATGCTGCTTCTGTTGGCTTATTTTTCCAACACCCCCTGTGATTCTCCAAAGTGTAGATCTTAAAGCTGCAAAAAGGCCAACAACAGATTGCAGTATGAGCATAGGGAGCAGCATCAAGACTCATTAGTTTACAAATAAACCGCAAGACAAATGTTTAAAATGTTTGTAGGTTCCAAATCACAGTTCTAAAATTGCATCCTTTTGGTCATGTAGGAGTGTTAGAAATGTTACAGTTTTACATGTTGATTTCTTTTTTAGTGACTGTTCGAAGCACTCAGGAAAACATGTTTTCTTTTGGGGAAAAAAAAAAGAATCCTCTGTCCTAACCAATTAAGATTTCACAGAAAAAAGTCATAAGCTAGTATTCTGCTAGAAGGCCTTCTTCCAAAGAAGCATCAGCTCATGTCCTCTCTAGTGACTTCAGCTAAATTTCAACATTCATTAAAACACAAAAAGAGATCTAATCTGAAAATGAATTGCTGAGTGACTTGAATGTTCTGAACTTTCCTCTCTCCTAATTTTGTCACAAATTTAGATCTTCTAAAAACATCTTGATCACAGACTTTAGGAAAAATGCCACATTGTGTTGTGTCCCCTCTGGAGTAAATGAAAGGATGTTCTGCTTTTAGATATAAAAGGCGCAAGGATTTTTCTGACAGCATTTGCTTTATTTGCATCAGTTTCAGTAAATACAGCAGTGATGTACCAAACTGCACCCAAAAAAGTTTGAAATGAATGATAAATAGTTATATATCATCAGTGATTTAAGTGGGGAGGCCAGCTGTGTACTATTAGTCAACTGGGAGTTGGACTTGATGATCCTTATGGATCCCTTCCAACTCAGTATATTCTATGATTTCATTAAATAGTCCTTTTCCAATTACTTTGCTCCCTGATTAGTTTATCTTTCAGATAATTATTTATCTGTTTTTATATCAAGACTTCTGCATCTTTATAAGAAATTAACAGGACCATTGCTAACAGTGATCATTAATCACTTCAGCTACAAGTATTCTCTTAAAAATTGGAACCCTTTCCTTTCATTCTTTGGTAAGAAAAGACAGAAAAGAACAATAATTCTTTTTACTAAGAGCTCAGAGTAGTAAACAGTTGCCTTAAAGCAAGACATGATGTCATAAAGCAGGATATGAAAATAATAAGTTGATCATTAAATGGGAAGGTTCATCCATAGAAAATGGAACTCTTACCAAAGGTGACTAAACAGCATTATGTTTCCTTAATACACCTCCTCTCTTTAATAATGATTTGATATAACACATGCCAACTTCAGCTCACCTTGAAAATAATAGTCTAGTTAGACCAAACTTTCTCTACTACTTTCTGAAAACTTGGGTTTTGACAACACCACTGTTTAATTTCAATAGACATTTGAGGAAAAGTCATACTCCTTTATGTCAAAAGAAGGAACAAGACAGATACAACCAAATGCACTGTCAAGTCAGTGACTAATTGCATTGTAAAAGAGAAACTGAAGTTAATGCAAGAATTGGAGAGGTATGAGTATGTCCCTATAGTAGACCTGAGGCCCGTTGAATTCACAGAGAATACTCAACCTGTAAGAACTTGTAGGCTGTGTAGGTTCTTCACAGGCTGGCTGACTTGGACAGGGAGACTTTAGCTGCTGCTAAAACACTCGACTTGTGGATGAGTTCCTGAGTGGGGTATGGGGAGGAAGAGATACTTACTTGGGAAGTAGATTAGAAGTGATCAGGAAGTTGAGAATGTAAGATTAAAGGACAAATTCCTGAGTTATGCATTTGTTCTACCAACTTGTGCTTTGCACGTTTTATGGTAGATTTGCAACAAGGACAAATATCTGAAGCTAAATGATATTTTGCCATAGAACAATATCACAGCATCACTCTTCATGAAAACTCTGTTGTGTTTCTGAAGAACCTGAAGGTTATCCACATACAAAGAATATATTAATTGTTTTCAACTTGTTGACTTTCATTGCTGCTTTTACTTTTGTTTTGGGAGGCAGAGGTGTTCTTACCTTGCCTGTAACACAAATACAGAAATCATCCTCCGTTTCTGTAGTCCTCAAAGAGTTCTCCAGGAAACATTTTCTTCCCTTTCTCTTTGTTAACAGTCAGCTTTCAAGTAGATTTTTGGGTGTGAGTGCCTAAGGAGAAGCCTCGATTTTGTGATTGGGTCAGATGTTGCTCTTGGTGTGTCTATTTTCATGGGTCTAGTACATACGGGATGAAATTTCAGGGGAGTGTTGTTATGTACTTGTGTGAGAAATACAGTTTTATTATTTTTATCTGTCCCTGAGTCAATCTGACAGGTAGCTGCTGCTTCTCTTGGGCCAGCACAGGTCTCAGTGGGCCCTGCAGTGCTGGTTCAGGGAGCTACATGGACAGAATTTTCTCCCAACTAAGTAAATAATTTTCTGCTGGACTCCATCTAATAATAAAGTGCAAAAAACAACCATCACCTTCTGTGCAGAGAGGGGAGGCATTATTATTCCCTTTGGGTAATAGTCCATGCTTAGGCTCACTCAGCAGTATTGTAAACCTGTGTCCATAAAAGCTGCTGCTTTGTGAGGTTGTGTTTTGTCAAGAGAGAGCATAGTTACAAACAAACAAACAATAATTCTATGTCAATATGAAACAGTGGTCATCTTTCAGCCTAGGTTTTATCTGATGGTCACCAACCTGTCTATTGCTAACTTCAGCAGGATTTCTCTAAATAGCTTGGTGCTGTTTGCTGGCTGAGCAAAAGCATCTCTAAATGTCTGGATTAAAGTACTAGTAAGAGAAAACTTTTACAAGTCTAAGTTTGTTCCCCAATGGGTAATATACTAGGAGGCAGATAAAATCATCATGCTGTCTTTCATGACTGGCAGTGTCTGGTAACACAGCAATGAGTGCTGAATATCTAGATAAAAGAGCAATGCACCGGAATAGTAGGGGATACTGCAGATCAGCGCTGAAGTATGTTGATAGAATTACTCCCTGTAAGGGAACTTGGACTGCATCTGCCTGGAGATATCTGACACTCATCAACGTTGTCATTGTCTTGCTTTCATGGGAATCAGATATTAATTTTAAAAAGCCTAAATGCAAGCTAAAAAACAAGCAAGATAAGCATGTTTTAAGCTGTCGCATTTATTCTTGTGAAGCTGGCAGCAGTGCTTAGCTGGAACCTCTGCAGGCATGTTATTTGCTTCAGTAATTACGTGAGAGTGACGAGGGACAGAATGTGTTAAACATAAAGCTAAAGTACAGGGAATGGTGCCCATCCATTAGGAGCTGAAAGCGGGATGGCTCTTGTGAGAGATTCTTGTCTGTGACTATCCGACCTCTAAACTGTGATGATAAACACCAGAACTTGAGAGCAAGGCAGGTGACATCGCCTGCCTGATTCTAGAGATAGCAGCTCCCTGTGAAAGTCAGTTTTCCTCCCTGCCTGCTAGGAAATAGCTCAGCAGCTCCCTGAGACAGGAATGCCTTTTAAATGCCTTTAAACTTTTTTTCTTTTTTAATTTTGGTGTTTTTTCTGAATGAGAACTACTTGTAATGTGATCATCAGGAGTTCCCTTTCCCTCCATCTCTCATCTCCTGTGCAAGTAGGAGCTTTCCTCTGACAACAGAGGCTAAGGCAGTTGTTTGCAGCAGAGAGATGCGAGCATTTCTGCGAGCTGGCTGTTTCCAAACAACCCAGGCCTCTGCAAGCCTTACCAGCTGTGACTAATAGTGAAGCGAAGGGGGAAAGAAAGCTTCTTGGGCCTGCAGGCTTCAGACAGGCGGGCTCTAGGGGAAACAAGAGAAAGCCATTAACTAACCACAGTATTATCTTGATTCTCTCAGAGAAACGAGCTAGGGACGGCTAATGAACTAGCCTTACCGTTTCAAACTGAATGCACCTCTGGGAGCTCTGCTAGAACAAACAGTGTGACAGATCAATGCCTGATGCCTATATCAAGAGAAAGGTTATTTGCTTCTCTAAGGAATTACAGGATTAGTATATCGCTATGATACACGTTGTATCCTTTTCAAAATATGGTTTTATGTGTTGTGCTTATTTTTATTTTCTAAGTTGTAAACTCCATTAGTGTGAGCAATAAAAATGAAAGGCAAGGAAATTCATTCTTTTCTGCCCCTCTCTCATTCCCAGGATTGCCAGTCCTTTATGTTTGGGAGCCTAAACTTGCGCTGTTAGACTGTTTTACACACCTTGCTTAAGGAGAGACTCACATTTAGAAAGATTTTTTTAAAAATTCAGTTTATAGTGGTTTCACATGGTTGGGGCTCTATGAAAAGTCTCAATAGGATTCAGACTCTTAATAAAAGGGATGTTGTGTGTGGGAAGTTCCACTTCCCACTGGTGTCTTCTGTGTCCTTGGGCAGTTCAGTTTATCCAAGCTTTAGATGCTCATCTCTAAAAAGGGACAGTAAATCTTCCTTTCTGTTACATTTTGTTTGTCTTTGCTGTTTAGATTGAAAGCTCCTGGACAGGATGTTCCTCCTAATTTATACCGGACCTAGCGCAGTGGGTATAGATCCCACTTGGCAGTTTTTGACAATTTTGTTAATACAACAATAACCTCAAAGTGTTACATATTTTGTAAAAGAGATGAGAAAAATGACAGAGATAAATATGGGAGCTTGAAGTTGTTTATCACATAAAATATTTAAAATTGGTAGACTGTGGGCTAGGAAGAGGTCAGGCTAGCTTATTCTTCATCCTTGTGCCTTGTCCTTCAGTGCTTAGCCCTTAGTTTGGTTAAGGGGCTAAATAGTCCAAGTACCACCAGTCTTACACTTGCAGCAGGAGGTAGAGTTGTTTTTAACTCCTGTGTATGATTTTACTAAATCCTCTGATATTGGCATTTTGCTTTAAAACAAAAGCTCTTGAAAATTATTTTGATCAATTACCTCATTCAGGAAGCTGCTGTACATATTTAACCATAGATACATGCTTTGGTCAAGCTATCAAAGTAATTTTCATTTTTCCAAATTATTACTTTAATGGGAATTAGATGACGAGTGAATTATTGTTTCTTTAAAAAAAGATTCTCCAGGTGATTTGTCAAGAGATAATTGTCTGAGTATCAGCATTTAAGGAGGTCTGCGTTTCCTTTTAGGAAGGAAAAATGTTAAATGCTTGAATTAAAATAATGTTGTAACTTAGAAAATGGAACAAAATTAGCTTTAGCTTCCCCCCAGTTTTGCCTAAGAATTAAGTCATAAAGTGATACATATATCCCAACTTAATTGCTTTGTGTCAAATTCTGGTATCTTTATTCTGGTTCAGTAGCTGTTACTTCATCCATACTTCTACTGATGTCAGTGGAGCTACATATGAAATAGAGTGATGCAGTGTGAGTAAAGCCGTCAGAATTTGGCCTTTTGAAGTTAATGTGAGCTTTGCTATTGACTTCATTGGAGATGAGAAATTGTTCTTTGATCATCTGAAAGTCACAGTTGAGCTTTGTAGGTTTTAACCAAACATGGCACAATATTGTTTGGTTCATGACAGATACTGAGTAATTTTTTCATTTAAGGTACAGACTGACTTCTCCTGGACCTTGTATTCTGTCACAGAAACCAGTGTTACTAGGGCATCTGTAAGCTGTTAACTTTTAGAATTAACTTTATAATGCAGAGTTCCTGCAGAAAAAAATGTAATCATTAACACCAAGAAAGAATATGACCAATTTCCAAACAGCTTTCCTTTATGTATTTTAAATCATAGTGATTTTTCTACAACCATTATGAGTTGGGGGATGGAAAATATGATTAGAGAGGCCACAAGATCCAAATTTCCTCTACATGTAAGAGAATGAGGGTTGATTATTTCAGGAGATGTGAAATATAAATTTGTATTTTCAGACTCTTTCTGTGTGCATCCAGGCAAAACCTTCATTCGGAACTGAGTTGAGAATTGGCCCCATCATAATGAAATGTGAAATCTTCTAGTCACAGAGATTGAAGCAACGTGCGTGTATAAGGAAGAAAAACATCTAGATTGATGTAAAAATGTTGATGTCCTGCAAAGGTGGATGGATGAAGTAATTCTTGTTTGGTAAAGCTTTTTGAAAGCCTCTGTGAAGCAGTAGTATTTCCAAGTAGTATTTCCAGTGCAAGGCACTAAGGATGCTTATTTTATTATTGAAATCAAGAGTGGTCTGAATCATGCTGATTTTACTCAGGTAAACTGTCCCAAAGAAATGATCCATCGCTATCCCTCTGTCATCTCTGAAGGCAATTCAACCAGTTGTCTGAGTTACACAAACTAGAACCAGAAAAAAATTTCTCAACTGCCGCTGACAGTCACCGCTTCACCAGACTCGATGGCTCATTGTAACTTGCTAATGAAGTTGTTATAGCTATGTCCATCTGAAGATATGGCCAAGGCAAAGTTTGCAAGGAGAGATAGACATTGCTGCTTCCCACAAATTTTGTCTTAGAAACTTTGGTAGAGGAAACTGAAATGTCCTTTGTCTCACTACACGCATTCTGCCTTCTTAAATACTATACTTTTTTCAAACTCACAGTAACAAGATTGATTAACTTTTTAAAAGGATAGACAATGACAGGACAAGGGGGAATGGATTAAAACTAAAGGAAGGAAGGTTTAGATTAGATATTAGGGGGGAGTGATTAGATATTAGGGAGAAGGTTTTTACAGAAAGAGTGGTGAGGGGCTGGAACAGGCTGCCCAGAGAGGTAGTGGATGGCCTGTCCCTGGAAGTGTTCAAGGCCAGGTTGGATGGGGCGCTGGGCAACCTAGTGTAGATCCAGGCTTCAGGTTGGTGGCCATGCCTGTGGCAGGGGGGTTGGAGCTCTATGATCCTTGGGGTCCCTTTCAACTCATACCATTCTATGATTCTATGATGTGTGTTGGGAACAATTCTGGGCTATTTTCTCAGTCCAGCTCCTCTGTTTTGTGCCTCTAATTGTCACCATGTTCTGGAGCTTCCTAGTAAAACATGAAGTTTCCTAAATTCAGTACCGTGGTCAGTAAAAGTTTTCCAAATGAACTAACTAAATAAAAATTTGGTCCAGATTTCCACTGAAATTAGAATGGACTTAGGTCCTTACAGGACTCTTTAGTTTAATTTTCATTTTACTACTTTATTTTTCTAACAACTAGTGTCACTTTATATAGCCAGGAAGCTCATTTCCCAACAAAAAGATATTCTTACCTTCTCCAGATATGTTTGAATGCCTCTGTTAATGCAATCTTCAGAAATCTACAGTTTTACCAAGTAGAACTTTTAGCAATTTGTAAAATAAATCCCATCTTCATTACACTTCACCTTATAGCAAATATATAAAATACCCATTTTTAACACAGGGCAAAGATTTGATAATGTTTCAAGGTATTGCAAGGTGTGTTTATACATGCTTTTCATTCTCTTTCTTAGTTTGGACAAGGTCAGTTCAAAAGTCCTTGTTTATATATTTTTCAGTGGTCTCACCTTACTTCTGTGTGTGTGACGCAACTAGGGAAAGGTTACCCAGTGAGACCATTTGCTGTATGGATGAACTTGTAGACGATGGCATATCAGGGAGCTTCTAAAGGAAATATTATATGGTCCATCAAGGCAATCTCAAATTTCCTGATTGCATATATTTAAATAGGATAAGCTCCAGTTACCTAAGCACTTGTTTTGGCTGTAATGGAAAATAGGAGACTAATGTGGCTCATAATGCCTATCTCATCCCAGCCCATCAAAGTATATGAAAATAAACCTAAATATCTATTATTAGAAGAACAGGGATGGTGGATGAGGAATCGAGTCTATGCAACTATAGACAGAAGAAAAAATAAAGTTTAGCTGTGTCTGGTTTAAGATTATACCTGTTCATTGAATACATTCATCAGTGTCTGGTTTTGTATTTCTTCTTCCTCATGATACCCCAGATAAGAAGTGGTAACTAAGTCTTAATGGTTTTAAAACTTTCTGTCTGTAACCATAAAGTGACCATTTACAAATTGGAATGCATTGTTGAGTGGGGATCCAGTTCCTTTCTCTGCCAGACCTGTCAGTACAGGTAGATCTTTGAGTTAAGACAACAGCAGACTATTGAAAAGGTAGATTTTGTGTGTGTGTGTGTGTGAGTGGTTTGTTTGTTTTTTTTCTTTAAGCAGTATGCATGTTAGGAGTTTTATCAGAAGACAGCTGCTTAGAACAGCTGTCTGCTTATGTGCCCATCTTAGGAGAGAATGATTAATGAATTCACTTGGGCAGTGAGAAACTCAGTTCACTGATCCATAGTTTCAGCACAGGTATTGATGTGAAACTAATGAGAAATTTGATGCTCAAATTTGAATGTTTATTCCAATTACCAAACAACAGATCTAAATTAAAAAATAGCTTGAAACCTTAACCTTTTATTAGTAATGTAGAAAGCTGAACTGTGGCTTTGCATCACGCAATGCAATCTGAAGACTTGATGCACTACCACCTACATTGTTTTGGGGAAGGGAGAGAGAAGGCTTCTCTTGATTGACTCTGCACCCACTACCTGATAATTGGAAGCTTCTTCCTTCCACCCCTCCCACTCCAGTTTGTAACTTGTTTATTTTTCCCAGTATCAAGCATGCACTAGGAACTGGGCTGTAGGCATCCCCTACAGGTCTATTAAAATACTGCACTCAGTAAGTTCTCAGAGCTACATTTGATCATGGTGGAGTTCATGGGGGTCCCAGGCAAGGTCTGCCTTAAAATGCTTAGTGTCTATAAGCAAAGGATAGAAGAAAAAGGCAGATACTAGATATTAGCTTTGGTTCATAAGTAGGAAGTTCAGGCATGGGGGAATTAAATGACTTGTTGAAGGTTATATACAAAGTTTGTGGCAAAATTGGCAATTGACCTTTGATCACTGCTTTTTCAGTCGCATGATGAATTGCTGTTCCCCTTCAAAACTGACTTTTTATAGTGTTTCTATCAGAAGGGACTAACAAGAACTCTTGAAAGTTACTTGACGCGCTCAAGTGGTCCTGCCTGCTAAAACCTGGTGTTCTGCGAAGAATAAATGCTTCTGATTTTCATACAAATCAGAGGCAGTTTGTAATTCTGCATCTTGCACAATCAGGTAATTAAAAACAAAGTGCAGAGGGAAAAATTTAGCATTTGAAAATAGGAGTGATTCACGAAAGTACTTACTGCTGGGCAAAAATTTATTTGGAAGAATTTAACAACTGCACATTCAAGACCGAATTTGGAATGTCAATACACTTTGCTTTACATGTCTGCTGTGCTAGCTTTTTCTTATTTTATGTAGATATCCAGAACTGTGATGGCAATTCTATTCTAACAGAAATAAGCCAAGGCAATGAAAATGTGCAGCAAATGTTGCCAAAGTCTGCATATCTGGTCCATCATATGCCCATAAAGGAACTGAAAGTTTTACACTGATTACCATTCAAGGGTAGATGTTGCTATCTAATCCATCCAATGGGCTTTTAACCCATAAATTTCCTTATAGTGCCAAGTCACCTTCTTATGAAGCTGCAATGTCCCACTTAGCCCCTCCATCAAGGAATGGTGACCCCCATGGCAACTGCTGTTGTCTCTCTCCTTAGAGACATTCCCAAAGCTGCCCTTGGCTCTGAGATTGGTGACATGTATCTTGTGACACTTGGCCATGTGAAAATTGCAAGGTGTAGGTCAGAAAAACTATGTCTTATTGTAGATTCTTAGGTCAGCTGTAGGTGTAAAGATAGGCAGATGTTGGTGAAGTGGGCACCACAACAAAAGCTCCATGCATTTCTGAGAAAACTGTGTAGATTGGGTGAAGTTAAAATTACAGGTGAATTTGCAAACATTGTTTTTAGGTTGATATGCCTGTCAACTACCTGTACCACTTACCAATTTCAGACACCATGGGCCAATGTTTTGTGGGCAGGATTATTCTTTTTCCTCTTTTATTTCAGAAAGATAGTTTGTGATGCTGTTAATGTTAACCATTTATCTTGTTGATGTGCTAGCTTTTGGCGAAATTCACCCATTTGGGCTTGGGAGGGGGGAAAGTCCTTGCTTCATTTGGAATTCCAGGCCCTGGGAGACACTAATAGTGAACACATGCATAGAGGATTGTGGACAGCAGACTTTGAGGAGTCCTGTGCTGGGACAGACATGGTCACTGGGTCTGTGATCATGCAGATTCATACTGCATGCATTTCCAGAAAGAACTGGTCATGGGTTGCTCAGGCCAGTGAAGATAGCTCAATTATTTTTGTGCTTTTTTTTTTTAATTGACAAGGGGCTGGACCTCCACTGGCAGTACCCAGACACTGAATCTGCAGCCATGTGTGTTCAGAGGGTATGGTTCTATTCCTTTTCTCTTAAGGTCCCCATTCATTTTGTTACACAATAGCTGCTGGGAGGATTAGAGCACAATTTCCATCTCGTTCCCATTAGTTATTTGTATTCCAACATCAGCTGGAGACCTTTGTCAAGAGCTAGACCTTATTGTACTTAGTGCTATGTATATCCATAGCAGAAGGCAATTCTTTCCCCACAGATATTACAGTTTATAAACCTTAAGTTTAGAGATATCCGCTCGATGACATACATAGTGACAAACTTCATTATTGTTTTAAGTCTAGCTAATGCCTAGAAAAATGCTGTTGGATCAGTCAGAATAAGGGCTTTAATTCCCCTGCTGGGTCTTTCCCTGTTGTGTCATTTATTTGTAAAGAGAAAGTCCTTCTATTTTTTTGTTTTAATTTCCTCTTTTCAGACTGAAAGTTTGGAGCTTCTTGGAATAAAAAAAAAAAATAAAATTCTTTAAGCCTTTGTAAAGCAAAGAAAACTTTGAAAAGAAATGACCCAGTCGCCTCTTTGGTTCACACCTATCTGGTCAAAGAGTTCAGCTCTCCGTGGAGGCTCCCAGACCTAACAGCAGTCATGCGGAACCTGTTTACTGGCTTTCAGGCTCGGCACTTTCCAGGGTGCCCCATCTCAACACGCCTGACATTCCTGGCCTGGCAGCCAAGAGGAATAAAACCTTTGGGGAGTACCTAAAATTAAATGACTCCTTTTGGTCAGATCAAGGTTGTTCACTTCAGTAACTCTGCCCTTCTCTCATTTAGTGGCCGTGGAAAAGCCTATGCTCCACCTCACCTTTTTTTCCCTTCAGGGGCTTTAAATACAGTACCTGAATTTTTCTTAGAATGCCAAGAATAGGAAAATAAGCTTAATTTTATGAAGAACAAGAGGAGAAAATAATCAGGCCTTTGTTATTGTTCTCTTATTGTATAAAACATTGTACGTGCATTCCTGTATGGATGGCAGAGACAGTAGAGCATTCTCTTTGTTTATGTAAAGCACTCCTTTGATCTGCCACCTCTTTAACATGAAATAAATTAAGGATAAAGGGTGCTCTAGTCCTTATCCTATAGCTTTCATAAGCCTCTCCCATTTTGGTTTTTGGGGGGAGCACGGGGGATGGCAGAGCATGCTTCTCCCCATGAGCCTTCCACTTCAGTAGCACTTACACCTTGTACTCCCAACACCTACCAATTTATATGCGTGTTTTTACCAAGGGGATTTTCAAAATGGTCTTGTAGCTGGAGGAAAGGCCCTGCTTTGCAACTTTGATTCTATAAGGTAGTTAAGCATGAGCCTAACTAATTGACTCTAGCAGGACTGGTATCTTAAAACTAGGCATGTGTTTAAATAAGTCACTCACCTGGTATTCATGTTTCAGTAACAAGAAGCACCTGATGTGTGAGTGGCTGGGCTCACCACTTCTGTGCAGTAGGACACTTTTTGTCTTTACCCAGAGTGTTTTTCTCTGTCTGCAGCTACCATCTATTTATTTCCCTTTGCCACTTGGCTTCATTTTTCACCTTTCCTCCTCTCTCCCTCCTTCCTTTTGATCAATTCTTTCTTTCTCTTTTTATCCTGTATAGATTCTCTAGAGTGGAAGGAACTCAGTAATATATACATGAGTTCAATTTTTCAAGCCCTGGTCAATTTGTAATTTTTTTGGTTTTGTTTTAGATGAGGGAGAATTAGCATACCCAAGCCTAATTTTGGCATAAAAAAATAGGGTTAAACCAAAGTTACCTGAAAAATAAAATTATATATAAAATGAAAATACTCATTAATGCCTCTTGCTAGTTGGCTTTTCTGCAGCTTCCTACATTGAAGCCAAGCAGTGTTGTAAGCTAGGACTGTGCACTCTTGTAAAAATTCTGGGCCAAACTGTATTTTTATTTTGGAACTAGGGATTAAGCTTACTCATAGAAAGTCTCTGGATAAGGGTTGCATCCCTCTATGAGGCAGCGTTGCTGAGCTCTTCCTGAAAAATGTGGGAGAGCTGGAAATCTCTTGCAAATGCATCTCCAATGTGCTGCAGGTGTCAGCCAGAGGCACCTCTACTTTATGCCATTTTCTGGCACCACCAGGCTGCAGACTACTGACTCTTGCTGAAAGAGCCCCAGCCAATAGCAATCTGTGTTAATATTTTGGGATATTAGTTTGCAATTCTTTGTCTGAGTTCTTAAAATTTTGATGAGAAGCTCTTGCTGTGCCCTGTAAATCTTTAGGGTGTGTTGCTTTCACAGAATCACAGAATCGTAGGGGTTGGAAGGGACCTCAAGAGATCATCGGATCCAACCCCCCTGCCAAAGCAGGGACCCTAGCACATATTGCACAGATATAGGCGTCCAGACGAGTCTTGAATATCTCCAGAGAAGGAGACTCCACCACCTCCCTGGGCAGCCTATTCCAGTGGTCTGTCACCCTTTCTGAGGGTGAATGACATCTTTACTCCTGGAGCAAGGGACTCAATCTTTCTCAACTGCATAGCTATCCCAGTGTCCTGTTATTTAATCAAGTACTCTGCTGGTGCTGCTCTCTGGATTCAAAAGCTAAAGAAAATGAGTGTTTTCTTGGGAAAGCTCTGAAGACTTGGTCTATCATTACTAAAGTAGCCTCTACTTGCCCTGATGCTTGGTTGTTGTTTCAGTTTTGTTCCTCAAGATGTTGAGGTCTAACTGCTAGACACTCCATTCCTGTATCTATGTGAAGTTATCTTGATGATACCATCCTTAATCCTGCAGGAAAAATGGGAGTCCCAGAACATCTGCAGCTCAGCTGTTACTTTCATTGATCCTTTCCCTAAACAAACCACATGCATCTTACACATAGGTTGTTAAATTAGGAAGAGATGACAATAGTGTTGTCATGCTTTACAAATATTAGCGGATTGGAAGGAATGGTGATTCTTTTTGAAGGCAGTAATTTTTTGTTGCTCCTCCCCCTCCTTTCCCCCTCCCCCAATAGAGAAATGGTCTAAAAATAAAAAAGGAAAATTTCATGTTGCATACAAAGGAAAACAAAATGAAGCTAAGAGCAATTAGGCTAGACAGATGAATAAGCTGCCTAGTGAGGTAGCTGAGTCACCATCATTAGAGGTGTTCAAAAAACAGGCTAGATAAAATCCTTGAGGGGGTCAGAGTGTATGGGAAAATCCTGCTCGATAGAGAAGGCTGACCCGGCTGACCCAGGAGGTCTGCTGCTTCTTCTGTGTCTCTTTATTTAAAAACAGAGTTGAATTCAGGGAGTAAAAGAGGAAAACAAAACCCAGGCCAGGTGCCCATGTCTGGTAAACAGTTTTCTTTTGTTCTCAGTGATGAGAATGGGGGAAAAGAGAAAAAAGAAAAAGAAAGGAAAAAAAAGAAAAAGAAAAAATAAACCAAAAAATAAAATATCTATGTGCACTGTTTGCAGAAGTGATGTGATAAAAGACCTGTGTCTCCTTAGCAGAAAGATGGAGCATCATTCAGCAGACCTGACAGAGCCTTGAGGGGAAATTCTTTTAGTGTGAAGAGATGGGGCACACAGGTGAGGTTATGCACCTGTGCAATGGAGAGAGAAAACAGGCAATCGTTCTCTCGAGGGCCTTCTGAGAGTGGGCCTGTGCAGCCCAGCAGTAATCCTTTTGGAAATTCAGTGCCTTCACAATTTGTGAAAATTTGACCCAGTGACTGTAGTTCTCGGCTGTGCGTAAAACATGAAGATGGAAGCCTGGTCTCCCAGGGGCAAGGGCCAGCATCAACACACTGGGAAGTCCTGTGGCTGGTGTTGTTCTGTGGATCAAGCTGATGATCAGAATCATCCATGAAGGATTCAGGCTTGAGGTAATAGAAGTTCAAGAAATTCCCAGAAGTCTTAAACACAGCAACAGAAAAAAAAAACCCCAGAAGTCACAACAAGCCAACAGAAGGTGGTCCAGTTCATCTTTGCTGATGTATTTTTGAGGTAGGCCTAAGAGATGACAGGAGTCAACTGCTGAGGACTCAGTGGGACAGGTGTCTCTCTTCTCCCCACACTTAGGTTTTGTAATGCTTCATAGAGCTGCATTTAATTGTATCTTTCTAGTTTAGCTGCCAAAGGTTTGTAACCTGGATTAAAATATGTATCTTTTCTCCTTGCTTGTGTCTGCAATATTGTCATGTACCTGGTGTTAAGCCATGGTGGAACTGCAAACAAAGACATGAAATGCAGGGACATGCTGGCCTTTTTCTCCATGTGCCATCAATGACATTAATTTTACTTCTGCTGGACAGCATTGTTCTTGGATTTAAGAATAGAATGCTTTCTGTTAAATGCCCAGATCTTAGATTCACGGGTCTTAACTGATAGGCAAGAAAATAAATGAGGAGGGTGATTTTTATCTTTAACAGAAATTTAGCAACATTCTTCCATCTTCCTACACCATTGCAGTGAATAGTAAGAACCTGAGGGAAAACTTCTCTTAAATGCAGAACTTCAGGCTTACTTTCTGCCAGGCTCCAACTAAGACAAAGGTGCCCTATATACTATTTCTTGAATGCCAAATAAAACTGAAATAATCTACATTCCCCACAAACTGTATGCTATTGGAATGGAAAAAAAAAAAAAGGAACAGAAGCAAAGTCTTCAGGTGTGATATTCTTGCCAGGGGACAACACTATTCAGCCACAAATGGAGTGGGCTCTGGTGTTGCCTATGTATTGTTATCTGCATAACGGGAGCTGTGCTATTTTGCAGCAGTTTGCTTTTAGAGCCAGTGGACTGGAGTCGGTGTTTATCACTAAGTTACTTCTCAGGAACTGGGCCAGATCAATACTGTATTCTTTCAGACCTCTCTAAACCCAGCAGGGAAGGCAATCACAGTGGTGCAGAACTCTGCACCTTCTGGAACAGATCAATACCCTGACAGCGCTAAGCTTTGTTCCTTCACCAGCTTTAAGATGTTCTGCATGCTCTACATGATTGCTTAAAGGTTTGTTTTCTCTTCTTCCTATATGACAACACTGCTCCCTCCCTGATCTTTCCTAATAACATCACTGTAATTGCCTTGACATGAAATAGCAGCACAAACACAGATGCTTTGCTTTGAGGTGTTTTATCTCCTTATGAACATCTCTATTGGTTGAGGGTGTTGATTTCACATTAGTATGAAATCAGAGCTTTTTTATATGCCTTTTCTTATTTACATTGTTTTACTAAATGTGACAAACTGACTTTTGCTCTGGGGATTACCTTGTTTTGCAAGGTGTGGTAGATACAACAATCTGTACTGAGACAAGAATATTAGCTTAAACTGTTCTGCTGAGGTCCATTTTACTCTGACCCTGCTCAACTGTATTACCTTGAATGTCTCAGAAATACTGCAGGGCAAAGTTACCTTTCAACTAGTACTAGGTGGAACAAATCAGATTTTATTTTGTCCAAACTGGATCTAGAACTTCAGCTCCCCATTTCTGCTGTCATCTGAAGCTGCAGAACTTGCAGTTTTTCTTCAAAACCACATCTGTTTTTCTCTTTTTAAGAAATGATTGCATGTTATATAGTGTTAGCCAATTTAAAAGGGAGTATTAGCCATTGCAAATTATCAGCCTTTTCTTCCGGAGCTGGGAAGTGCCTGTAGTAACAGAATTGTGTTTGGAAAAGGCTGATGTTCAGAGCCTTTTCGTGTATACCTATTTGCAATATGTAATCTAACATACATATTTATAGAATAGAATTAAGGTACTTGCTGCTTAAGTAAGGAAAATGGAGAGTTGTTGAAAGCATGAGATCCAGCAGTCTGAAGGATGTTCCAAATTGCACATGCCTCGAAGGCTCCGTAGTGATGCTGTGCCATCAAGGAACATAGCCATGACATATGTTAGGAGAAAAGAAGAAAAGGGTTGTTCAGAGAACCCTTTATTGTATTTGGGAAACTGTCAGTCTGGTGGGAGTCCTTTGTCAAGGATCTCTGTCTCCAGAGCTGCTCCTCTGAAGCAAGATGCCAGTGGAGATGCCAGAAGGTTTTTATACTAGAAGATTACCTGTTTCTGAAACAAAAGGTAGCTCAGAGAACCCCTATGCTCTGGAGTGGGTTTAAAACGATGATCACACTGGTCTCTCCTCTATTTATTATCTGTAAATTTGGAGCTCTTGTTGGGCAGATATACAAAGAGAGTTCTCAGTCCGAAGTCTCTCTGATACTTTGAACTGAATTACCACTTCATCACATGAAAACCTTCAGTCCTTAAGCCTGGTCCACGGGAATGTTGCTGTTTTTCTTTGATAGTTGACTTCCGCTCCATTTACCAGGTAAAGCATTAATCCCTCACAGCCCTCTCCTCATTTTAAAAATCTTTAGCTGCAGTTCTCTGTTATGCTTTGAAAGGCGTGTTGTAAGGAGTACAAATTAGAGATATACTGCCTTCAAAACAGCCGCTGCCCACTTCTGTGTATGTGTAAAGAAGGATAAGATATGCAATTTGTAGGTACTATGATTACTGGCTTAAGGAGAAGATACAGCATTTCTCAACATTTTGAGACACTAATACAATTCAGCCAGGCCATTTTCTGTAATATGTGGTTCACTGTATCTGATGTATATTTTTTTCATCTCAGACATAAAGGTAAATCCTTTTCATTTACATAAGCGGGCTCTATAAACCAGATTACCCGAATTAATCATAGATATTTAAGCATATTACATTGCTCTGTACCACAAGCTAGCATTCCTAGAAGGTGGATCAGAGATAAGGGTCCCATAAATTACTGACCAAATCCTTTAGTCCATCAGGCTTTATTTCCACTAAAATCAGTTTTGCTTGAGTAAGACCTTCTGGATTTGGCCCGATACGCTTTTATATTCATAGACCCTTCAGATACAAAGGAGGCTCCATAAAGTAATTGTATAATTTTATTTTTTTACTATTATTAAATTCACTGTTTCAAATAAAAGTATAAAAATAAGCTATTTTTTTAGTCATTGAGCTAAAAACATGCATCTTAAACATGCATCTTATACCTCTATCCTACTTGGCTTTTATTAGCTTGTTAGATATTATTTAACATCTCTATTCTGTTATTTCCAGTAAATAGATTAAATCAGGAAATACAGAAAGCTTGGCTGTTTTACCTTCAGTAAAAGAAAGATCAGTGTACAGTTATCCTCTAGTATTTTGCCTCTCTGCTTCCTATAAATCTCTAAGTTTCATCTGTCATTTGGAAACCAGTTGGGCTACAGGCAGTTAGTGTACTTGTACATATAAAAGTATAGGGAATATTCCCCCCCACGTGCTTCTTTTACCCTAATCAAACACTGCAGATGCATCTTGTCAAGAGAATGCACCTCATCCCCAGAAATCAAAGGAAAGTGACTTCAAGGAGGACAGAGCAGCACAGCGGCAGCTGACCCCACACCAGACCCCACAGGCAGGTCTGTCAGTGAAGCCAAGGAGGGAGACTAGGGAAGATGAGCTGACACCCCATGACACCGCTGCAGAGATTCATCCTGGAGCTGGGCATCTGGGTCCTTCAGCTGCCAAGGTCACCGGAGCAGCCAGCTCCCATGCTGGAGCGGTGAGAGTGCTGCACATGTCTCAGCACTCACACAACAAGGACAAGGAGTTAGTAGAGGCTGGTGTGTGCAAAGGTCTGTATATGCACACAGGTGAGACAGATTTAGACCAAGAATTAGGGAACTGATGTGTTTTCCTCACCAATTTTGTGCTTTCTGTAAATAATATTTCTCCCCTTTCTTGATATTATTTACTTCCTATCTTAGCCTCATCTGGTCAAAAGGGTTTCCAGCAGAGAATATTTCTCTACTTCTAATGCACAGACATATGGACACATTTTTAAAAAGGTATTTTAATTTCAAGCTCCTTTTAAAGAAGAATTTTTCACTGCCTGACATAGTTCTTATTCAGGGAGACTGATAATAATTTAAGCAGGGTTTTCTATGAGAACTACCAACTTTTATCACACCCTGGAACAGCAGCAGGGTACAGCAGTGTCTTTATTTCAACAAATCAGCAGGAAGCAGTTCAGAAGAGGTTAATAGAACAAGTAGCACTAAGTATATTTAAAAGGTAGAAGAAAAAAAAAAAGATTCCTTTTCCATAATATAGTTTCCATACTCTGTCTTCCATTTCTATCTCAGAAGAACTTCAAAAGCCTAAACTAGTCCATCCTCCTCTGGTCTCTCTTGAAACCCTGTAATTCTTACTTTGCATTTGGACTAGAGGCAGGTTTTGTCAGACTGAGTTTGCTGAACCAGAGTCCTGTGCAGGGAATGGAAGCCCCTCTTTTTTGTTGTGTTGAGGTGATTGACAGCTTGCAAAGATAAACATCTCTTCCCTTCTGCTTTTTCTTTCTATCTTGTTAAATATGCTGCACTCCACAGCTTGCTTGAGTGGCATTGCACCAGAGAAAGAGATCTTGTGCTGCCCCAGAAGGACTTCGTGTTTGTTTTGCAGTCCAAGATTTACCCATTTTTCTGTTCTCTTCCATTTCATCCATATCTTCCTTTATCTTCATCGTTTAATAGAAACTGTGATTCCCAGGTGGCAACATCCAGTGCTCTGGGATGTGGTGCAAGGACAGTATGCCCAGAGCAGTGTCACACAACCCCATTGCATCTATTTCATCTCTTAATTATATGCATCCATTTAATCTCTTAATTATACTCTACCTAATGATGAAACCAGGACTGGCAGGTTGTTTATAGCTGCCCAGTTTTACCTTTTCTGGATTATTGAGTTTGGACCGTCCTTCCTCCTCATTTTGCTTTGTTTCCTCCTTCTTTATTAATCCAGAAAGGGATGTATTTCAGTGCTGTGGTTGACCAGGTAACTGAGAAGAACGTTTAGCTTATTCCACACAAGCACAAGCAATTTCTACAAACTCTGGGATCACTCTGGAAAGGCTGTGTTGGAAATCAGGATGTTGCTGATGGTTAGTCCAGCCTCTCTCCAGTGGTTGCCTATCCTGGACCAAACAGGGAACAGGTGGGATGCCTCACTTCAGGATGATGGGAACCATAGACTTTTTAGGACCCTGAGGGTCTCTGTTGTAGCAAACCCAACAAAAATAGTAGCACGAACCTGCCAGCCTGTGGGATTTCTGTGCTTTTGTAGTAAAAGTGTCCTTTTCAGACTTCTAACAGCAAATGCCCTTGAAAATGTCAGACTTCCTGTTCTGCTCACTGCTGTCTATGGGAGTGGGAGATAGTAACTAATACTGAGAATATCAGTGAAGAGACACAAAGCAGGCGTGCAACAGTGAGGATGAAAATGTATTTGGAGAAATGATGAGATAAATACTTTTGTCTTCATTCTAGTTTGTGATCTTGAGCTTTAATTCTAGTCAAGTTTTCCAGAGTGGCTCAGAAATGTGCCTGACCGTTGTGACGCTGAACAAGGTCTCCTGAAACAGAGAAATCTGAACAAACTCATTGTGCTTCCAGAAACTCTTGAAAGTCAGTATATCTTAATTAGTGTCTCATTTCTCATGGCAGTTTGAGCTCTATAAAGGTAAGGGACACAATGCATTTGTGTTTCAAAGTGAGTTGCTGGAAATAGTTATGGAAATTGAGAGGGAGGAGGGAATGCTTATGTCTGCCCTGCACAGGTAAATGGAGTTAAAACAAAACCCAAAAGTAACAGTGTTTTTACACTTGTAACAGCAAAGCCCAGTGCTTCTGTCTTCTGAGTCTCCAGCTGGCAGAATGGAGGCTGGGCTAGTTCAGATGCTGACGAATTAGTTTGGATAGTACAATGTCATAGTTAGTGTCAATTAGCAACTTGGAATTGGAAAAAAAGTGATCAAACATTGCCTCCCTCTGCTGTGTCATCCCATTATGCTCAGTCCCACCACTGAGAGACAGACCATTTTTCTGCCTGTTATTTTAAATTCTTTTTTCTCTGTGTGGTGTTATATTTTGGCATCCCAGGACAGTTCAGGACAGTTCTGATGGACTAAACTAACTGGTAGTATATAGGTAAGGAAAAGCAGAACTGCTGCTAGTAATGGTGATAAATTTTAGGGTATGAAAACACCATAATGAGCAAAATAGTAGAGAGGAACTTGGCACATTGTGGCCTGACTCCGTGCATTTCTTCTAACACCCTTTGGCAAATGCAGGACACTGACCTGTAGTGTATTTCTGATGCATCTTTCTTCATCATCCCAGAAAAGAAACAGAAGCAAAAGTAGCAGGGCTGTAAATTTTGTGACTATGTAGAGTCTTATTTTCAACAGGATAGTTCAATATTTCATAGTGCACAAAGGCCTCTGGCCTTCTGTATTTTAAATTTTATGATCAGCATTCCTAGCTTGTTTATTAAGCAGTATTAAGAGGTTTTTGGGAGGGTTGGATTTTATTTTCATTTCAGCACTATCAGGGTTTGGATGTAAGTGGTCCAGACTGCCATTTTAAAACAGCATGATTACCTGATGGGTGATCTTCTGCTGGGACTCTATACTGAGGTGAGAACATAAAGGTGCTTTGAGAGTACCAATGGTCACTACAAAATGACATCTGTAGCACTCACTAAACGGCAGCCATTAGATGCTATCACTGGGATTTGAAATTAAATTAAGCAGCTGGAATTCCTACTATCCTGCTAACATCATCAAGCATATCAAAGATAATCACTGCTTTTATTACTGCAAGCACAGGATGCAGCTGGAAGTAAAACTGCCGATTATCAGATCTCAGTTTAGCCAATTTCAACTTCCAGTTCAGAGATTTGAGCTGTCAAAAGGGACACTTAAAAAGAGATCAGCGCCTTTTGAAGTGATAACACACAGGAGCCTGGGGGGCAGAGTCACAAAACTTCTGTACACCGTGTGGACTAAAACCACAGAAAATGTTTCCTGTTTTATAGGGGTGCAGGGAGAAAATGAAAACTGCAAAAGCTGTTCGGATTAGGATGTAGACAGTTCGGTGGTGTCAAGAAAAAGCCTTATTATCTCTTTAGTTTAATGCTCTGGTAATGTTTTTTCCGGGAACACAAGACTTCAGAGAAAGCAGAAGTTCCGATTACTAATTATCTTCATGTTCACGTTGCTGGACTTTACATTTAGGGTTCTGCTTCAATCTAAGATGTGTGGTTGTGAATCACCACAAGCTTTGAAAAAAACCTCCCACACACAACCCTGCTGTTGTTGTGGTTGAGACACTCAGCTAAACTTGCACTTAAATACCTGGAGTTGGAGTAGCAACCAGGGAAAGTCACTTAGCTCCCAGTTCAGTGAGGTTCTGTAGTACAACCTCTGCAGGACTTGGAACAGATCCAGCCTTAAGACTTAAAGGGCACACAGAGCTACTACGCTCTTACAGCAAGGAGTAGTCCTGGTGGTAGTGATCCCTTGGAGAAAGACTGAAGAAGGTGGCTCTGCTTTCCTTACGGAGTCAGGCTATTGGAGAAAACTGAAGAGAGCAGCACATCAGGGTCCAGTGCATCTTCTTAAGTGTAGTATTGCTCTCGTATTTGGGCAAAAAACTTCCAAAACTTCCTAACAGCTTGTACAGGTTTGAGGGGTATGTCACGTTTAGAAGAAAGATATCTAAAAGTGCACCCAAATATTTGGTGTTGACAATGAGGTTTAGCATATTAGACACGTTAACTTTCTCTTAGTGGTAATTTGTAGGCGTAAGGGTTTGCCTGGATCCTCATAAGAATTTCCCTTTTAGAAGGAAAAATTATTGTACCTTTTATATTGTGATCTGGTCAGGTGTGATCCTTTAAGGGACCAGTTGGAGGGGACTGCAAGTGAAAACAGAGTCTAGTCCTTTGATCTCTGGCTGACTGTCACTTCTTAGCAAGAAAAGCCTCTTAGCTTTATCATTTTTAATCCCCCAAAAGGAATTTTTCTTTGCAAAAAACAATTGATTTGTCTTCAGTGTATGGGCACTGTAAGGATGGCCCAGTGTAGGATGAGGTGTGAAACCCTTGAGTGCCTCTTAAACCCAAGGTTTTCTAGCTGTGTCCAGCTGGTCAACTGTTCCACTGTGTAGGAAGGCATGGACTGTAACAAAGCCAGGAGAGACCTTTAAAAAGAAAGGTTAGTTCATCAGTGGCCCTCTTACTAGCTTAGAAGGTCAGCTCTTCTCTAGACTGTGTCAGCATCCTCGGAGAGCTGGTTAAAGAAAATAGTATCATGTGCCTTTTACAGACAGAAAAGAGAAGATCTAATGCCCTCTGAAGCTAATTCAAAGTTTCCAGTTGATATGAGCTGACACTGTGTCGTGTCATTCCTGTACTGAATATGTGCATATATGCTGTGCTAAAATCCACATGGAAGAAATGATTTAGTTGTCTTAGAGTGCAATCCCCTTAAATGCAAAGCCCAACTGAGCAGGCTTTGTGTTTGGTAACTTAGAGGGCTCAGAGAGAACAAAGTCCTTGCCCATTTAACAGCTAATAGTATTTCATTTTTAGTAATGACCTTGAATCTTGCTGTTCTCATCGCCCCAAATAGCTTTATACTGCTCAGCAGCCAGTTTTCAGTGGCCATGCCATGAATGCTATGGGTAATAAATGCAAAAGAGCTGTAAGCAACAAGAAAAATTTCTTTTCCCAGGTGTCCCGTAATAGTTCTTCCCAGTGTTCACCCCATTCTAAGTGGGTATTTTACCTGCCTAAGGGCACAAGGGTTGTATCCCAGGCAACACTGGTCTGATATTTTTCCACTGCCTAATTTTTCTGGGCAGCTGAACACTGGCGAAGATGCTCTAGCTACATCAGAGCAACCTCCCTTACATGGTGGCTCTCTTAAGAAAGAAGGCTAATTTCCAGTTTGATTGCTTAATTTGTTTTTTAATAATTGTGACAGATTGTTTTTTGCCTGTGAGAATGGGTCCTTGTGTGTAGTCAGGTGAGCTGTTTGCTATCCGTGTCTATGCTCAGATCAGATAAGTAGAAAACCCCCTCAACCTGACAATTCACTCGAGAATAATCTGATCTGGTTTGCTTTGCTGTTTCCTCTTGAAGTGGACAATGGCTTTTCCCCTGTTAAAAAGTTGACACAATGAGACAAGTGTGTGATTATTGTATCCCTTTATGTCATTTGAGTAACTTGAGATAGCCTGGTGTAATGTGAGTAATCTGTGTTCGCCACCCCTTGAATCTATCTGGAGTTGATTGGCATATCTGTGCATTTTAACTTGTCTGGAAGGCTCTTATCTAGTTGCCACAGAGCATCAATTGCAAATTTTAAACCTTTCTGTTCAACTGTATGTTTAAATATGTTACTCGTCCCCTTTCCTCTTAGGGTCTTAGCAAGGAGCTGGTTTTGCTTTGTTTGGTTGCTGGGTTTGTTTGAAGTAAACCCAATGACTCCTTTAGAACAAATGAATCAGGGGAAACCAGGTAATGCAGCTGACAGACAGGTGATCCTGATAATACTGTCTGGTGCCTGATAGACTGCCCTTGAGCATCTGAGCCATTCACACCATTTTAGACAGTTAACACTGGTTCTCCACTACTGAGCAAATCATTACTTTCCATCGGGACCCATTAAAGTTAAGACCTCCATGTGCCTTCCAGGTACAGCCTGTGGTTAGAGGGTGATGCTGAGGAGAGCCACCCCCTGAGAAGTGCTGCAGGCACTGTACCTCAGTGCCTCCACGTGTGCATGGGAACAGGACTGCAGTGCCAGCCCCCGGCAGTTGCCAAAGCAACCTATATATATATATAATTTTTTTTTAACCTGTGCTTCCCTTTGAAAAGACTCAGATTAAAAATGAATCTTGAGAATAGCCTTTCCTTTAGTGGTGTTGCACCGTAAATGTCACTTCCTTTATCTTGAGTGAAGGTGACAGAAAAGTGTGGTCTAAAGTAACAACGTCACGCTCCAGGGGGAGCAGGGAGGAGATGAGATATGTTCTAGAGGAAGGTAAGATGCTACTTTGGTACTAAATTTGTCCCATTGTTGTAAGCTCAGTTTGAAACCCCACCAACTGCCTCAGTTTCCCCTGCCAGATGCAGAATCCTGTTCAGGAATGTGTAGTGATTTTTCAGCACTTACATGAACAGAAACCCTCAGCTAAATGGGAGAGGTCTAGCTTTCCTTCCTTGTGTTCACATAAACCATAGCCATGCCTCTCAGCCCATGAAATGAATCATATCAGATAGTTAAGTTGAATTTTGGGATCCTGCCTTTGGGTCAAAAAAGACAGTAGCCCTGCAATATAAACACTGATCTGGTATAATTTTACTGAGCTGCTTAGAAGTTGTACAATGAGGGAATTTTTCATTAGTAGGCTTTATGTTTTTAGCATAGAAGCATCGAGTCAGAATGAACTGTATTGTATGCTCTGGCTACTTCAGCAGAAGTGTGGTCTTTTGTCCACACCTTACTTGGATGTAATTTGTCCCAGTCTGGTAGTGCACAAATATGATATGAATGCTTGGGAACCTCAGCTGTGGCCATGAGATTCTTCCTTCTTCACTATTGTTTTGTCTTGCACTCCTCCCATGGAGTGGCAGGTCGAAGGGGGCAGGTGAGTGTTCTTCCTCCCTGTCCTCAGCCATAGGGCCATAAGCACTCAGAATGTACATTCTGTAGCATACTCCACTCTTACTATCCTTCTTAGGGACAAGAGTATCTGGTATCTGATCTAGGCAGCTTCTTTGGCCCTTTTCTTACTGTTCTGCAATTTAATGGAAGTTTCTCCCTTTGTGGAGCAGTGCATGCAGCTTTTTTGTCCTTTTAATCTCTCAGCTGGATGAGCACCAGACCATCCCGTAATGTCCATCAGGGCTGCTTTCTAGTCTCCTGCTCCTCTGCCATGTGACCCTTGAAGGATGTGGGCTACACCTGGGACTGGTGAAGCATTTAGGGTCAGGCCCCCCTAAAACTACTTCCTTCCATGTTTTTTCAGCAGGCATCTTTCTCTTAAAAACGTTTATCAAAATTTAGGACACAAAGCTAGATGAGTTACTGTGGTTCTTGATGTCAGGCAACGTGGCTGTGTAACAATTTCGTATCAAACTCTTCAGGTTAGGATGGGAAGCTAATAAACCCACCCCTTTGAAAGCACTGCTCTATATATTTGAACTCATGAGGCTCACTCTGATGCTCTGTTCTCTGCATTATACACAATGGGATCATAAGATTCGCAAATGAGAAATAAACTGAGAATACTGTGATTAAAAATGTACAATACATAATATAACCTTGCACAACAAAATTAGTACTTTGCTAATTTAGTCCCAAAGCATATTGATTAAATGCATTTTACCACTTCAGTGTATACTGGAAAATCCAATTAATATAAAAAAAAAGAAAATGAAAACATCCAAGTCACTGAACTCTGGATCATAAATGTTAATCCATCCTGCAGTATCTTTTGAATAGAACACACACTAATTTTCTCTCATTGTTACAGAACAGATTTCACATGAAATAATGCTGTAATTGTTTTTTGGGGAAAAAAAGTATTTGCCATTTGGTGTTTCCGTTTTCTCCTCCTTGATTGAATTCATTAAAAAAGGATGAGTTTTTTTTCTATCCATAAGAGCTTTCAGCAAAGTCTCTTTAGTAACAAACTTTTAGTACTGATAACGTCTGAATGGTTTTGTGAATTAGAAAAGGAAGCCTTACCCAGTATTCAAACACAGGTATAGAATTTGACCAAGTTTAGGACTTTGGACTGTGTCCATGCTAGAGATGGTGGTGAAAGAAATGAGTCAGGACCTCAGCAAGAGGTCACCTTTTCTTAGGTGAATGGGAAGCAGAAAATGGGGCAAATTGTGACAGCAGTGCCTACAAACAGTGCAAACGGTGGAGTATTTTATTTGGTACCTAAGTGGGGGCAGAACCTCAATAATCCACATGGTGTATACATGCTGCTAGAGCCAGAATAGAAATTCCTGTGTCTTCAGACCTGATTTATTTCCTGCTGGAATTTGTAAGGCTTAAATTCAGGATATTTGCTGGGAGGAAACTATTGTACAGCAAGTTTCTACACTCTGAGCAAGGCTTGGTGTAAAGAGGGTAGATGCAACTTGGTGTTGGGAATCTCTAGTGAGAAAAGAAGCCATTGGCATCTGAGATGATGAATCTTTTTCAGCTAAGTGATTCTACCAAGGGAATGAAATTGCAACAAGCAGCAGCTGAGTGGAATTATAAGAAAGTCATGATTTCCATTGCTTTTGAACTCTCACAATTAGTAACATTGTGATAGATTTAAGAATAGAAGATATCTGTGTGTTGAGTATGGGGGTGTTTAGAGAAATATTTCCATGGACAGCACTTTCAGTAGTACAGTGTTCATAAGGTACCTATTAGAATGTGTCATTGTCAGAGGGAGTATCGGTGAAGGGGTATCCCTTTCGGAGCTGTGTCTGCAGGGAGACATGTGCAGATGTCTTTATTAGTTTCATGTCTAAGCGACTGCCCCGGAGGGTGTGCTAGCTGTTGGGTATTATCAGTTTGATAGAGAAGCCATGAAGAAGCCCATGTGCTCTTTACTCTGCTGGTTGTGGGTGGTCTCAACAGGAAGGCAACCTCTCCCCCCCCTTTATTTTTTTTTGGTGGGAAGAGTAACTGAAGTACTATAAAAATGAAACATTGCTCTCAAACAGGCATTTTGTTCAAGATGTTTTAGAAGTAGTTTTCATCCTCAAACAGGACAGCGTTTACAAGGTTAGCCCAGTGAAAGTCTTACACGTCTGATCACATCTTAGCTTGCTTTTATGTCAATATGTTCAGATAAATAGTAGCATGGGATATATTTCAATACATCTAAGGCTAGACTGATAATTTATGTTTTTACATAGCCCAACTTTACTGCCATTACAGTAGTACTTTACTCACCAAAAAGCCCATTTGACTGCCAGTGTGATAAAACACAGTGAGTGTGAAACCAGGCATTTCAGGCTACTCTTTTCTCTTTTTATGTATTTTATATGCATTTTAACATATGATGCATCCTTACCTTTCACCCTGTCGCTGCACATAGTTGTGTGAAAAGAAGCAGACTTAGGATCTTCATAATTTATTCTACGTAGCATGATTGTTTTCTATATTTGGCTAATTTGGCTAGGAAACACACTCTTTTGCAGCATGATAGGATACTCAATTCAAATCAAGCCTACTAAAGATAGACTTTTCAGGCTGTCCGTCACTTCTTGCCTGCGCTTCTTAAAGAAGACCTAATTTTGCTACCCCATGCACTACAAAGGAACAACCTAGAAATATAAAATGCATCTCAGAAGGTAGGAACAGGACTGGTGGAATCTGATTCGTTTTGTGTGGTCTGGGTAGGAGAGTTATGGTGATCCTACAGACCATAACTTCTGTATTTCTTGGCTCTCTTTATCAAATTAAACACCTACTTTGTTGGTTAGCAAGTGTTTCTGCACTTCATAGCACTGCTTAATAGGACTTTGCTAAAATTTGTATAAAACTGTTTTTCCCTCAGCCCCATCAGTGACTCTGAAGCAGACTGTTATTTTGGTCTCATCCTGACAAAATGTATATCTTTTCTGAATTAGAAGGCCAGATCCTCAGCAAGTAAAAATTTTCATCATTCAGTGTACCTTTGTGTAGCTATATTAAATGAAGATCAGACCCAGAATTTCTGGTCCCATCAGTAATAAGTATATGATATTGCATTTTAAAATTAAAAAAGTGAACTCACTTAATTTTTTGTTTATTTTGAGAGAAATAAACTTGTCAAAGATGTGATATTAATTTCCTAGAAAGTCTTCATAAATACACCTGCACTTTGGAAGTTAAATAGAAAGGGATAAAAAAACCATGGAGATAATTAATCCATTCTTTACATATAGCCTTGATTAGCCATCATAAAAAAAGCTATTGGTGAGGCCAAATCAGGTTATTCCAGTTTGTTTTCTTCCATCAGCATGTGCCCAAAGAGAGTTATTAGCTCATTTTGATTGTTCGTTGGCAGTCCCGATGCAATATGGGAAGTGTCTGCCGGCAAATGTCCTTAATATACATGATTTGAAGGGGAAAAATAACTACAAAAAACATGTATTTGCCTTATTCTGCTGAAGTGAGAAATGTCTTCCCATGCCACTGAGGAGTAGTTTGTATATTTTGTAAAATTGGCTGTTGTGTTTCTATGTTAGTTGTTTTCATCAGCATTCACAGATGTCACCGACATAGGCAGGAAATTTGTGTGCATATATTAGTTTTTGTATTTTTATTTTTTTTGTCTGTGGCATTGGAGTTTTTTTCATAATCCAGGCTGAAAAGAATCTGATAAAGTTCCTTCTGTTTTTCTTGATTTTTAAGCATAGTGTATTTGATATCTTATGTTCTGAAGTGCTTGTCTTTTGGAATATTGCGTATGTATAATCACAGTGCACATCCTCTAGGACATTTCCTCTTCAACCTTACATCTGCAATATTAATCTGTCTCAAAAACAGCAAAGACAGAGATTGTGTTTCTTTTTTTTTTTAAAGGAAAAATCCTGTAAATTCATTTTCATTGAAATCCCCTTCATCACAAAATAGTGGTAATTAATAATATCCCTTTTTTAGTAATTCCTTGCTAAGGGGAGTTGCTTGTGGAGAGTTATCGCACTTAGTTAAATACCTGCTGTTTAACAGTCCAGAGTGGTCTGTATTTTACAGAAGGATGAAAGGATTATTAGCCATACAGTTGTATTATGGGCTTTAACGAACATATGTTTTTAAAGTCTGATTTGTTCTGAATAAGAATAGTGTTAATTCACTTTAAGTTTTTCCTGAGAGGTGAGACCTCCAAAATTGTCCCGAAGGTGATAACATAGTCTTTATTTTTAGTGCAAAGACTTTCTGACATGTTGCATATATTTATTCAGCAACCTCACACCACCCCTGAAAACCTAGATTAAGGCATAGGAATCAACCCAGGTTTAAATGATGTACAGCCCACCTCTTAGGAGCTCAGTTCGTGTTTAACCACAACATCATACAACATCTCAGGACAAGCCGTGGAGAAAACAACAATCATTTGAAACCCATATTAGAGATTAAGGGCAGTAGAACCTAATTGCATGATTAAGCACGAGAGTCAGCTTTCCTGGGGTAAGAAACAGAGGCAACGGGATTTTTTTAATTACTAGAAATACTTAGTACTTGTTTCTTAGCTTATCAACAACATGTTGTGGCTGTGTCACACAGAAACATTAGCTTGTGAATTAGCCCTGAGGCGCTGTCCTATATACCGCTATAAAAGCGCCTGGGTGTAGGATCCACTGACTCAGAGGAAGAGTGCCTCCTACTGATTCTGCCTTCAATCCAAACACTGACCTTGCTCCTCTGACGGGATTTGACAGGTTTGCAACCCACGGGTGTGGCTGTCATAGCATCATTTTTTTCCCCCCTTTAGCTTCTTCTCTAATAAACTTGTTAACCATTTTGCATTAATAGAGAAAGTTATGCAATGCATGCCTTGCTGTCTTTGACAACTCATTCAATATCAACCATCAACAATTTTCATTTAATGGACACGAAACATCCCTGGTGTGATTTTTTTTCTTTTTTTTTTAAACTTTTGGTGTCAAATTGATAAGCCTGTGAAATAGAATAGATACACATAATGCTGCTTTATCCTCACAATTGACAGTGAGGCAGTGAAGCAGAACCTCAGGAAAAACGACCCAGTTCTGCATGTGTAACCACAGAAGAACCCAGACTGGTCCCCAGTCCCACCTAACGTCGCAGCTTCATGACATCCGAGCAAATAATAGGCAGAGAGTGTGAGTTTGTGAAAGTAATTATATAAAGCTGATGGCAGGGGACAAAAAGAAGTGGGGTGGGGGAGAGAAAGCGAGCGGTTTCACCGCTTTGACAATGTCCACAGCTGTGATGTCATAGGCACAAAGATGATAATAAAATTTGGCCAATGTGGTGTCAACTACACCTTGCTCCTTTTGTCTTTTCCCTCGTATAATTTTGTATCCATGTGTGAATCGGCTCATTAGTGGAGGAGAGTGAAAATTGAGGTCAGGGTATTTAAACCTGACCTGTGCAAAGGCCATGCAATGCCTAAGCCCACCGGGGGTTTCACTTCAGAGCCCCAGACCACCCTTGAAGGTGACACCAATTCAAGCCTCATTTTATAAAGGCCTTATTAATTATTGTCTTTATAAGAAGGAGAAGCCATATAAAGAAATGTGTCATTCTTAGAGTAGGAGTAGGCAGAAAAAAAAGAGAGAGAGAGAGAGAGAGAGAAAGAAACAGAAGATCAAAAGAGAGCTTTTTTTTCCCTTTTGCTTTTCATGCCTCAGAACCTCAAAGGAGGTCGGGGAACAATCAGGCTTAGGGGTCTCGTGTGCTTTCTGGCAATTAGACTCAGCTGATGGGCTGAAAGGGATTGAATGGCAGGGTTCAAGGCCCTTCTCCAGAGCTTCAGACAACAGGCTTTTCCAAAGCAGCAGAGCAGCAGACACCACTGAAATCATTTCAAATGGAGACTTACAGCCAGGGATTCATTAATTCACCGGCCTAAACAATTACTGGAACATATAATGTCTCTATATACACTTTGATAAAGACTGTCATCCTAGACCTTCATTTTCCCCATTTTTATTAGAGATTTTTAATGTCAGGTTTGAAAAGAACCTTTTATTTCTTCAATTATCAAATTAAACCTTTTATATTTTTTTTTATTTGGTGGGGGGGAGGGAGGGATATAAATTCCAGAATTTCTGTTTTATGGCTACAATTGATTTGAATTACAAGAGGAGACTAAAAAGTTTTGTAAAGCATCCTTAAACGTTCAGTCATAAATAGGATGGGAGCCAGAGTAGCAAGAGATCCCATCCTCCTCCTTCCTCTCTTTAAAGAGGGTGGTCTGGGACAAATAGATTTAAATGAGCTTGATGTGAGAGAATTAGCTAATAAGGGACATGCATCAGAGCGCTCTATGGATACAGGCTGTGTTTGCTGCTAGAATGGTTTAAATGAAGCAAACTGAATTAGTGCTTTTAGTACAGTTTTTAAAATAAGAGAACAACCTATTACTGCATTTGGATTTTTTTTCCCTAGTATAAGATTAGATGTACTCAGAGGTGGAAGGTTTTAATGCAGAACTATGGTTCGCTTATAAAACATACCTGGGTATCCCTATGAAGATTAGAGGAGGTACAGTGACAGGTCCCTCTTGAGCACTTCTGTCAGGGACCAGGTGTGTTTGGTAGAGGAAGGGCCCTAGGAAAAAACCTGTACTGTGCTGAGGGTAGATATAAAGTTTTAATTAGACACAAGTGGTTTTTGATTGGAAAATTGGACTTTTGACTTAAATTATCTTTTGTGTCTCTTATTTTTTTTGCATATCTTTGGGGGAGAGATTGTAAAACCACATGTTATAACAGAAAAAAATTCAACTGAAAATAATTTAATTAGAAAGTAACACTGACGTGTCTTAGAAGTGCTGGTTCATGAAGCCCTGTTCTGTTCTCTAGAGCAGCACCCTGGTCAGACCATCACCTCCTCTGACCAATCTCAACGCAGTGTAGGGGATGACAGTCCATCTAGTAGCTCAGTTCTTAGAGCCACAAGAGGTTTTGACTTTATGATTTTAAGAAAAGGCATCAGCTTGTTCACTGTGCTGCAGGCTGTTTTAGAGGAATCCTGCATCCTTTAACCCCACCACAAATGTTTGTTGGTCGTAAGTCTGGTCCTTGCCTCCTTCCCATGTTGAAGCCCTGTTAATGCTTAGTAGTCCCAACCATAACATGACTATTTCCAATGCAGAAAAACAGTGTTGGGAAGTAAGTCTACATATTATCTGATTGTAGTAGTCACTATGGGTCCTTTTCTATGGATTGTGCCTAACCCACCACTTCCTTCTCCTGCTTCGCAGGAGTAACCCAGTTTGGACAGAAGCTAGGGCTGTGTGTTTAGGAGGTTACACCATCTTGGGAAGAGCAATGCTGTGGTAAATATTGTTGCAGACATTCTGCAGGCAGATGACGCTGGGAGGATGTACAAGGCTTGAATTATCGTTCTGTTTTCAGCCATGATGGAAGGAAATTTTTTGTATAATTTATTTTAATTTGCATGTCCATCAGAAGATTCAAGGTACTGAAATCCTCAGCATAGGCCTGTACTATGACTTGATTCAGCCTGATCCTGTTCTGGAACTTCAGAGGGTATCTAAATCAAAGCAGATAGACCTAAATGAGAAGTAGTGTAATTCCTGAGACTGTGGTACCAGTAGAGGTAACCATTAACCGAGGTGATGATGATGGGGATGTATAGATATTTACTACACACCTAGTACACCTGAGGACGCAAGCATAAGTGGCTATTTTGGATTCATTTGTTTATGAAGTGGAGAAGGAGGGATGTGGAAAGGTAGGCTGGATTAAAGTGAGCCACTGTGAGTTATTCTGAATAAGTGCCCTTTCCATTACAACAAATGAGTGCTATAATGAGATTCATTGAGGGAAGTTGTAGCTCTATTGTACCACCAGGCTTACTTAATAGATGAAGCTAACAAGACTAGAGATTAGAGTTGTCTGTTCTGCATGTCTGTGTGGTATCCAGGCCACAGAATTTCCTTCTACTGCACGCCTCCATGTGTAATTTTCGTAAAACTGTTGTCTTGTTATCAGACCAAAATTGTTCCTATTTATGTTTTGTAACAGGAGCCTTAGGTATTTATTGGGCACAGCTTTTGTGTTTGTCATGGGTATAGAAACACTGTGCAGTATTAGTGTGCATTGGAAGCATTTTGAGACTATTAATTTAGAATTTGTAAAACTCTTCCACCCCTCCTAGACCATAATGATAGTGTGTCTTGTGTCTTTGTGTCAGTTACCTGTAGAACTTGCTTTTGTGAACTCTGCTTGGCGTCTTTGTTCTAAGTGTTGTCTTCCCCTCTGATGATAGCCTTGTGTTGAAACTCCATGGTCACGGTGTCCCTGTTTTCTGAAATATTAATGTTCTCTGTTTGCTGCAAGGGCAGAGGAGTCCACTCTTGTATAATTGCATTTTTATACCGTGGTTGCATTCTTGTGTATTTCAGCCTTCTGTGTGTAAATTGCATTTTTAATACGAGCTAATCGGAATGCTGCCTCAAAATGTCAGGAAGATCTCAAAGGAGGAGGATGCAAAATCCTATTTAGTTACCTCTGTGTTTAATGATGTCAGACTGGTGGCCGTAGGTAATGCAAACATTACCAGTAGATACTTGTCATGACCATTCTGCTGGCTGTCTGCTTCACAGTATGAGACATGAGTGAAATCATCTTACCCGAAATGTGTGTCTCTATGGTTTTTGAGACCATTCTTTGAACTCAACACACCAGCCACCTTCAGCTGTAATCTGTCTCTTCCCCACCATTCTGCCTCATTCCCCAAACAAGCCTCTTTGTCCTTGCCCACTGCCCATTTATACTATTCTCAATCAATCTTCATTGAATGCAGCGGTACATCATTAACTTGTCTTCCGGCAAGCCACTTAACCCCCTAAACCCTGGAGCAGATTCATTACATTGGCATCTTCCAGTGAACGGTCACATCCACACTTGACTTAGGCTATTACTTTAGTCACACGATTCATCATCCACATGGGTAGTTTTTTGCTCCTGATCAGATTGGCATGACAGTATCTGGAGTGTACTACAAGGAGATATCCTAAGAAAAAGGCCCGGTTCAGTAAGTTAGTCTACATATATAACTCTTACTGACCCCGCTCTTTTCTGTTATCACCCACGAGAGACAGGAGCCATTATGCAGCCCTTCTTTCTCTGTGATGATGGTAGCTTTCTTTTGGCATGCTCTGATCCAGGGCTGTGCTTTGCATAAGGGGCATGATGCAGAACTCACTGGAATTTTATGTTAATTTTTGATTTTTTTCCATGATGTTTTCTACTGTTTTCTGAGTGCCAGTAGTATTATCCAGACACATTTGTAAGACACATTACTGTAATGCACAGGACTTTTATACTTTGATTGATATCAGACCTGAAATCCAGAAAACCCATCCTTTACTTTCCTGACTGGGTAAATATTAGAACTATTCTTTTTTGTTGCCATCACTCTAGGAGCCTTATTTTACTCATCTTTTTGCTTTTTTTTTTTTTCCAAAATGCCAGTTTGAAAGGGAATTGGACAGCTGAGGTAGTTCCTTTATTGCTGAAAAGCTCCTCAATAATTCTGAGCTTATAATCCACTATACAATCACCAGTCCGACTTTGGTAATCGCACGTCACAGTATGATTACCAAGAAATAACGGAAGAGTGATTATGCAAATCCTGGAGTTCTAATTGGCTAATAATGACTTTAAGACTGAGTACAGTGATTCATATGTTGCATGGTTTTGAGGGGAAAAAAAAATTCAGAGTAATTATGTAAATCAGTTGCCTGTAACAACTAGTGAGATGTAAAGCTTTGTTTGGTTAGGGAGAACACTCAGTAATGCATCAAAACTGTGGAGCATCCCTGCACTTTGATGCACAGAGGCAGTTCCACTTCAGATGTGCTGTAGTGTGTATAGGGACTGATTTCATTCCTTCTAGCCAAGTATTATTTTTTACACTCCAGGAAGCTAAAACAACACTCAAACCTCACATATATATTTAAAGTGATTGTTTAGCTCAGGAGACAAATAAGAAAAGAAAAATCACGTTTTCCAAAGGATTATAAAGAGGTAATTTCATCCTCCTCCTCCTTTTTTTTCTGCTTAACATTCTGTGTCACAGGCAAAATTATTCACTACCAAAGATACTCTTCATTAGTAACCTTAGAATAAAAGCTTATCATTACCTTATCTCCTGACGTGTTGTTATAGGACCTCTAGGCTTTGTAAATTCTACATGTTATTATTAACATGGATTTTAAAAAACAATTTTCATGTGTTGTGTAGATTTTTTGAGTCATTAGAGGATTCTTCTGTCTTATACTGAAGCCTCCAGTAGGACTTAAACCAGCGGATCAGCACTGTTTGATAGAAATTCTGTGCCAAATCTTAGGAATTGATGGTTTTAAAATAACTGTCACAAATCTTTCTTCTACTTAAAATAAGGGTATTCTGGGCATGCTAGTTTTGTGGGGAATATAAAAATTTCACATCAGACTTGTGCCAGGAAAAATGCTTGGAGTAGGAACCTGGAGAGAGAGGCTAGTACTCTTGATGATAAATATGGGGAGAAGTGTTTCACTCATGGCTGTATGAGCCAGTCAAGGCTCTGGCTGAAGGCACTGCTTCTTAATCTTCGTGTGATTCACCACTTCCTTGTCCATCATATGTATTTCACAGAAAAGCTACTTTTAATATAGGAGTGTTCTTAATACTAGGCCTTGAAAGCAGTTTGTTTCTACTGGTCTTAGGGGTCCACTGTGGGCTTGACTCTGGTAGTAAGTCAGCTTCTTAGACCTATCAGTCCTCTGGCTCTCCAGAATGGGGGGAGTTCAGACCTGTAGACAAGATACATAAGATAAGAGTGAGAAGACAAAGTCAACATGTGCTCTTTGGTGCAAACACTGACCTTTTATATATATTGAATTTTTGACTCCTCTGTAGAATGGGAGTGACTTTACAACTTCAATCCATGGCTTCCAACAAAGAGTTTCCGTTTGCTATAATAAATCAGACACACAGACATGAATCCTTAGAGGAGCAGATTAGCTTATACATTGGGAGCTGGTACCCTTTTACTATTGCTGGTACATTGTGATTGAGGGTAACGAATGTGAGAAGGAAAGGAGGAAGGAAAAGAGATGGGGAAGGGTGGGCATTGGGAAAAAGTGGTCTTTAAATGCCTGAAAAAATGTTGAGAGAGATGACAAGGAATAAAAAACCAGATAGCTGAGGAGAGGTGGAGGCCCAAATGCTCTTGCAAAGCCCCTACAGATCAGTGACAATCAGTGAAGAAGTTTCCATTGATTTAGTGCACTTTAGATCTGACACACAGTGAAGAGTTGAGCATATAGGCCTGGCAATGCCAAAACGTTTTGCAGGTAGGTCTTTGCTTTGCTGAATTGATTGTGTAGGTGGGGTTTCTTGGATGTCAAAATGAATTATATCTCAGTCTAAAATTTCCTCATTTTTTTTATGTTTAAAAAAAATATATCCAGGGAGCCACATGTGATTGCTGTTAAGAGGAATTCAGAAGTTCTGTACATTTTGGGGCTTCTTCATACAAAAAGAATTCAACAGTTGAAATTTAAATGTCCATCAGCTTCTAAACCTGATGGAACCCTGGGAGAGGCAGGATAAGACACACCTGTACCATTGTCTTCCTATAAGGATACTTGTCACTATAAAGTCCTTAGGTTCTGTGAGATTATCACCTTCTACTCGGAAAGACAACGTCACCCCTTTTTTCTGCTTGTTGGGAGTTTTTATTTCCTCTCCACTAGAGCTACTGTTTTTAAAGACAGGAACATAATTCCCAATAACAATGTGGGCACCAAATCGTGCTCTCTCTCTTCTGACTCAGCACTTTGTGAGTAAAGGTGGTGTGGATGTTCCAGTTAGGATTGGCAGAGAACTCTGCTCCCCTGGAGTTTGCTTGGCATAGGAGTGAATAGATGTGCCAAATTTCAGACTATACTGATGTATTGGGATGCTGTACTTCCATACGTGAATATATCCAAATACCATCAGTTTACCCAATATTTTAAAACAGGAGGAGTATGAAACGTCAGGACCCTGAAGCAACACAAACAGGGCTGCTAACATATTTTCTACACCATCCCACTATGCAAGTAAATCATGCTCTTTTGATTGATCCATTCAGTTATGCCCAAGCAACTGTCTGCTGAATCAAATTAATTTCTCTGTATGGCTCAATCATGTGAAAATAGTGCCCTAAACCCAATAAAGTTTAAAAATAGAATGCAGCTCTTGAAAGATGAGAAACCAATGGAGAATCTGAAAACAGCTTTTTAATTAAAATTGTTGATTTCATTTTTTTTCATTAATTTGTTGACCGGACTTTTTAGGTCTGACCCAAGACTACACTTAAGAATAAAAAAAATACTCATTTGTCAAAGCAGCATCCATGGCATTTGAATAAGGAAAAAGTTCTGGTGGCTTTGGCAGTTAATTTCAAGCATAAGCAAAGCAAAAGATGGAGTCTGAGGTGATAGAGGTAGAAGAGCTGACTATTCCATTGTAGTAAAAAGTGTGAAGAGAAGATGACAGAGCTCAGGTGGAAATTCTCTGCGAAAGTATTTTTACACTGGCATATTCCCCAAATATGCCTGATCCGCTTCCCACGCCCTGCTTTCCAAAGCTCACCCCCATTCAGGCTGCGCTGCTGTGTGCCAGTTTCTTGTGTTTAACAGTGGTTATGTTCAGTAATGCTTTATGTCTCTGCCTTGGAAAAGTCTTTGGATGAAAGTCACAGTTCCAATTACTATTTTTTTTTTTTTCTGCTTGCCACTTAAAATATGATCAAGCATATGGGTGCACTACACAAAATTTTTCAGGGAACATTTGAAATCAGAGCAAAACCTGATTGTTCCATCTTATTAGCCACGTCTTGTTTGATGTAGCATGTTTTTCTAACCCGGTATCACTTCCATCTGAAGCCGCACCACAGAGAACACAAAGGTTTCAGTATTGAAGTTGAAGGAGCACTGAAGGGCATCTTACAAATGCTACTTTGTCACCTAGCAGGAGTTCTTGGAAATTTTTCAATGTTTTTCTTTTCTTTTGTGAACGGACATAAAGTGCCTCTTTCAAACCCAGCTAGGGTTTCATTCCTGCTTCTGTGATTCTCTGAGGTGCATTAGTTGAGGCTGGCAAACTTTTAGACTCTGGGGAATACAAAGCAAGATAATCAGTGCAAACTCAGTCCTTGCGGCAACTCTGTTTGGGTGGCTGAGTTTCCCGATGGGGACTGGGGTGGAGGAGGAGAACAGTGGCTCTAAAGATGCACAGGAGTGACAAAATTAAAGCAAGGAGAAATCCTTATTTTTAAAAAAAAGTCGGCATAAAGACAGGAAAGGACCCAGCGCTGTTCAGAGGCTGGTAGGAGCTGAGAAAGACACTTATGCAGGTTTGCTTCCCAGATTTTTGCTTCACTCTAAACTTTTATTTATGTGCCTTTTCCTGTGCCACTTTTACCAATGTTTCTCGACAACACATTAACTTCCCTCCCGGTACAATAATCGACTCCAATCTGCCATTATCACGGAAATAGAAGAGGTAAAGTGCCTGTAATAGGATCCAAATCAAATCACTTTCACTTCAGCCGGCTTTTGCTGTGAAGCCGAAGATTCCCCAGGGAGATTCAATACAGAGAAACACCTGCAGACACAGGCTGAGGCCCAGAGATTATATAGAACACGACAGGCCGAGCTTTGCACTAGCATTTCCTTAGTTACAAGATGGTCACATTGGCAGTAATAACCAGAGGCAGGACCTGATAAAGTTGTGACTCATTGGCAAAGCCAGGATCTGACTTTCAGCTGATTTGACCCATCCTGAAGCAACACATCAGTTGACAATTTACTGCAGAAACAGCTATAGTTAATTTTTTTTTCCTCCCCCCGAAGCACTTGCCTTAGTCTTGAATGGTTTTGCATGAATCCATGGTTGTGTTTAAGCACAGTCCAGCCTGAAGAGAAAAAATAAATCATTCTCTCCCAGTGGCTAGGAAAGGCCAGAGTAAATTGAATTTAATAAGGTTCAGGTTTAGGGAAAAATAAACCTAGCATCTTTCCTGTGGCATAAGAGACATCTTCAACAAGGGGTGAAAGTTAGGACCAAAATACACGTTTGCAACCAGCTTGTGGTGTAGGTTAGTGTTGTGATGCATTGTTATGTGTCAATATTAGTTTATTAATTCAAATGCTTCCCCCTCGCCCGCTTAGGTTTTTATGTAAGTACTTTTTAGATATGCTAAGAGACTATGCAAGTTACATGTTAGTATTTAATTTGCAGGAAAAAAAAATCATCTCAGTAGGATGAGAACAAATAGAAGTCCTCACTATATTTGTCGCCTAAAATTTGACAGGCTTGGCCTTGGTGGAGAAATAACAGTAGTGGTAAAAACAATAAGAAAAACAAAGAAGAGCTGTTATTCCTGAATTTTAAAAACCTTTGGGGAACTTTTCATGGCTCAGCTCAGTGAGGAGTTCAGCTCACATTTTCACTTTGAAATATCTCCTACTAAGTATCTTGACACCAGTGCTGCTGCAACTATTATTCAGTACCTGAAGTTCCTTACATATATGTATGTGGCTTTGGCGAGTATCTACTGACCCAGTGGATGCATAAAATGCAGCAACCACTTAGCAGCTTTAGGTCCCATCCCCATATAATTATTAGTAAATGGTTTTGGTTAAGAAAATTTCTAAAAGTTTGAATTTTAACATAGTATCAAAAGCAACAGACCCAAGGAAAAAATGCAAACCTTGAGGAGGTCTGTGGGAGGAGTGCGCTCAGGGAAGTTGAAATAATAGTAGACAGAAGCATTTTCTTCAGCTGCCTTGCTCTGAAAAGCGTTACGTGATCTTCTGTCATGTCCTCATCTCTGCAGTGTCTGAGCACCTTAGTGCGTTTGGTAAAGAGGGTGGGAGACATCATGTAGGGTTTGCTCTTAGACTTCTTTTTTCTCATGAAGAGAATTGTTTTTCACTTAATGTGTGTCTGGTAAGGGTTAATTAAAGTATTAAAGGCCAGTAATTTTCATGGAAAGGCAAATGAAAATACCAACTGTCTTGCTCTTCTCCCAGAAGCTTTACTCAAAAGCTTTTATTACAAGAAAAAATTTTTTTGTTTTGTTTTGTTTTCTTTTGTCTTAAAAAAAATCTTCTGAAAGGAAGGAGGTTTGGAAATGTGTTTTGAGTGTACATGTCAGTACACTATGGTCACACTAATGTAGTGTATAAAAAAACATATGTTAAACACTAACATGGGATCAAAACTCCTGCTGTGAGAGATATGGAAGTCACATTATCTTGTCAACTCAAATGCACATTCTTAATTGCTAAATATGGGCCAAAATCCCAAGTCCAAACACTTATACATTGAAACCCAAACCCTAATTTTACAGTTCAATTGCAGCTGCATCTCTAAGGGAGTTCGGAAAGCTTAAATAGAAAGGAGCAAAGTATTGAAATGATGGGGCATCAGAATTTGAGACTGTAGTTCTGTAAATCCAAAACCGAAAATATGGTACTTGGGCACAGTGAGAATATGGCAAAAAGCACTGTCCAGCCCCATTAATTAGATCTAGGATTGTGTAGGGCATTTCAAAGCAAAATAAAGTCTACGTGGTACCCAAGTATCTGTTTAAGAATGGCATATTAAATAGTGAACGATTTTTATTCTAAATAATTGCTTTTTCAGTTCTCTGCGCAAACCAAAGCTTTATATGAAGAAGAGCAGAGGCAAGGAGGAGTGGGGGAGGAAGGGAGGAATTAGGTCACTCTGTCAAAACATCTTTAGCTTTCCCTGATGAAGAAAAAGTTCTAAATGTTACAAAAATAATCATGCTTTCTGATAAAGCTGTATGTATTTTATGGCCTGAAATGTAATATTTCCTTAATTTTTTTAGACCTTCTTTATATCTTAAAAAAAAAAAAAAAGAAGAAATAATTCAGGTAAAATGTAAATGAGATGTCACTGTGAAATTAAAAATTCATGTGACAGGCCCCTGTTCTCTATCTTGCTTTTAGCCCGAAAGCATCTGACTAATTCGATGGAATTTTGTGAGAGTTTTGGTCACTCCAAACATGCTTTCTTTGGCGTATAAACATTGTTCTATCCAACTACATCAGCTTCTTATAGTCACTTTTTTTTTTGTGGGAGAGGACCTTTGGCTTGCCACAGTGTTGTATCGATTACATCCTAATATTTCATACCTCTGAAAGCAGTACGTATGGACCAAGTCATGCAGACACATGCTCTGAGAAATGCTATGGGTAGCGTGCTCTATCTGTGGGAGCACTTGCAGGAGCACTTTAGTACAGCGCTGTGCTGAAATGCATTCCCCCCCAGCCCCAAGTCTCGCTCTGCTGACCAAGAAAAAGCAATAGGACTGGTTGGAAAAACAAGATGAGATATTTTTAGTACTTTGTGTTTTTTAAAGAGCAGCAGGAGCAACAATGGTATTACTTTTGGTCTTTTTTTTTTTTTTCTTTTTAGGAGTTTAGAGGCTAAAGCCTTTAGGATTTGAAACTGTGATCTCTGACATTGCCTTCAAGAAATGCAGAGGCCTCTTTCTCCTGTGTTTCCAGGTGTAGATGTGTCTCAGGTGTTAGTTCATCAGCTTCATTTATAGGAAGCTTCAGGGTTGAGTGTGAGGAGAATGAAAATGCCTCTTGCAGCTTGTCGAAAAGTTACTCTGCCTTTTTCTTGGACCTTTCATTCAATATAGCATTGAGCAATATGCTTAAACACAGGGGAGAAAATGATTTTTCTATACTTATATACCCAGACAGTGGATTCCAAAAACCCTGTGTTCACCTGATACAGTAATAAGGATTTCCTCCTGCTGTACCTTTCATCCTAAATGATATTTTTGAATTTCTTGTAGAAACTTCTTTTTGGACAAACAGCTGACTTTCCTCATGTTACATTACCCAACACAGCATTTATATTATTAGAAAATTAAACTAGTGACTGAGAGATTTTGACTAATTAGGTTTCTTGGATAATAAGAGCTTTTTAATAAGGTACATATCACTTACAATATTGCTAATGAAATGTGAAAGCGATTCAGTACTCTGTAAGATAATGGCTAACTTGTTTTAATTGTTAACATTTTTTCTTGCCTGCAATGACACAGTCATTATTTCGCAGTCACCACTTATCGTGAAATCCAAGAGGATTAATGGTTTCACTTATACTGGCGAAAATGTTTAAGCTGTCCCGATTATCAGTGCAGTTGGAAAGAATAATGGTTATTTGTCATTGCGTTTAGCCGTAGAATGAATTGTCCTCCAGCCAAGAGAATTATTAACCCTTTGAACGACAGTAATAGAATTTTACAATTAAAAACTAGGAAGCAAAGATTTATGGCTGGAATTTTTTATTTTTTTTTCCTGTAGATAGTTTATTAGCTTATGAGTCCCACTAAAACTAAATATATTTCTTCTGCAAAATAAACCGCATGATCTATCTTATTCCTCTATATAGCACTTCTGCTAGTTGAAATTAGATTGCACTGAAACATTCTTTCAGTGAACGAACAAATCTCTCAACTAGCAAAAAAAAAAAACCCAACAAAAGATTGAACATGCATTCTGGAGGGGAAAAAAAAGAGATTCTCATTGCTTTTTTGTTACTGGATTGCTATATATGTTTAAGTACTGAATTTAAAGGAGAATTTTGTCTGTAAATCCCTATAATTCAAAAACCATTTACTGTGTATAAACAACTTAAAAACCCAACATCGCTTAGCAAAGTAATTAATATTGTTAATTTGGTTCATCTGGGAAGAGTTTAAAATTGCCTTTTCAGTGAATGAGAATTCTTAAAATTCTGTACGTGACACTGCACTAGCTGTGATTTCAATGCCAAAACTATAAAAGGCATCATAAAACAAACAATTGAGTGTTTAAAGTTTTGGGTATAAAAGGGTAATATAAAAAAAGAAAAAAGAGAAATAAAACCATTACTTGGGAAGTAGTTTTAAATCGGGGCAAAATATGTACTCAGTGTGGCTGCTAAGGATGCTGGTTTGTAACACTGCTGCTCCTTATTTGTGAGTTGATATCAGCGGTCGGGTGGACTGTTGTGTGTAGCCTTTGGTTAGACCTTGCAGCAGTGTTTTGGAGTTGCTTCTGCACTGGAGCAGTGCTGGTTTCCAGCAGCACAGGCTCTAGTTCATAGCAGGGATCTGAGGAGAAGGAATGAAAGATGGTTATGAAATATTCCTCCTTGCACCAGTGCAGGAAGGCACAAAAGCCCTCTTGTTCCTTGTGATTTAGTGGATGATGGTCAGTATTTAACCAGAAACATTCAGCTTCTTGCATGACTAGATCGTATTATTGTTTTTCTACCTAATACATACATTAAAGTGAGTCTCTCACAATAAAAACAAATTTATAAAAGCACAGAGAGTCCTTAGCAGGTCATTCTCAACCACAGCTGTCAAAGAGGTTGAGAAAGGCAACCTTTAAGGAAAATAAAATTGTAGAAGACATAGTTTTCCTGCTTTGTCTTGCTGATGAGAAAGTTAAAATATAAACCATCCCATATTTTCCTGATAGCTCGGGGCCTGATCCTTAGCCTGTGGAAGGTGCTGGGAGTCTCCATCGGCTGGAAGGCATTTTGGTCAGGCTCACAGCCATTGGCAGTCCAGTGGCTTTATCCAGTGGAATAATAAGTATAAATGGACTCAAGTATGAAAAGAAAACTTGCTCAACACCAGAGAGGCCACGTTAATGAGAGCAGTAGAGAGCATCTGGGGAAGCACACCTTCATATAGATAGCTGAGGCATGAATGGAAATTAAATTCTTCCACAATTATTTTAAAAAGGTTCTTCTTGAGCCTGTATCATGAAGATCACCAGATATGAGCTCAGAGCATAATCATTATCATTGTTATGTGCGATCTATCGGCAAAACCCGGCACTTCTAAGAGATGGCAAACAACAGTTTCTGCAGAAGCCCCCTGAGGTATGCTGGAACTGCACACCCCAGCAGTTTTAGATGGGAGAGGTCAGAAGAAACAGCTGCCACCAGACAAAAAGACATAGCAAATATGCAAAAAAAAAAAAAAGGGAAAAATCCCCAAACCCCACACCCCCCCCATCCACCCCAAAAAAACACATGCACACAAACCCACCCAGATATGAATTCCTACAGCTCCATAAATCTATTGCAACATTTATAGATGCCAGCATGCAGAGCTATAGATGTGGATGGTGGAATTTAGCTCTAGTTTGGAATTTATGATTGACACTTTTGAGAAACCACTATTAACCGTCCCTATGGCTTTAATGAAAATTGGCAATGTGATCGCAGGCTTTGTTCCCTTTTGGTTTTCTTTTGCAGCAGAGCCTGTGCATATGGTATATGTAAGTCCCTCCCCCACCCCAAAAATGTTGATAATGGCGGCTATTTTGGGGAAGACAATTACTGATGAAAAGGACTGAATGGATTTTCCCTCCTCACTGGATAGGGGTTCAAATGCTTTTCAAAAAGCATGAAGCAAAAAATGCTGCTGCACCTCTTTGGCTTGTCGGCTGCGTTTGTTGTACTTTGGCTCCAGCTGAAACATAGCGCTCGCTGGGGCTAGCCTGGAATGTCAACTCCATCCCTGCCTTTTACATTTTAATTACAAATGAAGTAGCCTACAAAAAAATATAGTGTACAACTTGTGAATGGACCATTTATTAAATGTTAGCAGGAGTTCAGCGGCTTAAGATGCAAGAGGTGGGCAGGAGCTAACATCCAGCAGTGAAACTGTTGGAAGGGAAAAAAAAACATAAAATCTCCAAAATTGGGAAGGGAAGCTTAATTAATTTCAAAAGACTCTCCCAATTGGATCTACTGGGGATAGAGTTAGAGACAGACGTATTTAATCATAATATTTTCTTCCTAGTACAGGCAAGCTGGTGACTCTGATCTTTCTGTCCATGCGAACAAATGCTTGACATGAAAAACCCCTGGGTTCACCGAGGTTAATGGTAAAACTCTTACCAAGTCCTTGGATCTGGTTCTTAAACAGCGCAGATTATTTCTGTAATCATTGAGGGACTCTGTACAAATGTTCCCCCCGTCCCTACGTAGACGTTCTTGTGTTGTCGGGATGCTTTGGGACAGGAAGGTTCTCCTGGCTGGGACTTCTTGTGGTTTTTAGCAATTCCTATCAAATAATAAGAGTCTTGTGAGGTTTTTATTTTTAATTTTTGGTGCAAATGATGTTTAAGCATTGGACACAAAGGAGGCACAAAGACCTTGACAGAGAAATTCACTGGAGTAAGTAACCTGTTCTGAGCTGAGTAAAACGGGAGGAAAACAAAATACGCAAGAGTAAAGTATTGATTAGATTTCATTTTCTTATGTAGAAACATTTTGAACTAGAACTGTGGAAATACCTTTTCTGTATTATAACAAAATATGCTGTTGTATATAGAAACTGTTTGTGCCTTTTTCAAAAGAATTTTTTTCTCCTTATCTAAATGCCACGCTGTAAGAAGGTGGCCCTAAATCAGACTATCAATATCCTGAAAGGGTGGCGGTGCTTTTTTGCCTCCTATAATCTCCTTTTGTTAAAAGAAACAAGGAGTAGACCAGCCAAAAGATGAAATTTCACAAAACGAAGGGTGAATATTCTGAGTGGGGCAACAGCAAGTTAGTTCCTAATTCTGTGGGTACAGGAGGGTTTGTTTTCTTTCTTTCTTTCTTTTTTTTTCTTTTTTTTTTTTTGATTGGCTTCTTTATTTCTTTAAAATTTTAACCTCTCTTACTGTGCCAGCTGGAAACCAATATTCTGATTTTATTCCCAGTATTTAATAGCCTCGATTTCATAGTCTTTCTCCCCCTCTTCCAAAAGGCTAAAATTTTAATTGACACATTCCTGGAAATGTATTAGGTCAATTTAGAGTAAAGTATGTCATTTACACAGTGTGTGGAGTCTTAGTTTTCGTGTAAAATACTGTTCTTAATTGATTATCATGTACATGAATTTTCTGCATCATTTACACTTACAAATGTGCATTGCACAAAAAGCTAATAAATCTCAGAGGTTTGAATATTAACAACATTCTCTCCCCCTTGTGTTATTAGCAGAAAAATCAGCACTAGAGACAGGCAAACTGTTGCTCACATGAGCACCCTTTCCAAACGCGAGGAGTCCTTTGTCACATAAATGGTTCAATTGGAGAAAATGACTATATATGACCAATGTCAATAGAATAACTCATGAGGAGGATTGCTGCTCATATGTGTGCAGGCTTGGAGGTCCAGGTCAGTGTTATGCTCTTTAGTGTGCTTCTGAGAAGCGAGGGAAGAATCCCCATATGATGTGCGGTGGGATGGAGGAATTGCCCAAACCATCCAAATTTTCCCACCATGGGATAAGACTGTGAGGCACAAATAAAGGAGCAGGACATCAAAAAGGCACAGCGCTGCCCAGAAATTGTTATTGTATGCCCTTGCTGGCGTAGCAGTGCTCAAGTCAAGGGTAGTTTTGTTCCCATTCCTAAATCAGCTCAGATCTGTACTGTCGGTGACTTGAGGCACGAGGCTGCTCGTGGCTGTGGAGTTGTACCATCACAGCTGCTCATGTGTTAGCCAGGGCAAGAGGCTTTGGGGCTTTCTGAGACCGTTGCTGGTCTGTCCACATTTCAGTGAGTAAAGCTGTGAGCTACGGAAACTACCTGGATCTATTGAACCCCATTTTCTGTTATCTGCCTTTGTGAATGTCTGTCCTGGGAGAGCAGGGTTTTCCCTTGTCCTCTTGCTGTGTTATGCAGATCTCAGCCGAGCACCCCTATGTCCACACAGCTACAGTTTTTCCTAAAAAAATGAGGGGGAAGTATTTCAGATGGCTAAAATTTGCCAAATAATCTCAAATAGAAAATAAAATAAAAATTAAGTATTTATATAGATGTCTCTCATGCATTTATCTCTGTGCATGTATAGAAAATAAAATGTGAATTAGAACATTTATTTCCACATTTAAGTTTTGTTTAAATAGAGGTATATGTACATATATAAGTATTTCTTTACTCTTCTACTGCATTAAGTAGGTATCATAGAATCATGGAATTGTTTGAGTTGGATGGGGCCTTAAAGGCCATCTAGTTCCAACCCCTCTGCCATGGACAGGGACATGTTCCACTAGACCATGTGTGTATATATGTATTGAATTAATTATTGTGGTTAAGATTTTTTTCTTGTTTTTCTCTTGGTTCAGTATGTACTATTATTTATATAATTTAGACAGATCCCTGAAAATCAATTTTTCATGCCAGAGTTCTGCTCAATTGACGTTGCTAGTGTGGAATGATGGATACAGCTTCAGAGCTGTTGCTAAAGGAAGGGCTAGGTAGGAGCATCTTCAGGCTTGCACCTTGGTGATATAAATTAACATTTCACCTAGTTGGTTATCCCTAGAAAATCTGGCATTTTATGGTGGAACGAGACAGCTTTGCACTCTTAGGACAGTATGGAATGTGTCCCATTCTTCTCAGAATTCCACTTTGTTAAAAGAAGTTTTCCAAAATTAAAACCTATAAACAAAGAAGGGGTGAGAGCAATGGGGCTCTGCAGAAAGAATGGAAAGAGGAAAGTATTGGAGGTGCAGGGAAATGACAGATTGTGGGATGTAGAGCTGATCCCTTGTGGACTCTGTTATGGTCTCACAGGGAATAGCCAGAATATCTTTGAAGATAAAGTCCTTATTGGTAATATTCCAACCCTGACTTGCTCCCTCACCTGCTGTGGTCTGCATTTCATGCAGTGCTTGATCACACAATCTAGGTGTCCGAAAGTGCTGGGTTTTACCTTATTGCTGCACTCAGTGGCTGTGTTGCATACAAATCTGTGTTTTGCTCTATGGATAGCTGTGTTTTATCAGTGGGAATAGTAATTTCTTTTGCACATACCTGCTTTTATTGCTCAATTGTCTCTCTCTTTTTTTTTTTCTTTTTTTTTTAATTAGGCAGTGTAGGGGTGTAATTTACTGCAATTTTTTCAGTGGACTGAATTGCTGAAAAGGAGTTATACTTAAAAGCATGTAAACCAAAGGGAAACAAGCTTTTTCTCTTAGTTTTTCACTTAAAGGCGCACAGAGATGTGGGGACATTGCTTCGCTTGTGTGTTTGACCATCAGTGAGAAACTCTCGGTATCCCTAATGGAAACCTAGGCTTAGACATGTTTATTGAGGGAGTAGAATTATGCCCCTTAGAAAGGATGCTTGCTTAGGATCACTGCAGTATGAATCACTGGGACTGTGGCCAAAGGTGGGAAAGAACACGGCTGACATTCGCAACCCTCCTAGCTATCAGTAAGTACAGCCAAAATAATTACCCCAAGGCATCTGGATAACCCAGCCTAATTAGCAGTGCCTGAAAACGAGTGGGTTGCATGTTTATACCTGAAGAAATCAAATTACCCTCATACATTTCACCAGGGGCTCTTCCAATTCATTGCTCTGTTGATGAAAGAGGTAGCTATTTACCATAAAGTCACAACCCTGCAGCCTGTGGCTATTCGCCACGTTGAAGAGTGTTACTGCCCTGCAGGGAAATTATTCCTTTTACTGGAGTTGAAGGCAATATTCTTTGCACTGATGAGCTCTAATACTTTTATGGTAGGTGGCATGGACTGTAGAATATACACAAACATAGTAATATGCACTTAAGTAGATTACTTGTTAATATCGTTCATTCATTTAATTTGGTCAAAACTGCTGTAGCCAAATGTTCACCCTGAGCTGCAGATCGCAGTTCCTAGATCCAAGACCAAGATTTAGGGTGAATTTTAACATCCTTACAGATAGTAAGAATATCCATAATTAAAATGCTTGATGCTAAACTGTTTTGAAGAGAAAGTGAAGCCTCAATTTTCAGCCAACAGAGTAAAAAGTAAAATCAAATCTTTGAGGTGGTGAGATTACCCAAAATGGCTGGAATTTCTTGCATCTTCTTTTGAAACATCTCAAACCGACCATCTGAAGAGATCATACTCTATCTCTAGCAGCCATGAACCAGATCAAGTCTGACCAATTCTTAGTTCACTATTACAGCACAACTTCCCTCTGTAATGATCAAATGTGAAAAATTTCACCAGCACTGTTGCACAATCCAGATGTTAGAAAGCTGTCATTTTAAAAAAAAACAGAAAAATGCAATAAAATTCACATCTAAATTGTAGACAGGAAAATAAGGTCTAGGTAGACCATTGATACATTTAAGAATGATTTTATACCTTACAGATTCTTACAAGGCCTGTCATGTATTTGTGTGGATAACAAACCAAAAGACTGCAACAGTCAAAGTGCCAATAGTAGATTTTGATTCAACTAAAGGAGGAGACTTAGCGATAGACAAAAGTCCTTCTGTCAGTACTAGACAGCTGGCCCAGAGCAAGCGTGGCGTGTCCTGCCATCCCATCCTGGAACTCGACCCCGAGAGATACATGCATGGCAAACTGGCTTCCAAAGAAAGGTTCTTCCCAGGGTGATCTGCACCAGGGTTTAGAAACCAGAAGTTCTCAGGGTCACAGAGAGGCCTGAAAGGAAGGGTCACGACGTCACCATTCTGTGTTTTGAGTTGGACTTTAAGTGCAGATTTGCTCTGCGTACTTTTGATGTGTGAGTGAATTAAAAAGGAGATGGGGCTTGTAAAATGGTGCCTGGGTATATTAAGCAAGCTCTTCACCTCCAGAAGGCAAGGTTCAGATTGGAGTTTAGTGGCCTCAGGCTAGTCACTAGTGGGCAGTTGCCCACATTGCTAAGCATGACACAATTTAGCAGAAATCAGAACAATTGACAGTTTCTTCTCAAGAGATGCTGTAGACTCATTACTGGAATTGAAGGGGTGTTGGAGGTCAGAGCTGAAGTGCATTGGCAGATCTGTGTGGAGGAAGTATGCGGAGCTCTGTGTGGTAGGCCAGATGGTGCTATTAGTGTCTAACTTCCATGAGTACTAAAATTCACCAAATATCCCTCTTGCCCCAAAACAAACAAACATGCACACTCACAGACGTGCAGAAGTAGTCCCACACAGTTTAGAGCAGTCAGTGTCCCTGGCATCCTTACCAACTTTCCTACTCATTTAACACCACCACAGATTAGAGGACACAGTAATGCAACACTCTGGGCTATTTGCTGAATGTAGCTCATAATGATTGACACTCTTGCCTGCATCCTGACTTTGAACTACATGTTGTATATTATTATTTTTTGTTATTGTCCTTTAAAATGCTTTGAGATATAACATATGGCAAGTGCCAATGCACCACGGTGCAATGTAATTTAGTCAAATATCAGAAGCATAGACAGCGCAAATGGAAAGCAGGCAAAATATCTGATCCAAGTGCCTACTGGTGTAATTGACTCAGCCGAGCCAGCCTGTGTCATTAGTCCTATAAACAGTTGCATTTACAACAATAAAACTGAAAAGCATGGAAATTAAAAGCTGTTAGAATTTCCTCTTGTGTGCATTTATCTGCACGGATGCTGTATACTCCCTGCACAATTTTGTAATCTGTTTGGTAAAGTGGCTTTACAGTAACCTGTGTCAGCCCTGTACTGTATATCAAACAATATCACACTCCAAAGGAGGATTAATCAAAGTAACGGATGCTCTGGTTTAGTACCCCATGTCTGCTGTCAATTACGCACGCTGTAAGCTCACAAATTTAAGCTGCTGAAACAGAATAAAACCGAGGGTCTCTCTTGCTGCCTATCCTTGAGTGCTAAACTCCCCCTCAACCAACCAACCAACCTGTAAATTCTGCAAAGGGTTTTTGGGCAGGTGAAACAACTCCAGAACGAGGCGATGAGGTAGCGACTGTTTGTGTTTGGCTGTGTCGGTGCTGAGTGCCAAAGGCAGTTGACGGACAAGTGTACCCCAACAATGTTTCACTTATTAAAGAAGCCTTGTCAAACAAGCTGAAAGCCCTGCATATAAGTGACCTTTCTGTTCACCTCCCATTACAATGAAGATTTGAGCATTCCTTGCAAGCCTTCCAGTGTCGACATTAAAGAATCAGAGTGTCTTTCCATCTCTGCTGATGTGCCACTAGACCACTTAACAGAAAATTGAGAGAGTATATTACGGGGTGAAAGAGCAGAGTTCGGAGGTCACTATCATTCTCATTAAGAGATGTTTCTATGCAGTGCCCATAGGTGGATAAATCAATACTTTCTGTCTGAAAATGATCACGCTTGGTAAAGAGTGCTTTAATTGGGCTGTTACTGTTTATGGAGAGTGAGTATTTATGGGGTTTCATGACAATAAACAGCAGAGCGGATGATGGCTTCCATGTTCCTTTGTGGGATGTGATATGACAAGTGGGATGACAGAAGATTTTGACATTTCAGACCTCCCTAGAGTAACGGGAGTGCAAACTCTTAGCAATTGGCTAGGAACTCCCAAAGTCCCAAATTGGGATCCGTTGTTTGATGCATGCATTTGAATAGAGAGGCCTTTATTTCAGGTAGATTTCTAAATGTTCCCCTTTAAAGAAACTAAAAATTAATGGTCTGATAGTTTAAGAGAACCTTTTCCCCCCCTTGGTGACACAGGGCGGATCTGTTCAATGTGCCGTCTTTTTACTGTCAGAATGGAGACAGAAAGAGGCAAAGGTTACAGGGAAAAGGGGAGACTAAGATCTCCAGTTCTCACAATGAAATAAGCAAACAAAAATAAGAGAACTGCAAACAAAAAGCTTTTTCTGGCTGTGGAGCACAGGGATGCTAAACCCAAATGGCCTGCCTTTGAACAAAATTCCTGAAATCCTGCACAGCATTTAACAACGTTGCATAATTCTCTGGTGCATCCTAAAAGTGCAAGCCCATGCCCATGAGGAACTGGGGACACAAGGCAGACTGGGATCTTCAGCCAACCTCATTCCTTCAGACAGAAAAGTGTTAAACTAATCTTCAATAAATCTCACTGATGCAGAAGTAGTATACACATCCTGACAAGTTATTTATTTTGAACATGTTTTAGTTGAGATTCCTGGGTAGGTTTGATGGTCTCACTGTGTTGTATCTCTGCTTTCCCATTTTGAAATGTGTATATTTTGCAACTTTCTCTAAGGAAGTCCAGGCATTTGAGGTAAGCTGTATGTGGAGAAATCTGAGAAAGTTTCAGAGAACCTAGCCGTGAATTAAACCAGCTGTCAAGGTTTTAACTGAGACATGGAATAATAATTCTAATGTGTTAAAATTGGCATGGTGTTTCTCCAAAATCCCCCCCATACTTTTAAAAGTATTCTGATGAAAGTGTGCCATCCCCCAATATTGGGTCCAATTTGGCAATGTCTGAATGAGAATTAGGCCCTAAGGATGTGACTGCACACCAATCAAACCTACGACTGTGCTGGCTGGCATATACAAGGGAACCTTCAAGTAGCCTGTTTGGATACCTCCAATAGGGTATCCTTAAAAATCAGTATCTCAGGCTTAGCCTGCAAACTCTACCAAAGAGGCACAAAGATTTCCTGTGAGGCTGAGGTATTATCTGGCCCTAAAAGAGTGCAATTAAAGACAGGATGCAAACTGATGGATATGAGGTCACAAATATGGTCCCATTAATGCTAAGATCATGCTGGGTCATTTTTTCCAGGCAGTTTAGAGAGTTGAGGATTTGCAGTTTGATATGTGTGGATCAAAACACATTGTTTCAGATTATTTTTTTGCTTTTTGTTTGGTGTGGTGAACTTTTTATTAAGCTAATTCTTGGCCTTTTGAATTATCACTGACATCCCAACCCGCAGCTAAAGGGAATTCTGTTTATATGTAGGGAAATCTTTCCTGTGAGGCTGGGCAAATGCTTGGAAATGTTACCCAGAGAGGCTGTAGGGCTTCCATCCTTGGAGAGATCCAAAACCCAGCTGGACACAATCCTTGAGCAATCTGCTTTGCTTGAGTTGGACTGAACATCACCAGAGGTGCCATCTCCCAGCCTCACTGATTTTGGCATTCTGTGATATTACAGAGTTGTGCAGGTGAATGGGTAAACGAGCATATGAAAGGAAATTCAGAGACTGGTGCTACCTGAGGTACTTCTGTGGTCCTTGTTGCCTTGTTGTCACTGAAAGCCTGATATCTATTGGGTTTTTCCTTACAAGTCCCCTCTGAGTTACAAGGAGTACTGTTGTATCTGTTTTGCTGGTGGAAAACTAAGACACAGAGATTACTCTTCACAGCCAGAGCAGCATTTAGGTGACCAACTCTTCCTGATTCAGAAGGAGTTAAGCACTACCTTTTATCATGAGTTTGTGTACTAATGACTTGCTTAAGGTTATGTGGGGCTTTTTGACTGGTGCTCGGTGGGCTGCACCATCTTTTCTCAGGTCACTGATAAGCAGAATAAACAGAATTCCAATCTTTTCTCAGCAAAGGCTACCTCTAGGTTGTGTCACTACCTTTCTTCTGGTCATTGGTCACAGGCCAGATGTTTAAAGAAACTGTCTGCCTCATTGTATCTTCAAGAGTCCAAGACTGCTGCAGTTGAAGTTGACTAATAAACCATTCAGACTCAGATAGTTTTCTATAACAAACTGAAGTGCTAAATTTTCTAACTGCAGAGACTGACAGTTCTGTGCTTTCGATGGAAGAAAAATAGAGTTTTGCTTTAAAAAAGTCCATTATGAATTTAATTACATTTTCAGGGGTTGTGTATGTGGGCTTGGAAATTATGGAAAAATGAAGGCAAGGTCTTTTTTAAATCAAAGCCTTTTTAGGAGAAAAAACAACAACAACAACAACAACAAAGACCCTAGGCTCCAGTGTTGATGGGAAAATATTACTTCTGGTTATTGTTTCATCAGTAATCCATAATACCTCCAAGGAAACTGCTACAGTCTGTCATCTCACGGACAGCTTAAAAAAATGGCATGCTATAGAACTGGTAGGCCCTAAGGGAACCTTTGAATAGTTGATACCCTATTTGCGCAATAGATATTTTCCTTGATAACTGGAAATTAAGCTTGCCTGGAAGAAATGTAAATATCATCTCTAATTTGCACTCTGAATTACCATTAAAAATTATGTGTGCACATAATCATCTCAAACATTTCAGAGCTTAGAAACCACGATAACACTTGGTGCTCTCAGCATCTTCAAAGCACTTTACAAATATTACTAATACATCCTTCCACCACCCCATATTGTTATCCCTACTTTACAGATGAGGCAAGGGGGTCAGTGAGGTTCCTTAGTGCCTTGGGATCATGCTGACTATAAGTAACACTACTGGGATAGGAACTCAGGAATTTTTCTATTCCTGTGATTAGACCACTACAGGTAGACTGCTTTCGGTGCTAATTTACTTACAAGTTGGCAAAAATAATATATGCAGTGACAGAAGTGCATATGATACCATTACATAGTTATTGTGCCTCCTAACGTAGTTAAGATATAGCTGCAGGACAAAGATTTTGTTTACATCAAAAGAATGACTGGAAATAAATGGAGTTTTCCTACATAGGTGCCAGTAAATAGCTTGAATTAGAACCAGACTGATGCATGACTTTAAACATAAACAGGCGAAATCAAAGCAAACTCATTCAGATTAGGTCTTGTTCCTAACATGTTCATAATTATTGTTATTGCAGTTGGAGGGGGAAAAAACAGTAAAGGCTGCATACTGTAGAGGCTCAGCCTAAACTGACCTTGACCATAGTTAATGCCATGCAAAAGCAGTTCATACTACGAAATCCCTCACTGCCTTGTTTTCTGATTTTTTTACAGTGTGAATTCCCAGATGCTTGCCCGTGTTGTGATAAATATTTGATCATACATTTGCAATCAGGAGGTTTTCTTACAATAGGCTATGTTCTTGCATTTTGGGTCTGATTCTGGCCTATGAAAGCCAGTAAGGAGTTTTATGATCTCATGGTGACAAACCAGATTTGGAAGAGAGTTTTCAACAGAATTCCCTATTGCCCAATCTCAGCGTACAAGTCAGCACTACATGCTTTTGTAAGTCTTCCGTAAAAATCCATTCTCCAGAGATATTACTTCCCAGGTGGCTATGAGATAGGCAAGCTACAAAGTTAGTTTTTGCATTATGTCCCATTTTCACAAACTCTTCAGGAGAGCTGTGGAAACAGTAGACTACACTTGTGAAATGGGCCAAAGGAAAGAGGTACTCCATTTGGGAATGTGTTGGTTGTCAGTGCACGAGTTCTCAGCCAGGAGCTCTCCTAGCTAGTCTGCTGCTGGATGGTTTTTAGAGGTGTTAATCTTACATCTCTTGCTCAAATAAAAGCCTTAACCGGGGCATAAAGTCAAGCTGTCTTCAAACCAGACAGAGGGATCTCAGGTAAACTCTGTGATGTGTTGAAGGAACCCTGTCCTTCTCCTTCCTTTGTGGGATCCAGATGTTCCCAGCGCAGGCTGCTCAGCCACTGGTGAAATGGTGAGGTATAGTATTCCTCAAGGGTCCTGTCCTCCTTCATATCCTAGGTGATGCGTGAGGCTGAGCTGTGACTCCATGGATGAGTTTGGTTTTGCATTACCGTGGCAGGGCCCCAGTGCTTCCTGCAGGTTGTCACCGCTGTTTTACAGTGGTACCCAGCCTTTGATGCAAACTCCACCTCCCACCACGGTTCAGCGCTGTGTGATTGTTGGGGCTGCGTTAGAGGAGTGTGTTCCTCGCAGAGTTTGCACAGATTGTGGTCAAACATATGGTACAGTTTCCATACAGATTATAAATCTTAGGATCATAAACTGATATAAGGAAGCCACAATTCCCTCCCCTTCCTAAATCATAAGATAAAAGGCAGCTTCGGCTTGGTGGACAAGTATGAAAGTCTTATAGAAAAGACATTCCCAATGTGGGATGTTTGACATCTTAGCAGATGGAATTAGCAGTCTTATGAAATCCTTACAACAGCATACCTTTAAAAATGTGATAAGTAATAAAGCCATCCAAAGAGATCTTATGGTAGGAACTTAATGCAAGAGTGTAACGCGCAACTGCAAACCATTCAGATGCAGTCAGTGGGGATTGCTCTTTGATAGACTTTCAGGATTCATTCCTGCATAAGCTTCTTCCTGAGTAGCTGATAGCCATTAATGTCACTTCCGCACTTCAAAATATATCGTAAGGTACTGCTGGAAATCCCAGATGTCCACCCTGCAGAACTGGACTTCCAAAGATTTGTCAGAGAAGCTACAACTGTGGAGAAGTGACACTTAACGGCAACTGTCAAACTTTTAGTGGCATTACAAAGAAATTTATCTGTTGTTTTTTGAGCCTTTCAGATTCTGTAATTTTTGAGGTCTCTACCAAACAAATATTTATGAAAAATTGTCAAAGACAGAACAACATAGCTTTAGAAGTTGCATGTTTTCATGGCAAATTTTGCAGTGATTTCAAAGGGGCTAGGATTTTGTTCCTGTTAAATGGAAAAACAATGTTGATAATTAGGTAAAGTGTAGCAACATTCTATTTACAGTAGACAAACAGTACAGCGATTGAATTTGAAAGGAAAAATATGCCAGCCAACTTTGTAAGGATGTGAGCTTGGATTTGGTAGTTGCAATTCACTAATCACAAAATAACTCAGTAGTGCTGAACAAAAAAGGCATTTTTATCACCATCTCCTCGCAGTTCACAAGCGGCATTGTCTATCCCACCGTTTCATGTCGGAGAAGAAGGAATTTTAGCAAATGTTTGATTTATTAGAAAGTGAATGATTCTTTGCAGCCATGTGGGGCTAGCCCATGTTTCAATAAGACAAATTGCATTGTAGCATTCCACTGGCAGCCAATGATAACTCATGATCCAGACAGAGTCGGTTATAGCAGAATGGATGAAAAGCGGGAGCAAAAGGACACAGAGCAGAAGAAAAGAAAATGCTTCAAGAGCAGTTATTTAAAAAAAAAAAAAGGCAAAAAAGCTAAACATTGTTTTAGACACTATTTAAAAATATTTCAATTAAGATTCTACACAGCGTTGCAAGCAGAGTATGGTAGAATAAAGAGGATCATGTTATCTCTTTCCCAGTAGTAAATTATCATATTTATACTCCAAAACACGCCACTGTCAACTTCAGTCATTTGTATAATTGGAAAAAGGTAAATGATGAAGCAAATGAGACCCTACTGTCGTTTTTTTGTTTAAAAAAAAAAAAAGTAGTGGCAAATGGTACAGGTTTAAAATGAATTAATGTCAACTGTGAAAAGCAAAGCCTAAGACAAACAAAATCTGACTGTTCCTGACCTTTAGTTAATATTGATAGTTTATCACTAGAGAACTCATTGATTTATTTTTCAGCTCATATCTGATTATCACTTCAAAATAGCACTGAATATTTTAAAATAGGTCAGCCGCCCGTGCTTCAGTTTCCATTATTCCAGATCACATATACGTGTTTCTTTATTTCCGAGTAGCGTAACGCTGCTTTTTAAATAGGTGACCTGCCAGGAGCAAACCCCGAGGTGACGGGTTGTTTCCTGATTGCAGATATGCGTGTCATGAAGTGCTGCGCTCTGCCCGTCGGCTTTGTTCTCGGGGATACGCGGAGCAGGAAGGGTATTGAAATATACAGGAATCTTGTTCCCAGGGAGCTGACAGGCAGACCTGAGGGACAGTGCGAAGTGCATACCTGGTATGTCTAATTTTAGGCCTGCCAGCCCTGACAGTGTCCCTAGAAAAAAAATCTATACTAATTTCTCGGTGACATACAGAGCTGTAAACTGCAGCATTTTTCATTCCACTACCAAAATGTTCTTGTGCATTTTTTTCAGTATTATTTAAAGGAACTGTCAAGCCTTCAGCATTTAACAAGTATTTTTAAACTGTGTTTTTCAGTGTAAACCTGCCATGCATTCAAGGTATTGTTGCATGAAAAAGCATAAACTACAGTATCACACGAGAAAAGAAAATCAACATTAGACATAAAACCAACTTCATCTTATTGCATAACACTGATACTGTTCCCCGTGGGAGAAGTGTCACACTCAGATAGGCTCTGGGGGCCCTGCATGTGCTGGCGTAAATCAGGAATCCCCAATGAATTTTGATGAGGCTCTGAGATTTTACATCAGCTCAGGACTTGAGACCGCAGGTTCAGCGTGTACACTGTGTTGAAATAAAGGTGCAGTCATTTTAAATATAATTGAGTAGGCTCATAAGAGGTTCCACTTAGAAGGTAAATTATGGTAACAAGTCAAGAGTGTACTCTGTGTAGTTTTCATTTCAAGTGTATGGTCTTCTGTATTCACTTAACTAGACACACAAATCTAAGCAGACAGATGAGATAGAGGCAATCAAAGAGAAAAGCTTTATTTGGAGCTTATGGTAGTATTGAAGTTTTATTTTGTAGTGTTTCCCCATGAGGCAATTTCAGAAAAAAGATAAAGCAATGGATCACAATTTAATATCTGGCTGTTGATCAACAGAATTGTGGACTCCTCCCTGTAAAATTCTGAAAAAAATATTTTCTCCAGTTTGAATATTTAGCAAAAAGGCTGGAGAAGGAGTTGCTCTGAAGATACTCTGAGGACACTCTACTGTTAATTGCCCTATAGCAAGTGAGGAGGAGCTGAAGAGTGGGGCTGCCTTTCACGCACGTGCTCTGCGAATGAATGCATGATGCCATGTAATGCTTTTACTCTTTTTCTTTCCAGAAGGCAGTTTCTGCTTCAGGGAATGATAGAGGTCTAGAAAACATCCTCATACTATGAGACAAGTGGCAAAGGAAGCATTACAGGACATCAATGTGATGGCTTGTGTTAACAATGTGGTATCATTTTATGCTTCTGTTGTGTTACACTTTTGTAGCTTTCAACTGCTACTCAGTTTTGAACCCAACACAGATACCTTTTTTTAGTCCCTACCAGTGTCACTTAATATTTGCATGCTCACCTAAGGTGATTTTGCAGCCAGTCCTATCAGCATGTGCATATAAAGGTAACTTTGGCCTCTTGAACACAAGTTACTTACATGTGTAAGCATTTGAAGTGACAAACCCTTAACTGAGACCAAGTCTCTGCCTCCTCTAGAAATGTAATTACTAGGCTTCTTCCTACATCCAGTGTTTTTATTTACTTTAACCCGTGCAAAGCAGCTCTTTCTCACAATGAATAAAAGCTATACAGATATCCATTGTTACTTAAATTTCATTCTGTGGGTTGGCTCGTGTCCTGATAATTTCTTTCTTTTTAAAAGGATTCTGCTTAAATTGTTTTGTAGCTTCAGAAGCTGAAGCCACACAGCCATAGAATATGGCATATCAGATTCATCACATAGACTTCTAGCACTGGTGTGTATCATGGAAATGAACTGAACTGATAAAGCTGTGTAGCACCACAAACACTGGTCAGCTTGTGTGTACTTGAATAGAGGAAGAATCTGTTGCCCCAGTATGTAATGGTTCATTTCTGGCACTTAGTACTGATATTGCAGAGTGAGAGTAGAAAATGAGGGAAGATTTTTACTGAAGAAACAGACTTCTAAAAAACAGTGTAATCAGTAGATTCCTATATTGCCCCAAAAAGTCAAGGGAGCATCATCCACTCTTGCTTAAGTTACAACTGACTTGTCTTCTAAAGCAATAGATTATCTTACTTTTGATCAAGGGCCTAACTAAGAAAAAGGCAGGCAGCAGAAAAAAGTTGTTTCAGGAAGCACTAGACTTTCTTTTATATATGTGTCCCTGTCTGTGTATTACTTCTCCTTCCCTTAGTCACCTGTCAACACGACCTTTCTTCTGCCACCTAGGAAGATGTGTCAAGGAAAGCACATCAAGAGTCAGTACTGCAGGCCTGCTCTGGTGTACGTGATGATGCTTTCCAGTTGGTGCCGGGTGTTTCTTTTTAGTCTGGAACATCTGAGCTAATTTCTGGCTCCATGAGGCTGGAAGATGTTTTGTGAGGGGCACTGGAAAGGTTGTTTTCCTCTGCCAATAAGGGTGTCATTTGGTTCGCAGAGATTTGTGAACAAAACCCAAACCAAATCACAACTTTTCGCTTAAATTTGTAGCTACACACATTTCCAAAGCTGGGGATTTTACAGCATTCAAAAATCTCCAGGACAAAAGACAAGAGGGAGGGTTTTTGTAGCTTGAAGTCAGAGCTATTCAAACCCAGTAAATCCATGTGAAAGCGTGTACGTTAGTTTACAGCTGTACAAAACAGTTCTTGCTTTGAGTGTTTCATAAACTGCAATTTTTTAAAATTTTTTTTTTGGTTGTTGAGCTTTGAGCTCTGTTGAATTGGAAACTTCTAACAAAGCAGGTGAGCTGGGTGTGATTTCTGTGACAATATTTCATGTTGCTCCATGCCTGATTCTACTGTTGCTTCACTTGAGTAAATATAAGGGGGAGACTGATCAACATCTAGGCCTTCTCAGAGGAATTAGTGGGTAGTCAGCTAAGGTGTGAATTTACACAACATAAAGATTGAATAATCTTGATTGCAGCATGTATTCCAGGTGCTGATGTGCTAGCTGAAGGGGTTCTCACCAATTTCATCTATAGCTGCTGGACATTGCCCTGTAGCAGGACTGACCACTCCTGAAAAGGCTCGGGAATACCCACCCAAGAAATTCAGTGGGCAGTAAATCATCAGAGGAAGTAATTCAGAGTAAAAGTGGTGAAAGTCAGATTAGCATGAGTAGCTATTATCTATATAAATAAACCTGTACCCCTTGCAGAAATATAACAGAGCTCAAAAAACCTATTCCCTCTACAGCTGCTGTTCAGTAGTATTTCTCAGCACATGCGTACCTTAGTTATTCACAGAGCTCCTTATGAAAGTCCTTTGCTGTACTAAAATCTACTTTCTTGGAAAATGTAGAAAGAATACTCAGGCTGTGATCTCATTCCTACTAGTGCCGGTGACAGGAGTCCCAGGGGCTTCACTGCAAATTAGATCCCTTGGAAAGAGACGGAGAGTCAGAACGGATCCGACCTCTCTGCCGTTTCTGGGAGCGAACTCATATTCTTCTGTGCCCTCCCTGCCTTGCCTCTGACAACTCTCCCAGTAAGAGCTTCCCTCCCATGCTTGCTGTCTCTACTCTTGCCCTCCCACCCCACAGAAGTAGTTCAGGACAGGTATTGAATGGCCGCTTAGGCTGCTCCTACAGTACAGCCTCCGTGAGCTCTCTTGCAGGGTCTGATCCTGTTCCCTGGGCGCTGTAGGTTATTTTGCTGAAGAAGTATGTTTTGTTTTAATTCTGTTTTTCTCTGTCTCTGTTCTCATAACTCCATCCTGTCCCTGTTTTGATCAGTTATACATCAGCTGTAACATAACTCTGTGATTTCATTTGGTACCGCTTACTTCATACAAAAAGGAACTCACTCTTCAAAGAAAACTTTTATTTCATTGTCTGCTGCATATGCAAGTGTTCCCTAAGGAACGGGGTTATTTATTATTTCGCTCCCCTCTTAGCTTTCCCCCGTTCCTCTCCAAAAGACTAACAGACACTAATCTCCTTTCATCAGGTTCCCTTCTTCCTAATTTTTTCTTTTTTGCACAAAACGCTCGCCACTACCTTTAGCACCTTATTGTGTCTGGAGTGATAATTACTTTCAGTTGCCGCAGCTGGTGCACGGAGAGGCGTGCAGGCCCTGTAAATTGGGAATGGGCAACCTGGGTGGGATTGCAGGAAAAGAGAGATCTGCAAAATCAGAATCTGCAATTAAAAGAAGGATAGTTTCGCTTTTCATTTGGTTTTTTAATCTTTCATTTTTTTTCCCCATTGAACTCATGTTTGGGACATATTTCTACTGAGTCACCTCTGCAACAAATTGTGGTTCCTGTGTTGGAGAAAGGGACCAGCTGATGCATGTGACAGAAAATAAGAAAAATATGAGTTAGTACCTGACACAGTTAAAACTCAGATTTGGAAACAATGCACACAGACATAGCTGAGCAAAGTCTAGCAGGATAGAAGGAAACATGGGTCTGTCAACAGGTTTTAGGATCCTCTGGGGCATTGTTACTGCTTAGTTCAATGTATACAGTATTTCTCTGAAGTCGCAGAGTCTTGATTCAATATTTTACATCTCTCTCATTTTAAATGTAGGATTGATAAGGAAATTTGGGGTTATCATACAAGTGAACATGAAGGCTGGATTACAACCTTTCAAAAATAGTAACATTTGCCAACATATATTTCTCCTTTCCTCCTTTACTTCTTACATAAGGAGTATTGAGGTATTAACAACAGAATTATTAATGTATTTTTGTATATATTTGGTCTGTTGCAGCCCCCCCCCAGCATATTATGAGACGGTTTATATTACTACTAACCATGAGGAAATTGGTGCACACTGTTCACCTTATAAAATCAGATTTCCCTCAGCCTAGTTTATACCTGTCGTCTTAGATTTCCTAAAGGGAGGAGTACTAAATTATTTAATGTCCCGTTTGAGATGATTTTACTAAATTGTTTGCTATAATCAGCACCGTTTTGGGCATGCTGGCTTGAAACGGGGTGTTTTATCTGCTCTCCGTTCTCCCCCCTCTGTGCTGGAGGCAGTCAGAGGTTTCCCATGCCTACCTAGGTTTAGGTTTGGAAAAGTGGGGTCTATAGTGTGGGAGTAGCTGTTTTCTTTTGCAACTTTCAGACAGGTGAACAAAAAACGTGAATAATCTGTTAGTCTTTATTCAGTTCCCATGCTTAGTTAGGTTAGAGTTAGGGTCAGGAAAAGTGTTAAGTGTGACAAGCTGTGGTATGTTCCAGTTTCGGGGGCAGGGGGAGAGACGGGACTATGAAGTCACCTGCTTTAAGCTGGAGTTGGGCTGATGTGTTAGAAAAAGCAGGGAGATAGGAGATAGCAGCATAGATAAGCGTGGGGCTTTCTAAGTTCCTGTTGATAAGACAACAGCAAGGTATGACTAACTTTGGAGGAATAATTCTTTTTGATTTGCAGGCTGTGCTGGGTTCCCAGGTCTCGTTGAGCCAGGGTCTGGGTTAAAGTTACGGTTAGGGTTAGGAAGAGTTAGGGTTTTTAACTCTGACGAACTGTGGTATTTTGCTATTTCCGGAAAAGAAAATTGAAGGGAAGTATCAGTGTCTTCAAATTCATTATTCATTATTTGTGAGGCACCATGGGTGCTTGTGCATATTTTCCCTAAGAGTTACTGTTACAGTTGGGTGAAGTAAATAGGGGAAGTTGCAGTCAGAATAACGGGGTACCCACATTCCAGAGGATAAACTGAATCAGTATGTTGAGAAGTATAATTCCTTATTTCTACACATTATTAGTGCTGGAAGCTGAGAAATTGGTTGTTTTAAATATCCTGGCATGCAAAACTTCACAGGGGTTTTGTGATGAGGCTGTAAGAGGCAAAGCTAATTGCTAGAATTGAGCTATGGCTTGGTCTGAGGCCATCAATGGAGGCAATTCATGTTTCATTTCAAGAGTTTTGAAAAATAGAGTTGTGTTTCTTAGTGCAGTTGGGTAGCCCACTTCTTCCCACACTGTACCTGGTACCTCCATTAACTACAGGGTAACTGCTGGATTTCTACCTGTCTTTGAGAAAAAATACTCCTCTTTCTTTGTGGTAGCTTTACACAGAGTGCTCTCTCTGCTGATTTGGCCCTGTGTGACCAGTTCTTTAACAGATAAATGTTTACAGAGTTTCAAGCTTTTGTCACTGCATTTAGGCAAATCCCAGGTCCAAGTGTCATTTACAGGGTAGCGATGACTTTGATTTGATTTTATTTGATTTTTAAAAAGAATCCACATTTTTGTCTTGTAGCAAGTCTCTCTATTAAATTTCCAAATAAGCATTACAGTACTGAGTTGCAGCCAAAATCTTTGCTGGAGAGTTGAACAAGAATCCGAGCCACTTGACCGAAGCCGTATTTCGAGAATATATTGTGTTTATTTGAAAGAAGATAATGCAATGCGGTCATCTTTTACTTCACTACAGGTATAAATCCTCTAAAACCATTGCAGATGTGGCAGGGATATTGCAACCCATTAACCTAACAGAACGTAACTGTTTCTCTCTTGCAAGGCTTGTCTGACTCAGTCTTTCTCTTTTTTGCTGCGAGCGTGGTTGTACTTGCTAGGTCTGTGTACATAGGCTGCATGTACACTGTGGCATCGAGTTCCGTTGTCTAGACCATCTCCCTGTGAATTAATACTGAAACAGAGTGGTTTACATCCACTTTCTCTCCCTATCCTTCTGTGTACACATTAAAATCAACAAACTAAAATTTTACTTAAAAGTCTGGAGCTTTTGTGCCCTATTGAATGGGCATTTTTCAAGTATTTCTATGTAACTCAGTAGGCGTATGAATGGTAGAGTCTGTCTCTAAAAAAAAATATATATAAATTACTACTTAGTATGGCATTTTAGTGTGTATTTAAATTCCTCCTTGTTGCTGAGTTTGTGTCCAAAATGGAATTACTAGTCTGCATCTTTGCTGATTGTGAATGTGTCCATGAGGCTGAATTTCAGATGTACCCATTTATGAATCTGGCTTATATGCTGAATGCAGCATTTTGTGCAGGTCACGTGTTGTATACAAAACATCTGATAAAATGCTGCTCACAGTCTTACAGATCTTAGAAATCCTTTCCATATGTCTAATCTTAAATCCTTTCCATATGTCTCCATCTATACATGAGCACCAATTAGTCAATTAATCTGCCACCTTTATTTAATTAGATAATAAAGAAGAACTTTTTGAAGTTAAACCTTATTTCATTTTTCCAGGAATCAAAAATGACAACTAGTAGCAGCAACAAATTACAAGATAAATTTCATAATCCACTCAGTGAATACATTAATATTACAGTATTTGCTGAGTTAAAACAAGTCCAACATTCAATATTCTCCTTTGCAAACAAAATACATTTGCATGAATCCAAACAAGAATTTTTTTTACTTAAAGAAAAATGGCTCTTTGTAGCAGTCCTGGAACGATTGCAAGACATTTTGACTCTTTAGTGTCCTTAGAAATTAACCCTGTGTTAATGAAAGTTCATAAGCAAGAATCCCTATGCAATGGAAATCCTCCCATGTCCCCCTTAGGGCAACTATCCAGCCACTTTGCAGAGCCTCAGCAGCACAGGGTAACCAGACCAGGGGCTAAGGTGCTGGCCCAGTATGTCTATCTCCATTGAACCTGTCTCATTAGCATGCCTGTGTGTTCCCCGAAGACATTCCATTTCATGTGAAAGCAAAATATAACAGAAACTGGATGTTTCTGGGTTTGCTGCTGGCAGCTGTTACCTTTCTGGGGGGAAAAAAGAAATATAGAAAAATTCCTCTGCCAGGTCCAGACCTAGAATAAATGAAAATACCTACACTGAAGCCCACAGAGCAATATCGCTTTGCACCTAGGGAAGATTTGTCCCATGTATTTCTTACTTCAACAGCAAATAAACTCAATATAGAAGCATTAATATTTTTAAAAGGTGGAAGGAATGTTATTTGCCTTTTTCTTGTAGCAGTACAAGAAAATGATATTTTTTTTTTTCACAAGAAAATAGTTTTCTAATAATAACCCAGTATTAAGTGTCAGGTAATTGCTTTATGATTTTCAGTGCTTTATTGCAGTCAGCTATTGGGAATGGGGTCAGATTTCCAACTCAGAGCAGAAGAGATGCTTTTATTGGGTTGAGCATTGTTGTTTTCCGTCAATGATTTATCAATTGCTTTGAAGACTGATCACTTCCTTTCTTGGGTATACTTGAGAAACACACAACTTTTTGATGGTATCTGAAGCCTTATTAGCACAGAGCTTATTGAATGTAAACCCCTTTGTAAGTGTAGTGATGATAGAGATTTGGAAGCCGACTTTCGGTTACATTTGGATTTTTTTTTCCCCTGAATTCAGAGTCGACAACATAAAAACCCAAACATTAGAGGCTCTTGTGCTTTTCTTCTCATGGATCAGGAAAGAAAGTATTCAGGGGTTTCTTTCTGAAACTGTGATAAAATCATCAAATTACAAAATGATCCATTATGGATGTAAAAACACATTTCCAAATTAACTGTCCCAGACAGATTTTGTATAGGAACCTGTATATGGAGAAAACTAACTCTCCCTCTGACTCTCAATACAACTAAGATGTAAGGAAAACTATTCCTCCTGCATGTATTTCAAAGTGAAAAAGGAGCTTCTAATTGATTCATATCCAAACATTTAGAAAGTGCTTTGATACAGTCTCGGAATTGGTTTATCTAAATCCCTCTCTTCAGACAGTTGCAATAATGGCATAATATTTATTTTATAAGTGTTAGAAAAGAAGGAACAGTAAGGGAAAAATATAACAAATATTCCCATCTACAAAATGTACTTTAGGTCTTATTGTAGTGAATAGTGTCACATGTACTGTGTGTTAGTTTTACCAACTTAAGGAGGACTGCTTGTGATCGTAAAATAAAGCACTGAGGTATTTCAGGATGTGGGCCTTAGAAATTTCAAAGTTGAGCAAAAGAGATTAGGATTCTATTTTTTATCCTGCTCCTAGTTTTTCATATTTATATATTAAGCTGCTTGTATTAAGCTCTTCACTAAGTAGTATTTCTGATCTGTGCTGCAATTTGTCATGACATTTCTTTAGGCAGCTATTATGAAGATGTCTGCTTCCCTTTTTTTCTTAAACAAGAAAGTAGACTGCAAATAAGTCACTTGATTTTTAAATTACTATCAATTAAGAAAATGGAGTGTCAAGGTCCAGAAAATTGATAGCTGAATTCTGATCTTGGATCTGGAAAATACTGAGCCATAAAATATTCATACACACGCACACAAGGAAAAAAAGCTGATGTTATGTTCATCCGACCAACATATGTTGTTTGTGAATGTCATTGGAGTTCCAGTTTTTAGAATACTGGGGGGTGGGAAAAAAGTTGGAGTGAACTGAGCGAGCAAGTCCCTGATCTGCTGATCACCTAAGCAGGTTTTAATTTAGAAACTGTTGATGCTGAAGCTGGTTTCCAAGTCTGTTCAGTACAAGTCCCTGAAAATCACACTGACTTGAGCAGATCTGGGGTTTTTCTGCCAGTCCTTTCTAATGAAGCGCAGCAGCTTGTCTGTACTGCGTCCAGCCAGGGAGAGAAGCAGCACCTGCCCGCCTAGGTTCTTCCGCGGCCTCCCTTGTCACAAAATCTGAGTGCTTTCCAGATAGCAATGGCTTTATCTTTACTGCCCCCCCAGTAAGACAGTGAATTATCATCAGCACTTTGTAAAAGAGACTCGGGGGCCCGGTGACACACCGTGGCTTGTTCAGTGTCGTGGGTGGGATTGCGTGGCGCAGCCAGGAACCGAGCCCAGGCCACGGGCAGGCATCTTGTTCCTTTAGCTGTACATCTGTCATTCCTCAGCCTGCTTTTATGTGGTTTTGTGAATTCAGCATACTTGACACCTACCTTTCAAGGTGCCCCGAGTATGTTCTGACCCAGGGCTGAGCTCCTTTTGCAGCACCCTCTGAAAATGAGCGTTTTCTGAACTCTCTTCTGGTGCGAACTTGTTTCTTTCCCCAAAAACAGAAGCCTGCAACGGGCAGGGACAGCTCGCTAGCTTCTGTTTGTGGGATTGAGCGTAAGCAGAGGAAGAAGTGTTTTATTTACAGGAAATATGCTTAGGAGGAATTGTACAAATAACCAGGAAAAAAGTGACAAACATTTTTGCAATTTAATTAAAAGTCTGACTGTACCTTTCAGATTCTTGCAAATGATGCAAAAAGGGAAAATAAAAGAGAGGGAAATTGAAATCCTGCCATAATAATGGCTGAGTACTGAATTTCCTAGGAACTTCACTGTGGATTTCAACAGGCTTCTGGGTCAGGACCCATCACTTCTGTTTTCTCTACCTGAGCTCTTTTATCTTTGTTTTTATTTTTATTTTTGCCTTTATTTTTTCTTTTAAAGTGTAGCCTTTTGAATATGCTTTTCTAGTGGAATGTGTGTATATCTTCATGACTTCTTTAATGACTAGTTTTTAACAGTAAGGCAGAAAGATGGTTATTTCTGTAGAGCATGCATTTCATTTACGGTTAAACCAGAAAGAGATTTATCGTTTCCTACCCAGATTTCAGCTGTAGGTTGAACATTTTCCTGTATATGTTGCCTGAGAATGCTGAGCACACATACACACACACACAATTATTTGAATTTGATGTGGTGTCCAGAGAGTGAATTGTCAAAAAAGAAAAAAGAGAGGGGGGTGGGGAAGAAAGAAAAAAGGAGTATTTATAAAATTAAAAAAAAATACCTTTTACCTTTAGGTATCAGAAAAATATTGTCAGAGCATTGAACTTATGTTATTTCATTAAGGAAAAGTCCAGTAGTTTGATTTATAATTAAGAGCTGCTGATTTCCATTGCATTTAACAGTAGGCTGATCAGACAACAAGCTTTTACCAACTCTACATAATCTGGGACTGAGCCTTAGGAATGCATCCAGGCAGGGCTTGAGGGTTACAAAACTGTGCAGTCTGGAACATGTTATCATTAACAAACTTTCCTTGTTTCATCTCCTGTCTCAGTGGCTAGTGCACAGATTCCTTTCTCTATAAATGAATTACACCACAGTCCTTCACTAAATACTAGGTAGGGGATCTTTACTCACTGAAATATTAATGGAGCAGAATTTATTTCTGGGAGACAGACTGGATTTTTAAGTGGTTTCCCCCCCCCACCTTCTAACAAAGGTCCCTTCTCATCAGTCAGCTTTGTAAAAGCAGAGGAAGCAACGAACACATTAGAAACCAAGATATGAGAGAACTCAAGAAAAAAACCTCCTTTAAAAAAAACAAAAACAAAACAACTTTTGAACTTCAGAAGGGATGCAGTGCTTGCTTTACAGTGAACACAAGCTCAGAGGGTTTTTTTTTCCTTTTTAACAGACATGTGTAGTGCATTTGCTTCAGTTTTATATCCGCTGTCATGATATGATGGTTTTATTCGGGTTTTAAACATGCTTCGGTTAGAAACCCTACATCTTTAAATTAGGCAACCCCAGTGCCTTTGCGATTTCCCTAGCTGCACTCTCTCACCTTACCCAGGTGCATGTTAAATCAGTATTAATGACAATATCATTCTTCTGCAGTCATCTCCTGCCTGCAATTTGGTTTTAATTACCCACCACGTTGTCTTTCCCCCTCGCTGACAGCCATTAAATAGGGAATGACACCAGAGCCGTGCTGGTGTCGAATAGACACTTCACCAGGGTGGTTGGTTCTTTTTTTTTCTTTTCCCCTCCCTCTCCTCTTTTCTTTCCTGCCTTTTTTTTTTTTAATTATTAAAAAAAAAAATAAAGCCGTCCATAAAGCAGGCTGCAGTGCCTCCTCGTGGTAGCCTTGGGAAAAATAAAGGACTTACTTTGCTCCTGCTTGTTTTGATGGCTTAGTGATGCTTGCTTTGGCTCATTTAGAGCTCTTGGGGGGGTGTGTGTGGGGGAGACATGATCCGAGAGAGAGAGGGGAAAAAAAAAACCCCACAACACTTAAAGATTAAGGCATGATTGGGACACATTGAAGTGTCTCCTCATTGAAATCTAACAGTAACTTTGATGTAGTGTTTAAGGCTTGTCTGACAGTCTGGAATGGCTGCTCAGAAGCAGGAGCCCGGTCAGTCCTGGGTGTCAGGGAATAAAGTCCTAGAGGTAAAACTGCTGGCAGAGGTGACCCAGGAGTCCCCGGGGAGCTGGGCTCCTGCCTGCTCCCCACCCCCCCCACCCCCAGGCCCAGATATATAACAACCTCTTTCATTGTGTGGTTTTGTACGGCTGCGTAGAATTGTACATAAACACATGCAATAGGAAATTTTCATACCAGACACAGCCTTTTAAAAGGTTTATAAAAAGCTTCTAAATTCTTTTCACTTTGGCCAGTGGTTTGAAATAACCTTGCCCTGCCCCTCTCCCCCTATACCACCCCCCACCCATCCCAATATCTATATTTACCCCTGCGAGAGAATTTCACCGTGTGAACTAAATTCCTGCTGAAAAGATATAATTCTAGACTCATTGCACTAAGTTTCGTGGCATTAATCTTGATTTATAATGCTATAACTGGTGGTAGAGCCTGGCCCAAGATTTTTTTCTCAGTCAGCCTGATCCTGTCCTGGTCTGTGTGTCAGCTCAAATCTCAGCGAGGTCAGTTGAAGAGATGCTGAGAAAGAGAACTGGGCAGTGATTAGCAGAAGAGCATTAGGGAAAATATCTGTCTATTGGTAAGCAGGAGAAAAAAATAATTCAAGGCATTTTTGAAGAATAAAGAAAACTTTTAATTGAGAAACGTCTTGGTTCTGCTTTCTTATCAGAATGTTAGACTAAAAAATAAAATGAAATTGCTTATTGGAAGGAAAATAAATAAAATTGCCCGAATGCCCAGGCAATTAAGCTGATAAAGAAGGTTTTTGAGGGGTAAGGATGATCACTGCCCATCCACATTGTGTTTCAAATGTGGACAATATGTGATCTTGTTAACTATCAGCTGCATTGATTTGGTTTGAGGGGGGCCTACATTGTGAATTGTTAAATACTTGCTCTGTGAATTTGTTGTTCCTTACAAGAAAATTTGTGACTGAAACTCGAGGCATATAACAACGAGCCTACCAGGAAGGTTTAATCTCGGATAGAGCTCCTGTATATTGGTTTACAGCTATATTGAGGCCACTTAGAATCTTTTCTTTTTTTTCTTTTTTTTTTTTTTTAAACTTTCCTAATATGAAACTTGATGCTTGGAAAATCTGATAAGTGAGTTTCATTTCCCTGGAAATTTATTGCTTCTATTTCCAAGTCCAAGGAAATAAAACAAGTAAAAACAATAAGCAGTTTGTAAGGAGGGCATTAATGAGGGGTCACTCGTTTCTCATGTAGGCTCAAGCATAGGAGAAAGAAGTTGGTTTGGGGGCAGTCTAAGTAGCTGCTGCTGTATATTTTGCTTTATTTATTTGGTAGGACCAGCTTTTTTCTATTTCCTTCTTTAAAACTTGCTCTCCAAATCTGAATGGGATATTTATGACAAGAAATAGTCTTCTTTTCAGACACCGTACAACTCCTTTTGCTTCAGCTCAGGGACTAGCCGATTTTTAGTTGACAAAGGACTATTTGTGCTGCATCGAGCATCTCTGAAATTCAGAAGAGCCCATTTCTACATGTAAAAAAAGATCCTATGGAATTCCAGTGTCCCATCCTTATTCCGATGGAGAATTGCATTATGCTCATCTAATTCCCTGTTCTTTCATTTGGAAATGACGGTATTCTTCATTTCTTCCTGGTAATTGCTGTTCAATGTTAAAAAGCTGCCAAGTTCCACTCCAGGACTCATTATATTTAGTAAGAGTGGGAAAAATTGCTGTGTATAGAGCATTTGAAGATGAACTGGGCTTCCCAAGAATGTAGATGTGTATCCTTGTAGATCCAGTTGCTGAATGAATGACTGTCCATTTCAAATGCAGGAAAGACAGTTTGGAGGGTACAAGGCACAATCCCCTGAAAGATGACAATAAAAAGCTATAATGGAGAAAAATGTTATTGTTAACAGTGTCAGCTTAATTTTCAGATTTCTTTTTGCACCAATTCCCTGTTGTTTCCCTTCTTTGCTTAAGAAAGTTGTACTCGTTGTAGCTCTCTTAATTTTTCATATTGTACAGCAGTGGCTTAGTTGTGTGTTGTAAATGTGATGCCTTTTTTTAGATTCTATAGCAGGTTTATTTTTAAATGTATTTTCTCTTGGGAAGGGTGCACAGTTTATTCAAAATTTACCATATGCTTTGCATCTCCAGTAAAACAGTTGTGGTAGGAAATAGTGTACTTTTAAATCTTTTGAGTTGTGAAGAATCCAAAAGAGGCCTGATGAAGAACACTAGTTAATATGATAGATACTCAGAAACTCTTTTACTTCCTAGAGCAAACTGCTTCCAACAAGTAGCTCAAGAGGGCCCATAGAAAACGTTATTGTTGCTTTTCAGGTTATAGGCCTTGAACCTACAAACACTCGTGCACATAATTTTATATAGGCAAGGAAGTGCTTTGAACTCAAAAAGGGCTACTTGCACATAGGAAGATTTTTTGTGTATAAGTGCCCGTATGATTAAAACTACTTAGTGTTTGATTCACACTTTAATCCTCCATGGTTGTGCAGTCCTATGGACAAACCAGAGGGAGTTTCAGATGATGTACCTCAGAGGGCATGCAGATGAGCTTTTGGTTCATTAGTTAGGTTGATTTTATATATGATATAAATATGGTTGGGTTTTTTTTTTAAAGAGTTGAAAAGTCAAAGCTACTTTATTCTGAACTGGAAGTCTCAGTTTGCAATAAATATTGCTGTTTAGGCTTTTGTTTCCTTCAAGTTAAAAAGTCGACTTTAATTCAAAAAATCTTGCATTTCTTTTTCAGCTTCAATATCTAAGTAAAAGCAGAAGAAATGTAGAAATAAAATACTGTCCTTAGAAAAATAATCACAACATTTGTTTTCTCATTTTACCAACATTTTACCAAAATCAGCATCAATCTGCTGATATTAAGTTTTGCTTATCTCAGTATTGCTGCTTTTTATAAAAGGCCACAGGAAACAACCCATGCTGACAGGAGCTAGTAAGAGTTTTTCATTAAGTCTATTGGGAGCTGATTTAAATCCCATACAAATGATAGGACTCCTAAGTACAGGAAATACAGGAGTCCTTTATATGAAATTCTTCCCTTGGTTATAGCTGTGCCTGTAGGACCACACAATCTATAATTGCTCTAAGGTTTTTCTGCAAATTATTGCTCAGCCCTTGAGCAGAGTTTATGACAGTGCTGGCAAACAATGGATTTAATGAATGTTTTGAGGAAGTGCCTGTGTTTATACAGGAATCAGTGGACAGGCATGGGTATAAGTCATTATGAAGAATTTAGGAGAGGGAAATGCATCCTGCAGGACTGGTGAAGCACAGGAAGAACGAGTAGAACTGAGGTCTTGCACCCAGGATCAGTTATGGTCCTTTATGTCCAGAGAAGTAAGTTTTATTGTGGCTGTTGGGAATCGGCTGCTTTTCAGTGACTGGGGAAAGACTGCGCAGAGCTTCATGGTTCATCCAGCTAATTGCGTCGTGCAGAGGCAAGGACATTCCTGCCAATTTTCTTGGTTTATTTGGTTGAAAACTACTTTTCCTCTTCTTTCTTTATAAACACACACACCTTTCTATTGAAATTCTTAAAGCAATCTTTGTTATCTAGTACCTCTTTGACACTGTTTCTTTGTGCATAAAATAGAAATACCACTGTGCTAGCCTGCTACTCTGAGAGACTTATCGTGGGGTTTGGGTCTGTTTATTTTGCTTAGTTCTGTGTGTGCACACTTGGAGGATAGGCAAGTATCTGTGGGTGAAATTCACCTCTGCGCTGGGTAAACATTTAAACTTTATGATCCTTGTACTAGCCCTGTACATAAGGGTGAACTTCATCCTCCATAAATGTAAAGTCTTTCTGTGTTATTACAGTTGCCTCTCCCTATTTACCATTATCTTTGAACCTCCACTCCGTCATTAAGCTTTCTTTTCGGGTCCAGGCAAATGTCATTCTCTTTTCCTCTTTCTCCAACTGGCCTCTGGTTATATTAGAAAATAAAATTAATCTCAAGGGGAAAATAGCACTTAAAATTATTACTACTGTTTAGCTTACTAAAGTGATTTGCTCTCCGTGACCTGTCTCAGGCTGATCCTTGTACAAATCAAATCAGCACACAAAACAGCACTTGGAAACTGTTTCCAGACTCAGAATTTCACAGCTCCTGAACCTTTAGAATGTCACAGGCAAATCAAAAATGAACATATTGGTTTATCTGTCTCTTTAGATCCCAGACAGTGCCTTTTTTTTTTTTTTTTAAGCACATGATTCTCCCATGCTCGGTATTAAGTGTATGAATAAGCCAGCTGTAATGCTTCTAGGTGAGCACATGCTTAAATGTTTTGCTGAGTGGGGGCTGGATGAAGTTTCCAGCCACTTGTAAGTCTGTCCCTGTGTTGTTGGGGATTAATGTCACTCTGACCTCCAACAGTTTCTCATTAAACTGTCTAAAATATGAAACCCTTAACAAGCGCCTGCTCTCTGCTTTAATTTGGTAGTTTTCATCAATAGGCTGGAGGAGGCAGCTTCTGGACATGCCCAACTGCCATGATATTTCAGCAAGGTCCCTTCCAGGGGCACACACACAGAGCTCAGCCCACTTAGCCCCAAGAGAGCTCTGCGTCCTCACAGCATGGTCAGAGATGCCAACTCAGCATGGCTGCAACATCAGGTCCATTAGTTCTTACTGCCAAATTAGTGTAGGTGTCGTGCCTACTCACCCACATAAGTGCTTATACTATTTCAGTTTCAGAGGTAGCTCAAACCATAGCTCAAACTCGGGTCTCTGTCTGGCACACACCATTGCATGGTGCAGGTGCATCCTCAAGAGCCCAAACTCCACAAGCAACACGAGGCTGATCCCACGACACACAGGTAACATCACTCACTCACATAATTTGTTGCACAATTAGGCTCTAACACCGTTGCCTTTCTGACCTTGTTGGAGTGTGGGGTACCACAAGGATGACATGTGCTGCTTTATTTGAACTCCTTCCTGCCGGATTCAGCAGGAAAATATCGGTGTCTGTGAAATTTAAGCAGTGACATTATAAAATCTATGACAACAATTTGTTCGTCTTGTGGTGACCTCTTGTGGAGTCATTTAGAAATCAGGCTTGATCCATTGCATACTCTACTTTCGAGGGAGAGAAAGGCGAGAGACATAATCCAAAACCTTCTCAGGTTTGGAGGGACAGTCCGCTCATGCTGATGGGGACAAAGTCTCCTTGGCTCTCTGCATGTGAGTTTGATGGTGGAGCCATTTACTTGTATCTCTACTTGCTACACTTTCTTTGTGCAAGAATCCAACCTGTCCTTGATTCTCAAGTATAGACAGATCTTTAAAGAATTAGTGTTAAAAAACAAAGTATGTTACAGAAATGTATCTGCACCTTATGAGAAAGATCCTAGCTTTTGTGTCACCCCATTTTTTAAATTGTCGTTCTGCACATCTGGTAGACATCAGTGTGATTGCGAAGCTTTCAAGGTGTGACTAGGTGTGAATTGTTTAAAACAGGACTGCCACCAAGTTAATATCGAAGTTTGTATTTAGAAAAATCTAAAAGTGATTGTTCTTCACCCCCTGCCCACGTCTAATGCATAAAATCGAAACCTTCCATGACATTCACATTATCTTTTGTGCCGATTCTGCTCAAAGCCAACCTTTCTTTTTCATTAATTCTTGCAGGGCTTGAAGCTGTTCCCAATGAAACCAATTGCCAAACTGATTGTGGAAGCCAGATCAAATCTGTAGTGTAATTTCCCCCCTGCTTTTTTATTGTCCTTGCTCCAAGTCATTCCTGTCTCATGCAAACTACAATAACTACAGTAAGCATTTACTTGTAGGAAAAATTATCTCCACTTCCTCTCTGTGCATATAATATCTAGCAGTGTACTGTACTGAATAGAATATTGAGAAATATTATTGATTATTCAGAGTTTAACATGATGAGCCATTCCATTCTTCTCTTCATTGAGACCAATTTATTCTTACACTCAGATAATGTTACAATACTCTAAATAAATAAATGAAACAGAATCAGAATCACAGAAACCTATGACCTATTATGAGAAGTATCCCCTTTGCAAAGAATGTTCTAAAAACACCCACTGGGGTCAAGGTGGTGGGGGTTTTTTTTCCCCAGTTCGTTTTGTTTTTCATTTTTTGGCTTTGTTATTTGGTCACTAAGCAAAAGGTTTGCTGGTGGGTTTGGTTTTTTTTTTTTGTGGTGGTTTTTTCTTTAAGCTTGAGGGAGAATATGAATGTCATAAATATTTCATTTTCGTAGCACATCTTGCATTGTTCCTCACTTTCAGACCTTGCCAGCAGTCAACACAGTAGTAAATTTCAGCACCTGTGGACCTTTTTCAGTAATTTATGATTTCCATTAGATTTCCATTAGAGATGGACTCAATCGGTTTAGAAAAGCGCTAGCACCTTCAGCCATACGGGTTTTGCCTGTCTCCAAGGAGGGCGTGTTGTATTTTGCTGTCTGTGCATATGCTTGCTGCCAAAGGTTTGGGCTTTCCATTTGAGCTAGCTGATCTCAACGCCAGCCACAATGCCTCCTCAAAGAGGGGGGACCATATTTTGGAAACAGAAAGCCAAGCTTCTCAGTGAAAGTGTTGCTGACTCTCCCATTCTGCCCCTGCAAGGTTAAGAGTGCAAATTCAGCTCATAGTGACCAGTGACTGACTGTGTTAGGCAACTACAAGTGTCTGTATTTTCCACAAAATAATAGATGTATTTTTTTTTTTGTGAGCAGCATTCCATCCTGAGCTTTGTGGGGTGTCTTTCCCCTCCACCTCACTATCCCTTGTGGTCTTCTACATGATTTTCTTAATAGGCTTTTTGTGGTTTAATATCGCTAGGAAATATTTTGGAGGAAGTCCTTAAGAAAATCAGGTAAGAAGTTTGGGTTTAATTTGATTAAGAAATTGGCTTGATATTCCCTCCAGGTCTAATGCAAGCTTACATGCAGCCTGTGCTGGTTCCAGAACTAGTTTCGAACCTGGAAAATCTCCCAGCTTTCAGCTCTTCTTGCCTGCCTCAAACTGAGATATGGTGGCAAATAAATCACAGCAAATAATTTAGTCATGAATTGTCCATTGGCATTGTATCCTACTTGAATATATTTCTCATAATAGCTCACGATAGTGCCATTGACATCCACTTGACTTTTATTAAGTTTTGTAGATTTCCCTCTCACATGAACGGCTCTGACTGGCATATGATTCAAGCAGCTGATTCAAGGATTGAATATTAGACCAGATTTTGGATGAAATATTGTACCCATGGCATTTTCTGGAAGCTGTCCTTGGGGTGGGATTGGAATTTTGGTCATTCTGTCAGTTCTGTATTAATTAATTATTTTAACCAGCTGTACTACATCTAGCCAGCATCCCTATGTAAAACTTTTCTTTTGTTGCCATCCTTCTACCACCTTTCAGCATTGTCATTTAAGCAGTAGGGCACTCCAGGGTGCGTGGATCATGCTGAGATAACGTCATACTCTGAGTGCACTTCACAATGGTTTTCAGCAAGCCGAGGAGTGACATTATCTCAGCAGGACACCTGCCCTTCACCTTCCATATGGGGACCCACCTCTGAAAGGTCAACACTTGTGGTTTAAAATAATATTTTAGCCATTGCTATTCAGAATTCAAAGAAAGAGGGGAGTGAATGTCAGATAGCCATGAAATTCGTGAAACCCATTACTCCCAACAAATGACAATTGACCTGAGACATACACTTTGAACATAGTTTTATATGGGTTTTAAGCAGAGTTTTTAAAAAAGAACATTCTGTAGGATATTTTAACGTGGAGCCCAAGTGCAAGCGGAGTTAATGTTTTTTCATTCTATAAAAGTTATTTGTTTTAAAAAAATGCATTGGTGAGTTAATACACTGAGGACTTCAGCTACTTTTATCTCTTTGCTTGCTGTCTCCTCCTTCTTTTGTATATAGCTTATTTTGGAAAAGCAATAGACCTACTTAAAAGATAGTACAGACAGTGTCATGGATGGACCTGAGCACACAGCAGATGTGTCTCGTCAGTATAGTGTATCTTCCTTCCAGTGGAGCATCTACTATGCATTTTTGGGGTAGAGGTATTTATGAAATTATTATTTTCTCAAGCCTCATATACGTTCTAACCTGTAAAGTAAAACTGAGAAAGCACTTTTTTTGTGTTAGAAATGGTCAAGTAAGCTGTACAATTCCTTTTCTGTTCCTTTTTCCTTTGTATGAAGAATGTAACTCCTGGAGCCCAGTTCTTGAAACAAATGTTGTTTGTTGGAAATGAAACATATCTTCCACATATGTTTGATGGTATTAAGTTTAAGCTTTTTCTTTCTTTTTTTTTTTTTTACCATTTATGCTACTGGAGCACAGCAGCAGAGACAGAAAAGGTAGAGAAAAAAAATCTGATTTATCCCTGTTTTCTTTATTTTAATGCTGATGCAATTCTAGTGAAATTAGTAGAGTCCCACCAGCACAAATCATGCAGTGCCGAGTGATGCTGAGGCATTCTGCTCTGAGAAGCTGGCTGAGTGCTGCTGGGAAATGTTTCCCCATCTCAGCTCAGTATGACAAGGGCATCAACTGGCTTGTGGATGGGAGCTTGTCTTCAGTGGTTAGACACACCCTTGATGTGCTGAATAATGTGTCCTATATTGTTTGATGCACAAGCACATGGAAGGCAATGATTCTGGCAAACAGAAATATCTAGGGGAGCAGGCAAGCCATACATTTACAGGAATGGTTTTAAACTTCTTTGTTCTAGCAAGGTTCTCTTATTTTGCCCATTATTGCACTTTCTGAAGATTTTGTACATACCAAAGGAAGAAACGAGGATTTTTGTTTCCTCATTATAGCAAGTTTGCTAGATTTGGCTAAAGAAGTGAATCTGATTTTTCTAGATTTCTTGTGCAGTTTTTAAGCCAAGAGGATTTGGCTGTGTTCTGTAAGTGCCCTCTCAAAATTCCCCAAGGAATCAAAGCTGCAGTTCTTATGGGAGTCTTCAGTTAGTCATCACAATAACAGGTTATTAATCATAAATGCCCTTATGTTCCGAATTATTTTTTTAAAAATTTTGTTCTAAAAGTATATACTGTGTTCAGGACTGCTCAGTAGAAAAGAAATTGCTCTAACAATTATTGAAAAGACATTTTAACGATAGTTGTGAAAACTGTGTTGTCTTAGAGATGGATTAAAAAGGACGTCCTGTTTTCTTCTAAAGCAGAGCTATTCCTGTTGAGCTTCTTTTATTGATAAATTTCCAGAGACACTGAGTTTTGGATTATTAACATTCATATTTCATATATTGTCTTTCCTACCAGGTTTTGAAACTTTATATAACATGTCAACAGAAATTCATTAAAAAAAAATCAGTACTTGAAAGCATAGAATTAGTCAAGCTATGAAATAGCAAAGTGGCTTTTTTCAGGGACAGAATACTCTTGGGGTCAGGGATATATATGTGTGTGTGTGTGTATGCACGTTTGTCCAAGATAGGCCATGCATTCAGCTCTAGTCCACTGTGCTATTCAGCCCAGGACTGATTTCCAAATGCACAGTTGTCCTGGACAGAAGGTGAGCCCTGTTGCAACACCGCAGATTCATACTTCAGGCAAGTTTCTCTGTTTTCCATGAAACTGTTTAATTCATAAAGCTTTGATGTTTAAACTGGTCCTGACCTTCTGTGAGGACTTCAAAAAGGGAAAATTAGCTGCTTGGAAAAATGTAATGACTTAAATCTAGCAATTTGGGACACACATGTTAAAGTCCCACTGAACTTGTGTTGACTTCATTTCTTTTGGGTGTTGTTTCCCGATTGACTTATAACTAGGGAAAGGTGTCAATTTTCCCAAGTTCAGGAATTGCTGTTTATTGATCTGTCTTTGAAACGTTGTTCCTGTTACTAGAAGAATCCATCAAGACACAGGGAGCTGCTCTAAACACGGGGTATAAAAGACTGATTAACTTTATTTTGGCTTTTACTTACCTCTAATGAGTAAAATGATTAATTGAGTAACACTCCCTTGCTTCACTATAGTTGATGGTCCTTAACAACTCCCCTGGTTCTCATAGTTTATAATTTAGCTGTCAAAGTATTCTCTAGGTTAGATCTTGGAAAGAAAGGTCTTTGCGATCTTTTTTTTTAACTGAAGTAAATCTACTTCAACTACTTGTAAGTTATTGAAGTTCATTAAAAACATCACACTTGGAAAAAATGTGCCCAATTGATGTTAGATAGTTATTATTTTGGGAAGATAACAATGTAGCACATAATTTCAAAATGTTTTAAACATGCACCTTCTGCTATGATTTCTTACAGACTGGAATATACATATATTGCCAAGGATTTTCAGACTGGGGAATGTCTCTACTGTGTACTACTGATACTTTTTGGAATAGCTAAGTTTAGCACATTTTCTTTGTGATTAACAGCTGCTTGATATTTTGGAACTCTTTCAACTAGATTTAAAAGCTTTATCTTTTTATGTGATTTTTGCTCTTCAAGATCTAGTGTATTAAAATACATTTGGGCCCTATAAGCACACAGACATATGTTTGCTTCAAGCCAGACTTCACTTTTAATACTGTAGGACTCAGCTTTTGATCCTAGGAGTAGTGTTCCCCTCACATCCCTGAAGTACAGTTTTCTGTTTTCCCAGAGACAACACATCTTTCCCACGTGTCCTAACCCTGTTTTATCCCACCAGTTTTGAGGCCTTTTTGGTGATTAAATTCAGGCATCTGTTCCTGTTTTCAAGAGGGTCTTTCCCATTCAAAGCCAATTGAAGCCCTTTGCTTGATTGCAATTACTAATAGCTAGATACAGCTGTTGGAGCACTGCAGCTATGACTCATGGGTCCTTCAAAAAGAGAGAACTTCTCTCACCTTTAAAAGCTTCCTGGAGGTTCAGGCTAACACCTGAGCCCTATAGCAAGGGCAGCTTAGGAAAAGGTCTTGCCTCAGCTGTTTATCTTGAGCAAATGGTTGTGTGGGGTGGGATGTATTTCACTGTTCAGAAAACCAGACCTGTGCAAAGTGCCAGCTTGTAAAAGCAACTCTCTTCTTTTCTTTCTGTAATTTTTGATGTTCCCTAGAAATCCTACTGTTAAAACCAGTTGTATTTCTAAAGCTAACTTAACCTGCATAACGATTGCTTGGCTTGGGGTGGGTTTTTTCTTTTTACAGAAGTAAAAATATTTGAGGAATTCTGCTAGGAGTATTCTCTTCCAGTCCCATACCCATCTTCCAGTATTGCTTTTTGGTTTTGTTTGGGGGTTTTAAAAAAAAATACTAACTTCACTTCCTTAATCTCTTACACCTGCTTTCTAGGTAAAAATACAAGTTAAGATACTGTTAATTTGGCATGTAAACAACTCTGTTTCTGTTTTGTCATATTAAGTGTGTGTGTGTGTGTTCAACATACCTTATTTTGTTACATGGAATTTTACCATAATTTCTCTGCCTCAGAGCGAATATGACTTTAAATATGAAGTCTTCATTTTTCCTATTAAGGTGCTAACTCTCAAATTCTATAATTTTACTGAAAAAAGAAGATGCTTATTTTACTGTAGACCTCTGTACCTTCCTGTCATTGTATTTGCTCAAATTACTATGATAGTAGTCCAAGGATATCCCAACTGTAAAATTAAATGGAAGACCCTTCATAAATGCAAATGCTTATTAGATAGTAGTCCAAGGATATCCCAACAGTAAAATTAAATGGAAGACCCTTCATAAATCCAAATGCTTATTAGGTTTTCTACAAAAATCTCTTAAATTTCCTATCAAAAATCCCATATAAAATCTTACATTGTAAATATAAATTTCTACATGTGGGCCAAATTCTTATCCAACTAAAATTAACATCCATGGCACTAGGGTTTATTAAAATAATGGAAAGTGTTGCACAGATATTGCACACTGCAGAAATCCTTTTTAGTACTATAATAAAACATAAAATAAAACTGTCTGTACTTCTCTATGTCAAAACCACCCTTGCCGTGCAACACCACTTCTTAAAAAACGAGATCTGACTCTTGTCTCTGTAAAACTATTTTATGAGAAAATAATCTAAAAGTCTGTCCAGAGCTTGTCAGTAGAATAGGATCGCTGATAGCAAGACCACACAGTGAGACACCAAGTCATATTTCGACTCTCATTGGCAGATTCATGGTACAAGCATGGACATATGAAAGGTTTGTAACAAAATTGAATGGAAAACTGTTGTCTTGAGTGGCAAGGAGTGTCACTTAAAGCAGTACCTGAGTTACCAGTGGGGTTTAGCTGTAGGCTTAAGAAAACTTTCCTTTTAATGAACACTCAGGTTTGAAGCGAGGTGACGAGATGAAGCTGTAATGCAAGTTCAGACACGTTGCATAGGCTTGTTCACAGTGATGCTATGTTTCAGTCCTCACCAACAACATTTCCAAAGCAGTTTACAGTTTCTCCTGAGGACTGACCATTTTAACTGGGCCAAGTTCTGTCAAATATGGGAACTCTGGAATCTAAACCGATGCAAACTGGGGAGCATGAATTTTCAAAAATCTGCCAATTCCTTTCTTTTAGAAATATAAAAACTGTGTCTTAAGCTGTAACATTTTCAACTCTCAATTTTCAATATTTAAATATTTAAGAGTTACCAACTGGATTTTCCCATCTGGTTATTTGAGGAAGTCCACACAGAGTTGGTGTGTTTAGTACTACCACTGAGATGAAACATGAAAAGTCTATGCACAACATCTATTGGCAATGTGAAATTTACAGTTAATAAGTTAGGCAGTATAAAGGTTATTTAGAGAGTAATTAAATGTAAGAGTCAATATTTAAGTCCAAGAAAGAGCCTTGAGAGTCTTGATCTTGTTAAACTCCTATCTTAATTACATGATCAAAGACACCAGAAGTATTTTTCTGTGCAATTTTGTAAGTATCATTTTCAAAGTCACTGACTCTTCTTCCACAGGGAGTTTGATTGTTGACTTCAGTTGCTGTAACTTTAGATCAACACTGAGTTATTTTTAAATATCCTCCCTGATACTTTCTCTGAATGGAGACATCTGAATCTTTCAAATTTAACCCATTCCTGTTTTGAAGTCACCACCTTGTTTTGTAATTCCTCTTATGCCTGTTCTCAGCTGAAGTTATTTAAAATGGGAGAGAGAAAAAAAAAATCAAAGTAATTTAATCTTCTTTTCCTTCTCTTGAAAACTACAATCAGCAGCAAATTTTGTAATGCTGTGGTCAGATTTGTATTGCAATGCTTATTGTCTCTGTAAGCCATATCAATCATATATCTCTTGTTCTTTGATTTCCAGTTTGATTATGATAGGGAGAGATAGCATATGAGAGGTGCTACCTTGAGCTTTCATGTTGGTTAGCTGAGGTTTTTTCATTATCGTATATCAGTTTTTTCCCCACAATGGCACCTGTTACTTTGAGAAAACTATTAGGAAAGCTTCTCTCTTCTTAAGAGAGACCTTGTGGCTAAAGAAGCAGCATCCTTCTACCTGATTTTAGTGGTTCAACTGTAAAACCCTGATCTACATAAACAGGATTTGGAAGCACAACAGCAGACACTTTTAAAATGTTTTTAATATGACTTTATTTTTGTAAACACAAAGTTCAGAAGGACTTTTAGCAGTCTAAGTAGTAGGCAGAAATGTAAAAGCTTCAGCAAGTTCAGAAAAATAAAAAAGGATATTAATGGCTGCAATCACCAAGGTACCTTGTTGCAAATTCACATATTTGGAAACAATTCCTGCCATTAGAAGCATTGAGGAGGGTGACATTTCGAGGCTGGATCGTTGGCTGGGATAAAGTAGTATAGCCCTTTTAATTCTAAATATTTGAAATTGTCAGTGCTGAGCATATTGTGCAATCATATCTGTCATATGGAATCTGAAAAAATAACACCACCTAAACACACAAACTGCTTCAGTCTCATCTAACGGAGCAGACAAACCTTATAAACCTGAAATGCTTAGATCTAACAAGAAATTAGATCAATAACGTGCCTTCAGTATGGCTTATCTCTTTTCATTTTAAAGTAAAGCCCACTTCCACCTCCTCCTCCGTGGTACATACAAATGCTGAATATTGAACTTTTCTTGTTCTCCAGTGGTTTTCCTATAATTTCTCTCAGCCAAACTTCTACTCATATTTTTCTGTCATTTCTTATATTTCTCTTTAAGTTACTCGAATAATAAGATGCACCTGTCTCCTATCCTATTAATCAGGCTCCTAGTAAAACAGTTGTAGAAGGACTAAAAACCTGCATATTTCATGTGTTTACCTTGGAATAAGTTCACTTTGATGTTTCCATGAAATTTCCTGTTGTGTTTTTTTTATTTAGGAATTATTTATATGCAAATGGACATTTGCACTTAGTTTATGTTTTTATGAATGGTGAATAACTGCATGAAAATAACGTGGTGCTTAGATACTCTGAGCATTCTTACAGCATGGAATTCTAAGTAAACAAATAGCTGATATATGGCAACTGGTATCCTTGAAAATTAAGGATATTTTTTTGTGTTTCCTAATATATTTAGAGGAGCTATAACCTACAGCACATTGTGCAAATTATCAGCATAGTCTCCTCTTTTTTCTTATTTGTAGCATGCTTTGCTGGTGCTTCATGGGTGTGTGTGGGGGTGAAGGATAATTTGACTGCCCTCTAGCACTCCAGTGTCTGATATTGCACAATCAGGGAATCTGGTGTCACATTAAGGCAATTCTTATAATATAATCAAAGTTCTGATGTTGTACTGTCCTTTAGATGAAACAAACTAATGAAATGTATTGACCCTCCTTGCACACTTCTGAAGCAAAATGACTAAGCGGTATTGAAACTACATGAAATACATTGACATTGATTGTGAAGTCTGCGTTCCCAGAGTCACTTTGGTAGCTGATTAAAGTGTCACATTGACAATATAGCCCCTTTTGAACAGGAAATTAATACCAGCCTGGTGGCAAGGAACATTCTTGCAGGCTCTAGTTTGCACTATCACTGATCCTCAGAAATGAATCAGAGGCTCAGCTATTCCAGTGTGGCATACTGCTTTCGCTGATTATAACAAATATATTGAAATTGCAACCACCACAAGAAAAAAAAAGAAGCCTGTGACATTTTATGTTTATTCTCATGATTCAATATGCTTATTACTGATAGGAATTTCAACAAAGATTTAACATGAACTATGTGTTTTCAGTCAGTTAAAGCTCCATTGAAAGTACGAGCCACATTAACTATGTCTTTCTAATCCATCTATCATTGGTTTGAATGCATAAAAGCCTTTGTTTTACTCTGTGGCTGCTGTATGCACAAGTTGGGGGAATTTCTATAGATTGGGATATACAAGTGTAGAAAAAATGTATGTGTGGATGTGTTTGACAGGCAGAGGGAGAGAAAATTATGTATTCAGTGCATCGTGCAATGCTAAAAAGGAAGGAATGAAGCAGGTGGAGCAGCAATGGAAGCTTAAAGACAGGATCATCTCTGAGATCTCAGGGCCTGTTTCTCCATCCCAAGAGCATCCTTTATAAACAGCCTGATGTAGGAGATATTGAAGGAATGGAAAAGGAGCTGTGGCATGGGAAACAAATATTTATTCATTACTAAGTAAGAATCTAAAAGAGAAAATTATGCAGATGTAGAAAACAGACGGCAGTTCTATCCTGGAAAGATCAAATTCTAGGCCTGTCACCATCTCGCAGCACAGTTCATCCCTTTTTAAATGAAAGGAAGATGCATTTTTGAGCACTGTATTATCCAGCCATTGTTCTCTTTCTTGAAATGAACTTTGCAGCAGAGTTTTAGTGAACAGAGCTATGCTGGTTTATACCAGCTGAGACACTGACTCAACAGGCCGTCATGTCCCCATACACCTATTCCCACTTCTCAGCTCCCTCCAACAGCTGCCTCCCTTCCAGTCACTGCAATCCCCCAAAGCTCTTTGCCTTATAAAATCCTTGCTCTGAGCACAGCAGGTCACATTTTGTTCTTCTAGGTCTTACACTGGCCACTCAATTCACGTCAGGTGAGCCAGCTGCAAGCCAGATTTCCTTCACATCTCTGTGCAGAGTTATGGAGGGGAGCATGACATGGGAAGGAACAGCTCTCCTCTTAGATATGCGGGTGTGATGCTGTTGAATAGATGGGCCAAAGAAAACTGTGAGGTCTGGAGGAGTTAGGAGAGAAAAAGAGGTACTAAAAATTCTTGGCTTGCAGTACAGCAGGGAAGTTTGTTTGGTTCATTAATTACTGAAAAGGTTTGGGGATTTTTCTAGCAGGTATCACAGAAGTGCAAAGCAACAATATGGCCATTAATAATGGCTTTATTGCAAGTTAGAAGAACAGATCGTTCCTGTGTATTTCTTTACGCATGCAGAGCCCAGCCTTGACTCTGTGAGCACAGTGTGTCTGAGCTAGGGCTGGCCAGATAGAACCTCATGGAAAGATGTCTGTCATAAAATGCCTGGCTGCACAAAACAGTAGTTTTCTGGAGATGGTCTGGCCACAGAAACTAGCCAGGTTGTTGCTGGAACCAGAAGTCAAAATCCCGGTGCCCCAGTAGCCCTTGCATCAGGCTCTCAAAGCCAGTGGTGTGTCCAGGGGACCAAAAGCCTTGGGCTTCCCAGGTCCTAGGGCAAGCTCCCCCAGGATTCCCACCTTCACCACTGTCAGCCTGGCCCTGTGGGTCCTCTGGATGCAGGAGCATCTCTGAAGGGTGATTCAGCTGGGAGCGTAGCAGTGCCAGGATCTCCTGGGGGCTTTTAATTCCTCCTCCCTTCAAGGGCAATCTGCTGTTCGGATCACCTGAGAGCTGGTACCCGAAGGATCCATAACTCCCCAGCCATTCCCAGGTCTTTCCCTGGCACAGCATCCCACATCCATAAAGCAGAGCCATCCATCTAGCCTGCATTCAGCCTGGGTGATTTGTGGGAGGGATCGAGAGGGTGGGAAACCCCTTTCTAACTCACCTCTTCTGGAGTCTGTGGCTCCTTGTTCAGGAACATTGTTGTTACTTTCAGCGCTGCTCCTGCTGTTGATCTTGGCCTTTGCTTCTGTGATTTCTGTTCCCCGCTGCACTACTTAGGTGAACAATAAGTTCCATTTCCAGCAGTGGTCGGCCTCCTCTCTTACCCCTTGCCTGCAGGAATTTCTTTTGTTTGGTTTGATATTTTTAGTCACGCTGTGTTGTAATAATAAGAACAAGACCATGGGTATGCTAGATTCCAGCCTTCCTTCAGTTGCCACGGCTTGCCTTCGTGCGTTGTTATTGCTTTGGATGAGCTACTGCTGCTGCTGCTGCGGCCCTACTCCTTGATTTCTGCTTCTTTAATACTGTTCCCTGCCTTACTACAAAGTGAACAGCGGTGCTTGTTCTCTCTCTCTGACATCTTGAATCCACCCACGATCCCATTATTTTCTCTAGCGGCCAAAACCAATGGGGGTGGGCAGGGGGGAGAGGGTAGAAAGGAAAAAAAAAATATAAATAAGAATAAAATCCTTTGTACTTTGGGATATTCTCTGCATTGTCTAAGTGTTTGTGCACTCAGTTGGACATGTAGATGGGGATGTGACCCTAAGCTCTGTATTTATATTGCACCCAGGACATGGTGTGCTGAGAATGGGGGTAATGAGGGGCCCTGAAGGTCAGACTGAGTTGAAATCTCTGGTCTATAAGAAATTATTTCCTGTTGTTGTCTTAAAAATTGAATGAAACTGTGCTGGTGAGGCCAAATCATAGATATGCTCATGAGAACCATGTAGAAGCGGAGACAAGTTCTAGGAAAAAAAATAAACCAACCGCATCCCACTCTGCTTGTCACCCTACAGCCACTGAAGTGCTTACAGGGGCATAGACTTGGTAGCCAGGGATTTATCCAGGCTTTCCTAAAAGCTTAGGTGGAACTCTGGTATCTCATGGGAATTTGAAACTGCTTTGAACCCTCAGTTCTTTTGTAACTGCTCATTTCGTGCTATTGATAAAACTAATTTATTAACTTTTATAACATACCCTTTCATTCCTAATTCTTTCTTCTTTTTCTATACTTTCCTTCCTTGCTTCAGTCTGACTGAAGGGAACGAGTAATGAATATATGAACACTCCACATCTAACAAAGTTCCCCCAAAGTGCTGCTTTTCAAAATTTTCCTCTCTGTGATTTTAAATAACAAAAACGAAAAGGCCACCTGGTTCCTGACTCAGAGTAGGGACGCTGCAATGTACTTTGTCTTCCTAAATTTTAGGTTGAAAATGGTTATTTTTATCACATGAGGAGTTTCTCCTTTTAAAATACATCTTCTGAACTAATGAAGCACTTGGAATACTTCAGTGGAAGGGAACCGGTAAACAAAACGTGTCTGACCTACTATCCCTTTCATAGGATTTACAGTGTGCAATCTGGATCACATCCTCCTGCCCTTCTCCACAAGCTGATCTTTCATATGTTATTTTAAAAATAGAGAATTGGTTACTCTTTTATTTGCAAACAAGTAGAACAATCCATATGCATATACATATATAAAATAGCTATGTTTCTCTCTCTCTATGTACGTGTGAGTACCTGTATATACACGTTTATATAGAACAAGGAACTGCTATCTGATTTTTTCCAGCTGCGGTTAGTCATTCACCTTACAGTACAAAGCCCTTCCCTTTATATGTAGGTGCAGGCTCCTGTAAGTCTTTTGGCTCTGTTTTTATGATGGTTAGCACAAAAGGGTAGCTATTTCATCGGTGTAATTCTTCACCTTTTGCACTAAGGGAGCTTCCTTGGAGAAGACTATAACATTTTACTGATTGCTCTTGTAAGCAATCCAAAAATCAAGGAATCTTATGTAGTTTTCTTTAATGCAGTCTGGATGATGAATTTACATCTATATATCAGAAACACTGTCTTCTGCCCTACATTACTAATGTCAGAAAATTGCCACTATATAATTCATCAAAGTATTTCTATAGACTCACCCTTTATTATCTCTTCTCTTGCAAACGGCATAATTTGCCTTCATTCTATGTCAATGAGAGGAACTTTAATCTTGGATACTGCTGTATAAGATGCTGTACACATTAAAAGAATGGTGAGGTAAGGAGGAGGATGGGCCTGGATAAAAATATAGATTAGGAGCTATTTATTAGCAACTGCAAACAGAGCAACAAACTGCTTTTTAATAGGAGCTTGAAAATTTTGCTTGAAACAGTCAAATAATGCAAGCCTTTTTGCACTGTAACTGTTTTAATCAACATTATTTCCTAGAGTTTCTTTTACACTAAAGACTATATGCTGAATACTAAGTTATACTGCTTTAGAAATGTGCAGAGCCATAAAGCGAATTGAGCTGCGAGAAAGTCTCAGTATCTCATAGTCATATTGTACCTTTCACCCTAGAATATCCTAAAGTACTTTTCATACGTAAAAAACTGATATGTAATTGCACCTGCTTCAGATATAAAATGCAGCAGTTGTTTAATGGTGCACAGAAATCCTAGGCAAGGGTACGGGGCCAGAAATTGAAGAATACAATATCCAGCTGAAAATCCAGGTGGGATTTAGGATGGTAGGATGTAATTGCTTCAATTAGAAATTTGTGAGAATAATATATTTAATAGGTGCAATTCCTGGCCCTGTTGGAGTCAATGAGAACATCGCTGTTGATTACAAATGAGGTTGGAATTCTTCTCGTATCTCCACCTTTATAAAAAGTTTAATGAAATACTCCAGTCAGAATTGTTTGCAGGACCTTGATTTTTTTTTCATCTCCTCCAGAACAATCGGTTTGATCCTCAGTCCAGCATTATAGCTATGAAATCTTGTTAAGCACCTGTTTTACACCCGTAAAACTGAGAGGAGAATTGGATCCAGCATCTCCTGTGGCCTTTCCCACCAGCGTGGGATATTGGTTCATTCCAGCCCAGATAGAAATGTCAGCTGCAGAATCAGCCTGACGCACACAGCTGTTCCATGGAGGTTTCCAGTAAAAAAGTAATTTCCCATACAAGTACCCAGGCTGATAGCTCCTATGCTGCACTGATCCTGTCAGATCTCACATGGCAAGGTTTTATGACCGTAGGCCATGTTTTAAAATATCAAATGTTTCTTTTCAGTAACTGTAGAATGTTAATAGGCAGTGGGGAGGAGAGGACTGTGATTGCATAGGCACACAGGAAATATAAGCTGTGAAGCTTAATATATTTCTGTGGTGAATAAGGAAAATATTTTATTCTATCCATTCACCTCTTCTTTCTCCTTCCCTTCCTCCTCCTTTCCCCTCAGCTCTTCTTTCAGTATCACAAAGGTTTAATGCTAATCTTAATGAAAATCTTCTATTGATTTGCTTTAGATACTGAGCTGTGTAATGCGAACACCAATCTGTGAGCTGTTTGCTTCCCTTTAGCCATGCATCCAAAAGTGAAAATAAAAACAGAGAGGTTCAAAAGGATATGCCAAAATCTCCCACTCCACCAAGAAGGCACGTGCTCTCACTGCCTCACATATGGACTTTGCCATGTTGTTAGTCTATTGAAGCTTTGTGGTTTCTGAGCCAAGCCCTCTGAAACTGAGGTGCCCATCCAGCCCAGAGTGTGGACAGAGAGTCTATGGGTGTCTGTGCCTGTTGCTGTAGACATGTCCTGAGCACATCTGAGATGGTGCAATGGAGGCTTGAGCCTTCCTGAATGAGTAGCTACGGATCCCCTCACTTTGGGGATTTGCTTGCCTAAAATCAATTGGGCATAGTGGCTCAGTGTCACGTCCAGATCTTGTTGTGCAGTGTTATCTGTGAGTGCAGCAGGTGTATGTGAAGTCCATTTTTCATACATGGTATCTGCCCTGGGGATGGGATTTCCATGCACATAAAAAGTCTGAAAATTTCTGTAAGGAGGCTCTGGCTAGAGAAAGCCAAAATTCTTTGATTGTGCTCTCCCTTTGCAACACTGCAATGGAGTGAGATTGTACCAGAGAAACTGCTGTGGCTTTCCATGCATGCCATACAAATGCGCCAAACAATACCTCTAAAGTGATCCAGCAATATCCCATCCAGATACTCTGGGGAGAGTTTCATACCCTCATAATACATGAGCAGAGCTAGAGGCTTTCAGCACTTGTACTGAAAGAAGAAACTGAAGAGCACAGGAGCTGTTAGTCATCAAGAGATCAGCTCTTCCCAGTTCCAACTGGATGCCGTATGCTCAGGTCTTACCCCATGACACGAGTCAACCCCTGTGCTGGGGCACAGCTCCAAAACCCTGACACAGTGTGAGGGAAAATACATTACCTTTCTTCCCCTCTAAGATAAACACAAAAATTTTTAAAGGTGTTTTACTTGAAAGCTGCTACCTATTTTTTCTCATTTCATGCCCCAGCTTGCTTCTAGGTTGTTGCTGTGATTTTTCTTTTCTTTTCCTTTTTCTTTTTTTTTAACTTGTAACACATGGACTCTTTCAAAAACTCCAAGTATTTGAGATAAAACTGCTCTCAGCCTACGGCACAAAATGTAGGGCTACATGAAAGTAAAAAAGGATGAGAGCTTTTCAATCAATTTGATGAAAAATTTAAGTTAATTAAAAGAATGCTCAATTTTTCCCTAGAAGGCGACACTGATCTTTATTATTAATGCATACCAGTGTTTCATAACTGTGCATAATAATGGCCTGTAACATCAGGCACAGCTTCATCCCCAGCTTAATTTGTTACAAAATCTTTTTCGGTGTTCTTAAAGCATGCCCTTTGCCGTTGTATCCCTGATGCTCTTGGGCTAATTCCCAGCTCCTAAAGGATGTCTTATTTTATGCTCACACCTGAGAATTAATTTATCAGATTGTTTTTTTAGTTTAAAGCTTTTTTTAAAAAATAATTAAAAAAAATTAAAAGGCATGTAGAGATCCTTCACTGCTTGGCTTTCATACTACTTTTTAGTATTCATATTTGATTAGTAGAAATAGCAGTAGAGGAGCAGATATTCTTACAGGCTGGTGATACAGTGTAAGAAAAAAGGAACAGAAACTGATCTTTGGGTGATAGACACCTAATGTTTCATTTTCTTCCATGTACGTAAATGAAGAAAGCACAGTCTTCCCAAGAAGACAGAGGATGGATATATTGAAGCAGTAACTTGGAAAAAAACACAGCTAAGTATGCCTCTGTTGCTGTTCTTTTTCACAGTTCATTTGTTAACTCAAGTTGGTAAAGATTTATGTTTTAGAATTGACTGCTAAGGTCCAGTTCCTGCTCTCCACTGATATCTCTGCTTGCAAGGAATAAAAGCCCTCCCACCTTGACTCAACTTCACCCTTTTTTCATCAAACCCTAGACACTTCCCTGAAGGACCTAACTAAGGAGCCACCGGGCAGCCTAGAGCTCTCAAGATTACTCGAGGTAGATGGCTTTGCAGAGTGTAGCTTGGATTTTACATAATGGCTGAATAGCCATTGTGTTTAGGGAGTTTAAGGTGATAAAACTTCCCGGTTAAGGACCTTATTTAATTCCCTACTGTAGGAGGAAGGAAATTATAGCAAGCTATAAATCTGGATTTGTCTAGGCATGATATGCAAGTATAGCTTTGTACTGTGGGAAAACAGATGAGTGGTAGATTTAGCAGGCAGGTAGAAGACAATCAAGTCTGTAGCTGTTATTGGACATTCAGTACATTGTATAACAGGGAAGAACTGGGACCACCTTGCAAGCCCGTAATTATCACAGCTGTATCTGTCTCTATGGATGTGCAGGGTTACTTGCTTCTGGGAAGCCACTACCTTGTCCTGATTCCTGTGCTACACTTCCAGTGTGCTGGCTGCAGGCATTGACAAGTGATAATGGCCAGGTAAATGATCAGTGGTGACTTGTGAACCCCTGTCTAATTTGTCTGTCTATATCTCTTAGAAGAGCAACCATCATCTCTGCACCTATTAGCCGGGTTGAAATCTCCAGAAGTTCATGTTAGGTAGTCTTGTTCTTCCTCAACCCCTTTCCCTTGTTTCTTCCAAATGCTTTTATACACTTAAACTGCCACCTGAGAGAAATTATACTGTAAGTCCTTGAAAACAGGCACTGTTCTGTATAATTCTAGGTTTGATCATAGTGTAATGAGGGTTCTGTTCTGGCCAGGGCTTTTGGGAAGTGGTATAACACATCCATTCTCTCTTCTGCTTCAGTACTACAGAAGCATGTCAAAGCCCCAGAGGTTGGTACTCCCCATGCTGCCCCAGGAGTAGGTGCAGGGGAAGGACCAGTCCCCAACCCAAGTAGCTTACATGTTAAGTAGACAGGAGGCACAGAAGTTTGCCATCAGTACTAACCAGGGATTTAAAAGGAAATCCTCTGGATGTAAAAAGGAGGAATCTTTTAACTTTTGAACCATGATTTCAAGCACCAAACTGAAGGCCGTTTTCTTTCTTTTCTTTTTATTTTCCTTTTACTTCTAACCTATAAATGGTAATAAATATAGAGAAGGGTAAACAGAGTATTTCTTTTCCCCTATAATAATTATGAAACAGATGCACAGGCCCTCAGTGAGGAAGAAGATGAAAGGAAGGAGAGTATGAGTAAAAGTAAATTCTAGGTTACATAACATTTATCAAGCTGATGGAAAAAGCCAAGCTGGGAGTTGAAAGCAAGATTTAATGACAAGAAACAGTGATTAAAAAGTTCATAGCAGTTGAGCTTTATGGTAAGGCTTGTAATCAAGAGTCCCCTGACCAACTCTCTCATTGTTACTGGCTCCACATCAGTACACCCAGGGCCCTGGCCTGACCCTTGCTTGCTGTTTCAGCAGAACCCAGGAGCTCTGGTGGATCCATGGTAGTGTCAAGAGGAATTCCTACCCTTTGCAAGCTCCATCCACCACGTGGGTTATTTCATGCTTCTCCCCAAGGAGCAAAATGGTGCTGCACAGTGAGGATTAGCAGGACAGGCTTGCATCTAGAACTAGTTGAAATACCCATTTACTTCAACTGAAGCTTGTGTTGGAAATGTGCCAATTTATGAAAAAAAATTACTCTGTTCCAGGGTAGACTTTCTGGTTCGGTCAGAGGCTCAAGTTTAACAGTCTTCTCCATCCCTAATGATGCTCTGACCCCAAGTGGGTAGTTATTCTGGGGAAGGCTTCCTCAATCTGTTCTGTAGAGCTTTCTACTTTGCATAAATAATTGAGCATTCATTAGAGCAAGGTCTTGAGCCTGGGTTTCCCACAGCTGAGGTGAGTGCCCTGACCACCACACTATTGATTTTCCTATCCCAACTGATCAATATTTCATTGATCTCATTGATGCTAATTGGCATAGGGGGTGCCCACGGGATGCCCAGTAAGAGCAGGAGACATATAACGCCTATGAAAATGCATCTCTGCATTATCCAGTGGCAACAGCAAACACTGCTCTGTAAGACGTCTAATGTGCCTGGCATAGCTTCAGATATCTAATCTTGTGTATGATCAAACAACCTCTCTTCAGCTGTTCCATTGGAAATGGCATTGTCATTCGACATGATAAGCAATAATTGTGTATCTTCAGTAAAGACAACATTTCTGCCTAATCATGAAAAGCACAGTTGAGCTACAGTCTGAACTGACTCAATTTATGTAACAAGATTCTGCTGTGTTTGCCCAAATTGGCATAGTTCCTCTCCAAGGGACTGAAAAATGACGGGAAATCCAGCATGAAGCCTGTTGTTATAGGAAGTGTAGGGAGTAGCACAAGTTTATTATTGTCAGCCTTCAAGTGTGCCTTTAGGTGGTCACCACATCCTGAGATGCTGCTGATAGAACTAGATGACATATTTCTGAAGGCCTGCCAAAAGATTCAAGCAGACAATATTGAGGACTCTTATTCTGCTTTTCTTAGCAGTTTACTATTTCCCTTCAGAATGAATATGCAATTATGCTGCTGTGAAGAAACCCACAGTGTAATGAGGGACACTGAAAAAGATTAGCCAAGGCAGATAATGTCTTGTAAAGACTATCTCTTTGGCATCTTTGATACCAATTATACCATGACATCTCAAAAGGAAATCACCTGTCTTAGCTGAGGCACGTTATCCAAGAATATCTAACAAGTATTTTTTTTGTTCATTGTGCAATGAGCATATGCAGTGATATAATAATCATTTCCCTGGTATAGCAGGAAAAAAATTAAGTAAAATTAGCTTCTCAACATGAAACCATTATGAGCTGTAATTTATTTCAGAAAGTGGAAAGTGTTAGGAAGAAAAGGGAAAAAAAAAACCCAACCACAAACCCTTTGCTGATAATTTGTTATGTTCTGGACCCAGTAAATGACCTTATACATATGGACTTAAGTATACTCAGCGGGTACAATATATCTAAAATGACATAGAGGATTGAGCCTAATTGATATCATTAGAGCCCTGGTCCTTTTACACTTGGCCTTTGAGATGTTGGTGTTACCAAGAAAGCTGCTTTTGATTTATTTTGCTTTTCTTCTTCATCCTTTTGCTCTCTCTCTCTTTCTCTCTCTCATTTCACCCCCCTCCTTCTCTCAAGTTCTGCTCAAAGGCCAGACCTGTGGAGGTTAGGAACTCGTGATCCTATCCAAGGGCTGCAATGCTGGAGCTTGCAAATTTGTTTCTAAAGTGGTAATTTCTAACAAGAGGCACTTGGTATGTTTGACCAGCCTGCTGTTTAGGAAAAAAAAAAAAAAATGAAGAGGGGCAAAAAGGAAAAATAATGCAATTTTATGGATAAAATACCATGACTGTTTAGGTGACTCTCTTAGAGACTTAACAGCTTCTTTATCTTGAAGGGGATGTTCTTTTCCAACCTGTAGCAGAAACCTCAAAGCTCTCAAATGAACTTATACAGTATCCCATACATTAGGTTCAGGTAAAACATTCTCTCCTGCTGTACTGAATTTCAGCCTGATTTTCCCTTATGAATTACTTGAGCTATGTAGTTTAACAGAATGCAGAGTGAACGCAAACCTAACAATCTTAGTTTGATAATGAATTATCCCTTCCCTTACCCCCAGCTGAAAATATCTAGTTAATAATTGACTTGGTTAATTACAATTACAGGTTTGATGTTGATTTAAATATTCTGCATCTGTCACAAAAGCCCGAAGATCAGGAATCCAGGAGGGTCCCAGCAATGCCCAAAGAAGGAAAGTGTACTCAGCATAGTATAGATTGGTATGGATTTCAAATCTTTGTCTTCATTTTTAACCAATGAATTGTATTTTTAAAAAGCCATACACTCTTCCCTTAAAAACTTTGCAGTAAATATGACACAATTAATTCAATCTTTCATGTTTTACAGACACTCTTTCTTATGCAGACCCTTAAAGTTGTAACTGACTTTGTATAACCTCTTCTTTACAAAAATATACAAACCATGTCTATGCATTTAGCATTTTTCAGGAATGTTTATGTACAATAATAATATAGTACAGGAGAGAAGAGTGATGGTCTTGTGCCTAGAAAGCTAGGAAGGCTCAGAACTTTGAAAATTGGAATATATTCTTCATTAATCAACACTTGCACATCTGTGCCAAAATCTATGAATGGTATTTTGGCCCTAAAGTAGATTGAATGCAACAGCTACACTTCCAGGAACAGTGGACTACTAATTGTATTAGTAATTATATAACGGAGTGGTTCTCTGCAAAAAGAGTAACTGTTTCAATAACCTTCTATTTGTTCATTTACAGAGAATCTGTGTTTCAAAATGGCCCAGGCAAAGTTGGCTGTTTAGCTGTAGCATATCTGGGTTTTTCCCACACTGATAAAATGTGGGTTCAGCTGAGATTCAGTTAAAACACATCATCAGGTATTCATAGGAAAGGAATGAGATCTACCATTTGAATGGACCCTTAGTAAAGAAGAGAAAAGAAAGCACATGTTGGACTTGGTAAAAATAAATCTGTCCACTTAGAAGCCCCTTTTACCTGCATTTCAACTGAGTTAGCTTGGACCTGATCCAATGGTCTCTTAAGTCAGTGGATCCTGAGTTAGACCATTACTTCAACTCAATAGAGAAAGGCACAGGTTCCAGACTACTCAAGGACAGCAGTTCCCTTTCTTTGCTGATTGGGCTGAAAATCACAATCAAAGAAAGCTTGTGTGTTTTGTGATCTCATTATAGTGAGTAACTGGCTCTCCTTGAGAAGCAGTTGCTGCAGGGTAATGGTGACCTCGCATCCTTGGGCCAGCATCCCCAGTTGCTGATGACAATCAGAGTCGTAGACACCTTAATGCAAGCATTCCACCAAGTCAGCAGGTATTAATGCAAACACTGGGGCTGGAAGGACTGTATAATGGTCTGAGCATAGTTTCTGTAAAGGGGAGAATTATTAGAAGGGGAGAAGGGAGGAGAGAGAAAGAAAAGATTTTAATTGAAAACATGCAATCAAAAATAAAACCCTGCCCTACGTCCTTTTTTCATCTGCTAATTGAAAATGGGAGACTTGTGAACCCAAAGTGCTTATACACTCATCCATTGCCTCCTCACTGCCATCCTCAGACAGGCAGAATGTTATGGCACACACAGTGAACGGGGAGCAAAAGGGCAGAACAATTAAAAGGAGAAATGCAAAGTACAGTTCTTGAAATGTCATGCACGTTAGCAGCACAAAATGCCACTTGGATTCATCATATTTCCTGCATCTATCTTTTCCTTTCTTCCTTTATTTTTTATTTTGGTCTTTTCTTACTTTTCCCATCGATGCACATCAGGAAAGCAACCGTGGCAGCAGGGCAGGCACAACTGTAAGCACGACATCCCGGAGTCTGTTCTTTTGTTGCATTTACCCCACTATCATCTCACTTCCCAAACGTCTGCTTCCCTCGCCACCCCCACAACGTCTAACTCAGTAAAATCACCCTGCACCATTAACAACCATTACCAGCTAGCGCGTTTTTACGGTCAGGGAGCATTCTTGCTTAGGCCTCCCTCTGGGCTCAGATCACATAACTATAAATTTACCCTTGAGCCTCTCAATCCTGGCTTTTCTGCTACATCCTCGGGCCTTCCTTTCTCCTGCACTTTTTCCCTGCTTTTCTCTTGTTGGCATATGCACCTTGACCCAAACAACCTTGCGCAGATGCGAGATACTAAAAGTTCACCAGCTGTGATCAACAGTAAATAAATCTTGATGCCAGTATTAAGTTACAGCAATTTTATCCTCTCTCTTCCCTTCCCCACCCCTTCATCGACAGGAAGAGAATATGAACTTGGCATTTGCTCGCTGAAAGCAGATGGATGAGGTAGGTCAGCATTAGGTGTAACCCTAGCACTGTTTCTTTGGGTTTCCTGAAGGATGGAGCTAAAAGAATTCTCCTGGTGGGTCAAAGGCCACATTAGTCATTTGCTTAAAGAAGAACTGTGCAGAATTAATCAAAATGAAACACAGGTTTTCATGTCTCTCTCTTATTCAGAATCTCTCGGTCCTTTTTTCCATTCCTCTTAGAGGAAGCAATATATTTTATCCTTTTACACCTTGTCCTGCAGAGGTTTTGTTCGGAGTGGTGTCACAGGCCTTCCCCTTCTGTGTAGAAAACCATTTTAATCAGGATAAAGCCTCCATGTGATACTTGTAAAGGTCATCTGAAGCTGGTGTGTTAGTACCAGTGCAACCATAAAAAAAGAGACTCAACCCTTCATGAAGAAGTTTTGAGTTGAAAAGAATGATTCTATTCACTGCATTTTTTCAACTTAAAAGGAAAGTTAAAAGAGCAGCTCTAACACTCAGAAGCAAAAAACTTTACATATTTTGTTTCACTATAACCTGAGGAGAGCAAACTATTCAGGGAGAAAGTCTTTCATTCTTGTTTCAAGAGCTATACCCCGAAACTGATTAAGAGCCTGACCTTACCATAAAACAGGTCACAGTAATATTTTTAGGGGTTTCTTCTTTTTTTTTTTTTTTTGTGAGGTTGTTATCTTGGTCAGGGAGGTACCAGGGTATTTATGGTTTACAGTTTAAATCATCTCACAAAGGAAAAAGTTTCTTTGGACTGAAAGCTTTTGGCAGCAAACTTTCACCTGCTATGTGAACTGTTCCCACAATTTGACACAGCTTGCCTATAAAAGCTTAAAATAGCACATTGGGATTTTGGTTTCTCTTGATATTTTTTCCCCCTCCTTTTCTTCTCCTATTTTTTTTTCTCAGATGCTGGAACTTCCTATTCATGATTCCTGAAAACACGTTAATAATTTAGTTGGGATCTGTGAGATTGGCGTAGAGGAGAGGACAAAATGTCATTAGTCTGCAAGAACTTCCAGGTACCTTAGCTGCTTCCCCAGCCAGTCTGAAACACTGTGGCAAAGTCATCACTGGCTTTCTAGAAACCGGTTTCTCCTTGTTAATTCAGCTCTAACCCAGTTGAATTTCTACTGTCCTGCAAAATAATCCAGTTTATTCAAATGCATTTATAAAGCAAACAGCAAAACCACCCACTGTCAGTTGCTCACACATTGGCATATGCACGCACAGACACCTTCAGCAGCCCATATAGCACTGACAGTATGCACAGCTGTTATATTTTACGCTATTTGATGCTCAATAATTAGCGCCTGTTAAAGAAAAAAAGAGAGATGCCACACTACCTTGCAACAAATAGCAGGAATCAGTATGTCCAATTTATCAAGACCTACTGCTGAAAGGAAGATTCCTGTTATAATTTCATATGATGTTGCTGTCACTATTACACTTGTCAGCACTATGATATCAACAAAAGACTTCTAGTACATCTAACAGGGAATGCCTCTGCTCCAAATTCACTGAAGGGAGACAAGAAAACCACACAGATGCTTGGTATTGTCTTAATTTAATTGGGATGTTTTTTGCTGCTGTTGGGAATTTTTTTTTTTTTTTTTTTTTTTGTAAAAGAAACAGACTGGGGATTGAACTCTGCAATCACTTTCTGAACTGCCAAAGTTTTGTCTAAAGAAAACCATTTAAAATGCAGGAAATCTGCATACTCAGTTATGTCCCTAGTGATGTCCAAGGAGTAACCAGCCCAATTGCAGACTGGTTCTGTAGGTGGTGTAAACTGTCTTGTAACTCTTGTGATTAAGATATTTCTATCAACAAAAAGAGGGATGTTGCATAGAAGCCATCCATGTTAACTTCCTGCCAGGCTTCAAGATAACCCAACGGTATGTGTTAGAGGAATGTCCCATTGTGTATTGTATTTTAATTTTCTGCAGCTTACAGGGGAGAGCATGGCAGGCAAAGTATGCTAGAGAGTAGTCATGACTAGCAGGGGTCCTCAGCCAGGTTGCAAGAACATAAAGAGACATTAGGATGTCCTCTGCACCAACTGGTGGTTCCTCAGCCTCAGAGACACCCTCATGAGGGCGTCATGTAGACTTAGGCGTAAAGCAGCCTTTTACCAATAGACCCATGTGAAGCTTCTAGAACAGAGGAAAGGATCCAATCTGTGGTGTATCCAGAGACCAATAAATAAATACGTGCACACTGGATTATGAAAACCAGAAATGAGATCCTGACCGTGTGTCTGTTAAGAACATCATCTGTGGACAGGCTAGATTTTATGTGTGCGCATTCCTTGCAGACAAATGAGACTCTTGTATGCCTGAATTCTGTTGGATGAGTCTGATGGAAAACAGACATGTTTTTATTAACATGCACTATCTGTGTTGAAGCCCCATGGATTCAGTGTCAATTAGATGTATTTAGGTCTCTCTAGCAGCTAAATCTGCCTTCCTGGGTTTCTCTGTTGCTTTGATTCCCTTATTTCTCACCTTCGCTGTTGTATTGTACTTGCATGTGTAGAGATGCTGTCGGTCACTGAAGCAGAAATCATTTTTCAGTGGCAACCTAAAGGTTTAGTGCTCTGGTTCAGCAACTTTAACTTGCATTGGAGCAATGCTGTTCAGCTTGATATTTGCAAATTGCTTTAACTCTCATTGCCAATCGTAAACTTTCAAAAATTATGAGATGGGCTTGGAAATCATGAGTCGTCTTTTAAAGCAATTAGTTTCATAAGTTCTGGCACTAAAGAAACACTTAGTTCCTTATGATTTGTTTTTCATAATTGACTGCCAGTTTCAACAGATTTTCCTGTAGCTGCAGTTTCTTTGGTGGATGCTCTTGTGCCTAATACTGTGTGTCCCCATGCTCGTGCTTTTCCCTTAGGCCACCGATAGACAGAACATATACAGTCACTTCCACACAGCCACCTGTTTTCACAAGGCTTGTTTGAACATCATTATTTTTGTCAAGTATATCCTCTTCTTTCCTCAGCATAAACACCTTCTGATCACATACATTTTCTCTTCATAAAGATTAACAGATGTCATAGTTGGTTTTTTGCCCTGTGGATTCTGACTCTTACATTTAGACTCGACTGATGTTTGCAGTCACCTTTGTAGCTGCAAGGACTAGAAAAGTAGGTTTCGGTCTTTCAAAGTCAACCTGGAAATTCAATGATTCTCTGACTTGAGGTGTTAATGGAGTTAAATCTAGTTGGTAGCCCGTCACCAGTGGTGTTCCTCAGGGCTCTGTGCTGGGCCCAGTTCTCTTTAATATCTTTACTAATGACCTGAAAAGGGGATCAAGTGTAGCCTCAGTAAGTTCGCAGATGACACTAAGTTAGATGGGAGAGTTGACCTGCTGGAGGCTAGAAAGGATAAACTGGATTGATGGGCCAAGGCCAGTGGCTTGAGGTTCAATAAAGCCAAGTGCTAAGGTCTTGCATTTGGGTCATAATAACCCCAAGCAGTGTTACAGGCTTGGGGAAGAGTGTCTGGAAAGCTGCCTGACAGAGAAGGACCTGGAAGTGTTGGCAGCCTGCTGAACATGAGCCAGCAGTGTGCCCAGGTGGCCAAGAAGGCCAACAGCATCCTGACCTGTATCAAGAACAGTGTGTGTGTAGCACTAGGGAAGTCATTGTCCCCCTGTACTCAGCACTGGTGAGGTCCTACCTCAGGTCCTATGTTCAACTTTGGGCCCCTCGCTACAGAAATGTAGCTGGAGTGTGCCCAAATAAGGGTGATGAGGCTGGAGAGGGAGACTGGAGAATAAATGTTATGAGGAGTGGCTGAGGGAACTAGGGCTCTTTAGTCTGGAGAAGAGGAGGTTGAGGGGAGATCTAATCACTCTAATACCTAAAAGGAGGTTGTGTAGAGGTGGGGACTGACCTCTTCTTCCTAGTAACAAGTGACAGAACAAGAGGAAATGACATCAAGTTGTGCCAGGGAGGTTTAGATTGGATATTCGGAAAAACTTCTTCACAGAGCGGGTTGCCCAGGGAGGTGGTGCAGTCTCCATCCCTGGATGCAGTGCTGAGGGACATGGTTTAGAAGGGGATGGCAGGTTAGGGTGATAGTTGGACTTGATGATCTAAAGAGTCCCATCCAACCAAGACAATTCTATGATTCTATGCGTAGAAGACTTCAGCATTTTTAAGAAAATCCCGAACAGAGTGATAATATTTGTAAGCCTGCAGTTCTGAGCTCCGTGTAGGCATGTGATTCACCATCCAAAATTGATGTGATTCCCTGGTACTGCTGCTTAAATCAGTGCTGTTTTGTTGTCAGGAGGCAGACTCCTCTTTCCATGTGGGGTTATTCATACACTATTGAGTATTTCTTTCCCTGATAAAGGAATAGTATTATCTTTATGCTTAGGAAACAGAGCAGGATACTGGTCACTACATGGATTTCTGAACTGCCTTTTTAGCATACTTGCCAATGTCTAGTGGTTAACTAAGGTTTTATATTTGTGCACTACGTTTCATGTACATTTTGTGGTGGCAGCAGCTAGCACTTTCCTCAAGCAAATGTTACAGATGGCACTTTTTATGCTTGGAGTGGAGTAAGAGATGTAGTCACCCCCTTGGCTAGCACACAGTGTTCCCTTGAAGCCGTGGAGCGCAACACAGTATGAATGGAGAGAAGCACATTATCCTCTTGTTGTTTGTCTCATGAAGAAGTGATGCTTCCTCCTGTCTTGCACTGCACGACTCATGGTTTGGTGATCTAAGGCAGAAGTTAGTCTGTGTTGCTTGAAATATAGCCTGCCTGTCATATTTAACATGTGAATATCATACCTAAATTGACCCTGGATATATGAATCACTGAGTCAATACTTTTGTGATTTACGCTGGCAAACGTTGCATCTAGCTTTCCTAGGGACCTCTTCATCCTGGCCAGGGGACTTTTGTTTCCACTCCTGACATGCTTCAGCACTAAGACACTATGGTGTTTTTTGAGACCTGTTATGTTTCCTACCTGCTTAGAGATTTTATATTCACAGAATATTCCTTAATGCCGTGTTCACATCGTTTAAAAATCTCACTGTTAATTCATGCAGCAGAGCAGTTGCAACTCTTCCTTTCTGTGCAGGGTGAAATTTGGCCTTGAACCTGCTAAATGTGCTAACACTTAGGTAGTCTGTAAATCTCCAAGGAGAGAGCTCACCCAAAGGAAACGAAAGGCCTTGGAGTTTCCATTAATTTTTTCCTCCACTTACCTCAGAAAGCAGCCTGCCCACGAAATTAAGGATCAGGTCATTCTCTCTCAATTCATCATACATGTTTTTCCATCTCAACATCACAATTGAATATATATATTTGTGTGTGTGTGTATATATATATCTACACATATAAAAGTAACAAAATACGTCTGACAATTATAATTGAGTCAGAAGATGTTAGCAGTCAATAGTTAAGAATTATATTTTTAAGCAACCATCCGTCACTCCAATGATTTCAGCATTTAAAACAATAATCAATGAATTCTAAACATCTAAGTACTGTTGTTGAGCATATGACTGTGCAATGACCTATTTGCAAAGCCGCATTAAGAGAAATATATGAGCAGTGTATTCCTTAGGGAATGGCAATACAATAAATGTGGTTATTTGTATAAAAGCTAATCCTCCCAAGGAGTTGTGTCAATTAAGTACAATTCAGGGTAATAAAGAAAATATAGTGTTATCTGGGCCATATATTACTATCCCCTGATTAAAAAGATTGCAGCGAGGTCAGTATTTTTAGTACTTGTTACTTACTGCTAAAGTGCTCCCTGAATTCTGCTGGCTGTGGCTATGTATGTGTGTGCCTCTTTTTCCTTTTTCGGTGGCCTGTAGTGGCCTTGGAATGCAAAAATAAAATTAAAAAAAGAAAAAAGTGAAAAGAATCAATAATCCCACTTCTTTAAATACCAAAGTGAATTTAGTGTGTGTGAATAGTGCCAGATTGACAGCCTGGAGAGCTAAGGGCCTACTGTTACCAGCCATGTGTAGCCAAGAGCTGTGCAAGCCTCTCCCAGATTGCTTTGCTGTATTACCACAGCTTTGACCTTGCTGGGGACTGTCTTCCCTCTCCATAACTGAACCTTTCACTTCTTTTCTGAGGCTACCAGCAAATTAGTTCCAGTTGCAGTGGCAGTACTTTACTGGGGAGGAGAAGCACAGCTTGGTTTTCATTTTAAGGTGGACCATTTCCAATAGGAAATGGATATTTTAATTTGTTTCTCCGTGTTGTAGTAGTGAGTTGCTTACTTTTAATAGCATAGTGGGAAAAACCCCACACCAACAAGAGGGACCAGTTTCTCATGGTTCAAACTACACATCTTTTTTTCAGGAGTAAGCAAGGGTTGAATATGCTTCTCAGATTATACATAGCCCTCTGATGAATGATTAGATGTATTAGTGTCAGTTGAAGCTTAATCCCTTTGATGAGACAGACCTCTGAAGACAAAGATACAGATAAGTGAATCTTACAGTTCTCAGTCATGTAACAGAACAGTTCTCTCTCTCTCTCTCCAGACCCAAGATCCTCCTAGCAAACATTTCCCCACTTGGTGTTGCAGTTCCCCCGCAGCCCAGTGTCACACTTTAGACTGCCAGGGAAGTCTTTGTGAATGTCAAGTTCTTCAGATACTGCTGTTTGAGAGGTAGCAACAAACACAAGTACTTTATTTAGGGTGGATTTTGCCCTGAAATCAAGATGTTCGTAAATTGCACAAGGGCTTTTCATTCTAAACATCTGGAAGTCTGTAAAACACGAACCAGCCCTCAACAATAACCTGAAAATCTTGGGCTTGTTCAAGTTCTGCCAGTGTATACCTTCCTCCTTACCTCTAGTCTTAAATACTGAATAGTACCTGGTGGTTGGGAAGACCTGCATTATGAACCTGGTTATGCTGATACAACAGATATTTTACCTACATAGAGATCCATGTCAGGAAAAGCATAGGGGTTAATTGTGAGCACATGCTTAAAGCCTATTGAATTCAAACAGATATCTAAATGCAGATGTCAGGGATATGTTTATGGGTGTTGTTGAATAAAGGCCTTAAATGCCTTAACAATTTGCCACTTGACGTTGCTAGCCAATATGTTGCACCTTGACTCTATTAAAAGTAACAATGAAATAGTTGTTCTTTATTCTTCCTGCTGTAACTGAATGATACTGTGTTGTGATTCTGCCCAACTTCGTGACCCAGGTAACACCACATACATCTTGGAAGGGTTCCACTGGTCTCCTGGTGTATTTAAATCAATGGGTCTAAGAGCATTTAGGATGAGAAAGGGTATACATTAGAATTTCTGAGGGATGGGGAAATTTGAAAAACAAAGTTTTTGAGAAGAACTAGACTAAAAAATCAGTTGGCTTTCAGAGATTGCATGCTGGAAGGTAAATCCAGGAAAATGTTTGAAAGAACTACAGCACCTTTAAAAACCTTAAACTGCTCATGAAGATCCGCTCTCTGCAGCTGCTGATTCAGGGATGGATCTCAAGGTCCCCATTTCCTCCAAGTCCAATGGTCTTGAATGAGGGGCCTGGAAACAAACTTGGCATCCTGAGATCTATTTGATGTATCTCTATTATTACAAGAAAAAGAAAAAAGAAAAAAAAATCAATGTGGGAGTGAAAAGAAGCTAAGCAAAAGAGAATGAAAATTAAAACTCACTAGCTACTCAGTGTAATAGTTCCTTGCCCATTCTGACTTTCCAGATCAGCTAATGTGAAGGCTGAACTTTTTCAGATCTTCATGGGCTTCTTTATTGGATCCAAGTGCAAGGAATCTCATCCATCTTCACTGGCAGATTTAGCTGTCCTCCCACCCTTCTTAGTGTTGATGCCTTCCAGCATAGGTGGCTGAATGAGAAGTGTTTTTGATACTTGAGCCTGAATATGTATAATTCATAGTGTAAACTCAACTTAAACTTCAGTCCAAGTACTCTAGCAGACAAGTGTCTCAAGTGTAGGTACTCACCCTGGGACCTGCTCTGGGGACAGCAACTTGGGGAGTTTCATTAAGACAAGACCGTACTAGGAAATCCACTGCAGAGACTAAACTCAAACTAGCACTGGGATCTGTTGAACTGCTCTGCAAATACCAACAGCCTTGGTGACCAACCAGAGACATTTGTCTATGTGAATTCCATTCCTCATCAGTTTCAAAGCAGCAGATCTGACAAAATATGTTTGAATATTAGTGTAATTGGCAAAGGCTTCTGGCAGTGGCACTATATAGTCATTTATGCCTTTGGAAAGGACGTTGGAAAAGCTGCCCTTCTGATTTTGACTGGATTTTACCCTGGTTTTAGTCAGGAGTAGATGGCAAAATGTTCAGTTCAAGGGTGATTTGAAACCACTTGCATGATACACAAAAAAAGTCTAAATAAAATAGCTTTAGAAAAAATCAGGTTTCAATTTAAAAAAATCACTTTCTGGAGCAACCTAGATGTTTTGGTGCAAAAGTAACTCTCATAAGGTGAAGCCCATGGTTTACAGCATCATTCCAGACAGGTAGCAGGGATTTCCATTCCAATTGCTTGTGTAGGGTAGATCTACACAGGGAGGAGAGTTCACCCACAGCACCCAGCCAGAAGTACTTTACTATTTTGATAGGTAAATAGCTAGAAGTAAAAAAAAAAGAAAAGAACTTGTCAAAATATAACGGGGCACAAGCATCACGACGTCACTATATCGACTTGCTGACATATAGCAAAAGGAACTTCTAATGACCCTTAAGCCTGATGCCATCAACAACAAAGGCCCGTGTACCATGAAAGAGGTAACTCAGAGTAAGCATTTCTTTCAGCAAAAACATTGTTTATGCTCAATGAATTCTGAACTACTGTCAGGGAATAAAACTAAAACAACCTCCAAAAAAAGGAAGCGAACCCAAAAACAAAAGAAGAGTGGAAACTATAGAAAAGAGAATGAGGGGGGGAAAGTGGTTTCTGTTGGTTTTGTCCTACAGGCAGAAGTGCCAGGACAAATCAGCAGGTCTTCAGGTGAATTTTCTAGTTACAGTAGATGAAGCATTTCGTAGGCCACTTTGACGGATTGTTAACGTTAGTTGGGCTGAGTGTGATTAATTTGGTGGCTCTGTCAGTGACAGGGAGGAAAAGGTTCTGCTAAAACTGAGCAGAGGTGACTCTGCTAGAATTCGTTAAGAGGCATGGAGCAAAGTGCGGGTGCGGGGCTCGGAGCAGGGGAAACACAAGGCAGAGTCATGTCAGCTTCCCAGCTGTGGTCTTCTGGATCAAAGGAAAGATGCTGCTGATTTGAAATGAAAAGTTGCGGGTTTCCCTAATGTGAACTGGCATAGGGAGTGATTGAAACGGGGTTGTCCTTCCCCCCCTTCAGGCAGGGGAAAAAATGGATCCGGATGTGAGCAAATATTACAAAGAGAAGGCAGAGCTGCTAAGCTACATATTTTTATGCAATTTTCAAATGTGTGAGCTGTCAGGTTTAAAAAATAATAATAATATAGGGTCATTCTTTGGCCTGCTAACAGATGTGTCCAACATTTGGATCCTAGCATAAGGATTTTGCCTTAACCAAAATGAATACATCTAATACATTGACAGTAAATCTCTCAGCACGGTTAAAATATAACTCAACTAATAAATGAGAAAGAGAAGACATCTGAGAAACTGCAAGTGTCTGCTTAAAATATATAGAGTTAATATCAGCAAATGGTGAGGGAAGTCAAAGCAATCTGAACGTTCCTGCTTACCATTCAGCTCTGCAGAAACCATACCCAAAGGCAGATTCGCATCTTGTGTTAACACAGCGCACAGCAGTAAAGCTTCATTGATTTCAGTCTAGTTATTACTGATTTTCAGCCATTTAAGGGAGAAAAACAGATCCCTCTGCTCCATGTGTTTGTGTGGCAAAGGCAGCAAAGCGTGCTCCCTCTGCCTCTAGTCACTCCAGAGCTAGAGACAACATAACCTATGATACGTTGCCACTGAACAGTTGCTACTAACACCAGCATGCAAGCTTAGAGGGTTGTCACCTAATGTTTTCGGAGGGAAGCAATGAAGGGAGATGCACAATTAGCTGTGAGGTGCTGGGGATAGCTGTGCAGAGGATAAAGCTCTAAAATCACAGTAGAAATAGTTATTTGCATTATTTTAACAGTACAAAGGATACAAATCTCAAAGCACAGAACTGAAAATGTATTGTAGTAGTAGTATTGACTAACAGTTTAGTGCAGAAATGTAGCTGCATGTCTTATTTTCATCTTTTCTGGCTAGCCAAATTATTTGAGAACTGAAATAATTGTTCTATATTATTCTCAGTATGTAATTCTGTAATATAAACATCTCTAATTTGCTAGAAATATTTTGTTCTGAAGATAACAGAGGTACATGAACAATAACATTTTGCTTAAAATTAAGAAAACAATCTTTAAATTCACAAGGTTTTAAGCTGTGGAACTTGTTTTTCCTTCTCTCCTGTGATCTTCCATTTCCCTTTGAAACTGGTCAGCCTCCTTCTGCGTCCTTTAGTAAGAGTTGGACTGTAACACAGAGCACAAGATTTTGGAAATACAAGGGTTTTTCTGGACTTGAGAGGGATCCATCATGTTTACACCTTCCCATCCTCAGGATCAACCAGATGTATTTAATTCCCATTCCTTGCTGGGTTTAGCTGCAGGGACTGAAGAGATAACTTCCAACAGAGTAACCTTGAAGACACGGGGGGGCAGACAGCTGGGGCAGTAACCTTTTGCACCCCCATGAATAATCCAATATGGTTATGAATCAGAGCTTTTGGTCATCAGAACTTGGTTGTTCAGCATCTTTCTGTAATCCAGAATTACTGCTTCCTGTTCATCCGTGCTATAGAAACTGCAGGATCAAATGGACGAAGGGATGGACAGTAAACTACTGCAGCTAAAATGATGGGGAATTTGAAAATTTTGAGACGGTTGTTGAATAAAAACCATAATGGTTATTGAAGGAGGGAGCATAGGAATCTGTGAAACAGAATGAGATCATTATAGTCCTAATTGAGGAAAGAAAACAAAAACATGCTCATCTCTAAGCACTTCAGTAATCCCAACCCTTCTGCCCAGAATCTAACAAAGGACGTAGGACTCTGCTTAATGTTTAACATGTGAGATGTTGACTTCTCAGGGTCTTGAGCATATGCTTAATTTTTTTACCGAGTTAGGGCCATACGAATGAAAATGACATTTGTAGTTAGTGTCTATGCTAAATCAAGCCACATGCCGCAGGGTACAAAATAGCTATCAGATGGAGACAGTAGTATAGTGCTCTTGCTATAGAATAGACACCAGAGAATTACTTTTCACAGGTAAATTCATAGCAGTTAATTTGGAAACGAGGCTATTAGGCTAATTTATTTAAGGACTTCTTTATTATAAGGTTTCAGAGCTCCTTGTATGGCTTCAGTGACTGAAGAAGTTGCCGAATAATGGGCAATAAAGGATTTCTTCAATTAACTTTTTTTTATTTTTACTGTTCCCAAATTCTCTGAGAACAGATCACAACTTTTACCAGTCTAGTGGCTACTAGCAATCATTTGTGAATTTTTGCAGTAGTTCTTGACTGGCAAGTCTGTCAGCCAGCGACAGTTCACTGCACAGGTTATGTGTTTGTTGTAGCCCAGCCAGTCAATCAGAACAGGAATAACTCTCTCTGCCTTTGGTCACATATGACTTAAATTCATTTTCTAATGAGCAATTTCCTGAGTTGCCCTAAATTTATAATGTGTGAAGGAAAGGGAGATTTTATTCCCCTTTGATAACACCAAAAATTTGGTAGAAATTGTTTTCCTTAATTTGGTTCAAACTTCTCTTATAGCATGTTCTAACTTTTGATAAACACTTTTGTTGGGCCCTATGACCTTTGATTATATGTTGGTAGTTATATACACTCTAATTCTGGTTAGAATAAAAATAGGTATTATCTTACTGGCTGTAGCTATGTTTACTTTGCTAAGCCAATTCATTGCCATTTGCTTCGTGATGAATATCAGCTAATAAAACAGCAACAGGCTTTCGAAACACATACAGAGAATGAAAAAGCATCTTGGAAAGACTGAAATGGTAACTTTTCTATGTTGAATTAACAGGGGAAAAGGAAACAAATTAAAACAAACTAAAATAGCTCCTTAAAGAAATGAGTTTACTACTGGCCTAAAGGTAGGTTTCAGTGGAAATTGTTATAACTTCCAAATATCTGGTTTAGGTCTGAGGAGAATGTAGATGTGGATGGAATTGAGAAATATTTACTACATTGACATTATGCCAAGAATTTTTACAAACATTTTATATTGCATTTATAATTATTATGTGGAAGTGTATTTCTGGTTGTCCCCCTCCTTCCCCTATCTATATGTGCCCAAAAGCATGGAGATGTAACTCGCAGTTATTCAGTCATGGTGCCAAAACTAACAATCCAGCATCTCCTCTTTCTCCCACTTAGCTGTTCTCCATTCCATGCATTATCCTGGGCTAAGACAGCATGCCTGTTGTGTAGCCATGCAGTAACCTGCCTGGAGGAACTGATTGGCCTGGAAAAGCCATAACAGAGAAGAGCTTGGGTTTAGTTTCTTTTCTGATGATCAGTTTCCCAGTGCGATTCACCTTGCAGCTACAAGCAGCCATGGAACAAAGAGGCAGTGGACTACATCTGTGTAAGCTGTTACTGTGAAACTGCATAGAAGAAAAATGGCTATAAAAAGATAATAATTTCAAAATTTAAGTTAAAGCAGTTTTACTAGCCAGCTTGCTAGCTCTTCAGCTGGTATAAATTAATGCAAACTCATCACTACTCGTGCATTATGCCACTGAGGTTTTAACTCAAAACCCGAGATGTGCTGTGGATCTTCCATATTGAGATGTGAGTTCTGCCTCTGATTAAAATTATGGGAGTTTCTCTTCCTAACAGGAGAAATACCCTATACCTAGCCATGCAGAGCCATTCAAATAGTCTTGAGAGCTATGGCATTTGCTGCAGAGAAGCTATCACTGATTATGGTGAATGTTAGTTTCCTCAGCCTTTGATAGGTTTTATTTTAGTGAGAGATGTTGCAGACAGGAGAAAAAAAAAAAAGAAATGGAATATTAAGGTTAGTCATAATTCTGTAAATACAGAAATTCCCAAGTTTTATAAAACCCAGTGCTACTTCTACTTTCCTTATATATTGCATGACTGCCGCTCTAAAACTTACCTAATATAAATAAGAATCAATCTTCTCCAGAAGCAAAGAACTAGCACCTAACTGTCAGTTTACACTCAGAGTGACTAGAGTAGCAGAGCTGTAGCTATGGAGCATTCTACCCCAAAGTTACCTCTGTGGGGCTGTTTGTCTCATGGGAGGTGAAGACTCAATCCATTAAATGGTACTGGCTTGGCAAAAAAGTGATCAGTGGCCTTTTCTCTTGGTCAGGCAGTGTTCCTGGTGTGTCAGGGGATGAATCAAAATGGAAAGTGAGACAACAGGACAGGGGATGGGAGCAGAGTCCCAGTCACATTCTGCTCTGTTTTGCAAATCTCTAAAACTGGACTCTGTTACCCTCAATGGGAAGAGTAACTTCAAGTTAACATCTTTATACCCAGGAACAGATTATTGGCCATAATCCACATATAGCATCCATTTCACGTATAGATGTGACTAGTTTATTAATAAAAGACAAAATTCTGTTGAGGCCAATGTAGAAGTTTGGGGAACTGTACCAGTTAGCAACAGCTGGGAGTCTCATGCAGCTTTTGGTGAGTTGTGAGTACGCCTTCCTTTCTGCAGCTAGGAAGATAATCTAAATATTTCTTCAACATAAACTAGCTCTGAAACATAAAAATAATTGCCCACAGTGCCCTTTTTCCATACCGACAGAATGCCCTATTTGTACTTTATTGTAACTGTAACATAAGGGCCAGTAGTGTGTTTTATTACCCAGGCTATTTAGGCAGTGGTGTTAAACGCTCACTTTGGTTAGATAACTCAACATTTCATCAACGTATCGGGATCGAATTGTTGTCTGTATTTGTGGAATTGTATCCGGCTCACCCCAGAGGTTTTTGAGAATTTGGCCACTCCCCTTTAGTCATTATAGAAAGAGACCTGCCAAGATGAGAAATTACACCAGGAGGGTTGAATATTAGGATTAATTGTCTTGAACCAGTGCAGTGGAGCAGGTAGGCAAGTCAAATCGAGGTGGGGATAATGAGGGCCAATAGGCAGCCTTTATTGTCTTCTTTCATAAAGAAAAGTATTTAAAAGAAACTATTTCCCATCTTTCAGCACAACTAAAATTGGAATTTAAAGCTTCTGCATTTTCAGCAACGGGAAAATTACAGTGTTCAATAAAGAGAGGATTTCTTTTTAAACAGGAGAAACCTGGTTGAACAAAGATCATCTGTGGGCCATTAGCTATTTCTTTCTTCGATGGCAGCTTAGCACCAGCTTTTCCCTGAAGCTGATAGGATTGGTCTAACCTTTTAGACCTTTGATATTGATCTTTAGCCTTTTCAATTGGACATTTTTACTGTGCTTAAACTGTACCTCCTGCTTGCTTCAAACACTTAATTGTGCTGAAAAGTAGTAATTCATTAAAGCTAATGGTAAAGTGGGCTAAAGAGGGGATGGTAATATAAACTGTAACTTAGCAATGACAGTTAATAAAGAGGAGTGCAGTGGATCCTTCCAAAGTCAGAAGATTTTTGTTTTGAAGTGTGAATTGGAATTATCAAGGTGTAATGCTCATCTACTTATTACCCTTACTGCCTCCTGTCATTCCTGAAGACTCACCAGACAGTGCTGCAGTTTCAGTATCTCTGAAATGGGTAAAGGTCCCAAACCTTTCCTTTTCTATAGCAGCTCCGCTGTGCCCCCATTTCAAAAGATTCCCATTGCTATCTAAAACTTAGAGACCTTCAAACAGTCCTTTGTTTTGGCTTTAATCCTTTAACCAGCTGTTTGTTCAGTTGTCTCTCCAACACGGTTCCAGCAGACTGCTTTGTGTTTCCTTGTCAAGTTTATGTTTCATCACAGAAATATCACAGGCCTTTGAAAATAGAAGACATCCATTCTTGTAAGATACTGGTTCAAGGTTGTGAACAATCAGTTCAGATTCCCTTTTCAGGAAATTTCCACCTTTCAGAGATAACTCTTGTGAGAGGGATTTCCAAGATTAGTGAAGTCAAAGTATCAAAATGATGTTCTGTGGCCTTAGCAATCTGTTTCTTCTCTCCTCAAGGAAATTAATTCTAACAATAATAGGATTTTATTTTAGGGAACAATTTAGAATCCATATTTGGCCCATAGTCTGGATAAATATTCTTTCACTCTACAGAGCCATTAATGTGGATGAGGTTATCTATTTTCCATGCAAAATGTTGTAAATTCCAAGAAAGACACTTCACCAATACCTTGGATAGATTCCAAGATGCCTTGGGAGGTATCTTAGCTCCTCTTTTCCATATACTCACATAATTACAGAAGAAGTCTGATGAACTTCAGCAAAGTTTCTATTTTCTGACCCTATCAACCAAAATACTTGGTGAACGCACTTGGCTTAGCATTCTGGGTAACTTTCATGATCTAAATCTGCTATCCATGATGACAGAAAGCACTATTTTTTTCCTTTTTTTTTTTTTTTCAAGATTTATAGATTCTATCCACAAAGCACCTTTGTGTTGCTGTACTCGAATTCTACCATCCAAAATGAAATTTTTATATACCATCTATCACTGTGAGCTGAGTGCAATGAATAGAAAAGGCAGCTCTCTATCTTACCAATAATGAAAGAGTACTTCACTTCCCAGAAGAAATAAAGTGGGAGACTACATACCTATTTCTCCTGGAAACCACTCCAGGATTTCACAAAGGATGTATATCAACATATTCACCTTGGATCAACCAAATACCCTTCAGCTCTGTATCTGCTAATTTTCCTGATCAAGCCCCGTTTAATGTTACCTGCATTTTGATGTCCCAGTTGTTACGATGTTTGGAACAGATTTATATACACTTCAGTGAAGGAAGAGTTGAAGCCACTTTGAAATTCTGGCCTATTGTTATTATTGTGTTTCACGTACATTTAATGTAAAGTGTTTTACTTCACAAAAAGACTGAAGTACTATGTTGTGAATCCAGAAGTTTTCTTAGCAAAGGCCCTGTAAATCTGATTTCTTTTCCTAACTTTGGCAATGCTTCTCGTTTCTGTCTTGTGCCCATTTAAATATAAGTACATTTCCCACAGCAAGTAAAAACCTGTGCATAATACAACAGTTCTGTTTGCAAAAAGTAAATCAGAACTGACCATGAAAAAAAAGATAATCTGCAAACATGCAACTGTTCCAAATAGCAAGCATAATTAATAGCAACTGTAATGTAGGGTAATGGTGTAAGTCAGAAATAATGCTATCACCATTAAATACACATATGTTAACAAGATCACAGGGAAGGAAAAAACATTCGCATTTCAGGCATCCATTAGTGTCTCAGCTTTGCTGTCTACAAAGGGGCTCTACTAGTGATCTTAGATGTTAATACTGTGCGTACTGCTTGGAAGGCAATACAGGGGAATGCAAAATAGAGCATGAATTGCTGCAAAGATGGAATCAAGCTTTTGCACTCCATAAATTCACTGCAAAAATCCTCAATACGTTGGGTTATAATTCGTCTAAAGCTTCAAAATAAGTGCATGTTGGGAGGCAGCTGTACATCACAGAAAGGGTGGCTTTGTTTTCCCAGGAATTACTGTAGGAAAATGAAAAATTTAGAGCCCACTTTATGTATACTCTATAGAGTATTGGATAATGCTGTTTGTTCGTGCTTTCCAGAGTGACTGAGGGTAGCACCTACACAACTCAGTGCATGTAAAACTCCTTAATATCAGTGGGAAAACATCTAGGTGAGGGTTCTTCCCTTGGGTGTCTCACATGTAAAATTATTGAGTATTTCCTACATAAGAAAGGGTAGTTTTACTGATCTCAGGGAGGTCACATTCTACAGAATATCCTTCCTGCAGCTGCCCAGGGGTTTACATTGCCTATTCTCTGAAGGGACTCTGATGATGGGGTAGTGCTGCCTGTGTAACCCAGTGTCAGCCCTGTGATTTAGTTTTTCTTTGTGCAGATGCAAGGGTACTCGAAGGAGGTGAAAACAGGACTTTGCAACATGACCCATTTTTGAGAAGCAACAAGGGCAATTTCTTTACCAGACCAAGCTGCAGAGAAACTTTGAGCAGATGCTTTGTATTCTTGGAAATAGCACTCTTTTTATAAGCAAACTATATTTGTGTGAAGTCTGCAGCGTGGCTAGTTGTCTATCTAGTGTTTGATTTCTGGGGGGTGGAAAAAAAAAGGTATTTTATCATTATTTCATCTGAACCACCAAGAGTGGTGACAACAACTTGCTTGAAATATTTCCAAGAACATCTATAGGTGTGAGGGGATTTTAATTTCCTGTGCCTTTTTTTTTTCTTTTTTTAAACTTAACTTCATAGAGGAGAACATGATGAGTGACATTTGGTGGGGATCATTGATTGTCTCAGAGAGGCGGACAGTTCCTCTGCATACGGATTTACTATTTAAACATGGATTTAAGAAAGTTGGATTATTTTATTTCAGGTTCACACAACTTCTTTTCTCCTTAACACTTACATGCTGTGACAGAAACACCCCCCTGCCTTTGAGTGGGTATGGTCCCCTGTGGTTTATCTTTATTCAACAGTTTATACAAAGTAACTTTTTAGCTTTAGGAGACCTTCAAAGTTTCTTCTCTAAGCATTGGGGTCTCTGAAGCATCTAAGTCTGCTAAAGGAGGTATTTCAGCCATCTAAGATATGCCCTAGGTTTATATGTAACTTAAAAAAAAAAGGAGGAAAACTATAAAAGATTAGTCATAAAAACGGCCTAATTGGCCAGAAGTCTCTCCAGTGGCAGGGTGTTTTATTAACTGGAAGAGACATCACAGACAATATGCTGAGATAAATCTGACCTGACTTCTGCTAATGTTTTCTAAGAACAGAATAGCAGGCTGCGAGGGAATAATTTTGCTGGATTTTTTCTTCACAGAAAGCAAGGGTTGATTTTTTTGCTTCCCCCTCACCTCCCTCCCTGAAATCTTTTGTGAATTAATTTTCTATTTCCTGTGATCAGGGTTTTTCTCATACCTCATTCATACCAAACATTGCATTGAAAAATGTCAAAGATTAGGACAAAGGACGAAAGAACTATGCACCTCCCATCTGGGCAGCATAAGTAATGACAGGGCCAAGATTGAAGTCCATGAATCCCTCCATTACCTCACTCTCCCACTTTCTATTTCATTTTTAAGGATGCCCTGAAATGTGAAGACTTCTTTTAATGCCTTATGAGAGTTACTGTGAGAAAGGTGATCAAAAGGACTCTGCTGGCTTGGGTGCCCTTTATCTCCGAGGAAGGTGATGCACAGCATCTGGAGATGATGGAACGCATGATTAACATTACCACAGAGAATGATTAATATCTTCTTAAAGCACCTACTTCCAGATTATCCATCATTTCATTAGAGTGAAAAAAAAAGTTCTTTTTGAAAGGGGGCTGTGCCCCTGAACCATGAATAACTAACCTACCTCTTGACATGTTTACTAATTGAGTAGCAGAGTATGCTTAATATTATGTTGAACAAATAGTGGTGCCCCTCTTTATGCAGAGACAAAAAGGTAGAAAAAAAGAACAAAGTGAATTTGAGACAGTAGTTTAATAAAGCAGTTAAATTATTTTCATCTCATGGAAAGTGTCTTTAAATATATTAACTAGATTTATTGTACTTCCCTTTATTTTTTTTTTTTCTTAAAATGCTCTGTATGTCAGGCTAGACTCTTTTTTACAGGAATATTATATTTTTCTGGGATACATAGTGTTTCAAAAAGTTGATCTTTCCCTCAATTTTCTTGGAGAGCAGTGCTGTTCCTGTAGTATTGGAAGTGGGTTCCTGGGGATATGTAGGGTCTTACATCAACTGTCGTGTTACAGTTGGGGACCAATCCTGCCAACACAGTGAGGAAAAAGCTTTGTGCCTGTGCTGACTGATCTGGTGTGGGCTGCACTGAGTGTATCAGGGATCTGTAGCTGGTAATTCCTCAGTCTAATCGAAGAGATGAGCAGGTTGCTGGCAATTTGTAGCAGGAAAAAACCCCCAACTTTCTTTTTTGTCACCCATCCTCCATTTTACAAGTGCCTGCATTCTTTTTGTTTTTCTTAATGGCACTGAACAGCTCTAAAGTTCAGATCAATATAGTGCTACCTTAGTGCTTTGCTCACATATATAATATCTTCTTATATTAATCCTGTTTCCAGGGAAGTGTGACAGGCAGTGGTGATGCAGAATACTAAACCGGTGATTATTAATCACTGTCTTTCAGATCAATAATCCACTGGAACTTTTCCTTTTCCCCATCCTATTTTTTTGTCATTTTAAGTTAAACCAGAAGTATTTATGTGTATACTGCTCATGTTGTGTTTGTGTGTTTAATAACACATGTGTCCTTCCATTCAGCATCAGCCTGGCGTCTGCAGCTTCTGCAGCACCTTCTTGCTGATTGGAGACTGATTGCCCGAGGCATTCATCCCCACCCAAAGCTTTCAGGGGGGACCCCGAGACATTCATTGTGGATGCAAGACAGTAGATAATATGGCATTGCTGGTAATACATTGCTTGCTTGGTATTGTTGCCTGCAAACCAACAAAGGCAGGGATCACTGCCCTAAGAAATAAAGCCATCCGTAGCCTTCTGCCTTTGTTTGATTTCAGGAGCATTAGTTACATTATAGTGTGTTCAGATTCTAACGTTGGAAATTTGAGCTCTGGACAGTCTCCCCTGAGTGCTGTGACAACAGAAGCATGAAAGGATGTTTTCTGAGAATTTTAGAGCATTCCTTGAAAACGATGCAGTGTGAAAACCCCACTTGAGACGCTCCTGACTTTTTTCAGGAAACTGCAGTTGGCTGCAGGAAAAATAGGATGCTTGCTTAGTTTGTTTTACTTTTGCTTTCTTAATTAATTTTTCTCATTTCTCAGTTTTCACCTGTTTTTTTGTGATGTATAGGCTTTTCAGGGGGGCAGGCTAGGAGAGAAGATCTGCTTCTTGGAAGCCACCTCTGGCACGACTATTACAAGAGACAATGAACTCGAACATGCTTCTCTCCCTTTTTTCCTCCAAAGATCACGAACTCGAAACTCGGTTGTGCATGCATGAAAGTTCTATAAACATTACTTAAACAGCAGCCAAAAGACCTTTGCCAGCTCTGGCCTACTTCTCCCCTTGTTGGGGCTCAGCACTCCCACTCAGTTGACTACTTGTCCTACTCTTTGCCCTCTCTGCTCTGCTGCAATCGTCCTGGAATTTTCCTCTATGCAACTGCTGTCCAAACCAGCTGCACCCACTACATCTTCAGCAGTGGACCGAGGAGGGTATTAATCATATTTTTGAGGAGGACACTCTGCTATTTATCTCCCTGACACCTCCAGCGTTTGGGAGCCCACTGCTGCACACAGCCCATTGACTAGTAATATTACACATTACCGTGCTCCATTGCCTCTCCCTGCCCTCTTCATTGAGTGGCTGTTCAACAGTGGAGTTGTGTTTGTTCAATCAGACATAATTTATACCTTTTTTGTTCCTTCTGGAGAGCTCTTGCTAATTTTAAGTCTAAGCACTGCGTTTTCCATATAATTCTAGCTCCGACATCGCTGGAACTGAAGATAGATCAAATAGATCTGATTCCAGCCTTGTTCAAACTCGTTGCCTTTAAATCACCGAATGGATGATTTAAAAACAAAGTGTCAAGGGACATCATCTCATACTTACTTTAAAGATCTGAGTTTTATTGCATGTCTAAGAATATATATGTCTCCTATCTCTAAAGGGAATACCTGCAACAGCACATTGTACTGTGATCCCTTGGCTATTGTCCAACATGCAAAGTCTGCAAAGGACAAGAGATTAATAATTCAGTTAATTTATAGCAAGTGTGTTTTTGTTTTCATTTTTAAAAAGAAATTTATAGGAAGAGGAGTGGGTAAGGGAAGAAAGCTATTGTAAGACTAAATGACTAATCATTCATCCTGGAGTTTGTTACCCTTTCAGATTCATCAAGCTGTGTAATGAGAGCAGCTAGCTTAAGATCTGCCTAATTTTACACTGTTTAGACAATGTAAAGAAACAGAAAGTGTTCTGCTCTGAGATCCTTGGGGAAAAGGATTACTCGTTACAGGGCGTGAGGATTATTTCACATAGGAGCTCAAAATTCCTTTCTTTGTTTAAAAAAAAAGGGGGAGAGAAAAGAGAAAATTAAAAAAGAAAGAAAAAATATTCCCATGTTTTAGTTTTTCTTCTTTGGATGAAATTTCTGCAGGAAGTACACTGATGAAATTTCTGGAGGAGCTAAGCCAATTTAGCCCAGTTGAGGCTTCAGCCCATGAGGTCCCAGTAAATGGCCCATGGGATGAACAGATCCCCCCTGGTGCCAATCACTGGCGTGAATAATAACACTCTGTATTTTATTCTAGCTTCTGTTCTCTCCACTCCACTGCAACTGCTCTTGCCAAGGTCTCTAGTAACCTCTTCAGGGCCAAACCTCAAGGCCATTATTCCATTCATATGTTCCTTGACACTTTGGCTACATCTGACAGAGCTCGTTAGAATCTCTGTCTTGAAATCGTGGTTTAAAGACTCTGTCGTGGAACCTGTTCCTCCCATTAACTTTCTGTTTGCTTCTATAATGACCTTCCTGGGCCACTTTTTTTTTTCTTTTTTTTTTTAACTCTTCAGGGCAGTGTCCTCTGAACTCATCTTCATCTGCATCCAAATAATTTCCATTGTAATAATAATTTTGGCTTTTATCACCTCCGCTACTTTCCTAATGGAGATACTGCTGCACTGGCTTGCCTCAGAGCAGCCAAGCCTAGACATCTGCTCATCTCTTTGACATCTCATCCCAGATGCTTTATCACCAGGCAAAATTAATGTGGGTAAAATACTTTATTACCACCTAATTCTCATATTCAAACATGTAACTTAAACACCATCATACTGCACCTTATTTTTCCCCTTGTACTTCCTTGCTATGACTAGAACTTGCCTCTTCTCCCATAACAACTCTCAAGTTCTGGGAATAGCCACTTTTTTCCTTGTGTGTAAATATAAACTGAGTTGCAACACCTCCTGAGGTGCAATTTGTGGATGAATCTAGGTCAGTGGATGAGGTGGGCATGGAGCAGGCCCATGTGGTTGGCATACAGCCCTGTGGGAGATGTGGCATATATGCAATTAAGACAGAATTCTCTGGGAATTGTGCTGCTAGCCTCTAACAAACCTCTACTGAGCGTATGCAGATGGTGATTTGCAGAGGATTATAATTTGGCCACGTTTTGTTGAATATTCATGAGGACAGTGAACGATACCTCTCTGTCCCTGCATTGGCCTCTACCACATTTTGAGACAGTCCCCCAATGCACATTAGTGGAGTTTCAGTAAAAAATCCTAAGCCTTTCAAAACAACTGGTGTGATCATTTGTTCTTCCTGAAGCTTATTCTTAGAAATGCCCAAACTGTTCTATAGAAGCTTCTCAGTATTTTTCAGCATGAAGCAGTAATAAACCCAACAGCTCAAACAAACATTTAAAAAGTTGTAATCTACTGCAAACAACCTTCACTGTGGACATGCTACCACTCTGGCATCTCTATTCAATGTTTCTGCTCAGAATTAATTCTTAAATTTGAAAGTGAGTCAAAAGTAATGTGTGCTTCCTCACATGAAGCTTCATGTCTTCTTTCAGCAGGGGTAGAAAGCTGGACATAATTACTCAGAAAATTAAGGCTTGCGGAAACATGTTTGTTGCAAGAGAGACAAAGAATAATGAATGAGCTTTGCATTTTAACTGAAGTCTTGCATTTTATTTCCTGGTCAACTGTAGGCTTGGTGTCAAATTGCTCTTCTGCTCACTGGAAGCTTTACTATTAAATGTAAGGGCGGAAACCCTAATCTTTCTGCACCTCCATACCCTTGATGAGGTTCATATTGACTTTACAGGTCTGGTATCAGCTTCTCTTGATTAGCGTTCACAAAGTCTAGAGAGATGATTTCATAGGGCTACAAACATTTTTAATACCTAACTTCAAAGTTGGCCCTGCTTTGAGCCAGGGGTTGGACCAGGTGACCCTCCAGCATCCCTTGCAACATGAATTAGTCTATAATTCTGGGATTAACGTGCTAAATGGAAGGAACTCTGATGAACACACATAAGGTTCTAAAGGTTAAGGACAGGTATGATCCTAGTCTATCACATAGCATAATAAAATAAGATCATCTAAACTGTTTGGGGTCACTCAGTTACTTTCTCGGAGAGGGGTAATGCTTTATAGTCTGAACTTAGTCACCAAGGATCCTCTGATCCTACCTCAGACCCTACCAGCAGGTCAGGCCGTGGTTACCTCAATCTTGCCTAAACAAGAAGAAAATGAAAGTTACTGCTATTCCCAGGTCTGCTGTGTATGAGTTCTTACTGGTTTTGCACAGAAACAACTACAAGAAGAAAATATTGGTTACATTTTGGTTATATTGTAATAGAGAATTTCATAACACTTGATGTCATAAAAGACCTGTCCGCAGCTTGAAACTTTCTACTATAGTTGCCCTCTGATTAAAAAACAAAATAAAATTTTTAAAAATTTGTAAAAATTTAAAAAAATCGAAACCAAAACCCTAAACCAAATCTGAAGGCCAAGGAAGCTTTACCATAGCTAAACGTGTCACAGTTGGAGAACATGAAAGTTTTGCAGCTGGGCCACGTTGGGTTAGCTGTGGAAGACAGGTGATCTTGCTTCAGAAGCAAAGGACATGACAAGGAGCCTCTCTAGACTCTGATGAAGCACAAATCTCTTGACCTCTAGGCCTGTGCTAGCCTGTGTGGAATTCGGATCTCAGGACTAAGTAAGAGCTGATTGAGCAGACGATGAGGCTTGTCTGTTACATCCTCACTTTTTAATTAGATCTTCTAGCTGTATGTCCTTTGATCCTGGGCTGTACGTGACAATAAACATATTGACAATGGGGATTACATCAGGACTAAGTTCGAGCCGCTGTCTTTTCTAGCTGAGTGACTGGAGGGTTTTTTCTATGTAGGTATCTCCCTATGCAAAAAAAGTCACTCTGGCATGTTCCAAAGAGGTTTTAAAAGACAGTTAAGCTGAATAAAAAGCTGTATGGATAATTTTGCTTTGGCATAATGGCAAATTACTCAAAGTTCATTAAATCCATTTCTAATTAACTTTAAGTAATTCAAATTAAGCTGCTATTACACTGCAACAAACACGTCCACGTAGCTTTGTGAACCAGTCTAACTCTCGCTTTAAATTCTCACCTTAAATTATGTGGATACAGCTTTCTAGCTAGCTGATCCGACTATTAGGCTAGAGAGTGTGACAGATGACAGCATCCATGAACAATATCAGTGTACTGCCATCTTTAATTTTCCCCTTTCTTTTTGTGTCTAAATAAGAGAGCAATGGGAAAGCCTGTTTATATAGTTGTCTGCTGACAACATGTTGCTCTGCCAGATTCAGCAGTTTTTATGCATTCTTCACACCAACTTGCTCTTCATAGAGAGTTTTGATGTGTGTATCTCTCATAGCTGGAAAGCATTTACTGCCTTCCCCTGGCTACACCTGTACTGGCAATTAAACAGGATCATCTGTCCTGGTGAGCTGTGAGAATGGTCCTGGGCCTGGTTTCGCTCCTGCTGCCTGCCACCCTCCAAAACCATTCTGGGGACATGTAGGAGGGAAGCAATGCAGGATTCATTCCCATTACAGTCATTGGTGGCCTCAGCTGAGGGTGGGAGAAAGCAGGGATGCTTTTGTTGTATCATCCCCTACTTAATGCCGACCTGCAAAAGGATGCCCCAACGAAGCTCAGAGAGAATATGGGCTAGATCAGCTTGCAGCCAAAGGATTTATAACTGAATAATTAAGCCCAGACTAACTTCAGGGCACTTTCCTGAATGTGAACAAAAGCTTGTGGATAGCACTATAAATTGAACCCACCCACCTGAAACGCTGCCAGCAAATCTGCCAAAGCCCCTTCCTGCAGAGAGAAACCCTCTCCTGCAGGTCTTGTAAATGAATTAATTATGTATCTGTTGAAACAGAGTAAAGGTTCATCAGTAGTGCTAATATTTGGAATAACAAAGTTGTTAAGTTTGCTGCAATTCAATGTTGCCTAGTGCTGCTGGAGATCACAGCTGTCTCCTAACACCCTTGTTTGCTGAGTTCCCCACACAGAAGGACCTGGGTGGGGCTTGGGGATGTGGTGAGGTGGGGTTTTTAATAATTGTTGTTTTAATAAACATTTGGACTAAAAGAATCCATCAGTAGTTTTTGAAAATAACAGCCTTGCTACTAGCGGGTAACCAGAAATGCAGCCTTGAATGTAGAGATGAGCTGGATGGATTCTTTTTTCCCCTTAAAAAAAAGAAAAAAAGAAAAATCTCACAAGAGTGTGTAACAATTACAGCTTAATTTACAAAAACACTTAAATGTATATAGTCTTGTGAGCCATTTAGTCCTATTGTCTTCAAATGGAAGCTTTTCCATGTGATTAACTCTAAATCGCAGCTTAAAGGCTTCATTGAATCAACCCCTGAGACACTAAGGAGACCTTTGCAAAAGTAACTGTCGATAAACACAGGTAAAACTTGCAAAAACAACAACCAAAAAAAGCAAAAAGCATGGCAGAAATTACTGCAGAGTCTGGGCTGCCTAGGACAGCCATTAAGGTGACCATTTGGGAAGAAGTCTGGATGAGAGGTTCCTTAATAGTACTTATGGTGGGTACAGCATGTTGGGTCTGATCCAGCAGATACTGGAATTCTTCATTTCTGGGCACTCCAATGACAATGATGCCAACAAAAGGAATATAGTCGAGAAAAGAGAGAAATAAATAGATGAGGAACCTTGAGAGAATGACTTACAAAGAATGAACAAAATGTGAACTGAGTAATGCAGACCTGTTAATTGATGTCTACCACAGACATCAGCAAGTACACCTTGCTGATGCTGGAAGTGTGTAAACACGGAGGGCAAAGGATTACTAGGGGCACCAAAATTCATGGTGAGATGGAAATAAATTAAGAAGGGAAAATTGAGGTTCAAAGTCACTGAAATTGTGCTGGAAAATGTATAATAGCTGAATGGATGAAAAGCCACAGATGTATAGGTAGCTGTGAGGATTTTGGAACAGAGTCGAAGTGGCGCAAGGGAAGTGGAGGAGAGCTGCCTGCCTTGACAAGCGAAGGGGAGGGGGAGCTGCAGAAGGAAAGGGAAACTTGCTGTGGTGTTTTTTAATAGCCAGACCCACCAACCTGAATCCATTGCAGCCCTAATGGTTAGACAAAATCTCCTAGTGTGAGCTGTGATACCATCAAGCAGCTGTTCAAAGGGAGCGGAGGAAGTGCTGTTGTGTAAGATGCTTAAACCTAACCCGAGTAACACAGTATTTACCTGAATCAGTAATGGACTAGGAGAGACGAAGGTGGCTACCTCTTCAATACCTAATACCCCTGCACTTAGACTCTGATCACCCACATGAAACAGTAACATTATTTTCACTAGCTTTTTATTTTAAATGTTGGTAGCACCTTTCAAGCAATGACAGATCCCAAGACCCACCCTCCTGTAGCTCCAGGTAATATCCTGATGTTCTCTATGTGGTGTTGGCAGGTACTGTATATTTTAGCACATTTTGACAAGTCTCTACAGCATCTTTGAATCAATCAAGTTCTGCTAAATCTAATAAAAAATTACCATTAACTTTTAAATAATAATAAGAAAATTGTAAAAGGAAAATGGTACCAGTCCTGTTGTCTTGGTTTTAGAAAGATGCATGCTTTTCTATCAATCTCTGTATCTTCACAGGAGCTGATTTTTTTCCAGTCAGTCCCCTCCATGTCTGGGATGTATTACTATCTCTGCAAATAGAAATGAGTGACAGTTTCATTTTGAGGACATAAAAAAGGGGATCTGATGACTCTGCATTAATATTTTTGCCCTATTTATGGCCCACCTTGGGTCAGATTTGCAGAGATGTCAAGTATAGTTTGTCAGCTGCATTGTTAGTAATGAGTAGTTCTGAAAAAAGCAATATTTGAGATTGAACTAATAGGAAATTGATGTTCTCCAAACTATGTTAAGAAGTGACTTGTCCTGGATCACTTAGGAAACGTGTAGCAGATTTGAGGATCACCTTGATTTCCTGCTTTTTGAGATGCACCAATCTTGATCTCCGAGGAAGTGGTGCTTAAATAATGACCAGCTCTCTTTGACTCCCTTACCTTCTAGAGCCCTAATCCATGGGATTGTTACAAACAGGTCTTTGAAGAAGCCAAAGCTAGCTCTCTTGAAGTCCAGTGCTGTAATCTTACTTATTGCCTGGCTCCTTCCGTGTAAGATCAGAACTCTACCATCCCATGGTCACTTCAGTCAAGGCTGCCCTCAAACTTTACATCCTCACCCAGTCTTTTTTGTGATTGTTAGTTCAAGGTCTAGTAGTACCCCTCTCCTCATGGGCTCTTCCACCACCTCTGTCAAAAAGTTATCGTCTATGCTCTTTTTTCCCTCTTTTGTTTGCATCAGAGGCCTGGTTGATCAGAGAGGCATTTGCTAAAGGAAAAAGAAAGATTTCAAGTGACTTAGAGATGTTGAATCAAGGCTGTAGTTCCCATATGTATGCACGTGTGTAGAAAATGCAATATGTTGTATATACACACATTATACAGTCACACATATGCATTTGTATATACTGTTTACATGCATCAATGTTACGCTGTATGTGTTTTTATTATCATGGTTTGTAATCCCACCATCATTCAAAGTCTTACCAAATAGCACTGTGGGCAGCTTGCCAGCTTCTTTCACATTCCTGCTAAAGTCACTTGGAATATATCTGAACGTGGCAAAACACATTTGCCAAGTTATGTGCATAAAAACATCCTTTGATCTTTCAGACTCATAAATATGTAATAAAGTACATGATTGCCCTACTGATCTGTCCTACATCAATCTTACGTCTCTCTTTTATTGATTCATCAAAATAAGATACGATCAAGGTACAAAAGAGTTAAAGAAGCTATTTATTTTAATGTTTCCTTGGAGAGCTTGCATGTTATTTTGAGTACAAATTATATATATAATATTTCATGAATGATGTTTGAAGCATTAAAAATCACCTCTGCACTTCAAGTTAACGCAAAACTCTGGCAGTCAGCCATCTTTTATTTGCTTTTTTTTTGCCCTTTCTTCCTTTTTTTAAAGGAACATTGCAAGATGTGGTGTCATTTTTCTGTGGCCATACTTCAGGGGGTTTTTTCCTTCTATTTTTAAATCATGTACTCAACTGGTATTGTAATCCGACTTTGATATGTTCAGGAAATCATACTTTGCAATAGATTTAGTATATGGGCTGTTTGGATTGGGTAGTGAGTCTTGGCCAAAACCAGGGATTATCCTAATTTGTACTGAGGGTAAAATGAGAGCTGTCAAGGCCCAGGGAGGTAGTGTAGGAGTAGTAGCAGAGGTAAAAACTTGGCCTGAAAATATACATGATGGCAAGCTTTACCTCTGCCTTGTGGTTTCGGAGACGTCTTTAAATGACACAGTTCAGGTTTTGGCTCTATCAGGTGTGAAGCCACTGAGGCTAGTAGAAGTGAAATGTATTTGGAAAGAGGAAAAATTATGCAAACCATAAAGAGGGTGAGTTACACAGTGGGTAATAAAATCTACATTTTGTTTCACAAGGGAGAAATCAGGTGGAGTCCTTAAGTGTTTGAACAGTTAGTCTTGCTTGCTGGGAGAAGAATGCACTTTTCCCCACGATGCCACATCTACTGAGTTAAAGGACTATCTGAGTTTGCTTTGACATATTTAGTGCATCCAATAGAGGCTGGTTTATGTCAGCCAATGTGTTTTTCACAACCACTTTATGGTGCTTACTCTTTGGCAGTGTAAAAACATCCAGTTCTGAAAATGTACTGATAATGAATGAAACAATTTCTGGGCAAGACCTGCTGACCAGGTAGCAGGCAGTGAACTTCAACACACTTCTCTGAAGCTGTAAAATATGGGGAAAAGTGACATGGGTGCAGAAGAGTTCACCTTTTTGTCAGGTTCTCTCTTGGTCCACTGTGTGAATTGTAGAGTCTGGGGAAGTGGAATCATTTTTATGCAGTTCTTGTCATGAATCCACCAGCAGTAACAGGCAGAAAAGACACAGATTATTGTGTGATTTTATGATAATCAAGATGCTTAGCTGACTTGGAGACTGAGAGAGAAAAAAGAGGTGCCAAGTGCTTTGTGATGTTTGGCATCTCCCCTTTGAGGGTCATCACACATAGAAAACATTAATTAAGTTTCAAGTCACCCGACAATAGAAAATGTTGTTACCCTTTTCTTTCACCAGTGAGAACTGAGTCCAAGTGGCGTAATCGACAGTGTGGAGCATACCACTGGCTGAGCTGGAAAAATTATTCAGACTCCTGACTCTCAGCTCTGTGGTTTAGCCAGCAGAAAGCATTGGCATTTCCTCACTTCCAGTCAGCAGCAGATTATGGCTTCACATCATGCTAGAAAACGCTGTCAGTAAAGTAACCTTTGGAGATAGCAAGCCATATGCTGATTTCAGTGACGTGGATATAACAAGCGGTAGTTTTGCACTAAGGAGGGAGAGCATGGCCTCTTCCCACCAGTCACACATTGCAAAGTCCATGCGAGGATTTGATCCATCTGGATACATTCTCTTGTCTCCCACCCTGCTTCCCTGAAGGTTGATTGTCCTCCTTTGACCTCCTTCATGTTCCTCAGCGGTTCATGTTGAGGTCCCTGCAGCTTTCCTGTAGACCTTGCTGGCATCTGTCTTTGGTGCAATGAGTCTCCAGGGTCTCCTACCTTCCCTAGCCAACAGAGAAGCCCCTCAGCAGCAGTGTGCATGTCTTGGTGTAGCTCAAACTCCCCAATGAGTTTTCCAGCACTTCAATGGGCTTTGGGCCAGCCACGAGTGTGGTGAGAGTCCTTACAGCCACCTGAGACACCATGGTAGGCTTTTGCCAATGATGATTGTTTCCCCTGTTCTATGTTAGTGATGCTGAGTCATCACAGTTTGGTTTAAAAATCCCCAAACAAGAAGATTTGCCGATTGTTCTTTCTTACCCAGTTCTCATCTCCAATGAATACTTTTGGTCAGAAATCTCTGTGGCCAGTAATGTGGAGGTAAATCACTATAACTTCTGCCTGCCATCTTTCTGTGGGAGCAGTTGGGCTTCTGGACTTTTGTCTATTATTGATTGAACTATTGTCAGTTTATGTTGCAAGAAAAAAAGGGCTGATGGATTAAAAACTTATTACATTTTCATTATTCAGTTGAGAAGGCAGGATACTATTAAAGAAGATTTTTCTAAATCACTTCTGGAGTCCACAGACACTACCTAAACAGAGCATGTAAACATATGAGGCAATTAAGTATTGGAATGCTTTCTATGTCTCATTCTTTTAGATGTTGCAATTTTTATTTTCGTAACTACCCTGCATTGTTTTTTTATTTTTAGTTATTATCTATCCTATTTATTTAACTTCTGGAAAGGATTTTTACTAAACAGAGAACATACTTCCTGAAACTTCCTTCTACTTTTCCAAGTGTAACATTTTTCTGACAACCTTAAAGCACCCCACAGCTGAGGCAGCGGTGACACGCAAGAAGCCAGGTTTAAGTACCTCAGATATGAGCCTCTGATCCTAGTTTAATATTAGACACATCTTAAAATGAAAGAGGAAATTGAAACAGGTTTTGTTTCCATAATTGTTTTTTAAAGCTAGAGTATTAAATCCTGGTGAATTATTTAGTAGGAATGATGACTCTGCCCCTTTGATTTGTAGGTGAAATTTTAATTCTTTGCTACTTTTTCCTGGCAGGATTAAACACCAAGTTCTCAGGTCTCTATGGAATTAGTAAGACTCTGTGATAGGTACTTTAGGAAATGAAACCACATTCAAGAGAAGCCATTTTCTGTAAATATTAGTTTTATTTTTGCAGATTTCCTTGGTAGGTTTTTCCACAATGCATTTTACCCAATTTTCACAGAAAACTTTCTCTTTCTTCGCTTAGCCTCAGAAAAAAATTGAAGCACTCATAAGACATAGGCTGGTTAATGAAACTATCCTGGTTTGTATGTGATGAAGCTGTGCTGCAGGATTAGTCATCGTGTGTGCTGCTAAGGCAGGTGGCTGAGAAAAGAAAATGACATTTTCTGGTAAAGAATTGTCCTCGTTGTGGTTACAGGAATTCAATGGGGGAGCCCAGCACTGAGGGTGGGTGCTAGTCCAGGAAGGTGCCTCTGCTAAATCTGCAGTAGTAATTTAGCTAGTAGTTTAGGACCCACCATGGAGGAATCAGAACCTCGAAAAGGTGATATAGTTAGTTTCCATATCAAAAATAAGATGGCATAAAAAAACCTTTACCATGGCAATAGACCTAGACTAGATGACTAATACTTACAGATATATAAACTTACAGGGGTGGCTGAAATGTAGTTGATGAATACTCTCTGTGTTTTCCTTTAGAAAAAACAAAAGGGGTAGGGGAGATAACAGCCTTTCCTTTCCTCGCTGCATTCACAAAGCACATGTTTTTCTTATGTATCAAAATATCTGATTTTCAGGGTAGTTGTGCATAGCAGACCTGTTATAGCTGACCCTGTCTTTACACCTTAAGTTTCACTTTTCTGTTCATGGCCTGATAGAGAGGCATTATGTTAGGCAATGTCTTAAAGATGGGCTTTTTTCTATTCTCCTTCCCCTACTTCATGTCTTCCTATTGAATGGGTAATTACCATGGGCATCGTTTTATTTAGCAACCAGGGTCTAAGAGTAGGTTTGGAAAAGAAAAAAAAAAGGACATGTTAAACTTAAAAAGTACAAATGCTGAGGAGGGGAAAATAGTTTGCCTATTTGTCCATCAGTAAGTTTATGGGTGTGGAGGGAATTAAAACAAGATTAATGGGTCAGACCCCTTCAGTTAAACTTCAATTCATTTAGGCACTTTTCTGCTCTCAGAGCAAACAGCAGTAGAGGAAATAATTATGATATTCCACTCCTTATTGCAACTGGGCATGAGTTAATGCAGACTTCTAAGCTGGTTTACTAATAACATGCATTCCAAAGGGTCTGTGCATGTTTCCAATTTAGAGCTGTAAATTAGATTTTATCCTCAACTTGGCATCCATAAAAGACATTCATGGAATACACCTGCATAAAGGTCCTTACTCAGATCTCATCCATGTTTAGGGTTGCTTTTAGGCACTATAATATACTGCAGAACCAGGCTTTACCTGTGAAATCCAGTGCCCTGAGGAGGAAAACAGTAATTTATTCATAAGACTACCTTCCAACTTCACCATCCTTTGCCAGTGTAACTGGAATTCAAACATATCATCATGCCTTGATTATTTAATCTATCTGTTTGAAGTATCTTTGTTCGATCTTCTTAGGCCTTGAAAAGGGACATAGGATGGGTTTGATACAGAGGATTGGATCCATCCTTCTTGCTACATTATCAAGACAAGACATATCAGTCTTGTCACCATGGTATCAGAATGCCTTAAAACATGTGTAATTTCTCTATAGCTTCTCTACATCTGTTTTCTCCAAAACTGTTATGAAGATTCTTACAACCATGGCCTTTAATGAGACTAACATCAGCTTGCTGTACATGCTGGGGAAAAATAGAAATGTTCAAATGGCAGTCTGCAGCATTGCCCTCTGATTTCACAGGGAGAGGATCATTGCTGTCACACAGGCTCTGAGCAGCGTGGCCTCTATGTGACCACAGTGGTATGACTGAAATCATTCTTTCAGGTAACCTTGCAGTGTCTCCCTCTTCAAAGCAGTTACCCCGGTCCATCGGTGGGCTGTTAGCACTCTCTTCCTATTTCTGGTGTAGTTGTCTGTTCCTGGATGCTCTTACAACATCACTGTAATTACAGTGGCTGATGATCCGGGTGCTTAGAGGAACCTGCATTCCCTGAGCTCATGGAAAACCAAAAACAAGCCTTTTTGAGCATGTCTGAATGATCTGTGATGTCCTGTGTTCTGTGCTGGTCCACTACACAAGCTGAGCGTCCAAGCAAAAACAAGCTGCATTAGACTGCATCCCTCAGGCAGGCCAGCATCATCAGCTCATTACTCTGAGCTGTGCCCATCAGATACAATCCATCTTCAGAGGAATGTTTTTGGCTCAGGGGGTGAATTTTCTGAGATCTGTGTGTGGGTTTCAGCCACATGGCTCCTATTGACTTTAATGGGAGTCACGCTGCTAGAAACCCATGCAGTTCCCTTGGGGTTACGCTCTCCCCTGATGTGTGTGGACTGCTCCACGCATTAGCTTTAAGGAGGAGAGTACACCTCTGCCCTGCCTTGTCAAGAAGAAGCCAGGGCCCCTCTCCACCCTTACCCCCACCCCTTTGGCCTTGTGTATTTATGGATGAGCAACAATGGAGACTCATTTCTATGGTAAGTTAGCAAGATTTATACTATAAATATTACATTACAAGGTTCAGACACGGTGCTATTCTTGAACATATCCACGCTTTGCTGCAGATCAGCGTGTCACCGAAATTTTTCCTTTGAAGAACACGTTTTTGAAACACATCATAAAAATTCTAGCATTGAGATTTCTCCATTTGCACCATCGTAGTGCGTGTCAAAATGTCTTTATTAAAATAAGATATTAAAAAGTTATAGGTTTGACTTTTTTTGGAGGGAAGGAAGATTCTATGAGGGATTCAGAAAACAGGCAGCATAGCTTTAATTGAAGGAGACAATGTTGTCAGTATATGTGTTCCTACAGTTATAAAGCCCAGCAGTATAGTATTCATCAAGTCTGATTCCACCTGACACTTGACTGAAAGCATTTTGCACTAATTTGCTTTGTGCTTGTCTAGTAAATCTAAAAAGAATGAGTGAAGGGGTGATAGGTGGCCATTAAACAGAATAAACAGCCTCTGGCAAGTGAATGAGTTTTACAGACTTGTTGCTTTTGGGAGGGGGAGGGTGGAAGGGGAGAAGATTATAGGTCTTTGAATCAGCATGTGGCTGCCTCTATCACTCTGTAATCACAACTGTTTTCTTTGGCCCGGAGACCCATGTGCACCTCCAGAGAGGCTACTACGGTGCAGAAGGAAGCTCTGCCCCCGAACCTCTGCAGGAGAGCCCTCCAGACATATGATTCATATTCTGAGTGTGATAGAGGCCTAAATGGCAATTATTTTATCATATAAACACCAGTGAGATAGATTTCAGTCTGGAGCTGATTGCTTTCCTCAGATAATCCTTTTCAAATTTTCCCCTACATAAAATATAACAGCTTTAGGGTGTTTTCAGGTCCCCACTTATGGTTCAACTTATGGTGAAAACCTTGGGCTTGTTGTCATCTTTGTCTAACTTTGCTGATAGCAGGCAGGAAATAGCTGTGTAAAGGCAGGAGGGGGTAAATAGCTGACTCTGTGGTCTGTAATTGGTTCATAGTTTTGGACTGTGAAGAATAGAAAAGAAGGCAGAGGAGGACTGGAAGACAGCCTAACAAGGAACACATGGGCATCTGAAAACTAAACACAGCTGGACCAAGAAGTACATTTGACCGCCTGTTACTTGCTCTCAGACTTCTGAGCATTGTTGTTGTTACTAGTGAAGAATATATAGCACTGGATTTCAAGGGGGTGGATGGGAACTTCGCTGCGATAAAAGGCTAAATATCATGACTAACAAGAAATCAAAACAAAAACTTCCTTTCTCCATGTACTTATTATTTAGTTGCTTGCTTGCTTGGGGTTCTCTTATCTTGGCAAGCTCATTGCTGCAGTTTTGTAGGAGGATGGTGTCAGCCGCAGAATTTCAGGGTTTCATTCACTGGAAAAGGATGTTCAGCTTCAGGGGGTTTCTTTTTCCTTCTCCTTTTCCTTCTCCTTTTCCTTCTCCTTCCCTCCCTTGCTGCCTTCAAAGCACAAGTGTGGGTAGAAACTCATGGACTGAGAAAGGACATAATGAGCCTGAAAAGAGCATAGCGTGATGAAAAACTCTACCTGTCGATACAATGTCAAAGAGAGGAAGTTTTAATCCTCCCCTTCTGACCTCCCCTTGGAAGGTGGGAAGAGGGATTGTACCAAGCCCAGGTCATGCACTGAAGCCAGGCAGAGGCTCTCTGCGGGATTCACAGACCACTTCTGTGTCTGGGATAAGTCAGCTTTGTTTTGGCTGCTTCTAGGACAGGGGAAAAGCTTTTCCTCTTGGTATCCCTGAATTAAAGGCTCTCATTACTTGGGCCTCATTAAAATAATCTCTCATCTGTTCTTGTGTCACAAGGAAATGGCTGTTCCCCCTCTCTTCCTCTCTGCTGATATCTACGCAAATGTATTTTTCTTTTCTAAATTAAAAAAGATCCTACTGCTGCCACGCTTGGCTATTTACATTCTTTAAGTAAAAAAAAAAAAAATAAAATGAAAAAAATCCCTGAAAACCCTGGCTGCAGAACTGCCATTAGTGTTGATTGTGTCCAGCAATACACGGTCCACTTCAAGAAAGGCAACATCCTCTATTTTTTAAGCCAAATGTTGTGCACTGCAGCAAGAACAAACAAGAGTGACTTTCATCCTTCAAACACTGAAGCAGCTTTGCAAAGCCTGACATGAAAGGGCCTCCCTTGCTCTCTTGTCCATGTAGGCCTGGAAATGGAGCTGAAATGGCTAACAACATTGGTAATAATAGGGGCCTGCCTGGCATCAAGAGGTGAGCCGAAAGACTTCAAAAGCTGGCTTGAGCATGGCTGCAGGAGCATTTGCTCTGGGATTCAGGCTCCAACTTTTATTCTCTCCCTTTGAAGAGCTTACAATTGGGCGGAGGGTGGAAACCAGGCATTTTTGACATGAACTCTGCCATGGAAAATTATGAGAAAGACGGAGATGAAAAGGAATGTGTCTTGATTGTGCTGGGTATTTTTTTTTTTATTTTATTTTTAAAAGTCTGCAAAACAAGGAGCTAGCAGTACTATAATCATTGATCCTGAAAAGGTTCTTCAGAGATTAGTGCTATCAGTGCAATGTGAACCTCAAGGCTGAGAGGCAGAGTGGAGGAGAGAGACCCTTTTGCACTAAAATAACACAAGCTTTTAAAGGAATAGTCTACTACTCTGCCAGGGGAAAAAAAAAACCAACAAAAAAAACCTAACCAGAAAAGAAAAATCCCAACACCTGTGCTTGAAAACAAACAAACAAAAAATAAATGGCAAGCTTGGCTTACATCCAAATTCTGCAATCACCGGAGGGTCCCAATTGTTTGAGTGTAGATCCCTCAGAGCACCCAGGCTCCTGTTTGTTTTGTAAGCTAAGATTACTCTGCAGGACTCTGGTGTTGTTTTTACTGCCTATAAACAGAATAATTTCACTGAACCTGGAGAAGCTACTGGGGATTTACATTAGTATGGGTAGCTGTATGGGTATCTATGGGATTACTAAATGTTGAAACAAATTAGCCTTATTGTTTCATCCTTTTTTATTTTTTGGCAAGGCTTCATTAGTATCAAGTACGCAACAGGCAGGCGGGGAGCGTAGTGAAAGGTCACCTGTCATTTCCTATTGCGGCGCTCTTTTCTGTTGTGTCAGCTTTCCTAACCTTTAATCGTTGGGGCAGTAGATAAGGCAAGGACAGAAACAGAAGCTGGAAGTTAGCAGGAAAATGGGAGGGAAAGCAGCTTCACGTATGGGGACAGGATGACCACTCTCAGAAGCAGACCCAGGAGACCAGAGCTGGAGTGAGATTTGGAGAGGTGCAGAGTGGGAATGTGAGAGAAAAAGATCAGGCGTGTGTGGGGGAAAGAAGGGTTAGAAGGAAGGAGAGCAAATGGCTGAGCGGATCTCAGTTGAGATCTGCTCATTGTCTGTTTCCCATTTGTCCGGGTCGCTGTCCTACACAGAGGATGCAGTCTCCTGCTATCACTTTAAAATGCAGCTAGTGATACATCTGCAGAAATGGCAGGCAATGAGGAAGGTGTCCTGCACTGGGTTATACATGGGGAATCATTTTAGAGATAGAGGGTCACTCCAGAGCCTATACGGAGGCCACTGAAATGACTGGAAAGAGTTTGTTGTGTATTAGAACCCTTGATAGCTGAACAAACACTTCCTCAACCCCTAAGCCACCCCCTCATTTGTTGTCACTCGAAGTCTGTATCAATTTGACATTTTAAGATGAATATTCTGTATTCAGTGGCTCTCACTCTGTACTTTTGGCACTTTCTAGTGGTCCTGAGTGCTCCTTCTGAGCACAACTTGTTTTCCTTCTCCCATTTGCAATCACACTACAAGGGAACTGTGTATACAGTTACCTATTTTTCTCTAAGTGGGGAGTTGTGGAGTGGCTGCTGTACGTGATTGCCTGTCAGGCACCAATTAGCGATCCATTCAGAATCTCTGAAGCTGTGATCCACAGCCAAGAGAGAGTTTGAGAACACTTGTTTTGAATTATCCTGCATAAATCTTATGCCATATATCTAGAGCAAAATGAGATCATATCCCCACGTCTTTTAAATATCAAGACATCCAGATATGTCTGTTTTTGAACAAGTAAAAACAAGCTTATAGTAAAGCTTTTTGTGTAAAGCAGGTTTTTTGTGACAGTATGTCTTAAAAATTAATATCCCCCATCTAAAATATGATTTGCTTTTATGTCTCAAATTGCAATGACATGAGAATTTAAGTTGTTAAAATATAAAGCTTAAACTGTTGGTTGCTGGCTTCTTAAATACGTTACTGGCATGAGTCTTTCTATGTCTTTTTCAAAATGCTCTTCTCAAAAGCAAAGAAAAACAGCTTCATATTTCTAACGTCCAACCTGCAGGTCTCTTGCTTTTGCTGCTTGATGTGTTAAATCTTGTAATTAATCAGTTTTGATAGTTCTTAACTAACCAGCTCTTAAACTTTAGGGAGGGAGCAAAAGGAGAAAAGAAAGTCCCTGAACTACAGGGACTAGAGGTAGTAAGGAAGGGGTGAAGGGCTGTTAATGTGCTCTGAAAAGCTGAGTGCTTAAAGCAATCAAAGATAGGGAAAGTCTAAAATAATATCTTCAGTAATGATCTGTTAATTTGCAAGGACAAGGAAAAGAGCAGCTCTTGGTTGTATTGCTAAGTTTAAGAAATTTGCAAATCACCAAAGCAAGAGGGAATCCAGCAGCAATTCCCAGGGCTCCCAGCTCACTCACTAGCTGACTCAATGAGCCTCTTTGATCTGGTATTGACATCATATAAGATCTCTTGCACTGTTTTGCCCACTTGCCAAAGCCAGCTTCCCAGAAGTGAAAATGTGTGTTCCTTTCCTTAGGGTAATTTGAAACATTGACATGAAACAGACCTCTCGCTCTTCCTCCGCTGTGGTCTGCTTTTCACGTAGTTCCTTCACTAGTGTCTCCTTAAAAACACTTGGAGGTCAATGCCAGGTTCGAATTGCAGTGCGATGATTAGGTATTAAGTGTATGAATACCAAGAAGAGAAAAGAGAGAATACATAAGTTGGTTTGGGAGCCTGGGATTCACAGACATGCAGGTTTTTTTAGATACCTTGTATAATAAACATGGGCTTTATTACTCATTTTTGGCTACTCACAGAGTGCTATACTACACTGGATACTCACTGTTGGTTCAGAGATATGTGGAATTTGCATGAAAAGAAAGAAATGGAAGGTTTCCAGGATAATGTAAGATATGGAAAGAAGCCAGTGCAAAAACTTTACTCTTTCTCCACAAAGGAATTTTTGACGTGGGAGTAAAAGTATAAGCTAAGTTAATGGCCAGCTCAAGTACCATGTCTATACAAGTGCCAAAACAGCATTGGAAACGTGCTGCTCTGTTCACAACCAGGCATTTTAGATCTACTTGTTAAAGAGCATCTCAGGTTCTCTTATGCTCCCTAGACTGTAATGCTGAACCTGTTTCTACTTGATCCAGCAGCAGCCTTAGTCATACTTAGATCCCAAATTTCCCCCACATATTGCTGGCTATCGCAGTCCCTTCCTGAGGATATTGGAAAAATAACTCATGTGAATTATTAGTGCCCAGAGTTGAGGTACCCCATCTAACTGTGCATGAAGATACTCTTATTTTGAGTAGGAACCACAGCAAATATGGATACTTCAGGAGTTTGGGGATAGTGACCAGATTCATCCTATCCTCTTGCACTTAGGGACATCAGTTGGCTAAGACTTGTCTCAGTTGTTGGTGTATGCTTCTCTCTCATTTAGTCATCATAACTAGGGAGGAAATATGACTGGTAAAATAGCATGCCACTACTTTAAAACGACAGTGGCATAACTGCCCTTAACCAAATGGCTAGCTGTTAATCTTAAACACAAGTGGATTGAGTATCAGGAGGAAAAAAAAAAATCTTTGTTTGAGGTCAGGAGAAAAGGCATCCAGGTTGTTTGTGAAATATTAAAAGCTAGAGTTCACTGAGCATCTATCTTGTGCATTTTAATTATGTCTCCACGAACCTGAACTGTGGGGGGCCCTCAGCAAGCCCTACTCAGTTGTGCTGGCTCACAAAGTTCAAAGCTAGGTTGTAAGTCGTTTTTATTTAGCGCCTCGTGACAGCAAGTACCGTAGGTGGAGAAACATTAAGTACCACTTAAATCTGTTCCTGTACATCTTGTTAGAAATATACTGGAATGATACTCTAGCTCTGACTTCATTGAGATCCATTATAAAGTCCCCCCTGGCCTTTTCTACACACACCTGACTATGCCACTGGAGAATCCTCAGCTCTTTGAGAGGGTGAACTCTAATTCTTCCATCCAGCACTCAGCAGTTACTTCTCAAATCCAAAATCAACACACCACAAAGTCAATGCGACCAACTATTGATTCAGAAAACCTCGGCGTTCTTGACCGTGTCAACATAGAAATCAAGGGTGACACTGGCTCAGAATCAGAAAATGTGTCTAAAAAGGGCTGCTGAAGTTGCACGCAGCTATGCTTTCTGAGAGCCCATCTCAACTAAATTGAAGTGCTAAAGTGCCAGGGTTGGGATGCATGGACAAGAGCCTGCTGGTCTCCATCAGGACTTACTCCTTCTCAAAGGCAGTGGGAGTTTTGTTTTTGGCTTCCCTGGGAGATTTGTCCAAAGTATTAGGAAACAAAATAAAATAACAAAGGTGGGTATTTTCTTGGGTGAGTCAGAGTCTAGAAGGAAAACAATCGCTGTGATCAGAGCGCATGCCCAAGCCCACTGGAGTACATTTGCAGGTTGCTGAGATAGCCTTGGTGTACTGCAAACGCAGTGAAACGTAGCACAGGTATTTATTCTTGCAGTGAGTATCGAGTGAGGCTATAAGGATTTGCCACATACTACAGAGTGTTTCCGTGTAAGTGGGAATGAATGCTACAGGGGTCTGTTCCCCTCCAAATGCACAGGGGAGCAAGGTGCTGAAGGGTTGTTTTCATTATGCCATTAACGGGGCAAGGCGCTTTCTTTTTTCCTCCATCCCTCTTCAAAAGCAAGGGCTTGAGGCTCCTTCTTTGGGTCAGCCATGCAAAGCCACATTCTCCTGCCAGCCAGGGCAGTAAATCCCACTGCTGTTCTCAGATGCCGGCCCTGGGCCCAGCAGAAATCCATCCCTTGTCGTCATACCAGCTGTACTTTCTCTGCAGGGAGACGGCAGTCACCCGTTTGGTGAGGAGGGGCAAGCTGTAATGTCTAGCCAGAAACATCTACCATAAACCATCGCTTCCTGTTATGACACTCATGTGTCTAAACTTGTTGATTTATTTAGGTCGAACTGTCTAACCTGCTTGAGTACGGCTGGAATCAGCAGGTACTAAGTCATGTAACAATTGGGAGCACCAAAATAAAACTTGGAAGTATTAGATCTCAGAATTAGTTTAGTTTTATTCTTTAGATTGTCTGGAAATGTCTTTCTCATTTAAATTTCTTTCTCCTTTTTTTTTTCCATTAAAAAAAATATAGTGATATTATCATAATCTTCTGACCTGGCCATGGCTTTTTGCATCTGTGTATTTCCCTGAGTAACAGAATAGAAATTTTAGAAATTGCATACCTGGTCCTTGGGCCACCAAGGATAAAAGAGAGAGTATTCTGTTTTGATTTATACATCTCTCTTGATTAGGGAATTCTTCCTTTGTCTGGAAGCAATGTGATCTGTTTGTTAGAAAAGGGGAGACGGACCTTGGGGACACCTGTGTTCTTTCCCAGTTCTGTCACTCACTCAGCTCCTTTACACCCAAATCTACCCTTTGGGTTTATTAGTGGGTACAAGAACACCTAACTGGCTTGCCTGTGTGTTGTGAAAATTAATTAATTTAGATTTCTAAAGCTTTTTCAATTCATCACACAGGAGAGCTTGCATAAAGCATGTACGTACTGATTTTTAAACGTGTAAGGTACTTTTCCCTCCTCCAAACACAATTTTAGCTGGTACACATTTAGAATACAATCACACAGTGTTCCTTCCTAGGAAAGATTGAATTTAGAGTATCATTGTGAATTACAGCTTTACACCTGTAAATAATAATACCTTGTATGTGCGAACAAATATATATGTATGCGTGTGGCCATATATGTCTGTATATTTATATATGCATGTTTATATACAGACAAAAGCAAGAGAAAAGATAGCCTTTCCAAATTGTCTGGAAAATCTCTGGGACTCCACAGCTGGCAGTGCATTACTTTTATTTAAAGAAAACTTACGCAAAAAGCTTATGTGCAGTCAAAAACTTCCCGACTCTAATTAATATATATATGAAGTGTAAACAGATCATGAAATATTTTTTAGTGCCTAATACATAGAAACGTCCTGTGTTGATGCTAATGAAAAAGTAATGCCTGGTATATTTCACATTGCGGGGCCTGGGGACACAAATCCATGGAAAAGCAATTCATACCAAACTGCTTTACAAGTGCAAGAATTCTGTTAGCCTAAAGCTACAGCGCTACATAATTGTACAGGGGGAAAAAAGAAAAGCAGGGAAAAAAAACCCAAAACCCCAGCTCTCCTCTGCCCTGTGTTTGTAGAACAGTCATTTATTTCCAGCCCTGGTAATGGGTCATTCTCTCAAAAAATGATGACACCAATATTTCAGCAGAAAGGATTTTTAATCTGCCATGTATATTCTGGGTCTTAATCTAGACAGCTTCTCGTTACCTAAGTGAATAGTCTGTCATTCCAGTTGATTCTCAAGATCAGATCATTGCAAGGGAAGTTAAGGAAATGTGTGAAGACCATGAAAACCCAACCCTCTCCCCTGGAGAATAGTCTCTTAATTGTAATGGCCCATTTTAATCATTGTGATTGTTTAAAATATTATGAACAGAGGGAAATAAGGATGGTAATTGTGCTTCAGCAGTCACAATCTTTTGTTATCACCTAAGCTTACTGGAGATTTAGCTGTGTATAGTCCCAATACTTCCTTCACATATCAAGTGGCCTTAATTATGTGGGCAGCTCGAATCCCTCTTGAGAGAGAGGCTTGGATAGCAAAACAGCAGGTAAGAAATGCCTCTCCTGTACTTCTTTGTTTCTTCCCAGTCCCCTGTAGCTAAGGCTGCATATGTGGCTGTCTCTGTCTTTGTGACACTTTAAATGTGAAACAAGTAATTTAGTTGAAAATTTTCTGTTATTTTTTTACATGCTTCATATGCTGGGTTAAAATCCATTAGCATATAACAAAAATCGGAGCAGATGTAGTGCAACAGATTCCTTAAGGGAGTCCATATTTTTACATATTTTGTAATAAGGAAACTGTCACTCCCAGATGGTATCTAGCTAATACTGGTGGTTTGCTTGCTGATAACATACTAAAAAATAAAATTAATTGTATTCTATTTGATGACAATGAAGCCATTATCATATATAATTCACTCTTAAAGAAAACGTCCAAATGATGGTGTCTTACAATAACTGGGCTTTCTCAGTGCCTGTCCCTTCTCTTCTCTTTCTACCTCAAAATTTCTTTCAGAATTTGTTGCAGCAGAAACCTCCAGCTGCAAAGTGTAACAGCCGTTCATTAGCAAAGCTGGAAACCAGTGTTAATTTGTACAGGGAATCTGGGCTAGCAGTACCTCAATACACTGACCATAATCTTCATCCTCTACCAGTGGTTCTCAAACTGCTCTGGTTTAGATGTCACTATTATTGTTGTAGCAAAAGGAAACAATTAACCTTTTCATTGATGACACTGAATGGTACCTATTTGCTAATTGGCTTGATTAGTGTGGGAAGTATCCGGACCTGATACTTGGTGTAGAAATGAAAATCAGGGCAACACTTTGTATCCCAAGTCTTACACAAACACATGACATTGAACTGATAGAATGAGTTCAGTATGAAGTTTAAACTCAAAATATTATAAAATTTCCTGAAAATAGATTTTTTTTTTCCTGATACATTTTTTTCTGATATAAAACTACTTAAATCATTCCTTCTGAGGTGAACTATTCAAGACCAGTTACAGACTGTTCACTTACAACCTGATGCGAGGTGAATGGTTGAACCCACAGGACTTAAGTTTTTTGGCAAAGTTTATTGACATGAGGTAGCAGAATGAGGAACTTACCTTCTCTTTTTCTGTCCTACCACAAAAATATTCAAATATTCAGAAAACCCTTGAAGAAGTAGCCCTTGAAGTTGAGGCAGTACAGTAAAAGGCAGTAGGGGAAGAGAGATTTTTCCTTTTCAGAGTTGAGCTTGGGCAGGGAGTGTTGGCCTTCCTGACAAATCTTTGGGATCACAGCCCTGGTTTCCCAAGCCAAAGACAATATATGGTTGTTGATACCTGTCTGCAGATGAGAAAACCAGAACAGAGAGGTGAAGTGACTTTTACCAAGTCACAATATCACTTATGCTAACACAATAATATATGTGTCAGCATCCCCAGTTCATTGACCTGCCCACCGCACAAGGGATAGTGTGAAGAAAGGAAGAGATTTTTTCCAGTGGAGTTGTGTGTGGAAAGACATAACTATCTGGATTTGCAAAATAGTGGGGTTTACGGGATTGACTAGTTTAAATAAGTATTCAAGAAAACTTCTAACTTGATAATGATTTCCTCATCTCTGAGTGACTGTAGAGAGATACAGTGAGGCATACTGTCTGAAGGGTCTAACACGTGTCTGGCTGTGTTCATTCTAGGTTATTTATGCTTTTTGTTTAATTTCCCTTCTGGCATAAGCAAAAAGTGATAGGAAGAGTAACAGATGACTGCTGTTCCAATTTGAGATTTGGTAGAAAAGGACAATGTTGTAGTCATCTCTGTCACATTGTTCAGAGGAGCTTGGGTAGTATGGGAAGTGATTTTATATGCTCTGAGGCTATTGCCCTAACTTAGGAACTCACAGCCAACACAGTCCCTTATAGAACTACCTAAAGTTATTGGCAGAAATTGAAGAGGGAACAGATCTTTTAACTCACATGTAATTTTGAATAAAACACTATTTTCTTTTTAAAAAACCACAGTTCAAGACTTGGAAAGTACCCTGTAAATCTTAAAACCTCGGTTGCAAGGTCGTTAGTAATCAGCAAGCATTATTTTACTTTGTTTTATTTTGTTTTGCATTCTTTTATTCTATTTCAGAAATTAAACAGCCTTGTGAAGGTAAACAGAAGATAGTGAAAGTTCAGGGTCTGAGTGGAATTTGTCCCAGGCTTTCATCTTCCATTTCAGTGCACAAAGAGAGAACCTCTCTTTCCTGGTCTTCCTCTGCCTGGTATCTCACCAAGCTTATTCCAGCAAGGTTGCAGCCCCAAATGACAGAAATCTTATGAAATAGAAATTTCTATCACATTTCAGTTATTTGGTAACTAGGGTACTTTAAAGATTGTTGATAGTCTTTGAGAATTGTGGGATTTGGGTAGGATATTTTCCCAAAAAGAATTTACCCAGCTTCAAATGCTCTGAACTCACTTTGTAATCCTTGTCTTCACCAGTATCAGGCATTTACTTCTGTGCCCTTTTTCTAATACATTAAGTACCAGACAACTGTAATATTTTATTCAGCATGATTTTAATCCAATCTTCAATATCCCTTGAATAATAGAATATTTACATCTCCAAACTTTGCTACTGTATGTTAGCTGACATTATCAGCTGTACATACACTAGACACATGCCACAAAAATCAGCATTGCTTTTATGGTTGCGGATCTCAATTCATACCTTTTCTCTCTCAGCCTTCCTCATTAAGACATCACAGCTGATGTGTTCTCTCCTCTGTGTTTTAATGCCTGAGCAGAAGATGTATTTTATTCATGATTTGGTAGAGAATGTGTCTGGTGGGAAGAAATTTGGACACCATTAAAGCAACCTGAAATTCCACCGTGGATGCTGGGAGGGAGCTCTTTTTCTTAGCCGTATAAAGCATCTGCTTAAATTCTCAAGTGTGGAACGTGCAGACTTGTTAGGCAAGATTTTAACAGACTGTTTGGCACTGAGTGTAATTTTCCCAAAGACCTGGCAGTGGAAATAGTTGAAATAATAGTTTGTCAAATACTCATCAAGAGAAATGCTAATTGATGCTTCATCTGAATCAAGCTCTGCACAATACCGGAAAGGGAATGGGCATTTCCTGTTTCCTTCCTACTCCATGAAAAGACATGCTTCCCAAGAGACTGCTAATGTTAGATTGGATATATCCCACCTATAGGACTATTCCATAATGCGGATTAGGTTATGGCAAGTATATATGAAGCACACTTTATCTATTTATATCTATTTATTTACCAAGCAACGTGTGGCTTCACAAGCCTGTAGTATATTCTTAGTACTGCTCTGGCTAGCTGTCCTTTCACCAAAGGAATCCCACATCAGTGTTTGTCTTCTGGTGTCTTTCTTGTTCCTTGTAGTTTCTGCGTTCAGTCAAGCTCTTCAAACCAATAGTGGGGACATGTGGAGAAAGCACAGATGTGACTGTGGGACTGGAATGCCAGCTGGCCACAGTGCTGCAGCAGTGTTGCGTGGCCATTGGATAAAGCGAATATGAACTTTTACAATAAATATTAACGAGACCAAGACTTTGAATGGATTTGGAAACCAGAAACCAGATCTAAATGTCAGAGCGAGTCCCTATCTGCAGACTAAACTGAACTGAATGTTCAGACCCCAGCATTGGCAAAGAAATCAAAGCCATAATCCAAATCTGTATTTCAGACCCTCTTGTAATTCTAATAATACTTTGCCCTTTCGCAATCTCCAATATTTTAGAAACTTTGAAATGATTTATTAAATGAATCATACTTCCCAATCGGACTCATGTGAACAAGTTGGCTGGAAATACCACCCAAATGCAAGGGCAGGATAAGGCTGTGGCTGAATTTGTGCTCTCTTTGTAGCTGTATATGGATACTTAGGCTGTAAGGTTTTATCTATATCTTTATAAACTCTTCTGATGCAATCTCTGTGTTAATAGCCCCAGCTCCATGTGTCTCGGATTGCCATAACTTTCGAGGTGCAGGTATCTTGCATGTCTTCACATCAATTTATTCCTCAGTTACTGCTGAAAGGCTGTGATAGAGAACAGGACAAAGCGGTGGGCACTCTTGGTGCAACAAAGTCAAGCTTTGAGTGGCTACCACAATATTGGGAGTTTTAAAAGATTTGCCCAAGGCTCTAAGAGGAGTCAGTGGCAGAGGTGTGGCTAAAGCACAAAACTGCTGAATCTACATGTTCCTCTGAGTAGGCCGTGCCTTTACGTTCAGAGGGAATAGAATTATTTAGCATCAAAGGTACCAGTAGCAGATACAGGATGTCTTCATTAATCATGAATAATGCCGTTAGTGAGAAATAATAGTATTCCTTAGTATTGATGATAATATATTGAGCGCCAGCGAAGCCTTCTGCTAAGAGTTATCTAGTGAAGTGAATTATGGAATTTTACTACCTGAGTACAAGGACTGATATAAATGATCAGCTCTGTGGCAATGAATTGGTTTAAAAAGGCTTCATAAGAACTTGCCTAATGCTCATAAATTAACATTAAATATGAGATGGGTTATCTAATCACACGCTTTCAGGCAAATTCCTTTTTAATATGTATGTACACTGCTGCTGGAAATATAGCAGATATATCAGAGGAGATATTTCCTGCCATAAATGGTTACATTTGATAACTCCATATTTTTTTCATAGTTTCTGTCAGTTACAGTGTTTCTTACTTTGCCATCAACATTTCTACACAGAATCCATGTTAAAATAACATCTAATGTCTAGTGACAAATTTAACTGTGTATCTGCCTGGGGTCTCAAACTACAGCTAGAATTCCATTATTCCTTTGCCATGGAATACTGGAATAGCAGTTTCATTTGTTTCAGGTATAAGTGGACTTGAGTCACTGAGCTGCTCCATACTCTCTGCAAACTGCTTGAGGCTCAGGGACATCACAGGGCATATCCATTGCAACTCTTGGTATATGTGGCAAGCCATGCCCCTGATTGCCACCCACCAAAAATACCAGTAGCAAAATTGGTGAATTCACCAAAAGCTGTTCTGAACTATCCTTATGCTGGGGCAGATTAACCTGGTGCATTTAACAAAAGAAGAGTAAAAGGCCAAAAAGGAAAATACCTGCTTTTCTCTCCCCTGGAGTCACTGGGTAAGGGAATGCCAGTGCATCCAGTTAAATGTTATTTTCTTCCTGTAGCGCTTATCACTACCTTCTGGCCAGTACCACAGTGAAAAACACCAGCTCAGTTCAGAGTTTTGAACTCTAAACAGTGACATTTACTGTTCTTCGTGGTGTTTGTGATTCAAACGATTCCCTTCTCAACCTGGCAGAGGAGATACACAGTAGAAAACTGCTTCCACCTGTTGGAGTGGCTTGTGTTTTAAGCAGGGTTAACTGCGGAGCAGCATTTGGAAATAGTTTATAAAATGCTTGAATCCTCTGGGGGTGGTTGTATTATACACCTTGTAGCTGCTGAGCATTTTGGGACTTAAACTAAGTCAATCAACTGAGGATCAAGCAAGAGAACTGGATAACAGTTTTAGTAATCAAAACATTTTTCTGAACATTGTTGGGTTCCAGAAGTTTTCCCTGCCATCTGAAAACACAGTGAGAGGACACTGAGAGGAGAGTCATAAAACAAGCTCTTTAAATCATGTTGTACTTGGAGTTTGATTTTCTGGACTATACAGTGAGCAATAATAAACTAATTATGATTAAACTGATAAGGAGGTCTCTAAGAGTCAGCCAGGAAAGTCTTTCATAAATAACCAATAAGGAATGTTTGGTCTCACAGTTGACATGCATCAGAAAAGCTTGTTTATGCCTTTTCAGACTCTTAAAAACATCCCAAACTAAACCAAAACCCCAAAAATCGTGTGTCCCCCCCCCAAATAAAACCAACCCCAAAACAGTGGAATAAGATATGTATTTTTAGTATTAAATTATCCCCATTTTGTCTTAAATTACATCGCATCTGTCTGACCCCAGAGAAGTGTCTCTCAGTCATACTGAAGCAGTACTATTCCTGTTGCTGTTATGTAACAAAATCTGGATCCAGACTCAGAGAGCACTCTGAGAGAGCAAATAGTTTGGATCGGGGTTTCTGTGTTTGGTCAATTTTGAAGAGTATTTGAGTTTCACAGCCAGAACCGGGCAGAATTTATTCTGCTTCATACATGAACGTTTCTTCCCAATAGGTTAGGTCAGCTGTGAGGTTTAATCAGTGTTCAGATTTCTGACATGCTGCTCAAGGGCATATAATCCGAGCCAACAAAATGACTGTATACAACAGAGATGATGTAGGATTACAGGAGATCATTTCCACTCAGGTGTTTATGGTGGTAGTGTCTTTTCATGGCAGATAAGAGATGACACGTGGGATTGCACTCTGTATTGCACCAATACATATAAAATAAATAGTTATTGTTATTTCCCCTTTGGAGTGCTGTTGTCTAAAGGACTGAACTGAATATGTTTGCTCCCCTTTGAAGCATGCAGCTACTTCCCACTAGCATTACAAAGATTTGGAATCTTTTATAAAAGAAGCATAATTTCAGCTCTTTCCTTCACTTTGCTTTAAAGAGAATCTTAATACTGATTCTCCCTCTGGGTAGTCCTGGTACTATTCTAGTTCTTTTTCCTACAGTTATAGCTCCGAATCAAGGCCTCTGATTTCCACTAGCACAGTGTGACAAGAACAGTAGCGTGGACCCAAATCTTCTTTTTCCCATGCTGTCCTAGCTGTTCTTGACAGTACTTTGGAGAAGAAGGGGCGTTCAGCCAAGGAATGAAACTTAGAGGCAACCATATCAACCTCAAAGATTTATTTATATAATTAAGTCATTATCAGGATGGAAAAATACTCTTGGTTGCCAGAAAGAAATGTTCCAAGCTCAGGGAAGGTCAAAGTGCATGCTCAAGAGTTATATGTTACCAGGACTTGAACAAGAAGCTTCACAAATTACTGCCCTTTAATCTAGAGTAAATCATTTGTGTTATGGGTGCATTGGCTAGCAAGGAGGGGAGGGAGAAACTCTGGAAAATGTACTGGTTTGCTCTCACACTAGAGTAGTCCTGCCTTAGCAGCAGACTCACTTGGCAGCTATTTTAACATTGAGTGGCATAACTGGATGTACTTATACAGCAAGGCTGAAAAACATAGGAGAGGAGTGAATGGGACCACTTCAGACACAGAGAGCAACCTCCTGCTACATGATCCATAATGTCCTTCAGAAACTGCTCAGTTACCTCTGTGTATCTTGCTCTGTTGCCAAAGAAGCGACCAGCGAGTCTGAGAATTAAAAACTCCATCCATTTCCTACAGCTGGAGACATTCCTGCCACTGAACCACCAAAAAAGCCCCCAAATCCATTTATCAGCAAAGCTCCCAGAGGGCTGGAGTGTGAGCTTTGACATCTGTGCAGCCAGAGATGCAGCCCTGTACCGGCAGGCTACCTCTGCGAGCTGGCTCTTCATCTGGTACAAATTGGCCTTGTTCTGGTCTGGCCCTGCACTAAACATTACTGCTGTACAATGTTTGCTGTCATTTTAGATAGGACTGAACATTTTTAAGAAAGATTTGGGAAGTACAGTTTTCCTTAGACAACTCGTGCTAAATAGCTCCTATACACTGCTGTTCCTCAGTGGAAATGCTTGGGAACTTTAGAGTAAAACATCCTTGTGAGTTCCTCTTGTGATCTGTTGAAGTCTCAGCCTGGAGAACCACATGAGGATGGAGAGCATGGTTTGGCTTTTGGATGGTATCACATATAAATGTCAATATGATGGTAGGCACTTTATATATATATATTAAAAAATATATATATATATAAATGTCGGCCCTGGAATGTGGAAATCTAGCTGAAAAGAAACTTTTGGCTTCTTCTAGGATGCAACAAATAGATAGTTGAAATTTCAAATTAATCAGTGCTGTAGATTGTTGTCTTGCTGGAAAATCAGAAGAATTGGCTTCAAAATTTGCTCTTTTCACTCAGGCCCAGTTCTGGTGATCTTCCCAGACAGTGACCTTTTTGTTCTTTTCCTTTTTTTTTTTCCCCCTTCTCTTTTTCCCAAAAAAATATTGCCTGATAGTCTCTCTGGCCCTAGCCAAAGTCATTGCTTTCCTCTTTGTCATACCGAGACTCGATAGCATTGTAATTACTTCTGACATATGGTATCAGCTATCCACCTCTCCTTCCAATATGTGCAAATAAAAGAGGAAAGCCACCACAGCCACCAGACCATAGTTTCCATCAGTTGGTATCACTTCATGGCTCTCCATTCATGCTGGGGGGGAGGATGGGACTGCACCTAAAATTATGTGTGCAGGGCAACGTGCTGTGCTTGGAGACCTGGAGTTTTGCTCTCATATTTCAGTTCCCTCGGAACTGGAAATTACAGCTCCAGTTTACTTCTCTAGTTTTGTGGCAGAAGGCCAATAATTCTATCTGAGAGCTTTTCCTTTACCTTCATTAACCCCCAAATGTTGCTGTATTCAAAACATCCATAGAGAGTGTATTTATCATTCATTTTCTGTTCATGTTGATGTGGGAAAACACGTGCAATCAATATTGAATCTCTTTCAAAACAACTTAAAATGGGAATACATATTGGTCTAATCTAAAACTAATCATGATGATAAATGATGAGAAATATGCCAAAAAGTGGAAATCCTGTTTTTAGAAGTTCTTTAGTTATGGATATGTGGACGTATCTTGTATGTATCTACTGCTAACCAAGAAATTAGATCTCAGATCAAAATTGAATTACAGAAAAATTGCTTTTAATATTTAGGTTTGTGCTCATATCTTAACCTCGTGTATCTAGTTTTATGTATCTGCCATCTATTTAAATCGAACTCGGTCATATATTTTATTTACCAATATAAAAGTTGGCCAGAAGAGCATGTTAGAAGAAGAAAAAAATCCATGTTAATCACCCTCCCACAGTCATTTCCTGATGCAAAATCGAACTGTAAAGCAACATAAACTGTGAAACACAACGGTACTTCTGTACATTTACAGCTCTCCAACTAGTTTGCTATCCTGCTTTCAGAGTAAAACTAAACACCATTGGGTTAGTAGAGACAGGAGTGTGGTTTGGGGAACAGCCTAACTCAGTATAAACCAACCCTGCTAGCAAAAGGCATCTTGCCCCCACTCTAATCCCGATCTCTAGTGGTTACTGAAACTCCTGGCTTGTGTCAGGGTGAGCACTTCTGCAGCCACCCAGGGAATCAGATCAAGCAGATCCAGCTGAAAACTAACCTGTCAGACAGAAAAGTTTCTTTTCCGGTGAGTTTTCAGCCAGAATAGAAGTGAGAGGCCAAGGAAGGGATGTGTTTCCATCTGAAACCAGTCTGGCCAGTACTCAGGAGTTAGTGGTTCTGGTATCTCTAGGAACTCACTGGGGAGAAGCAGCACATTCTAAGGTGCCTGCACAGCCAAAATATTTCTGAGCACTGCAGGAAACTGGATGGTTTGGGCCATGAATATTTTTCATTAAGAAGTGTTTTTTTGAGAAAGATTTAAATTTTCCAAGTTACTGATATTTTTGGGTTCTCACACAGGAAAGGACCTCTCTACTTGTGAATTTCAGAAGGTATCCGAAAAAGATAATCCCTGTAAAAAATGAATTTGCTAATAATTTTTTCTGAGGCATGTGATGATGTTTTTTTGTCCCAAGCTAAGCAGAAAAATCATGGGAGCCACTAAAACATTAGGTACCTTGGTTCTGTGCATTTTGAAAGAGTAACTTTGACATAAGCACGGCTTCTTACAGCGTGTAAAGCTAAACAGCTATACATGGCTCTGCCTCATTAGGTCAGCTATACCAGCCATCAAGACAATGCATTTGGCTTCTGTGATATTATTAAAGAAATTATAAATACATTCACACACATTTGTAGCATCGGTCCCCAAATGAAGACGTTAAGAACACAGAATTGTTTTGAGGGGTAGAATCAGCAACATCGATTGTAGTAACAACATGGTGAGCTAATTTAGGGCTATAAATATCCTGGTTTTCTGTTATGGTTTTAATCTCTATTAAGTTGAATGATTCTTATTTATTTTAGTTCACATATGCATATGTTCCAGCGTATAGTTTGTTTCTGCATACATAGGCTTGTAAGACTATAACATATTTTGCGAAAGTCTTCTGAGACATAAATAGTGTTAGTACAAATCCTTATGTGAGAAAACACACAGACACAAACACACACTCAGTGTTTAGTATTTCCCTGTGCATTTTTACAAACAATGGCAAACCATTCATGTTGGGTTTGTTGTTTGGTTGTTTTGGGTTTTTTTTTTTTAAAAAAAAGCAGTGTTTTTCTGCATATCTAAGAAGAAATTCTTTCTATACTTCTTTTAATGGTTTTTCATATTACTTTTTATCTAAACTTGGTATTTGAACACACACTTATCACACGCCTGTTTTCTTTGTTGCTTGTAATTACTGAATAAGTCAGAATCATAGCCAAGTAAGTCTGTGTGGTATTACATCTGGAGTAGCGCACTATAGCAACATTGCGCTTTGCAGAGATTCCACTCTCATAGATTTGATCTTAATGATGGGCTACACTTTCATCTTTAAAAAAATCATTTTCTGCAACTCACTGCTTTTTATACCTCAGCTAGAAAATGCTGTTTATTGTTCAGTTTCTCTTGCATACAGTGTTTGTATCTATAATTGAAACTTAAAAGCTAGGAGCTTGAATAATTCAATCAGAAAGCATATTGTTTTTACTGTTTTCAGTATGAATTCAAACGATCACATTATTGTGATGTTATAATATCAGAATGTATTTATTTTTACTTGCATAGTCATAGTCGGCAGCGTCTCTTTTCCAGAAAAAAAAAACCAAAGGAGGAGGGGAAAGCAAAAAAAAAAAAAAGCCAAGCTTTATCCATGCTGGGGTCCTTTGGTCTAACTTAAGCAAATGAGATATCTTGTCCCCTCCAGCAAGCGCCTGGTCTGTTGCTAAGACTCTTTCTATCAGTGCTGCTGCATGCACTGAAACTGCCCCTAAGGCTGAGTGTGATCATGTCAGGTAGGAAACGCATAACCTCCTCATTTGAAGGCACCTCAGTTACCGAGTGTGTCACTGATACTACGCTCTTGGCTGTTAGATGTCAGCTCAGGAAGGTAGAGACAGAAAGCATCCCTGCTTTCTCTACTACAAAATGCCTTGTGGAATTACAAAGAGAGAATAGCTCCATGCAAGCTCCATTGATGTCTCTGGACACCTTTTCACCTCAGAATTAGCTGGTTTGCTGTAGGACAAATTGAGGTTCATATGTTTTGTTCAGTGTGAATGTTTTCATGGATGTAAAAGACAACTGAAAAAACTCCCAGTGTTTTAATTAAATTATTGACTAACATATTCTCAGAATGATTTGTGTCAATGCAAACATAAAATAAGAGCATTGAAAACAGAATGGATAAAAATGTAGTATCTAATGAAAGCACTATATATTTTATCCCAACTGAACTACACAGCAGTTTTTTAAATGGATAAAATATTTTACGAAGCATCACATGGGACTTTTGGCTTAATATGGCTGTAGAAATTGGTCAGAATTACCAATAATATGGAAAAGATGAATTTTTTTTCTTTATTGATATCGTTGGATAAATCTTTGTGTATAATCATCCACTCCTAGACAGTGCTGTACCTGGGGAAGTAGGCCCAGGAAGATAAACTCTCCTTCCTCCCAGAGCTGTGACTCTGAATTTTTTTTGATTTATATAGATTTTCATTATGTCCTCAGCATAATTTCAGCACAAACGAAGGGCTTAGCCAGTCTCCCATGGTGTGTCCTCCGGGTACTGAACAGCTTAACATCTTTTTCTTTGCTTACCAGGCTTAACGCCTGTAAATCAACCACTCCATTATGCAATAATTCCTCTTCTTCCTAATTCAAAATAACAAACTTAGCAGCAAAATTTGGATAATGAGAAACAATATAGTTTTGGCCTCTATATGATCCTCATTCATTATCTTTTCTTCTTTCTGGTTTTTTTTTTCCAAGAAATAAAAACCCCTTTTATTTGCAAATCCATCCGTATCACTTTATAAGGCACATTATTAGGAAATAGCATGATTTATTGAACTAAGGAATTTCAGTAAGGCCTGAATGATATAGTCTGCTCAGAAACTCATTTTTTCATGATCAGATCTGATCATGGGGGTAACACCAGGAGCCCCCTGCCAAGAAAACATGCAGTAATAAACTTGCAGAAAGCTTTCACCACCGCCAATCACTGATGATGGTTCCCCCTTCTCTTACTTCAAACATTGCCCAAATGGGGATGTACGAGCATCTCCCAACTGGCTGTCTTGTGAGGTAAAATGAAGAAAGCCTTAAACTTCACAATTGCCAATAATGAGCAATCATTACTCAAATTACACCAAGCACTGATTAGGTTTAAAGTAATGAAGAAAACAACACGATCAATCATCATCAACCCAAAAGAAGTCAATCTGTGCTAGAGATACAGCAAGATCTTAGTGGAGGGCTCCATCTACAGGGTTTGGGAGATGAGAGAGAAAATCCTTTGCATCATAACATCTGAAAAAGATTCCCCATGCTCTCTACTCTGCTCACATTTTTCTTAGCAATCTCCAACAGCCACACGAGTCAGGATTTTTTTCCCCCATTTCTTTAGCTACACAGAACTAATAAGGGCCTTATTGAAAAATTAAGGGAGGAAAACTTTTTGGGAAGGACATTTTGTTGCTGTTGGACTGGAAGGCCTGTTAAAAAAATCATGAGAGTTAAATACCTAATATCTATCAAATAGTAAAATTTTCCTGAAAGCTCTGACGGTGCAAACAGCATCAGTGGAAGCTGAGGTTTTTAATGCAGTTTGTATTAGTAGGTTCTAGCCACAGATATAACACTAGAACGGCACAAATTGTGCAGGAAATTCCCATTTGTCAGTTTTCATCAGCTGCTAAATAGAAAACTACAAATTAACACAAAGTTTATTTTGAAAATCAAGAGGAATTTAATCCAAAGCTGCATTTTTTAGGAACAGAATAGGATTTTGATACCAGCTACAGGCTGGGTCTAGTTCAAAAGAACCCACTGTATTTTAAAAATAAGAAAATTAAAAAGGGTAAGAGTAGGTATGTTACTATTCCATGCATGTGTATTGTGTATATAAAGTTTAAACTGTGCATAGGAATAATGTTAATATATGCATTTTACTAAAGACATAAAGACAGTATTATTCTTCAGGAATGATTTCAGTTGAAATATGTCCCCTGTCCCTACACTCAAGGCATTACATAAGAATTATTGGAAAAGGAAGTTAAGCATAGGAAAATACAAAATTAACATTCCAATTCAAAGTCTGCTGAATGTAATAGAAGTTTCTCTATTGTCATAATTCACTTTTGGATTGGGCATAATCATTAGAAATAATGAGATATGAATGAAAGCCCAGGAAAAAAGGCACATAGGGAAATAGAAAATAATACACAGCCATTCTAGTATAACTTTACATTATAAAGGCCCTTGTGGAGCAATCCTAAAAACTTAAGGGATAATTTGAAACTTTTCCCACTTTTCTTTGAGCCATTCAGTACCCTGAAGCAGAGGATGATCCCTCTCCCACAGAGGTCTGTATGTGGCCTGAGGTAATCTATCAGATGAATGTCACTCCCCATCAAACTTCACAATTGTTTGGAGTCATTTCTATTAAAATATTATTTTAACATCTTATTCTTCTGTCTTTACTCCTGGTAGCCCCAGTCCTGGAAATACATAGTCTTTATACAAGCAAATGTGCTGTGCATTTATACAACTGTCATGGGTAACGTGGCCCTATAAATAAATATTAACTGGCAATAAAGTCTTTTTTTTAAGAAAAAAAAATAGGGCTTTTTTATTAAAATTTTTATTTACTTAAATGAGTCATGAATAATTTTGAGTACCTTTTACCCCTTCTACCTTACAATGGAAAAAAGGTCACCTATACCAACATGCTTGGAAGTTCATCTATGTTCTTCTAAATTTTTTTTCTCATGCAGTTTTTCCATTTCTAAATATATTAAAATTATGTTTTCTTATCATACCGCTGCTAATTTAATGCAAGCATTGAATCTGCTTATTTAAAAAAAAAAAAAAGACAAAGGAAAAAAAGAAAAGAAACCCTCCAAAATCTTCCTGGAAGAAGTTTACAGCTACAAGTATGTTTTGCAAAGTTTTTCCATTATACTTCTTTAAACCATGTTTGTATTGTCCATCCTTGACAACAATAATAAACTATTTCCATGGAAACTCAGAGGAGATAACAGTGGAAATCTCATCAACAGAGTGGAGCAGGTAGCAATGCTGACTGCAGAAGGAATAACTTGTCAGTGCAAAGTAAAGCAAGTCAGTCGTTAGGGTATTAAAATGAAAATAAATCCTTCGGTTCCAATTGTTTTTGAAAAATCTGTAGGGAGCAGAGGCAAAAATGATGTCTCTAATGAAAGCGGAAGGTAGAGTTGGACCTTGTGGAGGCAAGCTTCCCACAGGCTTGTGGAGGAGGGAGCACAGAGGGTGCAGCTCGGACTCGTGCCGTGATAACAGGGATCGCTGCTCCTTCCCCCAGATGGAAACGGCATCTGTAGGCTCTGTCACTGAGGGGCTCAGACATTGCTCTTGTAATTAGATGATGAATAGCCAGCCTGGCAATAAGATATTGTAATCACAGCAGAGAAATATATTTATGCTTTCAGATTTGTTTTCATGAAGATTTCTCAGGTTCCAGATAAAATTCCCTGGTCAAAGCCAGGGTGGGATGGGCAGTGGCAGAAGAAGAGAGTATGATCTACTTTCACAAATAATTATTTAGAACAAAGTATGACAGTGCAGAAGCTTGACAACTTTCTAGTCTGGTGCCTACAGTCATCTATGTTAGACAGAGGAAACAGTTCCTTTCCCAGCTTTGCATCAGAAACAGCCTGTGCTGGTACCTTCACCATATAGAGGAGGAATTATTTTTGTACCAAAGTGTTTGTTTTCAGACCAAGTGCTTAAGAAGATAGGTCATGAGATAGTGAAAGAGGTTTGAAGAGATCACCTCTAAGAAAACCGTACCCAAAAAAAAGACCCTTTATATGGAAAACTAATAATGTTGTGAATATCTTAAAATAATTACATTAGAAACAGGAAAACATGAGCACATGTGGGTTGAGCCAAAGATGGAATTCTGCTGATGCTCAGCTTGGTGGTCCTGTGGGTAGGCAACATACATAAGCAATTGCCCGAGGCAACAACATTCTTTATTAGATTGATTAAGCACCAGGTTTACGTATTGTCGTTAGTAATGGATGCCAGATTTCTGCTTTGCCTATGGTAATAGGAACCAGCAGAGGGGAAGGAGTGGTACTGTGAGTGTTGGTCCTACTAGTTCTGTGGAATTTTCACACCTACCTTGTTTTAATGTGGAAACATAATCACAAAGGGTCCTCACCCAACCCTTGCTGTGTGATTCATTCTTCTTTCAACCTAAAGCTGAGATGAGCATATGCAGATTTAGGTAAGGTAAGAAATATGGGCCCCTTGTTGTACCATCCAGGTAACTCCTGGGTTTCCTTTGCACCATTGTCTGGCTGAATCGTTCTAGGGTGGAGCTGGCAGAGAAAAAGTGCAGCTGTTTGCAAAGGAAATATAGTGTAGAACACAACACTATATATACAGAGCTACTTTTAATTCGTATTAGCCAAAGATACAATCCATGTGATGCATTCGCTCGCCAGACACATGCCTACCCGTAGGCACAACAACTTCATCACAGCAGCCTGTAAGCTGTGGAAATGCATCAAATATATCGGAAGGAGGTATAGATCTAAGGCAGCTGAACGAAGTGCGAATCTTTCCATTGACTTCCCATTGTTACATGTGCTCTGGAGCAGATCCCTGCTACATAAACTGCTTAAAAGGTTTTCTTTGAAAGTCAGTCAGACTCAAACTCCTAAATCATTTAAGTGCTCTTGAAAACCACACCCATATACTCTGTATCCATGTGAAGTCTCTGTCACTTCAACTATCAACATTTCCTCACAAATATTTGCTATTGGATTAATTTATGTAGTGATATAAAATTGATGGATTGTTACTTAACTAATAAATGTCCTTTTTCTCTATTGGTTGTTAACATAAACATTATCACGTGGTTTAGATTTTTTTCTTTATTACATACCAAGATGCAACATATTTTATCAACAGAATCAGTATTTAAAATGTAATATATCCAATCAAGACCTCATGTTTCTGGGTTTAGTTAGCTGGTAAGATTCTATTTCCAATAATTTGAATACAAATGTGATTAGATTTTTTAAAATTTTACTATATATTAGACATCACTCATACCTACATTTTTCACTATAGAGAAAATAATATTAAATAAGAATGATTGGCAGTTTAAAAGTTATGTTAACACTCAAGTTTTAAATAAATAGGTAGAATTTGCCATTAGATGTGCTTTGTTATTACCCAGATTTTTTTCAGAGGAGAGTGTATAAAAATATAAATGTACATATATATGCGCTAGAATCATTCCAACCTATTACTACTGTATTGATATAATCTCTTTGATATAACAGATAAATATAGTGAGTACAAAGATTATTATAAAGTTTAATAATTTACATCCAATTACCAAATTGAAAGTACAGAAATGATTATTTAGATTTAGAAATACTAAAGCAAGAAAATAATTAATATTGTCAGGGAAAAAAATATGGTAACTCCTACTCATTTTGTAAATTTATGATAGATTCAGCTCCTAGGATTCAAGACACTTCTTTCTAAAAACATGCTAATATATTGAATCATAAGGTGTTTCTTGTGTTTGTGTTTTGGATCTCTCTCTGTTTTATTTGAACCAAATTCATGACTTTGCAGAAATGGTAAGAAACATGAAAAGGTACCTGTATTGTTCTCATGTGAATCGATAGTGTGCAGGACAATGATGAAGAATGGGTTTTGCAGTCAAGGCAGACATTAACTCATGGTGGAAAATGACCTCACTGGCCCTCCAAATCAAAAATCCCTCTCTGCATGATTTTCACCTCAATCTAACTTTTTTCTAGAATCAAATGAAGCCAACTTTTCTCCTGGGATGCACTGAACTGGTCTCTGGTTGTATATAGGAACTGTTTAATGGTCTCTGCCTATGGAAAGTTAAGACCTAATCTTTGGCTTCAGCAAAGTAAATGCGACAAAGCATAGGTGCAGGAAGGTCTGTGCCAAGTCATTTTGTAGGATTAACATGACACTGACAACAGTTTTGAATGGGGCTGCCCTTGAGGAACAGAAATGCCTGCTGAATTAATGCTGAAAAGAAAAAAAATAAGCTATGTTGCAAACAAAATAATGCCTAACATCCTAGGGAGGAAGACTGGCATTTTGTGAGAGTTGGGGGCTGTTGTCATTGTTTGGTGATGGGCAAGTAGAAACTGGTCAGTGAATCTTCATTTGCTTGTTTGATTGAGTTCTTGCTTTTCAAGAGATAACACTTAAGTGTTTCTGGTGGAGAAACCGGTAGTTTCTTCCAACAGAATCAGGATTGGTTTTTAACAACCCATCGTACATAAGATGCAGTAAAGAAATCCTTTGCGCATGGAAGTCAACAACAGCTTTGCCATTGATTTCAGTTGAGCCAGGATTTTTCATGTTAGGCCTCATTTCAACTACCACTGTTTTCGTTTTAGGTAGCATTTTAATATTTTGTGTTTTCTTTATGACAGGAGATATTGTTAGGCAATAGCACGATGTTAAAAATGCAGAGAAGTCTTATAAATGTCATTTTTAAAAGAGGAATTTTCTAGTAGATGCATTTTGTCATGATATAGGAAGAAATAGCAACTCAGGCCTCTGTTCCAAAAATCTCGATGACAAATAACACTTGTATAAGGCAGTCATTTAAAGAACATACATGCAAATGAGAGCATTCCATTTCCTTCTTTCTGAAGACAGTATCTACAGAGCCCTCATTCCTACAGAAATGTCTCATTTTCTGTGGAAGTCTATTTCTTTAATCATTATAATCAATTGAAATTTACTGTAAGTTATACGATGTCATATCCAAATAATGGCAAGGAAAATAAAACTACAGAGATGCTTGAAAACCTTCATGATGCAAAAATGGTTTTTTTGCAAAATAATCAAGCAGAAACGCACATACGTGTGTGAGATTATATTGGCTTAAGTCTGACAAAAGCTGCCAGATTTGTCTGTGTCATAAGACGAAAAGCACTGATGGCCACATGGACACAAACACAGAGTTATCTGGAAACTGCAAGTATTCTTGGCACAAAAAAAATGGACGGAATGGAGAAAGTGCTGGGACATAGAGCTAAAGAGGGAAAACGGGAGATTTTCTGTTTTTACATAGATGAACAAGGATACAAAATCCAGAATTCTGGGATTTTTAATTTGATCAGATAATTTTGAACAGATATACTACATTTATATTTCCATTGAGCATATCTGTGTGTGCTTTGGTTTGTATAGCTCTGTGTCTATCTGCATAGATAGCAAGTTTCATGGTCTCTGGCTGGTTGTGTTGAGTCAGCCAGAAGATCACTTTGTTCATAATATTTGCTTTTAATTCATCTTGTATTGTATCCCATGCAGATAGTTTTATAGCTATTTAATGTAAAATTAAAAGAGGACAACAATAGAGGTTTATGGTACAGCAACTTCAATTGTTCCCTTTCCATTTCTAGAATGGTTTTAACCATTTGGGTTACATCTCAGTAGCAGAAAGGTGAGTCAAGCTTTAAATAACTTTGTTTGGAAGCATGTATGAATGACTTGAAATGGGAGTAGCAGAGCTGACTCATGTAGAGATAAGAATGCAGCACTTTCCATAGTCCACACAGCACCAACAAGAAAACAGTTGTAGGGCTGTGTAGGCGGCCTTTAAAAGCCATAGTGAGACAACTATCCTGTGCTGATTTGAGAGCATTTAATTCTTATTCTTAATAAAGTCAAGTTTAGGTGTGGAGCCAGGAATACAGATGACCAGCTACAATTTGTGCCTTGAACATTCAGTCAGCATTTAGAAGCAGAAGACATTTTGTAGCTTTATGTTATCATAATCCAGATTGATGTGTACTATATAGATTCCTAAACCATGCAGGAGATTTTATGGGAACACAGGAATGAGCATATGCTTCTGTAACAAACCAAATACAATATATATGTGTAAGATATATACACACATATGTATATTAAAAGATACCTATATATAAAAGACATAATACATGATATTACAATGCACACATATGCATCCATCTTTTATGCTAACTTCTACAAGTTTACACTCATAGATACTTGAATTTCCTACTCATTTTTGTAGAGCAATAAAGGAAGGGACTTCTAAGTTCACTTACCTGTTGTCAATTACTGACGCCTCATTACACAAATCACTTGGAAAGCTGATGAGGTTTTATCTAACATAGAGGCCAGGTCAATCAATCGTCATCAGACCTGTGGATCTTCAATGGACATTGAAAGGTTAACCCAGTTCTTCAGGGCCTCCATCATGTCAGCAAAAATTAGCAAGAAGGTGGCTGAATTGTCAATAGAGCACAGAGACAATTAGTTAATGATTAGAATGCTAGCACTTGGGGAATTGATAACAAAATGAGCCATCTTGGATACATTTGCATGCATTTAGAAAATCTATATAGCTTGGTGAAAAGGGAGAGAAGTCTGTGCATATGCGGCAGTAAGGAGTGCCATAAAGCAGAATTATGTATCTCTGAGTGTGTTGTAGACTTGGCTGTGCTAAATTAAGTCACTGTATCAAAAAAACTGTACATTTCAGCTTACCAGAGTCAGGTACTTGGCTGTACCAATCTACTTAGTAGCCAGCATGAGCAATGAGTCTGCTGCCCTGTCATCGTAACCCCATTTTCAGCTAAATGGTTATGGATTTGATACGTTCTTCAGTAAGCACTAGCCCTACCAGTTGTGATTACACTTGGAGCTTGTTAAATTAGGAACAAGGTAAAATTAAAAGATTTTCACTTCTTTAGGATTTCATCACTTAATTTCACTCTTGACTTCTTTCATAAGAATATTTTGTAAAACTCCACCCGCATTTATAATTTTGTTTTTATATCCCTTGTTGGAATATGAAATCCTCTGTCCATAACACTAGGTCAGGGTTCCTTCTTGTGTTGGATGAAGCTTCTCAGCCAGTTTAGGCATGAAAAATACATGTTAGAAATTGTCTGCATAATTACTTGGACAAGTGGGTTTTGATCGTTTCAAGGTCTCCTTTACCTTTGCGCTCTCCATTAGGTTCAGATACATTTCTGATACTCACGACTACATTCAAAAATTGCTCAAATGTTCTGCCATTGAAGTATTGCAGAGATTTATTTTAGGCTATTAGGTTTCTCTCTACCTTTGATGGAAGACTAGTGTACGCTCTATATCTGAATTGCATTGTCCACCATTATAAACACCCCCTTAATAAGAGACATCCACTCAGTGTCTAACAAAAGAATTCCTTGGATTCTGAGAACAGCTTTAAGAAGATATATATACTATAGGTTATCTCGTGACCCAATTGCCTTCCTATTGATGTGCTGATACTTGGATTTATGTCTCTGAGTGCTTTGACATACAAGTATCCAATTATATTCAATTTAGATTCAGGTGGCAAAGACCTTCACTTTTATTTAGCAAGCATAGATTTTGTAAGTTTTAAAGAAAATGTCATGAAGGGAAAGGGAAGATTTTCAGATGGCTGACTCCATGTTCATGTGTTCTACCCCTATAACCCTCTGCAAACCGTAACAATTTAAGTCATAATCATATTTATATGAGATTTAGTGGGAAAGGGGCACAAGATGACCAAGTGGTAGTTTCTGCAACAGTGAAAGTGAGACATTACAGTCTCCAGCATCTGTTCAGACAGTTTTCAGCCCTACATTTTATAAACAAAAAAGGCATCTCTTTTCCTCCTGTGAGCAATAAAGGGGATGAAAATGTGCTTTAAAGACATCCGCATTTGAATTGTCCCATCTGAAGCAGAAAGCCTAATTGTCTGGAATATTAGTCCTCCATGCCATTGTGATGAGCCTTTATGAGTATCTTCTTCCAAGTGTATTGAAAAACTCCAGTGTGCTTGACACTGAGCGCTAATGTTTCTCTCTACACGTTGATGTTACCGTCACAAAAATGTGTCGTGCCTTAGAGCTGTAACTTCCAAAGCAATTACACACAGGAAATCTTTTGGATTAAGTGAAAATAAAAATATCATGGCCAGTAAACACTGTTTCATTACCAAGCCTGTGATCAGTGTTGGTGTGTTTAAGCCACAGTCATATTGTGCTTTCTTTATTCTTCCATTATTACAATTCAAAGGATTTTCTTTTCATCCATTAAGTTCAGGTTTAAATATATAATGGGACAGATTCCACATTATTACATCTGGAGTTATTCAACTATGATCAAGTGAGCTGTACCAAATTAACCAACAGCAAGGTTTTGACCATAATGTCATAGTAACAGTCATAGAGAGAAACAAATTTACTATAAAGCCTTGCAAACCCACGCTATCGGATTGTTCTCGTGGTACCCAGTCTACTGGAACCAGATGCATTCCTGCTTTTCACCTGCTCTTCACCTCCTACAGAGGAAGCCTTTTTCCCCTGGGGTGTATTGTCATCCTGCCTCTTTGACCTCTAAACTGACGGAAATGGTTAAACTTCCTTGATGAAAGTTTTCTTCTTGGTATTTTGTTGAAGTGCTGCTTATACTTTAAAGTCACCCTATAGATTCTTTAAGGATGGTATTGGTTCCCTAAAGAAATTCCACAATAGCTGTTGAGCTGTTGCAACTATTGCCTTTCTTGTTTCTCATTTCTTTCTTGCACTTTGATCAGAAGCTTTGTTGAAATATGTTGGTGTTGGTCCAAGGGAAGTTTTCTTTTTTTGTCTCATGCCAGCTATTCTGAAGTATATTTCTGAGTAGAAGAATGGGCTAAGCAGGGAGTCCTGCTTGGGGAATGTAAACACCATTGTGGTCAGTATATTAAGAAATATCCTGAAGTTAAAGACAAAACTTGTATCTAGATGAGAAGAGATGCCCATAATAAAACAAAAAAGCACTCTTAGGATTTCAACTGAAATATTTATTGACATATATTTAACCACCCATCTTGAGATTGCTTTTGTATGAAAAGAATAAAGAAATTGTGAACCACTTCTACCAAGCTTTCTCTAGAAATAAAGAAACAAATAATGACTAGAAAAAGCCACCTTCATGGTATTTTTCCCTGTAGGTGAAAAGAAAAAGCTAGCATGAACACTGTTCCCTTGAGATCTCTTGTCTAGGAAGACCAATGAGCTTTATGTACATTTGGATAACAACAGCACCTCTGAGCTCTTTTGAAGTTATACCCTTCAGTACTAAGCTGATTTCATTCAAAAGAGAAATCAAGGATGATGGTTATAAGGGTTTGCAGTTTCACTGTGGTTTTGATCAGTAACAGATGGTGTATCTGAAACAATTAGAAAAACTTTTGTTTAGAAGCAGCCCACACGTAATTGACTGTTTGATGTAGACATCATACCATTTGGTATTGGGGAGAGAAACTTGTAAATCCATTTAAAATTTGGTGTGCCAGGACCTCAGCAGGTGTCAACTGGCATCACTTCTGGAAGCTATGTCAGCTCATGTAAGCTGAAGACCCCAGCCTGCAGCACCTTCAAGTGAACAATCATATTAATTTATTTTTTTCAAAATTACCACATCCTTTCCTAAGAATAATGTCATAGTCAATACACCAAACCCAAGACAACTGTAAGACAATTTTTGTTGCTAGAAGATGATCCTGCAAAATTGCTTTTGCTAAGGACTCTCTGCTATAACTTCAGCTGAGCATTGCTGGACCTGGAGCACGTGTGAAGGCCATTCCAAATAACACCAGATGCTGAGAGCAAAGCACTGGGTTTGTTTTGTCTTTACACACTACTTACATCTTCCCAAAGAATTAGTTCTCATTTAGGATCCAGAAGGAAGGAAGCTAGGAGTTATTGTAATGGAAAAAGCCAGTATACGGAATATTAAGCATATAAGTCCACTTTTCATGACTGGAGACTTTCATGGGTGGGTGAAACTTAGACATGCAGTTGTACAGATGGTGGGTGGAATCTGGAAAATGCCAGCTGTGGAGACTCATGCCTCTTCTGAAAACTGTTGGTGATCACTTTCCTAGAAACTCTCGTGTGATATAATCTTTTCTTCTCGGGGATGGTATTTACAAGTTACCTGCATGAAGGAATACTTAAAAGATTCAATTGCCTCCTGTAGTTTTTCATTGCCAGAAGACATTATCTTGTGCTAAAAATCAGTGTAAGCTAATAATGTTTATGTATGTTTGCATGCATGCATGTATGTTCAGTATATATTTTATAGACGTTATAGAAGACCAAACAGAAACAGCTGATCACTTAGTAAAGTCACCTGCTTCATAGACACTGAGGAATTTGACTTGCTGAGAAATCAAGACAGTATTATGATAGACCAAGTGTCTATCTCCCAAAGAAGATATAATACCATTTCAATAGGTGCAGAATTAGACACATGCTGCCCAGTGGACAATCCCACCATAAAGACACAAAGGTGATTATCTCAAATTAAATACTGTTGAACAAACCACCATTTTCATTAAACCCTTTTTTTTTTCAATCCATTTGTAAGAGAACGAAAAGATACATAATAATGGGCCCAGATACACAAAGTACACATTAAAACCACGTAAGGTGCTTGTATATGTAGTGTACATGTATAAACATAGTTTCACACATATGAGGCCCAGCTTTATTCCACCTAACTTTAGGCACTTAACAAAGGTACTTAAGAATATACTCTCCTGTGGCTCTCCACGTAGTCAATGGAGTGAGAGAGGCACCTTAAGGAGGCAATTTAGCCTATCTATGATCTGAATTGTCCTTAGGAGATTCCTTTTTTCCTCCAACACCTATTTAGTTATTTGTAGGATAGAAAAGCTTTTATGGTAGGTACTTCAGTTAGCTGCCTCATAAAGGGGAGATAAATCTTGGCCAAACAGATTGCATGTTGGAAGTAAATGTTTACATTGCTTGTTGCTGTGATTTCTTTGAAGTCATGAGCATTCTCTCAGCAATCACAGTGATAAAAAAATAACAATTTAGCGATAAGTTAAGAAATTTTTAGAGCTTCTTTAAACCTTTAGACCAGATTCTCAGCTTCCTTACCCGGTATTAATATTGCAAATTACACTGCAGTGAAGCTGTTCCTCAGAATGCCATACTCTTCTTCAGTATCTCAATCCTCTAAATAGAAAGATCTGATTACTTGACTCAAAGCAACAACAGTGAGTTTAAAAAACATTTGGCTATTTATATTTCTATTAATAACTTTCATGAGTTGCTGCAACAGCATGTAATGAGTGTAAAAGTCAACAAAAAAGGTTTTAACTAGCACTAAATTTGTTTCCTGCCAAAGTAAACACCATCATGATTCTGCTTAAAAAGAAAATCAATCCTAGTATGAGCAATACTTGTTTCCTTCCTGCATGGACTGGGAATGTAAGAATAAGGAGAACATTTCTCCTGGAATAACAGTACAGATGGTTAAGTAGATGTCCATTTTCTCCCTGCCTAAAATGACTTCACATGGGTCTGATGCAAAGTTGTCTAGATGGAATTGTGTTTTTCCAAATGGGTGGGTGTTAATTCTTTACTTCTAGGTCCATTTTTGGCAGCTATATCTTTTCATTCAAGCTCTCCAAGGGAATGCATATTTTGTTTCTCCTTACGTGATGTTGTTATTCATTAAGAAGTTGTAGCTGCATGTTACCCCAGATATGGCTCTGTTTAGATAGTATTGAGTGCTCTTAATGGAGGATCAGACCAATTCCAATGACTTCCCTAGACTTAATCTAGCTGTGATCAGAACCAGATGCTTCACAAGAGGGTGCAAGAAATTCCCAAATAAATAATATGGTGTAATCTACTCATTGAGGAAAGTTGTTTCCTTTTTTTGAGGAGATTAAGTAGCATTTAAAGTATTTAATTTTCTGTAATTGAATCAAGAGTCTTAGAATACAGCTTTAGTAATTCTTTGTCTCTTGCTAAATTTTATCCTCAATAAATATCTTGTGGCCTAGGGCACCACAGATAAATTTTTGCATGCTGCAAGAAGTATGTTCAAATATCTTTTGTCTTTCACTTTCACAAAATATCCCTTCTCCTTGTGCGATAAAGTGAAAATTCAAATTTTATCTGATTCAAAATCTGTTTTTCTTTTTTCTAAATTTAACTCCATATTTCCTGTGGCATCTTCAGAAATGGAAAGATAATAATTCATTTTAATATGGCATAGATAAAGGTCTTACAGTTGATTCTGAATAAAATGCAAATAATTAAATAAGTCATTAGCACTAGAGCACTTTGCAGCTAGCCTCATAAATACCTTGAGTATTAAGAAGGATTGGTGCTTTTTTTGAAGTGAAGTCTACTGCAATAGCCCCACTCATTTCCAAAAATCTGTGTAAAAATCTGTTTCTTTGCTTTCCGTTGGTCACATTTTTTGAAACACTTGTGTTTGGGGGAAAATGTCTTTTGTATTCAATCTTTTCATGAAAATTAAAGCTTAGAGAACAGTCTATTTTGAAAAAAAATGTTTCAGACAAATTAAACAGAAAAAGATGACTTATGGTTCTAGCCTGGAAAATGGTTTGGTTTGCATAACTGTACCCTGAGACTGTAGAATTACAAGTAGCAGATGACAGACATTAAACTAGTTATTCCTCTGATTGTGAATTAAGGAAGAGAATAGTGTGTAATCCAAGTGAAATTAATAATCAAATTCAGCTCTGTGGGAATAGAAGTGACTTGCTTTGGAGCTAGTGAGAACTCAGAACTTTTGCCAAAAAAATTGAAATAAAACGGGTTTTAAGATTTGAAAAATGCCAGTGAGATGCTGTAGTTAACTGTGTCATTGTTTATTTATTTGCATTAAAGCAGTGCCCAGAGAGCCACTGAGTGATTAGGACCTTTCCTAGGCCTAATCAAAAAAACATGAAAGGGCCTGAAACCTAATGTCTAATTTTATAGATTTAAGTAGTCCCTGTTGGCTTGTTTACATGACAAGTGACAACAACTAAATAATCTCCAGATTTAGGGGAGTAGCACATACTAATCATTAGATGACTAAGACTGATGGAATTTCTCTCCTTTTCTGCTTTATCAGGGTGATTATTGTTCTTTCCCCCCCACCCCCAAACATACATACAATGTTTTCAGAGTTGATGCCTAAAAAGCCCATCCCAGAACACTTTCAACAGTGTGGAAGTAGGTGGTTTGGATTAAAAAAACAGAAGAGCTGTCAATCTTGATTGTGAAACCTTTTCTCTTTTGGAGTATGAGCCACCTGAGTAATGAAACAGTAAAGGTAGATATACCTCTGAGAAAGGTTACAGAACTGCATCCTATTTCACATGTTGAGGCATGCCAATAGGTACTCACATTTATTCCACCAAAAATGACCCCAATGCAATATCATCAAATACATTTTAAGAAAGGTCTTGTAAATTCTTTAGGATCCTTCAGAATATGGAGCTCTCCAGCCTAAACGAGTTATAAATTTGGATGCTGCATTGGAATAGTACTTTTCAAAAAATTAATTTGGACGTGTCATTACATGTGAGTGTTTCAAAGATATCCAGGAGTAGATATTACACACCATTTTCACTTGTGGGTTGTATAAACCAGCAATAGCTTTATGAATATTTGGGCACTGGTACAGAGCCAAAATCAATCAACACAGTGGTATGAGAGGAGCTTCTTTAGACACTAAAAACAATGAGGTTCAAAGAAGTCAGCACACTTACATTTAAGGGAGCACATCACAAAGTGAATTGGGTCATCTCAGGGAAATATAAAAGCATTATTCCTCTGAGATTTGAAAAAAAAATACATAATTACTTCTTCCACCAAGCATGATTCTTTTAAATAACCTTCATTTTTGTCCCTTGGAAATGAAAAGAGGTTTACATTAAAAAGGCATTTCCTCTGACTCTCTGTCCTTGAGCAGCACAAAATGTAAACTATACTCTTCCCTTCTTCCTTTGAAGAAAAAGGAGTTTCAATCTTCTTCTGTGAACACGGTCCATTTAAATAAGGAGATGGAGTCCCATCTTTTCGATCAGCTTTCTTTGTTTGACTTGTCAGTAATAACACTTGAGCTGAAATTGTACAGGCGTCCTGCTAATTTAGTAATTATTGACACGGTGCTGGGCAAGAAATGATAGCAAACACAGGGAACTGTTAAGAAGAAATGAAATAAAAGATCTTCATATCATTGTTGAATAATGGTTGAGATCATCTTGTGCTCTAAGTAGGCCCAAGACACCTTTTTCCATTTTCTCGACACATTTATAATTTATGCTTTGTAATAGTTCCAAATATTTTTAGGACTCTGCACTTTGTTTGAGAATCCAGAAGAGCTGAATGAGAATCACGAAGAGCACACACAGATGAGTGAGAGGTGTGACCTGCCATAGCTTTTGATTTAAGAATGATCCCTCATTTCTTTATATCCCCCTTTCTTGTTCCTCAATTTACATTTGTATTTAGAGCTGCCTTAGCTCTGGCTGCGATCGGTGTTGCCTGTGCAGTTGACCCCGTTGTATGTGGCTGGACCCAGGGATTGCTTTTGGATTTTGCCCTGTAGATAACATCGTGGCAGCTTTACTTAGTTCAAATAGCTTTTCAGTGGCCTGGTGTGCAGAGGTTTTAGTATCGTTTTGAGGAAGTCTGAGAGCTTCCACCATGGTGATATGGCACTCTGCTCTCTGCATTGAACAATACAATCTTGAAACATGTATAAGAGAGAGCATCCAATGCTGTGTTTGCTTTGCGCTTGGTAGATAATCAGGCTTGTTAACAGAAGCCTTTTCTTCCCTATAGAAGCAAACCACTGTTAACTTGTACATTCTTTATCTCCTGTCATGGACCTTTCTAAAGTGTTTTTCTAGACCTACAAATCTTAAAACTTTTATAAAACCTATTGAAACTGCCCATGTTTCTAAGCAATAGAGAAAAGACCCCTTGAGCTCCGTCCATGTTAAGGCCAGCCTGTAAGTATCTCAGCTATGGATGAAAGATCTTTGTTCCCTTTATGGAGCTCATGCACATAAATGCACAGAATTGTTCCTTCTTTTTTGTGTTTAATCTTGAGGCCCACTTATTAATGGTAAAATATGTGGTGTGGATTGGCAGTGCTATTGCAATATCAAATCAGCTGGTGGCAGCACTGGAAACATGCTCTTGGGATTTGATGTAGGTATCAGGTGATTCTAGCTTTGCAGTGATTGCCATTAGCTATGCTCACCTCACCTTAATCACAAAGATGTTTGTAGGCTGGAATAACCAAAAAAACTCCCATTGTCAAGGTAATATATGGGGGTACCCAGAACAGATTTTTCCTAGCTGAACTGTGTATCTTAAAACAGGAGGCGGTATAGAGAGTGTAGAGCGGGTGATCTTTAAAAGTGAAGGCCTAAATTAAAGGAGATAGGGAGTGACATTTAAATGGCAAGATTATATCAGTGTCTTTGCAATGTATTAGATTTCAATACAGTTGTATATTGATTTATACATGAACTAATATGAAAGCTGTTCCTTCACATCTTGTCTCGTGCACTACTCACACATGAAATGTGGGATTCTGCAGCATTTGGAGACGTGAAACCCCTACTTAATGGCTGGTCAAAAAGAGAATAGAAAAGGTTTATTAACGTCCATACTAATGAGAGCTTTCCTTCCATGATCACTACTTCGTGGCACAAGGCCTGTCCTACTTGTCTCAACATCCTCCCAACTCATACAAGAGACACATAGGTTTTAGAGGTTTCAATCCAGAGTTGCTTTATAATCTAATATTAGGGCTGTTGGGGGTCTTTTGTTTGTTTCTGTAAAGCCTCTACAGCAAGAGGTTGCACTGGTAAAACAAAGCAGTAAAGTTGTGGGACATCTTTGGATGTTGCTCACTAATCTACATATATCTGTTTGTGAGCAAAAATTATTTGGATATGAAAAGTAGTGATGAAATAACAGAATTCATCTTAGACTTGGCTGTCTGTTGTCCCAAGGCTCTCCCCACCCCCCAAGAGTAGCGTGAGCCACCCCTGTTACTGATCCTGAGTCCTGGCTTTGTGGCTGACTCAAAACTTACCCTTCAGCCAGTGATCAGTTATAGGCGATTTGTCACAAAATAAACATTCAAGTATAGTTCTTTATGCAGATATAAACAGGATTTTATTTTTTTAATTGAACCTGACCAAAATAATTTTGAGATCTTTCTCCGTCCTTCCTACCTGTATGTATCCATGAAAGAAATAGGGTGAGCCTTGATGTGTTTGTGTCATTAGATATAATGTCTTTTGGATCACTTTAGGCATTTCTGTTCTGCTTTTTTTTCTCAGGATTTTTGTGGGTTTCTTTTTTTGGGTTTTTTTCTCAATCCTACAACAGTTCAGAGGCTTTTGACAAAGCTTAGGGACAGCAGGAGAAAGACAGAAAGAAAAAAGAAACTACTTGAAGAAATTTCCTGAAGGAAACTTCAGAAAATATTAAATAGAAAATACATCTCTGTTCACGTAAAACACCCTAAAAGGATGTGTTGGGTTTGTGTGTGGCACTATGAGGCCATTAACATGTTTTCTATTTATGCTCACCCTCTTCCAAACTCTATCAGGACCTACATTTTTTAATCATTCCAATAGACTACAAACTTCACTCAAGTGTTTCAAAATCATTTTTGTTTGTTTCATTTATGTGTGTTAAGTCCAATAAAATATTTAACAGAGCTTGGATACAAATTGGAAATGGCCTCATCATTGAATGGAAACAGAAGATGTAGCAAAGAACCATATTAAAGAAAACTTTGTATAATTTTCAGACAAAAACTGAAATGAAATCTGTTTACTAACCCACCAGCTGTCACTGCTACTTCTAGTTGCAATGTATTGCATACGCTGAGCTATATACTTGCAGTCACAAGCATTACTGTAAGGTTTCTGCTGGGAATCTGAGCCTAATGCCTTTTCAACTTCTATTTTTCCTTCCACAATTGGAAATTTAATTTTAGTACCTGCATGCGTTCTGATTTTCTGGATTATTTTATATAAATATAATTTTTTTTACATTCTAAAGCAGATTTAATTTAAAGCAAACAAAATAAAACCAGGGTCCAACATCCAAAAAAGTTATAACCAAGGTAAAAAAAAAAATCAATAGCACTAAAAATTACAACATACTATTACAAAGCATCCACAGGTATTCTGAAATCCTTCAAGACGTAGATCTTTGCATTTCAAGTAAGAAGAAATGTCAGCTATGTATTTACTACTTATTGCCTCTCAATTCACTGCCAGAGACCAAGTTCATCGACCTGCGATGGCCAGGACACAGCTTGTGTCCCACAGTGTTTGCTTTCTAAAAGGAAACACCAAGGAGTTTTCTACTTGTATGAGGAAAAAACTAAGTACTAAGTAATCAAAGTACTAGAAACGTTTTAGACACGCACACTTACAGATGTGCCAGAATAAAGCACGTAAGTAGAGTCAGTGCCCGAGGCACTGTGATGAGGACTTGGTCGCAAAATGAAGAACTAAATGCAGATCTGCCTGCCTGTGCTAGAGCCTGCTGCAGAGGGAAAAAAAAAAAAAAAAAGTAAAAAAAAAAGAGAGCACTTTTATTTGAGCTTGAAGAAAAAAATTTCTTGGGATTTTAAATATTTTTCTCTGAAGAAGAAAGAATAAAAAGAACAAAATTTTGAAATGCAAAACCTTTTAAGTTGCAAAATTAAAATAATTTTGTTTTGACACTGTCAAAATGAAACACGCTGACTTCATCTCAGTATTTTTCAAATGTTTTTGGTGAACAAAATATTCAGCTAAACTAGGAGAATATGCAGGATCTCTAGGTTTTTTGCCAAGCAGTTTGCTTGCCTGTGTTTCTCTTCTGCTCCATTTATTCCATAGTCAAGTTTCTGATTCAGAGACCCCCCCTCTACACCAAACCAGGGCTCGGCATTCCCTCCAGCACGTTCAAACCAAGCTCCTAGAGAAAAATGAAATTTTCTGGGCTGTTACATCAGTCTCTTTTCCCAAGACTACATTCATACTAAAGGGAAAACTTCATAAAGTCCTTCATTTATGTGCATGCGATTTTATGTGCTGAGACAAATGTGGTCTTTAAACAGGGTGCATGGCGTAATCGAACACACTTGCTGGAAGCTATGTTTGGGCCGTCTGTGCCTGCATCTTGTTCCCACTGTAGAAAACTAACCCCATCCCCTGGCCACATGGGCAGCTAATAATGTACCAGCAGTGTGGCATAGTAGCATTTGCACCCACACAGACAGAATGTTTTTAAAAAACACAAATTTCTTCTATTTCCCTTTATCTCTAAAATAACACTGCCTGGGTATCGGTGTGAGTAGTTGCTGTGTTTAATGTGCAGCAGATCAGTTATGGACATGCCTGAACTTTCTGACCCAGGGGATGGAGTATGAACATAAGCAGAAAGAGGCAGAGGAAATCAGCAAACTTAATTGTTTATATCCCAAATGTAAATATCCATATATAAAGACACCCCTCAAACCTGAAACCCACCCGTACCGACTGGTCCTTTTTAATCTTAATTTTGAACAGTTGCTACTCCAATTAAATTCTACCACCTAACATTTTCAAACAGCTCTTAGTTGTTTCAGCAAACTCTTTTAATGGACAGCTGTTTTTGACAGCTCCTCCTGATTTGCCAGCGCTGTGTCATCTGCCAGAGCAGGAGGACCCATTTTGTATTCTGCTGCTGGCACTGAGGGGATATGTAAATGTACACATGAATCAGTTGTCACCAGCACAGACACACTGTGGCGAGATGATCAGAATGTGTTGGGAGTTTAGTTGGCTTAAAGTGGGAGGAAAATGAAAAAAAAAATAAAAACCACCACAAAAAAAACCCCACCACGCTTAGATTTCTTGAAGTGATTTTTATTTCAAGTCTCTCCAGTTTATTTTCACTTTGTGGCGCTTGTTAGATTTAGTTCAGGAGAGTGCAATCTGCTACTCGCAAATCACCAACCTGAAACTCAAAAGTTTAGGAATTACAGAAACATTTCAGGTGTAAACTGCATCAGAACTTCAGCTGCACAAACAGAATTTTATATAGGGCTCCACTTTTCAAATATTTTAACCTCTGTGAGGGAAAACTTCATGTTCCCATGAGCACAGCACGGCAAGAAAAGTTTGTTCAGCTTCCCAAGGCATTCTGGTAACTGGTCTGCAAGCTCTCAGTTTAGTGGCTGAATTTCACACCATATATATACAGTCAATTTATAAAGTATAAGGGAAATTACTAGTGGGTGTAACTTTATCAAATTTACCGCTGTTTTCCCAACTGCCCTGTTGTTACAACACAAGGCAGTCATTCTTCTGTGTTAACGAGTCAGGACAACCATCTCAGTCCTTCTGTTCACCTTTGTTCCTCTCACCATTGCAGCCCGCTGATAACATCAGATACTTCTCTAGTCTGTGGGCTGTACAGTCAGTAGGTGCTTTGGGGTTGGTGGCTGAGGTTTGGGATTGTTTTGGCCAATATCAGCAAATCTGAGTAACTAAAATGAGGCTGAACCTTGATTTAAACACCCAAAGAAAATATTTTGAAGTCCTGAAGACCTCCAACTGCTATTGAATTTTGAATAAAAGAAACTTTTAGTACCTCAGTGTTCTCCTAACTATAAATTTAGTTTGTTAGAACATCTGCATGCTTGAAAGATTCTACTGATGCAAGAATATATCAAGCAATTGAGATCACCAATGCCAAAGATGACTGCTCCAGTGTGTCATGTACATTTTTTCCACAAATTCTTCTGAGATGCACATCTCTCAGGCTAACTGATGGTTTATCTCATTTCCAAGATTAGAAATTAATCAGCAAAAATCCTGATGATGCTGAATATTTTTATAACAGAAGAACTGGATGCAGGCTATGTGTCATTTCAGGTCATTTTCAGCTCTGTTTAGTATTTGTTAATCTTTAACTCTGGTAGATAGAAATGGAAATATGAATCAGGTCACAAATGAAATGAAGTTTGACGATTTCAGGATGATGTTGCTCTACAAAGAGCATCACTACTGAATAGCTTTGCAATGATGGATTAAAGGCTGGAGGATCCTTGAACACCAGAAGAACTGGATTGGCATCTGTTGGCAGAGATCACTGCATCGTCCCATCCTCATAAGCTTGGAAATGCAGTGGGAAAGGTGTCCCAGCCCCACTGCAGCCAGTCTCAGAATTTTTCTTCTGTCTCAGAAGATACAATTCTGTGTTCAAGAAAAAAGAAGAACCCAGCTTGGAAGAAAAATTAGTATTTATTATCAGTGCTACATAAAAGAAGGGGAAAAAGTAAATTGATGTCACCACATGGCCTAGAAGCTAAAGAGAAGAGAAAAATGATGAGAAGCAAACTACATGGAGACCTTTTAGTCAAGGTAGTAAAGCATCAAAAAATGTGTCTGTGCATGCACACACACACACTGCTGGGTAGGGGTTAAGTACCTGGACAATGTGCTAGTTTGTTCCCGGGTGGATATGGTAGAATATTGAAAAATACCACAGGAAAAACAGAAGTGCTCAAGATACATTTCTGTTCTGTATTTGGGAAAAGCCAAGGTAGATAGTGGTGTAGTACCATGACGCTGCTGAAACAGTTTCTTTTCCAAAATGCCAAAGTTGATAATTTTAATAACATTGAATCTGAACCACCTGCATCCAATAATTTTAACAGAGGTGGCCAAGGAACTGTCTAGGCATTTGCTGTTGATTTTTAATGTCTTGGATTACTGGTGAGTTTTCAGAGGACCAGAAGAAATCTAATGTTATGCCAATGTTTTGAGAGTGTGAATGGAGTGACCCAGGTAACAGGTTTAAGAAAGGCAACATTACAAATACCAGTCAGTGTGGGATCGTGGGAAACATACTGTGTTGAGCTGAAAAGGATGGTTTTCAGGAGATTAAAAGTGGGTATTTTTTGGTAAAAGCAGCAATGTTTATGTCATATTTGGACTTGCATAATCAGTGATTATCGCAGGGGCATGTTCTGGCTTTGAATTTAGGGAATCTGTAGGTACCTTTGAAAAGATAGTTTGATACTTTTAATCTATAAATCTGCAAGATAATATTTTAGTACTTTAAAACACATCCAGCCCTGTAGCGTTTGCCAGCTATAGATTGCTATTAACGGGGGCTGTCTGGATGTAAATAAATGGTACTTAGTTTTCTTGTAAAAATGCAATAAGACTGAAGTTTTACGTTTCATGTAAAATGGCATTTTTACTTTAAAGAATATAATTTAACTTGACACAGCTCTGCTGAGCTTTACAGTGGCTTAATCAAATACAGCACTGTTTTAAAAATAGGGATCGCTTCAAACAGTGGATTAAGTTATTGGTCTTTCACATCTCAAGTGCTGAAGCTCATTAGGTCTCAGGGTGAGAATGAAAAGTGATGTCATTTTAGCTCAGAGTGAGTGTAATAGGAGTTAACTCACATGCCTCTGTCAAGTTGACAGTTGGGTGGGATTTTTTCCACTTGAAAGAAAGCCCTTTTGGGTTTGTCTAAGTTTGAAGAACCTGCTCATAACAAAATTGGTGCTACTGAATAAACAAAGGGTTTGTTGTGCAGGACACATGGGGGATCCTTTAGCACCTCCAAAAACCATATTCTTTTTCAGTTGTCTTCCTTCCCCTACTCATTCTCTGAAATCAATTCTTATAGTGATGTGATAGTGTGGTTTAACCAGTCCTGAAAAATACCTAATTAAATAAGAAAAGGACATAGGTAAGGTCCTGTTTGACATGAAGCTATTGATTGACTAATGTATCATATGAAAAATGTTTTCATATCCTTTGGTTTGCAAAAGGACAGACCTCCATAATCGCCAAGAAAAAGCTTCTCACGTGACTCTTGGTTTTGTGCTAATGAAGTTTGTGCCTTCTGACCAAAAAGCCTTTTCACAGGAAATACACCTTTTGAACCAGATTAAATCAGGTTTTGTTATACACAATAATCATCCTGTACCTCTTTGCTTGCTTATTCACTGATCAATCGCTGATCGATGCTAATGGCTGCAATGTCTGTTTTTCATCAGTGTGCCTTCCTTCTTCTTTGGCACTTTAGCATGTCGCTGTGTTCTTCATGAGAGGCTTGTTGAAAGCAAAAAAATGTAAATCAATTGGTCTCCATGTTGTAAACAAAAGCTCTTGGATCAGTCAGAGAGAGCCCTGGAGCACTGGAGAGCAGCGCGTTTTAGTTTTATCTCCATCTCGTTTTATTTCAGAAGGCTGTTAAAACCCAAAAATTCCCACTTCGAACCAAAAAAAACCCTTCTGCAGTCATGATGGACCACAGAGAAATGCAATCTATTCCTGTTCATTCCTTGAGCTGAGCCACTGCAGAATTTTAATGTTGGAGGGTTTTATCATCAAACGCTTAGGGTCCTATCCTGATCCTGTTTTGTGTGTGCAACACTCTATGAAGTCTGCTTGGCAAAGCAAGAACAAACTGGAACCTGTCATCCTATCACCCATCCTGCAGGTTTATAAAACTTTGTGCTATCTAATTTATTTTTTTTATTTTAACCAGTAATTAACTAGAAGAGCTGAGCACATACAAAGGTCTAAGACAGGTGGTCTTAAGCAGCAGCAGCTTCGTGAAAGAATATCCCATACAACAGGTCCTGTAGGGTTGTAGCCAGTCTAAGACCAGTCTTCAGTATGTAAAAAGCATATTGCCTGTGTGAAAGGTGATAACGTTGGGTGCTCAAAGTTAATTTCAGGAAAGACACCCATTTATGCAGCTAAAATTTAGGTGCTTAGTGGTGTTTTCATTAGTAGGTAGATCCTCTGTGGTTATGCTTGGTTGAAAATGAGTTTAACTAAGGAAAATTCAGTAGCATGAATGGGACTAAAGAAATCAAATACCAAATCATTATTAAGAAAAGCTGAAAAATCTTTGTTCTACCATGTAATGTAGAGTTTGGCTTTTGCAAACAGTGCTTCCATTTAATGCTGATTTATGACCTTGTTATAGTTATTTATTACAGGAAAACTATTAGTATGCTATAAGTAGATATGAAGTATTGTAGATGGTGAGTAAATATCATTTCTGTTCATTCACTACCTATGACAACCATCATATATTATTTACTGTTAATCACAGTGTACCTAAACAGCAATTTGCCATTTATTAATCAGCTATAAAATACCTTATATTATAAAAATATTTATTTTAAATAGTGTAAGTCAGGATCTGAATATGTCCTTGGTTGTTGCAGAAAGCATTCATTTGGTGTTGGCTTTATTAGAACTCAGGATTTTAACTTTCAAAAATTCAGTCAAAAAGCTAACATGGTAGATAATAATAATTAATTTGCTAGATTGAGGAGGCATGTTAAAAGCTAGAAAACTGTGAGATAATCTGGTTTTATTTCATGATGTTGTCTATCTTATTAACATGCTGACTACTAATCTTTTCTGAGGAGCTAAGATGTTTCAAGCCTTTGTTAATGTAGTACTACTCAGAATATAATTCAGATAAGTCAGGGAAAAAAGTCAACCAAACAATAAAACACAAGGAAACATTTCACCCCTTCTTACATCCTCACAAAACTGACACCTGGAATTGGAAGTTAATGTGGATTCGCAGGCTGATATACCAGGGGAAGCCAACACAGGAAAGGCAGCGATGGGTTTCCATCATCACTAGACTTGCAATAAAAGCTCTTCCTCCTTTTGGAGAATGATGCCTGGCTTGTTCCTCATGTTAACATCAATAAATACCCTTTGAAAAGGTAGAACATCTCAAACTGGAGGACACTACAGGCACATCTGTTGAATATAGATTTTATGAATGGCCTTTCCAGTAGTATAGCAGAAAACACCAGCCATGGTACAGAGAGCAGGTATGTACAACAAATGCAGTATGAAAGAGCCTCTACCTTCTTCCAGAAAATCCAAGCAATATCTTCTGTGACCCAAAATGACTGTCCTGCACCCCTACAGTCTGAAAACTTTCTTCCAATCCTGGCATGTCTTGAGATACTGCATCTCCAAATTGTTATATACTAAATGACTAAGCAGAGGAGGCATTTGTCTGTGGTTTCTAAACCTTACTCTGTGTCTGGAGAATTGAACTTTTGGGAAGTTAAGGTAGTTTGGCTTTGCAAGTAGAAAGAAAAGGGCATAAATAATTCCTTTTAAAAGGTAGTTAGTTCTGAAATGGTTTGCTATTAAATATGTCCCATTTCCAAAAATTCTCCATGGAACATCTGACTTATTAATGACTTCTGGCTATGCCATGTACAGTAAAGAAAAAATTTCAGATAAGGTTGTGCTGCCAAAGAAATATTGACTGGATCAGAGAGGGGAGAATGGTTGAATCAGTGGAGACAAGGGCAGCTTTCAGCTAAGGTGCAGTGCCAGCAGAGCTTGGGCACTTCTAGGTCTCAGCTTGACGTAATAGAATCATAAAATCATAGAATGTGTAAGGTTTGAAGGGACCTTTAAAGGTCATATAGTCCAAACCCCCTACAGTGAGCAGGGACATCTTCACTAGATCAGGTTGCTCAGGGCCCCATCGAGCCTGACCTTGAATATCTCCAGGGATGGGGCCAATGGGAGCAGGAGGAAGGCACAACCACTCACCAAGTTGAGGACAGATCTTTAAAGGGTCCAGAGTAACATCTGAAAGTAGAAATTGTTAAAAAGTACTTTTATTTTCAACAACCCATACAGGAGCTGTGATTTTTTACAGCTGCTGCTACCAAGCCAGATGATACCATCTGTACAACCATGAGGCCATGTTTCCAGGTCTGAAGGGTATGGTTAGAAGAGAATGGTATGATATAAAGTTGTGTTGATACAAACTGGGAACATCCTTGCAACACAGGTGGCACAGGGACAGAGAAGCAAAATCATATGAGCATCCTGAGGGCATGAACTTGAGCAGGCTCTGTTGTACTGACACCCTTCAGTTAATCTAAACACTGTGGTGAAGGACAGAAAACTCTCCTGTCTGCTGTTGCCATGTCCCAGCTACCCAAACCCAATAGGCCATAAAGGCTCAACTTTGGGCCAGGAAAGGTATTTTTAGTTTTTCTTTCTCATACTTGAGTAAAAAATCCAAGTGCTTCTCTGCCACTGATATCTTGGGGTAGTACAGGGAATATGTTTAAGAGATGCTCCAAAAGAACGAGAGGAATCATGTTTTGTCAGGAAGCACAGTGATTTCAGAGCAGAAGGGGAAGGAAGGGAGATGTACTCATTGACCCTGGCACAGTGTACCCTCATGAGCCTGTGGATTCAAGTAGCCACAAGCAATGTAAATTAGAGAGGTCTGTGGTTATTTTACATTAACTTACATTACAGGACAGTACAGCCCTTGTATTTATCGCAGCATGCTGCTTTAGCTTTCAGCTGAGGACTGAGGCCAGCGTGGCTACAGACAATATAAAAGTTTTCTCTGTAAAAATCCTATAATTGAAAATCTCAAAGCATTTTACAGGCATTAATAAATAAAGCCTCAAACCCAGCTACCAGTATTTCAATCCCTAACGTTCAACAGTGCTTGTAAGTGCTGTTATAATAATAACAGTTTTATCAATGCTTTTGCAATTCCAGAAATATTAATGGCATCTTCTCTGTCAACAACCTCCCCTCCTCCAGGCCCTGCTTTCTTATGTGCAGGAAGCAAAATTTTGCAAGGCAAAGAGCTAGCTGGAGAGTTTTGGTCATTTGGGATTTTGTTTTTCTGGGTTTTTGTGGGTGTCCAAGACAGGACACCAACCAACTGGAGTGTTTGCTTCTACTAATAAGTGTTTTCCCTGATACAAAAAACATTTGGATGGATGTGGGTTTTTTCTTACCTTTCTTACTGGAATGTCTTTGTGGTCACAGACAACTAATGAAGAGAACAAAGGAGAGACAATGTTGTAAAATCATTAGAAAAGAAAAGGGAAACACTGCTCAAACAAATGCATTTTGCTATTACAATGCCATTTTCAGTCTTGTTTGCAGCACCCACTGTTCCTTACACTGGCTCTTCACTGGGGACAAAAAATTCATTAAATGGCTCTTCATTTTACAATATCAATATGTTTTAAGTCAAATTGTGCATTCTTTGCCGTTAATTTTCTTTTAAACACAAAGCACCATCAGAAAGTTTAGCTGCAGGGGGGCTACAGGCAAGAAGGAAGATACAAACATCCCTCTCATGAAAAATAATAATAATAATGAAGTCTTTTAAAGTTTAAAGGAAAATAGTGGCTTTTTTTTACGCCAAGGCTGTAAGACCTGTTCATTGATCTTTTCAAAGAAGCAACAACAATAGGGAGAAACCAGAATGAAAGAAAATGAAAGCAAGAGAATAAAAGCTGTAAAGAGTTGGGGTACAAGGAAGCAGTAATCCCGAATCGGTGGATATTGATGAAGCCTGGGATGCAACACATGCGGGATATGAGGAAAGGGCCTGGCTGTATTCCCTGGCTTGGCTATTGGCTTTGCTTAACCACCAGGTATTTTTACTGAGAAACCTTGGTTTTTTTTTTTTTAAATTCAAAAACGCAGCTTATCTTGTTTATCAGACCACTCAGGGCTCCTATGGTTTTTTGGGTGGATTTGTTGTGTAAGTGGGAAGTCTGAGCTGAAACAGGCCACATCACGGAACTTGAACACTGCAGAAAGCCAGCCTTTCACCGGGGTCATGGTGGAAGTGAGACAGATGTGCTGCCCCTTTGAAGGGAGAAGTTTTGTGGTAGATGCTTGTGGTTTGAATCAAATTGAGCAACTAATGATTTGTGCTATGAAAGTCTCCACTGGAATGTTTTAATTCACAAGTGACATGTGGTTCTCCTGACAAGGAGAGGCAGAACACCCATAGCACACAGCATCTAAATGAAAAATGTCAACAATATCCATGGCAAGAAAGCCAGAGAGAATTTGGTGAGGGGATTTTTGCACAGTATATAGTTATGCAATTTAAATAAAAATTATATTCATTTGTATTTGAGCAGGAAGAAACTAAGAAGGGTTGTTGAAAACTTCAACTTGCTCTTTAGAGTGGAAACAGACCCAAGCTGGAATATTTAACCTAGATTTCTTCTTCCTCACACATAAAAATTACATCAGAACTCACTTTACATGTTTTAGGTAAATACACTTAGTAAATTCCAGATCTCTAATCACACCTGGTCCTCTAGTGGGGTATCTGCATCAAATACTGCACAAAATGAACATTCCCCCAAGTTCAGAAACCAAATCCATTGTGTGCAGCTGTGGTAAGACAGTGACATAAGTCAGTCATTGTGAAGATAAAAATTGCTCTAATTCCTGGTTGGAGAAGAGGAGTGACGCTGCTGCTAACATAAATCCATGTTGCAAGTCATCTATTTCTGACACTCCAATAATCTCATTTGGAGTGGAGATTTCAGTGACCTGATTCATCACTCACACAACTCTGAATAATACAGATAGTTCAGCACAGGAAAAAAATGCAGCAACATGGGTTCACTGTCATAGGAATGCCAGCAGAAAGAAAAACCAAAGGTTAACACACCTTAGACATGGCTATTCGTGGTGAATGAATGCCAGCACAGTCCATTATTGCTTCCAAGAACAGTGGAAGCCATTGAGATGTCCAACAAATGTGTGGAGGAGCCAGTCTTGTTATCACATGATTGGGAGTTTAGGCTCCTATTGGGCAGAGACCAAAGCAAGTCTTGGAACAAGGCAGATAATGAACTTGGGTTGTAAAATACTGTATACTATTCTGCCATTTTGGCCGGTGATCCTGTACCATATGTCAAGTGGGCTGCAAATTCCCATAAAGCAGCAGTTTGCTACACTAGACCTATAACAAAGGAGGTTGTAAAAGGAATAAATGGCAAGTGGAAGGTGGAAAGCGTGCCAAATGTACAGCACATGCTTATTAACAGCCACACAGCAGCCAAAGGGAGGCAGAATTGCATATGGGACAAGACTTGTGCATGGGGAAAATGGAGAGTGGCAATACTGCCAAAGTTTTTTCCCATTTCTATTTGCCACTTCTGCAATACTTCAGACACTCGGGGATTTTGGAATGAGAATTGTGTCTTCCTTTTTTAAACCGTCTTTTTGTATTGATTCAGAGGAGATAAATCCATTATTTTATTCCTTTTCTTTACTAAATCTGTGCACATTGTTAAATCAGCTAGGTTTTGTGTGGATGTAAACAGTAATCTTCAGATATGGATCTGGAAGGGCCAAAACACTGCGCCCCTATTTCCACTGTATGAGAGACTGCACAAGGCACCTTCAGCTGGGCCTGTAAATGCTGATTTTTATAATGGCAGTTACTGTAACTTCCAGTGGTGCTATAGGCTAAATACTCTTCTTTGAAAGCTTTTTAAATTGGTGAATGCCACTTTGCCTAAATCACAGTGTCTTATGGGAGCATATCAATTTCAACTAAATGTCATTAGTAAATTTAGAAAGACTTTAGCAGAACAGTACATTAGAAATGGTCATTTCAAACTCACTTTATTTTTTTTTATTTTTAAATATAAGTCAGAATGGACTATTTCAGCTTTTTTTTTTTAAATAGTATGTTGAGAGTAATTTGTAGCAATTTCATGTTAACAACTCCATTTCCTGGGAATTTTTTAAGCATTGGTGGGGAAGGGAGGTTGCATTTGCAAATGCTAACTCAAATCACAGTTTTCAGTGTTGGAACTTCTGGCAGAATAAAGAGTCTTCTTGCTGATAGAGTTGGAAAGTTATTGGAATTGGCTTCCATGTTTAGGCCATGCTTTCTTTCATTTGTCACCGTTTCATTAAAATGACTCGATTTGTGGCGAAATTCTGATTAAGCACATGAATTTCTCTGCAGAGCTTAAGATTTCAATGTATGTGGCATGTAACAAGAGACCTACAAAAGCATCATGTTGGTATTTAAACAGTGTGTGTTGTATGCATGTAAACAAAGAGCAAATCCCAGGCAAGCTGCAAGTAAAGGCTAGTAATTTATGGTCCAGAATAATGCATCAGTCTTAACCTGAATATTAATATTACACATATAAGGTAGAGAATGGTTGTTTCAAAGGTTTTCCCTGTGTTTTCTTTGACTTTTTGCTTCTGTGACAAGCATATACTTCTATGGAGCTGTGAGAAATGCTCTTCTCTGTCAATGTGTCAATGTATGTGCAGGGAGGTTTGTGCATGGAGTTTGTTTTTATGCACACCACTGTGCACGAAAATGCTTTTGGGAAGGGAAAGCTGGTGCTTACTAAGTTTCAGTCACACTTTCTGCGGCTCAGAACTTCAACCAACGGATTGGCAGTTTGGAGATGACACTGGTTTAATTCCAAAGAAATTATGTGTTCCTGGACTTTATTTGTGAAAGATATTTGCTTTATAGCTCAGAAATTTAACAGTGCACACTACATTAATTGAAAACCTCTAAGAGTAGTCACTAAGGTATGCAAAAGAGACATATGAACATGGAGGACTTTGTTCATAGACCACCACCATCAAAACCACCAGGTGGTTTTGAGAAATTTACATTTCTTCATGATGGCAGAAAAACATTGTCAAAGCCTGTTTTATGGGCAGAAGCTCCTTTTGTAAAAGATTATATGAAAACATATTTTAGTTTATCTAATAAAAGATGTCCTTCAGGGATTTTGGACATATCTTCTGTGGCTCAAAAAGCTATGAGGTAAGTGAAAAAACCCACATGTGTAAATATGCAGTTTTCACGTTACTGGAGAATACTTGCCAGAGGGATCATCGTGTGTAGCCTTGATGGATGGAAATGTCTCTTGAAAGACTAAAACGGGAAAAAAGCAGTATCTGTTTGTAAGAGAAAGGTTGTTTTACAGAGTGTTGAGTAGCATCCCATAGTAAGAGTTTTGAAATATAGCCCAGATTTTGCATGCTATGCATTAAAATCAAAATGAATGTGCAGTCAATGGGAAACTACTTGAATTTTCCATACTGGCTCACCTAGTTTGGAAAGTAATCCAGGATCTTTTTGGAGTCCTCACTTTTGCAACAAGATGTTCAAATTTGCCATTACATACCAATATAAAAAAGAAACCTGGTCTGATTAAAAAAATAGACTGGCCAACACATGAAGCTCAAAGGAAGAATGGATCTGGGACTGTAAGTGTTCATGGAAGTGATCTTACCTCAATGACTAGTTCCATTCACATTGCTAGGTTTTTTTTGCAAAGTTCTGTGAGAGCAGATCCTAAATTCTAATGTTTTCAGAACTATTTGGTTGAATTCTTTTGGCACTGTTATTATTTCCCAATGTGAACTGAGAAAAGAATGAAAATGTAGGACTAAAACTAGTTATGACTGGTCAAAACCAAGGAAAAAAAAGGAAACCAAAGAAAAAAACCAAAACACTTGCTGGTTAAATTTAATCCTGTCTGACCATAACATGTTAGCCTTTCTGTTACTGTTGAGTAATACTTCATTGATTTTACTGAGACTATTTACAAGTACAGTTCACTGACATTGCTGGTTGAATTTCATCAAACAACACACTCTCTTTTTTATCTTATTTTAGTGATGGCTCCTTCGGTTCACACCAGCGTTAAAGAAGGATCTGTGCTTAATCTTAACTGCTTGTACATTACTGGACCTAAAGACATAACTTCCTACCTGCCATGCACCCTACAGAAAGGCAAACCTGAGTTGTTTAGACAAAATCCATGAAAAAGAAAGAATAGATAGACATCAGAGAAATCACAACAGGGGCTGAAAGAAAAAGGAGGCAGAAAAATCCATTACAAATGAAAATGATAAAGTCTCTTAAACTTTAAGGAAAAATAGAGGCTCATTTTGTACAAAGATAGTGAGATGTGTTCATTGATCTTTTTAAGAGTCGAGAAGAAATTGGACAGCAGCTGAATAAAAGAAAATGAAGTTCCATTAATACAATCCATCGAAAGACAACTTGGGTAAATTGATCAATGCAGCACAAATAATTTCTAACCTTTCCCCTCTTTGGAGAAGATGTTTGGGTTTTTGTTGTGGGTATCTTTTTATTTCCTCCCAAAGATTGTAAACAGCATACATCACCAATTTCAAGGGCTTTTTAGATGGCTTTTCTAGCCATAATTGGAGAATTTCTGGAGCTAAGCATGGTAATGGCTTTTCTTCCATCCCTCTTCTTCATTGTACCCTCATTGCCTTAAAGAATATTGATACACTGAGAAAGGTTTCTTTTCCTTTTTTAAAAATCTCAATCCTACTTCCTTCTCTTCCTCCTCCTTCAAAGAGTTTCTGAATCCTTTGGCAATTAAAAAACGGATGGAGCCATCATGGTATCTGTGTATTCAGGAGAAATTTTCTATTGACTGAAATGCAGAAAGAGCCCAAAGGCCAAAAGAGGTTTAGTCTGTAGCATTCCCTGCTACGAGCCTGTCTCTTTACCTCTGAAGGTAAAGCTCTTGCTTGTAGTAGCCGGTCCTTTCATTTGAATTCTTTGTTATTAGCCCAATGTCGGATGTCATACACAAGAGAGAGAATCTGAGGTCTGAGACACAGGTGCAGAATCCTTTATCCTGAGGAATTGTGCAGCCTGGACCCCCCATCTTCTGTCTTTTTGGAATATCCTCAGCTCCTAGTAATGTGAATGAGAAACAAATTCTAAGTATTAGGAGATATTTCTTTTCCAATTCCACCAGATCTCTGAAAATCAAAAGCATGAAAACCAAACTTTACACTTGGGACTTGGCGTCTTCCCACACCATAAAGTGCAAATACAAAGCTATTCTAATTTTGCTTACCAGGATAAAATGCTGTGATTTGCATTGAAGCCACAAAGTAACAATTAAAGTGTGGCTGTTAATGAAACAATGGAAACAAGGTAGCACCTTTTTGAAAAGGATGTCACCTGTGTTTGTATAGAAAACTGTGTACAGTATGCATGGGTTTCAGTGGTCATATACCCAAAATTCATTTTATAAAGCTGGATCACATAACTCAGCAGCATAGCCATTTTCTTCTTCAGGAGAAAGTTGCATCTCACCCCTGAGACAGCGCTTCATTCAGGTCAGGTATGACGTTACGTGAAGGTCGGTGTGGGAAAGATCAAACTACACCTATCTAGATCACACCTGCTAATAAAAAGGCACGTTCCCTGCCTGGCTTGCACACATAAATACTTAGTAAGGTCTTACACAGAATGATAAAAATCTCCACAAAACCGGATCCTAAACTCTGCTGAAATGTCCTTGGGAAAAAACAATTCATCACCAAAACCATTTTAATACAGACATCTTTCTGATACAGCTTTCACTGTGTGCAAATATTTAAGCTCATGCTTAAGCATGTTCTGATATCCCACTGTTGAACCTGCAGAGGAGCATTAGTGATTCAAACCCGGGTATTTTCTACTGACGGAAAACCATTGTTCAGAAACTTCTCATTTTACAGTACAGCTGGTGTCTATCAACAGTGTTAAATAGTGGTGCAGGGAGATTTGTACAGTTTAGAGGGTTTTTTTAAGAGAAAGTGTAAAGTAAATGTAGTACCATTTAAGTAAAATTAGCAAGAAGCCAAGGCCTTCTCTGCTCCTTTATAGGGAAGGATGAAAGATTCAGTTTCCCTATGCTTTTTCACATGAGTAGAAGTATATGGTCATCTTTCCATTAAACCCTAGTGTATGTTTTAAAATCTTACCCAGATAGTTATTTTCATTTTTCATATCAGCAGACATAAAAGTATACATACACTAGAAAAACAAATGGATTAATTAAAGGAAGTGTTAAATGAGATGTTTATGATTTTCATATAGAGGAAATTAGCTTGACTTTTAGCCTGAGGATATCACATCACACAGACGTCTCGATGCATCTGTAAGGGATATACAAATACAGAACTGTATTTTTTCACAAAGCCGGTGAACTTCAAATTTTACAAGGTTGTGTCCAGCAGTGAAGTCAAAGTCACCAGGGATTCTGGGAGCGAAGATCACACGGAAGATGTTTTGTTACATGATGGGAAAACTGGGAAAGACTGAACTTTCAACCTTTTTTGTGAAAGCATGTGAATATAAAAAATCAAGCTGATACACAATAGCAACTAATCATCAAGAAGGACAATTGTTAGTGACTTATGAAAGAAATCTCCAACAGATAAGAAACAATTGGAAAATATTACTGTTTTTCTGCACCTACGTTATTTAAGCTTGGAAAGCAGTTTTCCTCAGTAAGCTTTATGAGACAATCAGGGGTGTTAAACAATAAGGAAATCAGGTCTTCACCTCTCTTGGATTTTAGAAAGAAAGGAAAGAGTATGTTGTTAACATTTTAGGACCTTTTCTGTACAGCACAAGAAATCCGGAGCTAAGTAATGATGCCATCACTGTCAAGCACTAGGAGAGAGCAGAACTAGGGGGTAGAAAAGAATATGTGGCCTCTTGGATCTCTTCCTTCAGTCATATCACTGCCACATAGTTTCATTTATATTTGAGTTCCTTACCAAAGCCCAGGAAATATCAAGGCCTTCCTGAAAGTATTTTTTTTTTTATACTGTATGTGAATCCACAGACAAAGATAATGCTGAGGGATGGGCGTTAGTAATGGAAAATATCTTCTGAGACCCTTGAAAATGGAAGATTTTTTTAGTTTTTTTTTTTCTCATCACATCCTTGAGCTGTGCAGATAGACAGATCTCTAGCCTGACAATAACTGGTTTTGACCCAGGTAAGAAACATACACTACCACTCTACTTCCTAATACTTTAACAGAATTATTTTTTTACTTCCTCTGTTTTCCAACAGCAGCCATTTCTCTGCACTCTCTCCTAATCAAGGAGGTGGAAAATTAGGACTACTTATCAGAAACGTTTCTATAGATTCATCATTCTCCATCTCTGTCCTGAAAATAAGTCACACATCTGATGTTAATCTTAACACTATCTTCCATATAGACCTTTTTTTTTTGTGAAATCTCTCCCATCACTATATGTAAGGGTGGTATTATTACTTTTCCAGTGGCATTTGCACATCTATGGCATTATTATCCATGATGGATAAAGTCTTTATGAGGTGAAACACCATTTGATTTGGCAACAGATGGACTTCCTAAGAGGGATTTCCAACTGTCTCTGATTTCTGTCAGATAGAAAGAGAAGCACTGCATGCAGAAATAGAGATTTTACTCTAATAAACTTAAAGTAAGATAAATCCATTCAGAATCTTACCCTACTTTGGTACACAGTCACAGGTATTGTAGAGTCCACTGACATGGCAGAAGCTTATGGAAGGGAAAGTCTCGGTAAACTTGGGTAGTCATGTAGAGCAAAGTGTGGGTGAAGGGTCGAATTGTAGCAAGTAGCCTACAGTCTGAATTTCTCATCATTATTTTTCCTTTTCTTAGTTTATGACACAAATTTACCACTTTGTAACACCAATGTTGGTTATTATTTTTCCCTTTTGTCCCCCTTGTTTGTTAAATTTAATAGAAAAATCCAATTATTATGTAAATAGAGCTTTGCTATAATTGTCACAAACAAGTTAGCATAACAATGAACAGCAACAACTTTCTGAAGTCAAAGAAAGCACTGATTTATGACTGTCTCTGAGGTGTGATTGATATAGAATGTTTTGAAGGAATATTTTCAACATTTCTTCATTTTACCGCCTGCTTCTTTAGATCATCCTAGCTGAGGCACATTTGCAGAGGAAAGTTGCTTTGGAAGAGGGAACTTTCCACAAATTCATTTTCTTTTCTTTAAAGGAGGGGGAAAAAAAAGAAAAAAGCCTACAAAAGCCATTATTTAAACAACCTCCTTTTTAAAATGTTTCCGGCAGATGTTTATGTAGAGAATGTGCTGGAGCTCCTTCAGTAAGACACAGAAGTGACATTTCTTGAGGGTTTTAGTTGAAGAATTTGTCTTTCACATCATGTCTTTAAACATCTGCAAAAGGCAACAGAATCTTTATTATCCTGCTAACTTGAAGAAAGGCGCAATGCACAGTCCTGAGTCCTTAAAAAATGGTATTTAATGGGACTGACAGATGAGAAATATCTAGCTCTAATGTTTTCCTTCAGTAGAAATTCACCTCTTGACCTTATGACTCCAGAGTACGGCTGCTGCCTTCTAAAAAAGAACATTTCCTTCCATTCAGATGTGCTTTCTATGGTTTTGTTGTTTTGTTTTTCCTTATTGCTCAGTTATCTGCTTTAGGGGAAGGTATCTTTGTCAGGATTCAAACAAAAATACAATTATAAATATTGCGAGCACACTTGTGCTAGGTCTGTTTATGGCACTTGTGCTTCTAACCCTCTTTTAATTTCCTCGGCTGGGTATTTTTCTTCTTCCTCACAAAAATCAAAGCTGCCTTCTCTTCCTACCTTTTCTTTTAAATGGATTTTGAAGGAATGGTATAATTCAGCTTTCCAATTCATTCACTTGCGTTTGTTTATTTGCTGCTGTGCAGAAAAGATGGACTCAGGCCATTTCTCAGGGCTGCCCAGGTTGATACTCTTATCTTATAAAACAACCTTTTAAAGAAGAACTCCATCTATCTATTGGTTTTCGGGTTTGTTTCAGGTTCTTGGGGGGTGTACACGTTTGGTTGTGGGTTTTCTCACTCTCCATTGTATTGTATTTCAGTTGTCGAACCCCCCCCACCTCCTTTTTCTCTATCTTTTTTTTTTTCTTTCTTTCTTTTTCTTTCTTTTCTTCTTTCTTTTTCTCTCCCTCAAGGGTTTTCTCTGGGAAAAGTTTTCTGGGCTTCCATCCAGCCAGTGTCACAATTCACAGCTGTACTGTTTGATTCAAGTACTTCAAGCTGCCAGTGAGGTAGAGCCAAATGAGATTAAGGGCTTTTTTATTAAAGCAAGCACCCGCATGTGCTGGTATGGTTAAGACTACGTCAGGCGTTCCAATATGAACCCCAATTTCTGGAGACCTTTAGTTCTCAAACATAAAATATTTATGCCAGGCTGAAACCTGACCTAGAAGTGCTCATCTGGGAGGAGCTGTAATTCTTTGGGAAGAAATGCTTTGGCTTTTATTAAGTTACAGCTCCAAGAAAGGAAAATGTACTGATTTCAGGATAAGCAGCTAAAAAAACCCAGAGAGATAAAGCTATGTATGTTAAAAACAGCAACAGGCAGAAGCTAAATGAGATCTTTTAAATGAATTCACAGTGAATTTTAAGGGAAGGAATGCTTTAGCTAGGAAGAGATTCATCGGTTAGTTTCCTTCCATGGCAGGGGATGGATTTGCACCCTCTGTGCTGGTCAGGCGCCAGTACTCCCTGCATGGCCTGGCCCATTGCAGGCAGCAAGGCATCACCTACAGCATGTCTGCTATCAGTCCCTGCTGCCCTGTTCTTCCTTCTGCACCCCACATGTCACCTCTGGGGCCAGTCATGTTGCCTGGCAATTTTAAACATTATTTTCTGTTGGGACAAAACCACACAGAACTGGTTGTTGTGAAACAAGATACCAGAGTTTCTTTTGATTTCTGATGTAGGCCAAATCTGAACTCACCTTTCCAGAAAGAAATGCATTTTTAAGCTCTCTTTCCTTTCACAAACCAGTTCTTTTTAGACTGGTTCTTATCTTTTCTGACATCATTTGCAATGATAAATTAATTGATATTTCAAATATAACCATCCACGTGCCTATGGAAAACATGATGTGTGGTAGTTGAGCTGATCAAAAATGTTCATTAAAAAAAGAAAATGAGAAAAAAACCAAAACAAACCCCCAAATAAACATTATAAACTTTTTTCTGTAACTTTGGACAACTATAAAGTGGATCAGCAGGTTTTGAAGGTTATTGACATTTCAAATTTTGAAATTCTCAAACAGAAGGAGCCTTTTTCAATATTAGGTCATCCTTTCTTTTTCCTTTCTGTCCAGCTGTGTTACTAAGCATCACATGTGCCTTGATAAAGTCTCTGCACACATACTGACAGAGACAACCCTTCATCCTTTCAAGACAGAGATGCTTTTATATAAACACACATCTAGAATGGCACGGTGGTTGTCAGAGAGAGCTTTAATTCTCTGTGCAGGAGCAGAGAGCTACAGCTCTGTGTTCTCACTCAAGGGGCCATTTCAGGAGAGAGGTATACCTGGATTCAGGTGTATTTAGTAGCTTCAGCTGAAGAAAATAAAAGAAAAATCAATTCTTGAGAGTAATTTCTTATGAATTGGGCCATTTTTTATTTCAAACCTCCCCTTTTCATCTAAAATAAATCACTATCTTGGAAAAACCCCACACAGAACATCTGGAGTGATTTTTGAGTTTGAGTTCTTGATCTCTCTTAGGGGCTTTGTAGTATCCCGAGATGTTTCATTTTGGTGTAGTGGTAGATGGTGTAACCCTGGTTATTAATCCTGCCTTAGCTTACCTGCCGTGGTGTGACAGCACTGTATCAAATGCCAGCCCTCCCTTGGACTACTTGTTTTAACTCATTTTGTGTCATAGCTGACATTACAAATACTCTATGACAGTCTGTATGTCATTGTCCTACGATTTTTAAGAGAAGAATTTAGGAGAGGGAAGGAAGGGAGCATAGAGCTAAACCTGTAATAAGTCTGACAACTTTCCATAATCATAATGTAATGCAGTTGTTCTGCATGTCCTCATGGTCGAGCATTTTTTAGCCATTTCCTGAATTTTTCACTTGTAACCTAATGGTATCAAGATACAAATACCCACATCCTCATCTCTGCTTCTCATGTAATCTTAGCAGTGGTTTCAGACTTAAACGCTGAGAAAGGGCTTAAGTCTACAAGAGTCTGGAATCAGAGGCAGCAACATTAATATTCTGTGCAAATGTGAAGAAGCCATGAAAGCTTTGTTTGTTGCTAAAGAAACCAACTAAATCAAACAAGTTGAAAAAAACAAAGACTTGTATAATTGTTTTAATTAAAACTGCCACTTATTTCAGCAAAACTGCCGCACAGTCGTGCTCTCCAAATTTTTCTTGCTTAGGCTTGCATACTCAAAAACTATTCTTAATAAGTGAAATAAAATATTGCCAGCCATTTTCCACTCCCCTTTGACACAAAAGCTCCTAAACAAATTGCAAGAAACCCATGCAAAACTTTGCGATGTTTACTTGATTTTATCCAAGAGGAATTTATGGAACTCGCTATTCAACTCCAAAAAGCAAGTTATCTCAAAAGAAATGTAACGCTGCTTAAATCTTCAAAGAACATTATGGCATTTAGCCATCGAACTCACTGTGACTTTAGACATTCAAAAAACAGCATTAATGCCAGGATCAGACTGCCCTATATGGTTATTTTAAGTCTTCAGGGCCACGAGGATGCTTTCTTGAGTCTGGGCCCTCCATACGTTCAGTCTCCAGTAAACATTTGAGCAGTCTATCAACTGCTTTGCCTTTCACTAGTCGCTATGCCCCTTTGCCTCTTCCCACCCCACAAGGCTAGTTTTGCATCTCAAAATAAGTCAGAGACAGAAGGGACCTTGCTAGAAGTTCATCAGCTTCTGGAACTGCTCCAAGCCTCTATTTCTTAATGCAAAGTATGAATGATACAAATACATTTCAATTTTAATTGAAGGAGAATGTCTGACCTTTCTACGAAACAGTGTCACATGAGGTTCCTGTATTTCTTGTGACCTTTCCAATGCTCATAAGGCTTTAAAGCATGCAAGTTCAGCCTAAATTTGAAATATTTCACCTTCCTCAAGTATAGATAGGCTGCCACTGCATAATTTGGGGGCATATTTCACTGTTAGTATATGAATCCAGCATGTTGTCACTGTGTGGTTAAGAGGAAGTTCTAAAATCTGAACCACACTTACTTTCTCCTCTCAAATAATCTGTTCAGATACTGCAGTTTGGCTTGAGCCTCTCTTTTATCTTCTTTCCTCAGCACTCTCAGGGCTCTTTATCTTCACCATTTCTTGGATTTGTGCAAGTGTGTGTTGGGGACCATTTTTCATATATATTAATTTGTTATGTCATTTCAAAGACCTTCTTTTTTCCAAGAATCCTAAGCATTACCATTTTTAAGCTCTGTGTGTGTGTGTGTGATTATTAGAAATATCCTACAGGAAGACATAATTTATCAAAGAAAGACTTGACATTTTCTTCTAAACATATGTTTTGTTGAGCTCTTTGGAGGCTGTAAAGGAGCTTATAGTAGCAACTCTCTTTTTTTCTTCTCTTTCTTTTTTCTTTTCCAGTGACTGGATAACTGAAATAATTTGAAGTCTGTTTCTGCTAGAACCTGATCACCACCTGTTTGAGTGAAGAAACCAAGGACTGTTTGAAAGCAATGCCTTTGGCAACGCATATACCTTGCTCAGACTGTCTCACATCTTCATCTTATCATATAAAAGGCTTTTCCAAGCATTGCCTGAGAACAGTGAAAAGCCTCATTATGAGCCGAAAACTGTTTGGGATTTCAATGTTGATAATGAAAATCTTATTTATGGAATTGCTGAATACGCAGATGAAGTCTAAAATGCAACAGCCTACTAGACAAAATAATAGTCTAAGGGGAAAGAGTAATGTAATTACATCATTCCTCTTTTATAATGCCATGTACAGATTGAAAGAGAGTCAAAGAACTGTGAGATGCAATTGTTTCTGGCACCTTACAACCTGATTTCAGAAATCCAGTGGTTTTCCTGGGTCAAGTTAACATTTTGATAGTATGCCAAAGGCGTGGTCTGTCAGACAGTGATGAAGATGTGAAAGCATTTTTCTGCTCAACAGCCTTCATGATCATGTAATGAAAGGTCTGAATCCCCACGTGGGAGGGAAGGGAAGGGAAGGGAAGGGAAGGGAAGGGAAGGGAAGGGAAGGGAAGGGAAGGGAAGGGAAGGGAAGGGAAGGGAAGGGAAGGGAAGGGAAGGGAAGGGAAGGGAAGGGAAGGGAAGGGAAGGGAAGGGAAGGGAAGGGAAGGGAAGGGAAGGGAAGATTAGGTAGCAATCAAGAAATTCCCATCCTTCTCTAAAAAACAGGATAGGTCCTCTCATATGTTGTGTTGTCTCCTTACTGCTAACAGAGATATGTATGGTAAATGCAGCCTTCTCTGACTAAAACCATCAGATACATGCAAAGCCAAGACATGTTTTAGATGTGTGGTGAAAGGGAAGAAAAGCTATACAGCTTCCTGACTATCTACTTCATTACATGGTTTTATTCCACTGAAATCAGTAATCACGTCAGAATAGAGCTAGTAAAATATGACGGGAAATAGGGCCCTTTACTACAAGCCTCTCTGCCTGTCTGTCCTTTTATATGACACCTCCCAACATAGTGCCTGAGTGCAAAGTTCTTCACCCTCATCTGATTTAAAACTTAAAATGGATGCTGTGAAGACCTATCGTCCATAGTAAACTGCTCGAGATGAATCAGCTGTTCAGATTAGCCTCACAGAAATGATAATGGGGTTCTGTGTTCACAGCTGAGTTATTTAAACTGTCTGATTTGGTCCACAGCTTCCTTGGACATTAATAGGTTGACTGCTATGTCGCTGAACTTAGTGCATGAAAGGTCAGCCTTTGAAAAGCTAAATAAGGTAAGTGCAAACTGAAGCATGTTCCAGGCGATACCGTGTACTCTAAATGCACTTGAAACCCCTAAGAATCACTGCTGCTCCTTAGCATTTTTCCATTGCTGATTTCAAAGTGGTAGATCCTTGGATCAATACTTTGATTTTGATCTCTCATCCACCAGGAGATTCAGAAGGGTTTGCTCACATGTTATAAACATATGCTCTCCTGATGCAACTTGAGTAAAGCAGATTGAAAACTTCTTAGAAGATAGCTTTTCATCAGCAAATGCTGAGTTAGATGAATTTGAAAGATTTCTCAGGACTACAGCGATTTTTGTGGAAATTACTGAGAAACAGCATTATCAGGCAGGGACACTTTTCTTCAATAAAGATGGAATGCTTCATTTGACTTTTGTTTGATTATATTGTAAATTCTAACATTCTATTGTGCACACCTTGAAGTGATTAAGTAAAAAAAAGAAGAATTCCAACAGTATCAAGATGAAATGTTTTCCACTATCCCCAAACAAAAATATTTAAATTAAGGTAATTTTCATCTCTACATTGCTGCAATTTCATTTTTGTAGTACACTTTTGTCATTTAGATTATTACTCCTGTTAGAAAGAAAAGCAGATTTTGGCATGCTGATATTTCCTCCAAGAAGAGCAACCCTCCTCTTCAGCAGCCCATGAGAGTGATTGGAAAAGTCAGAGTAAGAGCATCTCTTTTCCCCTTCCCCAAGCCCTCTTTTTGATGCAGAAGCGTGAAGGGGAAGAGGAGGGAGGAGGATAAGGTTTGTCATCTATAAATAGAGACAGCCCTTCACACTCACTTTCTTGAGTAGTCTTAGAGCACTATGGGAAAGAAGAACAAAATTAATTGAAGAAATGCTGGGAAAGTTCTGTACATTCCAGGAACTTTCTAAAGTAAAAATCAGCTCTGGCCATCCATGTTTAAGGGCTTATTCTTTCAAAAGGCAACATCAAGTACTTTCTCAAGTTTAATTCTGCCTTGTGTCTGCCAGCTGTAAAGCTTGTTAAGGAATAAGCATAAATGTTTGTAGAATATAAATCACTTCATATGACTAGTTCACCATCCACGGAAGGCATTGCTACTTGTTTTCTACTCCCGTGGTTGTATACTTACTGCAACCTTCTTATGCAGTAGTGTTAAATGCTAGGTGAAGTCAGCAGCTCAGTTCAGGCCTAGGTTTTTAGACTATGGGAGTTACAAGCTGAACAAAACTTGTTGGGACTTTTAGCAAAGGAGGCTTGTCATCACACTTTGACCTGAAATGGAATAAAACTATCCATTGCTAAGGGACCTAATAGCAAATCTGTCAACATTACTCAAAAATATTTTTAAAAGACTTGTCTTATAAGGACTTTATTATATTGGATTTCTTCTTCCTTGGTTTGTTTGATTGTTTTCTTTTGTTTTGTTTTTCCCATAGGTGAAGAAGATGTAGAAAACACACCATACAAGGAAAACTCTGAAATCTACTGTGGCATTTGTATTAAAGGGTCATTTTGTGGGAGGTAAGCAAATAGGCTGTTGCTGGTGATGATTGAAAACAGTCCAATCTTATGTCAAAAAGGATAATAAAAATCCTGTTCTCTAAACCAACAAGCAAGGGATACCCAAGGCAGGAAGCTCAAAATCAACAAAATAAACCTTATTCCATAAGCTGGATTTGGTTATTAATTGACTGATTTCCTATCAATAGGAGCACACTTTCAGGCTGGTGGGCTTGATAAGAGGTACTTGAAAGCCCAAACTGAACAAGCATGTGAAATATTTAAGGCCACATTTTTATATTTATTAAAAACAGCCTAAATAATTAAACTAGTTGATTCACTAGTGGCTTTCAGGCTCATGCCCAGAGTGAAAGGTCATGACCTGACATACCATGGCCCCACTTGGTACCAATGATTGACAGGAAAAGGAAATAAGTTGATATCTTTCACGTGGGAATCACAGCTTGTAGCAACTATGAGCAAGTGGGCTATTTGGACTTTGTGGGAAAAGTTAATTGTGTTATTATTCGAAATCTTCGTTCCCAAAGTTGGTTCAATGGTGATTTATTTACTTATGTGATAAAACAGCTGTGTACTGTAATAAAATACAGGTCACTTGCTGATGTTTAATGCACAAAAGTGGGGATATGTTTGGTTTCTTTTACTTTGAACTTACATTCATGCTAGGCAGCAGGGATGGCTTTGAATTGTTAGGAATTTTCTGTTAGTGTATTGGAAATAATTAATCTTCTCATCATACTATATATTCTTCAGTGCTTAGTTATGGAGAATGAGGAAGGCACCATACACTGAAATATGAGCGCCTCTCCACCATATGCTTTCATTATTTCTTTATAATGATAAAAAGGGGCTGCATTCAGTGCCAGACAATGTCATGGCCCCAGAGATTTAAGTGGCCTGCAGAAAAAAGGAGAAAAAAGCATTTATGATATGAATGAGGATTTGAAATGGCTTTTTAAAAAAGGCCTAAGATCCACTTTCACCCTAAATTCTGAAATCACTTGAAAGATGTCTAGATGCAAGCGAGTTTGAAGAATAGCAACTTTCCACCAGGCTCTGTTTTATATGCAGTATCACTGCCATCTTGGCCATGCTTTGTTACAAGGTCACATAATTGTACCAAGCAATAGGGCACAGTCTAACTTCACATATTGTCTGATTTGTTCCAGCAGTGAACCCTGTATCCAGAGTACATATTCTCTACCCCAGTAAAAAAACAAGTTAGCTAAGTGATGTGCTTTTTGTTAATCACTGAGTGTCGAAATTATCTTTACCTGGCTGAGATGGGGAAATGAAGTCAAGAGAAATGGGTCCAGGGGCAATAATATACTCAGAATTGAAGGCTCTTCTGGAGGAATACCAACACTAATCTACTTCCTCCAAACATTTCAACAGAAGGGGGAGTTACTCAGGATAGCAATATTTTTCCCAGGTAAAAAAGGCAGGTACATCCTGTACCTACTTGTCCTGACAGGAAGTGGACATGATTAACCCAAATCCAGCCGTTTTCTAGTATTTATTAAATTACAAATCTGAGAGACTGCAATCTGGAGACCATAGCTAACACCAAACTGTCAGTGAAGCACCAGCTGTAGATACAAGGAAACATGTCCACTGGGTTAACAGCTACAGGCTGACCTTGCATATCCCATGAAAGTGTTTAAAAATAACGGTACCTTTGGTTTATGACTGACTTCAGCTAGATTCAGCCTGAACATCAAGAACCAAAGGGCTCTCTATCCCATGCTAGTTCTCTGATCTTTCCGTTCCTCTCCACCTCCCCACCTCCAGGCTTTCTGTTTCAGCAGCTCCCTGAAGTGCGCACCATGACTGTGAAGCTAGAAGTGAAGAAGCCCACAACTCTTCAGAAAAGAGCAGTTATTCTTAGCTTTGTTTAGCTGATGTTTTTCTTTCTTTTTCTCCTTTTTAAAAGAAAACAGAAAGCCTGCCAAAACTTGGGCTCTTTGATGTGCTTTGGAAAGAAAAACAATGCTATCTATCCAAGCCCTCTGAAAGGAACAAAAATATGTCATTTTAAGGCATGAATTACTTGAGAGGAACAATCAATACATTTCACAATTAAAGATGGTCAAGAATTTGTGAATGTTTCGCTGGAGTTTTTTTATCAAGGAATTTTCAGAAAGATTTGCCCGTTTGAGCGAAACTTTCTTTGAGAAAGCTTTCTGAATTATCTGCTAGGCAATTATCTGGAGGGGGAAGACAGGAAGAAACTGGTATTTTCTGTAAAATATTCAATAATCTAATGATATCCCTAAGAGATATCCTAGAACCCATCCAAGGTTTTATTCTGTTATTTGGATTGAGTGTGTGAACCTGCCTCATCCATTTTACTCCTACATTGAGATGAGTTAAAAAAATAATAAAAAAAAAATCATAAAAGCTCTATCTGTTCTGATTTGGTTGTTTGTTGATTCAGCTTTGAGTGGAGACTGCTTTATAGAAATCTTCAGCTGTAAATGAGACACTGACTTCCTTGTCTCATAGTTAGGAAATTTGTTTAAGATGGAAGCGTCCCAGGTTGGAAACTTTGGCCTGTAAATACAGGGAAGCTTTTTAAGCTGCAATCTTAGAGGTCAGCGTAGAACTGAGTAACTAACTTCTGTTTGCCCTCTCTTTTTAAGGTTTCTCCTCCATCACCCCAACAAATCTTGAAAGAACTGATTTATGCAAGGAGAGGTTTTGACATTTTTATTCATTCCAGGCACTTATGAAAGAAGTTCTGTCTACAGTGTGATTAAAATGATGCAAAGAAGCAGTTATGTTATTTCTCTCTTTTTATTGACAATTTCTACAGATTTCTCCTTTTTTTGCCTTCCCGTGACACTGCCTGTTGCATCATTTACACTATCTGCTCTCTCTTTCCACCGCAGTGGCTGTACAGGCTGTGCTTGCACAACTTAATTTTCAAGACGTTTTATATTTCTTTCAAGTATTTCCAGTCCAATGTTTTCAAAGAAAAATTAGTAGAAGTTAGAAATAGACTGAAAATGACAGGGATCCTTGCTTGAGGTTGATATGAAGATGTTTAATCTATCATTGTCTATGCTGCACTTACTCCACAGATAAAGATGGTTTACTTTGAAGGACCACTCCCTGCCTCAAGTTAAGACTATTTGCTGTTAGAAAGATAAAGAAAGGTGTTCTGCTTTACTTGAAGGTTTCTTAGTTTGGATATCTAAAAATTTGAGACTTCCACAATCTCTAAGCACCTTGTGAAAGTCCAGATCAGGATTTCAGATTTTGAGGATAGCGAGCAAATGCCTTAAATTAGAGGTTTCAATTAGAGAATATTAAATTCTCCTCTGTAACAGGAGATGGTTTAGGAGAAATGGGAATAGCCAGGTGGGAGTAATTGGTTTTGGAATAGTTGTATGTATGTGGGAGCTCTGCCCAACACTTTCTTTTATCGTGCCTGTTTTCCTTCCACAGCTCAGGAGAACTCATATTCATGCTCACTCTTACACTGGGATTCCCTGACTCTGAGACTGTCAGCATCAGCTTATTATACAAGCCCTTTGTTTTATCCTATACAATACATCTCGCTATACGCAATTTGGCCTCTTAACCTGCCATGAAATATTTCAAGGGCTTGTTGCTGGAAGATGCGCCTCTCTTTGCTATGATTTGTGCAGCTGTGGCTGCATTTTCATGATGGCTTATAATGATTCGTGGTGGGTTGTGATACAATGAACTCATGCCGCAGAACAGCACACTGAAAAAGATCTTTCAAATTATTGTTCCGGTGCAAAAGGTGCCCAATCACCTTCCACCTACGGATTAGTTGGTTGCTATAGGAACACACTGTAGCTTTTCAGTGCTGCGTTACTGTAGTGCCCAGATTACTGACTCTGACAAACACAATAGGGGGAAAGAATCATGGGTTATTAGTGCTGCTGATGATGTGATGTTATAAACCTGGGGTGGCATAGAGCGTATGAATAGAGCAAGAGCCTTGAAACACGAAGGACAGGAGGAGGAGAGGGAGCAGAGTGAAGTGGAGCTAAAGTCATCACTACGGAAATGTTGTCTTTGATCTTATTTTCCACTCTGAATAGGTATTTTCATAATATAATGCCAAATGCAAGCAATGCTGTAACTGATGGCAGAGCCACTGGTCATGTCTTTATGTTACTGGGGGCTACCCCTCCTCCCTTCTCTTTTCTTCCAGTGAGTACTGAAATCTGAACCTTTTCATTCCTGCAGGATTAACTCTGACCAAGGTCAGAGCAACTAGTCACCAATATGCTTCATGGAAGAGTCAGGCATCCTACATGCCTGGGAAGTATCACCTGAAATACCCATCTACTCACAAGACTATAACAGGGAATTTTGCAGTGTCAGAAATGTGGTGAATAGCTGTGATCAGGTCTCTGTCTACTTTGGTGGCCATAACCAAGACTCAGAAGTTTATGCTACTGAGCAGGGCAACCTACCTATGTGTTTCATAGGTGAGAAATAACTGCTTGCAGCCCTGATCTAAAGTTCCCAGAAATAGTTTTGTTACTGGTTGTGCTTGGGCAGGATGAAGCAAAGGGATAAAATATATCCTTGTCTGTCGCTTGTGCACATTGAGTAAAACAAGCTGTGTTTAGTCCCATGTTCACCAGATGGTACTCCGGGGGTTATTGCTGTTATATTACGTTACTGCAATATATTAGACAAGGCACAGTGATTCATTCTCTCCTCATTGCTTTAGGAGTCTCTGTTTCTCTCCATTGGAAGCACTGCTGACCCTGTTGTTCATGACCCTTGAGACCTAAGTAGGCTTCCTCTTGGTGAGGTCTCTCTCAAGGCCAGTCAGGACATCCAGTCCAATAACAGCAACCAATTACAGAAAGACATGGCTTCATTCATCTCTGCATTCAGAGAAACATTTGCTTAAGTGACTCCACTTTCTGATTAGCCAGTTGTTTTGTAATTTAATTTTTTTGAACCCTGACCACCTCCTCCCTCCTGTACTCTTAACCCCACTTGTTTTGCCTTTGCATTGGGCTCTCCTCAGCCTCGCAACTGGACCCATGTGACTCTCTAAACTGGGAAATTACATTGCTCAAGCTCTTGTTTGCAAAATGAACTGAAGTACAGAGTTTTCACTATACTTTTAGAGCCAAGAACTATCAAAATACCACAGAGAGGTATTGTTTTCCTCCACTTCTGCCACTCTGTAGGCTGAAACCCTTAGTCGAGTGAATTATGTGCTGACCCACACTTAACAACCCACGCTGGATTGATGCCACATATGCGTGCAGGGCATAGGTGCTGCTGTTGGTCAGCTGGACTGCCCCTGGGACCATCTGGCACCCCTCTTGGGCCTCCCTGTCTCCACCATTATGTTTACTGACCAGCTGCTTTTTCTCATTGCCATTGACAAAGCTTCCCAGTCCACTGTTTTGCCTTGCTTCCAGAGGAGACAAAGAAATACTACAGCCTTTCACCCTCTCCCAATGGTCTTGAGCTTCTGGTGCCCTGAGACCTCTGCCCTGCTTCACAGGTTTCCTTCTGCTCTTCAGCACTCTTTCCACAGTAGCTAGGACACTGACATTAGTTTTCCCAGTGCCTTCTTGGTCTCTCTAGCCACAAACCCAAGATTATCTATTTCACTTCCATAAATTAATGAACCCATGAGCAATAGGAGTGACAAAACTTATTTCAGTTTTGCCTGAGGTATATAAGAGGTGATAAAACAGGTTGGTCTGAACACTGGATCAGAACTTTACCACAGGTGTTACTGTAATTTCAGGCAACTCAACAACTGCAAATTGAACCTTCTGTCCCTTAGATTATGCTTTTCATTTCCTGATCCTCTGGAGGAAAATTAATTTCCCAGGCCAAGATCCTGTCTGCAAATTTAGAGGTACAGGACAGACTCTGCCTGTATAGTTTTAAATGGCTTTAAATGAGAACCTAGAGTGGAAATGGAGACAGACAGCTAACCAGGGAAGTATGACAATGTAGCTCCAATAAAATAATGGGAAAAATCTTCCATTACCATAGTCATATGTATGTATGACCTTAGTATTGCCCAGGACTGCTATGGGAGCAACAGTGCAACACTCCCGTTATGCCTTATTTTTTTATCAACAATGTTCTCCTTCACTTTGACGTCAGCTTGAAGACTGCTTGCTGTGATGTGCTGCACCTTTCATATTTTCTTTCCAGTCATAATATTGCTTCAGTTGTAACCTCGGCACTTTGAGGAATAATTGTCCCTGACAAGGGGGTGAATCACTGGCAGAGAGTTGATAAGCATTACATACAGATGACAGAAGTCAGGACATATCGGATTACTGCTGTGAATATAATAAAAGAGAGCCTAAACACTTTGGCAGCTCAAAGACAAGCCATTTCATAACTCTCTAGTGGGGCTATTATCTTCCATTTACTGCCACTGATAACCAGGTTGCAACTGTCTCCCTAGGATCTAGTTACAATTCACTTAACACTTAGAGGACCAGACGTATTGGAGGATGCTCAGATGAGGATAATTTCTTAAAGATCATTTATTTTTAAATTTTTATCTTCCTTGCTCCCCTCTTTATAGTGTGATAAGAACCTAAATCAGGAAGCTTTGAACTTCTTTCGGGAAAGGAGAGTTCATGGTCATCTTCCCTTTGATCTTTTACTCCTGAGTTTCTTTTGAAGCCAGTCATTCATATCCTGCTGAATAAGTGACAAGCAGGTTTCCACCTCTCTTACTCTTGTAATGCATGCACCTAGACCTAAAAGCTTGTTCTAATACTGACTCCATTATTTTTATATGTAGATGTTATGTTTTTATTTTTTTATCCAGGAAGGGGCACCTGAGCTTACAACTCAGGGGGTGTTGGCATGTATCACTAGCAGATAATTTTCAGCAGTGCCAATTACAGTCCACATTGACAGCATCTGGATACAGATGATATTTATATGCACCGTGTCAGATTTTGTTTCCAAACCTCACTGCCTAAGATGATTTTAGCACTTCAGGCTCTTAGATATCAAAGCTCTGCCTTTTAAGATAGAGGCAGAAAGCAATATTTTGCTATGGCAGAATTCTGGCAAATGACCAGTGAGTCTCCTCACTACCCTGCACAATACTGAGAAATATTTATCAAGATGAGCTTAGGGATGAAACCCTCTCTGTGTGAAGTGAAACTCTATATTCTGCAAAATTTTTTCTCCTGAAGCAACACCATGAGCAGCAAATGTGAGTTCTGCTCAGCTTTCAATATAGGAGATGGGTTTAGATGCAAGACAAAAAGGTGTTTCACTCTTTCTCAGGCTGAAAATATGTATATACACCCATAGACAGGAGCCTTATTTTGTAAGGCTGGCCACATAGATGCATATCTGGATTCTAGTCTGCCAGAGCTGTCTTCTCAGCCACTGGCTGAAGAATATCTTTGCCAAAGCTGGATCAGTGAAATGGGATGGGTTTTGAGACCAACTACTATTGGGAACTCAGAGGTTGCACATTTATAAATGTATTCCTAGACCTCATGCAAAAATGTTCTTGCATTCCTGTTGCTGGAAGCTCTGCAAAGAAGCTTCTCTACATGTGTTTGAATAGCCAGATTTTATGAACTAGGAACTAAAACATCCTTCCCTCTCTACTTATTAAACCTTTATCCCCCAGTGCAAACTTTATATCTCAGCTGGCCAAAATTAGGTCCTGATTGTTTTATGTAAACCAACACAAATCTATTTGGAGAGAAATGGAACTGAGCTGCAAATAATAAGTGATGCTTAAAATTGCCTTTCCAGTAGGATTTGCATGCCTACTTGATTTTTCATGATGCAAGCCCTCTTCTGCCACAGAGAACCAATAAAAGACAACAGCAATTAAGGAGGGAGGAAAAAAGTTCAGTCGCTGTTGAAACTAATTCCAAGCAGTTTCTCCTCAGGACTTCTGGATCTTTCCACTAAGTTTCTGGAAGCCAGGGGAAGCCAGTTGAATACCTTTCTGCCCTGCTTTATCCATCTGTAAATGAAGGGTGATCAATTTTACCTTCTCAACAACTTTGTCACATGGTGTAACCAAGTAGTGTCTGTAAATTGCTTTAAGATGTTGAGATCAAGGGAATGATGGAAGTGCCAAGTGTTGTTGTTGTTATTGTATTAACAATGTTGGCTGTTTTCACTGTTCATATGGTAGCCTGGCTGGAATTGGGCAGGAAGCCCAATAATACCAGCAACCAACAAGAAACTAAAATAAAATGTTTTACTTAATGAGTGCCTCTGTTTAATCAGAAGCCTGTGTAATTATGTCACAGAGGGCTAAGGATCTAATGTTTTCCTAATACGTTTGTGTCCTGGTTTCAGCTATGATGGAGTTAAACTTTTTTTTTAGCAGTGGATGGAATGCCATGTTTGGGTGTTAGCATGAGAATAGTGCTGATAGCACCCTGATGTTTTCCGATTTGTTGCCGGGCAATCAAGGACCTTTCTCAGCTCTGCATACTTCCTTACTAGTGAGAAAGGAGGGGACGCAGCCAGGACAGGTGATCCGAATTGGCCAAAGAGGATATTCCATACCAGTTACGTCATGTTCGGTATAAGGGGGGACTGGGGGGAAGAGGGGGAGACAACGCCAGGACGTGCAGTTTCTGGGGCGGTCGGGTTGTCCGGGACGGGCTCTAAGCTGTGCGGCCTGAGTTGTGTGGTTTGGTGAGAAATTGCATTGTGTATTACCAGTTTCATCTATTTTGTGCTTTAAACTTATGTTATTGTTATATCTAGTTTTCTGTTATTGTTTAGTAAACTATCCTTATCCCAACCTGCGTGGTTCTGGTTTCTAGGTTGTGGTTTCTTTTCCTCCTTTCTTCCTTCCTTTTTCCCCTTCCCCCAACTTTCCCTCCCCCTTCCTTTTAAAAGTACAAGCGACTGTGTGGGGTGCGGCCCCCGGCTGGGGCAAAACCACGACAGTTATTTTGGCGCCCAACGTGGGGCACGAACGGTTGGGATAACGGTAGATCTGACCCTAACTATCGCAATTAAGATAAGCACTGTTGTTTAAGCAATCTCTGGTCACGATGTTGTGGTATTTATTTACAAGGCTGTGACAGCAAAACCACCGCATGCTGTATACAATCCTGGCAGGATTCTTTACTCTCTCAGGTCTGTGGCTCCCGTATTTGTTCCCATACTTCATTATAGTGTATTTTATGATATCGGTCTATGATACAATAATATCGATGATCATGAGCTTAAGCTGGTACCTGTATGAGGTTTTGCTGTCCTGTCCATTCTTTGGACAGGGAGGGGTTAATAACAGCAGCCGGTATGGTGGGGGCACTGCTTTCTTTTCCTTTGGGCTAAATACAACAGCTCTTAGGGCAGTTTTTGAAAATCTTCAATATCTCTGGGATATTCAAACTAGCATTTTGCTATTGGTAGGTTTGGTGCAGATGGTTCAGTTTTTGTTATATATCAAGCATAGGTTTATGAATACCACTGAAGAGCTTTCTCCGAGACAGAATAATCACGAGTGGCAGGGCATGTGGTAAAGTATGGGCAAGTACCTAGGTACTTTCTCACGCCCGATGGTTTGGAACTTCACTCCTGAACAGTTACAAGACCCCGATCAAGTGACTGCATACCTAAGGGAAAATTGCTGTAGGTTTCCCAGAGATGGACACCTTACTGCACTGTGCTGGGCTCTGGCCACTATTTATCAAACACTGCTTGATAGCAGGCAGCACTGTCAGCACTGTCAGCACTGTCAGGGAGAAGGGAAAGGAAACAGACTGGCAGATACTATAGCTGCTGCAACCACTGGGGCTGACACTGCAGCTACTGCAACCCCTGTGACCGACACTGCAGCTACTGTAATCTCTACAGCAGACACTGCAGATGATCTGAAAAACCAATCCACACCAGTGTCTGTTGCTCCCGTACAAAAGAGGAAAGGCACAAAGAAATCAGTTCGTATAGTGACGGATAAGGATGATGATCAACCGGGATCATCTCGAGGATATCAGGATGAGGCAGAACCAGAGATTGTTACCCGATCCCTGACTCTGAGTGAGCTGCGTGAGGTTCGAAAAGATTTCACTCGCCACCCAAGTGAGCACATTATCACTTGGTTGCTCCGATGTTGGGATCACGGGGCCAGTAGTTTGGAATTAGAAGGCAGAGAGGCCAAGCAGTTGGGATCCCTAGCTAGAGAAGGAGGAATTGACAAAGCAATTGGGAGGAGGCCGGAAATCCTCAGCCTCTGGAGGCGACTACTGTCAAGTGTGAAGGAAAGATATCCCATAAAGGAATATATTACATGCCAGACACCTAAGTGTAACAGCATAGAGACATCTGTCCAGCACCTGAGAGAATTAGCTGTACGGGAGATAATTTATTATGATCTGGACAATTCACGGCTTCCCTCTGATCCCGATGAAGTCCTATGCACTCCAGATATGTGGCGTAAGGTTGTACGAAGTGCACCAGCAGGGTATACCAATTCACTGGCAGCAATTGACTGGAATGATACGAATCCGCCAACCGTAAATGAGGTGGCCTGCCGACTCCGGAAATACCAAGACAATGTTTCCCTCTCCGTCATTGCAGCAGTAGAGAAACTGGTTCAACGACTTGACAACAATGTGTCCAACTCCCAACCCGTATGGAGCAATGTTGCAGCTACTGGGAGAAAGCGTCCATCGTTCCAAGAGGGAGAATACACACCACGACGTACATTGTGGTTTTACCTGCTTGATCATGGAGAGGACATGAGGAAATGGGATATGCAGCCCACCTCAGCCCTTCGAGCACGAGTAAATGAGCTGCGGGGTAAAACATTCGCACAACAAGATTCTGCCAGGAAGAAGGCTGCACCAGTTTCTACTGGGCAGTTCCCTAGACCAACTGGAAGGCCTACCTATATGTCTGATGTGCCTGATCCTTTTGAAGGGACCTCTAAGTCCTTTATGCAACCAGTGGAAAACAAATATGATCAGCAGCAATAGAGGGGCCCTGCCTCCAGCCAGGTGGAGGAGAGGGACAATCGGGTTTATTGGACTGTGTGGATCCGATGGCCTGGCACGTCAGACCCACAAGAGTACAAAGCTCTGGTGGATACTGGTGCCCAGTGTACTCTAATGCCATCGAATCATGAAGGGGTAGAACCTGTTTGTATTTCTGGAGTGACAGGGGGATCCCAACAACTAACTGTGCTAGAGGCTGAGGTGAGCCTAACTGGGAAGGACTGGGAAAAACACCCCATTGTGACTGGTCCAGAAGCTCCGTGCATTTTAGGTATCGATTATCTACGTAGAGGGTATTTTAAAGACCCAAAAGGGTACCGATGGGCTTTTGGAATAGCTGCTTTGGAAACAGAAGAAATTGAACAATTGTGTGCCTTGCCTGGACTCTCGGAGGATTCTGCTGTTGTGGGGTTGTTGAAGGGTGAAGAACAGCAAGTGCCAGTTGCTACGACGACGGTGCACAGACGACAATACCGTACTAACCGAGATTCCCTGATTCCCATCCATAAGCTGATTCGTCAGCTGGAGGATCAGGGAGTGATCAGCCGAACCCACTCACCCTTTAATAGTCCCATATGGCCAGTGAGGAAGTCCAATGGAGAGTGGAGGCTGACAGTAGATTATCGTGGCCTAAATGAAGTCACTCCAGGTATGAGTGCTGCTGTGCCAGACATGTTAGAGCTCCAGTATGAATTGGAATCGAAGGCAGCCAAGTGGTACGCCACAATCGACATTGCGAATGCTTTCTTCTCGATCCCACTGGCGCCAGAGTGCAGGCCACAGTTTGCTTTCACTTGGAGAGGCATCCAATACACGTGGAATCGTCTGCCCCAGGGGTGGAAACATAGCCCCACCATCTGCCATGGACTAATCCAGAATACACTGGAAAAGGGTGAAGCACCAGAGCACCTGCAGTATATTGATGACATCATTGTATGGGGCAACACAGCAGAGGAAGTTTTTGAAAAAGGAAACAGGGTAATTAAAATCCTTTTAGAAGCCGGTTTTGCTATAAAACGAAGTAAAGTCAAGGGGCCTACGCGAGAAATCCAGTTTTTAGGAATAAAATGGCAGGATGGGCGTCGTCACATCCCAATGGACATTATTAATAAAATAGCAGCTATGTCTCCACCAAGCAACAAAAAGGAAACACAAGCTTTCTTAGGTGTTATAGGTTTTTGGCGAATGCATGTCCCAAACTACAGTCTCATTGTGAGCCCACTCTACCATGTAACTCGAAAGAAGAATGATTTCCAATGGGGCCCTGAGCAACAGCAAGCCTTTGAGCAGATCAAACGCGAGATAGTCCATGCAGTGGCCCTTGGGCCTGTCCGGACAGGGACAGATATTAAAAATGTGCTCTACACTGCAGCTGGGGAGAACGGCCCGACCTGGAGTCTCTGGCAGAAAGCACAAGGGGAGACTCGAGGTCGACCGCTGGGGTTTTGGAGTCGGGCCTACAAAGGATCTGAGGCCAATTATACTCCAACAGAAAAGGAAGTACTGGCCGCCTACGAAGGGGTTCGAGCCGCCTCAGAAGTGATTGGAACTGAAGCCCAGCTCCTCCTGGCACCCCGACTGCCGGTGCTGGGCTGGATGTTCAAAGGGAAGGTTCCTTCTACACACCATGCCACTGATGCTACGTGGAGCAAGTGGGTTGCACTAATTACACAGCGGGCTCGAATAGGAAACCCCAATCGCCCAGGAATTGTGGAGGTGATCACAGACTGGCCAGAAGGCAAAGATTTTGGGATGTCACCAGAGGATGAGGAGGTAACACGCGCTGAAGAAGCCCCACCCTACAACGAACTGCCAGAGAATGAGAAGCGATATGCCCTGTTCACTGATGGGTCTTGTCGCATTGTGGGTAAGCATCGGAGATGGAAAGCCGCTGTATGGAATCCTATAAGAAGAGTAGCAGAAGCCACTGAAGGAAAAGGTGAATCAAGCCAGTTCGCTGAGGTGAAGGCCATCCAGTTAGCCCTGGACATTGCTGAGAGAGAAAAGTGGCCAAGGCTCTACCTTTATACTGATTCATGGATGGTGGCGAATGCCCTGTGGGGGTGGTTGCAGCAGTGGAAAAAGAACAACTGGCAGCGTAGAGGCAAACCTATATGGGCTGATGACTTATGGCAAGATATCTCTGCTCGGTTAGAGAAACTTGTTGTAAAGGTACGTCATGTCGACGCCCATGTACCTAAGAGTCGGGCCATGGAGGAACATGAAAACAACCATCAGGTAGATAAGGCTGCTAGGATTAAAGTGGCTCGGGTAGATCTAGACTGGCAACGTAAGGGTGAATTATTCATGGCTCGATGGGCTCATGATACCTCGGGTCATCAAGGGAGAGATGCAACATATAGATGGGCTCGGGATCGAGGGGTGGACTTGACCATGGACGCCATCGCACAAGTTGTCCACGAATGTGAGACATGTGCTGCAATCAAGCAAGCTAAGCGGTTAAAGCCCCTTTGGTATGGAGGACGGTGGATGAAATATAAATATGGGGAGGCTTGGCAGATTGATTACATCACCCTCCCACAAACCCGCCATGGCAAACGTTATGTGCTTACAATGGTGGAGGCAGCTACCGGCTGGCTAGAAACATATCCCGTACCCCATGCCACTGCTCGAAATACAATTCTGGGCCTTGAAAGGCAAGTCCTCTGGCGACATGGTACTCCAGAAAGAATCGAGTCAGACAATGGGACTCATTTCCGAAACACTCTTATAGACACCTGGGCCAAAGAGCATGGCATTGAGTGGGTGTACCACATTCCTTACCATGCACCGGCCTCTGGGAAAATTGAACGATATAATGGACTTTTAAAAACTACACTGAAAGCAATGTGTGGTGGGACATTCAAGCATTGGGATACACATTTGGCCCAAGCCACGTGGTTAGTTAACTCTAGGGGATCTACCAATCGGGCTGGCCCTGCCCAGTCAAAATTTCCACGTACTGTAGAGGGAGACAGAGTGCCAGTAGTGCATATGAAGAGTGTATTGGGAAAGAGAGTTTGGGTCATTCCTGCTTCAGGCAAAGGTAAACCCATGTCTGGAATTGTTTTTGCTCAAGGACCTGGCTGTACTTGGTGGGTAATGCAGAGGGATGGAGAAGTTCGATGTGTACCTCAAGGGGATTTGATTTTGGGTGAGAATAGCCAATATAATTAATAAAGTAGAAATTATAATAATTGCCAAATAATCCATTATTGTATATTCATTATTGTTTTGATTGCTGTATGTTGTACCATAGCATTATAGCCGGAGTCATACAAGTTAATGAAGAATGAGTGCCATGATGATGGAACTAAAGCCTGGCCTCTCAAGAACTTTTTGCTCCCGTTGAAAATAAACTCTGACCCACAGACTATGAGCATGGACCATGCCAGGTGTATCAGTCAAGAGCCTGAGATGCAGCGTGCAACGAGCCAATGGAACATACAACTATCCTGAGAAACTGTTACGACAAATGGAGCCTGGAAATCATGGACTAAATGAACTCAACAACTTCAGAGGGATGATTCACAGACTGAGGGAATAAGATCTGTATGCACATATGTGTGCATACATGTGTACATACATATATGGGTGTGTGAAACACGAAACTGGTTGTACCCAAAGAAAATTGTTGGATCTGGTCATGACGTAAATGGTATGGAATAAGGGGTGGATAATGTCCTGGTTTCAGCTATGATGGAGTTAAACTTTTTTTTTTAGCAGTGGATGGAATGCCATGTTTGGGTGTTAGCATGAGAATAGTGCTGATAGCACCCTGATGTTTTCCGATTTGTTGCCGGGCAATCAAGGACCTTTCTCAGCTCTGCATACTTCCTTACTAGTGAGAAAGGAGGGGACGCAGCCAGGACAGGTGATCCGAATTGGCCAAAGAGGATATTCCATACCAGTTACGTCATGTTCGGTATAAGGGGGGACTGGGGGGAAGAGGGGGAGACAACGCCAGGACGTGCAGTTTCTGGGGCGGTCGGGTTGTCCGGGACGGGCTCTAAGCTGTGCGGCCTGAGTTGTGTGGTTTGGTGAGAAATTGCATTGTGTATCACCAGTTTCATATATTTTGTGCTTTAAACTTATGTTATTGTTATATCTAGTTTTCTGTTATTGTTTAGTAAACTATCCTTATCCCAACCTGCGTGGTTCTGGTTTCTAGGTTGTGGTTTCTTTTCCTCCTTTCTTCCTTCCCTTTTCCCCTTCCCCCAACTTTCCCTCCCCCTTCCTTTTAAAAGTACAAGCGACTGTGTGGGGTGCGGCCCCCGGCTGGGGCAAAACCACGACAGTTTGCTTTTAAAGGGACGATTAACCCTGCATATTTCAAGATGATAAGCTGCTGCTTTGTTCAGTTCCAGTTATTTTTTTCTTCATTCCCTGGTGGGTCCAGAAAGAACCTGAGAGTCACAGGATTTTTCTTAATTGCACAATAACTATCTTGTATGTCTGATGCTGGAGTAGTTTCTAAAGACACAGGTTATTAGTCCTGGGTTGGATGGGTTTGCAAGAGAATTCAAATGCTGAATTTATTCTATTCTGGCTCCTCTGAGCCATGACATACATTGTAGAAAGCCCTCTGTATGTCTGCCTTAACCAGTCAATATTCTCAGAAGGCAGTTTGGCCAAGAAGAAGGAATAAAACTATACCTTACCTTCGTTCAGCGAAATCCCCCAATAATTAATAAAGATTGTTTGCAACTTACTTCTAGCAGGCATGTCTCTGCACACACTTTGCAGTATCTGTGTACATATCTGTAGCCGATTAGTATTTTTAAAATATTTTGAAGAGAATTAAGAGGAAGAAAAAGCTCTTTACCTCCCAAGGACAGCTGCCTGAAGTGGTACTGAAGACCAGTCTATATTGAGATTCCAGGGAAGATATTTATGCTGTAGGATAGGGAGGGAGTGATTTTATGTCAAATGTATGAGATTCTCTGATCTACCCCTCTGTCAAGAGGTTAGATAAACTACATTATGTTCAACACTTTATAGATGTTTGATCATTTCTGTTCTTAAAGATCTCAAGTGCAGAAAGATCCCATAGGCCCTCTGGGAAGAACATCCTTTTGTATCTAAGCAGGCTCTTCCATGTCGTGTCTTGATGAGGATGATAAGGATGGAAGAAGCATTACTGCCTTCGTCTTCTTCTAGCAGATAACCCCATACATGAATATTATGTGGTTATAGTGAGATGACAATTACCAGGAGTTTGTTCAAACTCTTTCACAACATATTTTGTGTTTAAATGTGAGAACGGTGAGAACGAGATACTTTTTTCTTGTAGTAAGGTAGTCCTGCATATTCCTTGATTGCTGTAAATTACTTTTAATGGGAAAAAATGAACAGCAAAGAAGTATTACCTCTTTTTATACCAGCTATCAGCCACATGGGAATTTGGTAGGAAGGAAAGAGTTAATAATATCATTGTCAGGTCAGCAACTTTGAAAGGCTCTTCCACTTTGAAAACCATTTTCTTAATTATTTTAAGTTAACACTTAAATGCATATAAAAAAAATCACGTGTAATCTGAAACCCCAGACATGGGGACAGGACTGGATTGAGATAACATTAAAGATTTTATTGCTGTTACATTATAAATTATTTCTATTATGATGGCCCTATGGGTATTACATTCTGTCAGTTCGCTTTCACTGTTACATCACTTAATGTTATTAACACACTTTAGGGTATAACATTACAGTTTTATTGTGGAAACCTTAAACACTTACATCCAAAGTACTGAATCAAGTTATTATCCTAGCTGACCAGATCTGGTCTATTATCATTTTATCACTCATAAAAACCTGTGATTCAATTTGATTTAACACTTGAGGAAAAATCATGGCTTATATATGCTTAAACCTAGTTGCAATATTAATACAAAGCAACACATGGATGACTTCATTTTATTAAAGTTGAGGTAGCCTTGGGAACTGCATTTATGATCTTTATGCCACAGGATAAATTTGATCTGACCTGTTGCCATTTGTGATTCACTAGTAAACTGATAATATTTTCTTACCAGTATATTAAAGAATTGTGAATATTTTCTCTTTCTTAGTGCATTCATTATACACTCAGAAAGCATCCATAGATCGCAACGTGCTGAGGAGAAAGGTATCTCTCCCCATCTTGGAGTCTTACCTTTTAGACTGGAGAAACATTGCACTTCAGAAGGTGGTATGTGCTTCCTTGAGTTTAAGATTAGAAAACAAATTATGTCCTTGGTTCTGTGTTTGGAGTGTAAACACTTGTCTGTGCAAAACAACTCTATTGTCTTCTGTATAGGCCAGCAAAGGTCTTTAATGGTCACACAATGTTTAGAAGCAGAAGTTCCACTGAAGTCATTGATTGGCACTTTGCTGGCAGTTGATTATTGGTTTTGGTTTGTTGGCTGAATCAAAATAAAAAGACACTGCTTGGCACCACCTGAAATGCTTTGTATCTTATCGAGGTTATCTGTTTTTTCCTTTGAGGAGAAGGTGGAAAACTGTATGTGAAATCTCAAGCCTCTTTTGGAAATGAAAAATCATGATACTTTAAATTCTGAAAATGTCTAAATGAAACATTTCATCCTTTTCACTTCAGGGGAGGAAGAACACAAGACTATGCTGATGTGGCAAAGCAGTGCTGAATGACCTTAGCCAGGAGTCCTGCTCCTGCAGCCCATTTCCCACTGAGGTCAGAGGAAGAAGTTTGCTCAGCCCAACATCCAGGAGTTCACCAATGCGACGACATTCCCAGGTTGTAGGGTGGATGCACGGAACCAACCAGTCCCGCTCTGGCATGCGCACAAAATCTCCCTAGCAACAAAGATGACAGCTTGGTAACAGCAGCTGCTGCCTAATGGAAAACATTAGAAAAATAACTCATTCTAGATCTATGTTCTCCCTTTACATTTTCATATTTATCACAAAAAAAAAAAAAGTGTTCTAAGAAAAAAACCCCACCACCTAGAACTTTAAAAGGCTTTAAGATATAAGGGTCAGATGCACAGTTGTACATGTAAAAGGATGAGCTGCAAAAGATAGGAAAAAAGGGTCTGTGTATTTCTGACACATGGATTTTCCTTCTTAGCTACAGCTATATTGTTTGTGACTTAACAAGAGGGCCTGTGTACATGTTGTGGGAGTGGCATGGATGTGCAATTATTTATTCTTGCATCAAACATGAGGGAAGGTCAAATGTGGATTGTTGAATTCCAAGTCAGCATTTTTGGTTATTGTTATGTTATTGAAATATATCTATTTCTGCTCAGAGCTGGAAAGCAATTAGGAGCCTAAGGAAAGCAAATCACTGTTCCCAGTAAAAACTTCTCCTTTTAATTTTTTAATAAAAGCAAACACCAAATTTTTTTAATCTTCCATTGCAAGTGTTTGGCAAAAGTCCACTGAAGACATAAAGACAACTACATGGCAGCTCCCTCAGGTAAAAAGCAGATCAGAGTAATGCTACATCACCATGTGAAATACACAAATTAGGTGGAGATACATTAACTAGTGTCATTCATCAGTCTGAAGTGATACATTTTATTACATGATAATAATGGCCATAGTCGTAAAGGTAAAATTACATCATGACTTGCATGAGCACTATGAGATTATATCCTGATTAATGCACAATTAACTTGTCATGTGTACAACGCATGTGTTTGTAGGTGGACAGATGGGTTACACTACGTCTCATGCTCACATATGTAGTATTTATCACTTTCTCCTAACTTTCTTCTCTATCTCCAGAAAATAAATGGCTGCATCCACTAAAATCTTCAGACACCCTGTCAGCTTAATGCAGAACCATGTAGAGTCAGTATGTGACTAAGAGACCCTTAGAGATGACCATTGCAGGAATCCTGTTCCTCCCTACAGATTGGGACCCTCATCCCAAGGTGAGAGCAACAATAGCTGCCCTCCTGCTGGCAGGCACCAGTCCTCTGAACTGTTTTCAGAGTTGTAGATGGCAGCTCCTACTCCCAAGAGAAAACCCCCAAACACAGTAAATGACTGTGGATAAGGAAATCCTGTGCTCCTTTAAAAATTCTGATTTTGCGGGTGAAAAAAATTAAGCCACAGGGACAGCTGAGAAAAAAAAAACATTTATTTTCAATGGCAATTATGGATGGAGGTGCCTCAACTTCACATGAACTTCTCTTTAGATGCAGAACTGGTTATTTGTCCGTGTGCTGACATTGAGGTTTGCTGACCCATATGCTCCCTCCCTTTGTTTTTTTTTTCTAATGAGTGTGTGTGACCACACATCTGGGTGTGTGCAAACACATACAGAATAGCAAGGTAGTTAACACTGTTGAAAGGAAACAAAGGACCCCCAAGTTTCAATCTCTGTTCTATCACAAACTCAGTGTTTGTCCTTGAGAAGCCCATTTTAATTTATCTTACCAGGTTTCTCAGTGTGAAGTGGTGGGGGATGGATAATATGTTGTTATGCTAGCCTACCTCACACTGTATCTGATATTCAATTAGCTGTTTGAAGTTGTAAATTGCTGAGTGATGATAGAACATAACTTCTCAAAATAAATGGCATCAGATTTTTTTTTTTGCACACTTTTTAGTACTGAAATCTACCAGAAAGGGTTGGCTGACTTTGATCCTTCCTGTGCTTTATTTTCATGTTTGATAGTGCTCTCTGGTTCCAACACCAAATGATGGCCATTTTCCAGCACTTCCAATTTAGAAGCAAAACCTCATACGATAAGGAAAAAATCTAATCATTTTGTTGTCTTGAAATTTCTTTTCCAACTGAACATATCCTGTACTTGCTGATTTGGAAATAGGTTACCTAAGATTTGGGAACATGCAGATTTGGAGTCCCAATTTTGGATACTGTTAGTGTTCAAGAGATGAAGGGAACCACATTATGTTTGAATTTAACTCTTAGAATATTTTTAATTTCTATTTAATAGACCTTAGCAGAGTAGAAATGTTTAAAATCTGTATAGCTACAAAATGCCCTGTTAGCAAATTAATGTCTAGGAAACGTCCTTGTATCAAACAGTTCCAGGGCAGATAGTGCACTTTTTTTCCCTCTCTGACTTCTTTGATTCTGTGATGATTATCTAAGCACATTTTAGATCATATTTCTCCTGTCTAGAGTAGACATTTGTGTCTGTCCTGTAAAAGAAGTCTCTTTTTGTCATTAGGAATTCACTTTATTATGCCCTAGTCTCCATTTTCAGTATATACCGAGAGATACCGTCGGGAGATGATGCTACAGAAAGCCAGCCAAGACTTCATTTACATGAGCTAAGATGAAATGTGACATCAGCATTTATCCAAGATTTAGGTCCTGATAAAACTCACATGAGTTTTTACATTAGCATTAAGCCTGTATGAGTGCATATTAGGCTTTAGACTAGCATATGAGAGACATGAATATGATCTGCTACCTTTGAAATGTAGCTAAATACTCATTTATTTTTAAAAATAAAACAATTCTCTCTCATTCTTCGAGTGGTTTGAGTGTCTTTTGAGGTACTTCGGGATGACATAAGAGACTTTCAGTTGCACCAGCTGAAAGAACTGACTTGTTCTTCACTTGTAAGTGTGAATTTAAGATTCAGTGATACATCAATGCTTACATTGGCCATGGGCAAAGGTAGGAGGGAAAGAGATCATTTCCTTTGTTGGTAGTCTTGCTATTAAAAGTAGTGAAAATGTAAGTAATGTAGACTTGGGACATGTCAATAATTCAGGCAAGATACTTTGGCTGAAGTAGTTAATTGGCAAGTCAGAAGCATTTCAAAGTTAAACTATTAAATGTGAATTAAAGAAAATGTAATTATATTTAAGACAGGCATCCACTTCAAAACAAGAAATTGGAAAAAACAAATCCCTAAATTAAATCCCTCAATCATGTGATGTTCTGGATACTGTCTGGGGGAGGTGGGAAGGAAAAAGTCCAATGTATGTCACTTTGCCAAATTGTTCGTCTTCCTGAAAAAAGCTTTGTGCAGAACTTTGTCCAAGCACACAATTAATTTTTGCTGTTGCTCAGAAGACATCACAGCTCACAGAGAACCAGCATAATCACTGGCTGACACCTGTGCTAATTCCCAAATTACCTGCCTGAGGGCTGGAGCCTTCTGAAGCCGACTCAGGTAACTTCTTAACCACAAAGACAGGGGTTGCCCTCTGAGTGGTTCCCTACCAAACAAATTAGGGGAAGGCACAATGTACAGTTAACAATAGCTCCACTGTCTGGGAGGGATCAACATTTCCTACTGAATTTTGCTTTTTGAAATTCCCTCTCTGCTTCAATTATTGACATCTAGGCAGGAAGCCTGTGAGAGCTTAAGGGATCTGACATCCATGACTAAGACAGTTAATACGCTTCGTCAGAAAGCTACTAACACGAGCCAGGTAGCAGCTCGCCTGTTAGCATTACAGAGCAGAAATTGAAGGGGTTTGGGGTGCGTCCTTCAAGCTTCAGGAGCTGCTTTCCAATGTTTTTGAGCAGAGAGCATGCAAGGCAAACGCAAAAGATTATCCCCCCCACCCCCCCGCTCCTCCAGTCCTCATCAGTCCCCAGCCCAGCCTGTAATTTGGCAAGATGAATGAAGTGTTTTCGGAGTGTCATCACTTCTGCCTCTGGCAGATTTGCTTCCCCAGTCTGCCTTTTGCCTTTTGGACCTGTCACTCAGCCCTTTGGCAGAGGGGAGGAGGAGGAGGGAGGAGGAAATCATCTCTTTGCTAATCACCTATCACAAGCAATGAAATCCCGCAGGCTCCGTGCCAGCTAGGTGCATTTCAAAGGGAAATGGAGGGGGGCAAAGTGTCACTCAAGGCAGATATTTATGAAAGATGACAGTTTGCAAATATCTCAATCTTGGACAAGGCTGCTCCAGTGACACAGAGGAGTGTTGCAAAATTGGAAGAGTCAGCAGCCAACATTTATTTCATCAGGACCTGTCCAATCTTCAGTGATCGCTTGACAGTCTGGGGATTGCTGGCACAAGCCAGCCTCTTTCTATTGGTTGCTTTCATTTAGTTTGCATGGATCAGTCTAAAGAGTTGTAATAAATATGTAAAGAGGGATAAAAGGAGTAGTTTTGCAGAGCTGCATCCTCTATGGAAGAACCAGCACAAAACCACACTATCCTTTTTAGCTATGCCAAATAGCTACGGCAGTAATTACGTCTCTATTGATCGTTACTGCATAGGAACAATGAGACATAGGCCTTATCTCCCTTGTGGAGACCCCTCATGACTTCCAGGCTCTCCCCATTGCCACCAGCAGCTCCCACAGCAGCACTGGCTTCTCTGGGGAACTTTTCTCCTGCCACCCCCAGCTGCCGACACAGATGAGACACCCCCTGGGAGGGTAGGCTGCATCAAAAACTTGCTGCTTTTGCAGGAGTCAGGTGAAGGTTTAGAGACTGGTTTCACACAGCTGTGATGGAGTTCAGGTGTCAAACCAACCCGCCACCTCTCCTGCCCTCCACACCCTGAGTGAAACCACAAAGCTGCCAACGCTTAGTGGTTCAGCCAATCAGAGTGCTCCATTGCCATCACATGATCAGCATGAGGGTTTATTTCTCTCCCTGCTGCCTTCTGCCTGCTCCTTGAGGCTGCAGGTGCCATTTTGGGCTGTGGAGGCTGACTTGGATGAAGAAGGGGATTTGTCACGTGGCACAAGATGTATGTCAGGTATGACCCCAGATGTGTGTACAAGGTCTGGGGAGTACAGTTGTGGGAGGGGTCACAAGGCCCTGGGAAGAAGAGGTTTGCAGGACCATGTGGGTAGAAGGGGAAGGATGGGTGGCAAGGGAGAGGAGCTATGATTGCATGAAGGAAATGGGGCTGGAGCTGGGTAGTGGGGTGAGTGCTGTTCTGAGGAACACAAAAGGGCTGTTTCCTACAGCATTAGTCCAAGGGGTTGAATTACTGGGCTGTGGGCTGAGAAGGAGCTGTTTTTGAAATGCTCTTTTAGAAAGGTCTGAAGTAAATGGAGTTACTGACAGAGGGAGAAATGCAGCAAGTTGGGACAAAACCTGGAATTTTCAAGTGAAGATGTTTCCTTTCTTATAATTAACAATGAATTGTAGGTAATGGTTGGAGTAATCCTATCTGGAGATTTTCATGGTTCAAACATAAGGCCTAAAAGGAGAGGCTAATTCAGCTGCTTGTGATGTGGTGTTTTCTTGCATCTCATGCACTAAGGGTGTGTGTGTGACTCATGGAGAGTAACGTGGATGGAGGTGGATTATGTTAGCAGAATGCAAAACTGCTCTTCTGTTTTAGGGTTTTAGCAATTCAATTGAAATGGATCGTGAATTCAATTAAAGGCCTTGTTCTTCCTTTCTTTATGCCTTGCATATCTCAGAGTTTTGCATAATTTAAACTAAACTGTGGCATAAAACAGCACCCTTATTTCAGGCATCAAAAAGTAAGTGTTTTCTCAGATCTCTGGAGTTGATTCAAGATGCACATGGGTGACAAGTAGTAAGATGCTAAAGGGCTGATGAGAGAAGCTACTATTGCTTTTAGGCTGTTATATTGCTACCTTATTTTAAGACAACAGATAACTCATGAATTTCAGTAGGACTGTACTATTCTTCAAAGTCAATAGTGAAATGTGATGTAGGCCGTAGGGTTAATTTCATGCCGGCCAAAATGGTAAAAGTTGCAGTCTTCTGCATTGTCTGCTGTGCTAGCCTGTTCAAAACTGGCATGGAGAATCCTCCTCCACAAGTTTCTCTTGGACTCTGCTGACAGCCAACAGAAAAACCTATTGGCTGAGTGGGTGGCTGAGGGAGAGGTTAGCTCCCTCCCTTTGCTCTATTACAAACATCTTTGCCAAAACAAATTATTCTTACCCAAGGATTTCTGGGTAAATCTTCCATCACTGGGGAAAAAAAAATGAGGTGCTATAAAAGGCTAGTTAATCACTGCATACCCTGCAAGGAGCAGAAGGCCATTCCAGAGTAATTGGAGCTATCTTCATTATTCTTATTTTCAATTACATTTCAAAATCAAATAACAACTTGCCTTTTAGACAGTTTCATCATCTAAATCCCAGTTCTATAATTTTTACTTAGTGCTTACTTAGACAAAAGTTCCCCTTGATTGTAATGGCCTCTTAGCTTCTGGAAGAAACTTGCCAAAAAGAGAAACTAAAAAAAAGTTTTGGTCTTTGAAATAGCAGAATCCCAAGCTGTCCACAGAAATGCACATTTAGTTCTTGCATTCACCTGTCCTGTTATTTAAATCTATATTCAAATAACTGCTTTTCAGGTGCCATCTTGACACCAATTAAACACACAGCTGTGCATCTGTTCATGTGTAGGGCTAGATTACTTGTGTTGTAGCTCAGGCCATTGCTGTTACTGCAGAGTAAGCAGAATGATTCTTAATAATTATTAAACAGTTGATGAAAAAAAAAGTAATGATTGCATCCAAACTATCCAAAGCAGGTGCACAGTCTAGTTGTTTCTCAGCCTTCATGGAGGTAGGTGTTTCTGCTCTGATTCAAGAACTGACGTTAGGTTATGATGAAGTGCTTAAGAAAAATTTCCTCAGAGATTTTTGGTTCTGGGGTGCAATGTAAGAATTTTGGTTCTCCTCTGGTTGAGAAGAGCAGGCCTATGAAAGACTTACAGGGTTTTTTCAAGTGTTCCTAAACGTACAAAGCTGCACATACACATTTCTGTACATACATCCTTATGTCAACACCAACCATATTGACAAAATAGACACCAGCTAGAAAGATGCTTCTGTTTCTCATATCAACACACTTCCATCTCTCTTCAGAACGCATAAAGTGGTGCAGTCTACAGAAAGTTACGTGCTTGCAAGTGTCTTCATACCACATAGTCAACCCCATGGTCCTCTGAAATCTCTCTTGCCTTGCAGGAAGGAAAGGACTTCAAAAGAAACCCACAAAGCACCACAACCAAAACACTCAATGTTATTCAATGGAATTCATCCCACAGGACAGGAATTCCCAGACAGGTCAGGAAAAAAACGCCACCACCTCCTTTTCTGAATATCACTTTTCATATGGTAAATCCCTCAGAGTCTTTATTGTGGAATGAATAATAGATTAATCATTCCTCTGTGTGCAATGCCGGGGCTCTCTAATGTCACTGATTATTCTATATTGAATAAATAGTGTTGCTAGGTTGATATGTTTAAGGCAAATGAGATGCTTATTGGTATCCAAGAAGCCAGTTAACAAGATCCATTTTCCTCCATTGACTTCTACTCATGTATTAATGAGGTTCAAAAATGTCTTTTCTGTGTGTATCAGATAAACGTGCCTTTGTTATTCCCAAGAAGCACACAAATATTTGCTCCATTTATGTTTGTATTAATGTGTCACTGAAGCTAAATCTTCAGAAAGGGAATAAATACCATATCCATTAAGCCACTTAAGGGGCGAGTTCTGCAAAACTGTGCTGCAGTTGTTGCCATGGCAAATATCCATATTTAGGGAATTGTGTGGCATCAAATCTAGCATAGAGGACCAGAAGAAGGGAATGGACTTCTCCCCACACCACTGTCACCTACATGTATGTATTGAAAAAGTTTCAATGGCTGAATGGACACTCTGTGGAATGATAATTTAAGAGGACAAAGTGAGGAAATGTGGTACATCCTAGAGAACCCACAGGAAGAAATAACATGGTGAATGACAAGATAACTCAACAGGGATCCATAGCTGTTGGGCACTGTCAAGATTTCCTGGGCAGAAGGGTGCACTGTTTTCCTCACTAAAGATGAATAGATGTACAAGACTCAATTCCTTGAATATTTTTTGTTACACTAGTTCTCTTCTGTTGTCCTAAAGTAGACTTCAGTAGCTTTCTCTTCATTGACACACAGTTTTTCCCTTTCTTGTGCTGGAGTTTTCATGTGATGTCTGCAGGTGTTTGGAAAACTGTTAGGCTTAGAAACTGACAGATCTTGCAACTGTAATCTTCACGTGGGGAAGTAGATTTACCTTATCATGAAATCACAGGCTGGATTAGGTAAGATTTTTCCGTGGTTTGGAGTGATTATTTTTGTTTTACCTACAGCAGTGAAAATACCACCAAACTTTCAAGTAGAAGTTTGGAGAACTGTATTTCTAAAGTTCCCAATTTTAAAAACTGAGTGCAGAGTTTACTGTGGTGTTATATGACAATCTGGTTTGGTTTGTAATTGGAAAATATCTCTAAATAATCAATTTAAATCTTACTGTGTTTCAAGATGAATGAGTAAACTAAGAAAGGTATCCAGTTATTTTTGTGCTACAACATTTTACAATGCTATAAATAAAAGGAAAATATTGGAAGTGACTCTTAATTTTTTAAGTTTTGGGCTTTCTTATCTACTTTGTGTGGTTAGAATAACTGAATGAAAGAAACCCAATAAGCACGCTCTAAAAATAACCCAACAATGTTTAATATAAAATCCTGACTGGTTTTATGCCTGTTTAGGAATGTGGACATCTTGGGGTTGAATGGAGAATGAATTAAACAGGGATGTTGGGACAGTGGAAGATTAAATATATAGGAAACCCAAGATGTTTACTCTTTTTCACCTGCCTGGAGCAAATTTCCTGAAAGCGTCTGTAAATGCTGTATAATAGGAAAGCAGACCTGGGCCCATACTGTGCAGGAAGCTCCAACCTTTGCAGCACTGGATACAATAACATCAGGGTGGTGGCAGAGTGAAGGGTATCTCTATGCATAAATCCAGGTCCCTTTCTTCTTTTTCTTGAGGCAAAACTGGGAACCAGGTTGAAGAACACCTGGGAGCCATATGGAATTTACTTATTTTTTAATTAAAATTTTGTAGCCCAGTTTCAAATGTTGCAATAACTTAATACAGAGTAAAACTTTACTGGATTCCACACAACGAAGTCCCCTGAATATTCACACGTTGCCTACAAATGGTGATTGTCTTCTAATGCAAGCCGAGAGAATTGCTATTTCTCTGTGGCCCTGATCCAAATCCACAGAGTCAGTAAGGGGGCCTCTGGCCTCCAGATCAGGTCTGCAGCCTGGCTGATAGCTCAGACCTTCCTGAGTATTTTGAAAATATGTAGGACCAAAAACATGATTCCTTCTCCAGACATTGGAATGTTTGCAAAGAGTAGAGGTCAGACTCCTCCAACTAATACTTTTGTTTACAGTTCATATTCAGAAGGGGGTCTGTTTCTATGTATAGCTGGGTCATACCTGAACTCTTATGTGGGGAAATTCCAGATAGTGGAAATGCCATGAGAAGAGACTCCTGCTTGAGTGTGATCATCTTCAGTTCATTGCTCTTCCATGCCAAGGCTGACTGGTTTGAGCCAGAGGTTTTTCCAGGAACAGACCAAATACCCAAGCTAAGCTCCTCCTGGTTTTGCTTACCTAAGTCTTTTATTTCTTGGATTGCCAGAAAGGATCCCGAGCCATGCTGAATATCACTGATTAGAAGCCACCTTTTCACTTGCTACTACAAAGGCATGATTAATTAGATATACTAAAATATGTTTTCAATCTTCATTCCCAGCTGATATTTTTGTGGCATGAAAATATTAGAAACAGTAATTTTCACTCCTTTTCATCTAATGTTTTATACAGGAAAGAAAAAAGCAAGAAAGACACATTCTCACTCCTTTGTGTTCTATATCAAGCAATTGGAAGTAACCAGTTTCTTGTAATAAAAGTTGGTGTTTAGGAGACTATTTTAGCTCAGTTTCTCATCCAGCTTTGAAAACTGAGAACATGAACCACATTTGCATCTATTTTTATGATACAGAATATTTCTCGTTGCGCAGTCTGGGGTGTTTGTATCCTGGGAAGCTTCTGAGTGGAGATGTGTAAAATTCAAAATCTTACAAGAGGCTGGTTTGGTTGCTTCTCCAAGTTGTTTTAAACTGGGGTACCTAATACAAACCTGAATAAAGTTTTCTGATCATCTGCAGTTTACAAGCCAATGCTGTGACCCCTTGAACGATTTAGCTTGTTACCTGCATTGTCTGTATTTTTCAAATAAACTGTAGCTCTCTTGGGGGACTAGACCTTAAATCTGAGCCTTCCATAACTTGTCTAGAGTTTGAAATAATGTATTACATGAATCTGGATCATAAACATAGTAATGAAGTCCTACAAAATCACATGGTGTATTTCCTGAGATGATGGGTGCTCTTTCAGGTGCTTATAAGCACTTAGTACCTAATGAAAATCAAGCCTATAGAATGTTCCCTCTCATTTCTCCTATCCTAAAAGGCATACATTTCACATAGGTATGAAAGGATATTAAAGGATAATTACACAAAAAAGGTAAATGTGATTGTGGTGTTCATTGTAGGGCACAGAGAGGGGAGACAAAACTCCAGGGTCTTTGATTTCTTTTTTTATCTGTATGCAATTACATAAGTCTACTTCAAAGAGAAGCAGGGTATGAAGCAGTAGTTTGAGATTTTGTGATGGAGATCAGCAAATCAATAGGTAGAAGGACACTCAGGTTATTCTACAGATGAAGTGGTTACTGTTCATTTTGTTATGAATTTCTTGTACACCTAGGGCAGGAAAGTAAAGGGAAGTTATATCCCTAATTTGATTCCTTAGAACTGTACAGAATACATTACTTCTAATGAATGGGTTTTAAAAATAAATGCAAGACAGACCAATGTCTTTGAAATTCATGCTTTGACAGTTTGTGTCTGAGACTCAACTTCTGAGTAGTCTGCTGGAGTCGGTTGGAATGGCACAGATGAATGTAAGCGGGAGGGCAAGGCTGACTAATTGAAAACTGGAAGCACTTTGCAAACACTATTACATGAAATGTGAGATGTGTAACGTGGCAGAAACAAGGCAACGCCTGGTGTAAGCAGTTAATTGTGTTGTACAGTGGCGTGTTAGACCAGCACACTCTGTTAGAACCTGATCTACTGCCATTTCCAGCTTCCTCATCCCCTTGATGACTTGAGTTACAGAGATGACCATTTGGGTGAGAGTATCCCCAGGGAACCAGCTTGCATTAACCTGAACATTTCCTCTGTTTGTGCCTTTATCGTACTGCAGCAGCTCAGGGCTCCAGTTCTTTTTTTACTAATGCACAGCAGTGATTTGTTAAAAGAGAATTTATTTAATTCAGGATGAATATGGGCTTTTATGTTAAAAGCCCCAGCTAGTCTTTACCTGTAAATGAGCGTGTCTTATTTGTCTGCTAACATCAGTGTCAGCTGGGGGCCAGAAGTGCTGTTTTCCGTAAATATCTTTTAGAGTTCACCTATTACTGCTCAGGGAAAAAGGGGAACAGAGAAGAGTAGGTTTCTTCATGAAGTTACTAGAACAATCAGGTAATGGTTCTGCAGCAGCCTTAAAGCTGCTGTTACTGTTTCAGCAGTATCTATAATCACATACAAAACCTAGTATCGATGCAGTTAGCTACATCTGTATGCTTGTCTCTGGTGTGGTGTCAAAGGAAACAGATCTCTGAAGTTCAGGAAATGCCAACTTTTATTCTAGTATAGTCCTAAACATTCCTGAGCTCCGTGTCCATGTTCGTACTCTGAAAATAGTTGGTATTGTCTGAGGATGGGGTGGTCCTGAATTTATGGATTGCAAAATTCCACCCACAAAAACAATTTTGAAACTACAGTTCTTGAGAAGAACAGGTAATTCCCAGATTTTATCCATTTCTGCTATCATGCGTGTTACAAAGTGTCAGGGAAACTAGTATCTATCTGTTGACAGTGGTATCATTAATAATTAAATTGATACAGAATATTTTGATGCTTGGGTAATATTTTCCAAAACAACCTTGTTTTGTTCAAGAAATAGAAGTGTAGTTGAATATTTTTTTTTATGCAGCATAGGAAGTATAGGAGTGTATGTGTGGATGCCATAGGTAGTTTGAGGGTCTTGTTGACTATTGATATATTCAAATTCAAAGTATATTTGCTAGGGCAGGTTATGCCACTTCCAAGATGAATAGCTCCTCCAGAACCCCTAAGAATAACTTGAGTCTTCACCAGATGTTGCAGTCTTAACCCAGGATAGGAAATAAGCATTATTACTGTGCATTAGCAGATACTCTCACGTCTATGCTATGACCATGGATTTGCACTGAAGGAAGTCTAAATACACTGTACTACTTCTGTTGCTGTATGGGATTGTGTCTGCAGTCACACAGTTGACTGTTTATGTAAGTCAGGTCAAGGCACAACAGCCCTCTTCCTGGAGAAATACAAATAATTTAATAACTGGGTACTGATTTATTGTTCTGTACTGATGTGCCTTTGCTCCTGGTCTCATAATGTAGACATGGCAATGGTATTTGTGGACTTCTGATAGGCTTTACAAACATGGAGAAGCCACAGTTCATATCCTGTCCCTAACCTTGTTTGATGAGCAGGTAAGTTTTCAATTAATTCTTCTGTTCAGTTTTCCCAACTGCAAAAAATAAGACCTAATAGGATGAAGTAATGAAGATGGAGTTCTTTTTTGACAGGCAGAAAGTGCAGTGTTGTATTACTCAGTGTGTATTATTTTGCACATGGTATTGGATTGCCCAGACTTCAGAAGCTCTGTCTACTCATTGGCTTCTTAGAGCGGAGTACAAACCTCTTATTCAGCCTAAAGAGATGAGGCCTTGTCTTACAAGAAGCTGCAGAAATAAAACACTGAAAGCAATTCACTAAAAAAAGACTTAGCAAAAAAATATTTGCTGAGGTATAAACCCACCAAGCTCTTCCTCTACTTTTTGCCTGCAGATCACGCTCCTTTTTAGGAGCAATCTGACACTTGGTGCCATGTGGATGGCTTGACTGGGCATTGCTGTAAATTAAACATAATGCAACACTGAGTACTAAAACTAGCCCCAATAAGGCTGCCGACAAAGAATAAAGTATATGCTCTCCCTATGTGGTTTTTCAAAAATGAATTATGCTATTAAGTGCCAAGAAGAAAATTAGCTATGAGCTTTTAAATTTAAAATGGTCCCCTTTTTAATTGTAAAACAGTGGCACTTAACTGCTATTGATCCAACAGAGACGCATTAGGGAACAGGGTCACCATAACTGTTAATATTCACTGCTTAGTGAAAGAGCATCAAAGGACATTTTAATGTCACAGACTTTCTTGGGGAGTTTTTAAAGAAAGCTTAAATCGGCCAGCCTATGAATGAAAAGGACATGAGGTAGACAAATGTAGAAACAAATGTGATAGCAATTTTCTGCTAATCAAATCATAACTCAGAATTGATTTTTAGGCAAAAGTTTATGTCATATAGATTTCTAAGGCATATCGACATTTAAAAATCTGGAGTACATACTTTTTGTAGACTAGGACTTTATAAAAGATGGTCGTCAGGGAGGGAAGGTTTATTTACTGCTGATGCACTAGCTGGCGGCAAGTTCTCTGTGGCTGCTGTCTGGACCATTCTTATTCCATGACTTGGAAGACAGAAGTAAACAGGGAACCTCTTTTTCTAGGGCTTGTAGGTTTTTTAGCTGATACTTCAGTGGAACATATTACTCTGAAAATCTGTCTTAAGTTGACCACCTAAAAGGGAAGCTTCATTTCACCATGCCTGACTAACAGTGCCCATGAATTTGGCATGCCATGTAACATTATTAATTGTAATAATGGTGACATAATAGGTTTCCAAATGCTAATGGAGTGTTTTCAGTAGTCATCACTTTTTTGCAAGTAGAAAGCTTTAAGTTGTAAAATTTTCATTGGTTTCCCAGGATTATGTCCTTGAGAACTTCTGTTAGGCTGTGCATTTAAGTGATGCTTTGGTACATATCTGATTATATCCTAGCCAGATTTCAGGTAATTTTCCAGAAATAAATTGTTTTGGTAATCTTTTATTTCCAGGTGCTCCAAAGCAATTCTTTGAGGAATTCCCCGTGGTCAACTATTCATGATGATTTGTTTACTTCCATGTTTAAATTATTCATCTTTTTAGTTTCCTTATCCAGTTTTAATAAGAAAAGATTAAGAATACAGGGGAGTCGTTGAAAATATAAATAGTATGTCATTTACCTTTTGAAGAGGGTGTACTGAGAATGTTACCCATTCTGAATGGGAAAGGTGATAACTGCTCCACTTCTGACACAGTTACCATGCAGTGTGTCTTTAGACTGAAAACACCTCAGACCAGTGCTGGTATGTACACCCCTGTGGTATGCACACCCTTGCACAACTTAATAGCCTTCTAAAGGTAGGGTTAAATATATATCAATAATATTGTTTAGGGGGGAGAAAAATCATAGAAGCAATTATTTTTCCTGATTTAAGTCAGTGCTTCAAGTATTAAACTGAACAGGAGACTGTTTCCAGAGTACACCACCTAATTCAGAGCTGCTAAAAGGATTTTATATGATTAGGGAGGCTTCTTCAATTTAAAATAAAACAAAACAAGGGTAATTGCCTTGCATGAGAAACGGCTTCCTGCCATTCAGGGGCAGCTGGGAGAAATCTTTTATCTGCAAAGACCTTATATGAGAAGTTTGAATGGGGGAGGCTTTTATCCTACAGGACGGAATTTGATAACTAGGCTCTATACCTCTTTCACTTGTGGGTTATTAGGTCTCTTTCACTCTTGGGATCAGTATAGCGTATGGTTTGTGTAGGAACAGATAGTTCTTGTCTCTGTTGTGAAGACAGTGTGGTTGTAGGAGCCCTCCTGGGACTCTTATAATGATCAGTACAGAAAACTCAAGTCTATCCTGGAGCAGGAAAGTGCATCGTTTAATGAAAACGTTGTCCGTTATTAATAGAGTGATGGTAGAACTGAGGAAGAAGCAGGCCTGGGGGGCCTTTGGGTCTTCAGCTAAGTGTTTCTACTCTGCTTCTCTCTTTTTTTTTTTTTTTTTTTCTTCCCAACCCCTGGAAAAGAGCAGTTACAGTAACCTGAAGGAAGAGATACAATCAAGAGACAGCCTAGAGCAAGAAAAGGTCTCTGTTGTTTTTCGGTGAGGTCATTTGTAGTTCACAAAGCAAGGTCAGACGGATGAGACTGCTGCAGGCTCTACATGCAGTCACTATCACTAAAAGTTAAATTTTCAATTTTTTTCTTGAATGTCTTGCTGTATTTTGTTGGGGGCCACATGGGTTTGTTATTAGAGCATCTTATCAGCTATATTCTCTGTAACAGGCAAATGTGTTTGCCTGACTTCTGGAGACTTGTTTTGTTAATGATACACATTGAAATCAAGTAGTAATCACATAGGAAAGGGTACGCATGGGACACTAACCTATAAGCTGGCAGAAGGATAGACTGAGATTACAGTTGCTCATTCAGGGAGCTTGCTGACTGATTACTGATGTGTTAGTTGTCTTTTTCTTGTTTTTGTCCACATTTAATTTTCTCTGCTAATGTCCAGTAGGATAGTGGGAGATTTCCATAATTCCATAGGCAGGAGACCAGTTGCTTGTACAGCTGACTGTATGAGTAGAAATATTTCAATTATTCAGAAGGTGTATCTGTCCCTGCATATGGGGCCTAGCAGAGTACATTTGTTTTTTCTGAAATCAAGATAGTGTTAGGAGCAAACAAGTTTTTGCTTGCTGAGATACCGGGAAGAAATACCAGTATGTGCATGTATACATATCCATTATATATACATACCGTTAGCACATGTATATATTAGCTTTCTTAATGAAAACATATCTATGCATTTTGATAAAGAGATTACCAAACTACAGAGTTGTAGACCTATGCCAGCTCCCTACATGCGACTTAAAACCAGTAAGCAATAAATTGAGTTGCTGTTGGCTTAACTTCTACGTGATTAATATGTTTTCAAATTGTTTCTTCTGGGCAGAGACAATCCTGTGTGGTAAGGGTGACTGAGGGTTTTTGAAACTTTTGCACATGTTTAACTCTAGGTGCTAACATATTCCTAAAAATCAGCACCCTGCAAGGCCAAGCAGAAATCTTAGTTTGCTTTTTTGTTTTTTAGTGCTTTCTTTGCACAAGGGGAGAGAAAGATGGGGCATATATACATGTGCTTAAATATTTTGCTGGACTAGGCCAAAGTGTTCAGCAGACTTTAGCTTTCTAGGGACAGATTCTGACATGTTCCAGTATGGGATTTGTTCTCCTTTAAAAGGGACTCCTCAAGGAGTTAGGTACCACTAAGGATGCTAGAAACTCGCCCATGATGTTGATAAATCACTTTTAACAGATGTTTACCATTATACTGTATCTAACACACTGCAAACACTGGAAATACACTGGGCCACAAAATATGCGTGATATTCATGTAATGCCAGATTGAGCACACATGTTAGTGAGCACTTATCCACTGGGAAGTCTCCCTGAACTTAGTCAGATGAGTAAGGGCTTGCAAGACAGAAGTTGCACAATTAAGCCCTCAATAATTTGATTTATAAGTAAACCACCCTGAGAATGCTCCAAGGGGGGTCTCTAACAATATAATATATTTTCTTCCTAAAAATATAATTAAAAACATTCTTTTAGAACTCTATAATTTTTTTTTTAAATGAAAGAAAAAGACCCATGGAAGCCTGACACGAAAAGTGATGAAGCTTAAGGGTCAGGAGAAGGCAGAGTGTGAAATAAATAAAGAAAACACAATTTGGGGTAAAACTTCTTGGCAGAAAAGATGAATGGTGTCATTTACAACCCTGCTGTCTCTCACTCGGGTGGAGTTGTAACTTTACAGATGAAGTGATTTTTAGTTGCTGAGACCATAGACTTTCTAGAGAGTATCATAATGTCCTCAGCAGTCAGGGTCAGGAATGCATATGGTCTGCTCAAGACTAAAGAATTGCCATGCAAGTTTTGGAGAGCTGCAACAGCACCCTACTGAGCACGAGTCGCTCTTGTGAATTAACTTGTGTTTTCAGAAGCTGTGGAGCTTCAAAAAGAAAGCCTTCTGAAATTGTCAACTCTCTGGATCTGACCTCATCCTTTTGCTCAATGTTTTGAATTTTGTATAATAGCTAAAATGTGGTGGTGTCTTGGTGTGAAATATGGATAAATGTCATTGTTTAGCAAGAAACTGTTTGAACATGCACTCCCAACTGTTTTATTAGAATATTGAAGGATAATTCTATTCATAAAATACCTTAAAATGTAAAGCCTCTTTAATTTTATATACTCATTACAAATACAGTTTAATCTGTTAATTCCATAGTTAAACCCACGCAATTTTTAAGAGGTAGGTAACAGATGTTGCAGATGACTTCAAAATATCTGAGTGAAGGAGTGTTTACTTTCTATGGGCAGACTGGTAACACACGCACCCCTTCATGCATGCTCACACACAACATATTAGTAATTAATTCATAATGTGGTTTGGTCAGGTAGGAAGCTGAGGGCACAGGAATATGCCCTCAGGATAGGTCTCATGAAGAACTGCAGATGTTTCAAATATATTTTTTTTTCATAGATATCTGAAAGCAAATCTGCATGAAAACTGAACATTTCAGGCCACTCTCTGGTCTACCTCCACACAGAAATATTAGTTTGTGGAACAGCTACTCGTATATAAAGAAATAAAGCACACAAGTTTTCAAAATCTCTGTTGGGATTGTGTACATTTATGTGAGAATATATGCATGGCTAGGGTTTGATGTAGAATAATATACCACATGGCCCCTGATTGACTGCAGAGTTGTAATCCAGGTGTTGTGCTAACTGTTTTAATTGTGTGGTGTGGTGCACATGCCTGGGGCTCAAATTGGGAAGGGAATTGGTATTGAAAACAGTGATCCTTTTGTTGAAAAATGTAATTAGTTTCATGAATATAGTAGTGGACAAAGGGGCAGGGTGGAGGAAGAGGTCCCTCTTTTAAATGTTTACCAAAGTGGCCTTGAAGGTGCTCACATACGCTGAGTATTTATTGTCACTGCTAAAAGATAACCATTCAAATTCATACTTCCCAAAATTCCCTCCTCTAAAAGGAAAAACATTTCCTTTCTCGCATTCTTGGTCATGAAAATACTGCTCTTCCACTTTTTTCCTCCAAGGAGTACACAGACAAGTAACATGTGAGTTGATAGGCTGAGTGTCCAGCTCCTATAGAAAAAGCAAAGAGGAATTCCTTTTTCTGAACCAACCTGTGACCTTTCTCAATGACAGAAATTAATGAGGCAAAATCAGTGTGAATGTGCCAAGTTTCTCCAACTTCAAGATTGCTGCATGCCTAGAACCCTATTTCTCACGAAGGTTTAACATATTTTTAAGTCATAGTTTAAATATCTCAAAGAACTGAACTTACTTTTCAGAGGCTGACAGACTAAAAGATCCCTCTCAGGGAAGTTCCGCTGCTTAAGGAATTTACTCCCTGAATTTTGTCATGCTTCTTTCCTAACTACTCTTTGTACCTTACCCATCACTTGGCCAAGATAGCTGCAGTGAATTTCCCTTTGGGTAGTTCTCACAACATCACCTTATCTCATACTGGTCTGTGTCATTTCATCTATTTGCATTTTCCACAGGCTTCAGGATTATAGTGATCAAGTTCTGTTTTGCTCTGCTTATGTACCCAAATGTGCTCATTTCATCTATGTTCCTTTGACAAAGGAGAAGAAGCTTTCAGTAAAGCTTCCTCACAGAAGATTATAGACTCAGTTTGATAGTATGAGGTAGTTAATTTGTTTCAGCATTGTTAATTTCGAATTGCAAAATGCCCTCCAAAAAAAGTTAAGTATCTGAATACTACTTCCAATATTTGAAACTATTTCAACTGCTCTGTTCCAAATGCATTAAGTTACCTCTGAGGGGTTTTGTCCTGTTTTTTCATGTGCTGATTCACCAAATTACAGAAATCTCATTTACTTCAAGTGCTTAACCAGGACACCTAAACATGTCAAACTATAAGGCCTGATAATCAGTGAGTCATTTCCTCCCTTAGTTTAGGCTGTATCCCGGGGAAATGCTGTATCAGAATATTTGATAGGGAGTTGAAGTGGCCACCACTCCAGGTATTTCAGTAGTGGCTCAGCTAGCACAGTGATGCTGTTCTATCAGACTATGAATTATCAATATTTGAAAGAAAATGTGTAGTTGTAATCTTGTGAAGTAGTCCTGAAAAAACGATAATTCTCTGGTCATTGGAAAACCAAATTTTATACTGCTGAAACAAAATTATTGCAGAATATTTGTAATGGCCAACTATGAAAATAAACCAGCATGGAATAAAGGAAGTACTTGGAGATCAAAGTCAGCAGCATTTGAAAGAAAAATTGCAACCTGTGACTCTTCTTAGAACCTTCTTGATAATAAGAATGGCTTAGCCTGCTAGCCAAGTAATCAAAAAGAAAAGTGATTTTGCAAGCAGAGAAAGGACCACATTATAGATGCCTCCATAGAAGGCACCATTTACATCTGGCTTCAGGATCCAGAAGCTGTGGAATGGGGGGGATGTGTTTTGGCAACACTACCTGATCCATGTGTCAAGGGAAACATTAGTACCATTCTCCCATCCCTCAGATATATCGATGGAAGCAAAATTCTGGTAAACGAATGACAAGAGGCCACCTCACTCTCACTACTTCTAAGCAGGTGCATCCCACAAGCCATATGGCTTGAGCAGTGTCAGGAGCCAGGCAGGGTAGAACTGGTGTATTGACAGTACAAGCAGCTCAAACTGTTGCGTTGCTTGTGCTAATTTTTCACTATGTGCTGGAGTTTACAGGGTCTCCTTTATCAGAGGCACGTGTTGTCAGGAGAGCTTTCCAGACAGATACTTTTCTGTTACTTTTATGTAACATAGGTCTGTTTAAGGCAAAAAATAGATTAGGATGTCAAGGGAACCATAGTGTATTACAAGAGAGAATAATATTAGAGTAAAATCTTGTAAAAAAATCATGTTTGCCTTTCATATGCACTCCATAATTTCTTTTACTCGGTTAATTACCAGTACAACTGCTGTTTTGCAGCTCTTCCTTCAGTTGAGCCTGCAGTAAAGCCATAATGCAGTGTGATTGTAATGCAGACTTTTGCACTAAAATCGCATATTTCATCCCAAAAAATCATAAAGCAGTATATCAATAAGATTTAATTTCCAAACAGGGGAAGCAATTGCATGTTTACATCTTTCACAGAAGCACCCAAACTTTCCCAATCTGTATAAGGAATCAGACTCCACAAAGATTGAAAGATCAGGCTTGGAGGGACAGGGCAAGATGTGAGCAATCACTAACACCAGATAACCTTGCAGTTTTCTTAGAGCATCCAGACAGAATCCTGCTGCAGTACATAAGTGGTTTTAAACTCTTCATCCCATGTGGGCAAAGTGAGGTGTGCACCATTAAGATCATAATGAAGCAGTAGTGGAACCAAACAGTGCCTGCTTTGCAAGCCTGCAAGGTGTGTGGGTATGTTGCAATTCACTACTTGTGGGATTTCCCCCCTACCAAATAGCTCCTCTTGCATCTCTGCATCTGAAAGCTGAAGAGTTGAGCTCTGGGAGTGGGAACATACTGCTGCTGTTTGCTTTATAGCAATTATTTGTCTTGCAGTGGAAGAGATTTATCTCAAAAGTATTTGGCATGTGCTGTTGCTTGGACACTGTGCAAGTGATCCTGTGGCTGAAACCAAAAGAGGAAAGCAACAGTGTCAAGAGCTTGCTTGCAGCCAATTTGTGAATAAGTTGCAGCTTATTTTGGTTGCCTCAGAGTAAATATGTGCAACAGCAGTGATACATGAAATTGTTGTGCTCACACTATTACACCTCTGGTAATGCACTGTTGGGAGATGACATGTTTGTTAGCAAGTAGTCTGGTAGGAATGGGTCCAAACGGTGAGGACTTGGCAAAATGGTGAGGACTTGGCATCCATACTCTTCTGGTTTGGAGGGGTTGCTTTTGGCTTGGCTCCTTCTAGTCCCATTAGCAGCTGGAGTGCAGTAGGTGCACTTGTGGCGTGTATCTTCTGCTTTAGATTCATCAAAGAGGATGAAGCAGCCCAGACCATTCCACAATTCAAGCCAAAGCACAGTGAGCAGGATTAATCAGAAGCACGCCCCTGAAACCAACTAAAATGCTAATGTATATGCACTTGGCATCATTCAAAGGTCTTTTACTGTTGTGTCCGAAGCAGCATGGTGTACACAGTTAGCGGGCTGCCTGGTCCCTCAGTAACTTTCAAATTGGCTGGTTAATTTCAACCATTCTACATTTGGTATCAGGCCGAGATCTTGGATGCTATGTTTCTGTACCTTCGGGAAACACAAGTGGATGTGTAGGAGAAAACCTCCCAAACAGTGACATTTCTGAAGATGAAGGCTGTGTTGTGAGTTCAGCTATTGAAAAGACACTGCAAGGAATCCAGAGGGACAGCATAAATACCCCAGCAATGAGGAAAAAAATCAGATTAGGGCTCACACTTTTAGATGCAAAGTAATTCAAACATGTGAGGCAATACCACAGGCTTCACACAATCCATTCTTCTCAGTGTAAACTGCTTGTTTATGTGGCAGTTTCTGTGGTTGAGGTGTAAATTTTCCTGATCCTTCCACTTACATGCTGGATTTCATGATGTCAAGAGCAGTGACATTTTCTACGTTGTTTTGTACAACTTCTCTTCAGGTGACAAAGTTCAGAGCCAAGAATGGTATTATGGGTGTGGAAGGGAGGAACCCACATGTATGTACCTGCCCCATGCTTAGGCTTGCAGAACATGAGGGTGCACCTCAACTACCTACATACAAGGGTAGGATCAGTTTTCACTACAGCCTCAGCTTCACTGCTGTGTTCACCACAACATGAAAATACCCCAGGTTCTTAGCTTACAACCCACTATTTATAATCTTTGTGTGATGCCAGACGTGCGTGTATCAGTATGACACTTTCAGAAAGCAATGCTGCTATTTTAGCAGCCCTCTAATGAACAGCGTGGGCGAAGCCACCTAGACAAGCTGATTGAGAAAAATGTTGGTGAGGGAGGGATAAGGTGGTCTGGTTTTTGGTGGTTTTTTTAAAGTATCAGGCTTTTTTTTTCTTTCACACTTTGTTGCCATTAAGAATAATCTTAAATGGCCTCTCTTCCCTGGCAGTCCTCTCTCCCCCTCCCAGTCAGCATCCCTCCCCCAGATGTCTTGATTAGTGGCTGTGTGTATGCTGGTCAGATTCTGGGATTAATGATGGCTAATTTGTCTGAGGTTGGTACAGCCTAGCCAGCAGGCTCTCTACCACCAGCTTTTGCTGCCATATGGGTAGAAGCAGCTGTTTCAATTACTTTCTGTGCCCAGATGTGTCAGACGAGACACCAGTGCTCTGCGGGGTATGTTCAGCCGCTCGGCAGCTAATTACTTCAATCGCGTGTCGAAGCATGGTGCTGTATACTGTGAAAGGGGGTTTTGAAAACAGCCGAGTGCCAGCTGTCATTATGGCTCACATTGATGTGAGCCTGATAGTCTGTGACTAGATTTTAACTTCAACTTTCTGGGAATCTTAATACATACAGTGGATGTGTCTAATGACGGGGCTCTGCTTGTGCGTGTGCCTGTATGTGCACATATGTACTTTTGTTGCAGACAAATGTGTACTGAATAATGGAATTCATGGAATACATGCTGGGTAACATCCATGCATATACATGTAAAATACTCTCAGACAGTGTAAATCAATTATCTCTGTTAACTTCAGGAGTTTCAGATACTTACACCAACTGACCACTTCCCTAGGCTGTGTGTACAAAACCTCTTTTATTGTGGATTTTTTCCTTCTCACTGGTACCAGTATAAATTTGGAGTCGTCATATTTTACTTAATGCAGTTCCACTGACATAACATGAATGTGACAAGGGGATCAGGTCCATTGAATGTCTGTCAATCAATGTGATGATCTCATTCTAGATCTTAGTTGCCAGACTCAACAGCTTTGCCTCAGTCCTCTGGTTCTCTTTTCAGGATCCTTTCACTGTCAATCCCCACCTGATCTGCTGTTTGTTGCAGACCTGTGTTACTAGAATTTCTTTGTGGTCCCTGCAGTTTTAAGGAATACTTTGCTTATGTGGAAGTATAAGTAATTTCCAAAGGAGAGGACTGTAAGGAGGCAGTTTCATAAAAGTCCACCAGCAAGTTGACTAACAAAGTTCTTCCCTTCTTCTGTCCACCAGCTGCTCCTTCCCATCCTTGTACAGTATGCTTCCTCTGGGTGCATCAGCAAAGCCATGGTGCTTGGTCTCAGCTGAATCAGAGAATTTACTCACCTTAAAAGAATAATCTCTTTTCCTCTCAATGTTCAGGAAGTTGATCTTGATTTAAAACATAATATTTAGGCAACAAAAGCAAGTGTCCAGGGACATGGGTGGGAATTAACTAAATGGTGAAGACCAGTGTTTTAGCCAAAGATGTGATTTAATGTAACAGTCTAGCCTATCATTCCTGGTGCTTGTTTGACTGGTGCTGTGTTGGGGGAGATAAATTACCCCAGCCAAAACAGTGACTAGGACACTTTGCCATTTTAACTTCCCAGATGTACTTACTAGGATCCAGCAAGCATGAGCAATGGCTTGGTGGAAGTGAGATAAGCTCAGCAGAGAAATCAGATGGCATTCTAGATTCATTTTCAGGGTGAATTATGCCAAGAAGTGGGATTAGACACATAGGGGCTCAAGGAAAGCAAACAGAAAACCCTCCTGTTGCGGTACCAACATTTCTACTTCATTTCATATAGTACCATTTTCCCTCAATGTGCTTAAACCCAACCCTGGGTATAGTCTGTTGGTTTAAATTCATATTTCCATTTATTATAGTATAATTCCCTGAGTGTAGATTAAATTCAAGCCTGTTTTGTCTACCAGGTGAGAGCCTTATTAAAAGGTTAATGGTGCGATGACTAATGTCACAAAAGTGTTGTGGTCAGCTGTAAAGTGATCAATGAATCAGACTGATATTCAAATTAGTGGAGCTGGTAGAGAGTCAGGGAAGGGGGGGACAGGCTGGGAGTAAGAGTGAGGAAAGAGTCTGTTATAAATACACTTCTTACACAAATTACTACAAGCAAGTCTGAAAACAAGTGCAGAGCAAAGCATTTAATGCAATGCCATTGGCATTTTGGGCAAATACTCTGTAATTTGGGGTAGTTACTAACATTATCATCATCATCATAATACACGTATTTAGGAAAAATAAACATTTGTTTTGTGCTAATTCTATGGTAATCAGGGTGATTGTACTGTACTTAGCTACTGTTTGTTACCATGGTTATTTCTAGTGGTTCTTGGTTATTAATGTCCTGGAAGATTCAACAGTCTTCAGTGCTATTTCAGCTCACTCTCCTCCAGTAGGCACAAGTATCTGGGGGTGTGGGGTTTTTTTATTCTAACAAACTACCACAAGGTTTTATAAACGAAAATAGATTTCCTTCTTGTCAGACGAACACTAGACACTGGCTTCTTGCTTTGCACTTGTCTAGCAGTGTAAAGGGCCTGGAGTTGAATGTCATCTATCCTCACTAGTAAGCTTTATTTATATTGCCAGATGGGTGCAGAGAAGCCTTCATGTAAAGAGAATCAGTCTTCCCCATGTGTTTTCTGTGGTCTATAATCTCATAAAGATGGACGGTGTTGCAACATTCTTGCAAATGAAGTAACGGGTGTCACAAAGAACAACATAGAAACACATTTTTTTAATGTATTCTAGAAGCTATTTTTAGTCTTTCAAATGAATTTTTAAAATCACAGAAGCATACTGGCACGTACCTTCTTCCATTTAGCATGATGGACACATTTGCTTGGGAATTGAGACTCAGATTTTGCCAGTTACTGCTGCTGGTCTGTGATAGCCATGTCCGTGTGTGCTCTTTACAAGAGTGACCACGGCTAACTCACCACAGGATCATGACTGCCTGTCACTTAATGGACTGTAACCTTTTCCTGAGTGAGTTTTACCTTCTAATCCTATTTTCCTGATCACTTTCTTAAAACTTCCTTCTTTCTTCCATAGTTGATAAAACACAAATAACAACTAAACATCACTCTAACAGGCACTGTAAACAGCAGCTTGTGTACAAATAGCTTGCTTGAACTGCTTATCAAAGCTCTCTATGCAAGTCTGCATGAGAAAGGTACAGTTCTATGTTAAAAAGTGCGGATCCAAAAAGTTCGGGGTTTATTTCCTGTGTTCATTTTAGTTACTGTGTACTGTTTAGTTACTGTGTACTGTGTACATTTTAGTTAGAATCATAGAATGGCATGGGTTGGAAGGGACCCCAAGGATAAGAGAGCTCCAAGCCCCCTGCCACAGGCAGGGACACCAACCTCCAGGCCTGGATCTACACAAGGGTGCCCAGGGCCCCATCCAACCTGGCCTTGAACACTTCCAGGGATGAGGCATCCACCACCTTTTTGGGCAGCCTGTTCCAGCACCTCACCACTCTCTCTGTAAAAAAAACTTCCCCCTAATATCTAATTCAAACCTTCAAATTATGTGTCTATAACACAGTAAAGTTTACAATTAAAGTTCTTTTGTGGCTGTTTTACAGTCTGACACATCAAGGTATCCTGGGAATGTAATAAGCTGTATGAAAGACTCATAGGGTTCCAGACAGGGAAAAAAAATGTTTGTGGCAAAGCACCTTTGTTCAGGCTTATTCCTGATGCAATGCACATGATATCCTCAGAACCAACATAGTTATTCTTTAGATAAAGGTACCCTTCTTCACTGATTCTGTAAGATTGTCTACTGGAAAATTCAGGTTAAATCATATTCAGTAGGATTACTAATTGCATCTCTGCATATTTTGTACATAGGCTGAATCAGATCGGGTTGGATTTGAATTTGGTGATGGCTCAATCCGAGGTTATAATTCTGTTTCAAATGGCAGAGCGGAAAAGCAAGGGGAGAGGGGGATGATGCTCAAACCTTTCTACATCTTTTCCCATTGTTTTAACTACATAAACTGTAAAAGGACAGTAATTTCACTTTTTAAAAATTATGGTGGACTGACTGCAACATCTGTATTCATGCCCACCTGATGTTTTAATGTGTTTTTCTACGCATTAAATTCTGGCTGAGACCGTAGAGACTGTCTCCAGATCTAGGCATTTATGAAGGTCCCCGTTCTCCCATCATCAGCTGAATGTCAATCTGTTGAAAGTGCTAAGTTACAATAACAGAAATAAAATCAAGTGTATGTCAGAAGGGAGTAGAGCCTGTTGTTGGAGAGGCAGAATCTTCAACTACAGGAAAGAACTATCAAACTCTTCACAGATGGAGCCTCAGTATTATGTGCAGGAGATGTTTCAAGTCATGTGGATGTTGTCTTGAAACTCAATAAATTAATTGTTATTTCCTGAAAACAATGAAAGTCAGAAATACAAATGAATTGCGTAAATGTGACAACCTTGAAGCCTAATAAGCAGACAAAAGAGTGGAAAGCTTCCTGGAAATATTCCCTGGGGAGAAGTCAAGAACGATCTAATGTGGATAAATAGGTTAAAAGGATATCCACATCTTGGGTTTTGATAAACTTAGGATTGACAGGTTGAATGAGGAAGAGGTAGCCCTAAGCAGAAGCTTGTATTTAGGCCGAGATGTCAACTGAGGGAAAAACCAGCTCAAAGCTGAGGCGTATGATTTAATCAAGGAATCTGACAGACTCACTGAAAACTTCTTAGATAAGACACTGGAAATAAAAGAGATAATGTCAATAAATACATTTAATTTTTAATATTTGGTCCAAGAATCAAAGTTTTGGACTAGATGGAAGTTGAGAGTATATTCAAAAATACTTTCTCTATTCTTTATGGAGCAGGTTAGAGGATAAAAATATTGAGATCTGTGTTGGTATTGAGGGAAAACTTATGCCCAGGAAGAGCTTCACTGAGTTACTGAAAAACCTAAATAAAGAGATGGGTCTTCTCTCTGTGGACTTTGTAGCACAGATGAGATTGCATGAGCTTGATATGGATTGCTAATGTGAGTTGAGCTATAAAATGAAGCAGGTGATGTCAAACCATGACAGAAACCAGATAGGCCCAGTTGGATTTGGGCATAATTTGTTTTGTGTTCATTGAAGTCTCATAGCTAGATTTATGGAGGCTAAATGGCATGGGAAAGCTTGCACAATGAGTCAATAGCTAATTCAGGATTAGAATATTTCACGGCTCTGCTCCATGTCCCTATGGTATATAACATATTTACTTGTATTCTGCTGAAAGAAAGGGCTTTCATACAGACCTTTATGAATATATCCATCTTATTCAGGGATTAAAGAGTTAATTTGAAGGTTTCTTTTGGTTTGTAGCTACATATAAAGCATGGGGAATAAAAAATTACACTCTCATACAACATTACATCATAAATTACTGACCTTTAGAGTCCAGTTTGTAACATCATGGTGTAATATGTTTTTGGAAAAACAGGTTGGTCACTTTGAGCAAAGGAGGAGAATTGCCAGGTCCTCAGAAACTTGCTGTATAACACATAAAAGTTGGAGAAAAACACAGATAAAAATGCATCCCGTGGAATCCTCTTAAAAGAACAGAAAGAATAGAGTAGATGAGTGGTTTACTGCAGCCTTTCTGAACAGAGCAAAAGGGGAATGTGAGCATTCTTAAGTTACACATAAAAATAACATTAGTTTTTCTTCTACATTTTTATGATTGAGGAGGGAGGCTCACTGGTATCTAAGAACTTCCAGGGCTGGCAGATAACTCACAGAGCTCTTTGAATACACTGCTACTCCAAGAACAAGACAGGAACCATCAAGATAATTGTCTGATACAAATCTTTTGTTAAAATAATAGATTTTGTACTGTCACGATTCCTGAATTATAGCCATATGTACTAGTGAATGATGAAACATGTAAATGGTAATTCATCATTAACTGTGTATAAGAAACTAAATTATTCTTTTCAGGGCTGTTCTTGTATCTGAGACATGATACATTACGTTATGCTGTAATTTATAGACGTGGTAGAATCAGCCAAAAAGTTGTATTCTCTTCCAACACATATAGTTTAATATTTAGGCTTCTTTCCCTCATTCATTCAGTTTTTATGTAATTGTAATTTATTTCCTCAGGGAAAATTATGCATAGTGGCTTTATTCCAGAAAAATGGGGTGCAGCTTAATATGGCAATTCTGGATTTGTCTAAAAGTTTTGATGCCAGTAGTCTGTGTAATTTTGAGGAAATCACTTGGTCTTTCCATGTATACTGTAAAAGGAAAGAATGATATACAACTCTGCCACGTGGTGCCACTTAATCTTTAGACGTACAAGGACAAGCATGAGGCTTTTTGCCTTCAGTTAATAATCAACTTTATTAAAGTTAAGGCTACTTGAAAAAGAGACATCTACTTTTCAATTAAATCCCCCTTCTCTGGGTAAAATAGAGACATTTTATTTTTAAAAGGAACATCAAAATTTCTAACTTTGAAGACATAATGCAGTGCACTCTGCTCCATGGTATTAACTTATTTACCTGTTAATGGAATGTGGCTTTTCAGCAGGGTACTGCTGCTGAAGCATTTCAGATAAAGAATAGGAAATAGTTGCTCTAATATGGTCCCAAACTCTGCCATCAGAAGAAGAAAGTCCTAGGAAAGGTATTCAGGATAACTGAATACTGCTACAAAAGTGGCTGTGTGATTCCGACTATTTTTATTGATGTTCTTCATGCTGGCATGCTCTGTGCAAACTACAGACCACATGATGGAGATCAGATAGATGGCAAAGATTTTGCTTATTTCAGTCAGCGGTAAGAGCAGATGAAATTAAAATCAGAAACTGAGAAACTCTATGTTACAGTTTAAAGGGCAAAGGAGGGGTAGGGTTAGTATTAATGCTCAAGAAACAAGCCTTTTTAATTGACTTTTCTTGAGCAAGCTTTCTGCTTTCAGAAAAGTTTCCCCCAGCTTGATGTCCATTTCCAGTGTTTTTTTCCCCCTCACTACATCTGTAAAACATAGAAGTGCTGTATTGTTTTATCTCCCAGGGAAGATATCCTTTCTTCTAGATGTAACCCTACCTCTAAATGACTTCAGAGTTCAGATTCCTGGAGGTGTAGTGGATATATGGCAATCCAGGCCGTAATTTACAATAAACCATTTTCTGACACCACTTCCATGACTTAATGCTGGAAGTATGTTCTTGGAGAAGCTGCCCAACACTGCCATGGTGAGGGAGACTTACTGTGTCATGGTAAATATTTTATTATTTATCCTGTTGTGGTTATTTCATATGCTGCCACAGACATTTTCTCGATTTGTGTTTCTGCCTGGACACGTTTTCTGATATCCCTCCTGGAATAGGCAGATGTTCCTAATGGACAAAAAAATTCAGTGTTTGCAGCAAACTCTGGCTAGTTTTAATACCCTTAAATACTGAAGAAGCTTTTAGTCTCAAGAACAGGGCTCAAATCATGAGCACAAACTATTAAGGAAAGGGAACAGAACTATATAATAAAAACCCCAACCCAATCTTTACATTTTTCTGTATAAAAAAACTATTGGTTCAAGAATTTTTTCTTCATCTGTTGAATTTTTGCTTTATTTTGTATTTTTGGGTGGAACAGTCACTGATTTTCACGCAAAAATCAGTAATTTTGAAAATGCAGTTATTTCATCATTAAACTAGTGAGTAAACTATTGTAGTAACCTGAAAAAATATCAAGTATTTCCAGATCATGAGAGGCAAAGCTGTGCAAAATGACTATATTTGGAATATAGTCCAGGAATGTGTATCTCCATGTATGGCTCTGTTGAAGAGCATCTGTGGGACATTGTATGGATCTTCAGTCTTTTTGCTCTGTCTTCTGTAATTTTTGGACAGGATACATGTCTATGATTAATTTTCTGCATTTATTAAGTTTTTAATGTTACAGGAGTAAGTTTTACTTTGCTGCTATGTGTGAAGTCCCACCTGTTTCATGATTTAATCCAGGGATGGCTTGGAAGTCTTCAGAAGGCTGGAAGTGTTATCCATTACTATGAAACACTGCAATGTAATAACCTTTAAATTGTTTTAGACAATTAACCAAAAAATACCAGTAAGAATTATCCTCCCCTGGTAACTAACAGGCATCTTTTGTCAGAGGATTGGAATTGCAAGGAGAATGTCAACCCTGTAAAGATGAAACTTTGAAATTTTTTCTAAGTATCACACTAATATGCATCTACTTTGCAGCAGATATTTCTGTGGGGGAGCATATAATTTAAAAAAAATGTGGTTTTCACATGGCATTTTAATACAATTGCTTAAAAAGTGTGTAACATGAACAGATTTCTCTCAAGAGATATCTTTTGGCAAAGTGAAAAAGCCCTGTTCTAGCATTAAAAAAATCCCAACAGATAAACTTGAAATACATGTCCCTTTCAGTATTTTGACAGACTACAACTGAATTACCGTGAATGAAAGAAATCTTGGGGGAGGAACTGGAGGGGAGGGGTATATTCTATACAAGCCTGTGCCTGATGATGCTCACGTCCATTTCAGTGTTCATCATCACTAATCCTTAGTATAAATGAATATCTGCACTTTTAAACAATCAAAGGTTAAAGACAACTCAGCCATTCATGTGATCTCATTATACTACACTGATTGCAGTACATCAGAGTTATTTATGACCTTAGTTCATAAAGTTGGATTTCCAGTAAATGAGTTCCTTTTCAAAGGTTAAATATTTATGTCCTTATTTTCTGTCTGAAACAGTCTATAGTTACGAACATGCACTAACTAATGAACCATCACCGTCATCTTCAAGAAGATAAATAAAAGTTTTGAGTTGGTATACCAGCTCCCAAAGCTACTCCTTGCTTAAAATGCTTCTCACTGCTTCTATCTGGATTTTCAAAACAGATCAATGTCACGGCAAAGACTTTAAACCATTAGATTTATATAGTTGGACTTAGCTTTGACTGAGTGTGCAAAACAGTAGGAGTAATAATGATGATATCCTTTATCTGCTTTTCTTTCACTGAGCTCAAAGAGCTAATACAGCTACCCCCAAGGGACAGTAATATAATTAAACCTTTCATCCCTTTTCAGTTCATAGCCTAGGGACAGGTGTTTTGCACTCTCAGAAAGAGGTAGGTGGGAGATCCTGTGTCGTCATTCTTTTATCCACCAATTAACACCGATTTTGATACAGCAGTCTTTGGTTCATTGATTTCTGGACTTGCAGTTCTCCCATTTATCCGACATGGTTGGAACACAGATCTCTGAGGTTATTGAGAGTGCTTTCCCTTTAAAATAAATCAGTATTTAATGAGCTATGTTGCACATTCATTATCTTGAACAAGATAAAAACCTAGAGGCCTCTGTGCAAGAGGAGTACATGGCTACATATTGTCCTGTTTGAAGATACAGGAAATAGAATGGATTTGTCTAATGGTGATTATGCTGATTTCTGATTCGAAAATACATATAATGATCACATAATTTAATATAAAAAATATGTAATAAGGTAGAAAAGCATTAGCATTCAGAAGGCATTCAAGGCATTCTGAAGTTACATGTCACAGACATGTATCTATCTGAAGTTTGCTTATCTTTTTTGTTTTTCTCATGCTAAAGTTTTCCTTAAGCAGTAGGCAGTGGATACTAGCATGGTTAAGATCTCTGACATATTTAAGCTTGAAAAGCAAGTCTTAGCATTCATTATATGTCAAATTTGTAGGGTCCATCTCTGAAAAAAATAGTTTAAATCCCCTAGCAGATATCCCCTAAACCAATCCAGTTGTTTTTCAAGATCACTGATACTTTCTTCAGGTTAGTCTCCAAGATCAGTCTGCATCTGTCACTGAACTTTTCCAGCCATTCTGTGATGTCTGCATCCTAAATTCAAGGAGGTTAAACGTTCGAAGTCACTAAGATGTTTAACTTGTATCTCTTCTTGTATCCTTGTAGCTACCACTGAGGTAAATACACAGAGTAAAAGCTCTTGGAGCTAGGACAATGCCTTTATATGTCTACTGCATGGGTAGACATAAGTCCCAGTTATGGCTAAAAATACTCTGATGCATGCTGATGGTGTATCCAGCTGTGGTCTTCAATGGCAATTGTGACAACCTCAGGCATTAGTGGCAGGGAGAATCTAAGCGACCTCCTTCCTAGTATTTATTTCAAGCTGCTTTTCTCTCCCTGAAAGGCCCAATAGATTTTTGCTTGACCACTTCAAGCAGGTTATATTCAGTCTTTTAGGAATACTACAGTCTGCAGAGATGTGAACTGTTACTTCTCTGGACCTTTTTTCTTGAGAGGCCCTTATTTACAAGAGTAAGGTGTGCAGTAAAAGATAAATACTGTAACTTTGATATGTCACTAGAAAAGTACAGAAGACATCAAAGATGTTGCCAGAATTGAATTTCCCCATCAGAGCAGGAAGTTTGTTAAATTATATACCCAGGTGCTGCTAGAAGGATGGCATGTCCCAGACTCCAGAGAAGGGAGAAAACCCCAATAATGCTAATTGTCAATCCTGGAAACAATATTCATCCTTAAGCCTGCTGCTAGAGTCTCTGGGTAACAACTTTGCAGTTATACAAGCTTTGATTTTCCCCTTCCCCTCCTCCCCTCACTCCCCCCCCACTAGAGAATTATAGATTAGTGAGCCAGGAGAGGTGATTACAATTATCTACCTAGCATGAGGTGGTAATTTCATTGAATTGTGAAATTCACTATACCAAGGCCATAACGTCTTTATAGGAAGACATCCAATCTCAATGGCAATTGCATGGACAGAAATAATTCCTGGGGTTTTGTGTGGGCAGGGGATAAGATCAGTCATACATTTGGTGTGGCAGTGACCCAGTCTTTTCATCTCCCTCTTCAGAAAAACAGTAATCCATATTGAAATTTTTTTTGAGGGACTGTTTTACTACTTCTCCCTTGAGCCCAAAAATTATGGATGAATAATGATCTCCCAATCGCCCTTCACAATCATGATACAGCCAAAGAAGTTAATAAGCCACCTCTCTAGCCCCCCTCCCTTCTCTGTACAGACATTTTTTACCACATGGGTGAACACAAAGAAATAATCAGATAGGAGATTTTTCTTCTAAATTAGGCCTCTTGTTTGTAAACTGAAAGAGTGCTAATGCAGTTCAAACTCAGCTGTGTACCACATACGCACACTCGGCCCAGAAGTATTATAAAGAGTGGGAGAATAGGAGGTTTTGTTCTATTCTTCAGTCTCTTTCTATATGAGAGGGCCATTCATTCAATCCCTATGCTTCTCTCTCTCTCTCTATTTCTCTCCATAATGCCAGCATTAGCTGCAAGCTGCTAGCTCTAAAAGTGCTTTGATGTTGACCTCTCACTGCCATTGACAGACCCTCATTGGTGGGTGAGTAGCAGAGCAATAAGGGCATGTGTGGGAGAAAAGAGGATGAAAGCCTGGACAGCTAGGAAAGGATAATATGAACAGATTCCTGCCTGTTCACTTAGTTTCTTTTTTTTTAACTGGGTCTTCTGATTACAGAGGTTACGAACCAGTAAAACTTCAGAAATGACCACTGAAAGCCTGCTGTACATGAAGAATCAGATAATTGTTCCAGCTCTTGCCTTGTAAAATTAAATCAAGCTATGAACTAGGCAAGAATGCATACAGGAGTTGAAAACATTTTCCTGTTTAAGGCAAAGAAATCATGGGGGTTTGTCCGCTACATACAGTAGTATTCCAATGGTGAGTAGCATGTAAATAGCATGGGGATAGGGGACATAGCAGAGAGTTGCCTACAAATGGTGTTGACTCTGTTTCTCATCTTGTGCCAAAGCCTAAAGCATAGGTCTTGGACTTTAAATGGATCAAAATGGAAAGGTGCACTAAGAGTTAATGTGTGGATACACATGGATGCATATGCGTAAGAAGCTACCTATTGCTCCCCACAGCGTTGATGCATATAGTGTGAGTGATCCCATATCCAGATCACAGGGGAGCCCCTGGTCCAAAACCATCATTGCACCCTCCAAAGAGAGCTGGGACAGTGAGGGTACAATCAGGACAATAGGCCAGCTGGGAAATGTGGAAAGGCATTACTACTGCCTGTGCACCCTTGAGGTGGGATGTCTCCACCCCCTTCACCTCTGCACCTCACCCCTTCGCATCTGTGAAAACTCTGCTTGTCATACTAATAATTAAACCCTAAGGATCTAACTTTAAATGGCCAAAGGGCTCTGCAAAGGCAATGGAGGGAGCAGGAGGGAGAGAAACATTCGCACAAATTTGTGTTAGAAACCTGGGGTTTTGTTGTGAACCGAAGGACCAACTATTGCAATAAAGATCCATGCTTGATAGTTCCCATTGCCTGTGCTCTGTAGAGGAGCATCTGATTTTCTGCTTGTTTGGGTCGCTGCAACAATTCCCCGTTGGTGTCACTAGGCCATCAGAGCTGCTTAACTATTTTGTGAGGTGTAGACCATTGGTTCAAACCTGGCCTATGCCACTTGCAATGCACATGTTGTCATGTGGTGGGGAACAACTGGCTGGAACAAAATGAATTGGTGGTTGGAAAAATAGAGGAATGGATGGAACAGGTGCCCATGTTACTAATTGCCATGCAACAGCATTCATTAGCGAGCATGTCACTGATATCAACATTCAAATAATACTCTTACAAGCACTTGAATAAGAAAGAAGCCATCACTGTTATGATCTGGATTGGATATCTTCACTAAAAAATATAAGGAATTCAGTACACACTTTTGGTGCAGAGACTCTTCACACATTAATCTACTAGAAAGAAAGAAATCTTTTGCTGAATGATTAAAAATATTCGCATTTTGGAGGGGACAAACTTCTACAGCACTTTTTGCCTTGCCGTCTGCATTTGCTATCAGGGAACTAATTCTCCAGTCAATTTCACAGATGGTTTCCTGTCATTACTATACAATTATATTTATTTGATAATAATTTTATAGGACTTTTCCAGAGGGATTTGGAATTACATGTTCAGCTTGTATCAGTTTTTAAAAAGGTGTGTGAATGTTGTACTCAGTTAAGACTTCCTTGCCTCAACTTTTTAAATAGAAAATGCATTTTCAATTCAAGCAAGAGATCTTGCCAGAAGTGTCTTGGTTAAAGTTTTTCAATGCATTTATCTCTGTATAAAGGGAAGTGTATATAACCCTCTCTGTTCTGTCACTTTACCTTTTGCTCTTTTCAACCGATTTGAAATAAAGACTATTTTCCCCTTTCCAGCAAGAAATGAAACAGGACTTTGCCAGTTTTTCAAAAAGGTACCATTTTTTTAACTTGAAAGCAGAATGTAGCATATATTTTAAATTTCATATTTGCTTTTACTTTTTTTAAGATAGACATGATGAACCTAAAGGCTGGGTCAGACACTGCAGAAAACTAGTTTTTATGCAAGTTGAAGTTCCACCCAAAAGACAGTATATCCATCCTGTTTCCATTCTTTTTCCATGAAAGATCTCTTCTGCCATTAGCTCCTTCTTGATGAGTGTTTTCCTTGAAACTGTTTTTTAAAATGATCCAGCCTCTAATAAGGCACTGTATTGTTGCTAAACTACCTGAGATTAATAGCCCATCCTATTTTGTGGGATTCCAATGAGCACGGAATCATTGAAGCAAGCAAGGTTATTTTGTACAGTCATTAAGGAAAACAGGTCTTGGTGGGGAACAAGTTCTGTTCCACAATTCTGATGTGGAACAGGATGTCTAAACCTGGATTAAGATCCTTGAGAGCTACATTACAGAAGCCTGTGGATCTTCTGCACTGTGGGCTAGTCCCACAGTTGTAAGAAGGGGAAAAAAAAAGGTGCCTTCTCTAGCATTTTCAATTAGCAAAGCCTTAGGGGATCTGGATGGGCAGTTAGAGTCTCCATTCAAAAGGATTAAAAATATTTCTTTGCCAGAGGTACGCCAGCTGTTTTGGTAGGTACTTTGTATTCTGCCTGTCTGTGGGCTGCTGGAATCCTTACTGTTCCCTGATGTATCATTTCACTCCAGTGAAAATCACAAGCGATAACTCGGGAGGCAGTAAAATTACAGGGGTCACAGAGTACCCCCAGTATGCTTGAAATCAGGTCACCAACCTCACTCAGCTGGCCCTCTTGCTGATAACTCCCCTTTTCTCCTCTCCCCTGTTCACTCTGTGCCTCAATTATTTAAAAAGAAAGAAAAAAAAGAAATCAAGGGAAAAAGAAAAGAGCCAACTCTCCAGGGCCTGGAAGAATAAGTGCACTTGGACAGCTATGGCACTGGACAGTGCAGGGCTAAGGGACAATGTGTCCACTTCCCTCTGGTCTGATCTGACCATGTGTTTAGCACAGCTGGTGATACCCTGTCTTGCTTTGCAGTCTCCCAGGGCTGCACAGAATGGAACCCTGCCTGAGAGAAAGTCCTGTTTTAAAAGGAAACTAAAGTAATAGATTTGTGATTGTCAGCAGGAATGACTGTGTTATTGACTCCCAAATGGTTTGATGAAGCATGTCAACATCCGTACTTTGCAATTTTATAGTATGAGCTGAGCATGAAAAGCAATGGAGTGAGAGAGCGAAAAGGGATATGGATGCGAAAGAAACCATGTTTTCAAGTCCCAGCCTTCTTGTGGTGTTCACAGATTAACCATGAGTGGAATGAACTGGATCAGTCTTTTGAATTCAGGTTTTCTCCCAAGATCAGCACAGTTAAGAATCAACGGAATTTCAGAATATTTAAGGGGTATTTCTTTGGCAGTAATGTTTGTTCATTGAATTTCCTCCCATTCTCTATAGGAAAGTAAGGACTCCAAATTTGGGTGAATACCCAAAGCATCTACTGAAGATTTCCAACATTCTAATTACTTGATTTCTTGTTTAGCAAATGCCCTCTTTGTATAATGCTGAGCTGGACTGCTTTAGTTTTGATATAACAGACACCTACTGTACCAGGTGTTTCTTCTCTGGGGGGCCTTTTCCTTCTCTCTCAGAAGTCAGTACTCTCCATTCTTCACTGAGACAAGCTTTGTGGCTTTGCAAAAGTCCTGTTTCACTGAGGGGGTTTTGTGTGGTTTGAATATGCCAAAGCAAGAAGAAAAAAAATAGTGATGGTTTGTTTAGGTAAAAGCCTTAAAAGGACTTGGAGGGTGTGAGCCTTTCTGTTTCTCCTCACTCCAAACAGCCTTCTTCCTGCTAGTTCTTTGCAGAAGGAGCTCAGAGATCACCATGCTTTCCTCATAAGCTATAAACAGTTTTCTTTCCTTGCACGGAGGGAAGAGCTGTTATAAATCAGTAAGGCAATGAATACATTTCAGTTGCCTGCTCAGTAGGATGTGGGCAAGGAACTGAGGAAACCACCTACAGATGAGGCAGTTGTGTGAGTCATAAGGAGAGACGGACGTTCAGCACTTCTCAGGAGGTTGTTTCCAGTTGTAGAGAGAGAGCTGAGCACTTATGAGCACTTTTAGAAGCTTGTAAGTAAAACTCCCAGAAAATATTAAGTTCAGTTAGTGTACAGGCAGCCATGAGGAGGTTAAGACCTAGTGTTTCCTTCTGAGGGGTACTCATCTTACCCAAGAAACAGGAGAGCTTTCTTGCAATGGATGTCATTGGCCAGAGCTCCTCAGGGCAGGTTTGTTCCCTTGACTTTTAATATTCCAGTTTTTCTCTGTTTGTGCCAGAAAATATGACTTGAGTTTCATTTTATAAAAATAATAAAGCCAGAAAAGGTTAAACTCAGATTTGGCCTCTTTGCTTTCTAAAAGACAGCAATAGACATTTTCAAAGGACCAATTCCAGCTTTATTATACCACTACAAGGCCCGCAGGAGGGAAGAGTGTTTTGCCCAACTTGTAGTGCAGACAGAGAAAGATGGATTTTTAAATTATCTACCTTTGCTTTGCAATGTGAACGTTTCAGGGCAATTATCCTGAGATAATGCCTACAAATTGCTGAAGACTTTGGGTTTATAATTGCTCATGTTCATTTAAAGTTCCCAGCAGACTAGACCAGGAAAATCACTGCCAGTCAAGCCAAGGTTGATAGTATACGGTAACTGAGTTTTTCTTAGAAGACAGACAAGCAAATCAGTTTTCTTTAAGAGCAATAATTCTAACTAATTGTTTGGTTTCATTGTGTTTCCATAGCAGGAGCTGTAGTGCTTGGCAAGGCAGAACAGTGACACTTCCCATCTGAGGCACGTCCATGTAAATGGGCAAATTGAATTCCACTGCATGAGGTTATTCTCGTACAGCAATAAGTAGTCAGCAGCACTCTACAGCATATCCCCACATTTCCTTATTACACAGACCTGTAGCCATTCCAGTTACCTTAGAAAGTGAATGAAGAATTTACAGTGAGATAATGTTATCATGTCAATGCAGAAAGAAATAACTGTAGCTGCCTGCCATGTCTGTAATTAAAGAACATTTCTTAATGTAACATTTAGCTGAGGTTTCAAATCAGCAAGAACATCCCCAATAAAGAACACCACTTCAAAGCAGGAATGTGTTCATATATTCAGGTCATTTGACTACATTTATACCTATTACCTATTTATTTACTTATATGCCTCTTTGTGTATACCTATATATTTTGTATGTAGCCTTGCTTCCCAGTAGTTTTGTTGTAAGGCTCCAATAGCATTCCTGTCACAGACATCTTCCACTGGTCTTAGGCATCCATTAGACAATGGAAGAGTCATTTCATCATTATTTGCTAAGTGCAAGCAGCAATGGCCAGTTTAGGTGTCTAAACTCCAGCAGTGTTCTCCCCTTGTCCCCCCTCCAACTGTTGCCATTAGAGCAGATGAATAACTGATTTTTCTCATCCAGTAAATAAGATTAAAGAAACAATCTTAAAATAGGACTTAGTTGATATTTATGATATTTGGGGGAAAAAATATTTCGCATAAGACTCAATCCTCCCCCAAAAGTGCATTGGATTATCAAAAAATTTATTTTCTTGACTTGTATCAAAAATACTTGGGTTGTTTTCATGTTATTTTTTAATGTGTTTTAACAGTATTTGGACTGATAATATTGCCTGGAAAGAAATGGAAAGTATATGGTTAAAATGTTGAAAGCATGCATCTAGACTTTTCTGATTTTTTTTTTTTTTAAATTTATTAGAATTTACAGTTAACAGCAGTCAGGTTGAGTCTATGTGTTTCAGCAAAGACACTGATTTTCTGAAAAATTCCATCCAGGATTAAGAAGCAAGAAACATGCCCTGCCCCAGCACTGGAACTGTCATTAGTACCCCACTGATGTACTACAGTAGCAGTTGCTAAATTATTCCAATTTTAGTGACTTATTGTAATGCTTGGTGTGAAAAGTTTTTAGAACTTGTGCGTTTATGAAGTTGAGGAGATCATATGCTGCAGTTAGATACGGTATTGAAAGCCATCAGGTCAATACCCATCCTTCCAGCCAGCAAAAAAAAAAAAAGTGCTTTCTCATGAGTTGGTTCTTCTCAGCTCTTCCCTATTTCTCACAAAGTGTTGTAAAATGATTTTCTGGGTGAACCTTCAGATGGATGCTTTCTTGTTTGTTTCCTCCTGTGATGTCTTCTGGTGGTTCTGTTTTTCTGTTTAGTCTTTTTTTTATCTGGCCTTTTGAAAATTCTGCTGTTTTTAAATGTCCTGTGGTACGTAAAAAGGGCAGAACTGGAAAAAAAAAAATAAGAGTTTTGTCACCCAAGCTTTGTTTTGGTACATAAAGTACAGTGATTTGAGCCTCAGATACTGCCAGATTGTTTTACAATTTTATTTGTATTTGCTTTCTCATGAAATTAAGTCTGCAAAAAACCAGAGCTCTCTCCAGTGTGCTATATGGGTGCTAATAGCTTATTTATGTCATAGAAAACCAAATCTAAGAATTCTAATAAATTACTGATGTCAAGACATATTTCCAGAGAAAACCAAAGAGCATATGTTACTGCTGGCAAGCAGGATCTTAGAGTGAGAAAATTTTATTTTTATTTTTTTATCTACACTTGTTCTCAACTTTTTCCCTAAATGGATGTGGGATATGACATACACGTAAACTAAAATTTTTCACTATCTTTTCAAGATACTAACTTGACTAAATTATCTTTAAAAGTTTCTTTTATGTTGTTAAGTCTCCTGTTTTCTGATGTTAATCTTTTGGAAATGATGTCTCTTCCTGTCTTCCTGGGCCTTAAATGAATAATACAAAAGACTACTTGTAAACCTAAGAACGTGTGTCTGGAATATCAAAGCCACTTCTCTGCCCCATGGCCACCATGTTTATTATGTATGTAAAATATAATCTGGCCAAATTATATTTTAAAACTATTTGCATGAATTTTAGTATTTTGGTTTGGGATTTCTTCCCTCCACTACGCTCACTGGAAGGTCATTTCAGGAATTGATATTCCAATGGCTAGAAACACTTTGTAATTCCCAAATTATGTGAACTCAAAGCCAGTTTGTAGCCATTTCTTCCTGGGTCACCCCTGCACATATATATCCTTTTATAGCTGGTATGCCACTCTATTCCTGAATTATATTTGTGTCCCTTTAAGCCATCATTTAGGTAGACCGAACTAGCAGACTCTTTAGTTTCCTCTCAGATATTCTCCAGTTCATTGATCATTGTAATAGTCATCTTTGCACCCTCTGTTCCAATTTGCATGCATCCTTCTTGAGCATGGGTAACTAGAATTTATGCTGTATTTCAGATAATGTCTTACTAGTGCTTTGTGTAGTAGCATTAATATTTTCCTCTCGTTATTAGCACTATTACAGGTGATGAATCCTAGGATTGCATCTGCCTTTTCAGTTGCATTATATTATGGCACATATTTATCCTGTAATCAACTAGCAAACCCAGGTCTTTCTCCTCCTTTGTCATTCCCAACAGCTTCTAGCAGAAATTCTCATTATTAGTCCTTTAGTGCATGACCTTGCATTTTGTACTGTTCAATTTCATCCCATTTCTATTACTTCTGTCCTCAAGGTCATCCAATTCTTCCTGTATGATATTGCGATTTTCGTTTGTGTTGATGGTGCCTCCCAACTTTGTACAATCTGCAAATTTCATTTTTACACTCTTACTTTTTGTGCCAAGTTTATTAATGAACCATTAAATGAGATCAGTCCAAAGACTGATCTTTGAGGAACTCCCCTAATATCTTCCCCCCAGCCCCATATTTCCCCCTGCAGCATATTACATCTTCACTTCCCCTGTCACCAACCCAGACCTTGGAGTTCTGACTAATTCTGTATTTTCCCCCAGTGAACTAAGCAGCTCCCAAGTGGCACCTGATGAAATACTTTAATGAAGACTGGATAGATTTTACAAATTTTAATTTACAAAAATAAATTTTATCAAAAAACCTCTCAGGATAGCCTGGCACAGTCTAGCTTCAGGAAACCCATATGAAAAATGTTTGCCCTTTAGTCCTTTTGATTCTTTCTTCAAATTTGTTCTAAAATCTAGTAAGCTATTAAGGTCTGACTGACAGGTCTTCCCTAAATCCCCTTTATCTACTCTAAGAAGAAGAAAATGATACTACAAGGTACAAGAAGTAGATACAAAAGGGGTAGGTACTGCTATTCCCTCCCCATATTATAGTACACTACTTTGCTAGCTCTATTAGCTACTGACAGTTGCTACTGGATCTGCAATTTTGTGTGTTCATTCTTTCTCAGCTACAGATCATCCAGTCTCCTGGCCAAAATGCACCAGCATTTTAATTCTGTTTTGTTTTTAGATGGAGGTACATTACTAAATTACAATGTCTTTGTCATTACCCAATGTTTGACTTTGCCACTCATAAGAGAAAATAAAAGCAAGGTGTTCATTTAGGCTTGTGGAATTTTCTTGATTCTCAAACCATCCTTTGCCCATAGCAATTTTCCTTCCTTCTTCCCTCGTTCTCTTTCCATTCACCTAAGTTACATTGTGATTGTTTAATTTCTTTTCCAAAGTGCTATGAGTTTTCCTGAAGTCCCCATCTCTCTCATCTCTTTAGCACCACCCTTATGAACTGTGAAGCCCTACTTCAATTCCAGAGTGTCATGGAACAGTCAAAAATCCAGCTCTGCCTGGCCCATTGGTGTAGAAGAAAACATGCCAGGGGTGTGGGCACACACATGCTGCAGCCAGAGCCACAAGTGGTCCAAGGTCAGTAGGGCTCACCATGACATTTAATGAACCTCAATGTATTCTCCAGGTTCTCTCACCCTTTTTCTTCGCTTTCTGGCTCATAACTGCCTGTAGGGGTTTTAAGAGCTCTTTTGTAATGTCCATGTAGGTTTACCCCTCTCAGGAGGAAGGTTGTGCCATGGTTGTGCTTTTTCAAAAACCAGTGGCTACCAGAGGTGCACTCTAATGATACTGGAGTAGCACTGAAATGTTTTTTGCTCATTACCAAAGGCAGAGGCTGGCAGCATACTTAAAAAGCAGAGATCCTTCTTTGGGAGAGGACGTGTCAGAAATTTTTGCACCAGGAAACTATTGTTCCTTCCACCTTGGTTTCTACAGTGCCTTTCACCTAGATAGATTACAAACTGTGTCAAACTTCCCCTTGTATTTTACTGGAGGCTTTTCTACTATGTGCTAGAAGTATATGGAGTTGATAAGCCATGGTTTAGATGGAGCAACTTAGCAAGCAGCAGTCACAAAACTTGAATTTGATGAGCAGAAAACAGCACCTTGCTGGCCTGGCTGGATAGCTTAACAGGGTAGCTTGTGTTCCAATTTTATTTCACCTCTTGGAAGAGCATTGATCCTCGAGGGCAAATAAAAGAAGGAGAGGAGAAAAGGAGAGACCCCGCGACGCACCCGGCGGCAGCCATTGCCTCTCGCTGTGACTGCACGTCGGCGTGACTCCTCGGGGGCGGAGCTTAGCGCGGCAGCGGCAATCCGACTCCCTACAAGAGGCGCCTCTGGGAGCGCCGGCGACCAGGAGCGCCGGCGACCAGGGCGTGTCGCGTCAGAAGGGCGTGGCGCGGCAGTTAGCGCAGCAGTTCACGCAGGCAGGGCAAGCAGGCATGGTGAGCCTTCCCTCCTAGCTCAGAGGGGAAATTGAGCGCACCAGCTCAGAGTACACAGGTTGAGCCAAGGACTCCCTGTTTCTTGTGTTCAGACATTTGGACCATGGTGTCCACCAGGCGGAGACCTTCCCCCTACAAATCTGGGGCAACCCCAATGAGGGATGTGCCTAAGGACACCTCGGTCCAGGTCACTGGCTGCAGGGAATGTTTGAGTCTGCTGCTGCCAAGCGAAAGTGGCAAGGGCCTCACCTATGTGAGGTGTGAGCAGGTGGATGACCTCCTCTGCTTAGTTGCCAATCTTGAGAATGAGCTCGAAAGGCTGAAAGCCATTCGGGGAAGGGAGCTCAGCCTTGTTGTGGAGCTTAGGGAGGAGATAGATAGACTACGGACCATCAGAGAATGCGAGCGGGAGATAGACTGGTGGAGCAACTCTCTGCGAGAAAGGCGCAGAGATTGCACTTCCCAGACTAAGGGAGTATTGGGAGAAATGGCCCCTCTCTCTCACCATAGTCCAGCAGGGAGAGACAGCTTGAGAGGAGAGGAGGAATGGCAGCAGGTCTCAGCCCGGCGTTGCAGGCGACCCCCATCCCGACCTACCTCAGTTCCCCTAGTCCCTCTCTGTAACAGGTATGAAGCCCTGAAACCAGAGGGAGACGTGAGTGATGATGACATGGGAGCACTGCCGTCAAGCTTGCCCAAGGTAAGGCAGACGGCTCCACGTTTGAAGACTGCTTCCTCCAGGAAAGAAAGGAGGGTGATAGTTGTGGGCGACTCTCTTCTGAGAGGAACAGAGGGCCCAATATGTCGGCCTGACCCTACCCATAGGGAGGTGTGTTGCCTTCCCGGGGCACGGATCAGGGATATTTCTAGAAAACTCCTCAGCCTTATCCGCCCCTCCGATTACTACCCTTTATTGGTAGTTCAGACTGGCAGTGATGGGTTTGCTGATAGAAGCCTGAGGATTATAAAAAATGATTTTAGGAGGCTGGGGAAGTTAGTCGATGGAGCGGGCATACAAGTTGTGTTTGCCAGTATTCCTTTGGTGGCAGGGGCAAACACTGAGATAAGCAGAAAAGGCCATCTTATAAATGCATGGCTGAGAGGCTGGTGCAAACACAAAAATTTTGGATTCTTTGATCACGGGGCGGTCTACTCGGCACCTGGCCTGAGGACAGCTGATGGGAATTGCCTGTCTCCGAAAGGGAAACGGATACTTGCCCAGGAGCTGGCAGGACTTGTAGAAAGGGCTTTAAACTAGATAGGAAGGGGGAAGGGGATAAAGCCAGGTCTGCTAGAGATCGGCCTGGGGAAGTGGTATTGGGATTAGGAGAGAGGCAAGGGGCTCAGCTGAGGTGCGTCTACACTAACGCATGCAGCATGGGCAACAAGCAAGAAGAGTTGGAAGCCATAATGCGGCAGGCAAACTATGACCTGGTTGCCATAACAGAAACATGGTGGGATTGCTCCCATGACTGGAGTGCTGCAATGGATGGCTACAAACTCTTCAGGAGAGACAGGCAAGGAAGGAGGGGTGGTGGTGTGGCTCTATACGTTAGGGAATCCTTTTCTGCCACTGAGATTGTGACTAGGGATGATAACATTGAATCCCTATGGGTAAAGATCAGAGGAAGGGCTGACAAGGCAGACATCCTGGTGGGCGTCTGTTATAGACCGCCAAACCAGGATGAAGAGACAGATGAGGTGTTCTACAAGCAGCTGGCACGAGCTGCACGGTCATCAGCCCTTGTGCTCATGGGGGACTTCAACTTCCCTGACATATGCTGGGAGTACAGCACAGCACAGAAGAAGCAGTCTAGGAGGTTTTTGGAGTGCACAGAGGATGCATTCCTGATGCAGCTGGTCAGAGAGCCCACAAGAGGAACTGCCCCGCTAGACCTGCTGTTCGTGAACAGGGAAGGTCTGGTAGGAGATGTGAAGGCTGGGGGCTGCCTTGGACAGAGTGACCATGAAATGATACATTTCTCAATTCATGGTGGAGCTTGGAGGGGGAATAGTAAAACTGCTACCTTGGACTTTCAGAGGGCAGACTTTGATTTGTTCAAGAGACTGGTAGGGGGAGTCCCTTGGCATTCAGTCTTAGCGAGCAAAGGGGTACAAGAGAGCTGGTTGCTCTTCAAGAAGGAAGTCTTAAGGGCGCAGGAGCAGGCGGTCCCCCTGAGGCGCAAAATGAGCCGGCGGGGAAGAAGACCAGCGTGGATGAATAGGGAGTTACTCTTGAGGCTCCGTGAGAAAAAGAGAATCTACCGCCTGTGGAAGGAGGGACGGGTAACTGAGAATGAATTCAAGGAAGTTGTCAGGATGTGTAGAGGTGAAATCAGAAAGGCAAAAGCCCAGCTTGAATTTAACCTGGCCGCTGGGGTGAAAAAGAATAATAAACTCTTTTATAAGTACATTAACAGTAAGAGGAGGACAAAGGAGAATATCCACTCTTTACTGGATGAGGCTGGGAATGTGATCACTGAGGATAAGGAAAAGGCGGAGGTTCTGAATGCCTTCTTTACGTCTGTCTTTAAAGGTCAAACAGATCCTCAGGGTACCCCTCTCTCTGACCTGGTAGTCTCAGCTGGGGAGCATGCTAACTCCCCTGTGATTCTGGAAGAAACAGTCAGAGACTTCCTACTCCAACTGGACTGCCACAAGTCCATGGGGCCGGATGAGATCCACCCGAGAGTGCTGAGGGAACTGGCAGAGGTGGTAGCCGAGCCGCTTTCCATTATCTATCAGTCCTCCTTGCTGACTGGTGAGGTCCCAGAAGACTGGAGGCTTGCCAATGTGACTCCCATTTACAAGAAAGGTTGTAAGGAGGATCCGGGGAACTACAGGCCTGTTAGCCTGACCTCGGTTCCAGGGAAGGTTATGGAACAGATAGTCTTGAGGGAGATCATGCGGTATGTGCGGGATGGCCGGGGGATCAGGCCTAGCCAGCATGGGTTCATGAAGGGCAGGTCCTGTTTGACCAACCTGATCTCCTTCTATGATCTAGTGACCCATCTGCTGGATGAGGGAAAGGCTGTTGATGTGGTCTACCTAGACTTCAGCAAAGCCTTTGACACTGTCTCCCACAGTATTCTCCTGCAGAAGCTGGCAGCCCGTGGCTTGGATGGGTACACCCTCGGCTGGGTAAGGAGCTGGCTGGAGGGCCGGTCTCAGAGAGTGGTAGTAAATGGAGTTAAATCCAGCTGGCGACCGGTCACGAGTGGTGTTCCCCAGGGGTCGGTGCTGGGGCCTGTCCTCTTCAATATCTTTATTGATGACCTAGATGAGGGCATTGAGTGCACCCTCAGTAAGTTTGCAGATGACACTAAATTGGCTGGGAGTGTGGATCTGCCTGGGGGTAGCGAGGCCCTACAGAGGGATCTGGACAGGCTGGAGAGCTGGGCTGAAGCCAATGGCATGAGGTTCAACAAGAGCAAATGCCGAGTCCTGCACTTTGGCCACAACAACCCCAGGCAGCGCTATAGGCTTGGGGCGGAGTGGCTGGAGGACTGTGTGGAGGAAATGGACCTGGGGGTACTGATTGATGCACGGCTGAACATGAGCCGACAGTGTGCGCGGGTGGCCAAGAAGGCCAACGGCATCCTGGCTTGCATCAAAAATAGTGTTACTAGTAGGAGCAGGGAGGTAATTGTCCCCCTGTACTCAGCACTTGTGAGGCCGCATCTCGAGCACTGTGTTCAGTTTTGGGCCCCTCACTACAGGAAAGACATTGAGGCTCTGGAACGCGTTCAGAGGAGGGCTACTAAGCTGGTGAGGGGTCTGGAACACAGGCCTTACGAGGAGCGTCTGAGGAAGCTGGGATTGTTCAGCCTGGAGAAGAGGAGGCTTAGGGGAGACCTTATAGCTCTCTATAACTTCCTGAAGGGAGGTTGTAGTGAGCTGGGGGTCGGCCTCTTCTCCCGTGTAGGCAGTGACAGAACTAGAGGGAATGGTAGCAAGCTGCGCCAGGGGAGATTCAGGCTCGACATTAGGAAGCACTACTTCTCAGAAAGGGTAGTCAGGCACTGGAATGCACTGCCCAGGGAGGTGGTGGAGTCACCAACCCTGGGGGTGTTCAAGGAAAGACTGGATGTTGTATTGAGGGATATGGTTTAGTGGGAGCTAGTAGTAATAGGTGAATGGTTGGACTGGATGATCTTCTAGGTCTTTTCCAACCTTGATAATTCTGTGATTCTGTGATTCTATGCGTTTGGCTGATGGCAGCAAGCTGTGGTCTTCCATGGAGTTGTGCACCAAACATCTGAGGTGCACCTTGGAAACTCTCATCATTCTCATCTCAAAACCTCCAGAATTACTCTGAAAGCAGAGATGTTTACTTTTTATGAGCTGGACTCCATATAGCACATGCTGTTTGTTAATTATTCTTTCTCTTGTGCTTTCTCGTTCCTCCTCCTCTGTGTTTTACTTTTCTGATGGTTTGATCCTTGTACTGCATCTCCTCAGCCCCAGCACGCTTTTCTGCATGTAAGTTTTAATTGTCTTTTGCATATAGGATTATACATTCATAATAAATCTTTCTGGAGCCTGAAAGAAGGGATATGTCTTGATAGTCAAAATGAGGGAAAAAATCTCTAAATCAAGATATTCTTATGCTGATTATTGTGATGGTGTGAGCATGGTGTATCAGTGTGATACCACAAGGTGTGGCCACAGCAGCGCTGCAGCATGTTACCATAGTTGTTTTCTAATCAGGCTACATCTTGAAAGGAGGCCTTGGCCAGCAAAGATCACACACAGGCAGTCTTGCTGCTAGTACAGTGGTGGGCATGGGGTTTGGAGAGCTGCCTTCCAAAGAGGCCCCATGTCCCATTCCAATAAAAAATCAAATCTGGTTTAGTTTGAGAGTTGTATTATGCGGCAATTAATTCTGGGCTTCTCTTGTTTGAGTGACCAGGACACCAAAAGGGACAGATGGGGCAAATTAATGAGAAGAAGAAGATAGGAAAATACCTAACATACCAGACAGTGAAGAAAAGAAGGGCTCTGCCATCAAAACTTCCCCCAGTGAAAAGACCCAGCAGGATACAGTGACTAAATGTATTCACCACAGCACTGATAGTTAAAGGAAAGTTATTTTCACTCACCAGAAGTGGAAAAAGATATTTGAAAAAGCCCTTCTCCTTTTTATTCCCTTAGTTCTTGTCAACAAAGTGAAGTTCTGAATGGCACGGGGGAAAATCATCTTCCTGTATCTGCAGCCTGCCTGCCATGTTGCTGTATGTGGTGTGGAAATGATCTCCCCTGAAGAGTGATTACAACCCCAGCAATAAAATGGTGACACTGTTAGTGGAAGGCTGTATTCTGATATTGTGTTTCCTGCATTTCATTGCCTCTGTAAAGCCCAAGGAGAATTTTTTTTTTCTTTTTGTGTGTGTGTTAGGGGTTCAAAGGCTGAAATATTTATCAAGGTACTTGAGGAAAGTAGGGAAGGAGTACAAACTCCAACTGCTGTCAGAACAGTGCTGCTTTTGTGCAGTATCCAGGTTGATTTCTGGGCCTGAGTCCCATCCCTTTCCATGGCAGGCAGTCGGTATCCTACTGTTCATAAGATACTGGGGCTGGGGTCTGTAGTGTGCTCTGGAAAGCCTTTGTAGTCATGTAGCTAAATGATTAATTGGAGTGATGTAGCAAAATATCTCAAAGAAAGATTTGGTCAGACCACTGGAATGGTCCAGCAGCATCCTATCCTCTGTACATTCCTCGCAGTCCCTTATAAATGTTGTTCCTGAGGCTCTTGGACCACAAGTATCTAAATCTTCATGATAGGGCTGAAGATCTCTATTTCTTTCATTGCTGTGCAATATCTGAAGTTTCTCACAGGCTAGAAAATTTTGCTGTGATCCCTAGGGTGTTTCACCACTGCCAAAACCACCAGACTGTTAGGGTGATTTGTGTTTTAAGCACACTGCTCCTCGAAACATCTCTTTTCGTATGCTTTGCGTTGTAATACTGCATGTGACATGCTGCATTGCACTTATCTGTGTCTTATACTAGAGAGCTTCTTCTCATCTTCTTTCATGGATGGGAGCAGAGTGGTTTAAATCAAAGCATTTGACTTTGAACCTCTCTTGAGCTGGCCTTCAGGCCTGGTATGCTTTCTGATCAAAGACAGAAGCATACCAGGGTCCAGGTATTAAGGCTGAATAATTGGTTCAGACTAAAATAAGAACTGTCCCAAGCCTCCACAGAAAAAGTTTTTATGAAGTTTTTAAAAAGTGCAGGTAACTTTTTTTCCCCTTGATATACTTTTGCATTTTCTGAGGGACTTCCACTGCAGAGACAGCTAATGCTTTATCTGACCATGTTCATGTTAGAAATACTGGTCAGATTTACTAGTCAAAGCTTATCAGATTGCTTCAGAAGCAGGTAGAATTAGGGGTCCTGAAGCAGAGTGGCTTTTTGTACAGCAGAAGGTGGGACACCATCAGCACAGCACAATATAATTGAGGTGATTTTGTAAGATCCTGATTTCACCTGCGGCGCACGATTCCCCATTTCTCTGAAGAAATGCATATAGCATGTATTTCCACAGCACATATAGCTGTGGCTTTGCTGGAGATATCACAGACCCTTCAAACTGGGGGGGGAGAAAAACAAACCCAACAACCAGGCAATCACAAGCAATTTACCAGACGGACCAGGATGCCTGTAGCATCCCAAGCAGCCTGAGCCTGTCTGTCTCTGTTTAGGATAAATACTGAAACCACACCTCCGTGAACACTTCTGCCTTTGCCCATCAGTAATGTGTATATAAAAAGTCTATGCCTGGGGATCAGCTAACGGGATTATTCACAGACACAAAATGAAGCTGGCCCAATTCTGACATCCTTTGCAGCCCTCCCTGCAGCCTGCTGAGACAGGCAAAAGCAGGATCAGGCTCCAGGTCCTTATAATTTTAGCAGCATTTAAGTACAGTGGAAGGAATCTGGAAGGAGGGCAGCAGTGGAAATAGGTTCACTTTTTTGTTGTTGTTGTTTTTCATTTTTAATCTAAGAACTTTCAGTCTTAGAGGGAAACCCTGGGTGAAGTGGTGAGGCTTTTGTCTCGTGCTATAATGCCACTGGGCTTTGGATTGACCTGTGTGATACAGTGACACTGTGTGGTTTGAATTTTTACATACAGCTGCATAAAGCAATTCTCATGTAAATTTTGGAGGTAAATAAGCCTGCTGTTGGTCTGCTGCATGGACACATATGCTCAAACCATTAGGCTCAAAAGGAGATTAGAATTAACCCACCCATCTCTCACTGGCTCGCTCTTTCCCTCCCCACCACACAGCTCTTACAAGAGACTAAACCACCTCGCTATTTTAACAAATGGCAGTAGAGTTAAGGCTGACAGAAGAAAACTGTTGTATCCACTCCCTTCCCCCCTCTCCACACCCACAGAGCCTCTCTAGAAGTAGTGTGAATTCAGACAAGGCCACGAGCTGATTACTATTGCACAGGCGGGCAGGCTGGAGTTGATGCCCTCACTCCCTAAACCTTCCCATTGCACTGGACTGAGCTGAACCCCTTCAGCTCCCACTCTGGAAGCAGGAAGGCTGGGGATCCTGCCTTCTCAGGCCTTGGGCATGTTTTCTTTCACCACAGATAGCTCCATTTTCACCTTCTGGGTGGGGAAAGCTTTCAGACCTAAAGCAGCTGAAGAGTCCTTTCCAGGTACCTGATACCAGGATGTACCCAGGCACTTCTGCAGGGCTCTGATGGGGAGGGTCTCAGCCAACAGCAGGCAGTGGCCACCGGCTGCCACCGTGTCTGGACTTGACATCTAAATGGCTTTGCTTTCCAAATGAGGAAGGTTTTTATCGCCTGTTCTTTAAAGTCAAGAGAGACCGAGTGTGTGCGTGCACACACGTGCACAAAAATGCAGAGGGGGTGAGTGGGCTAAGGGGGAACCTGGCCTGGGGTTGTTTGTTTATGCGAACTTTAAATAATTCATTTTTGTCCCTATTGAGCTCATCACAGCGTGACAAAAATAAACGTGTCTTCTTGGCCTATTGTTTGGAGCTGAGGATTGTCAAGCGAGAGGAAAATATTACAGTGACTGAGGGAGATACACGCAAGAGTGTGACCTTTAACTGCAGTACCTATAACCAGTCTCATCAAATTAAAGCACTGTATATTTTCCTTAATAATCTCTGATTAGGCTCAGGGTATGAGCGGACACGAACGCCCGCCATTGCTATGCAGCGGGAGGCCTGCTAAGCACCAGCCGAGCGCTTGGGAATAAGTGAGCAAAATGCTTTAATTTGATAGGGTTAGAATCCTGCAGGCTCCGGGGTGAGAAGTCACCAACAGTTCCGCTCGCACTGAATATGCAGAAATAAAAAAGTAAATTGCTTACATCTGCTGCAGGCAGGAGGGAAAATGATCTGATTGGACAGGCCGAGGGCTCTCCATCTCTTTTGGGTTAGAAAGAGGGGTTTGGAGCATCAAAAGCTCGTAATTGGAGTAATTCTGAATTAATGGACATATACACACACACACACACAAGCGCGCACACCATTTTGAAGCAGCTGCTCGCAGGATGCACATGCTCAGGAATGTTTGGGAATTGCAAAAATGCTCTTAAAAATGTTGTCCCTTATTCCTAATATTATTGACATTTAGATTTCATGACCTGTAAGAAGTGCAATAAGTACAAAAAGCCCTGCCCATCTGCCAGATAAAATTGCCTGCCTCAGCCTACATCTGTTTATTCACAATACAATTATTCTATCTCTCTCTCTGTGTCTCTATCTCTGTTGTATATCTGTTCTTTCATGTCTGAGGGTCTTCGCAGTATGCAGAATCCCAGGCTTTAGCCTTGCCATCTGATACTGTATTTAATCTATGTATTTGATCAATAAGAATCAAAGACAAGGCTCAAGGTCTTTTTGGCACAAGGCATTCAGCTTTGTGTCGGGTGTCAGAGGTTGTCTACAGTGTCACCTTGATGGTGTCACACTAATTTGTAACCTACTTTGCTTGCCTCTGTGATCACGGTCTCTCCACTGTTTTGGATTTTTTTTTTGCGCTCTCTTTTTTTTTTTTAAATGGTTGTTTTTATTAGTTTGGAAGGAAAGAGATGGGGGAGCTTAAACGTGGAAGGCTGAAGACAGTAGCTTTGAGATTTAAGGAGCACCATTCCTGACCCTCCTCCCCCACCTCGTTGTCTCCTCTCTGCGAGTCACTTATGCCACTGGATAAGGGTGTTACGTCTACCTGACAAGCACCATATCCCAAGGGGAAAGACATTACTAAATCCAAAATGACCAAGGGAAGAAATCGTGCAAACTTTCCAAAGTGATTTCTCACCTTGCTGCTGACAGGGAGAGGCAGGTGCACCAAACCCAGGACTGAAAGGACAGAGTCCAGGTTTCAGGCCACTTCTGGGGCAATCCAGAGAGTAGGTACATCTCTAAATTCCACTGCTATTTTTCTTAGAGCCAGGGTTCTTTGGATCTCGCACTGATGCACGAACTTGAACAATTTGTTCTTTTATGGCTGCCTAAGGCTGTACTGCATCATTTCAATGGCCTTTTGTCTTGTGACAAGTATTGCAATGCCTATAATGTACTAAACATTCTAAAAATCCATGTAATTAATTCCCTAACATATCTAATATAGAACTATTATCTTGAGGACAGATAAATGCAGTTTATTATCTTTTTTTTTTCCTTTGCCTACACCTCTTCGTTTTCTTTTCTGTGCTGTTATTTAACACAGAAAATAGCACAGTAAATGTATTATTTAACTCTCGCTTAGTATTGTGTGTGTGTGAAGGCACTGCACAAAACGAGGCTGTGTTTAGACTCAAATCCTTACATGTAGACTGCAAGCTCCACCACAGGTTTCCTGAGATGCCTTGGAAAGTCAGCCAAAATTTTCACAAATAGGTGACCAACATTAAGCATCCATTTTTGAATCTTGTTTTCAGAGGCAGCAACCACCCACAATGGCTGCAAGAATCAATGGAGACAGGAAAGCTTCACAACTGTGTGCCTCCAGTCAAAGCACTCGATTTTTCTGCTTGTAAAAATTTGTATCACAAGATTATTTAATGAATTGATGGAAATGTTAGGATTTAAGAACAGCAGAAGGTCCACCTACCCTGGGATCCTGTCCCTAATAACAGCAGGGGTGGATGCTTAAGGACAAAGTACCTGAGAGAGCAAGCAGTAACAGGAAAAAATCCAGTTGTATATTTAAAATCCACAGTCCCTGGGAAAAGGGGGGGGCTTAATCGCATCGGTTTACTGTTACAATTAAGATGTACATTACAATTAAGATGTATTTTGAAGTTGCTTAGAAGAAGGGACGCCCTGAATGGACCCCACACGCTCTTCGGACAATGCTGCTTTTTATGTCTGAGCTGGCTGTCAGCTGCTGGAGGTAGAAAATGGGGTCGATTTTACAGGTTTCACTCTAGAAGCTTCTTTGGGGAAGCCGGCTATTTCCTGGTTAAGGTGCCGCGTCTCTCGAATCGCTCTGCTCGGGTCTCTGTCGTAGAGAAGCCTCTTTTGTCTGCCTGGCCATGCCTGCCACAGTCTATTGGAAGGTATTTGTCAACAATTATATGTCTATTAAGGACAAGTCAATCAGGCCATTTGCAAATAGCCAGACCTCTGGGGTCTGCCTATTGATAGGGACCTGTCAATAGCCAATCCAGTCTTTTTTCAACCAAACAAGAAATTAAGCACTCACCAAAATCATTGCTAGTCTAAGTCCCTACGGCCCATTTTTATTCTCAGAGCATTGGTGTGTCTCTCTTTTTTTTTTTTTTTTATGGGCTAATATTTATTTTGAATAAACAAAAGAGACTAGAAGGCGCTTGCTAAAGCATTGTTTTAACTGTAAGGAGAATGTCTCCTCAATGTAATTAAGAATATTACCAAATGGTTGTACTTGTAGGTGGCTGCAGTTAATCCTGATGGCAGTGAAACTATAAAGGAATTAATAACAGAAACTTTAAATTAGCCCAACTGTAATTAATATCTGCAGTACATAAATATCCACTCTGTCACCAACACACATTTCAGACATATTTACCTATATTGCACTCAGGAAGGTAGTAATATTATGCAATATTTTCATGCATATTCAATTTGTAAACTCAACAGTTGATTTTGTAATTTATATTGCAAATTACTTTGCTATTTCACACACGCAAGCAGGAGAGAGAGTGGGAGAGACAAGACAGTGTGCTGGAAGCATGCTTTAAACAAAAGCCTCTAGCAAAAGCCATGACATGAAAAAGATGCTCCGTAGGGCCATCTCCTTTGAACTGGCAGAACTCTGGTATCACAGAATACATTGGTGTTACACAACAAACGGCAGCATTAAATAACTTTGCACAGAGACCTGAACTGACCACAAATATTGAAAGCAGATGTAGTATTTAAAGCAGAAAGGGTACATGATCTGTCCTTTTTAGGTACGTCACAGCTGGCTTTGTTAGTAATTACCGAAACAAACATTCTGTCCATCAGGGTTTTGTTTCTCTTCATTTCTACACTTCAGTCAGGACACATACTGAGCACCGAGCACTCTTTCCCTAAAATTCAATCACCAATTTAATAATCTATAAATATTGTATTTCATCATTTACCCAATAACATCCTTAAAACACCTATTCTTTCAACTAAGATGTTGCATTTCTACCCTGAAAAATTAGCAGAATGCAAAGATCTGTACTTTGTAAAGTACTCCACTGCCACTGGAGGATTGCTAGGTATAGTGATGGCTTTAATTTGGTTACAAACTTTCTAATCTTTTGAATTAAACCTTAACCAAGGGAGAGCTTTTAACTTGATTTTTATTGCTGGCTTTATTATCTTGGTCTTATTTTATTTCCTTGTTCCATTAAAAAAAAATGAGAATTAGCTTTTCAGTTTCCCATTTTAGAACCACAAAATACTTCTTAAAAAGTCTTTCTGATTATGATTCCTTTTTTTAATTCTCCACCCTCCCCCCCAGACATGGACCCTTTAGAAAAGAGCTTTGGTTGTTATTTAATCTGATTTTAGCAGGTGCAGCACGTGGACGAAAGCTTTTCAGCAGACGCTTTGGGAAAATGACCATTAAAGGCAGGTGATTTATTTCACTGTAAATACAAGCTATTTTTGCTAAAGAGCCCTAAAAAAACCCCAAACATGTCTCTACATAGGTTGAGCATGCATGCTTCCAGCTCCTCTGAGCGTGCTGTGCCATGTCAGTTTTCACATGTAAAATCAGCTCTCAAGAGGTTATTTATGTAATAATCTAACTTCACAGAAGATGAATCTCTAATGTTAAAAAGCCTCATTTAAAACAACCTTTCATATATATATATGGGCACAGAAGAACTATGACACCTCCCTAATAAGTACCAAATAAAGGGTATTTTTCTAAAAGCCTCTAATTTGACTTCATTTTTACCTTCCTGAACTCAAAGGGACAATGACTTCATAGATAACTGGAGCAGTTCCTAAATTCATAAATTTTAAAAACACAAGAGACCATATAATCTGACATCCTCCATAACAGAGACCACAAATCCTACCACCCATTTCTGCCCAGCTCCTCCTGAAAGCAAAGCATGTATGTTTAGAAATTGTATTTTTAAAACATACGCTCATCCCATCACCATTGATGTTTATCTGGCTGATGAACTTCTTTAAAACAATCAGGGAAGGTTTGGGGGGGCTTTCCCTTTTTGGTTTTTATTCAAGAGAGAAAGGGCAAATTTTATATTCAGAGGGCTTAAAACGCTGCTAAAGGTCTGTCTTTAAATTCCCTAAAGTTTGGGGAATTTAGTGAAGAAGGATGGTGGCTCTTCTGCGCTGCATTCATATTTACACAGTAGAACAGCCTGCAAAGAGCGTGACTCTCTAAACAGTGTGAAATGGGCTGTAATACCTTACTGTAAAGGGGTGAGCTAAGGACAGAGTATTTGCCTTTGAATTTCAGGGTTCTGGGGTTTTTTTGATGTATGTTGGTCAGTTTTAGCTGAGTTACAATGAAATACCTTTCCCACTGTATCTTGTAAAAATGCAAATTTTTTCTTCCCCCCTCCCTCCCCCCCATTAACAAGTTATTTTCTTAATCAATATTCATGAAGAAAAAAATAAGGCAAGAGAAAGCTCTGTAACTTAGTAGGCTAGGACCTAATTCCGGACTGTGCTGAGGGGGCTCGTTGCTGACTCTTTAGTCCCTATGCTGCTCTGATACAGCTGAACAGTTGCAAAATTACCTGAGAAAAGAGTTTAAACATTGGATGAGGAATAACACGTTAAAACAGACTTAAGCACTATTATTTGTATTTTCCATGTTTTTTACATGAAAAAGAATGTAATTTTAATAGGCAGGAAGAGGTTATTTGGGGAAGTTTTTGTAAAAGGAAATGGCATAGAAAAATAAATTGCCTTATATGCAAAATATACATAGTGCAGGCACTCCAGATTTTAGGTTTGCTAGTTTAACAGTGGCTTCTCTGAGAAGCTGGTATTTGTATTAGGGGGTTTCGATTTGAAATACCTGCGTAAAACAGAATGGGGGGCAAATCAACAAACAAAGAACAACCCTGCTCTAAAGCACAGAATTTCATCTCTTCCTCAGGGATGGCGAGGCAGTTAAAAGGGAAGGGGTTGTGCGTGTACCTCGAGCGATTCCCTCTTCATCGAATGGAGAAACAGACTCCGTCCAGAGAGGTTGCAAAAGGCTAACAAGTTCTTGCTGTGATTTTAAACTCTGTACGGGCAACGTCTGTCTCTCTTTTGATGAGTTAGAGAGATTCTTCTTCATGAAAAGAATTGCTAACCCTCTGCCCTAAAGTTGCGGCGTGCTCGGTTCCATGTCTCGCATGACACAGCTTTCTGCTCAGCGAGGACACGCACCGCATAGATTACTAGCCGTGGAGTGTTCTCCTACTCTAAAACAGGGTTCAGTGAACACAGGTTTGCTACGGATGCAAAAAATATTAACATACGTGTGAGAAAGTGGACATAAAGTCAACTGTTTTAAAAAAAAAACAAAGAAGGAACCCCAGTATTTTTCAACAGCTGACATCGCGTTACACCATAGTTATATCTTTCTATATGAGAAAGGGATGGTGCGTTCGTGTGCCCTTGCTGAAAAGCGTGTACAGACAGAACTGGAGAATGCAATATATTTGCATACTGTGCAGTGCCAGTACACAGAGATAACACGCCGTGTACTGGAAGACTGCTCGGAGACCGCTAAGGAATTTTTTTTTTTCTCATTTTACAAATTGTTAGGACTCAGGGGTTTGCTAAAAATATTCTTTTGAAGCTCGTCTAGTCCTCTGTGAGTGTTCCAATTTATCCTCCTTTTAATGGTGTGAAACTGGGTTTTGTTAGGGCCGGGTACATGATCTCTTCTGCCCAGTGCTCAAAGGAGAAAGGAAAAAGCCTCTGATGCAAATACGTAAGAAGGGGAAGAAAGAGACAGCTTCTGATCCAGTTATTTCATGTTCAAAATTCCTCGAAATGAACTTTGATCCAGCCCGCATTCTAAAGAAATATAGCTAACAAATAAACAAATCCACTGAAAAAATAATTTAAAAAAAAAAAATCCTTAAAGCTTTTATTCCCTCCTCAATTTCCACCAGCATCTTGTCATCAGCTACGGCTGATTCAGGAAAAACTTCAGCAGACTTTGGACCAGGCCCCTTGGTTGTACCTTCCTGGCAGGAGGGACAGACTTGGTACATGTGTGGCTTGTACTGCACGAAGCACCTGGTGCTTAACAAGTGATAAGTAATAATAATAACTGTCCACTAAACACATAAATGTTTTAAGTATCTCACATAAGTGGATAACTTGATTTGTAAATAAACTACATTTCAGGGATATTTCATAAACATCCTGTGCTAAGTTGGTGCCTGGGGTAATATAGATTTTCATCCATATTCATCTCTTCGCAGGAATTCCCCGGAGTTGCTGGGGGTTTGCAGCGAGCTCATTCTTTCGTGATGGTGGTTGGGTTTTGGTTTTTTTTTGGTTGTGTTCTTTTTTTTTTAAATCATGATACAAACCCCGTTTAAAAAAAAACCCAAATCCCCCCCCAAAAAAGCCACCAGAAAAAAAAGCCATAAACCAACTTTAATCGCCTCGCTCGCTAAGAAAGTGGACGCTTTTCTGTGCCAGGAGTGGAAATCCCCCTCCCTCGCTGCTGCAGCCGGGTCCGGCCTCCGGCAGCGACGCCGGGCGGCCCCTCCGCGGCGGGGCGCGGCAGGAGCGCGCAGCGTGCAGTGGGGCCGCGGTCACCTCCGCGGTGCGACAGCGCCATCTACTGGGCGCGGCGGGCGCGGCGCGGAGCTGAATGGCGGCGGCACAAAGCGGGGCCGGGGTCGGGGGCCCCCGCCGGTTGCCCGCCTCGGTCCGGGTCCCGTCCCGCGGCCTCGCCGCCGCTCCCCGCGGGGTGCCGCGCTCGGCGGCAGCCCAGGGAGCGCTCCGAGCAGCTCTGGTTGCTAGTAAGGGCCGGGTGCGGGGTCCGGGCTCAGCGTCCGGGCGCCTCACAGCTCGCGTAGGGGTCGTCGTGTCCTGCGAGCCGTTTGTTTTCTCACTGAAGGAGTGCATTTTGTCAGCGCCTGGTTCCTTATCGCTTATTTATATACCTGATCTCAGCCTCTTAACCCGAAGATTAAATGGTTTAAAAATCTCTGTTTGTTCATCCCGCGAAGCGTGAGAATCGGGCTCGGGAAAGGAGAGGAGCCATAGGTCTGCGGTGGGGATGCTGCAGGGCACTGCCTTGAGGAGGCTGACTGACCCTCGGTGCCCGACCCTCGGTGCCCATGGGCAGTCAGCTCCCTGCCCGGTCGAGATGAAGTGTAGGTCGGAACAAAGGGGGTTGTACTGATTTCTTAGTAATGCTGGCTAGGAAGCATTTTTTATGTCAACTGGTATGATCCTGACCTGGTCCATCAGTGTAGCTGGTTTGGTTTGGGTTTTGCAGTGGTCTGGCGTGATGGAGCAGTTATAAATTTAAGTCATTTTACAAGTGGTTTTTCATTTTGGCGATGCCTTGGGTGTTGGGTTTATTTTAAAGCACCCGGTTGCCCAGGGTCGTGAGTTTGACAGTCAGATATCTCTGTGGCAAGAGGCTATGCTGAGTAGGGGGCCTGTTGTCCCCAGCTGTGCACTGCCTGGCAACAGCTGGAAATCCCCAGGCAGTCCCTTAGAAATGGAGGGACCCTTAAATCAATTAATTTAGAACTAGCATCAGCAAAAATCACTGAGACCCCCTAGACCAGTAAGCACGTACCACCTAGCTTGCTTACTTTGTTACACTCTTGCTTTGTAGCTGCAATGAGCCAGACCTAAAGTATCTCTGGAAACTGGTGGCTAAAGCAGCTATTGTGGGCCTTGTTTCTGATTTAATGTGACACTAAGGCTGGGAAACAATATTATTCCAGCGTTCTCCTGTAGCAGTGAAACCACGATTGGCTGTGATTGGTATTTAAAATGCCGCTACTGAAAGTGTGGTCTCTTCCTCAAAGCTGTACTCTTGCAAGGAACGATGTTAAGGTATTTTCTCTGGAGTATAATCGATCTGTATCTCTGTTTTCAGATGTAACAAAAACCACACAGAGTTGAGAGTTGTTGGGACTTTGAATGTTGTGATTTGCACTTGTGGAGTTCACATCGGAGGGAAAATGTTCCAGCTATTTAGTTACCATTCAGTTACCCTGCCTTACTGTATTTTACGATTCCTGTGCTTCTGCTGTCTGTCATTAACATACAGAGGGCTATTTTAAATGTTTTCAGTTTTTGAAGGGAATGCTTGGTACTAAATGTTTGTAAAATAAGAGCAAAGCATCTCTGAGAATAGAAAATACGACCCAAAGAACACATTTTGCTTTTTGAGTGGAAAAGGTCATTTTAATATATTAGTTACCTTTTGGGATGGGTAGGACAACAGCATGGGGTTGGGGGGCGGAACTGCAGTCTTTGCAGGTTATTTTGCATTCTTTAAAATGAAGGGGTGAGGAACAGGGGCTTGCAGACTTTTACCACAGTTCTGTAATTCCCTGACTATTTCAAAAAAATTATTACTAAATCTCTGCTCTGTTTCTAACCCCATTGAAGCCATTCTGTGGCTGGCAGTCCAGCTGCCATCTGCCCTTGGAGACAGGCAGGGATGCTGGGAAGAAAATGCAGCTCTATATAAACTTGCTGGTCTTCCATGCGCAGAGACCTGCAGACCTTGGGCTGTGGTTGTCTCTTCCTCTGGGAGCAGGAATCATCTGGAATGATTCCTGCTGGAGTAACTTGAGCTGACCAGAGGTAAGGCTTTCCTAAGCCCCAGAGTTTCTCCGGAGAGAAGATAAAAGACGTGCACTGTTTGGAAGTGGCTGGTGACTCTCAGAAGGCTTTGGCTGGGCTTCAGATCTGCCTGTCTGTGAACCTGCCTCACCCCACATAGGTTGAATTTTTTTGATTAACACTTTGGGTTTGTTTTCATCCTAAAGGTGATAAATGTTAAGACCTCCTCTTTTAGTGACCCTTCCAGCCTTGGTTGAAGGACTACATTTTGCCCACGACTCTGCACTATTCAATCCTCAGGTGGGATGCACTAAGCCCTGCTGACTTGAGTTTGCAAGAGAAAGCAGAGAGCTGAGTGAGGATTGGATTCCTTCCAGTTCCATCAGAATTTTGCCTGGCTAAGGACGTAGGCATTTGGCTACAAATGAATTCGGTTTAGTTTTCACCCTGAGAATGCTGCAAACTCCCCAGAAAGATAGATTTATTTTTTTTTCCCCTCACTCACACAATCACAAAATAATACAAACTTCTCCCCACAAAGTGTTGATTGTTCTGTAATGAAATCGTAAGTAATTTTGTAGTCGCTTTGGGGAAAAAGCAAAAACTGTTCTTAGCACCTGCTGTATGATATCACAAAGCTACTGCTCATAATGATTCTAATATGTGAAGGCAGTTGCATAATATCATCATATTACAGTTTGTCTAAGAAAAAAAAAAAATCATGGACAAGAGATTGCCAGTAGAAACTCTTCACGAATGCTATTTTTTTCCTCATTGCTGTTCCTCTGTCTCAAAATATCTTTGCATTTTCCTTGTCAGAGTCTGTGGGTTTCATTGGTGGAAATAACAGCCAGCAAATAATGAAGAGGGAAGGGGAAAAAAAAAATCACCATGTTTAAAAAAAATGCATTTTTCTATAGAAGCTAATGTTCTATAAAGAGATGCAAAAGGAAGAGAAAAAGACACTAGATAGCACAGCTGCATTGAATTGCAAGACAGCTGGAATTTTTCAATGTAACCAGATTTTAGATGAGTTTTCTTTTCATTTCTCTATAATAAGATCTTTGTAAACCACAGTCCTAAACAAAATCTTCTTGGTGATGATGAACATAGGGAAGAGTAGTGCTGCTTGTGCTGTGTGTGTGACAGTCAAAATACAAGGCCAGATCCTTAGCAGCTATAAACCTGTGTCAGCAGAGCTATGCAATTTCCATTGGCTGCAAAGCTGCCTTGTAGCAGGCACTGAGGTCTAAGGATTGTGGCATATGAAGGGAGATTGTCTAGTGGTCTGGATGCCCTGAGTGCCCTCGGCTGAATGGATAAGAATGAAAGAAATTTCAGGCAGAGCCTCTGATAAGACATACAGCTGAATCAGAATTTGCCCTGGAAAATCCTGGGCAGCACATACCACAGCAGCTACTCCAGCCTTGGAAGAAATCCAAGATGCCTCTGCCTCACATCCAGACTCTCAGTCTGACCTCTCAGAGTGATAAATAGTGAGTTCACATTTCACCCTGATCCCTCCTGAACCTGCCCCCTTGCAGACGGCTCGGCGTAGGAGGGGTCAGGGCCCTCGTGGGCATGCAAAGGTGTGATAAAAGGAGAGAAGTTCTTGTGCACTCTCTCCCTCGCTCCCTTCCTCATTACATTCACACGGGTCAGTGTAGTCTGACTCTTCAGCAGACAGAAGAGCAAGAGGCATTTCCAAGCTATAGTTCCTGTTCTGCCACCTGCCTGCCATGTGGTCTTTAGCAAGTTACCTAATCTCTATCGGTTTACTGATCTATAAAACACAGTGTAAATGCAACCTTGCAGAAGAAAAGTACAGATCCTCTTCCTGTTAAATATCTCATTGAGAAGCCAGCATATTCAAGTATTCTGCATATGCTAATACACAGAACTTGCCAAAAATAAAACCCCATCAGTAACCATTTGAGGAGGCTTTTTTATGCACCTTGGCAGGATAGAGGGAACTACTCGGTGGATGCAGTTGGAAAAGTAGTCTCTTGACCTTCCCTGCTGCATCCCATCACCTTCCTCTGAGGTGGATATCAGTACTGCATTCATTTTTCTGATGTGGTTACTTTAAGTTCTTACACTGGATCAGAACCAATGCTTTTTCTTGTGGCAGCCAGGAGATGATTTAGTTAATGCTGAGATCAGGTACCAGATCATGAGTTCCAACTTACTCCTATCACTGGTCATCCATCTCTAAACTTGGGGGAGTAAGGCAGAAATATAAGCACACTGACAATTTGCCAGAATGATTTAAGACCTGGCATTTAGAGTGCCTCTTGTAGTTGTTCTTTATACGTGTTTCCTAATTTGCTCCCATCTTGAAGACACTCACTGCTTTAAGACTTAAACAGTCTTCACGAGGGAATGGAACTCAACAGCAGGAACGGGGGGGCCTTATCCAAAAGTTTCACAAGACTAGACAAGGCTGATTACTTTTGAGTCATCAGTAAATATAAATGTGCTTGTAGTAATGCTACTGCTCTGTTGGCTTTGCCTCTCACATGGGAAGTGAAGCCAAAAAGCAATACACATTATTGTGCAGAACATGCAGGTGAATGGAGATGGACAAGGGCACATCACAACTTTATTAACTCCACATAGCCAGCACTTGCATGGATCCAGGGTTGAGTTATCCTGTCTGGATACCCTGGATCACAAAGAAAAGTGATCCACAGATCCACCCTCTCCTCCGAACCCCTCACCATGGGTTGTGGACATCGTACCAGAAAGAGACTCTGCATACATCAAGACTTCCTTGCTGCTGTAAGCACAGATGCCAGCAGCAGTATCCAAGGCTGCCTGTGTTGTGGGAGCCAGTCTCTCCTTCACCAGCCATAAAGCAAGAGCCGTGGCTGCGCTGAAGTATTAGGACAAGAGATGTACAGTTGTCTGTCATGAGCGGAGTGATGGATTAGCTGCCAGCTCCCACATAACCTTCCCATACACACAGAAAAGCAGAAGAACCTGCTGGTAACTCACACTGTCCCATTACCATTTTTGGCTGCTGTCGCTACTTGTGTCCTAAACATCCTTTCTGTACACTCCTGTGACAATCATTCACCATAGTAACAAGAAAGTCTAGAAACACAAAAGCTATGGGAAAAGCTGAACACAACCACCACGGAGCAAGTGTCATTTAAGCAGAGTGCACTGTACTGCAGTGAAGTCACGTATCTTCCCTCAACATAGTGCTAGATTGGCTGAATAACTGAGTCTGTGAATCCTCTCACTGTTATTTAATTGCCTCTGAATAGATTGCAGCTCCCTGAGATTCATTTGCTCTTCACAATGAATCGCTGAAATATTTTCATGGTCACAAATGTTCACAGCAAAACTGCTCAGAGAAGTACGTGATGGTCAGAAATCCCATCAGATTTATTCTATTTTTTTTCATTCTGACAGGATCCACTGATCACACATTACAAATTGTTTTATCTTCTGTGGCATTTCTCTCTCTCACCACAGAAATGACATTAGTCTCTGCTGGTTTTAAGCCTTTTCCATTAAAATTGATATCATTAGCAAAATCCTTGAAGAGTTGCAAAGAAAACCAAATATGGATATGTGGTTAGAGTGCAATAGGACTTGAAGTAGGAAAGTTTACATCTTGAACTAAAATTTCCACATGCTTACATATAATGGATGCTTACATATCTATGTGCTGGTCATGGCACCTTTTAGACTGGAAGTACACGAAGACTGGCTTTTCTCTTTTCCAGTGTTATTCACCATTTCTCCTGCTATATGGTTCTTTTTCTTTCATGATTAGGTGAACAAGACAATTGGATTCAAGTTTCTGAGAATGCATGTGAGATGGCAACTGCTTTAGCATGAATACCCTCCTGCGTTTGCCTAGATTGTGTAGAGCTGCTTTTTGAAGGGTTCTCACTGGTAACTGAAAAAGCAAATAAAAAAGGAATGGGAATGCTTTCATGGAAGCTGTTATGCTGTACCTGCCCAGCACGCAAGATTTGAAAGTTTCTGCTAAATTTTGAGTAAGATTTGAAGCAGCATCATTGCTGCCAAATAAACTTGAAGCAGGGCATCCACCATGCAAAAATATCAACTGAAGTACTAGATTAAGAGCCTGCATTTCAAATAATGTATTTCTTTCCAAATAACATCTATATAGATAAAAAAATCCCCTGTATATTTGGATGTAAGGTAAGGGGGAAGATATAAAGACCAGAGCAGAGCCATGCCTAATGTGGCCCAGCACCCTGTCTCCAAAGTGTGTTGATAATGACCTGGTAAAATTGGTGTACAATGTACATTGGGACCTGTACATTGGTGAAGTGTTTTCTTCCTGAGCCAGCCAGCAGTAACCTTGTCCTAGAAAACGTGAGGACATGCTACTGTTGTAAAGATCCACTCTTCCTTTTTGATGCATTTTTAAGTGAGGGAAATGCTACTCAAATGCCCTTGAAAATCTTCAAGAACCACTCTTTGAACATTTTCTTTCTGGGGTTTGATTTTTCTTTAGTTCATTCTTTCATTCTGTAGCCATCTATATAACTCCCTGTCCAAAAGGTTCAAAATGACAGTAGTAACAAAGATCAAGTTTCTTTGAAAATTTCTCCTTTAATTTAAGCCATTTTTTCCTAAGGAAGCATCACAAACAAGAAAGCTCTATTCTATGCTCATTTGAAAGGGTAATAAAACTAACAGGGAACTTGTATTTATTTTTAAAGCAACCCCCTGAATATCACATTTTGTCAAAGCTAAGTGAAACATTGCCAAGTGTCAAGTTTATGTCTGTACCCAGTCATGATTCTGAGCAGGCTTCAAGGTCTTAGTCTGCCAAAGGCTGACACATACACTTAAGTTTATGCACTCGAATCTTTCATTGACTTTAACACCGACATCTTTGTGGGATCAAGGCTGGTATTTGTGTGGATGCATTAGCTCTCTCTTCTGCATCCCTGATTCTGCTTGTGTCGTAGTGAATTTTTTTTAATTGGCTACTAGTAGGGAAGCAAAGGCAGACACTGTTCATAAAGAATATGGTATCAAATGGGAGAGGGATGTGAGGGAAGAGCAAAAGAGAAAGGACACATTTCATCTTGAGGTGGAGATTGAATCCTTTTGCCTTCTAGTCAGTGACAGGACGGTTCCACAGACGCTTTCTTCTCTGAACAGAGTTGGCTCTCTTCTGACTGCACACCAACAAATTCCTAATAAACATCACTGCTCTTCTTCACCTATCTCCTGGCTTCTGATAGCCACATGGTGTGTCCCATAAAATACACAGAAACAAGTGAACAAACAAAAATCCAAAAGCAAAGGCTATTTGCATGCAATAGGTTTATCCCAGGATGTGTTGGTGACAGCTCCAGAGTAGAAGTTTATGGTCAGTTTGAGGTGCTATCAGCATGCTGGGGCTAGAAAGGGACCAAATGAGCCACGGTGTGAGGGTGATGATGTCAGGCTAGGTACAGCACTCAGTATGACTGGGATAAAGAAACAATGCAGAAACCAGCAGTGGCTAACAGATGAGGTATTAGGCCTAGCGGGGAGAAGACAAGAGCTTAAATCAAAAAGACATCCTGATGAGACTGGATGTAAGCTGAGCACACAAGCCACTGACGAGGGATATGAGAGGTGGTTAGATGAAACGCTGTAGGAATTCATCCATAGTGAGCAGTGCAGGAGTTGGAGCAACAGGATGGGAGAGGTGGATGCAAAGGGACTTTTCAGCACTGTCAAGGAAATTGGCCAAGCACTCCCTCCCGGAGGCAGTGTCATCAGGGCAGCATATGGCAAAAGTGGGGGTGGGGGGCGGGGAAAGGAAGGGAAGTAATGGAAAAAAGAGACAAGAATATTTTAAGAATCTGTAAGATAGTCTCAGAGCAAGGCAGTCACATACACTCAAAAAAATCACACGCTCAAAAAAAATCTAGGTATTAGAGGTGGGTTTTTTTTATCTGCTCCTTTTCCAGAAGTTTTGTAACAAAGATCTTCCTCGCTTTCAAGAGAGATGAAGCAAGGAATGAGCTCAGCTCTTAATGCTTAATTCTGATTATAGAATATCCACCCATGCCCTGGAGTGAGGCTCATTCAGTGGGTGTGCAAAGGTCCTGCAGTCACTGGCTGTGTCCAAGGAAAAATCTGTTCTTCCATCCTTCTCATTACATGGAACAGGCAAAACAGTGCCCTGAGATGGTCCCAGGCTGCTCCCATAAACACTGGGAGTTCAGGTCACTGGGGACAAAGGAGTGACATCCACCGAGTCTACTCCTTTCCATTACTAACCCTTCTTGAGTTCATGAACTGCTGTGAGAGTGGAGTCCAAGTGCTTACACACAAGGGATCATCTATGTGTAATTATTTGGAATGTGGAAAAGCACTTGGGATCTTCTTATATGGCCACAGAGTGGGTGAGTTATTGGGAGATGCAATCCTGGTGGTGGGGAACCAGAATCTGAAACAAACAAGGCAAAAGTAAGGATCTTAAATTCAGTGTTAATATAGGAACTCGGGCAGCAGGTACAGACACTTAAAGTGAGAATGGCCAAGAGAAAGTCTTTCAAGAGCAAGTAAAGTGCTTAGTAAGTTAGGTTAGTTTTTAAATACAGGGTTTAGGAGCTATCCTCCTAACTCATTGGGATGCACTTGGAAGCTTTTGCTAAATTACAGAAGGAGTCTGTGGCCAATCTGGGATTCTGAGCCTAATCTTTGGAGCTGGTGTCAGCCATAAGCTCATCTCCCACATACATATTTTTGTAATTTCTTCTGATGGTGTAATGTGAAAAGATTTTTTATATTTAAAATATTTAAAATATTTATCCTATTAGCATGATACAAAATAGTCAATAATTTACATATATTTACATCTAATGTTCATTTATAGGCAGACAAATATAAATTTATCAGTGTGTGTGCATATGGCTGTAACATATGATTAATACACTGTCAGCATAATCTAACGGCTCAGAACCATCAGTTGTGCAAATAGTCCTTTCTAGCCATGTTTCCTACTGCTATTTAACCTTCCTCCTTCCCTTCCTCCCCCCCTTTCACAGTCTGTCTAACCCACACTCGCTTCAGTAGCCTGCCTTAAAATAGCAGGCAAGGTCTGTGCGGCGGCGACTCTTTTTATACATATTTCACAATGCCTAAAAAATTAGGGGATCTGTTCTCTGAGGCTCTTGGATACAAGAGGAATAGAAGTTTAACAAAAATGGCTTGCTCTCCAGAAATCTTCATGTGCAACTAATAAAAAGTGGTCCTCCAGAGTAATGCTCTTGATTCACTGTCCAGCTGTAGCTATTAAATGCCTTAACATACCATTTCCTGGCACACCAAGAGTCCTTTTTGTTCTAGGGCTCTGTCACATCTTCCTCAGATCTACCAGAAAAGCGTGAGCACTTGGTCTCATCACACAGCATCTGTGATGGCCAAAGCATATTGCACCATCGCATGTTGTTCACGGGGTGAACAACATGGGAGCATGGCCACGGAGGAACAGCAGATATCCCAAATAACTTCTGGATCTCTGAGGTGGAAAGGAGCTGAGCTGTCAAAGTCCAGCCCCAACTATCTGCCACGGGAGTTCTGTTTTCAATAACCTTTCCCAAGCATAGGAGATTAGGTTTGTTCGTGCAGCAGAGATGTCGAGCCTATACATGAGTAATGTCTGTATCATTGCACTGCTGACTCACATGTCATGATATAATATATTTTGCATGCTTTATGGCCGAATCCTGAGATTTTTATTTCATGTGAGTGATTCCTCATCCTCAAAATAGTCCTACTGACTTCATAGGACTCTCCGGACTTCCCATGAAAGTGAAGTTTATAGTCTCACTCATGTTTCTCCTTTATGGCCCAAAGCACCAAGCTGACCTTCAAGGAGGTTCTATAGTGTTGTGAGCAAAGCAGTTGTTTTCTCTCTGTTTCCTCTCATGATACTTGCCTGTCTCCCAGCAGCTCTCTGAAGTAGACAAGGCAACACTTATGGTATGCACTAAACGCTTCCAGACTGCCTTGGCCAAGGACAGACACCTGTCTTATTTCACACGTTCTGCTTCCTGAAACCCCTGCTTGGATTTACACCCCTGGAAATTGCTGAATTTATGGAGGCTTAATTTCCCTCCTTCCTCACCCCCCCATCCCCAATTTTTGGAGCCCTGTGCCTGTGTTTTGTCCAGTGCATGAGAACTGGAATACCACTGTAGCATGTTTCTGCCAGCCACTGTTGTGTTAGTGACCACGTAACAAAACCACCACCAGCGAATGCTCAGATCATGCTACAGTTCTTTTCTCTTAATGAGCTACTTGTCTATTGCCATGCTGAGAGCCAGGTACCTATCTAGATCTGACCCCTCTGAGGAATTAAAATATTAAACTGAGAATTTGTAATAAGCTTTCAGAGGGATGCCGGGTTTCCATCTTCCCATTTCATGTCCTATCTCCATCTCTTGGTGCTCTCAGTACAGCTTTATCTTTTCAATCTATAGATAGTTTTGTTCCTGCGACGTGTCAAATGATTACACTTCTTTCCTCCCCAAAAAATTCTGACCTGTCATTAAAAAAAGAGACAACTGAAAGTTTTCAGCAGAAAAGTATTTGATGAAAATAAGGGGTTTTTTTTCTGTGAAACACACTGTTCACAAAACTTTCCTTTATTCCAAAAATCAGTTTTCCATCAAAAATGTTTTCATCAGAGAGTTTTTCTGCCAGCCTTTTATTCAGTATGCAGACCTGCTAACAGTTACTGAGGTGCAACATCTGTTGACTTCAGTCAAAGTTGCACCCCAGTAATTGAAAGCAGAATTCGGTCTGTTCTTTGTAAGGTGTGTTGAAGGGACAAAATCTTGCATTGACAGAAGTGTTAGTCTTAGCAGTGAAGTGATCCTCTAATTTAATCCTCCACTCTATTCACATCTCGGATACAAAATGTTTAATACACTACAGCTTAATGGTAAGGGTGCGTTACCCATCAGTGTGTTTCTCAGCCAAAATTGTTGAGTAAACTCCTCTTAATAGTAGGTTTAAGTTACCATTTACATTACTGGCTAAAAACTAAATTAGAGTTTTTATATATTATGTGGTACTTACATAATAGGCCATATAAGTAGGTTTATTTTCTCAGCTTCCTCAATTTTCACGTTGGATATTGCTTGATTTTACATATTAGTGGTAAATCATGCATGTGGGGGTTTTGTCGGTTGGAGATTTTTTTATATATATACTTCATGTATCCATGTGAAAGTATTTTTCATCCTATGTGTGGTTTCCTGTGATATGATAAAGAATCTCCCCAAACCTGTAGTTCAGTAGGGTCTCTGGTAGAAGTTCATTTAGGTCCTGGACATACTTGACATTTTATCATTCCTGGACTCAAACTTGCCTTTCATCATGTCTCATACCACATATAAAAAACTATAATTTTACACGCTTATGTCGTTTCTTCTCCATTATAGGGGGTTAAATATATATATTTAACTTATGGTGCATTTTTAAAACATGCTTACTCTTAATTTTAATATATTTATATATGCATATACTATTTGATGATACATTTAAATTTAAATTGTGCTTTTTAGTGTGTGCTGATGATTTTATCCTTTTTTGTGGGTCTTTTAGTCCTCAATAGTTTTGTGCTTGTTTCAGTAATTTGCTGATCAGTACAGTTCCATTTCCTACTCCAAATTTTTTTGCTGCTAGGAAATTTCATATTTTAAATGTTCATCTATACTTAAGTTTTACGAATGAGTTTCCTTTGAGTAAAGTTAAACTCAGAAACACAAGTGATCTTACCTGCATTATATTTACAACCAGCACCTGATAACACCGAGTATCTGCAAGTCAAAAAACCCACTGAAATACTTTTTGTGGAATAATTCATTCAAGTTTGGACAGAGTGGAAAAATACATGTCTGTGCCCATTTTTATGACATTAAATACTCCTTTTATTGAAATTTTTGGCATTAATAGAGAAGGTTTGTGAATCTATTGAATGTTTAAATAACTTCTGTGTAAGTAAAACTATTCCAAGTGGCAAAGATCTTATGCCTGTTAGAAAATTTAAATAAAAGCAAAGTTGTGGTCTCACTGCATGCCAAAAATACTTATGTACAATCTTTAGGCATACAAGTAGACCCAAATTAGTAGTGTTATTCAGGAGAATTAAGTTTTATAAGCATCTGAAACATGAAGCCTTTGTGCTTAGTTTTTACTTAGGTTTTTGCCAACAGCAGTTTTGTACTAGTTCAATGAGAGAGCTCACCATTAATGACTTTTTATAAGAAGCAAACAAAATATTTATTATCTAATTCATTATAAATTTTAATCACCAGATGCAATAGCATAGATTTTCACAGGCTTTTTATAAAAGTCTTGACCTGTTTTAAATCAGTGATGAAAAATATTCATGTCATTCCACTGATCTTTGTTTTAAATTCTTCCTTTTAGGTAACAAGTTATTTCTATGAGGAGTTAATTTCCAAAATATCTGTAATACAATTCTGTTGGACCCCAATGTGTTACCCCAGAAATTATTTGGTCTTCTAAAATTTTGCATCAGCAGGCAAACACACAAGCCTAATATGCAAAATTCATGTTGTGGTGTTAAATACCAATAGAAAGTGATGTAGGTGGTACGACAGCGTGGAACAATTCACTGAACCATTTAAAGCTGATTAAATTGTCTTGATCAATCATTCTAAATAACAGAGTAGGAACAAAACTGACTATTGCAAGGAATGAGGATGGGGCATGATTTTTCAGCAAGAATAGCTCTCCTGGCTTAACATGAAAATATAATGTGTTAACAGAGTCTTAAAGTCAATATACCATGAATTAGCAGTCAGCAGAGAACAGCCAGATGACAAGGGGAATATGATTCATTTCTTAGAATGACTAAGATCTCAAGCAGCTTGTTGAGCAGAATATTTGGATACTGTGAATAGAGTTAAAAGAAATTCCTTTAATTTGATCTGGAAGTGTGTTTATGACAGACGTAAAGCACTTGAATTCTACTGAGGATTTCCTCTTGTGCTGCAGTCTTCCTGACTGTGCTCTTTACAGCTGTTCTGTTAGTGGTAACCACTGAGCCAGACAAGCTAGTCCTCTTACACCTTAATGCATGAAAATGAAGTTTCCAGCTCTAGCAGAGTAATTAGATAGCTCAACACTGACAAAATAATGATAATGAAGTGGAAAGGAAAGGATTCCTAAATAATCAGATCCTTTTTTTCTTTTTAAAAGAAAATGTGTTTTGATGTTTTTCAAAAGACACTCAGCTGTCTTAGTCTACCTCTTTCCTTTCTTTCATTTCAGCTTAAAAATTACAGTTTGTTCATCAGAAGAACAACATCCATAGGTGTTCTGGATGCAAACGAATGTGGATTGCCTTAATATGGGAAGTGACAGCCCCTGGCATTTGTCTGAATATTAATGCTGAATCGGATGGAGAAATCATTATGGCTGATGGTTTTAGTTATTAAGTTTAAAATGTCAGAAGCCTGAGTATAAGTTTTCATGACAGCAACAAATGTTTTTGTAATTTTTTTAATGCTTGAGTTTCAATTTAAATTCAAATTTCCTTTTTTTTTTTTTTTATTTTCCTTTTTTTTCCCCCTCCCCTCTTACTTTTTGGCTTTCAGTCTCTCCAGGAACTTTTTATTTTAGAATCATTGGGAGAAATCTGAAACCCACTTTGGACTGAGGGCAACACGTCGTTGGTCTGTAACTGCAGCTTTTCTTTTTGTGAACCAGCCTATCTGTCTCTCTGTCTCATTTGGTGGCATAGGACAGGCTTTTCAGAGCAGCTCAGTGCCAGTTCTGTGAGTACTCCCAGCCCAGGCCAGATTTCAGAGCTGCAGTTCCCACTGTTGTGTTTATAGGCAGACGTTACAACAAAGCCCTCAAGCTGTCGAGTTTTTTTGAAAACCTGGCCACATATTTCTGTGTCAGCTTCAGAGTTAAGAACTGGGCACTAGCACTGTGGGGTTGAGCTCTTATGCTGTTTGTAACCTCAGAGGATGTCTGCACGTTCTGGTTGTGCATGCATCAGGACCACAACCTGTCTCGAGACGTCTTGAAGCCTTGACAGCCCTGTCTTGTGTAGAATGGGTGCTAAAAGACTTCAGTGCATGACTGTCCCCAGTCAATGAAAGCTGTGCTTTTATGTCCTGGGAAATTATGGCCACACACCCAGGCCAAATGTAGGTTAAACTCTAGACCTTAAGTGTTTCCCTCTTAATTTTCTAAGGCATGTACTTTCCTTCTTTAGCAAAGTGTCATCTGTTAGAGACCTCCTGGGTCAGCAAGTGCAGTGGTGGCCCTTGCTGTAGCCTACCTCACTCAGCCCTGCAATGAAAAAGAAGGTCTGAAGGTCAGATTTAAAGAGAGATGAACTTGAGCTCAGAGGGAAGCACTACTGATGGAGCAGAGGAGAACGAATGGCTCCTTGTGCAGAGTCTTGAGAGATGACTGCTAGGCAGTAGGGGAAGCAATCTGCTGAGAACAGGGTGGGAAGTTCTGGATGTCTGTGGGAGATAACTCAGTAGCCTTGGTGGGAAGTCTGATAAGTGCAGCCACAACAGCAGAAACCCCTCAAGCACACGTGCTGTGCTTTTTGACCATTACTCTGTCATTCCTCAGCCTTCCTGCACAGAGCCTCCTGCCTTATGAACTGGACCTGAGCTGCTGTGCTTGGTGAGAGATCCAGTGGGGAGGTGCCGATTTTGGCTGCAAAGCTGCATCAACACTTCTTTGACCCCACTGGTTTTGCTGTGCATGGTATCAGGTCCCCAAACTGTAAATCCTCTCAGGCAGGGCCCATGAGTGGCTGCACACTTGCAGAATGTTAGCTACACTCGAGGGATAACATAGTCAGGAGGACCTAAGTGACTTAGAAGCTCAAGTCCCCAGCAATTTTGACTTCTGTGCAGTCTCTAAATTGCTTTGACTTTCAGGAAGACTAGGGCTATTCAGATGTTTATTCACTTCTGAAAACATTCCCGCTGGTGTTTAACAAATAACAGCAATTTCCCTCTTCAAGGGACTGGAGTGAGTAACAGCACACTTCTCTTGAGTACTGCAGGGGAGAACTGAAGGCTTGTCCCCTGCTCAGATCATTTATTTCAGTAGAAAACATGCAGGGATTTTTTCAGGACTTCTGAAGTTCCTTGTTCAGGTGCCTGTTCCCCATTTTAATTCTGATTTTCTCCTCCCCTTTCTAACACTTCAAACTTTTAATTTGGTTTGGGGGGAAGGGGAATGGCTGTTTCTTTCTCATTTATTGTGTCAGAGACTGGGGGGATGGAGACCAGCTTTCTTGGACTCTTATATTCAAAGTCCCTATAAATAATTAGTTACAGGGAACTAGCTTCCCCCTCCTTTTAAGGCCTAATTTAGGTTCTTTATCAAAATGATTTAAAATGCCTTTCTCAGTAGGAAACCATATTTCAGAGCTTTTATTTATTAGACTTCTCAAAAAGTGTGTTTTTAATGCACATCCTGACTTTCTGCCAAAACTGTCCACTGTAACATTGGGACAGGAACAACCCTTTGTATAGGGAGTTATATTTATTAGATTTTTACATATTGATACAGAACAATTCATCTAAATAAATTATACACAGAATTGGCACATAAATCTCCCAGTCTTCACTACTCACTGTACTATATTACTATCCTGACAACCTTCCCTCAAATAGAGAAAAACTTTCTTCTTGGTGTACTTTTTTCTAGTCCCCTTAAAGTGTCAGTAATTTTCCTGGGCTGTGGCTTGTTTGTTGTTGTGAGCTGTGGGAGTTTAGGCTGTGGATTTTATTTTATTGTGTAGGGACAGGGAAACCTTATGGCATTTTGAATTAGAGCAAACAGCCTCAAACTCCACAAAATGTGTGAGGATAGTAGTAAATGTGTGAGAAGTAGTAAAGCAAAGGCAGTTTTCACAGTAGATGGTTGAATATCTGAATATTTTAGCATCATGAGCCCATTATGGCCCTGAGAGGAGATTACATCCTTCTGGTTCAAGTAAGTGGTACAACGTTTCTTGTGCTGGATAGCTAGTTGGAGGAATAGTTTGCTTCACTAGTTTCAGGACTCTCAGAATAAGAGAGTATGTGTGTGTGGATCAGACCCATCCATGCTGGGACACTCCCTATTCCCCTCTCAAATTGTTTCCTGCTCTCTGATCAAAAGCTTCAGATGAGACAGTCTGGGCCTAATAACTTTAAGCACATACAAAGCCATAAACCATGCCATGGGTGGGTACGATTCGGTGTAGCCCTCTGGCAATTGACACCAGCGGAAGCTCTGCCTGGCTGTGTTTTGAATACCTGTCTTTACAAAAGCCTTCTCTACAAACTAAAGTTCAGTCTTTCCCAGTGATGGTTTAAGAGCTGTGGCTTTCCAAAGGGATTCTGTAGTACTGGGGACCATCACTCCAGAAGGCTCTGGTGTTTCTGACGAAAGGGCTCTGACATCCAGGCAGTACTCTTGAAAGTTCAGAGTTTGGAAACTGGGAGCTCTGTAAGAAATCATTACAATAAAAGGTAGAACAGATTCTAGCAAGTGTTCAATCACTCAGCATGGTGCCACTTAGAGGCAGAAGACCTTAAAACAACCAGCAAGATGTCTGCAGAAGAAACCTCTGCCGCCAGCTCTCGGCACTCTGTATTCTGTCATTTGACGCCTTTCATGTGGGGTAAGTTCTGCAGATGGGTTGCAGTAAAGGCTGGGTCAGTGATCAGAGCCTGGGCACTGCTGATGAGGCTCGGTTCAGATGTCAGTGGGAAAGGGCTTGCTTGTGCAGCACACCGAATTAAGTCAGGCCTCAGGAAATACCGGGGGCTAATAGCTTGCATTGAACCCTGCTGCATTACCAACTGCTCTTCATGTGCTTTTGGCTCTCAGGTATAGGTGCGGGTGGCTACTACAGATGGTTCAGCTCTTCCAGTCCCCTTTAGGGGGATCAGGTTTTAGCAGCCAGGATCTGTGGGCATGGTTTCCGCCAGCAGAGCTCAGGGAGACACTGGTCACAGCCATGGGTGTCCTGGAGTCCCACCTCCTGCAGGAGAGCAACCCTGGAAGGTGACTGGGCAGGGATGAAATGACCAAAGGGATGTCTCTTTCCAGTGTCCCTGCCATCTGTGATGCTCAAAATGCCTTCAAATGAACAATTTCCTTCCTCTGGTAGAACTATGTGCATCAGCAATGTCAACAGCCCTACGTTTAGGGGATCGGTTCAGAGGTCTTACAGGATGACGTCTCCCACCTCAACACTTTCTCAGATACGTGAAATGGGATTGATCCTTTCTGTTAGCTATATGAGGGCCACAGCCCTCCTCTTATTAAGCAGAAGAAAATAGAATATACTCAGTTAAATGCTAAGATAATTTTCCAGATTGAAAAAACAGCATCTTATATGATGATGCTTAATTTAGAAATAGGGAAACCGAGTCACAACAGCACAGTGACCTGTAGGAGGCTGTCAGTGACATTCACCTCTGTCACCATCTCCTAGATCTGTCATTGGGAGCACATTTGGGGAAGAAAACAAGGGGATTCTTTATTTGAAAAAAACCGCTTCTTACAATGCCCTGCTAGAAGAAACTGTTTGAATGGGAGAAGGGGACACTCCAGCCCTGCTCACTGTTGGAGTGTCTCCTTGTCGTATCACCCATTCATGGTGACTCTGCCAGGCCTTCCTCTGGCCAAGTCCATTTGTAAAAGGGTTACAGGATTAATTTGAAGGTTCAGCACTTTAACAGGGAGACTTTAACTCTATTTATTACACTTTGTGTTACATAGTTTTATTCATAAAGGGAATAAACTTATGCAGCCACATGTACCACTGGTAATGTTAATGAACGATGACTGATGTTTTCCCTATTAAACATTCAAATACATTGTTTACATTCTACCTTAAGAAAATATTTCATAAAATGGCAGAATTCTTTTTAAATACATGTAAAATTGTCTCAGGAGAACAGATTTGTTTGGATGGCAAAGAAAAATTCTGGTTTTGTTTGGATTTTTTTTTTTTACTTGAAATATATGTGAATGTCATAAAATATTTCCATCTACTTTCAAGAATAATTGAAGCATATGTACCCAAAGTGTAATAATTTTCATAATGGCTTCAGACTAAATTATCCATTATATGGGACTAACACATAAAAGCCTTCCTCTACATCAAGTGATAGATCAAAGGGAGGAACGATGGCTTGTCCACATGCATAAACCACACCTCTCAAATTCTGAGAACAAGGATATGCAGTCTGCATTTTAACTACATCTCCATGACATGAAACGGTATTCCTGTGTCTCCTACTGCGGGAGAGTCGGGTAGTCCCGGCTACAAAGATTTCCTTTTACATTTCTCCCCTCTCTATTTTTGTTCCATCTTATGGATGACATTTCAGTGACAAGTCCTGGGCGAGTCTGATTTGAAAACTAAACTTCACTCCGTTCCTTCCAGGGCGGTGGGGGAACCTGCTGGGGGAGAAGTATGATCCCCAGTCACTTTGTGGTAAATCTGTGACCCCAAACCCCAGCCCTGCAGCCTGGGGTGGGGGGTGGGATGCTGCTGGAGAAGTGCCCCTGCATAGAACCCTAGCAGCTTCAGCGGGTGCACCACGAGGACCGTGGTCTGTCTGTCCAGGGGGTGCCTGTCCTTCTGTTGGTGGTGAGCCAGACCGTCTCCTCTCTGGTTTGTTGAGCTCAGGTGAACTTAAGAATTTCTGTGCTTCATTTTCCTGCCTGCAAAATTGATCTGGTAATACTTCCACCCTCACAGGGATTCTTTAATTACTTTGTCTTCCTAAAACACATTCCTTCAGGTGGGTGCGGTGAGGGAGATGCATGCTGAGCGTTTCTGCTGGAAACACTAATGGGACACTCTAAGATTGGGATCCAACAGCCTCAGGTTTTGGGGTGTTTTGTTGTGAGCTTTTCCTGCCACCTCTCTATCAGTAACAAATGCAAACTTACTGGTTTAGTGGCGTAATTAAAGATGTTTGTGTTTGAAATTTGACTGCAGTAGGAGATGTATAGTCTCATTTAAGTGCGTGTCTCGATCAAGTCTCCCAGCCAGTGGACTGAATGTTAGCCCAATTATTCCCATTAGCATCTGGTTTCTGAGCATTGACGTACTACTGTGATCACAGAATAAAGTTCCTTAAAATAGCCTACCCTCGATGAAGTGTAAATGTACCTTTTATTATTGTCATGGCTGCTAAAAATGTGAAGTGCACTGGGGAAGTGCTGAGATGAGGCACCAGAAGAAGAGGCTGTGATCATGGAAAGGCTGAAACTTCTCCTCTGATCATTTCTGACAGCTCAGAGTGGTTCTTCCACAATTGGAACCACTTGTGCTGCTTATTAATATAATGAAACTTATCCTCCAGCAAAAACAGAACCAAAGGTTGACACAAGAGTGGAGGGAGAGGCTGAAACCTGATCTGGTTAGGGATCTCTTAAAGATGATGGAAGACTAATAAAATCCAGTCTGCTTCTTACCTCCATTACAACTCCCACTCCCCGTCTGTCTTCACAAGCTAAAGTGGAATAATGGCTCCTTCCAGAGCCGAGCTGAACTCACCATTCTGCTCCAGTACCGGTACAGCCTAACAGCATCTTTGGCACCAGGGCCTGTTATGTACCTTTTCTCATCTGAGAAATTCTTTATTTTGATTCCAGTGGGAGCTCGATGAGGCCTCTAAAATGCCTCTTACTTCTTAGGGTGTAGACTTCTGGCTATTTGTTTTTTAAATTATTTTTGGGTGTTAAAAAAATGTTCCCACAGTACTTCAGAAAAGCTCAGTGTTTGGTACATCTCCATCATGGAGACAAACAGCAGCTAAGAACAGAAATAACCCCTTTTATTTTCCACTAGAACTGGATTAGAGAAATAGACTAAACTCTGCACTTAGTAGGATTCCTCAACACCAGGAGGGTGATCATGAGGAAAAAGTACCCTAATCATTAAAAAAAGAACCCAAAAAATCCCCAACCATGAGGTCTTCAGACTTTTCAAGAAGCAAGTAGGCAAAGTAGCTAAACAGAACTATAGGGGTAACCAGGGCAAAATGTCAGCGTTGATTTAACTCATTACATTTAAGTGGAAAATAAGGGATGAAAGTTTAGTTTAAGAAAAATTAAGGAAATACCCAAGAATGAGTTTACAAAGTGCAATATTTTCTCTCAAAGCCGTAGGGTTAGCAGGTTGGTATCCAGCATCTGTGACTGATTAGGGGCATTTGAGATGGCAGGTGGCTTTAGGAAATGGAAACCTTACAGGGCTTTACAAATACTTTCTGTAGTTAGGCACAGTTATTTGATTTATTCTCGCTGATTCTCATTCTATAGCCTGGTTTAAAATCTATCAACTTGTCTTAATCCATGTTAATATTTTCTTATAGACAGAGTGTTGTGAAAATTCTCCAATCAAATTCTTTTGAGTTGCCCTGGAGAATAATAGAGTTACTGGGTTTACACAACCGAGGGCCGTGTTAAGGTGAAGAACATAAATCATGGCATTTAAAAATGCCAGCCAAATCTTTTAGACAGTAATGAGATCAAGAACCAGATCTGATCATATTTGCTCCTGACAATTTTAAAGAGACCTATAATTCTGCGTGCTTCCACAATGTGTGGTCACGTTGAAATCATATGTCTGTATTACGAAGCTGACCCCCAAAATAACGTACTAGGCAAGCTTTGGGGATGCAGCTGGGTTGGTAGGCACTGATGTGCAGAGCTGTGTTACACACTTGGAGATGGAGTGGGAAAGCCAAACTTACCCTGCAGCTGTTCTTGGCTCTGGTCAGCAGGCCAGGAGCTCCGAGGAGTCTGTGTAAGATGCAGGACCGCAGAAATACTTATGGTTCTTCTCTTCTGGCTTGGATGTGAACCAAAAACTTCTCTCTGGGAAGAAATATTTGGAAGAGAGACTCGAGATAGGAAGGTAAACCCCACAGGACATGGCTGGAGCTGCTTCACAAATCAAACCCGTACACAGCAACCGACCCTGTAAGAAATGGTAACAATAGGTAAAACAGAATGTGCAGCTGCGAGTCGTACGACTGTAAGATCATTCTGGGCAGGAGGAGTTACAAACCTCCACTAGCCTTCCCAAATAGCGTTCCTGGGGAATAACTCAAGGAGCAAACACTGCAGAAGACCCATCACAGTTTTATTACCGCTGGAGAAGAAAAATTAGCTTTTGGCCAAACCTTTCCATTATCTGACACTGTAAAACCAGTCCTGCAGTGAGGACATCCTGAGATGTTCAAACCTTGGCACTTGCCCAGGTCCATTTCCAGCTATGGATTGCGTGTGTCTGTCTGTCTGTGTGTGTGTTCTTCTGCAGATTTATTTTAAGTCGCCCTTCCTGAAGCTGTTCGGTGTTCTGATTTATAGGATTTTACTAAGCTTCACATAGCCTTTTCTTTTCTTTACTAAGTATGTTTTACTACTCTGTATTTTTTTCCCAAAGAAATAGATTTTATTGGACAGGGGTTCACACATAGCTGCATAATGTTTGTCTTATGGATTTTGTATTAAACCACTTTAACACTTTTGTAGACCCGAGGAACTCAGCAAATACTGTGAGTGAAATGCCGTGAGCTTCATCTTGCATGCTTTGAACTGAGCATGGTGAACTTTGCCTAGTTACCGAGCTGACATGTGAACAATCCATTTGCAATTCAGAGAGAGAGAGAGAGCACGAGCGCCTGATCCTGCTCATACCAAAGCCAAAGGAAATCCTGCTGCTGACTGCAGCAAGACCAGCAGCAAAATCATAATGAGTATTTAAGATGATATTTCACAAGTACAGTAATGTGACAATCATGATGAAGTGGTGTGGGGGTTTTTTTTCAAGAGGCAGTGGCTGAATTAATAGGGTCTTTCCAACTAGCTTTCCTTGAAACAGGTTGCAAGAGGTAAAATAAATAAATAAAAAGTCTCTAGGATACTCTCCCATTGTCAGGATTTTTATTCATTTAATAAATTGCTGTTATATTTTGAAGTTTCCCCCCCCCCTTTTTTTTTTTCATTATTGTCATCTTCTCCTTCTTTATTGTAGCATGAGTAATCTAATTTTTCTGCATAGCGTGTTGCAGTTTGATAGACAGGTCTCTGAGGGATGCCTTATGTGTCAGCATCAGTGAAAATGACTTCTGAGGTTGGCTCACACCCCCGCGCGAGCGCGGAATCCAAATCACCCCAGAGTTACGCATCCGCTTGCCCCACGCCTCGCTGCTGAATAATGTATTCATTTGCCTCTGGCAAAAAAAAGCCCCGTGAGATCCTCCATTGCATACTGATGTCATGGGGAAGAAGCCATAATTGGGACTGGTCACATGTTAAAGGAACTGGAAGCTGCTTTTTGCCGTCTGTGTAGATAAAGTTCATCTCTCTTAATCTGTAGCTATAGACAGCATGTACTCTGAGTACACACCAGGTGTGGAGACCTAACAATTCACACACGTATTTCACCAAAAAATAAAGGGAAATGCAATAGGCTGGAGGTTCCCAGGTCTGTCTTTTTTCCAGGATCCGATCGTAGCAGCAAGAGATTTTTATTTGGCTCCATCGCTATGATCGTTTATCATTAATAATTATTAGCTTGTGCGACTGCATTCCCCACTTTAATCAAGGACAGATATTTCAAATTCCCCATTCTAGCAAGGAAACAGTCACAAATCAACTGCCCTTCCCTTTTCCCAGACAGATGTAGACAGGGAAAGGGACAGTTTGCTTCAGGTGCATATGAAGCTTTACAGCTCAGCTTCCAAGAGGAGCCGTTGGGACTGAGCTTCCCAAGTTTCATGCCTCATTCCTTCCTCCCAGCAATGCACCCTAAATAATCTGGGTCCCGACTATTTGAAACCCTCATGTGAAGCCCACTGAAGGGACAGGAAGATTTCCAGTGACTCATCTGTTTCCAGTTAGGCCCTGAAGAACACTCCTGCCCTTTCCTCCTGCTTGCAATAGCTGGAGAAGTTACTTAGGTCTGCTGGGTCTAGTCAGGGACTCTGCATATTCTGCCACTGGTTTCTCTGGGCTTGGCTCAGTGCTCTTTGACTCAGTTTCCCTGTCTTTAAACAAGACCACTACTAAGGACAGGATGTCTCTGAGGCATGGAAGAGATGCTGAGCACCTGAGGTGAATCCTGCTGCCTGTAATACTGTAATTGCTGGTGATGCCCCCAGAGCCGAATCTGCAGATAGGAAATATGGCTGTAATTTCTGATTTCACTGTTGTCCCGCTTCCAGGTAGAGAAACGAAGCTGGGTTTGGTATAAACCCACCCTGTTCAGTCTTAACCTTCTGTCTGGAGAGCTGCAAAGATGAACAGAATTTTACACCTAACATTTCAGCTCAGCTTGATGCACTTCACAGTAAGTAAATACGCTACCTTATTTGGAGCACTCTATTCCTGACATATGACCCATTGCTCATTTAGCAGATTTAATTTTGGAGGCTCTGTGCATTTTTTACGTGACAATGAAGATATGAGGAGACACTTCCTTATCACAGGAAGCCACCACCGGCAGAAACTCTTAAAAGAGTTTCTTTTTTCACTGCTGCTCTTTTAGAGTAGGGACCCAAAATGATTCTAGTGTGGGGTTAGTCATATGTGACATTAGGCATAGCTTTGATGGCAACTTTGTAACTCTTAATTGGTGCTGTCTTTCCTGGCAACTCTCAAATAGTCGTGTTGGTTGATATCAAATCTTAAATACCTAAGACTCTGTTATGATCTGGCAGAACACAGAGGCTGCTCAAATCCAGTCCAGACTGTGAACGTACAATCTGCTGTTTACTTAAAGTACATAGAAAGCACTTGACCTCTTCTCAGTGGCATCCATGTGGAAACACTTGACAATAGAGGCCTTCCTTGGTTTTCTTAGGAATCATGTTTCGACATTTTTATCTCCTCTAATTAAGGTCATTGGTCATATACTTCCACTTCTCTCCTCAACCCACTCTTCCACCAAAATTGCAGGCACTTACCCAGCTCCAGTTACCCTGCGTGAAACACACTGGGCTCAATTTGTGCATATGTAATTCCAGGGGGATGAAGAGAGTCACAGAGATCTGGGGCTCTGCTGAACCAAATGCTGCATCTGAGCTTTTTGTGTTCATGTGCTCCTACCCCACAATGAGCAGCAGAGTCTAATAGTCAGAAGAAAACAGGAGGCAGGGGGTAGGATTGCTGCAAATGCAATTCCACTACAGAATATTTCCTAACCCACAGTGCATGTTCCCACCCAGTGGGGAAGGTGTGAGAGATTTCTGAAGGAGGACAGCACGGAGTGGATCTCATCTCCCTTTGCAACACTGCAAGTGCTAATTGCAGGCGGGAAGGAAGGGTGTAACTGGTAGACATCTGGGAGAAAGCCTGGGGAATACTGCACAAGGACTCATTTTGTCATTGTCGAAGAAACCCATGGGCGCTTCACATACCAGCATCCCTGGGAAGATTCACTTTGCCACTGCTCCAGCCCTAGCTGCTTCTTGGTGAAAACCCTCATCACGCTCAGTGGGGCACCTCCGAGGAATGCCAATACCCCAGCAAAGGCTGGGGGGGGAGGTGGTGGCAGAGGACACCTCCCAGCCCACCACCAAGGGCACCTCCCACACAATAAACAGCATGTGGGGACTAGTTTTATCATTAGAAAGCCCTGGTAGCTTTTCAGAGCAGTATGCATCCTGCTTAGTAATTGTCTGTTTTCTACTAAGATGATTTCTTTTTGATTTATTATTGTCAAGTAGGCAGCAGCTCTGACTGGTTAACAGTGTAAGGGAGAGGTGTGTGAAATAAAACTCTGTGTTGGTAGAAGCCACCTAACATACGTAAAACCACAATTGGGCTGGGCAGCTGCAGACCTTGGTGTTTGTTTAGGCTTGTGACCAACACTTTGCACTCTTTCCCTTTAGACTGACCTGTTCTCATTTCTCACACGTAGCAGAATATCATTTCCAGAAAGGAGCCAATGCTGTCCTCTATTTATTTAGGGAAAAAAACAACCCAGAATAAAACTAACAGAGTTGTGCCCTACATGAGATTGTCTTGAACCTTCGGTGAAGGTAGGGCTGTGAGCCAGATCCTCAGCTTCTCCATCAGCACACTCTCCTAGCTTAACTCCTTTACTTGTGCTGAGCTCTGCCCTGGGTGCAGGATCAGACCACCTCTTTTCTGGCAAGAATAACAGCCCCTGCCCCATGCTCGCTTTGGAAGTAGCTGGAGAAGTCTGCTCCAAAGCACAGCCTATGCTGTCATGCAGCCGGTGCATCACCATGGGTTCTTCACCCCAGTGGCATGGGGACAGTGTTGGTAGTTTCCTGGCACCCCAGAGACACGGTGGAGTAAACTGACAACCCAGAGAGATGGATTTGTCATGTAAAAGTAGGAAGTTATTGGCTCCCAAAATGTTCTCTTTCGGCAGGCAGGGCAGCCATGGTGAATGGGGCAGCACGGCCCTGCAAAACTCCTTGTGTTGTCACTCACTGGAGGATAGTGCAATAAACCCCAAGGATTTTCAGGCTAAAAGTGCTCAGTCACTCACGCCACAAGGAAGATTATGTTTAATTAAATACTGAACCCCTTTAGATATTTGTGCCAGGCTCTGAATTGCACTCCCTTGCCTGAGAACCAGAAGACATCCCCACAGCTTCAGAGATTTTACAAATCAGGCTAGTTTCGAGTTTTGTTCCCCCAGAACTGAAATGAAGCTGGAAAACAGCAGCTCCTGAAAATCAGGCCAGGAAGAGAAAAAGAATACAATATCCCAGAACTGAACCACAGGGAGATTTTTAGTAGCAGACAAACAATGTTATTACTTAGTGCCTGCGTCGTTGCTATGCAGTAGGGCTGGGTTAACACCTTCTGTTTAGTTCTGTGACTGACCCTTGCACTTCCCTTACGCCTGGTGTCATTTCTGCATCACTTTTCTGACTCCTTTTTGGGGAAATCTCTGTATTTCTGCCAAAACTTAGTCACCAGGGGCTGCTTACACACCCTCAGACCCCCCTTGGATTTAAACTCCATCTTTTTTGCGAGTATGCTGTGAGTTTTCTTCCTTGCCTGGATATGTGTTATCTCGTTCAATTGCATTTAATTTTGCATCAATTTGCACATTCTCGTCCTGGGCTGAATTCGTCAAGATTTTTTCCCATGACACATTTTTGCCTCTGCTGTTCCCATCACACATGTTCCTTCTGCTGTGGCAAGATCTACTTTGTGGATTCATCTTTATTATTTTTTTCCTGAGAAAACTGTTTTTCCAAAGTTCAGGTTCTTGCCTTTCAGATTTTCGGTGCCTCCTTAAATGGGTTGAAGGCAGCTTGGACGCAGTGATGTGCACTTCAGTAGGGATGAACCTCAAAATCCTTTTTCACTTGAGTCACTGAGTTGGCTTGAGCAAAAGGTTGGGGTATGTGCCATGTCCTCTGGTTTGCTGTTGGGTGTTTTGTGCTTTCTTGAAGCCTGTTACTACATTCACAAGGCTGAATTTTACATGCCATCCAAAGACCTGTTGTGTGTATATATATATATATCTGAAGTGTAGGACACAGGGGGAAATGGCCAGCCTCTTCTCAGTGTCTGTGGGGACAGGACAAGGGGTGATGGCCTCAAATTGGAGCACAGGGAGTTCCGCAACAGTATGTGGAAGAACTTACTGATGAGGGTGAGGCAGCCCTTGGACAGGCTGCCCAGGGGGGTGTGGAGTCTCCTTCTCTGGAGATATTCCAGACCAGTCTGGACACCGACCTGTGCAACCTGTCCTAGGGACCCTGCTTTGGCAGGGGGGTTGGACCTGATGATGTCTGGAGGTCCTTTCCAACCCCTATGATTCTGTGATTCTGTGTACAGCACTGGGACCCCTTGCTGAGAAGCACCTTTGGACAAGACACCGACCTCTCTATGCCTCAGTTCCCTACGTACAACAGAAGAGGTAATATTGATGCCAGCCTGACTCCCTTCAGCTGCTGTGGGGATGGGTGCCTGAACAGACACGATGTTCTTGGGTGTTACAGTAATCGGGGTCACAGGAGCTAGATAGAAAAATAAAGCAGAATCTAGTTAAGACTTTCTTAACCACTAAGGATTAGTGTTCATTTTAAAATCTCTGGCTCTTGACAAATTGGGAGTTACTAATGTGTAGTTTAAATAAAAAAAAATTAAAAAGCAAAACCAAAACCAGCCTCCCAGCTGAAACGAGGGTGTTAGCACAGGGTGCCTTATCTCTGCCTCGGTGAAAAATCAAAGGCGCATTTCCAGCTGTGCCCATGAGCATGTTTGGTCATTGAACAAAGCAACTGGCACCTCGTATCCAGCCTACTGAATGATCACAGCCTGGTTCAGGTGCACAAACAAGTGCAGAAATGAGCTCCATGCACAGAACTCATTGTTATTCAATCAAGCCTTTAATTGTAAATGTTTTAAGTGAGGAATTGCCCTGTTTTATGAAAGTGTGCTCAGCGTTACTCCACCACAGACATCTGTCATTCAGCAGGCACCACCCAATAAAAGTGCTTAAAATGTTCTGTTCCCCAATTAAAATATAAACCAGAGCTGTTTAAGAGCCTTTACAAGGTGATTTCTGTTTACCTGACAGATTTCCACACTAGAGGAGCATGAAGTGGGATTTCAGTTTCTGATCAGAAGCAACAGCTCCACAAAACAGTAAGGCTTCAATTGTTTTAATTAATTTATGTATTTGTTTTAACTTCAGGAACAGCAAAAATCCAGGAAGAAGAATTAAATCCTTACGCCAGAGAAAAGCCCAGAATGGGGAAGGGTTGTTGCTGATCATACACACTGTACACCCCAAAAGGAGCCAGAGTGGTTCAGCCCTGGACTTGTACGCTGAAGGGACATGGGAAATAGAACAAACCTCTGGAGCCTCTGTCAGCACCCCCTAACCTCTTCTTCCCAATTTCATCTGGCAAAAGGTGCAAAAAGGTGCTCAGTTCTGCTCTAAATCAGCCTCTTATGAAGAGGAATGAGACTATGGTTAGAAAAAAATCTTTCATTTTCCTCTAATGAAACACTCCAGGAATGTTCTCATGGTTATTCCATCACACACCATATCTCATCTCCTGTCCTGAACAGAGACTATTCTTTTTTCTTCCTGCTACTCAAGCAGGAGTGGACCTTACACTGGAAACAAGCGTTTCCACAAAAGAAACCCTCTACTTCTTGTTCCAGAGCCTCAAAAACTCACCTTCACTGGTGTGAGAGATGTCACTTGTACACAGCGGCAAGGCTGCTCCAAGGACTCCCACTCAAGGCCACAGGAACCAGAGTGCCTGTATGAGAGGTGCCAGGTGCAGCACCGCTGCTGCTGCAGCAGCAGTAATGCTGAAAGGTTCCTTTGCCATCAGTAGATGCACCTATGTGTAGCCTCACCAGGATTTATCTGTATCCCGTCCCTCTCTGGTACATCTCCTTGATGAATCAGGCTTGGGAAGGTGCTGCCAGCTCATGCAGGAGGCCGGCAAGCAGGGAAATGCTGGCCTGATCTGCCCTCAGCCTCAAAGCTGCACAAAAGGCTTGGCTTTGGTTTATGTGTAGTATCTGGAAAAGCAAAGTCTCCTGTGCTCCATTCTTTTGGCAAGCCATCACTTCATGGTATCAGTCAGCCTCGGGACAGAGGAGGATGGCACTGTCAGGATGAGAGGGCTGAACCATTACAAGACAATGCCTTCAACACCAAACCTCAAGCCCAAGTCTTCTGCTCTTGCCAGGTAACAGTTTTTGGACTGATTCTCCCTGTCTTAGATCACCATTAAGCCATTGTGTCACTCTTTATTCCCACTTGTCTTTCCCAGCTGGTCTCCAGCAGCAGGGCCAAGCAAAGGACAGAGCCTGTGGGGCTGCATGGAGGGCAGGAAGATGGGTGGGTTTGCCCCACTCCATAGCCAGGTGCCACCCTGCTCCTCCCTGCAGCTGCTTTCAGGTACCTGCAGCTCTGCAGAGCTGCCGTATCACATAAGGACCCTCATGGCCAGCCCAACTGGGATCCCACGCAGCAGCAGCCCAACCCCAGGAAATGCATTCTTTCCCCAGGAGCTTCAGGTATCCTGTGTTCATCCTGCCATGCCTCGCTGAAGAAACAGAGGTAAAAATAATTGCTGATACTAAGCCTCGAGCTGCTGAGCCCGGGCTGAGCTGCATCATTACAGTCTACCAGGAGAAACATTAATTTCCTTTTAAAATCAAGGAGAGGAAAAGCTAAACCCAAGGACAGGTAAACAGCCAGCACCTTGCACTGCAGGCAGTCAGAGGAGACTTCCTCCCTTGAAGTGCACTGCTCAGGAAATGCTGGGAAGTCTTATGTGAGTCCTTAACTCAGGCTGTTGTGTGGGGTTGTGTTCTTTTTTTCCTCTTCAGCAGCAGCAGGAGTTAAGGATGCAGCATTAGCCCCAGCTGTGATACCCCCACTGTCAGTTCAAGTCAGATTCTTCATGTTATTTATATGTACTCTTTTGTAAGTGTATTGATTACACAAGTGAGTTCTCAAGTGCTCAGGCACTCAGTGAAGCCACACAATGGAGGAAAGTGTCCAGGTTAACACAGAATTACACGTGTGCAGAACATACCAGGGGACAAGAATAAACAGTGACATGTACAATTCAAAGCCACGTTTTAAGAGCTTTCTATTTTGTTGCAAGGCAGCACTTCATGCTATTAAAAATAAACCCTGCATTTTAATTTCCAAGGTGTAGCGACCAAAGTTTGTTGGAGTTATTCTTAGCCACAGCAGAATTGCCCTCTTCAGGCTGCTTTCAAACATACCGGATTATTCCACGATAATCCAAAATCCAGTGCAAGCTCCTCCCTCCCCTCTGTTCCCATTCCCCTTTGCATTATGGATGCTGTGGGTAAGGGCTGCCTGTTTCACAGGGGGCTTGGAATCACAGAAAGCTGGTTGTTGATCTCTGGATGCCTGCAGGCCAGCAATCTGTGCTACAAGTTACCCCTCTTAAAAAAATAAAAAAAATTAAAAAAAAAAAAGACAAGTGGATAAAACTGATAGAAGCATCTGTAACGAGCTAATTGGGCCCTTGTGGGCAACATAGCAGATACAAAATTAAAACAAACAAAACATCTCGTCGTACAACTGTACTTTCAGGACTGCTATCACAAAGGGATCCGTCTGGATTTTTATTTTAGTTTTGTTTTGTTTAAAAGGACCTAATTATGGCCAGAGCTGGAGTATCACAAGTCTGTTTTCATCTATAAAGAAAGGATATTTTGCCTCTGAACCTGAGAAATTGTTAGAAGTTGGTAATTAGTATGACTTGTTAATAGAGTTTGGCTGTGATTAAGCTGTGATTGAGTGTGAGTTTGGTTCCTGTCAATGCGGATGCCTGTAAGGTTGAGAGATGTTTAATGAGACACCTGTTGTCAGCAGCACCCAGTGGGCTTCGTCGCGCCTGACTGGAATTCGTACGGCAGAGCTGGAGCAGCCGCACACCGAAACACAACCGGCGTGCACAGCCAGCACCCAGCTCTGCACCACCCTGGCCCGAGTGTAAAGGAAGGTCTGCAGCTGCAGAGGGCTGCCCCATGGTGGGACCAGGCACCGGCCCTTCATGGAGCTGTGGGGACTACAAGAGGCAAAAGATGTTGACACCTTAAGTTAGTCATGGTGGGATGGTTTGCCTGTGCCACTGCACGAAGGCAAACAGATGATGTGGCCGGGAGGGTTTAACACTTCCCCCCCCCCCCCCCCCCCCCAAAATGAGTAGCCACCAGTGCTGGGGCTCTCTCAAATGTGATATTAAGGGAGAAAGGTTCTGCACTGCCCAGGCCTTGTTCATCCTTTCCCTTGGGCATCAGTCTCAGAGGAAAATGTCCCACTGAGTGAGCTCAGTATCTCCTGGGCTTTGGACAGAGAAAGTTTCATTCACAACCTGTATTTTTGTCTCAAAAACCAGTGTAATTTTCCACGTGACTCTGTGTAACTGCTCCCCACACCAAAATCCAGGTCTGACAATAAATTTGTGCATTTGGGCTGCATACATAAAATATTATTTCCCCAAAAAAATGTCAATTAAACATTTTCTAGTGGCTGCTACTTAAATCACACCTGGGATTTACACGCAAAAAGCCAAAGAAGCTGGAAGCAATCAAGCTGGCCACTGCCAGTCTTTTAATAGCTGAGAAACACCTTAGCTGAGAACAAGAGCAGCAACATTCTGGCTCCTGCGATGTCCCTCAGGAAGAAGCCATGGGCTTTGTGATGAATCCGAGCAACCACTGGATGGCATTGCTCTACACCAATGTACCTGCCAGCACGAGCAGCCCAGCGAGCCGGATGCTGTGCTGAGGAGATAAATTCAGACCCGAGGGGCTCAGGCCACGGTGACCTGACCGATCCCTTAAGTAACAGCCAGGCTTCCCCTTGCTGTCTGGCTGTTAGCTGCGGGCACAGGGTTTGGTCAGAGCAAGCAGACTCATCACTAGGCTGAGCTTGTTTTCCTTTCATTTTACGTGAGATCAAATATGCAGCCAGGTTTTGATGTTTTTTTCCTTCTCCTGAGATGGGGAAAAGACTCGTTTGTAATTTATGACTGTATCAAACTATCGCAGGGCCAGCATACCCCAAGCCTTGATCCCACAGATGTGCCAGCCAGCCAGCTCAGCTCCCAGGGGCCTGGGGCTTACGTGGTGGTGGGGTCAGCTAAGGCTGTTTAGCTGAGCAGGTTATTGTATGTAGTGTGAAAAGTAAAAATAAAGAAAGAAATCCCCCCAAATTTAGTGTCTGGCATGTTCTGCTTTGGTGTGGGCTCCAGAATATCAAGACAAGTTTATTATGCCAAGCCTGGTCCCTCTCTATGTGACGTCGGCCTCTCAGTACCTTTTAATACAACTTGGTCTTCTGCTACATCACTTACTGGTGAAGAATCAGCTGGTGGCCAAATAACCTGATGTTTGTGTTTTCCCCTTGGGGTCTGTGTCTCTTTCATTAACGACGCTCTGTGTTGCCCTAGTTATTTTATAATGACTACCTCTGGCCAAGTCAGTCTGAAAGTGGCATTGGCCCAGTTCAGGTCTGAAAGAAATCCGCCAGCAGCTTTGGAGATGCAGCAGGATATTGGGAATTGCAGCCCCATGGAAGGCATAGCTGAGGGGGGGATACAGTATTTGTGAGGGACAAGTCTGAAGTCGACTGACAGTCATAGCACAGGTACCTTCAGATAAGGATGTAATTTACTATCCAAGTGAGGACTTGCATGCTGGCTGGTAGGCTCTGGCACTGATTGCCTGTCAGTATTGCCTCTGTTTTGACCCAGCTAATACATTTAATAACCAGACTCAATTAGGTAACTCCACTTACACTGGGAGTAAAATTAGATAGTCAGTTCAAGTCTGCAAAAGCCCCTCAGTTCTCAGGTCCCTACTCAAACCCCTGTGTGCACTCAGCTGCCTTTTTAAATACTGGGGAAGTAGGATGAGTGAATCACTTTATAAAATAAATCTTACATTCTTTTATGACCCTGTTTGTCTCCTTTTTCTGGACCTACTCCCTCATCCAAACAACAAGAGACTTTTATCCACCTTGACCTGCTCAGCTCTCCACTGGTAAATGCCTTCTACTGTCAGAAACGCTTAGGCTTGGTGGGAAATTGAGGTTGTATCAGCAGTGGGCTGTGCAGGTCCCACTTCTGGTGGCCACCACTCTGCTCACTGACTCCAAGAGCAGGCCAGGACAATGGATGTTGATTAACTGCTTAATTAGGAACTCATTAGGAACCACTGCTCAAGGTTTCTTGCATCATCCACAGGGAGACCTCTACAATGTGAAGGAAGCCATAGGTGGGCTCAGTGGTTTCACTTCTTCCATTGACTTTGGAGGAAAAGGGGGTTTGTGGCCAACTTCAGCTCCTCAGGGCTGTGACAGAACATAGGTGGGATAAATCTGAGTATCTGCACACATATAACAGTCAAGGAGCATAAAAGCTAAAAAGAAGGTTGCTCCTCCACTGCACAGCAGGTCATCTCTCAAGGAAAAGACCCCCTTGGATACCAGCATTCACAAGGGATGGCAGAAATCCCAACTGGGATGCCCACTGCTGCTCTGGCAGATCTGTGCAGGCAATTAGCTCTGGACACAAATCTGCTCTGGGTCTTTCTAAAGTCAGAGCAATGGTTCAGACCTCCAAAAAGTCAAGGTGACCTTGGAAACTGCAGGGCAGGCCAGGCCAGGCAGGCAAAGGAAATTCAGAAAAATGAAATTCGAGACTAATTCCAACCCCTTACAAAACTCTGAGTTAAAATGAACAGTACCTGCTGAAATGGCTCGTTCTGTTCAGTGGCACAATGTAATGGGGGATCTGTCACTGTCAGCGCTGCTCTTGTCTCCCTGAAAGCCACGGTGCCTTTCACAACCACTAAATAAAAATTCAAGCCAGCTGTCCCACCTGCCGGAGCGGTTTCTATTCTGGGCTCTGGTGTGCCGTAGGTATTGTGCTTATTGATTAGCTCTGGCTTATTGTCCCTTGACATTGTTAGGGAATATTCTCCTGGTTACAATCGCTAGAACTGATAGGGGCAGGGCATTTCAAACCCGGGAGGGGACTGTGCTGGGCTGCAGCCACCTCTCCAGGTCATGGGTACAAAATGAAGTGGAAGCTAAAAAGAAAAAATAACGGGTGTTTTGAGAAGTCACCCGAGTCAGAAAAGACTGGGGGCCTCCCTGACTCTAGCTGTCAATAAGGTGTTAGGTAGGGGAAGATTAACACCCTTTAGCAATGACACAGCTGTTCCATTGAAGGTGATAACATGCAATCGGGAGGGACCAGTCTAGCACGGAATAATGAACACAGCAAGCCAGTATTACTAAAAGGGAAGTTTTTAGCCCCAGCAGCTGAAAAAAGCTCCTTCAAGCTGGTTGTTTCAATGGATATAAATACCTGCCGAAAACCTCACAGCCTCACTTTTGGTCTGCAAAGCAAGCTCAAATATTTACCCCTCTTTTTAAAGTCAGACTGGTTTGTAGGAAGGAGAAAAATACAGTGATAATGGTGAGAATAAAGTCTCTTATCTGCTCTGGCAGTGAGCAGGCAGATAAACACAAACCCCTTACACTAAAGGCACGTGCAGCACCAAACCTGTCTGAAAGCACAGAGTTGTGATAAGAGTGGGTTTGGGAAGACAATAGATTTAATAGTGGAAAGAACCTGGTATTTTGCCCAGTCTTGTCTTCCATGGAAGGGAATCAGAACAATTAATTTCTCCCTCTACTGCTAATGGCTAAAGGTAGAAATCAGTGTTTTGATAAACCTTCAGCTTCTCTGGTGCCTTGATTGAGCCTGTCCAATGCACCGGGAGCCCCTGCTGGGGGCTGTAGTACATCAGGACACTTCACACCGAAACATGAGAACTGGATGACACCAGCCAAAGCTGCAGTTTGAGTCAGTTTACACAGCCAGGAGGCCAGGCTGTCACCATCATTAGCTCTCTGCTTGTCCTGTGCACCAAGAGCATTTCTTCAGCCATTTGGACCCTTCCATGGTGCAATTTTGGCTGATTTGAGCAAGATGAGAGTTTCCAGGTCAGAGTTGGAGGAAACAATGGGATCACCCCTTTAAAATGCAACATAGGCTTAAGCCCATCCTGAACTGGCCTCTGTGGGCAGTGTCTGGGGGGGAGGGAGGATCTCACCAGACACTCCTGCTCTGCCTATGTGCAGGTCTAGTCTTTTGCCACCTCACTCCCCATCTCCTCTATCACACACAACCCATCAGAAAAGAGATTGTTCTTACAATCTGCAGCTCCAAACCTGCAGGTCCTCTTTGTCCCTCAGACCCTAGCCAGGCACTCACCTCGGCTGGGACCTGCCCTGTGGGAGCATCCCTGCTCCCTCCATGTCCCTGGTCACTCTAACCTGCTCCTCGGGCATCCCCCACGAGCCATTTCAAGGAATAGAGTGAGACGGGCCGTGCCACCCGCTCACAGGGAAGAGGCAACAGCTACATCTGTTCGCTCTTCTGGGCACGCAGGAGCTGTGACATTGCTATCAGTACAGCCTGGAACAGAACAGGCAGGAGCTCCGGGGAAGAGGAGAGGGTCTGGATGGAAACAATAACAACCACAGGGACACCACCGGCACCAGCAGGAGCAAAAATGTTGCTTTACCACTTCTGAGTGCAGCGGAGCATATGGACAGTCTGGGACTGTTGTCAGCAGCCCAGAATGGGGTAGCTCTGTTCTGGCAAACTCCATTTTTTGTCTTTATGACCAAAGAATAGTTGCATGTTGGAAGCTCTGTAGTTGCTAGGGGAAGAGCCATTAATATGTTGGCAACTGAAAAGTCAGCCAAAGCAAATGCTGAGATGAAATTACTTTTTCCCACTTCTGTTTCACCCTGAGTGTGTCATCCAGTGTGTTTTCTCTGCTCAGGGTACCTCATGCACACTGTGCTGCACTAAATTCTTTGTCCTTTTCCATTCTATTTTTCACCTTTCCCAACCACAATTCCACAGAATAATATAAATCTGACAGCCCAGAAAGACTTCTTACACGATAATTCTCTGCTTACTGGAAGAATAAGACTGCAGACTGTTTTCCTCCTGTAAAAATAAAAATTATCTAATAGCTTGAAAAGAAAGAGTAAATAAAATAGCAGTGATGGTAAAAGAGAGATTGTGACACTAAATTAAATGGGAATACACCCGCAGGAGGGAGATCCCCCAGAGTAACTAAGAATTTGGTGATGGGGCTCAAGGGTACCTTGTTCCCAACATGAGAGGTTAACATGCTTCTCCCTGCTCAACTCTTGCACAATCTCATTCTGCAGTAGGGGTGGGGTTTCCCCCACCTCCATCATTTCACTCCTCTGGGGCAGGCAGCCACTTCCCAGGAAAGGCTTTCCCCTGCTCTGCTTGCAGCCTGTTTCTCCATACCAACCAGTGCAACCCTCAAATCCTGCCCACACAGCTGCTAAGTCCAGTTCTGGAGAGGTTTGTTCCAAACTGGAACAAAATTATCCTGATTCCAAAACAAATGCACCTGCAAATCTCCTGATTTTTGAGTTCACAAAGCAATGGAGACAATGCAAGGTTAGCCCCTCCGAAACACCCCTCCCTCCCTCCAGCTCAGTCCCCACCACAAATACCAGCACAGCTATACAGAGATGAGATTTAATTTTCAAAAGCTCTCAGCTCTAAAGCAACTGTTCCTGTAATTCCCCGGACGTGCCCCGTTTCCCCTGCTACACAGGAGTATGGCTCCAAACCTTTCCTGAGCGAAGCCAGTTCTGCTTTGCCTGGTTGTTTGCTCTAACCCACAGCACTTACAGCTGTTTTCAAAACTGGGAAACAATACGAAGCCACATGTTGTGTGACCACACAGTACCCTGCAAACACAAGTATTCATTAAAAAAATAGTCCAGGCACCACGACTGCCAGCTTCTGACTCTGCTGTGACACAGGCACTTTTTCTTTTCCACCAGAGGATTTTTTTTTTTTAAACTTCTTTTTTTTTTTCATCATGAGACACCGAACAAAAGTCACAAGCAGTTCCTCTGATCAAAAGAAATCTCTGCCAGAGTCTGCGGCTCGTTCACCCCGTCCCTTCATGCGAGGCCCTGCTCATTTCATTGAACGTTTGCCCTGCTCTACAGCAGGCTCTTGAGAAAGTCAGAGCGAATTCTGCACTGCACAGCAATATTTTGAGAACAAATGTGTTGCTTCTATCAGTGGAAAAGGAATTTAACTATTCCTGGGACATGGAAACCTTGTACACAGTGGTCAGCAATGCTGGTATCTGTTCGCATTCTGCCCATACTGTCAGTCCCTGGCCTTGGGCTGGGGTTAATCAGTGTTGGCTATGGAAACAGTATTTAATAAATAACTAGCCACTTAATTATAAGTAAACTATTAAATCAGTCTGAAAGCATCTGGGAGTCTAGGAGGTGCATTTTGTGAGGACAGGAAGAGCATTTGCTGAATGTACTTCGAATAACCAGTTAAACCATGAACTAGACTGGCTGGAGTTGAGAGATGTACAGAAAAATGCATCTCTGTGTTTGCATGAGACTTGGCTGTTTTTTCCATCAGCTTCCACACTGATTTGGAACAAAAGCACAAGAATTTTGACCTTTTCTGTTACAGAAAGTGAGAGCCTGCCTCTGAGACAGTGGAAACTCTTTGTGAAATCAGGAACTAGAATACAAGATTGTGGCTTCTTTTTAGAAAACTGAAGAGGAGATTGGAACCACAAAGCCCCAGAAGAGCCAGGAAGGCTGGACTGCCGTGCTCACAGTTCACTGACTTCCAGCGGATGGATGTGTGAAGGAAAAAGCCCTGCTGCAGAAGCCCAGTGAAAGTCTTTTGTTGTAAGGTCCCAGCTGACCATCCACAGCTCCTGAACAGAAGCCGTAAGTCTCATAAAACCAAATGTCCACTTGAGTCTTTCCACTACTGGAACAAAAAAGGCAGCTTGGGATCTGATGCTCCCCAGGCTTCCCAAGTTCTGGCTTCTTCCCGGCTTGGCAGAAGCGTTGCGAGGGAAACAGGAGCCAACAAGGCCGGTGGCTCCCAGCACCTCCCCGAGCAGCTGTGATGAAGTCAGCTAATTGGTAGGAAGAAGCAGATTCTCTTGTAACTTGGTCAGCATCTGACCCATCAATTTGCTTTAATGGAAAACTCTTCCTTGAGGGAATTGCATCAGCTCCAGCCACTGGTGTCACGATACCTGCAAGGGTAACTGAGAGCTTTTTACCATGTTCAGGGATAAAACTCCATGTCCTTCATGAAAGAAGAAATAAATCTTCATCCAAATTTCACATATGGTGAAACTGAGGCACCAAGAGGTGATGCTCCCTAACCAGGGCTGTTTAGCTCTCCTGACTCCTGCTCTTTGCACACAGGCTGTTCCCATGTCATCCCCACACACAGGCAGCTGCGGTGGCCGAAGACCATGGGCTCATCTTTCTCACCTCTCGAATATTCTATATCAATGCTCAAATATGGCTCTGAATGCTTTAAACATTGTGTTTATATGGAGGAGCACTCTTCCAGGTGAGGGAACAGTGAGATCCTTCCACTTTCTTTGTCTGGAAAAAACCTGTGGTTGTTTGAAGAAAAGAGCTCTCCTCCTTGATTCAAATGGAATAACTGAAACGCTATTAATAGCTATTAGTTTGGTGATGAAAAGGTCTGATTTAGTGACGATAAAGGATTAAAGAGGAAATAATTTGAACTCCTCAAGACAAGCTTCCTGTCTCACAGCACACCCCCTTCCAAAACCTCCTCCTCAACTCGCCGGCTGCCCGGCTGACTTTAAGCTGCAAACACCGACAAAAAGGGGATGTTGCATCTTTTATAAACAGCCTTTTGTTTGCTGCTCTGACACCTGCGAGAAGCAAAATTGTTATTTTCTTGCTGCTTGTTGCTAGTTTGATGCCCGCTCTGGGGCCCTACATCAGAGACACTGTTCAAAACAGGTTGCAAGGGTCCGTTTCCGTGCTGTCTGCCGATGGTGCTGCCTGAAGGAAAACCATGGAAACGGAGTTTGACAGGCTCGGGGGGACCCGCTGCTGCCAGAGCTGCTGCCTTTGAGCGCCTGATGAAGACATCACAGAGCAAACACAACATTAAAACACTGCTGGCTGCTTTGCATCGCTTAGAATGCAAATCTCTTTGTTCTGCTCGGCCCTGGCGTTTTGTAGCTGAGGAAGCTGTGCCGTCATCTAACATGGATTCAACGACCTTTTTTCCCTCCATGTACACCCCCGCCCTCCCCCCACCCCCAAATAAAAAAATAATGTTTCAGGAGGGAGGTTTGCATGGGGATGTATGTGTGAAGCAGCCCCGGCTTCTTTCGGTTCCTGGGATTTCTATTAACCGCTCGTCTTGCAGGGCAGGGTGGGCTAGAGTGCTTTGTGGCTCTCTGGGCATTATTTGACTTGCATTCATTCACATGGCAAACCCACAGGGGTAAATTTTTATGTCATATTTAAGTGGCAGATTAAAAGGCAAAATAAAAGCCTTTTCTGAGCTGCACGTCCCTTCCAACCCTTCAGGCCTCACAGATAAAAATAGAGGGGGAAAAACCCCAGACCCTCCCACCCCCATAATTCAGGTTTTATAAGTTTTTAGACCAAATTTGAGTTGCATGGTTATTAATTCCCCTTTCCCCGTAAGCAGCCTGTATCTTAGTTGCAGTTTCCAAGTGCCTTGGTCAAGGTCAAAATCTGGAAATGACCCATGCCTTGGCAGTCAGATGAGCCATTTTGGTAGCTCCTGACCAGTGGTGGTAAACGTGGAGCAGCCAGGAAGGCTTCTGACTGCAGAAACTCTGATGAACCTTTGCAAAAGCAAGGGGCTCGTAAGGGACAGCAAACTGACCATCTTCTTAGAAGTGGTAATTTATCATTTCATTCTCCCTGTGCTGCCTAACTGGCACATTACTCACTCTGGGAGAGGGCCATCATGGCTAAACTGGCAGCAGTACCCAGCTGAGGGCTACCTACAGCTTGCTCTTGGGAAATTATTTAAACCCATGTTTAAATCTGCCTCTACCGAGATTCAGTAAGATTTCAATGGGCATTTAAGCTAAGACCATTCTTAAAGGCTTTCCTAAATATACAGCTAGAGATCTTATCTCAGTGGCTTCTCAGTAAGCTTTGGGAAGCTTGTGATCAAGGGCCCCAGAAAGCAGCCATGACTGGTCCCTGCCCAGACTCCAGGACTTGGCAGTGGATGAGCCACCTTCATGGATGTGCCTTGAGGTTACACCAAAATTAAGCTACTGCCTTCTGCCTAATAAAGCTGATGGCCATTGGGAATAACCCATAGAAAGGCCACAGTTTTTTCATCCTCATTTTTAGTGGGATCAGTTCTACAACTGGGAACACAGGACAGACGGGAGGATAAAGGCATTTCCAGGTCACGGCCAAGTCCTTTTCAGTGTGCAGTTTTTGGAAAATACAGATATAAATCTCCATGCAAGTGCTGAGGTGATGGCACACAGTATTTTGGCAGTCACCAAGGAGATCCAGTGTCTCTCGTTACTCTCCACTTCCAAAACTCCTTTGGGTTATACAAGTCTTCCTCCTTTTAAACTCTTTTCTACCCTTTTTCTTTCTTTCTTTTCAGGCTGACGGGTTCACTGACTCTTCTTCCCTGACTCAAATCTCTCTGCAAGACCTTGCAGAAGTGACATGAGAAAAAAAAAATCACCATTTTGAGGCCACGTTTTTTCCTCTGCCCATTGATGTCCTCTGAGTCTGAATTGCAGTGTTTAGTTTTGACTATGAGGCAAAGTTGGCAGTTTCCCCACTAACCCAAAGGCAGGTCAGAAAAGAAGACAGAAAACCAGAAAGGCCCCCCAGAATGTCTAAGCAGAAGACAATCAAATTTCTGTGTCAAAAAAAGGGCAAAACTAAGGATGTGGGACTTGCATGAAAAATCTTGTAGACAGTTATTTTTTTCCTCTTCCTTTCTCTCACAGTGGGACAAATTCCACTTTTATTTCAGTTCATCTGTAAAACATGAGGAGCCAGCTGAGCGTAGCGTTGGTTCAGAATAAGGGCAGCTGACAAGGGAAAGGTAAAAGGAACTTGTAACTGCTGCAGTTCTCTCCAAGAAATGATTACAACATGAAAAAATCCCTCTAACTTCCAAAGGATAGAGGAAGGCACTAGGATATCATCTAACATTCCCTGACATAGCAAACTCCAAGGTGCAATTAATGCATTAGCAGTTCCAATACAGATCATCACGTCCTGTTGTCTCAGGTTTTCTAGAGACACATGGTCACACTGCTCTGTGATGCTTGCTTACGAAGGACTGCAGACAAGAAGAAGGCAGCTTTAAGAGTCTGGGAGCAGACTTGATATTCAGAACTTGGGTGCAGGTGGAAAAGCAGCACATAGAAGAACAGCGTGGCTAGAAAAACACTGGGACCGACTGCTTTAGCTCACACATAAGATGTCTGGGGTGTTCTTGGGGTGAATTCGAGATCCCATACTTATTTATACAGGTTGGAGACCACTGTGTGTTACTTTGATTCAGAGATCCCAATGCCCAAAGAGTAAAGCCTGCATTGCATACACAAGATACTTTCCAAATGTTCCTTCATCTTCAGAGACTTTGGAAATCAATCTTCAAGGCAAGCTGTAAAAGACCGGTGCATCAACAGCATGTGACACTTCCCTGCTTCTCTCCAGCTGCAACTCCTTACACCTGAAACCTGAGCTCCATTTCTCCATCTCCCTAACACAGAGAGGTACAATGGCACAAAGCTTTTCCCAGGGAACTGTCCCCACTAGCAGTGACGCTGCTCAAGTGGAGCCTGAATCCCATCAGCAGGGAAGACCCCTCCCATCCAGACAGCAGCACTGATCAGAGAGTTTGGGACTCCCAGTATGTTACAATTTGCAAGTCTACAGCTAGCAGACAGAGAGGGATATTCAGAAACAGCCTAATTAGTTGCATTTTCTTTTCTAACCTCAGTCAAAAACCAGTCAGACTGTGCTTTAGATTTTGACATCCTATTAAATGCAGAACACAGGCCAATAGCTTTCATTTTCCCTTGTGATGCTACAGACTCTTGTTTTTATAGTTTGACAGAGAGACATAATTAGGCCTCAAAAAGGACAAGTCTAGACTATTAGTTCCCCACAGAGGCTCCCTGGAAAATCAGAACCCACAATTATTCCCCCCTTTCCCACTGAGGCAAATTTGCAGATAGCCGCTCGCCTGCCTCAGATACCCCGTTCACAACCTTTAAGCCTGTGACTTTACAGTCCTTTCACTTGAAGGGCACGAGGGAAGAAGCAAGGAAGGATGATGCTGGTGTTGGACTTTCCAAGTTAAGGGACAATACATGGTACCACTAATGCTATTGGAGTGAGTGCTTTTCAGTGCTGCGGCCAGAGAAGCAGAGACATTTATTGCCATATTCCTGCCCCTTCATTGCTGCCCAACAGAACTGGCCTTTTTTTAAAAAAAAAGTTCAACTTTTCATCTCCATCACATGTAAAATGAACCAGACACAAAACAGCAGACTGAGCACAATCCCCTCCCTGGTAGCACAGCAGTCACCATCAGGGCACGGCATTTAGTGACGCTCATTTGCTGGGGTCCTTTCTGATTCTCCTCCTCTGCTGCTGAGTTACCAGCAGCTTCACTTTTTGGTTCTCAACAAGGAAGAAGAAATCCAGTCTCTGACTGTTGCCACCTCTCCCTCACAGGCAATCCCTCCGTCTTTCTTTGCCAAGCAGTACATACCAGCCTCCCCCTGCTCTTAGCTTCCAAGTGCTTGGAAGGTTTCTGCACCTCTCCTGTTGAGCTGCAACCTTGGACATACGTGATTCAAATGAGCTCTCAGCCTCAGTATGAGCACAGAGCACTGGTCCTTTGTTTTTGCAATAGCATCATATTTCAGATGCATCTTCAGTTTATAATCCCCGGTAATCCTCAGATCCTGCTGTGCCTAGCCAGCAGTCCCTAATTCTATGTAAACCATTCTACAGCTGTCTTTATTATATCACATGTTACTGTTTTCAAGCCATTTCCCCAATCTATCAGCATTGTATTGAATTTTAATCCTATCTTCCAAAGTGTTACTCAACACATTGCCTGGGAATGAGACTCACAAGGAGCATCAGCTCCTGTTCCATCCCGTCACCCACTTTCTATCACTGCGTGCTCTGTTCCCATGCCAGGGGCGTGCAGTGCAGAACACACTGTGCTGCCTTTTCCTGTTGCAGCACTGTCCTTTCATACATGGGGTGTCAAACCTATCCAAGACTATTTCACCCCATGGAAAACCCTGGATGTGAGCAGAAATTCTAGGCAGAGCTTATTTACCTCTCAACAAGTACAAGAGAATGTTTTCCATTCCTAGTAAGCAAGGTTTATTCCTCCCTTTGGCTGTGGGTTATCACATCCCTATACTAGGCTGCAACAGCAACCAAAGTGCTCCATCGCCCAGGGGTGTGCAGTTGTTAAAAGTCCCCACTGCTGTTGCTGGCACCTTTTCCGGGCCGAAAGGGCATCGGTTATGGAGAGCTGTGCGGTGCCGATTACAGCACAGCACCCTGTAAGCACTCAATTAGCCCGGCTGCTTCTGCTCAGCCTCTCAAGCACTCGGTGGAAGTAAAATGCTTACACAATCCCTCTGCCTACAAGGCCTTGAAATCTTTAGGGGGCCTGGCTTTGCTGCCTGGTTTTCCATTGACAGGCTGATAGAGACATCACAAATCTCTCCAAAGGCCAGTCACTGGGCTTCTTTCAACATCAAAGGGTGTCAATGTTCACTCTGCCTCAGAGCCTGGGGCAATATGAATCACAGATGAATAGGTGAAACGAGTGTTTGAGATTAAATTCTCTCTGTATATACAAATATTTCTCCTTGAGTACCTGATATTATTGTGTTGTTTCCCCATCACCATAAAATATATTCTATAAATCATAGTATTCCCATGGAAAACAAAGCTTTATAGGTGAAAAAGGTGTTGTGGGAAGAGAATGAACTCGTTTTAAATACACAATGTCCTTTCCTTGGAAGAAAAATGGGTAAAGTGATGGGGTTTTTGTTGAGCTCTCTCAACCTCCATAGTCACGTTCACATTCTCTTGGACTAAATTGTCTCCAGTCTCAGTGCTGTGAGCCACCTTCCCCGGAACAGATCCAGCTTGTTTTTTCCCAAAGGCACTTGATCCCTGGCCATGCCCTGGACTGCCCAGGGAGCAGCAGCTCCCTGCACCACTTCTCCCTCCACACAGCTCACGCAGCTGGTCGGCGTGAGCCAGGCTGCACAGATGCCATCTCCTGGCTCAGGTCATGGGCTGGAGGAGGCGAAGTGCCTGGGTGGTGGCTGTTTGGAGAGCCTGATTCACCCTGACTGGCACAGTTGTGGCACCTCTGCAGGGGGTCTCTACCACCTCCAAACAGGAGACAGGACAGCTGGGGCTGTCAGTAAATTACACTGCACAAAGATAGCTCTTGTGCCTGCCTAGCCTTCTGCAGGCAGGGCCCTGGCAGGAGCTCCCGTGTCAGTGCTACATCAGCACATTTGCACGACGCCTGTGCTGCTGCCAACTGGCCCTGACTGCTCCGAGCAGCAGTTGCAAGCACCTGATGCTGCTGCGGAGAGAATTTGGTCCAGCATCTTGCAGAATATTCAACAGATCATCCCATGGGAGAGAGTGCCAAGTCCCCAGGGGTTCTGCTGTTGCCGGGAGTGAAACGGCTATCAAATTCAGGCTGTTGGCTACTCAATTAGACTTGCTCGGCTCCAAGCCTCTCCGCCTCTCGCCTGTACTCTCAGCAGCTGGTCACATCCCCCTGGTTCAGCAGCGCAGGGAGCGAGACAGACGGCAGCTCGGCAGCCTCTGCATCCTCCCGCATGGCACGCAGCTTGCCCTCCCCACCGAGACTGCTGTTCTTCACTGGAGAGGGACGTTTCCCTTGGGCAGCCACCCAGCCAGCCCCCCAAGGCTTCACACCAAGCAGGAACAGGAGCTGGGAAACTACCTAGTCTTAAACGGTGTGGGTTTAATGAGATTTTTTGTTATGACCTCTGCAGTAAATTGCCTGCGCTCAGCATTGTGTTGGAGTAACACCCGGCAGAAATTGTAGCGAGGCAGTAATTGCAGAGTAGCTGTCTAAGATCTCCATGCCATCAGGCAAGGATTTTCATTTCATACATTAGTCACAATTTGCTGTCACAGGTGCCTATAATCAGTACATCCCTTTGAATGTGAAGAAGGAAAAAAGGGAGAAAACTGCCCTGCACTGGGGAAATGTGTGGAGTAGCTGCGGGTCATGTGGATCTCCTGGTCACCCCTCCAGCCAGCCAGGGGATGCATTGAAACTCGCGTCACATACCCTTTAGCACAAACTCAGGGATTAAGATGGGAAAAATGTGTTCGCTTGCCCATTTCTGGAAGGTTTTAGTGAGCGTTGGGTGGATTATACACCAGATTTTCCATTACTGCCACTGCCCGAGCTGTAACGACAGCTGATTCCCAACCATCCTAACGTAAAGTATCTTTTTTCCTCTGGAAAGCTGTTCCTTAGAAATACCTTAGGGATCAGGGGGAGCGGTTCTCTGTTTTGTTCACTGTTGCCCTATAAAACACACAGTCCAACAGCATTTACAGGTACCACAGTAACAGGCATTTTTGTTTTGTGCTGCACTGGCCCCTTTGTTCTCACACCAAAATGTCCTGCTGCCCCTTGGGACTGTGTTTATATTCTGATTGCTGTCAAAGGCACCAAGCAGTTTCCCTACCTTCACACCTCTGTGATGTGGATGCCATATCCTGAGTCAGTTTTGGTTCCAGATCCCTCCCACTGTTCCTCGTCGTCCCAGCCATTACGGTGTGAGTGAGGATGTGATCCTGTGCTGTGTGATCTCCAGAGGTTATCAGGATGGCCTGGCAGGAGAGACAGCCGTATCAGGGACAGGCACGCAACCTGGCGTGTGTAGCTAAAACAGCCGGTGCTCTGGTAGGCAGGGGACAGGCTGGTGTCATTAGACAGAAAACACCTGGAAAAGTCAGCACTGCTGGTCAGAAAAATTCCCACACCACCTTATGTGGGGCAGGAGATATCCATCACCTCGCTCCTTCAAAACCAGCATGCACAGCTAGAGAAGAATCACACTCTGGCACCCATAACCTTAATCCTTTTTTGACCCAACAGTGTTTGAGTCACAGTTTCAGGCTGTAACTGCGCTTCACCCACAGCCAGAGTATTTACACCTAGCTGGTCTGTGCTCCCAGATGTTCACAGTGAGCCCATCACACGTACATCCACATCTCTGCCCCGTCTCCAACTTTTCCTCAGCGAGAGAGATTGGCTTTCCCTGAGATTTTAGACAGCCTTAAGAAGACCATTGTGGGTGTTTTTCACTCATTTGTGACAACTATTTTGAAATCATTATGTGAAAACCTTTATGTTTCAAAGAGTGTTTGACTCTTCCTGGGTTTTTCTGACACGACAGGCAGTCTGCTCAGCTGCAGTCAGGGAATGATTACCTTGCAGAAGTTGTACCTCGTCCATTGACTCGCTGGGCCCATCTCATGTCTAGCTTAAAATCTGCATAATGAGAAGAAAGCTATTTTCCTTGCAATCCATTCTCCTGTTCAAAGCTCCTCATGTGCCAGGTTGTTGTTTTTTAATCACACAAAATGGTATATATTAATGAGCTCTCAAGTTACATAAAGATAGATCTAAAGCATAAAAACACTAATATGCCCCGTAGCATTCAGTGCTTTGAACACGGAACGGCATCTGTGTGAGAGTGTGATTGCATGCAGCTATGGAAACCAGTGCCAGAAAATGAGGAAATGCTGAACAAGTGGTGCAAGATTGAAAAAAAAAAAAAACCTGGGAACAAAGATATTCAATTTGCATAAAAAGGCCTAGTTCGCTAGCAGCCCGAATTGTGCAACTTTCTGCTTTTAAATGATTATTTTCTGGTTCTGCTGGCAATGTGTAGATTGCCTTTTTTTTTTTTCCTGAAGGAAAATTTCCCTCTCCCTCCAGCCCCCAGCAGAAACAAAGGGGGAGCTAGTCCTCAGGTCAGCTGTGGCTATTCCAAATGGGACAAGTTTTGCAACCGTGGAAAAGTGCAAGGCCTTTCCTCATCCTTGTGTTCATCCTGAGCAATTTCCTTCTCATTTCCAGATGGTGCCAATTAAGAGTAAGAACCCCTGCCCTAACGGTTGTTAACAAAACAAGCACAATCTGAGACTTTAATGAGTAAAACTAGAGTCACATAATATGCCCAGGAGAAGACAAAACGAAAAGAACGATTGCAGTTGGCAAACACTTAGGTTGCTGGGTCTTAAATTTGTAAAATGCTAGGGTTGGAGATTTTATTTTTAATACTGAGGGCTGCCTTCTACTGCCAAGTTCAGTGGGATTATTTTGGGGCTTAAAGATAAGCGCTTGGATAAACCATTCCAATCAGTGACTGAGGGAGGACTTAAACAGTAAAGCTGGGCCATATGTAATTCATATCAGAAGGTATTTTTCTAGCACATTATTGAGTTCATTTTATTAATCAGTAGTTGGTAATTAGGGTAGCATCTGGGCTTTCCAAAAAAACCCAGGTAGTCCTGGTTAAAACTGTTCACCATTGAGATGTAACAAAAGTCAAGGAAACTGAAGCTACCTGAACTCAGGCTATGAACCAGATTCACACATTTTATGTCATGGGGAGGCAATTAACTCTCTTCACAGATTACCTTAGGATGTAATGGATGACCTGTCATGTTGACAGCCTCACCTCGAGGGTAAGCAGCTATCTAAAGAGCACTGTCTAATTTTCTCAATTCCCAGATTTCTGAAAAAAAAAAAAATGCTATGGAAGTTTCAGCTCTTGGGGAGCAAACCTCAAGCTTGCCCTGTTTGCATTACTTACCTGTTCCTGGCTCAGCACAAATAAGTCATGAATTCTGGGATCTGTGGGGGACACTCTGAAGAAGCTCAACCCAAAGTTCGGATGTCGATGGAAGGGTTGCTGAAAAAGTCCCCCCCTGTGCTGTGGAAGAGTTCCTTCTGACCATGCAGCCTATAAATCCAAAAAGATGTCTTGGAAATGCAATCTAGGGGAGATTAAACCAAGCAATTGTTGGTTAATTTTTTCCTTTAATAATTTTTTATGTGTGTTGGGGAAAAATTCCTAAAGGTCATGTCAGTTCTGATGATGAAGTGACTCGCTCAAGCTCCAAGTCAACTTTTGCTTCCCAAATTCCAAGAAGATAAAAACTGGACATTTCTCAGCATCCCTTGTAGTTTGTGCAGCCTTCCAGGTTCTTCTGCAACCTGTTCCACATGAGCCTGCTTTAATAGGGGACTTGGACTACATGATCTCCAGAGGTCCCTTCCAAACCCTACTATTCTGTGATTGGGTGATTCTGTGATTCTTCACTGCTGTTGTATTTGCTTTGTCATTTATCACAAAGACAAGGAATGTGAGAAGGCAGATGAGAAAGATCCTTTGGTTTAGGAGTTTTGTACAAACACAAGGAGTCAGTTTAGAAAGCACACTAATGCTGTACACAGGGATTTCTGATCCAGCAAACTGAGCTGTGCTTCATACTGCAATCAAAAAAATTAGAGGCAGCAAAAGGTTACATCATCCAGGTCCTAATCCAGAGATACACGTACTAAAAAAATGTGGCACATGGTTAAACACTTTGCTAGGTCAGAGACCTAATTTGCTCCCTGTCAGTAGGGCTGTTCTCTATCATGGACACAGTTTGGGCTAATTTGACTCTGCTCCTGGCCACTGCAAGATGAAAACCCAAGGCATGAATCCTCTGGCACTTCTAAGTGCTGTCAGCGCTTTGCAGATAACAAATAATAATAACAACCTTTGTGTTGGAGGTCTGTGCTCGGGGTGGCTTCAAGGGTGATCAGATGTGGCAGGGAGATTTCCAAGCCAATCAGAACAGCCCCAGCCCAGTGCGAAAGATGCCCCAGATACAAATCTGGATGTGGAGTTATTTTTGTGCATATTTTTTTTTAACTTCCCCTCTGCCTCCAATTGCCAAGTGTTTTTGTGGATCATAACTCCTTGATTCTTGCACTTTAGACACTAAACTGTGTCTTCGCTGGGTCTAATTTTAGGCTATTGCATGACTAATTTGCACGCACAATCAGCTTGCATGCACCTACACAGTGGATGATGGTCGTTAAGGTGCTCTCCTGTTCCTGGATTCACCTCCTCGTTGCAGATGGCTTGCAAACCAGTGAGGAAGGGAGCATCTTGCCCCCGTCTGTGTGTGTGGTGCCCAGTTCCACTTCCCTCATCAGCGCACAGAAGCACCGCCGCAACACAAACAACATTAATATGCTGCGATGCTCGCTGCACATACAAATTTGACACATCATTGGGCATATATTTTGTGCATGAAATTCCACAATCGCTTTCCCAACAACATGCTCCTTCAGCACAGTTGCTGCTTCGCTTTCTGAGATCTGAGTTAATTTTTGAACCCAGCTGAAACATCTCCAATTCCGTCACATAACAACGGAGCTTCATTTGCTTAAGTTACTACAATCATGTATTACACACCAATAACACCTGGTTATTAACAATTAAGGTTTGTTTGCTTGCCTGCCTTCCCTTTAGTCTTTTTAAGCTGTTTGTAGCCCGGCACCAGTTTCTGGCGGCGAGGGGCCAGCAGGCATGGCTGTGAACACTAGATGGCACTTGGCAGCAAGAAAGGTTACAGAGTTGATGCAACTAAACGAAAACCTAAATGAAAACCTCCTTTATTGCCCTCATTCACAGGGCAAGACGTTCCGCTCACCGTGTCCTCGACACCTTGTTGGTCCTATTTCAGCATTTAGTCCACAGAGAAAAAGCTGATCAGGTCCCAAATTGTCACCTTCTCCACAGGACAAATCTCTGGGATGTGATTATTTCATGATGAGCTGTAGCTTATATTAATATCAAACTACTTAGTGTTTTGCCTCGAGTGGGAGCATATGCAATGAGCATCTGTATGATAATTTCTAGGCCAGATACTCCAAAAGATGTAAATATTCCTTCTGATTAACCAACAAAACCAGACCCAGCAATAACCTTGTTGCCATTTACCAAACTGCAGCATCAGAAAATGAAGGTACCACTTTAGGTTCATCAGTTCCTCCTGCTTCTCATAGTGGGCTGCATCCGATACTTCTGGGTTCCCTTCAAAGGGCTGATGCTGCCCTTGGTTCGTGTCTGGAATTTGTTGGCCAAGGGGAGCTGAGCGATGCTGTGTTCCTCACCATCTTGCCCCCACAGAGCAGAAAGAAAATGGTCCAGAACAGACTCCTCCTTAAAACAGCTACAGGGAGACATGCTGGTGCCTCAGACTCTCCTGTGGGTTGGCTGAGGACAAGGAGCTGCCCTTTTTCCTGCTGACACCTGGAGCTGGCATGTGTGCCAGCATCCGTGGGAATCTGGCTCCTTTTATTTATCCCTGAGGCTACACTGGAATAGTAACCCACAGCTAGCCTCAGCTTGCCTTGCAAGGCAGGTATGTGAACATGGTCTGAAGCATCATCCTGCTCCTGCTCCTGCTCCTCCTCCTCTCCTGGAAGCTGAGGTTTCACCCCACCCTCTCCAAGTCAGGCCTTCAGGCAGCACACAGCCCATGACTGCCCGGCAAGCAGGGCAGGAAAGCAGGCTGAGGCCATGGCAAACAACTTACTGCTGGCTGTCAAGGGTAACTGGCCACCCATTACATGGCAAACATGGTGTGCAGAAGGCTTGAGGTTGCCCCAAGACTCAGGGTACCCACGGGGAGATGTAAGTGCATGCCCACCCTCCCAGTACGTGGGGGTCTCTGCAGAGAGCTCAGTCCCCATAACATCATCGGTGCCACACTGATGGCAGGGCATCGCTTACAGGGCAGCAAAGGCAGAGCTGGCGAGCGCTGGCTCTAAACCCAGACAAGCATAAAGTCTGTGTCCTGCTGTGCAGCAGACAAATGGCCTCACCATGGGCTTTCCTGAGCTGATGCCCTTCTTCAGCAGGGTAAATCTCCTACCAGTGCTACTTCACCTGTTCTGGAAACCTTTCTCATTTCTTTTATAGCCATTATTCCTTCATCCTTTTGATGAGGCATCCACCTCAGCTGACTATCAACTGTTGCTACTGCCTTAGAGCAGCAGCGCTCCTGCCCAGCCTGATCTTCCCAAGGTCAGTCTTAGCTACTTTCAAAACAGACAATGCACTTTCATAGCTTCATCTCTCTCTTTTAAATAAAAGATTTCTATGTTTCTGAAGTCATCACCTGGATTATTTTTTTGTCCTCTCATCCTTTTCTCTCTCCTCATCAAGGACAGTGTTTCTTTGCTTGGAAGAATTTCTTCTCCCTTCCTCTACTAGATCACCCTACCAGATCCTCTTTTTTCCCCAGACACCAGTCAGGAAAGCACTTTGCTTTCCTTCCCCTAAGGTCTCAGCTATGCAGTTTCTGAATTAGCCAAGCTGTTGTAAGAGTTGATCACACATCTGCACAGGTCCCCCTTAGTCCAGAATGCGCTGGATGATTCTCCAAACCAATTCCAGTTTCTGATGCTACCACAAATATTGTTCTCACCATATTTCAGAGTTTTGAGTTCACGTTACTCTCTCTCGCTTTGTTCTGCTTTAATATCCTCTCCCAGCTCCTCAGACAAATTCCAGGCAAATTCAAGAGGACTTCTATGTAAAGACTGAATAGACACACCTTGAAATTATACTCCAGCCCCACAGCCGTGGCCAAAGAGCACCAGTAGGTACCAGCACCCTGCTGCTGGCCTCCACCATTGGTGTTGACATCATCAACAAAAGCAGAGACAATGAAACAGAGAGAGGTAACACAAAGGTGCTGGCCTGGAGCCTGGACAGGACTAGATATCCACAGTATCAGCCCAGCGTGGGACCAGCCTGGCTATGATGGAAACCTCTCAGTCCTCCCAGAGGAGCAAGACGCAGGGGCCAGATGTTGGCTAGTCAAGGGGCTCCTTGCCTTGGGCTCTTACTCATACTTCCCATACAGCACTCACACAGGGCCTCACCCAGCACAATCTGAGCTTAAAAAAACCCTCCAAACCAACAAACCAACCAACAGACTGTACCATATCCTTCCATTCCTTCTCACCACAGACTACAGCCCTATTAACCCAATAAAAATGCTTGAGGCTCCGCTCAGTTCAGGAGAATTCTGCCCATTGTTTCCACAGAAATCTCTGGATGTACTGCCAAGAGCGTGCGCTTGCTGCCGCGTTCCAAGTTGCTTGAAATAACAAAGAATTATCCTTACAATTAAGATCAGGCTGTACAATTTAGATACGTGCCTTAAAAGAGTTATTATTCTCTGCCAGAGATGTATTGTTCTTCCCCATTTAATTTTATTTACTTTTTTAGTGGATGCAACAGTTATGCTGTCATTTATCGGAGAAGAAGGAAGCAGCAGCTGCAGAGCTGTGTATATAAAATAAACACAATGTGGATGAAGCTATCAGAAGCTCAGATTTCAAGGAGGAGAGGGGGAGGACTGCTTTTAATAAGATCTCATGTCAGTAAAGTTGTGAGATGGAACGGCAGGGTCTTACCCTATTAAAAATAAGAGTGGGAACAAATTCTTTTATTTAATGGAACAGCAGTGCTAGCTGTGTGCATACAGACAGAGGGCTTAATTTAAAAAGTAAAAAGCAATTTGGTCATTCATGTTCAGACTTTGGGCACTCCACAGAGCATGCTGAATGCACTCATTTCTTTTTAACCCTTCGGCGGCATGACCTGTACCCATGAAGAGGCAAAGCCAGCGTGTATTTATCCCATTGAACAGGACTTTTCTTCCCCCCTCACGGTGCTGTGTGGGCAGCCAGCTGATCTGGGGAAAGGCAGGTGGGAGGCAGGCATCCTGCTCCCAGCTCTGATACTGCTTTGTTGCGTTAGCTCGGGTGAAATGTTTCACTTGCCATCAGTGCAAACACAGATGCTGATGCTATCAATGGCTGCTACTTGTTTGTTTATCCGTCTGTATTAAGCTGGTGACAAGGAACCCCCCAAAGCACAAGAGCACCCAGAGCAGAGGGCTGTATGGGAGCCAGCTGCAGTTGTATTCTCCAACACGGCATCGCATGCCGTGACACGAATCTGCTTCATCCCTTGCACGCTCACGCGGTGGCAGGTAGCGCGAGCCTGGCAGGATGCCTGCAGTGTGCTGAGGACGCAGAGGGATGGTGAAATGTCTGTCCTAAAACCAGCAGAGGCAACCGTAAGGGGGACATGGCTCTGGGGTGTCTGTCTGGGCAGCTGCCCCCCAACACCCCAGCCTGTGTGCACCTCACGCCGTGCATCACAGCCGAGGGGCACAGGGAGCCGGGCCAGCCAAGCATGAAATCAGGTTGGATGAACATCCTTATCGCAGGTGTTTTATAATAAAGCTGAAACCATTTTGTAATGGAGCTAGATTCCCCCACAGGTGATAACAGTAATAACACACACGCTCCTGTGGTATATCACCGTCTGCTCAGGCAGCACACCTCACCCAAGATGGAGTTGCCTGAGCTCTGGATGACTCTGAAACTGGCTGTAATAGTGGCCACGGCTGTATTTTCCTAAATATATGTGCATACACGCACACACATACACACACAGAGGTCTGTCACAGGCATTATTTCAGTAATCGCATAATTGTGCCAAATATGTAAGTATTTTCTATAATTGTATAATCAGCATGTAATTATATAGAGTAGAAAATATAAACATATATTAAACAGGTGAATGCATTTATTATTCAAATATAAATTTCAGTGGTAACTGACATTGTGCCAGTCTGTACATGGGTGTGTAATTAACAGAGGGTTGGAATGAAATACGTTGCGTTTGTATAAATACCTGACGCAGCGAAGGCCACCTTTGGACAGTGACAACACATACCAAGGCATCAGAAGCTGGCAGAAGTGCATCTGCAGGAGACATACCACCAGTTCAAGGGATCTCTCTCACGCTACTCTGCTGAAAATAGAAGAGCAGTTACAAAAGGAAATGGTTTGTGCAGCTGCACAGTGAGCCCTCCCCGTGCAAGAAGCCCGGTGACCACAATGCCTGACATCACAGGTTATGACATCACCATCTAGACCTCCAAGACCCAACCACCTGACCTGATAAAAAGCAGTAGAGCCACTTTGAAGGAAAAGGTGGTTAGATCTTTGACCTCCTTTCACTCCTGCTTCTCCTCATGTCAGCTGTAGTCGGCCACTCGAGGCAAAATTAGACCTCTAGGGTTTTACGGCTCATCTAGAAGTGCCATACTCCAGAAAAACAAACCCATTAGCCCAAGCATCTTCCAAGAGAAATATTTTATCATATGGAATGGCTCAGGGATTCAGCCTTCAACGAGGACTGTGCTTCGATCACAGATGGGATCTTGGGAACTGCACTAAATCACAGATGGTATATTTTTTCCTATAATTCGCAAAATGGGCTATTTCCACTGCTTGCTGGTTTTTCCCCCCTTCTCTGATTTTTATATTTTGCACATGGCAATTGCAAACATGGATAAAATTTTTTAAAAGGGCCCTTGAAAACATTTTCTTTTAATGACGCATGTAATCTTTTCCTGTTCAGTAAATCTAACACCAAAATGTCATTCTTTTCAGAAATTAAAACATACTTAATTTTAATAGGATTGCATTTATGTTTTATATGCTTTGCTTATTTATCTTCTGTGTCATTTCTGATTTCTTGGATAAGTTTGACATTCCCTTGTTATCTCTTGAAATACTGCATCAGCCACAAGCTACTGCCTAGACTGAGACACAGCAGCTTCTGCTGCTGCCCAGTCATGGGCCATGGGCAACCAGTGGACTACACGCTCGTAGTCCTTAATCCTGAACCACAACCAGCTGAAGGCAGCAGCATAGCCCAAATTCACCCCATACGAATATGGTCCTTGACTGGGGTGATGTGTGTAGGGACCCTGTAAAATCCCTCTGCAGTCACAGGAAGAAGATGGAAGGGTAGAAGGAGAGAAAGGAGCATTCCCCCAGCGCATCACGTTCTTTGGAGAAGCCTCTCCCTCTGCTGTCTATGTAGGGAGCCTAAGGCAGGCAGGTACTTCACCAAACTTGGGGAAGGGAAAGGAATTTGGACATCCTCCAAATAACTTAGTCTTAAAACAACAGATGGAAAGAGAGAGATATGAGGGTCCACGAACAGTCAATGAGTTGTGATATGAGTTTACAGAATACACGCCTGGCTCTGCACATCAGTGCGTCTCCTCTTTCTAGCTGCTAAGTGACAACAAAACAAAAGCCAAAATTACATCTAATACTTTCCTGAAATTGCTTCATTGCTTTTCCATGTAAACTGATGCAATAGCTGGCATAGAGCTTTTATTTGTTTGCTGGTAGGAATGGAGGACAGCCTATACAATATGAATAGGAGAAAAGGCAGCTACGAGCAAATCTCTCTGTTCAGCCACGATCCAAAAAGATTTAGAGCTCCACATGTTGATATCAGTATGGTAACAACTGGGCTCCTACCAGCATCCTGCTATGATCCAACCTCTGGGGATCCTCTCCTAGATCCATTTAACTTTTCCACCTCATTTGCTATCACAAGATGTTCAAATGCTGTTGTCATTTTGTTTCTGTTTTGTATTTACTGATGTTATCAAATATTACACTTCACTGGAGGGTAATCCAGGCAGCATTTCATGCCCTCTTCAATACAGAGCTGCTCAAACACTCATGTGTCAGCCCCAGAGCTGAACAGCAAATCAAACCAAAACTCCATGCGAGGCAATGGTAATCTTTCCACCGGGCTTTGAATCAGCCTTTTGAAGAGCATTTGTACTGTTTAATAATTCTTTGGCACTGATAAGAGGTCAGCATTCCAATGACACTGAATCATGCTCAGGCTGAGCAGGTGTTTGCACCTACTGACAGCTTTCTGTGTCTTGTGCCAATCTCCTGACCCATGGGAAATGCCCACAGGGATCCCCTGGGGTCACAGAACACAATTTTTGACCTGCCAAAGAGCAGCTCTAAATCCCACCATCCATGCTTGCACCTCAGATGTGATCGCACTTATTAGCATGTTCTAATTGCACAAAATTCACCACCCCACTTGAAATCCTTGCCAGCATAAAACTCTCAGGTGCCCACCACCTTTTTTAGGGGAAAACATGTGTCTAACATAAGGTCTCAGAGGGAAAGGAGCCACATCCACCACCTCAGATCACACAGCATTCACCCACACAAACTCACAGCCCAACAAAAAGCCTGACAACATGGTCCCCTTGTACCAGATCGAACCAAAGTGCCAGTGTCCCATCTTTGATCGGTCCAGTGCTGCTGGTCAGGTAAATCGACAGCTTGCTTATTAGATGGCCTCCTGCTTTCTGTCAACCAGAGATCAGGGACCTCTTGGATTAGGAGCTGTTTCTGGACCAGGAAAACATCTTTCCTCTACTCGTTTATCTCCTTATTTAACATTTTTCTGTTGTTGAGCCCTGAGTTTTCCCACAGCCTCCCACAGCTTGCTCCACTGGTTAAATATGACTGTGTGAAATAATATTTCTTTGTAAGAAAGGTTTTTCTGGACTCTTGTATCCTGCTAACGTGTCCCTCTCCCAAGTCTCTCCCATGCACAACTGATGCTGCACTCCCAAGCTGGTTGCCTTTTTGGCTGAGAAAGTGAGAAGAGCCAGGAAAGTGTATTTTTCACTGAGACAAGATGCAAAGAAGCCAGTGAAAAGTGGTGTGCACAGGGTAATCTCCTGCCTGCATCTCTAAAATCTCCCCATGAGGGAGCTCCACAGCTGGAACGGATACTGCTCGCAGATTTTAACGCTCATACACCCTCTCCCATACGGCCCAACCATTCAGCCTTTACGAGGGTGAAGTGGATATGAGCCTAAATGTTTTAGATGCAGTGAGTTTGTAGTCATGCCACACATGATTTAGTGAATAACTGATGCAAGGCAAAAAGATGGCAGAGCTCTGTGATCTAACAGCTGTGCAAACAGGCTAGAGAATTTAAAATTCAGAAGCTGTATCTCCAGGAAAGCATTTAAAAAAAAAAATCCCTAGTGCCACATCTGGTGGCATCAAATTGTCATTATGACATGGTATTTAAGATGATTTAATGGGTTTATTGCAGACTAAGAACCTTGGAGTTTGCTTAAACTACTGTGCATTAAAAGGATGTAACTCTTTAAATGATATTCTGACAAAGTACTGCCTAAACAGTTCATTATCTTTCAGGAATACACACATATGTACATCAGCCTGTGTGTATATGGAAATAAATGGATCAATAGACAGATGAATAGAGCTGCACGTCTACATACACATGTATTTAATGATACACTACAGCAGACTCACGTGTGTTGTGAGAGCTTTCTTTTGGAAAAATTCATTCACTCCCCTCTCTGCCTCTCTCTTCTACACCTCATACATCCATACAGCAGGCAAGGTTCCTGTCCACCTTAATTACTTCTCACTTAGGGCACTGAATCAATGGGTGGTTTTGAAACAAAGGATTCAGCTACTAAAAACAGCCTGGGAAAGTGCCTGGGAAAGGTTACTGATTATAGACGACTTCTAAGAAAAGGTGTCCAGAAAGAGAAAATGTGTCTCTTTTCTTGCTGAATATTTTTAATGTGACTTAGTGTTTCTCTCACCTCTAGTTCCCGGAACAGTTCTCATTTCTTCTGAATGTTCTGACTTCTTATCTCAGGTCCTTTCAGCTTGTTGATTTTAAATTCAATCTGGTTAATTCAAATTCAAGGCACGTTGCTCCCGAAGTCTTTCACCGTCTTCTGATTCCACAGAATGGGGCTGTTAATGGTATGGGGGTTTATGAGTGATGAACAGTGCAAACTTCCTTTTACACTTATTCTTTTCATAGTAGATTGACATGACACATTGCAAGCCAGTCAGACAATCTTGCTTTGGGTGTCTAACTGGTGGTTCTCTCTCCACCGGCTGTATACAGAAGGGAAATTTCCCACCAAAGGTGCTCTGATGTGCACCTTGGATGGATGCCCTAGGTGAACAATAAGGATCCCCACCTGAGAAATCATATAACAGAGCAGATTTGTCCAACTGGACAAAGTCCTGAACAATTCCAGCAAGTCACGGGGAGTTTTTCCATCATCTGTGGCAATTTTCCACCATCAATGTGTTTGCCTTTTAGCATGTGAATAAACTGTCAAAGCATAGTCTGCCTCTGCTAGCCAACCCTGCGTGCATGTAACATGAACACCAAAAAGGCAGTTTTTCTCTGATCCAGGCTGAACTAGCTGGTTAGACACCAGAATGGACCTAGACAGAGTAGCATGGAGCTTCACACACGCCAAGTGAGCCATCAGACCTCTGCAGGGACATGCTCACTCTGTTTATGAAGTGATGCGCAGGCCTGCCCTCTGAGGTGGGTCTCTGCTGATGATCCCCCTCCATGTGGTACCACCAAACAGCCCTGGGCCAGCTCTTACTGACAGGCTGCCCTGTAACACTCTGCTGCCCTTTCACATGCCTGACTTCAATATCTGTCTACCCATAACAACTTCTACTTGGTTTATATTTCTTTTTTCCCTTGCAACACCCTACCTCTTGTAAAGCAGGTAGGGAGCAGGAGTTTGTTTCTTCTGAAAGCAAGTCAGCTTCATTTCAGAATAAGAAGGGGTCTTCCATAGCCAATGGGTTGGTCTCTCTCTCTTTTTTTTTTTTAAGGGTTTGATAGTGAATAATTGGAAGATGGAAAAAATCACCTCAGGTTGTATATTGCCACTTCCTCTTGCATTGCAGTTAATGCAAACCTTTGATTAGCCTGCTGAAGAGACCACACATTCAATAATTTGAAGCAAAAGGTTAATGGTGTTATTACAACTATTATCCCTTTTAAAATCATTATCCTCTTGTTTTTTATGTCTATATTACCTTCACCTTTCCATGAACCCACTTTACCAGCTGTTTCCCTCTGTCATAAAGTTTGCTGAACATCATCCTAGGAATAGGATAAATGCCATGTTTTATCAATCAAGCCTAAGGGAATTCTCAGCTTCTCATAACCCAAACTGTAAAGGGAGATTATTACAAAGTTTCTATTTTGATTTTTAAATTGGCCATGAGTGAAATATACACTTAAAGTCAAGGTGCAAAATGTTGCAATTCTGAAGCCATTTCTCTTGGGAAGTTTTCCAAATTCCAGAAGTATGAAAACTGAAGACTTAGAAGAGATTAATCAATTATAATTATGTTTAAATTGGTTATTTATTAGAAGGACAAATATTCGGTGTATTTTTGCTCAGGACTAACCAAAAAGATAAAGAAAATGTGCTAAATCGAGGTGATTACCAGCCTCATTTCTAAAGCTCAGGAACCTAAAAATCCTACAGTCCTAAAGCTCAGGAACCTAAATGCTGCAGACTTTCAGGAAGCCTTATGCACCTGTGTCTCATACTGGAAAGTGTCAGTGGACTTCCCAAATTTTCAGAGTGAGCTTGAGCTCGAAATCCATGGCAGGTCTCAGACATATCCAAAAATACTCCTTTCTCTCCCAAGGCACACAGAAGATTCAGACAACCTATCTTCAGCCACCAGCAGTTAGTTGATCCATCCATATTTGAGCTAAATCTTTGCTCTTTGGAAGAGTTAACTACCTGGCATGGTTATTCTACAGTTGGCACCTTTGGTAATCCATTTCTACATCTTTCAGATCATGTGGATACCATTAGCCAGTGTCTTCAGCAGTTACATACAGGGTCCAAGGTCTAACACTGGGTCTACAAGAGGACAGAAATTTCCAGTGAACTTAATTAAGCAAAAAAAAAAAATAAAGTGTGGAGGAAATGAAAGGCCTTAAAACAATCAAATTTTGTAAGCGTTCAGACTTCATTATGCCAAATAAAAATATCACACTCTTCCTGGAATTTGAAAAGAATCTGTTAATGATAATGCCTCTACATGAAAATACATTCTTTGCAGAATGGCACCAGTGCAGCATTTACTGAGCTCTTAGTAAAATAAATGAAGTGCTCTGTGATTGCTTCCTTTGAACACGGAAAAATACAGGTAGTGCATACTAATGTTTTCCAACAATAGTGTCTATCAGGGAAAAGCTGTGATCTGTACAGATATTTAAGCGGAACAAAATGTAGGCTCTGCTTGTGCCATTTTTATAATCATGGATGCACAGGAGAAGTTAAAGCCTGTATAACTTAGAGCATTGGTGGCAGCAGAAGTGAGGCATTTTCTTTTTCTCCTTTTTAAATTCTGAACATTTTGCTACCAACTTCTGAGTGGTAATTCAAGAAGAAAAAAAGGGGAAAATTTGCCACATGAAAGATGTGATAAGAAGCAAATTCCCACTACAAAAGTCCTATGATTGACGTGGTCTTGTCATTATCATTGAAAATAATCTTCTGGTGTGTTATAATAGCAAGAGGATGTGTAATGTTATTCTGATACAAGAAAAGACTGTGTACATTCATTGATCCAAAGAATTCTAACTCACCCCATAGAGAAAGATAAGAATCGCAACAGCAGGCAGTTAAAAGTCCATCTAGCCCTGTATCCCAGCTCCGACAATGCCTAATACTTCATATTTCAGAAGAAAGTGTCAAAATAGGAGCTCCATTGTAAGCACTTCTAAAAAATGAACAGTATTAATCCTAAGTGAGTTCTTATCTCCCTTGATTTTCACGGCTAGCTGACCATTATTGGCATCCAGTACAAGTTACCATAGCAAGCGAGCTTTACCTCTGTTCTTTTATACATCTGTATTTATGCACACACGCACACATGCACACTGAAGCACGTCTGTCACACACAGATACTACATACCCATGCAGTAACTGAAACGACAGAAAATCCTTCCTTACATTTAAGAGTAATTTGTATGCTGTGTTTTAAAAGAAAACACAGGTTTAACAGCTTATTGCCAGCCCAGGGTTTTCATTCCTGTTTTAATCACAGCTTGAACTGGTTACTGAGAAATTTATCCAAGAAAATAATATTTTTAAATGTGGTTAACCCACTACTGATTTTTTTTTTCAAAATCTTTCTGGGAACATTTAAACACAGACTCACGGGTTTGGACATGATGATACAAGATGTAAAAGATTCAGCTTCTTCAGGTTTTAGAGGGTGGTAATGCTTGATAAATACCTAGAAAAATTCAGTAATGGGAAAGAATCCATCTCATACAAAGTAGCAAACCAATGACTTACCATTTAGAAACAAATTGATTTCTACCTTGAATTAAGATACCATTTCCTTGAAGCCAGATGAATAAAAAGGCAGGGGTGACTAGAAAGAATAATGGTCTTGCCACGTCCTGGCACCTATATGCCAAGGTCCAGTATGTCCCTAGGGTGCATGCTCTGATGCAGTGTTTGTGAGAGGCTCTGCTTGTACAGATGAAAGGGCAGGAAGATGCAACTGAAAACGTGCTGGTCTCTCCAGGGCCTATGAAGTGATCTGAGCAAGATTCAGGCTCACTTCCATAATGGGACATGCTCATAAAAGGTGTGGCTCTACCCTAAGACAATAATTATAATCAGATTTCATGCCTTGCAGCATCAGCTTGTTACCGGTAAATGTAAGAGGATTTTTTTTACCCTAGATTTATTAGTCAGCTTCCATTGCTGGAGGTGTTCTACCTTCCTCCAGAGCAACAGAGACAGAAGCTTGGTACTCTCTCTAGGACACCAAGAATATCCTTGATTGACCTGACGACACATGTTGCTTACGGGTCCAAGGTTGTTCTGGTAACCAGAATTTTGGGAAAGATTGCTAAGGTGGTCTTTTTTTTCAGGGCAAGTTTGATTTTCTGCCACCCTTTGCCATGCAAGGGTTGATTTTTTGATGGGGACCATGTGGGGAAACCTCAGTAGTGATGGTGCCCTGCTTTCACTTGTTCCCCTTCTATGCTAGGCATTGCAGTTATATAAAGACTGAAATACTGGCTTGGCCTTTAAGCTTGAGCAAAAGCATGCAAGGATGACTTAGCTTGTGATACTGAGTTAGCCTGATGATGGACTTAACCCTGGGCAGATCCTATGAAACTCCAAACCCCTCCTCAGTGTTACAAGGAAAGAGGCTCCTGTCACAGAGCAACTCCTGCTACTCCAGGTGTAGGAGTCAGGTACCAGAATGCATTTGAACAACCTCTCTAACATCCTTTCTCTGTTAACATGCAAGAATCTAACATCAAGCATAAGCACCCCACAACACACACACACACACCTTTTTAAGGACACAATCATACTGTGTCAATACTACACATCGTGCTGAAACAGCAGCAAACACCAAATAACACAGTTCTAAATCAAAGCACGTGTTCCCATCAGCAGAGCTCAACTGCAATCCCAGGCTGCTCCCTGTCCTGCCAATCACTCGTGTTATCTCAGGCTGTTGACTCCACTTTCCATCCACTGCAGGTCTTACTCTACGTTCCCTTTTGGCATAATGCATCCCATTATCTCTATTTTCTGCTGAAGGCCATCTTTCCTAAGCCTGGGCAACAACAGCAGCCATCAGAAATGGTGTTGCAAAAAAAACTGCTTTGTGTGGAACACTTCTACCTCTGTTAATTGTGGTGTTGCTGGACCATGCAGTGTGCCATGCACTGCATGAGGGTGACTTCTGCCAGATGTTGTCCAGCAAGTAACACAGTTGGAACGATTTTTAGCATGATTCTGGATACACCCTCTGGGTTTTCTCAGAGATATGATCCCGCCCCATTGTTTGGTGTGAACTGGTAAGGCTGCAGTCACCTCAAGGCACGCAGCTCTGTTTACAGGAATGCTCCAGTTCAGATCCTGATGTGCACTTCCCGCCAGTGTGAGGTTTTCTGGTATGAGGGTTGGGTTCTTCCCAAGCTCAAGCCTTTTCTGTTCAAACTAAAGAAAAAAAAAAGCAGCACTTTACAAAACCCTCAGATTACAGCCCCTAGGGGGAACCAGCTAAAGGAGCACATAACTAAGAACCCAAATGAGCCTGTCAATTCCCCTTTCCCTTTCTGGCTATTCATTCTCTTACACTGGAACACCAAACCATGAGCCACATATGAATAATGCAGCTCCCGTCTCAGAGCTGATTCAACAACAGAAATCTGTATCTTCTTTCTGTGTCAGATATTTATAAGAATGTTTCTGACCACCTTGCTTTGAAGCCAGAGTCACTCAAATGCAGAGGGGTAAATGTTACAATTGTAGGAAGCTCTTCCTCCAGACGAGCACTTCCAGAGGCCACTTTAATTGTGCAGACGCCACTAACCCCGATAAATCTTTCTGTCCTCAGGGGACACCAGGATGAAGGGATGTTCTAACCACATCCATTTCTTGCTACTCACGCTCCTCACAGAGCCTGTAGTAGCTGTAAACAGCCAAAGCCACCCTCAAGCAGTCCTCTGCTGCCCAGCTGAGTGCTGGATTTAGATCACTTTTATCTAAGGGAACAGCTGTAACAGACCCTGCAATCTGATTCACCACAGAAATATTAAAGCAAACAGGTCACTCAAGTGTCTTCTTTATCAGTGCATGAAACAACACAGTATTCCATCACACACTGGGATGCAGTGCCAGTGTGCTGGGCTAGGACATGGTAAGGGGACCTCTGTCCCATGAGCAGATACCTTCCAGTTTGCACCACAAGCCTTTGCTCTACCCCAGCCTCTCGAGCCAGGGGTGAGACACCTCTCCCATCCCTCGGAAGGTAAGGCATGAGCCTTGACAGTTTGGTTCACAGTCATCAACCTAGTGCAACCCACTCTTCTCTCCTCTCCCTCAGATTTCCCACATCAGCCATGCTACTGTCATTTGTGATTTTCCATTCCCAGACACAGCCCTGTATTAAGATTGGTCTTTTGGCCTTCAAGATGATTGTGCTTTGTCTGATGGGCTGTGTGAGCAAACGCCTGCTGAGATAAACCACACACACTGAGATTCCTGGGCCAGTATCTGCTTTTCCTCAACGTACCACGTATGGCATTATTCTTAAAAATATGCTCACTGGTGTTCTGCACGTTGGCAGTGGTGACATATCAGATTAGCTGGGCACTGTGTTTGCAGCAGCCCTTGGAAAAGCATCTCTGGCTCCTTGCAATCTCTTGTCTGTAAATGTCACTTAATTGTCTAAGAAAAATTTGGCTGACCTTTCAATTACTGGTAATAGAATAAAACCAATAAAAGACTGTGCATGACTACAAGTGTCACCAATACCCATTCGTCGCCTTCTTGTGCTGATTGGGAGCGCCAGGGAGAATTCACACTCTGCTCCAGGGCTGCATTTTTGGCACTGCACTGATAAAGGAACTCACTGGTAAAAGGCCAGAAACTGGGGAAAGAAAGGAATTGTCTCCTATCCCTCCCTGTCCTGCCCCTACATAAACAAACCCAGAAAGATGATTTCTGAGTATCTGGCACAAAAGTCCTTATATTCTGAGGGGTACTTTGGAACTTAAAAAGAGCCTGTTATATGTGCTTCCAGGGGTAAACACTTCTTTCACTCAATTGCTTTCTAACATTTGTCAAACCCACTGAGATAACTGAGACTACTTGAAGGTAAAAGTTGAGGTATAAGTGTAAATCTTCCCTACTAGGCAGAAGGAAGGTCAGTGTGGGGTTTACACACTGTTCACAGCCTTTGCGAGGTGTTCCTTTGAGCAGAGCCTGCCTCATGGCTCTTCCACTGAACTCAACTGCAGCTCAGTCACTGGTTTTTTGGCTGCTGTGTTTGGTGCTAGGTAAGACAGACACTTGAATGAATGTTATAGTACAGCAATTTCAAATAAGAAAACCACAGTTCGTAAATTAGCTGTTATAGCAGCTCTCATAAACACTTCTCAAAGTTCTCCTCCAGTAGCAAAAAATAGCACTTCTCTCTCTAAACTGTCACGCTGTCTATTAAGATCAGAAAGGCTTAGCTGGCAAACTCCTAGTGCTGGTGTCTGACTCATGATTAAGAGCTCTGTCTCAGTTCCCTTTAGCAGGAAGAGCACAGCAAACACTGATCAAATTTTTCACTTCCTTCCTAGTCACAGCTTGGAACCCTGAAAAACAGAGACCTTCTTGACATCGGTCACTGATGCCAAAACCACTTCTTGTCTTGTATCTTCCACAAAAACAGTTACTTATATACCAGGTGTCCTTCCTGCTGTGGAAGCTTGCAATCTATACGTGTTCAAAAACTCTTTAGGCTATCAGAGCTTTCACCTGCCAAATTTCGATATGTGCACTGAAATAAGTTAAAAGTAACTATTACATGTAGACACTTACATTGTCAGATCATCTAAATTCAGTGAGCTGATCAAATACATCATTTCCAAAATAGCTATCAGAGCTAGGAGATTACCAGCTGGTGTAGGAAGATGTTCTCCTAGTTCCTTCCCCCTCAAAATGTCTGTGATTATTGCTAGAGCTGTTCATGGTTTTGGGGATTCTCTCAAAAGAGACCTTTCTGTCTGTACTCTTTACTCTTACAGGTTGATTTGTGCATCAGTTAGTTTGTTCAGGCAGCTTCTTCTTACAGAGTCCTGAATAAAGTGACAAAATAAGTGAAATTAAAATATAATTGAGCATGTTCTTATATTTCTTGCTCTTTCATGCATACACCCCCCCAAAAAATCCAGTCACACACACCCACACTGTCTGAGTGTTCATCTCCCCTTCCTTCCTTCTGGCATACCAGAGACTGAAATAGCAGTGTGGTGGTTTCCACCATTCATGATGCTACAACTTCACTGTGTCCATCAGTTAAAATGCCTCGTGAACAAGATTCTCAGGATGGGTGGATGGGCAAACCAATCACTCCAAGGTAATTTCAACAAGTTCTGGTCTTAAAATCCTGCTGGAAAAAAAAAAAAAGTATATTAAAGGGCAAACAAACAGCCAGAACAAGTATCATCTGACTGTGACACACTGTTCCTCTTAATTGTGTCCTCTATGGGCCAATTGTTCAAGTTATTCAAGCCTCTTAACTCTCGCTAATTCTGTATAGTGGTTTGTTTCATATGCAATTGTCCCTGTTTATTCATTTCCCGATCTAGCTCCTTTGCACTTGCAAAGAATAAATAGGAGGCAACATTTCAATGGCCACATAATATCCATAAGAGAATTAATTACTTTTATATAAGACTTAATTCATACAGGAAAAAAAAAAAAAGGGAGGTGTGGGATTTGTTTTGGGGTATTTTTTCCCCTCTAAGCCTATCATACTTTCAAAACCCATTGCAAGAAATTCCCTATGCATTGTACCTAAGCAAATTTAGGTATTAAGCAGTACACACATCTAAGCATATTCTGTTGAATGGCTAAAAAACTAACCTGATACTTGCTAACATTAAAAAAAAGATTTATACAAAACTAGACCTTCAAACTGTATGAGACTAACTGAACTGAAACCAACAAAGATAGCATGAGTTTATAGGTAGAATTACCAACTTTAACGCAACATTTGGCGTTTCTATAAAAACTGTCCCAAAAAAGCACAAAGGGGCATGAAAATCCCCAAAGTCTCTAAATACTCAACCAACCAACACATCATTATTTTCTTTAGTCATGTAATTCTTCATCATGAGCTGGGCAACCCATGGCCAAGGCTCCAGATAAACCCCATGAATTAACTCCATCTGTAGCCATATTACTTTTTCCCACGTTATTATTGATTAACACAGAGCTGGGCATTAACTTGTAGCCAACAAAAGGGATTTGAAAGCCCTACCTTGCCCTCTGCAAAGCCAATTTCTTCATCACACAGCCTACCTTGCTCTCTGCAAAGCCAATTTCTTCATCACACAAGTAATTCTATGTACACAGTCCTACGTTTCCCATGACCATGTATCACAGGGTGAGGGGACTCTGAGGAAGCCTGGTGATACCTTGTCAATTATTTAAAAGCCAAAGCTCTGAGTCTGGAAGACAATTTTTGCTAATTTCAGTAATTATCTGAGTCAGCTGGCCGGTGTTTTCCAGCACACCAAAGGGATGGAGGAATGCAGGAAGATGCAGCTGTCAGAAACTTCAAGCAGGCAGGTGACTCGGACCGGGAAGTGACTCCTTCCTTACCAATGGAAACACTGGCAGATCATTCACCGCACACACCTTGAGGAAGATGCACCACTGACAGCTCAGGCAATCACAGGATGACACTTCCGAGAACAAAATTAGTTCTAGTATCTGTCCAGCACACAGAGAGCGTTTTGTTTTGTAACACGCACGGGGTTGGCTATGGGCTGGGCCTGGGATGCCACACTGCCACTGCCTCGCCTCTGCCCGGCTGCTGGATCTGGGTGCACCCACCCACCGACACAGGTGTATCTGCAGCTCTGCTGTAGATGCTGGGGCTTTCCCTGAGCTTGTGCCTCTAGAAACTGCTAGCAACAGCAGCTTGGCATTGATTCTAGCGGGTGAGACAGCCCAGCTGTCGGCAGGGAAAGGCCGAGGCTGGATACAAGCCCAGTACCCCATCCCTCCCTCAGCTGCCATGACAGGAAGCGAGGCCCACCGAGAGCCCAAGGCTGCCCCAAACACGGAGCCCAGCTCCCCGTTGGGCTGCCGAGGCAGTGACTACAGCCCCGTGTCGGGGCAGCGAAGGTCAGACATCCCCAAAGGCCGTGCCACCGGCGGCACGGAGAGCCCTCCCAAGCCCCGGGATCCCGGCTCCACCTCCCCTCCCCGCCCCTCGCCCCGCCCCTCGCCCCCTCGCCCCGCCCCTTCCCTGCCTGTTTATCCACGGGCTGTGCACGTGGTAGCCGCGCCGCGCCATTGGCCCTCTCGTCAGGTACCTGTCGCCGTCCTGCCAATCGAGGCGCTGTCCACGCGCTGCCGTCCGCACCCGATTGGCTCCGCCGCGGTGATCACGCAGCGTGACGCACTCCGAGTGTGCGCCCGCCGAGGAACCAATGAGGAGGGGGCCTAGGGGCAGTCCGCGGCGAATAGCAGGGTGAGAAGCTGAAGGGTGGCCAATGAGGAGCGGGCCGGGGAGGGACTTTCCTCTACGGGCGCTGGTGGAGACGGGCGGGTTTTAAAGGAACCGTCGAGGCGCCCGCAGGCTTCCCCCGGAGCCGGGGAGCTATGGCGGCGGCCGGGCCGGGCCTGGGCCCCGGGGCCGGCGGGACGGTGAAGACGCTGGCCCTGGTGCTGGAGGACGAGGCCCGGCGCGGCGGCGGCTACTGCAGCGGGGACACGGTGTCCGGCCAGGTGCTGCTGGAGCTGGCGGGCCCGCTGTCGCTCCGCGGGCTGCGCCTGGAGGCCGCGGGCAGGGCCCGCGTTGCTTGGAACGACAGCGCGGGCGCTGTCCCCGGGGCAGGAACCTGGGGGGCGGCGATGAGGGCGCCGGGGCCAGGGCCGCGGCGGGAGGCGGAGGTGCGCTACCTGGACATCCGGCAGAGCCTCCTGCGGGACCCGCCCGAAGGTGAGGGGCGGCCGTGGGAGGGGGGTGGGGGTGGGGGTGGGTGCGGGTGTGGTGGGGTTGTGGCGGGGTTGTGGCGGTGCGGGCCGGGCCCTGAAGAGAGGCTTCCCGACCGGCCGCTGTGAGTGACAGCGGGGTGGGACCGGGGCGGGGGGGACACACACGACTGGTCGCCCCTCCTTCGCGGGGGAAGACGGCGGGGTAGGGCTCCGAGGCCAAGCCCCCCTCCCGGCTCTGCGGGGGCAGTGTAGGGGCTCCCCACCGGAAGGCGCCCACGCCTGGTTCTTCTAGAGAGGGGGGAGGCTGAGGGGTGAAACCCTCTCCCAACAGAAACCGGCATCGGTCCCGGGAGCTGAGAAACGGCGTGAGGCCTGGGTGGGTGGCCGGCCAGCGGGAACTTCGGCCCCACACTGGAAACCTCTGGCTGGGGTAGCCACAGCCTTCACCTGCGCGTCCGGGGAGGCTTGCTTACAGCTTCATCCAGCGGTCACTCGCTGCCCTGTGCACAAGCCTGGGAAACGCAGAACAGGGCCAGAAGAAAGTCAGCAGCTCTCTAGTTTCCCTCCCGCCACGCTGGGTTCCTGCGGAGGTTAGGTCTTCCCTGGAGCACGTCGGGCCACCTGCGTGGCTGTTGCACTCCATAAGCAGCATCTGGGAAGCTGCCCGTGGAAGACACTGGAAGCAGTCAGCCTCCTTTTGCGATGACTTCAGACAGCAGAGGAAGCTCTTTTGTTGCATAGGTCTCTAGCTGGCAGCTCTGGCACTCTGACACTGCAGCATAGCAGTACTGAAGGGGAATGGCATTTTGTTATGTAAGGGTGAAACACTTAAGTGTATCGGTGGAAGTAAATTTAGGCCTTTAAAAGTTCTGTAATAGTAGGTCCTCTGTGAATGTATTAAGATTACGTATATTAATAGGATTTCATAACACTGACCTTAAATTGCAGCTTCTTAGCACAAAAGTTAGTTGTAATTGTTAACTGGACAGCAATTACTCTTACTGCTGAGAAGGAAAAGACACTGACTTTATGCTTTCCAGAAGCCATCTTGGATTAGAAATTGGCCAGAGTCCTGAACTGAAACTCAAGGTCTCCGTGTTTCCTTGATTTTTTTTTTTTCCATTGAAATCACAGCATAAATAAAGCATGGGCTCAAATCCAGAACCCACAGGGATCAATAAAAACTTCTGGCCCCTTGCATCTGGGTGGTTTTATACATAAATAATTTATAAAAGTGTCTGCTTTGTTCTTCTATTTATGGAATAACTAAAACATACTATTCATATTTATCCTACAGGTGAGGAAAGCTTAATTCTTCTAGATGGAAGACATGAATTTCCGTTCAGCTTTCAACTCCCTCAAGAGTGAGTTAAATAATCTGACCTGAAGAGACTGTGCTAGACACTGCTTTGTGTTACTGTGCTTTTATTTAAAAAAAAAAAATCAAACCAATACATTCGCTTTATACGTTTGTCTTACATCACCCATCACATAAATGCCTTTTTTTGCTTCAGGTTCCCAAAGGCCCTAAAAACATAAGCTGTAAATGAGTGAATATTTACATAATCAGGGGTGTTTGAGTTTGGAACTGAATGATGAACTCATGGTAATGCTTTTATGGCTGCTCGTTTCAGACCTCTGGTGACCTCTTTTACTGGGAAGTATGGCAGTATTCAGTACTACGTGAAAGCAATTTTGGAGAGGCCCGCAGCACCTGATCAAAGTGTGCAGACAGAGCTTCAGGTCATTAGCCACATCGACGTCAGCTCACCAGCTCTATTGGTAAGAGGGTCCTCCACTCCTCCTCCCCCCTTTAAAGCCAGCTGCAAAAAAGAAAATAAAATCATTTCCAAGAAGCATTCACATCCAGCCATAACCATTTCATGTTATTCTGGAGTGTCATTTTCTGACTTCTGAAAGCATATAAGCTCCCTAAGCTCTTCTCTATAAATAGATGATCTTAGGTTGTGTGAATAGCAAACAGAGTGGCTTTTTTTAATACCATTGATTACATCCCTGCTGGCAGAGATGCTCTTGCCAAAAAGTTATGCAGGCTTCAGATGCATAAATAAGGCTTAATAATAATCATGCACAAGCATAGAGTAGTTACTCTTACCAGAGCAGCTACATTCACAAGGCTGCAGTGTCCTAAACTCTACAGTAATAGTAGGTTGAGGAACAGTAATTATAGAAGAGTATTAATCATGCCCAGCCTGTCATTTATGCTCTGGCCATTATGCTACATATCCTTCCATTTTGCATGTCGTTTTCTAACATTAAGTGTGTGCATGCAGCTGCTTCAGAGATCTTTTCAGTTATTTCCTTATGACAGATTTGGCCACATTAAAGCATTGAGTTTCTAATAATCGCTAGAAATACTGTCGAGTAATAAGAAAGATCAGGCATTAAGTAATGAGAAAATAGGCAAGATGGAAGCTAATGAGCTGGATTCTTTTATCTCAACCCATATTATGAAAATAATATAAAATTATACCTTGCACTTTCATGATAGCAACTGGATCTAAATGGTTATTCATTTAAATATGAATGAGTAATTTCTACTTTATTTAAAATAGTAGGATAATTTTAACATTTCATCATGATGTGAACGTAGCTAAGAGATGTTTTGAGCAGGATTTTTCCCCTCCCCTCTTTATATGCTTACATTTTAATCTTTCTCTGTAGTGAGACCTTAGAGAAGATTTTGGCAGTGACATCTGTAAGCAGAATAACGGCTTTATATTCAACAGTGTAGGTTAGGAATATAAAGACTCCAGATACTGCAAGGATAAAGTTGACTATAAGTTGCTGCACAGGAGGGGGTTGTGGAGCACAATTCCAAGGCTACCACCAAAATAGTGCAAAACAACACAAATTTTAGACTTCATAATTATATTGACTGGACATTAGTGCCCAGTAAATAATTTTACCTAGCTTGAATTCTGGCTTGGCCCAGTGATGTGCTTACTCATATGTTGTAAATTTATTCTAATGAAAATTCTGCAGACTGTGTAGATGTCACCTAGCGTGACACTACATTAATTCTGTAAAGAATTAAGATGGTCTTTGTCACAATCCAAAAATTTTGGGGGGTTGCATGGCTTGTAAGTTAGGAAGATGCATCCCCTTAACCCAGCATGTATACGTTTATTCTTCCTTAGAAGGATACAAAGGGAAAAACAGTTTACCTGCTTAAGTATGAGTTGCTTGCAAATGAAATTAGTTGTGCTTTCTTCTGTACTGAGGAACATGGACATAAATACTACAGTACCCCATTATACCTTTAAAAACTATTCAGTCTGCTAAATGAATCTTAATGAAGCCAGATTACATTCAAGTGCATGTTGATCTCTGTGTTACCTAGCTGATAATGGTCTAAGTGCAGACTGGGATCTAACAGCCATGTGTTCAGGTAGCTCAAACCCTGGTTCCATTTTACCAGGTGGCAAAATTCCAGCTGCCTTGAGTAGTCCAGCTAGACTGCAATAATGGATATGCATAACATTAACCTGAGAGTGATTGAGAGCTTTATGCCATAAAATGAAAATACTCTGTATTTTATAGACGCCTGTTCTAAGAAGTCAGGAGAAGATGGTTGGCTGTTGGTTTTTCACTTCTGGGCCAGTGTCTCTCAGTGCCAAAATTGAGAGGAAGGGATACTGTAATGGTAAGAGTAGTTATCTTCAACGTGTGAATATTAAACATCTAATAGGGGTTTTATCTCTGAAGCCAGCACTTTATAGCTGAAAGAATAATGTAGCGTAGTAGGTAGTAATTTGCAACCTGTATGAACTTGCTTTAACAAAAATCATTTTGCCTTTCCCCTCGCTCCCCCCCTTGGGAATATAAATTGAAAGGAAATCCTGTTAGTCAGTAATCTCATGGAAGAGTTGTTTACTTTTGAGTGTAAAGAACACCAAAATGCTGTTATTTGGGATAAAATACTTAATTGGGGATGTAATCAGGTTTTTATATCCTGTGTTTGTAGGTTTTCACTTCTGCAAGAATGAGCTTTTAGCAGCTTGTCATCTTGATAACATTAGATACGTTCAGGAAATAAAAGAAAACATTCTGAAATTCAGTTAGAACTATATAAAAGGGAGATTGGTGCGTAATTTGCAAATAAAGCTTTTATAGCTTGTTCATATTACGTTTAATGCTTCAAAATGAATCATTGTTTGTGTGTGAAATGTAGTAGGTGGCTATAATTCTGCCTGGATACCACTCTGCCAAAAGAAAAAAAACCTAGCTTGAGGAAACTAACAAGTATTGTTCTCAAACTGTTGCAGATGATGTGGTGCTGCATAACATGCTTTGATACTCCTGGAGGAAAGTTAGTAAATACAAATTATTCATTGAACTTTTTCTGTCTTTAAGGGGAAGCCATACCAATCTATGCAGAAATTGAGAACTGCTCTTCTCGTTTGATTGTTCCAAAAGCTGCCATTTTCCAAACACAAACTTACCTGGCCAGTGGGAAGACAAAATCTTTCCGTCAGATGGTTGCCAATGTCCGAGGAAACCATATTGCCTCTGGGAGTACAGATACCTGGAATGGGAAAACTCTCAAAATCCCACCTGTATCCCCCTCTATACTTGACTGCTGTATTATTCGAGTAGAATATTCATTAGCTGTAAGTATGGATTTTCATTACAAATATATGTACTCTTGAACACTACATTGTAGTGGGAACAGAAGAGTATTTGCCACTGAGCAGCTGTTAGGATTTTGCATTTGGGAACAATAAGTATCAATAAATATAATACATAGGTGAGAGACTGAAGATCATGAAGAGATTCTGAAAGGGAAAGTTAATGGGGAGAATAGAAAAAAATGTTTCTGAGGAAGAAGCAGAGGTTTTTAGGGGAAGGTGGTTCAAGCTGAATGGGTTCCTCTAGTGATTCTTTCAGCAAAGAGAAGATAGGCCTGAAAGCAAGTGCATAGTTATTTTTGCCAACCTGCTTTGTATTTGTTTGGTGTCATCTAGAGACAACGTACAGAAAGAAGGAAGATATGGGAAAATAAAGCTGCCAGTGTGTTAGCTAAACATATCTGGGATGAGAAAACTCCTAATTTTTAAACACTCTGCAGTGTAGAGAGTAGGGTAGCTTCTAGGAGCAGCAATTCAATGGGATCTCATGATGTTTCTTTTCTTTTATTTGGGGGTTGTTGTATAGGTGTATATCCATATTCCCGGTGCTAAGAAATTGATGATTGAAATGCCTCTGGTGATTGGCACTATTCCATGTATTGGATTTTCAAGCAGAAACTCCAGCATTACCAGCCAGTTTAGCATGGATATGAGTTGGCTGGCATTGACCATGCCAGAACACCCTGAAGGTAATACACATTGAACTCTTTGTAATACGGCATAGTACAGTCTCCAACAGAAGGGTAGTAGTGCCAGTTTAAGGGCACTACTGGGGATGCAGGGCATTACAGTATGACTCAGGAGAAGTGAGGCATATAAGTCTTAAGTCAAGATCCATAAAAGATCGGTGAGTCTCTTTACTATATGACTACATGAAGCTGAATCTTGAAATAACTAACTTCTGATAGTGGGGATTCTACTTTGGAGGAAGACTCCTTAAACTTAATCCTTGCTGAACATATCTTGATACAATGCAGGTTTGTTGCTGGAGTAGCCCTAAAAGCATCGGCAGCATTCCTGCTGAATCACTGAAGCTTACTCAAACATAATTCTACTTACAGTATGAGTAGAGTGCACTTCATACAATTTGACAATACTGCATTTTATAAATACAGCTTTCGTGGTCTTGACTACTGTAATACATATGTTGTTTTGCTATGAGTGAATAGTTTAAAAAATTGACAGTAGCATCTCTTGTGTTTCAGCACCACCAAATTACGCTGATGTAGTGTCTGAGGAAGAGTTCTCCAGACATGTTACTGCTTATCCACCACCAATTGACTGTGAGGACCAGTTGTGTTGTCCTGTCTTTGCTTACATACAAGAGTTCCGGTTTCAGCCTCCACCTCTTTATTCAGAGGTAAAAAAATAAATAGCAGGTGGTAGTTTAATTGTCACATGGGGGAACACTCCCCACCCCCCCCAAGAGAAATGCAAGAATTATAGACAGTAATTGTTACCTTTCTTCTCTCTGTAGATTGATCCACATCCAACTGATGTAGAAGAAATTCAGCCTGTTTCGTTCATGCTCTGAAGAGGATTTGTAATGAGCATCATTGTGGTGAATGTCTTAAATCTTTCTGCTGCTTAAGCTGATAGTGCAGCTAAAAAGGAAACAGTTTTCTTTTTCAGAACTTCAGTTTGTCAACAGGACAGGCAAAGGAAAATGGAGAGGGAGGTATGAGCACGTTTGGTGATGGAAGAGAATCTGCCTGATTAGTCTGCACAGAGGATACTGTGGGAGCAGCTATGCTTGGGATATGTGAGAAGGACCTGAAAATACTGAATGCTTTCTAAAAAGTGGATATACTACATAAAGTACGAGGAGGAGATGTAAGGATTTTCTGAAGAGAATTTATATTTTGTTTGGAACACTCTGGAAGAAGTTATGTGATGATTTTGAGAACTTCCTGAAGTAAAAGTTGCGTAGTAGAAAACGTGGGGTAAGAAAACATTTCCAAAAGATTCCAGTGTTCAAGGGGCTTCGGTTTTGCACTGTCTGCATTCAAGAAAGGAGCACTACTAAAATGTGGAGTGAAATCTTCACTCAAGCTTAACTTCGTATTTCATGAGAACCTGCCCTTCTAACAACTGCCAAGTGGTACTATTTCATCATTCATAATGATTCTAAAGACATCATGGATGAGAGAATAGCTATTACACAATATGATGAAGGCAACCTTTTACTGAATGGAAGATACAAGTATGTAAAAGAAAATTGAACTTTGATAAGAGCTTATGCACTATGCTTTCTTTCAAGGGATTTCTTAAGGGAATTATTCTAGCCTCTTCTACTGTGAGTTTTTTTTCTCTGCGTCTTAAGCCTATGGATAGCATGGTAAGGAGAAGCATGGCAAGGGAGAATCCTTTTGCCAACAGCAGGTGTACTTCGCAAAATGGACAATACTTATTTATTCAGAAGCCTTTATAAGCCTACCTCTGTTTTGGATATTTACTTACGGTCAGATCTGAGACCAAAAAAAGTCTTGTTAAAGCTCCAGTATACTTCAAGGTTCTAAAAGGGACCCGAAATGGTTTCTGTGGTTAGTGAATGAGATGGAAGGTGTAAGGAGAGGTGTAAATATAGCCAGAATAGACATAGCTTATAAGTGAAGTGAAAGCAGACAACAGGGGGACAGAATCCTCTGGTAATGGCACAAAGCTTTTCATTACTCCTGCATTTTTGTCTAGAGATCTATTGTCAGGGGCTGCACTGGTCATTTGCTATCCATACTGTTTTTGTTTGTGTGTTTCGTGTTTGTTTTTTGCTGTTTAATTTTGTTTTGGTGCAATATTTTAATGTTTTCTTCCTCAGGTCATTTAGAACAGTGAGAGTTTGTTGCTGCTAAGAGTGAAGGCACAGCATTTTACTTGGCCCTTCTGCTGCCTTCATTTAAAGTAGAATGTTTTCTTCCTGCCAAGAATCAATTGGAGTAAGTAATCCACCATCAACAGATCACTTAAAAGGAGCAGAAACACAGCATTGGCAATACGCGCGTTTACAGTCCAGTCTTTGAACTACAGGGGATTTTGAACTCCTAGAACTACTCCATATGTCTTACAGAAGGGTTTGGAGTTAAAACCCGGTGCTTCATGTGGTAAAACATTGTACTTTCTGATAACTACAACAACAGTAATTGAGTTTCCCTTCATTTCATCAGTAACTGCAGTTTAAAAAAGTATCAATGGTTTTTTATGAAATCTGTCTTGATTTAAGAAGCAGGGATTTTTCTACAGGCATACACGGATATATATTTTTAGTCTTCGTTTCGTATGACTTCCTTACATTGTCTAATTTCTAGCACTTCACCTCAAGTCACTTTTACATCAGTGTATAATGCATACTGATGGAGAGTCACGTTTCCAAACTGCAGTTATGTTTTCATTTGCAACTTCAAGTATTGTCTTCTATAGCAAATGCAGCTTTAACCAAAATTTGAGAGCATGGTTTAGAAAGGACCTTCTAAAAAGTAGTATTTATCTTACACCTGAAGCAGTAGCTCTCATGCCTTGTTATTTGAGGGCGAGCCCATGCAACCAATGCAGGATTTTCATTCACATCACCTGGAAAGGGAACAAGCATATTTTCCTTAAGCAGATACCATTATAGTTACTTGAAAAGTAATGTGGCTGTGTATTAACTTGCATGTTAATAATTCAAAATACTAGCTTAAAGAACACTAGGTGCTTTTTTTTGGACTGTAATACCTGATAGGTGATGTGTGCTACCTGGTATAAACCTGGTTGAGCAAAAAAAAGAGCATGAAGGGTAAAGATGTGGTTTTTTTTTTTCTTCCTAAAATCTGAGTTGTTTTTTCATTATTTGCAGATAAACTGTGGCCTTAGATTGTTTGCTGCAAAAAAAGGCAACTAGAATGTGTTTCTTAGGAAGCACACACAGCCCTTCAAAGGAGGGGTGAAATGGTTAAATTCTGCTCTCTGACACTTGGCTTAGTGCAGAAGTTGATCCTTAAAATAATTACTGTTTGCACAATAATAAGTTCAATATGCAGGGGCTTTGTTTTGATAACTGTGAAACAGTTTAAGAGAGACAAAATAAAAAAAAAAAAAGAGAAAAAAACCAAACCATGCTGTTTAACATACAGGAACATGATTGTATTTTGTACTAATGAATGAGCCCCATGGGTTCTTTGTTAATAAAAGTGTCAAACCTACCTAGTGCTGTTCATCTCTGGTTTGGAGTCTGAGACAAATGGCTCCAGTGTTAAGAAGTACCTGGATTGTGCCTCCCTTGAACACTTACTGACCTCCTCTGTATCTGTGCTGTGTAGTTGATTGACCAATCAGAACAATCGTGCAACCACAGTGCATAATGCCAAAAGCAGCATACCGCCTACCCTGGGAAAACACAACAAAACAGGTTCACTCACCTAAACTGGGATAGAGATGAGGAAATCTCTGTCAGGGTGCTGCCTCCCAAAGATTAGAGGAATAACAAACAGAGCAGTTGCTTTCTTCTTACTGTTTCCACTTTTTGAGGGCAGGTGGCAAACCTTCTTGGAAAATCCAGGTGAAGATGCTGGTCAGGATGATGTGTTCAGGCAGCAGAGTGAGTCGTGACTGGGAGAAAACACAAAACCTCAAATTCTGGTCTTAGATTTCTAAAAGGTTTCTTAGTAAGGGATCCTAAAATACCCAGGCACTAAGTTCACAGTAGCTGTTCCCCTTCCTCCACTTTAAAGTTTTACAGGCTATTTTAAAAGTTTTTTATTTCTCTTGACTAATTGCTAAACCAGGGTCAGTGTTCAGACAGGTAGTGAATGAGGTGCCCTGCCCAGCAGGGACAGAGCAGATACTGCAGGCTTGTGTTCACAGATCTGATACTTCCGATGCTTGCATCAAAACACAAAATTCACATACAAAACTGGTTTAATCAGCTCCTGAGGCACCTTCCAAACTACAAAAATAGCAGTTTTCTATTCTCACACAGTTTGAACAGCAGAAGGGAATACCTAACTTATTCTGTAAAATCACTGCTGTATTTACCAGTAACAAGGTGCTTGCAGACAAGGTTGATGTGAAGGTAACCAATTGCTCTGCTCCCCCCCAGGAGAAATCCCTACTTCCTAGTAAAAGTCCACTGATTTTTGGTGCTCTCTTTGGGGAAGTGGATGAGCCCACAGACACAGAAACCAGTTTTCAGACTTCTGCGGTGTCTAAAGCTGATTATATCATATGTTACCATCAATATGGGTAGCACAGGCGACTGCACAAAGTAGATTCTCTAAAGAACTAATTAGGTGTAAGATGAGCCCAGTCATTCCCTTGTAATATTAAAATGTGATATGTGGCACAGACAGGGTGACAGTCGTGCTCCAAATTACAAAATAGTCATAATTTCTAAATGATTATGAGGAAACGACCATACACAAAAGCTGTACTTGGAGCGTCACCATGTTATCAGTGTTTTTAGGATGACTAATAACAATAAATCAAAGAACCAATAAAGCACCATTGGATGTGGACTGCAAAATGGCAACTCGAGGGAGCCTTCACTGGAGTAGGGGCTTATGCCAGCAACATGCTGTGGGCCCTCCTACTTACACAGCACAGACTTTATCTGATTAAGTACAACTGTATTACTGGTACATCTCTGAGCACGGGTCCCTTCAAAAGAAAAGAGGAAATCCGTCTTAGTTTTGGCTGACATTCAACCATCTGGCTGCCTGGAGGGTGAGGAGAACATGAAATGCAAGGTGGAAGCGGGAGCTAGCGCTGATGCTTGACAGACACCCACAGATACATTGCCTCAAATAATCTGAGGAATGCAGAGCAGTCCAAAGCATTTTTAATTCAAAAGCACAAGATATTTGCTGTGTTAATTGATGGCAAAGTTTCTTATTGTGGCCTCAAATAATGAGAGACTATGGTCACATTAAGGATACCCAAGTACCATATCAGGCATATTTTTCCTTAGCACTCAGCAACTGTGAAACGTAACAATAAGCATCACCCAAACATCAGACCAGCCCCTCTGCTCTGCTTCTGGCTGTTCTGTCCCCCCCATCTCTAAGGGATGCCCCTGCCCCACACTCCCCTCGCCACCAAAACTGCTTGCTGACACTGTGCTTGTAGCACAGGACTCAGCTGGAGTCTCTGGAGGTTCATGCAGATAGGGAGAGCAGCATGAAGCTGTTCAAATTACAGAGAATGGAGGTAAAAATGGTAGGCAGTCACACGGGGTGGGGACCACCACCAGAGGAGTAAGGAATGGGGTAGGTATGGAAAGGAGATGTGGTCGGTGTCAGGCAGAGGACACAGAGTGAGCAGCGAGCTCTCCTGGGAGGGGACATAACCTCAACATCCAAAGCAAACACTGGCCCCTGACCCCTGGAGTTTTTCCAGCAGGACTTGGTCTCAGTGACACACACAACATGCGTAGGTAGGATACACACATGCAGGCTAAACCCAGACAAATATGGCTGGCTATGAAAAACCCTCATTATTTCCCAGCATCAGCCTCCCAACAACTGGGCACAGAATGAGGGGACCTGCCCTGTCCAGGCGGACAACCAGAGGGGGTTGTACCTGTATTTCAGGACCCAGTTGTGTGGCATTTATATACACACACAAAGGCTTTCGGACAAACAAGGAGCACACATTGTGTATGTGTAACAGCCACTTCTTACAAATCAGCCTCAGTGGATCAGACCACAATCACACCTGAGCTTCTGCCATACACATCTTCAGGTCAGACCTCGTGCTGCCTGTGTGTCTTGAACAGCAGTGCCTCTGTTTTGGGGAACACAAACACATGCTCTCCTCAGCACTCCCCCAGGGAAAACAAAAGACAGGGTGTAAGAGTTGATGGTGGGAACTGAAGCATGGTCAATAGGGAAGTATTTTGGCCCCAAGGTTGTAAACAGGATAGTTGCACACCCAAAAAAACAACCCCAGGTTTATTTATAGGCCAGTCCTATTTGATGTCACAGCTAGAATCACATTGCACCGGTCACAAAGTATCAGACCACAGCAATAGAAAAAAGTTATTCTTATTGCTGAACTAATTAGATTAATCAATGCACAAAAGAGAGCACAAGTAAAAGTTAAATTTTCATTTAAATTATTTAAGCCCTGAAGTGCTTTTATCCCATGTCTTAATGTGATGTGACCAATGCATTAGCCTTAACAGATCAGAAGGATACCAAAATGGAAAATATTCTGCTGTCCTGAGTGTAAAAGAGAGTATAAAGGGGAAAACATTAACTGATCCGACAGATGCTCGTACTACAGCATCCTGGAGCAGAAGGGTCTGGGAGGGTTCAGTGTCCCTACAGATCTACCAAGTTTCACAGGCTGTGTGCAAGGCTGGTACCACTTGCCCTGACAGCAGCATTTCGGTGTCAGCACCTCTCCCCCTCACCGAGATCCTAGAGCAGGTTGACCAGCCATCAGCTCTGCCCATCAGATCTACTCAGCACATGGGAGCAAGGTGAGGAAGGAAAGCAAAGCCGTAATGCAAAGGCCCCCCCCCGCCCCGCCCCAAGGCTGCAGCCAGTCCCTCTCCCAGCTCCCAGCCCAGAGCAGCTGTGCTGTTGTCTGCAAGGACAGAGCTGCACAACATGCTCCTCCAACCCCGCACAGGAGTCTTGCACATTGGGGGCAAAGAATTTGAGAGGCCTGTTTGCAGGAGGTGTTAAATAGAAAGGTCCCCAGGAAGGGCAGCTTCACAGGCTTTTTCTCATGTGATCCCACCTGCCATCGCTGGGAGAGGACTTTACAGTCATCTAAACAAATTAACAATTCATTTTCAACCCTGACATGAAAATTAACCCTGCCAATTAATTCCTTAATCTCTTGCTGCCGACAAGGCTCACAGTTGCCATGTGGATGCTTGTCCATTGGGGCCTGAAGCAGGGCCATTCTGTTTAATTAATGCTGCATCCAGGATATGGTGTCGCTGATACTCAAACATATTCCAACTACACAAACCAGAGCTGCATCTCACACTTCACTGATGCGCCAGACAGCGTTTGATGGATACCCCGAGAAGGGCATCGATTATCTCGATGCTCATGGCAGCTTTTGCTGCAAAGAGGAGATACAGTAACCAACACAGAGTTGGTTTGCCACCCTGTCATCATAGAAAATGCTTCTTGGTCATCTCTGCGATAGACTTGATAGCTTTACAAGTTCAACAGGACTGAAAGGGGGGATTTATGATGATTGTAGGAAGTAGTTGAACCCCACAAGATGACAGCAGCATCCAGCTGAAACACAGACATGCACTGCAGCAGCAGGAAAGGCATCCACCCAGGTTTCCAGCAGAGTTTCTCCCCGTGAGAGAGACACAACAAAAAGCAGAGAGAGAAGATGGGAGCGAGGACAAGAGCCTCATGGGGAGCACAGGGGAATCATTTCGGGGCATGCCACTGCATGCAAAGCATTCAGCTCCCCATACATGGATCTCACAGTGGCATTCAGAAAAACAGCTTTTTGCACATTTCCAGTATGCAGCAGGAAAAGAAAACCCCAGGAGACTCTTGTCAATCTTCTTCCTCCTGCCTAAAAGAACCAACAAGACGTTGGGTTTTGGCTTGGTGCTGGAGGAAGAAGGGGCAGCCGTACTGCATACACAGGCTGCTCCAGGGAAGAGAAGTTATTGGGATCTAAATGGACAGGAGTTGGGAAATGTGCAAAGCACAATAAAACAGGACAGCGATGCTCAGTCACCTCAAGTGCCCTTTGTGAACCAGCTACAACAAATTAGGTCCATTTTTCTTTGTTTCTATAGGTTTTGCAATATATAATTAAAAAGACACTGCCCATTAAGGTGCTTTACAAAGTTAACTTATACTCAATAAAACCTATGAATAATATTAAATTAAAGACTATAAAACCTCTCTGGACATATAAACTAGGAAATTGCAGGCATATAAAGTAAACAAGCAACAACCCACCCCCCCATAATTTAGTGCCTGTTAGAACTAGTCCGGCAGGTGGAACAAGTAAGTGTATCACAGAACTGCAAGGCACGAGTGGACTGTATAAACACACAACATAAGTGGTGTTTACACAGAGAAGTACTGGGAAGGAGGCAGTAGGATATACTGGACAGGACTCTCTGCTCCACGTAGAAGTCAGATAATGTCTGGTTTGAGGTTTTGGTTGGGGTGGTGGTGTTGTTTTTTATGTATTTGGGTTCACTGCTCAATTATACACAGAACTCCCTTAGCCCAGAAAGGGTCAAGGTCACCCAGCTGCAATAACCAGCAAGGTATAGTGAGAAGCAGAGTCTGGGACCTCTGCTCAGCATCTCCTGACAAGGTGAGAGGCACATTGGCTGCCTGGGAGTCCTGAAAGAGGAAGCGGCATGTGATGCAAACATCACATCTACCTGGTTGGAACAACCATCCTGACAGCCATATGGGTCCCCACGCAGAGGCCACACTGGAGACCCGTTTTCTTTTGTTAATCGAACTTGGATTTAAGATGCACAACAAAACCAATAAAGGTTTGAGGATTGGAAGGGTCTGAAGCACAGATTTATGTAGTGGAGGCATCTTCAAAGACACCGTGGCCACGTCGCTGGGGAATTGGCTCTTTGTGTCCTGGGGGTTTGTTTCCAAACGTTTTGCAAGAAGGACAAAAATCTCAGGAGTTCTTTTGCATGGGCTGTTGCCCATGAAGTGGCGTTTTATGCAGAACTCTTAAGCTGTCTTTGTGGATTCTTGGTGGTGTTTCTCTCATTAAAGCCCTTGGTACCGACTCTCACTAGGATTTGGGGCTGTTGGGGGGGTGTGTGTATGTGTGTGTAGGTAATTTGCTGTTCTCTACAGGATCATTTTGCAATTCCTTGTTTTCTGAAGTTGTCACGCTTTCTTCTAGGAACTCCTGCTATAAATAACTCTTGGGTGGGTGCCAGGTATGTATTTTTCCCAGGCAGAAGCCCAAACCAAGCAGCAAAACACTTTCCTATCGCACAGGGCACACAGCAGCTTGTACTGGTACACAGACACAGGGAGAGGGAGGTTGTGTTAGACATGCACTGTGGAATTGGTAGGAAAGCCCAAGCAGAGCTAAGAGCGCCATCCTCCCTCTCACACTCAATTTATGCTTAAAATTATTTCTCAAATGCAACTTTCTCAAAGCCATGCCAAACACCAGCAGAGCTCAGAGCCCGGTTCAAGCCACATGCATACATTTTTCACTCCCCACATTCACCTCCAATGTATTAGGGCACGCTGCAGGCTGAATTTCCCACCACCGACCCCACCTCAAGCCCCCCTCGCACCCACCTAATGCAGAGCAGCTCCATGAGAACTCAGCCTCCTGCTTCTGCTCAGCTTGTCTTCAACAGGCAACCATAGCAATCATTTGCATCTCCTGTCATTAAGCCTTCTGTTTGATCACAGCCAAGCAGCCCTTATGGGGATCTGGCACACACTCACAATCCAAGCACGTTGGGAAAATTACTTCAAGGCTATTTAGAGAGGATTCCCATGCCTACAACAGTTCACAGTTCAAGGGGATCCCCATCTCTGCCTGCAACACACACTGTTAAACACATGCTGTCAGAAAATTTTGCTTTGGGAGGGGAAGAGCAGAAGAGAGAGTGGCCTGACAAGAAGTTCAACATCATCAGCTTTGACCTGGGATGTTTTAATTTACTGCAAGATGGCAATATGCAATGGACCAGGCTTGGCTCTTCACCATCCCCTTTCTCCCCCCTACCCACACAGTGCCCCTTCTCCCAAGTGCAAACCATCACCCACAGGCCCGTGCAGGCAGCAATCCCTCCCAGCTCTTCAATCACTCCTTGACTACGTCCTCTCCAAACAGCCCCACGCCAGTCACTGTTATCTTGGCTACATCACAACTATGGAATGGAGGGCAAATCATATGAGGAGCAGCTGAGGGAGCTGGGGATGTTCAGCCTTGAGAAGAGAAGGCTGAGGGGAGACCTTATCACCACCTATGATTACCTGAAGGGAGGGTACAGAGAGGTGGGCGATGGTCTCTTCAGCCAGGTGACAGGATATAGGACAAAGGGAAATGGCCTCAAGCTGCTCCAGGGCAGGGTCAGATTAGGTGTTGGGAAAACATTTTTCACTGGAAGAGTTGTCAGGATGTGGAACAGGCTGCCCAGGGAGGGGGCTGAGTCACCATCCCTGGATGTGTTTAAAAAAAGGGTAGATGAGGTACTTAGAGATATGGTTTAGCTTAGGACAGGAATGGTTGGACTTGATGATCTTAAAGGTCTTTCCCAACCCAGTGATTCTGTGAAACAACCCCTGAGCAAAACCCAGCTATTCTATCACAGGCCCTCAGTTGTTCAAAGTGCTCAACCCTTCCCTTCCTCCTTACACCTAAATCACGTCCATCTTAAAGCCCTGCACAGAGCAGGGGCAGCAAACAAGCAGGGGGAAGGCAGGGAACAAGGCTTCCTGCGCTCGCTACACAAGCATGTGCTGTCACAGCTCTCCTTGCCAGCTCAACTCATTTGAGCCAACGGCTGAATGGAATTAATAAGGCTGCGTCCCTGCCTCTGTTACGCTAAGTGAGAAGCAATCTTGCCATCGCTGGCACACATTCCTGGCTCTCTGGCAGACAGAGCTGGTGGGAGGCATTGCAGGATGCCAGGAGATGCCCCTTCTTGGGTTACGCACGACTCCATCAGCAGCAGGGCAGCCCTTCTGCCTGAGGTCTGGCACCAGGACACACAGCTCGTACACGGTGGTGACTGTTACTGTGCCAACACTTGTTTGGATAATGATATTTTCCAGCTGACGCCTGCAGAGATGTTTGCATTTTGCTCCCATGCACCTCAGGAGTGTTTTCTTTTAATTGATCTCACAGCCTGGGATTTTCCTAAAATACTTAATCCTTTCGTGGTCTTGCTTCCAGCAGAACCTTCATACACTTTACACAGACTTCAGTGCAGAATAACATGTCACTTGTTTTCTTGAAGATCTCTGGCTTTCTGGGCTCCAGAAATCCAGATGCTGGTTTTCCTGCTCTCATCGCTTGGCATCCTTTCCCTGCTCTCATCTCTTGGCAATGAAATTAAACCAATTTGCAAGAAAATCTATTGCAGACATTGCTGTCTTCGTCTGAATGGAAGATCTCGGGCTTTCTGCAGTTGCTGGCTTAGGAACATTAGTGGTTTCTGGCACATCCCTAACAGGTATGGAACTTGTACAACCGCTGAATCATGAGCTTCACAGGAATTGACGCAACACACCACCTAGTCAACTTTCAGAGGTGGCCTTTGGCTGAAAATTCACTGGGAGGAGGGAGAGGTGAACACCAGAAACCTCTGTGGGGATGCGGAGGCGTGGGCCACGGGCCAGCCGCAGCTGGGAAGAGGTGGCCCCAACCAGAAATGGGTGTATGGCTCGTGCGACTCAGCCCGTGGAGGATTGGGCAGAGCTCCTGGGGAGGATGACTCATTTGTAACGCTGCCCTGTCCCAGTGCGATGGCGGCAAACGGGGGAAACAGCGTCACGCCTGTCTCACAGCCAACAGCAAAGACGACACCGCCCCTACTTACCCAAAAACACACACCTACCCTCCCATTTTATCACCCCACGCACCCCAGGTCATTTCCAGCAAGTTATTAAGGGATATAATTAGCAACGCTCTCTACAAAGTAAAGAGACGGGCCAAGCAAAGTCCTGTGCAAAGACAGGCTTAGAGAGAAGTCGGTTTTCTGCATCAATTCTCTAATAGCTGACTGGATGTGCTCTGTGGAAAGCAGCTGGAATCAGCAGCTGGAAGTCTGAGCTGCTTCTGCATCTTTCAAAGCAGAAAGGAAGAAGCTGCTCCAGACAGACCCTGCCACTGCCAGGCAGAAAGGAAACACAGTAAGGAAACGGCTCCTGCACGTGCAGAGATGCTCTGCTGGGTGAGCCATGTTTGGAAAGGACAGAAGTGTCATACAAAACCATCAGCACCATAAGGACTTCCCAGCCACGGTGACCTGTGGGGAATGGACCACAAGCATGTGATGGAGTTTGCACTGGTATAAACAGGCAGCCAGTCACGACAATAGCAGCCACGGCCTATTGTAACATAACCAGAATTCATTAAGTGCTTCCCTGTCATCCCAATGAGTAATAACAACAACAACAATTAATGCTTCAAATGTGAACAAGTTCATCCTGCTCTTTTTAAAAGCAAAAATATTGCTGCCTTTATTTTAAGGATGGGAACCCAAGACAAGTGGGGAGGGTGACCTAATCATTGTTATCCTTTGGAGTACAGGATCACTGATGGTGTTCTGGCGCCTGGTTCATTTAGGTAATTATTTTTGTGATCCACCCTTAAGTAGAATGAGAGACAAAGATCTGGAAATGGAAAACAGACGTAAGACCATACTGCTCTGTAGGAAGCTGGATATTCTTCTCACTACCTCTGACCAAAGGCAACAGATACAGGAGTTTTTGGGAAGAAAGGCAAAATATGATGGGTGAATGCATCCTGCTTTGATCTTGGCTCCAGACCTAGTAAGCACCACAGGATTCACACACATTTTTACTCAGTGATAGACACAGAAAGGTGGTAGAGGTTTTAACATCTGGCTGGAATTCAGTGTCTTGAGTCCAAAACCACACCTGGTATCACTGGTGGCTGGATCAACATGATCTGGAAAGGACAGAGCACCACCAACCACTGTTCCCACAACCAGCATGAGAAATCATGTCCCATCAGGTGCAGTCAGGGCAGTAGTTGCCAATCACACCATACTTCTATAGCAAGCCTGTCCTGGAAAACTCTCCAAATATCGCTTACAGAACAGTCTTTACTACATCCTGCTTTCTGTGCTGAACTCACCAACCACACAGCTATGTTGCCACTTTTGCCTACCACACAGTTTCTTACTTCAGACAGGAGAAACTTCTGGTTTTAGCATCAGATACCCAAGCTCAATCCCTTTATAAGAATAAAAGTTTAAGCCTTTATACTAAACTCTCCAAACACACAGTAATCATCATAATATACATCCTTCAGTCCTAGAATCACTTTACAATCCTTACACATCAGGTGAGTAACTTCCCTGGGGGATGTAGAAGTTGGTGGACTTCTAAATCCCTGCCTGGCTCTCTAGCACTAGGTCAGGAGTCCCTCACCAAACCCAGATCTAAGTCAAGATCTCACAGATCTCTCAGTTGGCGACTTTTCCTGTTCATGCCTACTTACTTCAGCCTCCACTTGGCAGGCAGGCAGATTTGCTGTTTGGCACAGGCAGCAGCAGGACTGACTTTGGCACACGCTGCTCCAAGCTTTGTGCAACCGTATCCAGGAGTTTTCACAGCTCTTGGATTTTGTGAAAGAGTTTGCAAAACTCCAAGAGGCTTTCAAGACCACAGCCCTTGAAAAATCAGCTCAGTCGTGTCTCTGTTTCTTGCCTGCTGACTACTTCACCACTGTCAGCCACCTAAGTGTTGAACTGTAGAAGAAATGGGTTGTCTTCTTCATCTTCCTGCCCTGCTAATCACATTGATGGATGTTGAGGAGGATCGTGTGTTTTCTTGCAGGTTGGGGCTGGTGGACAGAGTGGAATGGTGGAATTTCAGATTAGGTTTGGACATGTAGTCTAGCAATGCCAAGCAGAGAAATCTCATTGGGTCTGAGCAACGAACATGTCTGACAGGAAGCCGTGAGAAAGGGAAACCCCAAAGGAAACTGGGAACTCATCCAAACTCCAGACTCAAGCAGATCTTTTCCAGAAGCCAACAAGTCAAATCACGGGTCCCAAAGCCTGTGATTGGGGGTTGGGGTCCTACCCCAACCCTCACCATGTTACATTGCCAGTGTTGTGATTTGCCCTGTTGTGCCCTACCAGAGCCAGCTGCTCAGAAGAAAAGGTGGGTGGTAATGACTACGCCTGACTGAGGCATCTTTCCACGCTTGGGAGCCCACAAGTCTGGTGTACTCCCTGAGCATTACCAACCTCACCTAATTCCCAGGAAGAATCTCCTGATGGAATGGCAGATGGAGCTTCTTTCCAGCACGTTCATGTCCCTCAATTCCGGAAAAGACCACTGTACCTCTCTGCTTTCTCTCTATCCAGACTACTATCCATCAGTATGGGTTTGGATAGCAGGAAGAAGTATAACACTTCATAAAGGAGAACGTAATGATGTTCCATCCCCAAACCTATGGCAGTCCTCACCATGGTCCTCTGCTCACCTTGTTCTGCTATGTCTGATGACTGACTTACCTGTAATTTCCATCAAACACATTGAAACCAATGCTTTTTGGGGAGATTTCTATTTTGAGTTGCACTCAGCAGTCCATTATTTGCAGAACCAGCGATCAAGGGATTGAGTGAATCCTGCCAGCATCCAGATGCCAAAGTATTAAACAAACCCATAAACAGTTATTGTTACACTGCATCACACCCCTTGTTCATAGCCTATAGAAGGCCCTTGTCTCCCCAGCCCCTCTGGGCAAGAGCAGACCTCTCTGCTCAGCTCCTGCACTGGGTTTGGTACAGCAGGAGGCTGTTCATCGCCTCTGCTCCGTGTACACACGACCTGGTTCACCTCACTGAAGAGACCAGCTGAATCAAGATGTGGTTTTGCAGCGTAAGTGATATAAAAGAGCAGCCCTGTGCAGCAGAGGACTCTGATGGATCAGATTGAAATAGCAAACTAATGCTGGTCTATTCAGGCCACTAAGAATCAGAAATCAGATTAGGAAGAAGTCACTTACTGCACTGTCCTCCAAGTAGGCATTACTCAGGGGATATAATGGAAGTGGAAGGACTATTAGAAGTGAAATGACCAACCGATGCTAAAACACAGGGTGAAGTTTCCACTAAGGTACATTGTGCAAAGGGCACATTGTTGGGGGAGGACTGAGAGCGATAACCTTTAATTACCTCCAAACATGACACCTCCATTGCTCACTTCAACTGCTGGAGCAGGCAAGGGTGCGATACTGTGCTACGGAATGACAGAGCAGTGGAAGGGTGGACAGGAAGGAGAGGAAACCAGGCTTTCTTGAAAATGCAGTTCCTCTTGCCAAGGAAAAGGATTTTTCTTCTAAGTGAAAAGACAACTGAGATTTCTTCCTGGTTTGCAGGATACTGCATCATTTTGCTCCTCACTTGCTGATGATCTTAATCTGGCTGATGAGGACACAGGAAGGGCAAGAACACACTGCAGAGAACGTGGCGCTAAGATGGAAAATGTGTTGTGAAGCTTAGATCACGCTGCCCACAAGGCAGCAGCTACCTGCATTTATGATATGTACAGCACCATGCCATGGGACAGCACTGCTACTGTGTCTATTGCTGTGAAGAGAGGACACGCCAGCAGGCTCACGTCGCTGTGACTTTGAGCCTGATAAACACCTAGGAAATCCTCCTCTAGAAACATGTATGAAGGACATTTGGCACGATGCATGAGTACACACACATCCACCACTACTGCTTTTGAAAGAGAAGTTATTCATTTTGGAATCAGGATGGAAACAGCTTCTTCCTAGCATCTCTGAGATGGGTGGAAAATGTATTAGTTTCTATGAGCATATATTTAAAAAAATGAATATGGATATAAATATAAAACTGTGGGTCCCAAGGGAAACCTGGAAACCTACCCAAGCAGCGATGTCTCTCACATTATGCAAGCTCCAACCAGCTGTCTTGCTCTAAAAGAGGATGTCTGGGTTTTCACCAAACACAACCCTCACTGTCCAAAAATGCTCAAACACTCCATTAGCAAAATAACCTGAAGAAAATGAACCATGAAAGCTCTCTTCCCTTTACTATCAACTATACTTTGTCTTAGGGTACAGGAGACCACGAAGCTAATGGCTGGAGGGAATAAAACAAGAGTTCTTGATCAAAATCCAATCCTATTATTTTCCAGCTTGTGGAACAGAGACGAAACAACATTTAAGTGTCTGTCATTTACCACTGACCTTTGAACAGAAATTTTCTGACAGCCCTTGTTTGTGTTTCCATTGGTGATGGGCTGTTTCACAGATTGCCGGCTGCATGCTGCAAACATGGGGCAGCATATGAGAGCCCACAGAGGTTTTGCGTTTTGCAGCCATCTGAATCCTAACACAGTTTAAATATCGTTTAACTCTCTGCTGTGTTAATGCTTGGAGAGTCACACAGGCCAGCTGAGAAGGCATCAACATTTCACGTGCTGATGCGTGGCGAAGCAAAGCAGCCCCAGTCCCTTTTGGGCCCACAGAGCTTAGAGCATGAACCCAGCAGGATTAATCCCCCCCAGCAAAAAGCTAGAGTCCATGGTGCTTTCTGGAAGTGCCAAACATGCTTTTGAAAAACAAGAAATGTACCCCAAGTAATTAAAACCAAATATTATCATTATTAACTGCAGTCAGCTGAAATCACAAGGACCTGACAGTAGCATAATGAACAGCAAGTCATCCAGGTTTGACAGGGTTCATGGCCAAGCATTTTCTAACTGACTGAAAGTACTAAGATGAAGGTTTTGAAAAGAGGTGAAATTTAGATTAATACTCCTTGGTGAAAGAGTTGTTTGGAATTTGTATAAAATTTAACAGAATGATCTTTTTTAGAACAGTTTTTAGAATAGTATAAGATTTATCAAATATAATCCCAGAGAAGTCCTTAATTCTTGCTTAAATTCTACTTAGCAATTTTAAGTATTCCATTTAAAGAAACCAACTGCACATCCTATGTTAAATAAGGAGTTAAAATAAAAATGAGCCTCTGATTTGGAACAATTCTATTAAATTTTCCTGGAAGATGACTTTCAACCTCTGATTTTGTACCTCTACATGTTGGTCTCAGCTTTTCCTAATAATCTCGTTGTGGGGCTGCAGTAACTCATGACTTAGTGAAAAAAGAGCTTGTACAAAAAGGAAAATAAAAAAACCCAGCCAAAAACCCACCAAAACCCACAAGTGCTTACATCAGCCTTGTGTGTCAAGGATGCCCTGCTCGTCCATACTCTGTGTGGCTGTGTCCCAGCTGTGTTCTCGGCCATGCAGATAGTGCTCACTGGTGGGTTGGCCCTGGGTATGTTGGCTGCCAGCCCCCGTGGTCACCCAGCTCCTGGGGACTTCATGAGTTGCGTACAAAACCATTCAGCCCTTACAGAAGTGACTTGGCACCACAGAAGCTCAAAGTGAAAGGGGAAGTGGTTTTGGAGGAAAGTGTTTCCTTCTTGCAAGCCACATGTGGGAGGTTTAGGTTTCCTCGTCAAAAAGATTGTCCTGGTGATATCTCAGCAGCCCCAGCAAGACATCTCAGAGCACTGTAGATAAAAACCTGACTTCTGGGAAATTCAGTTTTCACTCCTGAAAGGAACTCAGTTACGTAAGATGCTTCCTCAGAAGCACGGTGTGAATCCCCTCCTTTCCGAGCTCACTATGAGATAGTCATCTGAGGAGATCAGAGGCATCCCAGAAACAGCAACACAAGCAAGCACCGCCTCTTTCTTTTCTCACATAAAGCAGACCAAAGACTGGAAGGGTCCCTCCCTAGAGAAACTCAATCTTACCAACTGCCCCAAGCACACTCAGCTCTTTTTCTGGAACTCCTGCTTCTAGCAGGAACAACAACTGCAATGCTCCTTCACAGACTGTACATCTCAACCCTCTTACACAGCCTTTGAAGCCACAACCCTTGTACATCCTCTTCACCTCATCTGCATAAGACACTCACAGAGACCTCAGGCTTCCTGTGGAAGCACAGTGGGAACGAGGTGTTTACCTCAAACACAGGGTTCTCTACTCTGCTGAGATGCACACCAGGCTAACTGCAACTCTACGATCACAAAACTGCCGCTGTGGGAAACTGCTTTTTTCAAGCTGGAAGCCTGTCACCAGCCATACAGCTGGTACACAGGGTGTTTTCTAGGTTCCTTCCTTCTCCCTCTGTCTCTGAAGTATTTTCTTCAAAATCCCAAGACACTCGCCCAGCGTGTCAAAGAATGAATTACGTTCCTGATGGACTATGGGTCATTTTTCATCACATCCAGTGTGGCAATGCAGGGCAAATCAGTTACTCCAGTTGCAGTTCAGACAGTAATCAGTCTGATCTGTGAAGAAACTCCTGGTCTTTCAAAACATTCACATGATTTCCACCAGCAGCTTATATTGCAACAGGAGTATGTGGGTTTATATTTCTTCACACTATGACGCTGCTGGAAAAAAACATTTCATGACCTTAGGATGAAGGGAGGAGGGAATTAAAACAATGTTCTATAAACAAATAACAACACCCCCCCTCCCATATGCTTTTGGATTCTCCTTCCCCTGCTCCCTTCTTCACTTTCAGCATTTGCACCAGGCTGTGCTCACATCTCTGGAGAGCTCAGAGGTCGCAGCACCAAGCAGGCTGGTGCTCATCTGAAACCTGAATACCACTCCAGCACCCAGCAGACACGAAGACCATTGCCCAGGATGACCACTGACCCTGGCAACAGGCTGCTTTACATATGCTGAAGAGAAAAAAGACACCAGTGTTACTACCTCAAGGTATCTACAAAGCCAGAAGCAGTCTTCCTCTTCCTGCTTACTAGCACCAAACAAGACAGAGGTAAATTAAACATGTATATTATATTTTCAGAGAGGAGACACTGCCTAGGGGAAGCAGAAGTGTTGCAACAAAGCAGTTTTCAAGGGCCATCATCCAGCCTGTGTTGTTTTGACCACCTTTTGCCAACGCTGCTGAGAACATTTTATGTCTTATGTGAATTTTGAACAGCAGCACACAAGTCCAGATAGCTCCAGCTTTCATACAGGAGAGCTGGCTCAACCAGCCATAGCCCCAAAGAGCCTGAAAATTTATAAACCTCTACATTTATTCCTGGGAGGAAGCAACAACCAGACCCAGAGATGGGACAGAAGTGAGGAGTAAAAATGGATGGCAGGTCCCAAGAGAAGTACATGTCCCGATCTGGAACAATTGGCTCTTGCCCATCCTATAACACAGCACGGTGACAAGGCAGCATCACCAATTTTTAGATGGCATTTAAGACAATCTCTCCCTACAGGATAAATGGGATTTTGTGTTCCAAAAATATGTTAGTGAAACATCCCTGCCAGTTCATCTCCTGGTTTTGGTGTAGGAAGATGTAGGCTAATTTCCTGACAGTGCACACTAAAACAGAGAAGGAAACAAGCAGATTTCTCTTTATGGCTAAATTGTTAGGAAAAGGGATTTCTTTGTTGCCATCACGGTGTTTTCCAGTACCACATTTTTATAAACCCAGGCACCCAGCTGCTGTAGACACTGTTGGCAGGTGAGCACCAGAAGATGACGTAGATACTGCAGAAATCTTGGGCATTTGGACTCATGGGGAGCTGTGTCCCCGAATGACCTTTGGGGAGTTTACTCACCATGACTACTCCTTGCTGGAGTACAGGAAGCACATCTGAACCTGGATACTGGGCCTAAAGTGAACTGGCAGGGAGAGAAGGAAAGGGATGGGAACCAGTGCATGGGGACACAGAGGGTATCGGAGATGGGAATGTGACCCAGCAGGCAAATGTCACGGGTGCAGAAAAAAGCAGAGAGGGGCAAGGACAGAAAACACGGCCCTGCACACTCTTACTCACAAATTTAATCCTTAGTTGCCAGAGAAAAGGATTCAGTCTTACAAACTCTATGAGGATTAGAAGTATGCTTCCAAGCTAACAGAGAGTTATCAACACGTAACCTTATTTTCCATGCTGTACCAGGACTATTACATAGTTTCCCAAAGCATTCAGGACTATCAATAAAACTTTGGACTCAAAAGCATGGAAACAATCCACTTTGGGTTTCCTTTCCATTGATGCCCAGCGCTCCTAGCTAATAACCCAGATTCCTTGGAGACGAAATGGAGCCCACACCGAACAGATCACACTGTTTGTTCTCTGATCCAGTCACAAAGACATCATCAAGCTGACAGTCATGCTGACTTCTCCTGACTAATCTGCACAGAAATATCATCCAGGAAGCTCTTCACAGAGAAGAGGGAAGTGCAAATACTACGATCAGGTTTTCAGCTAAACGGGCATGTGATGCTGCTTTAATTTTATGTTAAATGTCCTAGCCAGAAATCTCATGTGGCAGCTGGTCCTGAGAATCCTGTAATATGATAATTAAATGTCTGCCTATAAACAAAAGTGTTTGCATTACAAGTGCTTTCCCATGGCATTTAGCTATGCGGCATGAATCAGAGGCAGGCACAGAAGCAGTTTTTCTTGGGTCTAAGCAAGTCTCCTATCCTATCCCAAGAGAAACAGAATGGCAACGTGTGATCTTTCCCCAGCAGTGTTGCTCAGCACAGTCCTAGCAATAAAAATAATTAGATCTCTTACATTTATACCATATATGTATCTTTTATTCCAAAGAATTCTCAAAGCTATTTACTAGCTCCATACCCGTCTCAGCATTTGAGAATGCTGCTATATCACGGGTGGATAGCAACAGCAAAGTCTCATGTGGACTCTGCAGAGCCTCTGGCTCTTCTTTCAGTAAGGAATGCAAAGACTGGTACCAAAACCTCTGGAAGGAGGAAAAAATTCCCATGCCATTAAATCCAGCTACTCCTGAAAGACAGCTGTGTACAGAAACCCAGAAATCCGGGACAGATCATGAGAAAAAGTGCCGCAGCCAGCTGGAAGCACATAGAATCATAGAATGGTATGAGTTGGAAGGGACCCCAAGGATCATAGAGCTCCAACCCCCCTGCCACAGGCAGGGCCACCAACCTCAGGCCTAGATCTACACAAGGTTGCCCAGGGCCCCATCCAACCTGGCCTTGAGCACTTCCAGGGATGGGGCACCCACCCCCTCTCTGGGCAGCCTGTTCCAGCCCCTCACCACTCTTTCTGTAAAAAACTTCCCCCTAATATCTCATCTAACCCTTCCTTCCTTTAGTTTTAATCCATTCCCCCTTGTCCTGTCATTGTCTATCCTTTTAAAAAGTTGAATCCCCTCCTGCTTATAACTCCCTTCAGGTACTGGAAGGCTGCAATGAGGTCCCCCCACAGCCTTCTCTTCTCCAGGCTGAACAAGCCCAGCTCCCTCAGCCTCTCTTCGTAGGGCAGGTGCTCCAGGCCTCTAATCATCTTCATGGCCCTCCTCCCTCATGTTGCACTCAGGTGGCTGGGATATTACCTCCAAGGAGATGTCCTTGTGAGAGACTTGATCCAAGAAGTGGATCCCTGCTCTCCTAATACACAGCCAAAGGGAATCTACCAGCAATTTTTCATTCCATAGGTATTGAAAGGTTGGGATAAACCTGACAGCAAAAAGCAGTGATGCAGAGCCTCTGCCAGTTCTGACAGTGTCTATTCCTTCCACAGACCTTCTCATCTAGGTGGCTATGGCCGCCGCAGGCTGGACACTACTCCCAGGCTAATAAACCCTCCCCACAGAGCAGAGCAGTGCAGAGGCTCCGAACGGCTCCTTGCAATTCCCCCTCCGAGCCCGTTGATCCCGTGTTGAGCCCGAGCTGACCCAGACAAGCAACGTACTTGTGCTCATATAACCTCGCACGTGAGCTAACACGCTCTGACAGACAGACAGCAGCACACTGACTGCGTACAACGCCAGCAACCAGAGGCCTGACTCTGATCTATCGACACCCATCTTACCCCGACGTAGTGCCACTGATTTCTGTTGAAATACTGCCAAGGTCAGACCGATTCCAGAGAGTCCAAATGTAATTTTGCCTACTGAAGGCAGGGCTGCATTTTAAGTGAGAACAGATTTAATTAGTGCTATTTTAACATGATGAGTTGAAGAATTGGGGGGAGGGGGGGGAAATAAAGACAGAGAGAGCTCCAACAACTATAAATTTTAATCTCCCCACTGCGAGCTTAAAAAATGCTGGAGTGTGGAGGAAGGGAAGAGAAATTACCAAAGGGAAATAATGTTTCTCCTAACAAGATAATGCAGGGTTTGGGAAATAAAACCAAATAGAAAAAGCCTGGAGTTAAGAACCCTGCTGCTTAAAAGCAGCACTGAATTCCCATCACTGCAGGTTATAATGGAGTGGTTCTGCTTTGCTTTGTATTTAACATTCTACATTTCACTCCTGTTCACAGACCTCTGTGGAAAGCCAAGTTTTGATGTGAGATTACGGTGCAATAGCTGATGACCACATTAGCCATCTGGTCTCTTGCAGGTCCGAGCACAAGTCCAGGTCTTTCTCAGCCAAGAGTCGTTTGCTAAATGAAGTGACATTTCTGATTTGCGTGTCAAACCATTTCCACTCCTGCATATACACGGGCATAGCTGGGGTTTGCTACTCAGCACGGTTGAATTGCCTTCAAGACCTGCAGGAAGAAGACTTCCAGCTGAAAGCAGCCGCCAATGGCTCACCTGGCAGAGCTACTGCCTATGGTCTAGGCAAGCACTTGCCAAGTTCAGACATGGCTTGTGATGAATGAAGAACACATGCAACAAGTCTAGCCACTGCTAAACAGACTCAAACACCTGGCCAGGTGCCAGCAGATGCAACACCACACATTTTACCACACACACGGAGAGGGAGCGCGATCATCTATCTCCAGCAACAGATCAGGCTCAGCATCTTTGCTCTCTTATTTATGAGAAACCTGGTTGCCCAAGGTTCGTGCTCTGAAGAACTAAATATCCAGTGACGTAAACTCCAAGTGATACCTGAAATTAGACTGAAACACGTTCTTGTAATTGGCAACAGGCAAGAACTTTTATCTGCTTTAAATCAGAGCAGAAAGGAACGAAGCAGTTCCAGGCAGATCTGCTATGTAGTGGAGATGCCTCAAATGCCCAGAGGAGTATGGTATAAAAATGGAAACAGCCCGAAATAAAGCCTCTGACGTCAGAGGGACTGTTTCCTCCAGCCTCAGCCAGCTCTAATAAAAATCCACTGAGAAATTCCAGAAGAACCATTTACCGTAGAGTCCAAAAGACTTATTCAGTGTCTGCTATAAAAACAATTTTGAGAACTTATTTATTGGGGCTGGTGGTATCCCTGGTGCACTGCCTTGTGCCTCCTGCTGCTGCAGACAGACCCACAGCCAACAGATACCAGCCATCGGCTGGGCTCTGGCTCCTGTTTGTGGGTAAAAAGCAGTCACATAAATTAATAAAATGCATTTCCTGGAGGCTGCAGTAGGTAAATCCCACGTACAAAGGCTCATTGTGGCGTAGGACATTGCTCTGCAAAGCTTCCCAACCAGCCATGCCTTTCTCTGTACACTCCCAGGCAGACTCAGTGACACGAGGTCTATCAGGTCTCATAGATCCCCCTAACTGTTAGTCACAATCTTGGATATTTTCCTCAGCTTCACATCCCCAGAACTTCTCCAAAACATTCCTTTTATTTACATCTGACCCAAGTTTGGACATTTTTCTCCCCATGCAGGGGACACCCACGGGGTGGGGTGAGGGGGACACAGATGAGCTATTTAACGACCTTCTGACATTTTTGTAAAGTATTTGAAAGGTGAAAAAGTAAATAAAACCATCCTGCAGAGGGGATCTGCCTATTTCTCCCTGTGTTGTTTCCCACCATCTCTTTAGAGAAGGAGACTGTCTGACTGCAGGCCTTGCACCCTGCAGAGCACACGTGTACACACACCCAGCCTGCACCGTGCCCACAGTCCTCACCAAGAAATCAGGCCGCCTTCCAGAGTATTTATAGATCTTGAAAAAGAGCCAGAACCTTCTCTCCAAGAGGATGCACAATTTAACATTGTGCAAAGTCATTAAGCCTCACAACACCTCCCATACAGCCCTGATCTGTTAAGAGGGCGTGTGAGCAGCCCACCAGACCTCACTGGATTAGCTCACGTACTTGTGGGCACACTAAAACACCCCTGCAATCCTACCCAGATCAGAAACACAAAACAAAACAATCACTGACAGTGGTACAGACATAAATGTATTCTTAAAGTTTAGCACAGGCCTTTGCTGATGGCAAAGAAGTCCGATGGTAGAGACATGAATTTGCATTTTGCATCACACAGCAGTTCTTCTCTGCCCCTCCCTTTATTCTTCAGCAGGAAATATTTTACAGTTTCTCATTTTTGTTTTGTGTTTTTAGTGAGTTTTGAAGGAACCCCAGGTTTTAGCCCTCTGGCACGTGTTACCACACATGCAGAAGGCCTTTGCAGACAGCCCCAGCTATTAATGTGGATGAGGTTGGTGGTCTGAATTAAAATAGTTCTCTTGCACCCTTGGCCCTTCTTTAGCCTGTCTGATGGAGGAGATTAAGGCAATGCAAGAGGAAGTAAAAGTTCACAAACGGATGATTTGTCAAGGGATTTCCACAGGTTAGCTTTTATTTAAAGCTTTCTCAATCATCTTATCTTACTGGCTTTAAAACTGGAGCAGTCACCTTGGCACCTACATCCATTCCCTGAAGTGTAGTTATAAAAATGGCTGGGGAGGCCACTTGAGTTACCAGGACACCGACAGCCATCTGCTGTGCTAACGAAGGCAGATAATCAGCAGGCAATTGAGGCAGCCATCACAACCAGGATCAAATAAGGTCTATGCACTACAGCATTTCTTCTAACAGTCACAAGCACTGGAATCTAGGAGATCCCAAATTTTCAGCTTCTCAGTAATGACTTTATCGATCTCTCAACTGTAAAATATCCCTGAAACATGAAGTAAGCATAATAGGCAGTATCACCTTGCCTCTGCCAAGAGCCTGAATTCCAAGCTCCCAGCCCAGAACTCCCTGAAGTCCCTTCTCAGCAGCACTGCATCCTGTCACATGGGACTGCATGTGCAGCAAGACATGTATTTTTAAAATTTGACCAAGCATGTCAGTGCCCAGAGTTATTTGCAGCCTGTTTCCCCGCTCCATTCCCACGCACATGTTTCTGCAGGGTCTGAAATTTCTGGATGAAGAGTGTTATTTCAGTTCCAAGGAATATTACTGCTGGTTAGGTTTGTTAGGTCAGTGCTCTGGGAGACTTTCACTGAACTCATTGGAGCTCTACCAGAGAAGAACCTGACCTGAAATTTCATCTCTGGGCTCGTGAGTGAAACCATCAATATGGCTTCATTCACCCCGACCACAGACATCTAAATTTAGGCCTCCTATTGCACCCTAAAGCCTGGAGGCACCTTTGGGAACAACTGGCAAAAAAGCAATGCCAAAACCTGCCAGCACAGGAAGGCTCACTGGGAGCAACTTCTATGTGGACCACGTTAGCTCTCTAAGAAATGTTATTAGTTCTTTTCCCTTAAAATCTTTACTGCAGTTGGAGCAAACTGCATTTCATCACTGCCCACTACTGCTTTAACAAAACCAAGTTCTTTTAATTAAAGAGTGGCTATAAAGCCTGAAACCCCAAGTGATGGTTAGACAGATAGACATATTGACTGAAGGCTCCTTGGCTGTTTTGGTACTGTGCCATTTTCTGACTCTATAGCAAAGATCGGTCTCCCAAGTGGTAAGGAGTGAAATGTATTTGCTGCCTGTAGTTTTCTGCTGCTCAGATTCGAGTCATTCTGAATCATCCCCAGTACCACAGTGTGGAGATCCATGCCACGAGGGGCTATATGCATCCCATCTCCATGCCTTTACAGTTTGTAACTGTAGCTGTCAAGTAATGCTCTACATATGGGCTAGAAAGAACATTATTGACAGCATATTGCTTAAACTGGGTGAGAAACTACTTCTCAACCTGTTTTCAACCTCATAATTCAGCAGTGTCCAAATTAATTTTATGATAATCTCATGCATCAATAAATTCAACTCACAGGTGGCTGACAGAACCCAAGATTTCGAAAATTATGTGCATTCCCCTTCAGGGAACAGACACGGGCAGAAGCAAAGGCTTGATTGCAGCCTGTGTATTTTTAGACACGTTAATTAAATCTGCCACATCATTTTAGATAGATGGCTCTGCAACTTTAATCCCAAGGTGCTGCCTTTCAGAGGGATTCCTGCGGGAGTCAATTATATTTTGTTTGCATAGTGTTAACAGGTGGTACCTGCAACTTCAAACTCTGGGCATGGAAATGAAAATCCAAAGAGCGAATTCTGTTCACTTTGCTAAAACAAATGTAATTGCAAGCAAATATCCCAAAGACCTCCTGAGATAAACTACCTTTCTCAAACTCCTCAGAAATACAGTTTGCCCATCTATACAAGGTCAACTGCTGGTCAAGTCTGGCTCCTTGCTCAAAGAAAACTAGGGTTGGTTCCCCTTTTTCTCCCCAAAAACTCACTCCTTCTGGTTCCTTCCCCAGCATCGGTCCATCTTCTCTCACAGGCACAGGAAACTGATGTGTTATGTCTTTCAGCAAAACTTTGATGAAGTTAAGGAAAAAAATAACATAGAGATATGACATAAAATCTCAGGTATGACATTTCATGCACCCGAGTGAAACTCTGAATGTGCTAAACTAGAATACAGGCAGAGCCACAGAGACATCAATTAAAAGAGGTATTTGTGCATTTGTTGGGATTTTTGGAGCACTTAGTGGAGTCAGATCATACTAGCCATCTGGTTAAAAATCCCTTAATTTTTGAAGGCCCCATGACAGTGATGAAGTTACACTGCTTCCCAGTGCAACAGATGATCATGAGAAGGCAGGTACAGAGTAACTGCAGTAAGAGACAGTAGGGTTGATTAGGATTGTCAGGATAATGATAGGTTGAGCTCAATTATTTTCAAAATAATGTGACACGATTTCTGCTGCTGGTCAGACAGATTTTAGGCTGACTTCAAGCAGTCCTCTCCCTTGAGTTTGAGGGGATTTTCTTTCTTACCTAATTGTCCCACAGATTTCCTACGTTAAACCTGGTCAAGCCCATGGCCCATTTAGCTGACAACAGTCCTCTTAATTCTGTGGGCACACAGCAGCAGTTATCTAGTACCAGGATGAGCCTGTGTTTTGGCTGTTTCTAAATTGTGTTGGGGAAAGATTCCTGCTTGTTTTCCCAGTGTCTGTACTGGAGGCATTGCTTACTTGTCACGCTGGGCTGTTTTGTTCACTGCTTACTACACTTGTGGTTTCTTCTCCAACTACCCAGTGAGTGCTCTGCCTGTGGTTTCAAACCTTAATATTAGTTGGTATTTATGAGGTGCACTTCTTCCAAGACCACGGGTCTTATTCAGTGTTGCTGATCTCTGTTAAAAGCTTTCATCCTAAATTCAAATGCAAAGAAATCTTCTTGGCTATAGAAACCTGACTTAGCCAGGGAACAGACTTATCTCTCCAAGCCTTACTGATTTGGAAGACCTGAGAGGGAGGGCAGGGCTGTTCTCTGATAAGGGAATTGTCAAAACAGGCCAGATGCTATCACATGAACGAGCACAAAATAAACCAAGGAGTTTGGAGGAAGGGCAATAGTCCTGTTAACTGCTGTACATTTTTTAGTGACCAGAAATTTAGTCTAACAGTATTAGAAGTGACTCAGACAGTGAGGCATTCACCACATCCTTTGGGACAGTATTGCAGTATGTAGTGAAATGTTCAGCTGAAGTTCAACTTTCTCTTAATTATACCCTCTCTCTTTTTATAGGCTCTTTACCTCACTGTAAAAGAAGCTGCTTTCCTCTTACTGAGACAGAATATATAACAAACCTTTTGCATTTTCTTCCCCATTCTAAAAATTAATCTCCTCAAAACATTATTTAATGTCTACCTCTGCTACTTGCACATAAAAATTCATTTTTGCTCACATGACCAAAGTCAAGGGACACAATATAACATACTTCATAAAAGGATGTCTTTGTGATATTTTCAACACAGCTAAATATGGGAAGGACCACTGCCTTTATAGAGCCTCAACTTTCAATCAACAAATCAGTTGTTGACAACCACATTGTCTCATGACTTCAGAAAATAACAGCCTACATGAAATTAGTGGGAGCTTTGTCACTGATTTCAATGGAAGCAGGATTTTTCAAGTGAGCATTAAATAAATTCATTAAATAAGTGGGCATAAATTCATTAAATAGATTTTCTGTGATTCTTCAATCTCTAGAGGTGAGCTGGATTTGGAGCACATGGACAGAGTTGAGTTGTTCCCTATGAAAAACAAAAGCATGAACACGATCTTCAATTTAAAGGGAAAAAAAAAAAACCTGCTCCCTGAAAACTGTGGTAGGAGAAGGATTGGTGCATGATTGCAGGGAAAATCCTGCTCTGACATCAGGTAAGATGCATATCCTTCTCACTTCATACCTAAGCACATGGCATCTTCTCGCTGTTTCTCATGAGGGAGTCTGATACCTTCTGATTCCTCAGGCTTCTTGCTCCACACAAGTCAACCAAAAGCCAGAGCATCTTTCATGACCACAGACTGCCTCAGGTACCACATGGATGGATGGATGCTGAGTTGCCTTCCTCATCCAGGCATTACACAGTTTCCATGTTGCTTGCTCAATGCCACAAAAAGCAAGATGGCAGAAGATATGCGACAGCATCGCTGACCCGGTGATGCCTCTTTCTCTCCAGAGCTCTCTTTTATCCACCCAAAGGCTGTTAAGCATATCAGGTCTATCAGAAAGCTGCCCAGGGGTCATTCATAGCAGCAATTCATCTGGGCTGATTTGCAAATAGTGTCGAGCAGCCCTTTCAGACCCAGAATCTGAATACACCAAGAGGCTGTTTCAGGAAGGGAGGGGAGATATGGAGATCAGGCACCATTATCTTATCAGCTGTATTGTAGTTCTGCCAAGCTCCCCTCCTTAGGGTTTGGTTTCTTTTACTAAAGGTTCCTCCATACTTAGACCTCAGTTCTGCATCATTTTCTTGCATTTCAAAGGATGAGTTAAAAGCTGCATCAAGGGGTTAGGCAGATACATACATGCACAAACGTCAAATTCTCTGTACTTCATTGACTAAGGGATCTGAGGGGCATGAAAAAGCAGAATGAAATCAAGGGAGTAAAGCATCCAGCCAAATTACATGTCTTCAAAGTAAGATTCCCACAGAGGTACCCGAAAACCCCAAGAAAAATTTCATCCTAATGCATTTAATTCTTTAAAAGAATGAGAAAGGACCCACAAGTCTGTTTCACCCATAGTACGATTTCAGGCCCATTCCTGTCTGAAGTTTATCATCAACTCCAATGAGTGGGGCCCAAACCACTGAGAATCATTCCATTGAATATGAATTTTTATTCCTATTCCCACTTCACACCAACGCTGAAGGTGTGGTGTGATTCTGGGGTTTGGATTTGATTCATTAAATATGGAAGACTTGGGGTGACCTGGCCTAGACATCAAGGACTGAGCCACTTCTCTATTCTGCACCTTAACTGAAACAAAAATATCATCTGAAAAATGCTCCCTTTGACTTGCTTACTCTGTCTTCAGATTAACACTATTAACAGATGGAGCATATATAATTTAATAAAGGCTGATTTTAATCAGACTTAGAGTCCATAGCAATTAACAATGAAGTCCTCAGTTTCTGCAGAGGTCATCAGCCATTGTTTCTCTCTCAGACATCTGGGAGAGACGTGGTGGGGTTCAGGGATGTGGCAGCCAACCCATGCTGGCCTGTGTGCATGGATCAAGGAGCAGCAACACGCTCCCTGCTTGCTGTTCAAGGAGAGCAAACCTCAGCAGTAATTGATCCAGTGAAAAGCACTGCCCTCACCCAAAACCACCCTGCACTGGGGTGAGGCCTTTTCCTGAGCATGGTAAAAAGCTGCCCACACACCTGACAACCTGCCCAGGAAATTAATGCATGGGGAAAATGCAACTTTCCACACCTTTATGAGCTTTAGCTATTTACATGTTTATAGATAGCATGTCCTAGGGGAGTAGAGGGGTTGGACTTGATGATCTCCTGAGGTTCCTTCCAACCCCTACAATTCTGTGATCCTGCACCTCCTGAGGCCATGCTTGCAGACCTGCTTGATGTGCCAGCTTCACCAACGTGTCACCGAGCTAAAGGCCAAATCAAACACAGTCAGTCAAGCAAAGGAAGCATGAGAACCACATTTCTGCACCGAAAAACCACAGCCTGCTTTGTGGAACTGCTAAAAAAAAAACCCCAAACTCCAGATGTTTTCAGAACCTGAGCCACTCAAATCCTCAAGTCATCTCAGAGATGAGTACCTCAGCTTGCAAAGTGACCTGCCTAAGCCATTCCGGCAGTTACTATCCTGCCTGGTCCCCTGGCAGTCACTCTTCTCTGCTTTGAATAACTTCTTTTCCCAATAATGGTGCTTTTAGAGTCAATGGGGAAAAAAAAAAAAACCAAACCACTGATATTCAAGACCAAGGAGAAGGCTTTTGAAATAACAAATAAGAGAAATTACTGTCCCAAAGAGAATATGAAAAGAAAAGCCAAGAGCGAGAACTGTAAACACTATAAATTTGCTCCCTGTTTTCCCACTACATTAATAACGTTAGGATTAATGTGCACAAATCTGTGTATTTCAAATGCCTGAGAACAAGGGGGGTTGTAAAGCTGACCTGTTCCTTTGCCAAATCTTTGATTTCTGCATTATGCTTCCAACAGCTTATGAAAAATGTAATATAAAGCTCTAGATGGTAAACTGAATTCTGTTTTTTCCAGCATTCAACACAATTCAAAGCATAAAAACCAAAGCACAAGGTGGCATTTTTACCCTTTTGTAAAGGTACACATCTTTCCCTCTAAAACAAGGGCAAAAGAAAACCTTTCATTTCTGCTGCCTTGCTCCCCTTCTGGGAAGGAAAGGAGAGGTCCTGTTGTCCCATTAAACAGCATGTCCACCCGCACAGATAAGGCAGGCTCGCCTCTTGAATTTGCATGTGAAAATTACCCTGCTTCAGCTCTGGAAATTATCCTTGTAGGTGTAAAGAGAGAGTAGCTTTTCTGCTTTGAAGTTTGCAAGGCAGCAACAATGAAGGCAGGAATTAACTCGATACCGATTACCAGCTCTTGGTCTCCTCCACATCAGACTTTTGAACACAGAACAGAAACACACTGAACAACCAGGTTACGTTTCTTTTTGCCATCCAAAGCCCTCAAAGAGATGAGACGAAAGCTGTATTTGTTCCTGGAGCCCAGCCTTTCCTCTGAGCTGTCTGTTACTGACTCAGGCTTGTGTTGGAAAAATACATCTTCAGAGAAGTGCCAACATCAAACACACAAGAGATTTTACAGGTACACGCACTGAGGCCTCTCTGTGAAGTGCCATTTCCCAATGAAAGCATGACCGGGGAATGCACTAGAATATTTTATAAAGAAGAGGGCTACTCACATTCTTCTCTGAGCTGCTATCAAACATGGGCTAACCTTACTGCTTAGGGTTTTTTTTTCTTTTCTTTTCTTTCTAATGGCCCCTTAATGATCATCACAAAGTCTTAACTTGGATCCTCCACCAGGAAATCGGTTAAGCATGCACTTAACTCCATCTTCATTTAAACAAGCAAACAAACAAACAAAAAAGCTCGTGCTTCAGGTACTGTAAGCATAACCCCTACTGAAGCAGCTAGTTACACATTTCCCCAAAAAGGAAATGCTGTGCCAAATAAAAAAACCCCTGAAATCCACCATCTCTGGAGCAAAAGGCATCACTTAACAAACATATGACAGCTCTGGCCAGCAGTGAGGAGATGGAAACACATCCCAAGGCTGCTGGCTAGGTACACTGTCACAGCAGGCAGCAGTAAGGTGGAGCTTCAGAGCTTCACGCAGACCTCGTTGGTCTCCCAGCCTAACCCACATCCTTCTGCAAGGGTAAGAAACTTGGTTGATATGAAAAGTGCCGGTCAGGATGTGCCTTGCTCTCTGTAGTCACTGTTCTAATTTCCTTAGGACTTCTGCATTGCTCTGTAATGGATATCAATCTCCCTGGTCCTCTCTGCACTCGATAAATGCCACTCAAATGAAGCTCACCTAGAAAACAGCTGAGAAAGTCTTGGGTCCATGTTGACATTTGTGTCAGTGCACCCTTCAGCTGTGACTTACATACACACAAACAATTCTGTCTCACACAGTCAGAAGAAAGAAAAAAAAAATTAAAAACCATGCAGAGGGAAAATTCAATCATTCTTTGATATTTTAATAATGATCCCTGAAAGACAACTTATTGAATCAGTGTGTCTGTATCCATCTCAGTTTATGAAATTAAAACCTTTGCAAGATTTAATAACTAGTGAAGGAAGAGGGTTTTTTTGGGGAAAGATATGCCTCCAGCCTCTAATTTTGCTCTTTTCCTTTTTATAATTCCCTCAAGCTAAAGAGAAAGAATATAATAAAGTAGATAATTCTGTAACTTGAAGAGTATGCTTTGGAATTCAGTCCCATCAATAAGCAGTGTATCTTCTGACAGTAGGTATCACAGAAGTTTTGAAAATGCAGTAATTAGAGTCAGGTAAACCAATCAAATGAGAAACGTGCAGAAGCACTGCCCAAAATCTGGAATAAACTGCCATAAACTGGCTGCTTGCTGCCTTCTACCTTGCTCCGTGCTTGCTCTCACCCATCACTATGGCCCCTCTGAAGGCTGTTGGTGAATATCATCCCCTGAGGATCAGGCAGCCTCTCGCTGGCAGCCCACCTTTCTTCTCGGCCATTATTTGCCTATCTGTTCTTGTGTTTACCTTTGATGTACTCTTGACAGCAATTGGAGTTAGGCCCAAATGTTGATGAGCTGGATGAGATGAGCTCTTTTGATCTTCCCATGCAGGCCTGTCATTTCCTGCCAGATAAGGAAGCTGAAGGTTGCACGAGGACAGATGTTAAGTATCTCTGTGCCTCTGCCAGATGTGTGGCACCGTTACAGTCCCCAGCTACACAGGCAGGATTTCTGGGTCATGGTTTTGTGGAGACTTACAACCACAGGAGCAAAAGACTCCTCTTAGTCCTTGCTCTGTTAGTGACCATCTATCACCAGCTATCTTTGATCAGGGTGTGGAAAGAAGAGGTTACATTGAACCAAGGGCTTATAACTGAGAATGGGATTGTATTAAATTCACAATGAAACAAACCTAAATGCTCAGGCTCAGCATCCAGCTTAAAATCCACACTGACACCTACTGAAATTGTGACAGCAGACAGCCTTTTCCCTTTGCTTGCAGAATGGCATGTATTCAGAGAGCTCTCAAGGCCAAAATTCACTTCTTCAGATTGGCTAATTTGAGTTGGCCCATTAAGTATTCCTGAAACAGTCTTAGATAGTCAATTGTAATCTAGAAATGTTCTGTAGATAGGGCTCCAGCAGGAATCCTTGAAATAAACCACAGTAAAAAGAGAAAATGATAGTCCATAATAGAATCACTCCATTCAACATAATAGAAAATAAAGCATAATCAGTGATTTGAAGAGCGACACACTGTACTAAGCACTACGCATTACTCATTCTCTTCAAATGATCAAAATTGCCAGGATTTTCTCATGTCTAGAGACCAAACAACCCCATAAAGAAGCTGCTGAATATCAAGAGGAAGATTTTTCTCTACCAAGAAAGACCCTATGGTGGCATTAAAGTCTTGCAGTCTGCATCTTAAAGGCTTCAGACAGTATTCAAAGGAACAATTTCAGATTTGACGATAGCCACAAGTGAGTCCCATTACACCTCTAAGCCAGCTTCCCAGCCTCCGGACCTCACCAAAGGATCATTTCTAGAACATAAGAGAATGAGGAACATTAAACTCAAAGTGAGAGTAAATCTACCTGATGTATTGTTAAACTTGTCAAGCCTTTGTGATAAATTACCAGCATCTAACCTGGAGTGCCGGTCGCCATTGTCGGAGAACGGCATTTGTTGCACAGTATGGTCTGACTGCCTCTAGCACAGCGCAGGTATAAATCTTGTTAGTGAACTAAGCATAACTAATGCTTTGTGTAAGCAGTTGTGTGTATGATTTGAGTATTTAGGAATTCAACCTTCCGAAACAAATTGGCTTTCACATATACCAATGGTAGCTACCTCGTTGAGCCAGTAGTCGCTAAGCGGTCTGGTGAGGTCAGTTTTTAAGCAGAATTCCCCCTGATGTCATGAAGTGGCCCCATATAAGAAAACACAAAAAGAGGTCTCGCTGTTCCAAAATGCTTCATGCTCTGAGCTTTATGATTATTGTGCAGAACAGTTAGACTCTGATGTGTCTACCTGGGAGAAAACACAGAGTGGTGCTATCTAACCAGGCTGCCTTTGCTAAATGTGTATCCCAAAATATGAAGGTCCCAACCCCCCCCCCCCCCATTGCTTCCAGTGTAGTCTTTAGCAATCCATTGTACTGTTCAATTTTCCCAGAGGCCGGTACATGATAGGGAATGCCACCCAATGCCATGCTTTTTGGCCCAGATGACTATGAGGTTGTTTTGAAAATGAGTCCCATTCGCTGACTCAGTTCTTTCCATGTCACCACAGAACCTGCTTTTCAAGGCCCAGGATAATGTTCCGTGCAGTGGCATGAGACACAGGATTTATTTCCAGCCATCTGATGGTTTCTTCCATCATTATAAGCACATGGCACTTGCCTTGGTGGGTTTGTGGGAGTGATATAATCAATCTGCCAGGCCTTCCCATATTTATATTTCAGCCCTTGTCCTCCATACCACAGATGTTTAAACCATTTGGCTTGTTTGATTGCAGTGCATGTCTCACATTAATGAATAACCTGTGCAGTAGTGTCCATGGTGAGGTCCACCCCTCAGTCACAAGCCCATCTATATATGACTGTTGCCAGTCCAGATCCACCTGAGCCACCTCAATCTTACAACCTGATCCACTGCAGGTTATTTTGATGTTTCTCACTGGCCTGACTCTTGCGTACATGAGCATCAATGTGACATACATTTACAACCAGGCAGCAATATCTTGCCACAATGGGGCAGTCCAGATGGGTCTGCCTCTGCATTGCCAGTTGCTCTCCTTCCATTGCTGTAACCACCCCACTGGGCATTTGCCACCATCTGTGAGTCAGTGTAGAGATAGAGCACAGGCCACTTTTCTCGTTCAGTAATGTCTAAAGCCAGCCAGACGGATTTCACTTCGACAAACTGGCTCAAATGACCTTCTCCTTCAGGAGTTTCTGCAACTTCTTGTGTAGGATTCCATACAGCAGTCTTCCAGCTCCAATGTTTTTCCACAATGCAACAGGACCCATCAGTGAGCAGGGCATATTGCTTCTTGTATTCTGGTAGCTCATTATACAGTGGAGCCTCCTCAGCATGCATCACCTCTTCTGGTGATATTCCAAAATCTTTGCCTTTTGGACAGTCCATGATCACTTCCACAATTCTTGGGATTTCCTACTCAAGCCTGCATTGTGATCAACACAACCCACTTATTCCACGTAGCATCAGTTGTGTGGTGTGTAGAGGAGACCTCCCTTTGACCATCCAGCCCAGCACTGGCAGTTGGGGTGCCAGGAGGAGCTGGGCTTGAGTACCAATCCCTTCTGAAGCTGCTAATACCTCCTTTTCAGTTAGAGTGTAGCAGGCTTCAGACCTTCTGCATCCCTGACTCCAAAACCCCAGGGGTCGACCTCGAGTCTCCCCTGGGGCTTTCAGCCAGAGACTCCAGTTAGGGCCATTCTCCCCAGCTGTGGTCTAGAGCACATTTTTAACATCTGGTCCTGCCTGAAGTGACCCAAGGGCTCACTGCATGGACAATTTCTTGTTTGATTTGTTGCTTATCATTGCTCAGCACCCCAAATAAAATCATTCTTCTTCCAGATTTCATGATAGAGAGGGCTTACAATCAGACTGTAATTTGGGATATGCATCCTCCAAACATCCACAATGCTTAAGAAAGCACATGCTTCCTTTTTCATTATTGGTGGAGCCATGGCTGCTGTTTTGTTGATCACATACTTAGGAACTGATAATGTCCATCTTGTCATGCCAACCATGACTATCCAGTGTCGAGGCAGATCTCTGGGTGCTATTCTTAAAACAACTTTTTATAACCCTACAGAAGATCTGAAACACACTCAAGAGACCTAGCAATAGGAGCATCATGGCTTGAACATCACAAGGATGTTCAGAATTCTTAAAAGCTGTTGTAGCTAACCTGAAGGAGAAGCGGGAGGTGAAAGAGGAGGAGAAAGCATCCCTCTCCCATCTCCCCCCTAGATTAGGTGAGATTACTAATAGATTGTGAGAGATGCTGTCCGCAGTAGGGGCATGACATACAAATACCAGCTTAACCTCATGACCAATGATGTTATCATAACATAAGTCAGTATTACAAAGTACAGCAAAATGAGAATCCTGATCCCTCTCCCTGCGGTGATAAACAATGCTGCAGGGAGTGCATACAGCAAGCAAGGATGTACGGAGCACAACCATGTGAACAAGCAAAACACCACTGTGATCAGCAGCTATTCAGCTAATGTAATAAACGCCTGTATCAACTTTGGTTTTACACGCTCTGGTCAGATCTGACATCTCTACCCTCTGGGACCCACATTGGGTGCCAAAACGGGCTGTTGTTCACAGTTTGGCCCCAGCTGGCAGCTGAGCATCATGCGGTTGCTCAATCAGTCTTCCCCCCACCCTGGTGGGACAGGAAGGAGAATTGGAAGAGAAAGGTAAAACTCATGGACAGTTTACTAGGACAGAAAAAGGAGGGGAAAATAATAACAACAATACTTACAAAAGAACACACAAAGCAGGTGATACACAATGCAACTTGCTTACCACCTGGGACTGATGCCCAGCCCAGCCCCAGGCAGCAACTCCTCCTCCCCAGCTAGGTCAACCCTTATATACTGAGCACAACATCATGGTACCAAATACCCCTTTGGCTAGTTTGGGTCAGCTATCTGTGCTGTGTCTCCTCCAGCTTCTTGTCAAAATTAACTATTGCAGCCAAAAGTCAGGACAAAGGTCCTGCCAAAACTGGGGAGAGCAGACAGATTTGCAAGGCAAACATGTATTTCTACCAGAGCTTTGATAATTATGTTGCCAACCACTGAATGTCCATCTAACTTTGGATCATGTTTGATCTTCTATTCAAAACGTGCCTGGCTTACCTTGTCTCATGCCCTGATCTATCTTTGACTAAGTCACCTGTATGAATTACTCCCAAACTTAAGCATCTCACAATTTTTAATGCACAAATTGTCATGACACTCCTGTAAGGTAGGGGAATGATGTTTTGCAAACAGAAAAAGGAGGCCCAGAGATGATCTGTGCCAGACTGCTATCAAAATCAAAATTTACCTGTGCAGATCTGCCAAAGGGCAGAGAGAAGAACTGGGAAGCAACACTCTGATAATTCCCTCAGCTAGTCTCCAAACAAGGACAGTTCTTTCTCCCATCTTGAAAATAAGATGGATTATTTTGTTTTATGCAAAGTTGCGTTTATTTGTGGCAAGGTCAGAAGCAGACAACAAAACAAAGACGAAAGAAAGCCCTAAAGCTGTTCCTCTGCTGGTCTTCAGCCCCCCTCGGCACCACAGAGTCCCTTGCTCTGCCTGCGCTGTGACACCTGACAGTTCCCAAGCCCCCTTTTGAGAAGGGGATGTTCGTGTTCTACATCAGATTGTCGAAATTAATCCCCACTTCCTCATCCTTCTAATGCACTACACGGCTCTTCAATCGATACGCTTCTCCCCGGGAGGGAGCAGGTACATGTTCAAAGTTCCGCTTCGCTGTGTACCATTGTGCAGGGAAACCGGCGTCTGTCACCCTCTTGTCATTTTAAGGGAATAATATAATTTAATCTTTCCAGGCAGTTTAAATGAAGCTGCTCTACCCTGAAATAGATACACGGGTTTACAACATGCAAAAGACAGATCCTTCAATAAACACGTTACCCGTGTCTCTATCGCAGCCAGCAACGTTAAAGATGCTCGGGGTTGTGTGTCCCACTCACCAGCACAGAAAACTGCCACCCCACAGGAAGATGACCAAACTACTGTTTCTTTGTGCCACTTCTGGAGGTCAGGCTGAGCCACGGGTTTCCCTTTCAAATGCTTTTACTTTAGCAGAGGGCTAGCTTTCCTGCCTGAGACCTGCCTCACACACAGGGGGGCCCTGCGAATGAGTCCCCTCTCCCTTCATCACACAGGACAGATTGTTCCCCTTCTCCCCATGTCCTCACACAAGACATTTTCCACATTCACACTTCTGCACATGACACCAGCCAACCCAATGCTTCTAACTGGAGTACTTCCACCCATTTAAACACAGGGGAAATTTTCTAGGCTGCTGTCATCACACAGTGACCCCTCATCCTAGCCCTGTACAACCATACATTTCCCTCTCCCCGCTCAGTGCTTTGCTGTGTTGGGAACTGGGAGCACAGCTTCACCTTGGCAACAACAATACTCACAGTGCCCAGTCATTTCCAGTAGAGAAATAAAAGGCATAAAATACATGTTAACAGGAATTTGGAACACGAAGGGATTAGATTCATACTCAGTATGTGGCCCTTTGGATACAGAAAGTGAGCCGAGCAATCTGCCTCTTGCAGCCCTATACTGGGTGTACAAACTTCATTTCTGCTGTTATACAGCACCCACCTAGCAGAGAAAAATCAGCTGGAGTGTGGAGTCCCCAGTGTGGCAAGTTGGGTTCCCGGCGGGGAAGCAGGATTTTGCTGAGCCCTGATCATCCCTTGCAGTGACATATTTGCTGCCTGAGGGCTTTCAAAAGACATTGTTCAAATATCATCAAAAAAAACAACCAACTCAACCTTTACTCCAATTTCCTTCTGCTTCAGTTTATAGCCAGACAACACACTTGTCCTCTCCAGAGAGAGAGAGAGTCGCAATCAGTTTGAAAAACCTTACACATTTCTGGGTTGGTAAGTGTAATCCCTCTTTAAACAAATACTTATTTTCCACTACTCTAACACACTCTTGGCAACAGCACTTAGATTTGGAAACAAACTCCCCCTGCCACCTGAGAGACATCGTTTGCGTATTTGGTTACAAAAGGCTAACAAATGGCGGGCTTTCAATGCCAGGGAGACCCTGGGAGCAATCAGTGGCTTGTAAAAGCGTGTTTCTGCCTGGTGCTCAGTGGTTTGGGGGCTTTTATATATTTGTAAGTGGTTTTTGCATTTGTGGCCTTGTGGGACAAATAACGTTGCTGGAACCAAGCAGCATGACTAAGTATAACGCAAACTTCCTTGCAAACCTCTTCTGGCACAGCTGAAAATTCACCTCCGACAAGGCAGCTGTTGCAGCTCTGAAACGAAGGCCAGGCACAGGCTCAGCTGTAAGAGCCCAAGTATGAGAGTAAATAATCTCTCTGGGGATTAAAACAGATTGCTAACTGCAGGAAGCCTCCTGAGGCAGTTTTAGGGACAAGCAACCAGGGCAGTTGCCCAGAGCTGTGGTCTGTGAGACAGCACAGCTAAGCTGCGTTAAGTGCTAGTCACTCAGGAGCAGTACCTGCCTTTAAGCGTGGCTCAGCATCGCTTCAAGCCTACAGGCATCTCCACAAATCAAGACCCATTCCTTGTTTTCTTCTACTGGAGGTTTCCTGATCATGAGCAGGACAAATTCCCCACCCCTTTGGTAAACTGTTGCCCCTACTAAAGGTATGACACTGAAAGTTCCCAAAGGTGAGAAGCAGTACCTCCAGTTCATGCCCACAGGAGACCATTATACCATTCACTCTGACACCCCATATATCACCACCTCCTAAAAATCACCCATAATCTTGTGTGGAGGCCAAAGCTTGTGTATGGGAAAGCTCCTCTGCAAGAACAGCCCCAAGTGTTCAAACTCCCAGTCACACTGCTGACATTTGGCAGACTGGAAAGTGATTCATGAAGTTGACTGTTGAGAGAGAAGGGTCTGCTGAAGTGGTTGCTGATCTCACTCCTTTGAAGAATGAAAAGTGACAGTAACACTGAATAAACAGCTTAACAAGTGTCACAGGTTCTGCCCTGCCATGCCTGAGACCTGCAGGTGTGGAGCATGTTGAGCCCTGGGACCCACATTTCCAAACGAATAGCTGCTCTCTGAGGGGTGCAGAAATCTGTACACACATCTCTGTCCCACACAGAGAGAGGAAAGCAAAGAATGAAAGAGTGAGTGCTGCTCTGGAGCTGCCTGTCCTTTGGGGGCTGCAAGAGACTGGAGGAAATGTTTCAGGTGCCACCAGTGCATTGAGGTACACAACCTTAACGGCTGGAGCACAGCCCTGTGGGGTAGTATTACATGATCTGTACAATACTCCCAGCCATGTTCAAACATGCTTTGTCTGCTCAACCATCAGAGTCTTTTCAAACAACAGAGCAGGTACGCTGCAAGAATAAAGCTTATTGCACAGTGGAAGGAGGCTGTAAGCCAGCCTAGCACTCAAGAGATAGTCATGCAGTCAAGAGCAAACAAATCACAGCAGCTCTGTGCTTCTCCATCCATCAGCAGAGCCACCACAAGTACTCAGCCATGGGCCCTTAGCCAGCCCTGGTCACACAACAAACTCTGTTAGCTCAACCTCAATAAAAGAGACTCACAGAAAACACAGCAAAGGCCATTCTAGTTCCTGAACATTATGAGGTCAGCTCCTGACACAGAAGATGCTCCATGACTTTGTGATCATTGATATTTCATTGAATAGTTCCCCACATCCCAAATCAATCAGCTGGTCAGAAATTTCAGGCAACACACCATTTCAGTGGAAGATGCTCTTTTGCTGGATCCAAAACAGTTTTTCAGAAAGACCTTGTAAACTTCCAACACACCACAGTGTGCCCATGGGCATGGATTCCATGGATGGGAATCCTGGTTTTTTCAGGTATTGTTAGCAAAGCTGGGCTCCCAGGACCTGCATCAGAAAGCAGAATGTCTGGGAAAGCAGGCAGTGGTGGTGCCACGGGAGCATACAGGAGCTGGGAGCATTCCAGATGTGACTGCAATAAGCAGTTCTGCATCCCCTGCTGCAGAACAGCCCCACCATCTTTTGGGGTTTTTTTTCCCCTCAACCCCAAAACTTCTGGGTTTGTAAACTTCTGGTGTCATTTTGTGATCAAATCAACTTTCAGGAAAAGGGGGTGAACTCATCACCAACAGAAACATTTTGGAAAGTTGGACATTGTTTCACAACAGGATGTTACCGAGATTTGCTCTGGATTTTGGAGTGAGCACTGGTATTGGACTTCTCAAAGGAGAGGGAATTCTGTATTTCAGTCCTCTGTAGTCAGAAAGCTCGACCTCAAAAGACTTTGTAGGTACTAAAGAAGCAAGCAAAGTTGATGATGGATAGAGCCACTGAGATATTGATTTTCAGAGGGAAAAATATTTCTAATTCTCTAGCCTCCTCCTGCTGACATACAAGAAGCTGTATTAATTCTCAATAAAATTAAGAAGAGAATGAGGTGCCTTTTATATGAAAAAGCCTGTAACTACAATAGATACTGACCATGAATATAAATGGGAACATATACAAAATTACACCAAGCAAATTAGCCGATGCTAAAAGCCTAGATATAGCCTGCACCTGCCAAATGTTACTCTGGAGAAATCTTGTAATTGCTTTAAGGACAGGCTTAAGATACTGTAAGTAAAAGCCATTCAATACAGAAGCAGAGTACATAGCAGGCAGCTACCAGGAATATCACCACGCAGAAAATGCTTCTTTCCATCTCCATCTAGTGGGTCAAACCAGCTATTGCTTTATCCCACGATGCTTTTATGGCATCGCAGGCAGAGATTTACCCGCCTTACGTAACAAGCCTTTCAGTCCCCTAATTCTCTCCCCATGGCTTTCCCGCTATTCCCCCAGCAGCATCTCCCTCCCTGTCCCTCTTTTTATAACAAAAGAGCGATTCCCTGAGTTTCTCAATTTTGCTTAATGATATTCATTGCACACTAGGGCTGTTTTACAGTGAGATTTACAGCAGTGTCACGAATAGAGAAAATTGTTGTAAAATAACCGCGGACAACATTATAAAATAGCAATAAAATCAGCAATAATGCACAGCTGTGTATTTATGTCTGCCACCTGTTCACTTCACTTTTTTTTTTATTTTAAAGCCACCTCTAATCAGATCAACCAGTTCAGCAAAGGAATGATCTGATGATGTTTTACAGGAAAGCAAAGTTCCAAATCGCAGGCAGCTCGCCCAGCCTTTGTATCCAGGTGGAAAAGAGCATTCACTGTACACATGTGTACGTTGTGTCAGGCACAGAAACAGAGGACACATCACCCGTGTCGCTCATGAGTGACAGCTGTCAAATAACCATCTCTACACGCAACAGATGCATGGAGACATACATCCACACAGAAACATATATAAACATCTGATCCCATGTCATAGGCACATATATCTGTCTGCTTTGGCATTCAGAGTCTCAATCCCTCGTTCCCGGACTGCAATCTATAGGTCCCATACAGTCCAAGTATTTCTTGGCTGTGGCCTGCAGAGACCTGGCTGGTGATTCAGGTAATTGAGCTATGTAAGAAGAAAAACAAATAATTCAGCTTGATTGCCAAGCTGAGAATCATCAGTGACAGTGGGTCCAGTATCCCCCACCACTGGCTGATAACCAGTGACCAAAGGGGGTTCAGCCCATCACCCCTCAAGCTGGGTGACAAGGGCTGAAGAATGTGTAAACAGTGAGGCTGCAATAAATTAGTTTTGTCCTTTGGTCCAGCTTCCAACCTGGACCATCTATGATGGGCTGTGCTTAATATTTCAGCTCCAAGTATGTCCTCTACTCAGTGCTGGGATGATTTGCCAAAGACCATGCTTCTCCTTGAGGAAGCGAGAGTGAACTGAGACCAGCCACTACTTGCAAAGAGCAGATTTCATACAATTTGCAACTTGCTTTCCACCTCTGGCAAATTTCTACATCTAACACTCCGAAATAATTGCTGTGGGATCTGTGAACAGCCTGGTGCATTTAGATATCCCAATTTGCTTTATGGATCATTTTGTGATGAACAAGGGCAGAACAGCCGCCTTAGGTAACATCCAACCAACAGTGATAAAAAGCAGCCCTGTGTGCTGTACCACCTAGGAGGAATGTGTGAAAGGGTCTGTCAAAAAACATTTGGATAAACTATCAATAACCCTTCTTTTGCAAACCACAAAACTCTCTGGAATGGAGAGCACATGGGCTGAATTTTAAATGACCTATCCTGACACAGCCAGCGCTGCTGCAAACCACTAATGGTTACACTTAAGGCAGTTTTGTACGGATGCTGCAGCACTGCCTGTAAACGCTGCTGCTTGATTAATACGCAGTTTTAATGGTCAGCTCTGAATTAGGAGGCGTTTTTCATCACATAGAGACCCAGTGGGCAAAACATTAGAAGAAACACGGAGCTGGTGAGAAGTTTCAACTGAAGTGTAGTTTTAACTGAACATCTCTCATGACACGGGGCTGCTTACTGTGAAAGATGCCTCAGCAGGGATGCAATAAGCAGGTCTTGTGCTCTCTCCCTTTTCCACCTGCCAGGTTTTCAGATCCCAGGTCCAACTTCCGTGATCCCTAGGAGCCATCTACCCATGATGCGACTGCAGCCTAGCATGGGAGAGCAATGATGGGAGAGCCCCACAGGGAAGGGAATGAGACCATACAGTGTCTGAATTACAGCTCTTCTGAATTTCAGTCAATCATTTAAATACCCCAACATTTTGGTTTCCCTCTTATATATTGTGGATATTTTAATTTTTAACTGAAAACTCTGAATTGTCCATGCTCAGTAAAGCTCAACCTCTTCCAGCCACGAGGCACAGAGCAAGTCTGCCTTAGTTAAACAAACAGTAATGATATCATCACACAGGAAAACACCATATGAAAGAACTGCTCCAAGCCATATTAGCCCTGTTTTTATTCATCACTGAGTCACACGTGGAGAGAGCGAGGCGCGAGTTAGGCTCCAGGACCATTAGCAAACACTTCCCTTTCTCTGCTCCTCAATTCACCCACCCCTGCCCTGGGCATAATGAAGTTTTCTCTAACTCACAAGCTTTGAGGCTAAATACATTAATAATTGTAAAACACACTTCCCTCAGTAGCTAGATGAAAAGGATATAGAAATTAAAACAATGTATACACAATTATTATAATAGGGATGATACGAAAGCCCTTGTGGAAGTGCTCGGAGGCCATTGGATAAAGTCACTCAGCAATGACCCTAAAGCTATAATGAGCTTCTCATCTTGTACAGCTTCTCCAACTAATATAATGTGACGGTGAAAAAAAGGAATATCAGGCTTTTGTGGACTGAAGCCTGAAGGCAAATCTTTCCTTATCAGAAGTTCTGCAGGTCAAAATGGGATCAAGAATCTTCGTCACTCGCAAGCAAATAATTACCCCAAAGGTGAAAGACAAGTAACCGAGGACCCGTCCAAATTACACAGAGCTAGCAGAGCACAAAGCAAGAGATTTCTAATGTGGTTATTTGTCACAAGTATTCCTTTATCTGGTAGTTTCTGAGGGAAAGAGAAGGATCAATTCTGGCAAAGAAATCTCTACCCTGCAGTTGAATTTTCAAAGCGACGACAGATATATGGACATTGTATAGAAATGAAAAGAAGGTCAGGGAACACATGCAGCCTAACAGTTAGTGTTGCATTTGAGATGCATGAAGGATCAAGCGATGATAAGCTGGATACTGTGTTGAAGTTAATAGGAAAGTACACAAAGCAATAATGAAGCATATACTTCCAAAGCATGACCCCACTCCTGTCCACAAAGGCACACAAATTAAAACCGAAGTTTGCAGTAAAACTTGTGAGGAGTGTATGTGTGCAGGAAGGGGGGATGTAGACGTTAAAACACACCATTTTCTGGTATTTAAATGTCACCATTCAAAAATCTGCAGGAGAAAAGAATCGATCCACCTCACTGCTTTTAACAAGAGCTTTCTTAATGCAAAGTCTTTTGGGTTTTTTAAATTTTGTTTTCAAATTTAAGGTTCTTACAGGTTCTCAAAAGTTTCAGACATCTCCCTTCTGCACAAAATTAGTTCATGGAGGCTGGGGGCAATTCAAGGTACATTAAAAAAATCAATTAAATTGATATTGCCGTAGCCCCCAGTCTTTAAATACCATTCCTTAGATAGCAAGTGACCCGACAAATTTCAGCCACCTAAGACAGGTGATTCCTGCTCCTTGGTAGTACCTCTTGTGCACATCAGATCATAGATGCATACTACCAGGGTGGTATAAACAAGGCATCTGAAGATTGCCTCACTGTCCATAAAGCACGTGATAACAAGGAAGCTTGATGCTGAGTTACATAGCCAGCTAGCAGCTTGCGACACCGCACTGCTCTGAGTTACCAAATCGCAGGTTCAATGCTGTTTAGGTCTGCATCAACCGTTTTTAGAAGCAATGGACATTTGCAGTGAAGAGGAGCTTCAGCTACAAACTCAGGTCTTCAGAGTCTGGCCAAACATAAATGCGCTTCTCAGGACAGACACCCAAAAGTGGAGGCACTCAAACCCAAGAGCTACAGCTGGATACTTGGCCCAGGTGTTTATTTCTCCCTGAGCATCCCGATTTATTTACTGAGGCTACAGGATGGACTGGTCAAGAACAAATGAGTAAATATAGCACTCTGGACATTTTGTCATTCCAATCTTGTCCTCAATGAGAATGACACCATTCCTTATCACAGCAGGTGAGACCCTGAGGGAAGGAAAGAACTAACAGCTTTGACACATACCAAGGACCCAATTCACCCTGGCTTTACACCAGCTTTCAGTGCCACTGCAATTCAATCAAGAACAGAGGGAATCAGGCCTGTGATTTTTATCAGGGATCGAGCTGGCTGGCTATTTCCAAACCAAAATAAACCAGAGTTTAGAGTTATACTCCTGCAGGAGAAAGAACAAGATAGATGTTTTCAGGCCAGGTCTGAAAGGGACAGATTTCCCTTGGTGCAAAGTCACCATGCTGCTGAAGGCTGTGGAGCCTGGATCTGCCTTAAGGACTGCAGAGATGACTTCGCTCAGTCTACCTTCATCCCACTGCTTAGTTCCTTCTTCACCACACATTTTCCCCACCTTGTCAGAAGCTACAGCTTTTGACTAGCCAACACAAGCCAAGGGTCACAGCTCCCCATACAGGTCCAGCTATTGAAAAACAATAGCTTTTTTTCCATTTTTTTTCACTCTGATAACTACTCATTACACATTGGGCTGTCTCCAAGGTCCTCCCCTGTCCCACAGGGCTGACTATCATTTGCATCCGTGTCAGAAACACAAGAATTACCTGCAACTGTCCCCAGGCAACAAGGAGTGAAGCTGACAGATTTCAATGAACCTGATATGTCCCCATCACTGAGATTGTGACAGGGACACAAAATCCCAAGGCCAGAAAAATTTCAAGTAACTTGGTGTAGCCAACATGTTAAAAAATAAAGAAAATAAAAGGCCAAAAGGAAGAGAGGGGGCTAGGACCACACAGCGAAGAGAGGGAAACATTTATCTGAGAACTGCCATCCAAAGCCAGCACACACCCTGCAATCCACCACGGTGACACTAGTAGCATGAGCTTGCTGTTGTGTTCTTTCCTCCTAGGTGTAACCACAGCTCTGACTCTCAGAAGTCCCTCCTCTCCTTTTCCCCTTCATGAGGAACCTTAACCACACGGACTAAACAAAGATCTTGGCCTAATTCGCAACACTTAGCTAAGATCTGTCTGTCTGTAAGTGCTATGTCAGTGTATTTGCTGTAGGTATTAAGACAGTTCGTCATCTCCACTGCCGAGCCTACAGCAATATTTCTACAACTTCAAAGGCCCTTACCCAGAATAATATCTTTTGGCTAATTAAATCAGGATATAATGTAACAAAGTTTTTTTTTTTCCTTCTCTTCCTTGAGTTTCTGCTTTCATAACCTAATCAGGCATTTTACTGGGTGAAACATCTCTATTAAGTCTCTCATTTCTCAGCCACACGATACAAAAACAGGACGATAATTGAGGCTGCATAATTGATGTGAGCAATGACAGAATATAGAAAAGGGCTCCATTAGCCAGGTCACATCATTAGCATACATTACGTTCAACAAGATTGCTCTCTTCACCTCCTATTTATTAATGGGTTAATCCAGTCCCATCAGCCTGAATACATCATTGTTTAGGTCCTTTCCTGTAAGATACAGTAGCTCAGTTTTACATTAGGAAGGAACTGCTGCCAAGGGCAATAAAATCCCGTAAGTGTCAGCGTTGCAGTGGTGCTGTTTGCAGAAGCTCTCAGTTCCCCTAAAAGCCAAGGCTGCAATAAAGTCTGGAGAACCAACACGTCCTTGGCAGCACAGGCCGAAACAGAGAGTGAACTCCTGCAAGGACACATGTGAGTTGCTGCTAGATGAGACCACACATGAACTCCTCAAATGATCTCAGCATCTGGTCTGTCTTCGATTTCCTGTCTTGGTTACCACATTTCTCAGCAAGAAGAGGGAGTTTATTTCCTCTCCCACTGTCATTGACATAGAGAGATGTTAGCTTCGTTGTCAAAAGAAATTCTAAGCTTAAATGATGTTTCAGTCTCATATGTGCTCTGCCCCCCTGCACCCCTGCAGTGGTGAGGATACTGGTTACTGCACTGACTGCCTCTTTGGGTGAAGCTGTCCAAAGAATTTGGTACGGGGTCAAATGCAGCTGCCCATCATCCCAAAAGCTCTGGAAGGGTTCACATCTGCTAGTGCTGAGGCAAAGTTAAAAGCCTGATCTCCCACAGAGCTCTGGTAGCTGCTGGACAGAAAAGCTGTTCCTGAAAACAAATCAGAAAAACCCTTTCGCTTTGTGCTTTGCTTGTACCAAGATGCTAGAGAAACTGTCCTTATACATTCAGTATTTCACTGGGAGCCTTGAGTTAACCTGTGTGAATACCCATGGTTAATTCACTAAGCATGAGTGTCCAAAGAATGGATTGCATTAGTGGAATGATTCAGTTGTCACAAGTGAAAAAATGACATAGGACTCCTGGAATAGGGCTGCCTGCCACTCTCCTTGTCTGAAGCTTGGTCACAAAGCCTCTTGAGACTTCAAACCTGACAATTCAGAGTCAAGCCTTGGCTGACTGAAACGTTCATTCCTGGGTTATCTTTCTGCAATAACTTGTGCACGATGTCCCCAAACTATTATTACTGTACCTATTCAGTTTATTGTTTTAGTACATGGAGAGACCAGCTGAGCTCAGAGCTCCCTTGTGCTAGACATCATATGGGTAGCCAGACAAGGGACAGAAGAAAACAAGCATCATAATTCCCAATTTGCATCTAGGTTCAAAAAAAACCTAGGTGACTTCTTGTCACACAGAAAATCCATAAAAGAAAGGAAGTAAAGACAGGTATTTTTGATTGTAGCCATGCTCCTTACCTGTGCTAATTAACCTGCCTCAAGGCAATAATTATCCACTTCCTCTCCTGGCCTACCCATGCTCCCCCCCCCCACCAGAAACAGAACAGAAGCATCAAGGCCAATCTCTCAGTTTAGGCACAATTCACTTATTGTTCCTTCAGGAATAAAACAATATTTGTAAATTAACTTCTTATTCTGGGAATCCACAGATCAAGCTATTGCATTGCTTGTCTGAGTGACACCTCTACAACACAGAGACCACCAAGACCGCAGTTAATCATTGCTGCCAGGTACACTTCTGCCTAACGCTGCTTCCTTCTCGACTCAGCTACTTGAGCAGACACACAAACCATTCTCATTTTCATATCTCATTCAGAAAATGTCACAGAGAGACTCCTGTGCATGAAGCTTGTGATGCATTGATATATTTACTAGTGTATCATCATCAGTACTGCGGCTGAGACATGAACATAATCAATCTGCTGTGTTGGATCTCTCAGACACATTAGAGTTATGTTAATAAGACAGCAGGTTGTCAGTTTTATTAGTGAAGTACTGGAGTATTTTTTTTAACACCTGATAGTAGCAACACAGAGTTCAGAAGCTCTGGAATAAAATAAATGCTTGTATCCCTTAACTAGCCTTTCACTCATGCTCCTAATACTTTTCTCAGAGTTGGGATGTGATGCACAGCACACAATAATCACTCTGAAGACCTCCACTAGAGCAGACTCTCAGAACAACAAGCAAACGGAGCGTTCCACCTATCCAAGTTACTGAATTAAACCATATCCAGTCCACAAAAGTCTTCAAGTGCCATTGTAAAGTAAAAAGGATTTGGTACCATCTTGTTTTAAATTAATTCCAGCTGGTATAAATAGGGAAGATCAAACATTCCCTTTGTTGATTGATATTGCTGTTTTGCTACAAAAATATTCTCCTACATTGATAGCATAAACATTTGTCTATTTTATATTTATTTTTACTGTGCATCATTCAAATATTTTTCATTCTGGTTTTGATCAAAAATAGCTCATACCCAAAGCCAAATAAATCCTCACTGAAAGTGTTCCCTGTGAAGACTCACTGATTATCAGACCTCAAATCGCAATCAACATGAAATGGCACTGCCTGATTTCACTCTTCAACCTGCACATCTTCATTTCTTGATTCGGCTCTCTGCCTAGGCCAGCTGATGGCAAGGGAACTGCCCTGGGGCTACCCAGCACCATCCATGTCTGAATCTCTCCAAGCACTGCATTGACACTCAAATTATAGACCCCGCTCTCATTTTAGATGGGATTTAGTCAGCAAATTCTGGCTGGTTTGCATGGCAGGTGGCCCAGGGGCTGACTGTGAAAAAATTCAGAATCTGGAGAATTGGCTTGTCCTAGAAAGAGTAGATTGGGGTGCTAACTGCCATTTCTGACTAGATCTGCAAGTGGAATTAACTGTATCATTGACAAAGATGTATGCAGCAGAAAATAAGGGAGGCTGGATGCACAGCTCCATCTGCCCTCTCCTGAACGGAGTAAGCAACCAAGCCTCTTCATTTTCCCATGTGAACAAGACCCCATGTACTCACACCCTGGAGACGGCTACAAGGAGTTGGGATTTCTTACTCTCACAGTGAATCAGACCTTAGGAGAGTGATTTTAATCTCTGGTAAGGTCAGCATAGTTTACCCAGAAACAGAGAGAGAGAAAGGAAAGGGCTCTTCTAATTGCATTAATTATGATACATTCTCTTTTGTTTCTGATGACTGTTGCATTTTAGGATCCAGGAATGGTATCACTGAATTTTAATCAGAGATCTGAACAAGCTACTGAAATATGATTAGTTTTTCTATCTGACACTGTGATTACTGCTTAGGAGACATCTGCTGTTGCATAAAATCAAATCTTCCTTTTCTGTCTTCCATTGTGTCAACCCAGGAGCTTTTTCTCTTTTTTTTTTTAAAGTAGGTGGATACAATCTCAAGAATCACCCCAGCACAGAAGCACAGCTCAGCCCTTAGCTCTGCGTGCCCTCCAAGGATGCTCTGACACACCCTCCCATGGTTTCTGCCCTTTGCAAGACCTCTAGGCCTGATAGATAGCCTGCTTTTCCAGCAGGGAAGAGAGCTTTATGCCTGGGTGTGCATTTGCATGCACAGGATGTGGCCCTTTGCTGTATTGCAGCCAACTCTTCCCATTCTCATGGCTTTACTCTTCTCATTGCCCCTGTGACACCTGGTCAGGGGGATGGCTTGAACAGCCTACAGCCAGGTCCCCCATTCCTGCTGGCACGTGCTGCTGAAAGGCTCCTTCAAAAGAAAATACATCCATGCAGGTGGAAAGGCCTTTTTGGAGATTGCTTCATCACAGGGCAGATGGCAGCTTGAGGCTACACGTTCAAAGCCTGATCTTGTGAGAGGCTGAGCACCGCTGGGGTTGGGGGAAGCACTCAGCACCTTGCAAAGGCAGGGTCCATAAACTAAAGGGAGCAGCAGAGGGGGTAGAGGACACGAAAAGAAAGAAAGGGAAGGAAATAAAAAAAAAAAAGACAAGAAAGAAATAAAGGGTGGGGGGAAGGCGATATTTTTTCACATCTGACCTCAGAGCTGCTGGGACTGCTGTGAGGTATTTTTCCCACACAAGTTAGTCTGTTCTAAAAGGCTGTGGGCATCAAAGAGAAAACATTATAAAATATCTGTCTTCCACTCGCCTGCATTTTGCCTGTAATAGGTCTCCCACTTACACTGTTATTTTTTCCCTCCTCATCTCACCACAGAACAGAGGACGGCTGCTCACAAGGCTCATTAATATGCATAAAGTGCAGTATAATTAGTTGCCACAGGTAACCCTTCTATAACTGTGTGAATTGAGCTAATGTGCAAATATATGAAGCACTGCAAGTAGGACGGTGTAAGTAAAAGTCCCCCATTTCATAAAAGGAAATATTTGAATAATATGCAAATGCACTGGATGTTATTAACAGGATGTCAAGGTTTGACAGTCCATGTTATTGTGGAAATAAATGAGTTTTGACACAAATAACTTAGATATGCATTGATTTTTTGAGCAAACGTTGTAATGAGATGTTATGTATTGTAGTGCAGGTTTATACAGATTTTGATGACTATTAGGGGAAAACATAACAGTGGATCAATTATTAATGTATTCATTAATATGCTCCAATGTGTAACAATAATTATTTTCTTTCTTTTCTCCCACCTCCCCCCCCTTTAAAATGCAGTTCCTCTTGCATTTTTAATATACCTGCTTGAACATATACAGAGCAGAGTCAATATAGCATTCGAATCAAAGATGTCAGGGAAGATGAAATTGTTCCAAAAATAAAAGAGACTGTACCTAACAGCCACTGACAAACACTACACAAATGCTCCTTACACTCTGAATGTCTTCATTATAACTCCCTGGAGGAGGCATTAGCTTCTGTTCCTTCAAGGAGCCCAGTTTACACGCTGAAGCGCATCGTCAGGTCAACACTTCCTAATGTTGGTCAGTGAGCTTATGTGAATTTCCATTGTGCTGGCATTTGCTCCTGAGAGGCAGAGGAAAGAGGCATCCAGAAAGTGTTCAATGCCTAAGGACAAACATCTGCTGAAATAGCTCGCTGGCCAAGTTGACCAACAGGGGAATCTGCAGTTGATCCATTCTGTTGAACCTGCCAGATGTCCCTGTTTTGTGCCATCCCGTCCTGATTTCTAAAAGGACTGTCACAGAGTCCCTGTAGGTGTTCTGGAGTCCTGCATGGAAGGACTGTCAGAGCTCTCCTCGTTGTACTGACCACCACGTTTCAAAGAGTGCTCCAAAAGGTGCGTGGAAGGGGACAGGCACATCAGCATGGGCAGCCCAACAGTAAGAAACCCTGAGCCCATGGAAAGTGATATGGATTTTGGCTTTCCTGCAGCGCTGTTCCCATAACACTGGATTTGCATAGTCATTTGCACTGATGCAAAGTCAATGCAGGAGGTATGAAATACTCCTCTGCTACAAGGAGCATGGGAAGATGTCCCAAAAGGCCAATCTGTTTTTAAGGATTAAAATGATTGAACCTTCAATTTCATTAACATATGAATTTAGCTGTCACTCGAAAAAACTTATCTGTAGAGAAAATGTTACTCATTTGTAAGATCTTCTCTAATATTCTCAGATTAAGATGTTCTGGCCTTAAAAAGGTTACACCATAACAGGAGCAGACACAGCAGTGGAACGGTATGTCTGGACAAACTTTTCCCTGGTCATTTCATAAACAGTAACAAAGCAGCAGTAGTGCTGGTAGGTGGCCTTCTGAAGAGAAGTAGCTGTGCTTTTGAGTCCTGTCCTAGGCAATTACATCACAGAATCAGAGAATCACAGAGCTGTAGGGGTTAGAAGGGACCTCTAGAGATCATCGAATCCAACCCCTCTGCCAAAGCAGGGTCCCTAGGACAGATCGGCATCCAGATGGGTCTTGAATATTACCAGGGAAGAAGACTCCACACCCCCCTGGGCAGCCTGTCCCAGGGCTCCATCACCCTCACCATAAAGAAGTTCTTCTGCATATTGGTGTAGAACTTCCTGTGCTCCAACTTGAGGCCATCGCCCCTTGTCCTGTCCCCACAGACCACTGAGAAGAGCCTGGCCATTTCCCTCTGTCTCCCACGCTTCAGATATTTATAAACATTAATAAGATGAGAAAGGAGTATTTGGGGGTGGTCAAGAGAGGTTCTGCTCTCAGATTAAGCTGGCAAGGAGCGCTGAGGGGGTTTTTTTGCTTCTTATGAAAAATGGGCACAATCCACTTCTTGAATCACCTGACTGTACTTTGCAAAGTAGCCCAACTTTGCAGGAATACAGGACGCACAAAGCTCACTCCCTCCAGTCATATTCCTGCCACATAGGAGAGAATCTCATTGCTGCTCAGTACCAGGTCTGTTAGAAGTTATTGGGAAATATATTCTGGCCTGTGGAGGCAAGTGAAGACATTTCATTGACCTTTCTCTGTAATAGATGGGATTCATCTCACTTAACTTTAGCTCAGTCTAATGGCCTCTTGCCTATGGTACTTCATCCTAAATAACTAGCCATACCTCCAGATAGCCCTCTCCACTTCTCTCAGTTGCCAATAGGTGAAGCCTGGATGAACAGCTCAAACTTGAAGCCAACTTTCAGACAAGTTTCTTGTGTGGCTGCTGAACTCAATGGCCAAAAAACTTTCTAGACCATTGTAAGACTTGGGAACTGTGGGTGGCAAATAAACATCTTTAAGCTGATAAACTATGATTAAAAAATGCTGCACCTGGACTGTACTTACACAAACTGATTAGTTCATCAGGAGCTTTACATTTTATACTTTCTCAGACACTAATTCAAGACAGAAGTTACTCTTTGAACAGCAAAAGTTTCACCACAATGCTGCAAGATCAGCCACACTGTCTTTTTAATCCTGCAATATCACCCACCATGACTAAATTTAATTGCTTCTAAACTACGACATGAACAAGTAAATGCTGGGGTCAAGGAGAGAAAACGGGCACAGAGAACTAACCTAAGCTTGGCTACCCCAAGTCCTGAATGGGAAAAAGAAAAACCAACACCAGGCTCAAAGCTGTGGCTAGGATGATGGGTTTAGAACTAAACCCATTCACAAATCATCTGCACGTCATAAATATGGGATAGCCAGAGATTCACTGCTTAAAACACTCATCTTATACAGCCAATTAGCATGCTACCAAAACCATTATCTCACATTACTGTGGGTATCACGGTGTACAACGAAAAGGTTCATGTAATTATAACGTGATCCAGACGACCTTTTGTACCACAGGTAATACATTGCACCTCTGACTCTGCCTAATACTGGCCAGCAGACCCCAGACACCACTGAATTGTTAAGCTACAGACAAGAGATTTCGGAAGGGTTTCCAGCCTTCAAGCATCCAAAATAATAAGCCATTTGAGGTCTTGTGTTTTTGAGAACAGGTACTGATTTTCAGGGGCAGATTAGATGCCTGAACATTTGAGGCTTTTGCTTTGGAGATAATAACTCTCTGATGGATTTTGCTCACAGACAGTCATCATCGCTAGGTAAGTGAATCTGAAAGCAGCGTGAGTGTATAATTGACTGCACACTGGGGTCTGTAGCTCAGCACGGCGATGTAACCAAAGAACAGTGAAAAGCTTCAACTGCCAAAAAAAAGGAAATATTTTCCTTAGCCCATAAATAACAGTCCCCAAAACTGCAGGCTTTAAAACTCCAAGCCAAATTTTCACACATGACTTCTAAAGCTAACAAAGTCCCTTTTTCTCTCACGTATTTTAAAAATTCTAGTATCACTCTCGTGTGCAGGTGAAAATAAAGCCATCCCTTCCTACTAATACCAATGGAGGCATAGCTTTTAGTGCTACAGAATGCTCCTGTGTTTACCATTTGCATTTCTTTATAAAGCTGTTGTCTCCCATCACTGGGTAGCATCACATGTTGCGTATGTGTGTAATGCAGCAGAAGAGAATAACTGGGATTCCTGCTAGAAAACCAAAAGAAATCATTTCATGTTGGTTATTTCCAAGCCAATAATAATACTGTACAAAAAGGCAGCACTTTTCCTGCAGCAATATTATGAAGTCTGCAAAAGACCATCGCCCAGGGAATGGACTGACAGCTCAAAATTAACCCAGGCAATGCCAATCAGGAGCAGAAAATACTTCTGAGTAGTAACTCCTGCTTATTACTTTGCACTTTTCAGAGGGAAATCTTCAAGTATTTTTTTAGGAGAAGGAATAAATCTTGTCTGCTTCTTACAGGTGTGGAAATCAATGCAAGAAGAGCTACAGTGAACGGCCAGTGATCATCCTGCAGAACAGGGGCAGATCACAGAATCACAGAATTAAAGGTTGGAAAAGACCTTTCAGAACATCAAGTCCAACCATTCCCGTCCTATGCTAAACCATATCCCATGACCAGTCTTTCTAGTCATTTGGAAAGCAAGCAGTGAGCACCACTGCATCCCATTGTAGGGCTCCGATCTCCACTCATCCAGCTAGGGCACCTGACCAGGATGTGTTACAGCTTTTAATTCACACACCCACATTTCTCTCATTCAGTAGAAAGCAAAGTGCAGGTAGGGACAGAAGGCCTGGGGAGTGATACATGGTTTGGATTTGCCCCCATAAGCAGTCTGAAAGCACACCCAAGCCTGGCCCCTCAGATGCACTCCCAGGTCTCTGTAGGCTGGGTGATGCCTCTCAGCTGCTTCTCCATGCAGTTCACTGGCCAGCAATACATCCCTTAAGGTGCCTTGTCTGATTTGAAGAGACATCTGACTCACTGTTTGCTTTACCTGAGGCATGTCTCTTCCTACTTGTCATAGTGATATGAAAATCCAGGCTGTTACCAGTCAGTGATATCATTATCACCATTACAGCTCCATCATGTAAAGAAATAACATTCCTTCATCCTAGCAAGGGCTGGTCCACAGAGAGCTACACATTTATCCCCCACTGAATCACTCTAGTTTGCTGTGTCTGAGGCTGGATGTAGATGAATTCGATCACTGTATTTTCAATACAATGTATATCATCCCAGTCCACCCAGGGGCTCCTAGACTGTTCTGGATCTCAGGTCAAATGACTTGATTTCCAGGAGCTGGCCCTCAGTTATCCCTGTGGCCTGTGTCAAGGTATACCAAGACACACACCCCACCAAGGGTGAAAAAGCTGGCAATATGATTCCTCTGAGGAGCACTTCCCAGAAGAGCACAGATTAATTCAGAGCATCAAGAAACACTTGATGACTCTCCATTCTATCCTCCTATCCCACCATAGCTGCAGTAGGTATGTACTGCATACGTATGAATTTACATATATGCAAAGAGTGACAGGCAGGAGGATGGAGCCAGGCTCTTCTCAGGGATGGCAGTGATAGGACAAAGGGCAGTGGGTACAAGCTGGAGCAGAGGAAGTTCTATAAGGAGAAACTTTTTCACTGTGAGGGTGATGGAGCACTGGGACAGGCTGCCCAGAGAGGCTGGGGAGTCTCCTTCTCTGGGGACATTCAAACCTGCCTGGATGTGTTACTGTGGGATTTAGTCTGGGTGATCCTGCTCTGGCAGCGGGGTTGGACTAGATGAGCTTTCAGGGTTCCTTCCAGCTCCTAATGTTCTGTGACTCTGTGATACGTAGTCACAACAGACAAATCCCTGCCCCACAGAAATCAGCACAAGACCATGAATCTCACCAAGGTCATTCCCATGCCTGGGCAGTTTCCTATACAAGAGTCACCGATAGACAATCAGACAGCTAAGGAGTAAACTTTGATCCATAAATAGACTTTTAAGATAATTTCTAGTTATTCAAGAAGTAGAATAAAACACCAAAACAGATGTACTTTAATCCAGGCATAAAGTCTGTGTGTGTTTAGTATTATTGAATTTGAGCTGGAAGGTTTTTTCCTCCTTTTATGCTTCAGAATCAAAGTAGTGCCCCCCACACACCCCCTGAAAAAAGAGCCAGTGCACAGAAAGAAAAAACAAGAACTGAAAACCAGACCAGAAAGGGGTATAAAAATCTTGTTCTTTGTAAGCAATCAGTATGTTTTGAACATTTTTAAAGTTTTTTGGGTTTTTGGCTTTTTTTTCTTTTTTTTTTTCCACAGAACAGATTTACCTTTTGTACCAGCTCCACCAGACAAGCAGACAGATAGCTGCAATCCTCTGTCTGAAAAGCTCTGCACAGGTTCTTGGCCTCTCTAATGTGATTGCCAACACGGAGTGACAGTTGGTACCATCTGCAGCACTGGTTTTTCTGATTTGAATAACTTCTCAGACTTCCAACGAGACAAATAGATCATTTCAGATTAGACATCAAACTTCACCAGCTTTTGGTCATTTCTGCCCTGGGTCAAATCTGACTACAACCTGTCACTTGCAAGCCATCTATCAGTAACAGGTTGTTCCTACCTCCAGAAACACTGAGTTCAAAACCCCAGACTGAGCCCTTGTATATTTTACAATACTTGTTTAGATGAAGGAGCACTTTTTAGTGCTCTTTTTATTAGTCTACTACTTCACAACAAACTTGATGCTTTATTTCCATGGGGGAAGGGGTGGAATTTGAATAAAAACCTAATATAAACAGAAGAGAATAATATTTAAAAGGCTCCTAAAACTCATAGTAACATAATGCTGAAGCATGGTATCATAACACATGGTATCATAACACATGGTAACGTATCACTGACGTGTGGTTCAGACCTTTTTCCCCTTGTTTATCAATACGGATGACATATGGCCCTCTGTTAAAAGGACTTGCACAGACAGGCCTCCAAGGTCTTGCCTTCAGCTCCTTCAGTAAGTGCAAACTAAGAGAATCAAGAGCACCAGAGCACCAACATTGAGTATTTGCAAAGATGCAATGCCTGCCCATGTGATGAAATGCCTGCACCGTGCACAACGAGAATCACAAATCTGAGAAGAATGCAACAGTGGCTTTATCCAGTTAAATAATTTGAGACTTTGTTTAGAAGCTGATAAACTCAGAAAATAATTACAATACAGAAGTAGGGCCCCTGCAATGTCCTATTTGCCCAGCATTCATTCATTACCATGTTAATACGGCCCCAGAAAAGTTAGTGTGATGATGCTGCCACAGACCTGCCTTGCTTTCATGACTGGCTGTTCCAGGACCTGTTCCTAGGGCTGGCTACAATGATTAGATCTCTTCACTTCTGGATTTTTGTCATCACCCTTGACATCACATTATGTCTTGGTTCAGTGTCTCACCCAGCTATTCTACCTAATTCCATTCCCCCTTATTTCTAAAATGAAAACTCATTCAGTCATCTGACAGTACTTTATACAACACTCTGCTTTAATGATATTTTAAAAAAAAAAAAAAAAAAAAAAAGAGACTTTAATTGCCTTGGCCAAAGTCTTCAACTGTGTTTCAGCACTTTCACCATCAAATTTCACATTCTTTTGTGGACTTGGGTCAAACTCACTTGAAAGCCTGAACTATGAAAGATGAGACCAGGGAATGACCACTTCAGGCTGTATGATGCACAGGGCCACTCTCTCCCATACCTAACTACAAAACACCAAGCACTAAGTATGTTTTTCAGAAAAGCTTCTTATCCTGATGTAGACACAAGGAAAAATATTCACCATTACTCTTAACTTGCCACTGCTTACGTACCCTCGTTGAGATAAACATACACTTGAGTCATCTCACTTCAGCATCCAAACACTGGTTCTTGTTACGACTTCATCGATAGATTAAAGAACCTCTTACAAACTAGCGTTTTCCTGCTGTGGAGGCATAGAGGCACTTAATGCTGAAGACAAGTCATCTCTCAATCTTCTTTTCAATAAGCTAAGAAGATTGAGAGTATCTCATAGCAAAGCATTTTTCTCAGCCCTCATATTATTCCAGACATCTCCTTTCTGCATCCTCTGCATCCTCTCCAATTTACCAGTATATTTGTTTTTGAATGTGAGCATTAGAAGAATTAGATAAAGTGCAGGACCACTGGCTTCCTAAAGACAGGGGTGAAGCTGCCTTTCCACTCCTCTTCACTGCCACCCTGATTAAATATCCATGAATCACATAGCCCTTGCAGAACTAGCACAGACACAGGGGGACTCTGTAGACACATCCATAGAGAAGCACAAGCAAATGAAAGCTAGCTGGTGCCACATATTCTCATGGATTTGTTTAAGGTTATTAAAAACTATATATTCTTGTGGATCTGCTTTGCTCTAAGACCCAAACTGCAACCCCAAGGAGGAGTCTGCTTCATGACTCCCTTTATTGTTCTCAACAGCCTTGCTGGAACCCTAAGCTAAGTTTTTGCACTGACATTGCTACATTCCCTTTTCTAGTGATGGACTGACAAACATGTATCTTAATCGTGTTTTCATGGCTGCTTTTATGGTTTAATGGCGTGTTATAGTTTAAATGGTCACCAATTGAATGGGCCGTGTTGGTTTATGAAATAGCTGTTAATATTAGATTGCACAGTTGGGAATATTACAGCGAGCACTTGTGCATTAAATATTAATTTGTCTGGTGAGAGCTGAGAATATTTGAAGTGTAAGAATTGAAATTTGGGCAGGGCTTCCATGTGCCATTGCCAGTGGCCTAATGATGTGTGCAGTGCACGCTAGCCTGAGTCTTTGGGGTACCGCAGCCTCCAGTTAAGGCCCTTGGCCTTTATTTCCCATTTTGTCCTTGTTCATGATAAACACTGAAATAAAAACATACACATTTCTATTGCACATTCATTCTTTTAGCCAGTTCTGGGCTCTTTTTTTTTTTTCCAGATGATCCATCTATCCCTGCTCAAAGTGGGTTATGCAACACAGTGGCAAACATAATTTTCCCTACTACAAACCTCTAGAGAGTAAACTTGTGATCCCTCAGGATAGTCCACTGGCAGCTATACTCCTCTTTCCTGTAATCCCTATTAGAACAGTCAATGTACGGTTGTACTGATGTTTCAAGTATTATCAAACAAGATAGAGGGGAAAAAACCCATCAGCCCCAGGAAGTACTCACATGGAGTATGTGAGATGTATATGTCAGTGCTCAGCAGAGATGGCATGAATCCACATGAACACCACGTCAACTAGAAGTGTTTAACTTTGGTTATACCAGGTGCACACTAGCACACAAGTTGCTAATATGTAAGACTTGTGCAGCACCATAGATACAGAAAGTCTTTTTACTGCCAGATAACCTTCAGATGGGCACACTGCAAACTGAGCACAGAGGAGAACCTGTAACACTGCTAAAAATTAACCTATTCCATAAATCTGGAATTTTGGTTTTATTAAAATAAATGCAAAATGAAGGGGTGAGTGAAATTGTTCAGAGTTTGTCCAACTTGGCTAACATGAGCTAAAGATGGATTCGATGCATTGGCTAATCCATGAGTTATTTCTCCAGCTGTATTCCTTCTCCTGCTTTCATGAGAGATCTGAATTCTGTTCATGTAAAGTTACCTACCAAAGTGTCTGTTAGACCATGGAACCCATGACATCTCCCTTTTTCACATCAAAGCTCTGCCTGACACCCAAAGTTATTTCAGGGTGGGTTTATTGCTATTATTTCTTATTTGCTTGCTTTGTTTAGGAGGGAGCTGGGACAGAAGAGAAGGAGAAGAGAAGGCTACAGGGGGACCTCATTGCAGCCTTCCACTACATGAAGGGAGCTTATAAGCAGGAGGGGATTCAACTTTTTAAAAGGATAGACAATGGCAGGACAAGGGGGAATGGATTAAAACTAAAGGAGGGAAGGTTTAGATTAGATATTAGCGGGAAGTTTTTTACAGAAAGAGTGGTGAGGGGCTGGAACAGGCTGCCCAGAGAGGTAGTGGATGCCCCATCCCTGGAAGTGTTCAGGGCCAGGTTGGATGGGGCCCTGGGCAACCTTGTGTAGATCCAGGCCTGAGGTTGGTGGCCCTGCCTGTGGCAGAGGGCGTTGGAGCTCTATGATCCTTGGGGTCCCTTCCAACTCATACAATTCTATGATTCTATGAAGCACAATCAATGTTGGGAGCACAATTCTTCCAGAAGTAGTTAGACAGCTCCAAGTAGCAAACATTCCTTAGTAACTTTTTCACACAGTCCTACAGACTATCTGCACAGTTTACATTACACACCAATACACCCTGGGAATTATCCTACACACCAGATTATCCTACAGATTGCAGAGGGGTGGGATATTTCTCTGACTCAAACTACTATATATTGAAAAGCTTCATAGTATTTTACTCCAAAAGCATCCAACACAGCCTCTCTAGGCTTGGAGAGTAAACTTTACAATGCACATTGGGCTACTGAAAAGCAGCTTGCAGAAATACTGTTAGCGAACTTGGGGAAGTTGCTGTCACAGGGGGCTGTGGAGGCAAACAGGATCTGCTGGGTTATAAGGGATGGGAGAAATTCATGGACAACAGGTCAATCAAAGGGGTAGGCAGGAATGTACCCTCTAACTTCTTTAATCCAATGATTACAGATGTTGAAGGAATATGAAGGGAAGGAACTGTGGAAGGTGGCTAGAGCTACATATGCCTCCTGGACAACATCTTCTGGGGACAGTCTAAGGCATCCAGACTGGATGAATGATGGGTCTGCTCCAAACTGTATTGAAGCCAGCTATTTCATAACCTTCTTTTATTTTTCTTCTTCTATTTTACCATCCATTTGAAGGAATTTTCAAGACACTCAGACCTGACTACTTAATACTAGTGTGATCCTGCCAGTACTAGAGGGAACCTTATGGTTAATGATCCCAGTACAGCTGAGGGTGGCTTAAATATCAAAAGCAATAGCATTAGCAACAGCAGCACTGCCCACTTCATCCAGTGTCATGTCGCTTCTGGGGTTTCTGATAGAGTTTGGGACACAGAGAATATGCAGAGACCTCATACAGCTGCTGTGAGTTCTCTCTCAGTCTGGTGAGTCAAAAGTCCCTCTCAGAGGAGATCTCTCAAGGACTGCTATTTCTCTGATATTTCCTGATTAGCATTTCCAGGAGCAATTATGCTTTATAAGGAAATTCAATGAATAGAGTTACTGATAAGCCCGAAACTTGCCTCCCATGTTTTCAAGAGTGACTGATGATTTTGAGTACCTCTATATGCAGCTGGACACTTCAGGATGATTTAAAGGGCCCCCAGATTTAGAGGTCAGAAGTCCTACAGAGTCGAAAACTTTTGTCCTCTTTCCAGCACCTCAAATTGTGTGCTCTTCTCAACAAAGAAAGGAAACCAAAATCAACAGCCTTTGGAAAAATCTGAAACTCAGATTTTGAGATGAAGCACAGGAAGAATTAAAAGGGTATTTATAGCTGCCAAGAGAGGAAAGACTTCAGCACATGCCTTCAGGTGAGGAGATATTTCAGCCCTGATGAAACACACGGCTTTATCTCAAACACACCTTTGACATTTCTAGTATATGTGTTTGGGTGGGGATGGGTGTAAAGCAGAGCACAGTTCCTGTAAAAAATGGAAGCAGACTTCAGAGCTCGATGGGAAACACATGGTGACACCAGATAAAAGAGACAGACAGAAAATAAAAAGAGCAAAAATTCTGCCAAAGGGGGAAATCACAACTCACATCCTCTGCTTTGGAGATGGCTCTGCATGATTACAGGCGTGCTGTGAATATGGCTGCTCTGATAAAAAAAGTCAGCACCATTCATGCAGGAAAGTTTTTCTTTTGGGGGTAAAATGCTCTTAGCTTTGCTTTTATTTTTTCTCCCCTCAGATACGCAGCTTTTGGGTACAACCAGCCACGTAACATGGGAAGCCCTGCCTACAAGCTAATACCCAAATGCACACCCTGATTCCTAAGCGCATATTCATTTGAACCACAGTGACAGCCTCATTTAGAAACAAATTAGGGGTTAACTAAGAAGTCCATGACAGAGGCAGAATCGAGTTTCCCTTTTCCCCTCACTGTCTGTTAGAATTAGAAAGTGTCTATGAGCAGTGTGTGTCAAGAATATGAATATGAGATGTCATTTCTCCTGCCTCTAATTGAAGCCAAGATAAATGAAGTGGAAAGGCGGCGTCCAATCCAATCAAAACATGAAAAAGGTATTTTGACATGTAAATTACAAACTTCCTGTGTATTTTGTCTCCCCAATTACACCCTCCCCTGTCATGTTTTTTTAAATTATATCTTAATCTCCCAGTCTCCTAATAATTATGTCATCATTCTTGGGCCTTGAACACTGTGTAATGGTATTTTATAGGATGTGCCATTCATTATTAACTAAACTCACTCTCTGTCCCCGGTGATGCTATTTCTCATGGTGTTCAAATATGCATTGTGTCAGTTCTCCCTTTGTAAATGTTAGGCCAGTTCCACTCACTGCTTCTTGATTAAATGGTATGGAGTAGGTGAGATACTTTCCGACAGTTTATTCTGCCCATCATTATTTTATAGGGATGCACGCTCCCTGGTATTTTTTTAATGGAATGGGTGAATGGTTTCAAATATAACTTCCCAGTCAGTTTGGATCACTGAAAGAGCTTCGTGGCTTTCATGGTGTAATTGACTGTGTTTTCTCTCCACCTCTTGAAAGAGGAGACACTACTGGCTCAAATTAAAATGCACAGTGAGGGATCGGGAATAAGATCAATGCAGTATATAACTACAGCTACGTGAGAGTATTTCCATTGACTGTAACAGTCTTTACATCAGATCTAACAGAATGACACTGAGGATCAAATTCATCACATCTATATTTAGACGTTGTGAATGCTACATCTAAGGTAGTCGGCAAGACCAAAATAAGCACTCCTAGAAAGCTATTCATCTCCTTCCTTTAAAAGGCTATTTTTGGATGAGATTAATCACACCTTAGAAGTGTCTTTTTCTCTCAGAAGACTACAACAGGAGCCTTCGTGACTTGTTCAAGCTGTAGAAGTCCATCAGAAGAGGAATCCCACCTGAAACTGAAAGGATCCTGTCCCTGGAGTTGATGGCCAAGGGAAGGGGAGACAGATGACTGCAGGGAGAAGAACTAAGGTAAGTCTTGTGATACTGTTATTAACGTGATCGGTTACAGGTTATCAATGAACAGCACTCAAATAATAGTTGCTTAAGCTTCTGAGCAGAATATATCTAGAACACCACTTAAGCCATCAAAATGGTAGTGAATTAGACACAATTTGCATAAGCATGCCATATTTTTATGTTCTAGTGATTATCAGATAAAATATGGGTAGCCTTTACGATGCAAAAGCAAACATTTTATTAAATATAGCTACTTGGGCAATATAACTTAACTCTGGTTTTTAAGAGCAGAGAAAGTGCTCTCCAGAGCTACCTTGCACTAACAGCTGGAAAAATTACAAAGAAAATTACTAACTCCAAAGTGATGTTAAACAACTTCTGTCTACACATAGAGTTTTACATTCTCAATCAAGCCTTTGGTGAGGCAGAGAAGCCTGAGAAATGCTTTCATCCCAGACTTTCTGTCATTGAACACAGGGCGCACACAAGTCAGCCCTGTTTTTCAGCGTCCACCTGCATGACAGGAATTTTGCCCTGAATTTGAACCACTCCTCATCTTTGGCTAAGCTCTGTATAAGTGAATAATGATCCCAGCATCACAGCTGCAGTTTGCAGATGAAAGCTCAGCTTTGGATACACCTGGGCGATCCCTTTTTATTTATTACCATAGTCAGCGAGTGCAACAGTGGAGCTGTGCGACCCCCTTAGTGGCACTAGCTCACAAGGCAAGGAAATGGAAACTCCTATTGAGTTTCAGCCTCCTCTATCTCTTTACAAGAGCAGCCACATCGCTGGAAGAGCTCTGGCTACAGCTGCACAAATAAAACCAGGAGCCTGCTCTCCCTCCGTCGGCAAACGTGCTGCCAAAGCTGGGGACACCTTTGCAGGCCTGGGAACCACCTCTTCCCAGGGCCTCCTGACACAGACATCTCCTCTATACTCTAGCAAGGATAAAAAGCATCCAGCTCAACAAAAACTATCCTGGTGTGTTTTCCTCTGACATTTTCCCCCAGACCTGTTGAGTGATATTTGACTTGAGGTGAGACTCCTCATAAGCAGGACAATCTCCTGTTCTTTTACACAGGCTATGGAGGGGTCCATATTTCTCCCCTCTACTCTCCCTGCTCTATAGTGTCCCCTCTGTATTGGTTTTCTTGTTCCTCTTTGCTGTAAAAGCCTGCACTTCTGCTCACCTATCTCCAAAGCACTCAAACAGCAGCTTCCACTAAATTAACCAGATGTCTTTAAGACTTAAATATCTAGTCACGGAGTCCCCCTGCTGAGAAGATCCCACCATTCTCAACCTGCCCCATACAGACAATGCTACAGAGGCATTAAGCCTCGGAAGACCCTTCATGTTCATCCATCACCTGCTGGGAACTGGCTTTTTATATATTCACAGCATGGTGTTGCTGCCCTGCTCATGTTCTGGCACCTCATGCACAACACCCAGCTTCTCTGGAGATGAGCAAGCCCTCTTGTGCCATTGCAAAGCATCTTCTCCAGACTCAGCCAGAAGGACTGGGGCCTCTCCTGTCTGGTACATCCAGAGGCACACACACCATTCATATAATTCCTCAGGAAAGAGCTCATCTTTCACAGGACTGGACAGTTTGTTTTATTGGAACAGGACTGAGACAACAGAACTGAATTGTTTTAGCCATTCTGTTATCTGAACGTTCTTCTGCCTGAAGAAGAAGCAAGATTTATTGCATCTCCTTCATCTGAGGCCTGCAAGTAGCCGTCATGCTTTCTGCCACGCTGCAGTTTCATAACACAGGTTCGCCAAGCACTGTCAGTCCCAGATGTGCCCACACATGTGCATGGTTGCTCCTTGGAAAGGAACAAAGAGGTTCCTGCCAAGCTGGATTTATTCCATTAGCACAAGATGCTCCATGTACATGAAGCTGGCCTTCTAGTACTAGACATAAACAACGGGCACTCAGCCATGGTAGCACCAGTCTCACCTTGATTAAAGCCACCTGAAACTACTGGGAGTTATTTGCTTCAATTGCATCATTTTTTTCTGCACGGGGATCATCTCTCCATCCAGGAAGGTAAGACGACAAAAGAAAGCAAGCTGGAGAGTGACTGGTGACAAAGGCAGAGAGCAGGGGGACAAGGGGGAATGGCCTTCAGCTGAAGGAAGGGAGATTTAAGGAAGAAATCATTCCCTGAGAGGACCAGTGAGGCCCTGGCACACGATGCCCAGAGAAGCTGTGACTGCCCCCAGATCCCTGGCAGAGTCCAAGATCGGGTTGGATGGAGCTCTGGGCACCCTGGACTAGTGGAGGGTGTCCCTGCCCATGGCAGGGCGTAGGACTGGCTGGGCTTTGAGGTCCCTTCCTGCCCAAACTAGTCTGGGGTTCTATAAGCCTTATCAATCTCTTGGGGTTCTCCTTTAAGACACCACACATCTCTACCCAGATGAAGCTGTGGCTGGGGTATCATCTCTCCTTTCAGAACACATAACACCACAAATTTACATCAAATCAGAATGGGGGCAGTTTGTCTATAGCCAGCCAGTTTGCTACGCTTTTACCAGGGTAGAATCATAGCTTTCAACAGATTTTTCTGAGACATAAAGACAAGTCTTTCAGAAAACTATTAACCTACTAGATGCCAGAGCACTTGTTTGTGTATGGCAGCAGAACCCTTGACCTGTGCCTTGTGCCTTTAGATGGAAAGGCACAAAGAGAACGTTTCCTGCCCCAGCTTTTCTTGCAATGCAGCCAGAACGCATCTGCAGCACCAGTCGTGCTGTTACTACACTACTCACACAGCCTGAGCGTCCCCAGGAACGTACCGCATGTACCAGGCAGCCACTGCTTCATGCACGCTGGTATTCTGACCTGCCTTCACGTGTCCTTCTCCCTTTCCACATGCTCCCAAGATACCTACGCTTTAAAGGCGCTGTCATGTGCAGCCTGAAGTGCTAAGCTCGCCCCCTCCTGAGCAGTACTTCTGTATCGGTAACGGACACACAGGCAGGCCCGCCAGCGCTGAGCCACTGCAGTGGCTTCGCAGGAGCTGTACCCCAGGCCAGCAACGCCACAAGAAACACAACATCGGTCCTCTTGGGCAGGGAGAAAGATGCTGCTGGTGAAAGACCTCCCCTGCTTCCCCCTCTGGCTCTCCACAGCTCCTGCAATCACATCACGTGTCCGGCAGCAAACGCTCGGCACAGGGAGCGAGAGTACAAGGGAGGATTTAGCAAAACAAATGCAGTAAGAGCTTTTACAGAGCTTTCCTTGCAGTTTCCTTCAGGGATACTAAGCACATAAATAGGGGGTGTATATACATATATATATATATATATATATATATATCAGCACACATAGATGTACACACCCACATACACTGACTTCAGCCCCTGAAGTAACTGAAAATGAAGAACTGTGTCTCCTTATGCCCCCACCTATCACAGCCTCCAGCAGCAGAATTAGCTGTGCTGCAGAGATACATTCACCAGTAGAAGACAATGAAAAATCCCACTGTAAACCAGTCTGTGATAGCAGCTCCAGTTCCAAAGGGACGCCTTTGGAACCTGGAAGTCCAGGTTCATCAACAAAAGAGAACCAGCAAGACCTCCCCGGTCTCATCTCGGCCACAGCATCCCTCACCCTGGCCACTAGAGGAAGGGGCTCCCACTGCTCTGAAGTTACAGTCCCCACTGCATAAGCTTTGAAAATCGCAGCTTTAATACAATGACAAATAAGCAGCCCTCTACAAAAGGTCATAACCCCTCTGCCAGCAGCCAAGGGCACCCAGCATGGATCCCAGGCCAGAGATAGCTGCCCAGACCCACGATGTGCCAGGGAAACAGCCTTTTCTGACCCTTCTTTTCCTCTCACCTCTGATCCCAGATGATGCTTCAGCCCCAAAGATCCTAGCCTCACTTTAAATTGCAAAAGCACCTAAGTTTGCAATAAAACAACACAAGAACACCCATACCTCGGACTTCTGATGACAAAACCTCCCTTCTTGTGGATACACTATTAGCCATTTTCTTCTGTTGCTCATTCATACCTTTGCACTGTAGCATCGATTTTAATTCATGGGTTCATTTATTAGAGCAACCTCCAAAATAGATAATCTCTCTAACATATATTTTTAGCAGTAAAGAATTTAAGAGGAGGAAGGAGAAAATATGTTGGTGAAAAGAAAAATAGCATTGCTCTTCAATGAGCTACAGACCTAGTCAGATCATGCAAGCTGGAGCAGAAGAAGTTCCATGTGAATGTAAGAAGGAACTTTTACACTGTGAGGGTGACAGAGCCCTGGGACAGGCTACCCAGAGAGGTTGGGGAGTCTGCTTCTCTGAGGACATTCAAACCCACCTGGATGTGTTCCTGTGGGATTTAGTCTGGATGCTCCTGCTCTGGCACGGGGGTTGGACTAGGTGGTCTTTCAAGGTCCCTTCCAACTCCTAATGTTCTGTGATTCTCTGAAATTGGAAATGTTCATAGTTTCTTTTCCCCCCTCAAACCTCCATAAAGAAAAGCCACCATTTGTCAACCATTACCAAATACATGGAGTAGGGTTTGGATTACAAACCAGCTGTGACCAAAGGCCTCTTTATCTTCATCAACATCACCCCCACAAAGCAGCTTTTGCTAACACGAAGACACAGCTAATGAAAACGGTGGATGCCAGTAACCCTGCAAATCCCTCCTTTACTCTTTCTTTTTTGGCCATCAAATCCTTGATTTTGATTCCACAGCACAGAATTCAACACACACAACCCAATACTACCTTGAAAAGGGGAGTTTCATCCTTCTGGGCCAGATTTCTCTACTGATACAAATCAATAGAGATCTCTTTAGCTTAAGTGCATTTACATTGCGAATCCAACCCCTGGGATCTTTGAGCTCACATACAGGAAAAGTCTGCTTTTAATTAAAAAAAAAAAAAAAAAGCTTTGCAAATGTGGCCTTACAGAGGGATGAGGCCCCTCTGCAGGTTTATTTTGTTTTATTTTTATTTTCATGGCTGGAAATTCATGTGCCACACAGCCAAAACAAGAGCCAGGATAGCCATCACCTCAGTTGAAACATTCTCATGATAACTTCAGTTTTGGCAGCACCCATCTTCTGGGAAGCTTGTCCCAGTTTCACCAAACTCTTTGCCTTTGAGACAGGAAAAGAAACCATGTTTAAAACCCATTATTTTGATATGTACAAGCCAGAACTGAACTACAACTGTTTTGTTTGGCAATTTCCTTTAATTTTATGTTAAATGATTCAAACCATCCTTAAAAGCAAAGCATTTATGGAACAAAACAGTTGTTTTGGAGAGAAATAAAACATTTATTTTGATACAAAAGAGTCTGCTCCTTCCCTTTCACCGTTTGATATCCTAAACTTTTTTTTAATTTTGCTTCCAAAGAAAAAAATAATATTTGTTTTAATTTTTTTTTGCACTGCCACAGAACAAAAATAATCAATTATTCACGCTGCTCTAGATAAACCATGCATAATCATGAATAAAAACATACGTTAATTCCCTCCATTGTAAACTACTATTTGGTGAAAAGTAAAACATAACAGGAGTCTAAACTTATTCTCTGCCTCTCTTTGTCTTGTTATTTCACTTAAGATTCGAGTCTAACAGCCTGGATCTTGGGACAACCTTAGCACAGCTACGCTCCTTCCATGTTGTTATACTACCATCTACTGATAAAAGGATGCTACTTCTCTGGGATCTTATCTCCTGTCAGTCACCTTGGTGCAACAAGCAATATTTCAACTCAATCAGAGCTCGAAAATGAGCATTAACTGCCACTTCAAGCGTTATCACCTGGATGCTCTTTTCTGCAATACGAACATATTCATGGAGTAATCAGCCACACTCCAGACCCCTCGTAGAAAATAAGGTATTGGGGGATTTATATTTGTTCCTTCCTTTGTTTCTTTCAAGGGAAAAAGCTAAGGGATGGGAAATGATCATCAAAAGCCTTTTGTCAACTTGAAGGAAGGAGGCTGGGTTGGGCTGTTTTCCACCAAAGTGAGGGAACATGAAATTGGTAGTTTAAAGAAGCTTGAAAGCACGCTACATTTAAAACCAAAACAATAACAAGTTTAGTCCTATAAAATATTAATTGTTCCCCATTATTACCAGCAGGAAAGGCGGTAGCTTGGCTTTTTTGCAGTGTTCCCACACCCCTCTAGGGGGTTCTCGGTGCTTCCAGCAAGTTGTCCCTGCCCAGCATCCAGGAAAAAACACACAAAAACCCCCTCATCTGGGATTATTATTCTGTTTGACTAAGGAATGGAGAACAGAGAGAAAAGCTGAGGACTCTATGCAAGGTCTCTGCATGAAACAATTCTAAGTGCCAGTTAATTTCATATCCTCTGCCCTCCTCTGATATACCCAAAATAGAAAGAGTGGCAGGCACCTTTTATTTTAATCAGTGCGCTACAGTGATTTGGGGCTAATTAGATGTTAGTAATTAAGAAAAGACTGCTGTGACGGATGTTTTTACAGGTTGCATTGTTGATTCAAGAAATAAGACTGTTCACCTTTAAGTACTGTCAGTCACATTACTTTAGCTGGGAAGAATTAAATGTCAATTTTATCTTGCTTCATCACTGCTCTTTAATCAATGTCGATGCATCACTTCCCCCTATCATTCCTCCATCAAACACTGACCTGGAAATCTGACACTGAGCTTTCCAACACCAGCTCAGCTAATTAAGAACTTTGTTATTCCACCTTCCATCTTTTAAAGAAAAGTAAGAAAAGTGCCAAAGAGACTCTTGCTTTCATGTGGAAAAGCATCAGCAAGGGGTTAATAATAATTATTAAAATGACTGACAGCTCAGGTTACACTGTGATTTGGCCCAGCCCTGTAGTCCTGTAGTCACAGGAAGGTAAAAGCTAAGAAAAGTCAGGCCCTGAATTACTACAGTAGATAAATGGGATTTTAGGAAAGAAAACAGACTGCAGGAACAGACCAAGATTGTCTTGTAACCTGGAAAGGTGCTGATATTTATCTTTGCATCTAACCCTTTTGGCATGGCAGCCATAGCCTCATTAAATCACTGGGTGTGCTAAAGATCACTAGAAGGAGCACTCGGAGCCTTTCCAAAGCAGTCAACCACAGACAGCATTGGGCCATCACAGCCAAGGTATTAAAAGCAGGGCTGAGCTATACTGAGGTGGGTTTGCTGGATCTTCCTGCACATAAGCAGAGGAGGACAGCTAATGCTCATACTGCTGCAAATTCTGGGAGCCCCAAGATCAAGATCCAGTATACTGGGGGCTGCACAACTTGACAACCCCAGTCCCACAGATTTCACAGCCTGAGCGTGACAAATAGAAGCACCATGCAAAGCCAACCTCCACATGGTGCATGAAAAAAAAGAGGAGAAAAGAGTAAAAGCAATGAAGAATTCTTGATTGGTATCTTGTCACTGCTCCCCTTTCAACAGTGGGAAAGCAAGAGAGGAAGCAGAGTTTAAATATTGCAAAAATTGATATTGTTGAAGAAATTCACTGCCTTTTCCGGAGTCTGTGGGGAACTCAGACAGCCAGATACTGCAAAAGTGTTTGCTGGAAAACTTCACTGGTAGAGAATCAATTAGTTGTGGCCTGTCAGAAGTGGGCACAGATTTGTCAATACTGAGTAGGAGTGATAAGCAGGATGGATATGGGCTGTGAAGGCTCTTCAATAAAGAGCCAGTCAGGACTAGCAATGAGGACTCGAGAGGCAAAAGCAGGTCAGAGCTTCTTGGACACAGAATCCAGCAGCAAGGAAAATCTGGGCAAGAAATTTGTCTCTGCTGTGCTTCTGGAAGAGAAATATTAGGCGTGTTTTCCAAACATAAGTGAGAACAACCAAGGCATGTATTTGGCTGATATCACTGTTTTCTTATTTAACTGCAAACACTATCAGGAGGTTGAAACTCCTCAGAGGTGGAGGCACAAATGCACAAGCACTTAGCACAAACTGTTGCTTACATACCTCACCCAAAAGACCTGTAGATCTAACAATCCAAGCAGACTCTGAAGGCTTTCACAAAATTATTCATGTGAGAAAGACTTTTTTGCATGAGAATGAAGAATCAGAACTCCAAATACATTGTAAGGGCCAGATTTCCAGTGAAAGATGTAAAGAAGATCCAAGTGACACTCTACCTCCTTTTGCAAGGTCAGTATTTTCTCTGAGAGATGTTTTTATAGGGAAAGAAATCACTATTGAGTAAACCACGCTTCTTATCATCACCCATCTCAAAGTTGTCTCCCAGCTCCCAAGCAGGTATCTGTAGCAGCTCCAACCTGACCCTCATCCTATGCCTCTGATTCAAGCAGGGCCCCAGGCAATTCCAGTTCTGTGTGCCCTCAGTTCCCAAAACCAAATCCTAACCCACCGCAGGGCATGGTGAGCCCCCTTCTCAGATCTATGTAAAACACACCGAATGACAGTATACCAGCAGGGCAGTTCAGATTCCCCTATATTTGAACCTTTAAATTTTTTTTCAGTCCACAAGTGGGACATGTCAGGGATAAAACACTGAGTGGAGGCACTGAGAGCTGTGGCACTGCCACACACACCCTCTGGGACTGCTTCATCTCTCAGTGCCTCAGCCTCTCATCCGGCAAATGAAGGTTCCTTAATGTATAGATTTTGTGAAGATCAATTCTTTAGCATCTGCAAAAAGCAGCATTAGGCTATCTACAGAGGCACCTTGGTAATACTGTTGTGTCTCCAGTACCACCTTATGGATTGCACTTTTCCTGGAGCACAGTGACCTTGATTCTGCAAACCATGTAAGCATATACTTAAAGTTTAGCTGATTTCTCAATGGCTTGCAGAATCAGCGCTGATACATCCATCACAGATACATACAAACACACAGCTGACAAAATAAATATCTTCTTAGTGTTCATATTATCATCCAGTGTTTTGGGGCCATCTCATAAAGGCGCTTATGTGCAACAATGCCTAAGCAAAATGGGTTGATTTAAGAGGGCTGAGGGAACACTTAGCTGAGAATTTCCTGGCTTCAGTTAGTCGCAGTCAGAGCGTTAAGATTATATTTCAGTGTCAGTATATTGTTTTTATTTGCTTTATTAAATTTGCTTTAACTTGCATTGACATTTTCTTTCCCTTGTTACTCAGTCTCTCAGCTGTAAAGATTCCATTTGCTGAACTGTTTTGCCATTTGGATAAAGATAAAAATGTTAATATAATAGGAAATTTTAAGGTCTTTTCTCACCAAGAAGGGAAATCCAGGCCCAGATGCTCCTTAACGCCCAGTCCCAGATTGGGCAGACTGGTCAGGAGCTTTTGATTTAGAAGCAGCTGCACCACCAAGACACGGAATTTGTTCTTTCTTTTGTGCTGCAGTCAGGCACTGCTGGCTACCACCAAGGTCCTGCTTAATTTCACCATCCCCTCTCTTGTAGATGAAGCAGTAGCGCAGTTAGCAAGAGCACTGCTGTCACCATTGCAGCTGTGGATAAAATCACATAGTGCCACGTTTCCTAAAGGTAACTTATATTTCAGCACATGCAGCATTGCACCTGTAAGGATTTGTGAGTGGGGTAAAGTGGCAGCATGATGGGATTTGCCTACTGGAAATTCTCTTGGGAAAAAAAAAAAAAAAATCAATGCAAGTAATAATTTGATGCACAGTGGTACATACACCTCCCCTTTGTACACCAGTCAGAGAATTTGGGTTTGCAAAAATCATTCTGTTCACCTTTTCAAAGATAAAGGCAGTTCAAGTTTCAGATTTGACTGTAAACAAATATCCAAAGAGAGAGAAAATGGCCAGATCAGAGCTTTGTATCAAGCACACAGTTGTTCTAAAGTATCTAGACTTTGTATAATTAAGTTAGACTGACATGCTGACCTTAAACATGCTTCTGAGACTCTGCACTAGGTTTGCAGTGTTTGTCCCGGGAACCAATCCCATAATGTAGGAGGAGTGCAACAAGAAACTGTGGTGACCTTGCTAAAGCCCTTTCAGGGCTCTTTTGCACGGGGGATTCCTCTGGGGTGCAGCCCCCAGCTCAAGGACTGTGCACAGACAGGATCCAGCACAGGACAGGAAATACTTGGCTGCCACTGGGAGCAAAGGGTATGGATAGAAAACAGATCTTTGCCTTTCAAAGAGGTGGCCCACAAAATTTAGGTCTTGGCCTCTGTCTCCAATATTCAGGGAAGGGCATGGCGCCCTGGCAAAGTTCCTTGGCATGGGATAGGAGTGAAATAGCTTACACTGGATAGCTGGGATGGGATCCCCTTGTCTATACAAAAGGAGAAGTGGGTCTCATGCCCCTGGGTTTACCAAGGTCATCTGCAGGTCCCACCAGGATATTTCCACCCCACATAAGTCCTCCTCAGTGATGGAGGAGTCCAACCATCGGGCAATGCCACTGTTCACTCCGTGACCTTATTGGAAATCCAGGCTCCAAAGACCTGTGGCCATGTAACTCCTCTGCAGAGAGAGGATCCCAAATATATCAGAGCCTTGTTATACACGTGAATAACAAACCGCCGGTGCAAGCAAACATGTTCACAACAAAACTGTCAAAATTTCTCTCCTTACTTTGTGCACAGGGCTGCTGAACTCCCAGAGAGATGGTGATCTCCTGCACTATCAATGCCAAAGAGCAACCCTGAGACACAGGGGATGAGCAAGGAACAAGCCCCAGCTTTCAGGCCTTTGCAGATATTGAGTAAATTGGACATGCAGCTTTGCTGCCAATGTGCAGAGATTACATGATTTCCTTGGGCAGCTGGACAGTTCAGCCATTCTTCAGTTCAACCCAATCCACTAGTGATAAATCCTGTGGCAATCAGTAGTCAAGACACTACAGAGGGAGAGACATGAGCTTTTGAAGACTGAAAGACAGATGAAAGTTAACTTTTTATTTTCTATGGATATTTTTTGGCTTGGGTGGGTAGGGAGAGGGAAGGGACATCATTAAAGCACAGACAGGATTTCTAATGGCTGCTACAGAATCAGCCCCACGAATGGGCACCAGTGCTATGTCACGCCAGCCTCCACGAGCATTACGTGCTTCATCAACACCAGGTCTTTAACCCATAGTGCAAATGTCTGATATGCTTCAGGCACAGCATTTCACTGTCACATTTGTCTGGGATCACACCCAGATGAGCAAACCACAGCACCAGTCTTTGGTCTTTGCTCTTTGGATGTCGGCACCAGTCCCAAGGATGCAAAAGTCCTGACACCAGTGTCAGGGAGCCACACAAATAGGTCAAACACCAAGTGATCTGAAAGAAATCACTACAGGTGCCTTTCATTCCCCCTCTGCTTCCTGAACCTTGAGGGCACACTCGCTTTATGCTGCTCAGCTTTCTCTCTCAGCTCTAGAAACCTGTGCTTTTTCAAACAAAAACTGCATCTCCAGCTCGTTCTCTTCCTTCCAATAGCTGCAGCTTTAAGAGAAAGACCAGATATTGCAGTGACATTTCCAAGGTTGGCAGCGATTTGTCTCTGGCCCAAAGGTGTCCCAGCAAGCACCGATCTGCAGACCATGTCCCCAAGTTGGCTGTGAACAACTGCTTGCACAAGGATCTACACAGGAGCTACACATGTAAGACAAGCAGCTCCTTTTGGCCTGCAGTAGAAGGCATTTGGGTCTGCACCATCTTAAGGACAGAGTTTTATTTTGCAACTCCCATAAGAGGTTGTATTTATAAAAAGCTTTTTGCTTGTAAGGCCTGCCAGGAGGAATTGCTGGTCTTTTTATGTCATGGTCTAAAGTGCTCATCAGACTGTCACCGACCCAAGGCACCAGCCCCTTTGGAAAAGGACTCATGCCACGATGTATGGCAACGAATACCCACAACTGCTGCAGGAGAGCAGTGTCAAATTTGTTACGAGGGGAAAACTGTCAACATGCCTGCTAGGCTACTCTTGCATGTCCCCTGCACTGAAGATCATTTCCAACCCATTAAAGGCTTTTTAAGACCCTGCTTCAGACCCAGCACAACCCTGCACAGGGCTAGGCCGTTCCCAGCACCCATTGCCCTAGGTCTCCATCCCCCAGAAGCGCTGAGAGGGCAGCAGCCAAAGAACAGGACTGATTTGCTGCTGGAAGGGAGCGCTGGTACCTGTGCTCTGAGCCATCTCTTTGTAAAAGCCAGGAAATCCCTCCTGGTCATTGCTGGATTGAGCCCAGTAACTTCTGCACGGGGCTCTCCAGAACCACACAGCCAAGTGTATTCCAGCCCATGGTAGAGTCTGGCTTTGGTTTCCCCTATAAAAGGTACCAATAGAAAAAAACTCCAATAAAATCCAGCTCTCAAGCAGTCTCAGCAAAGCGATCCATCTCTCCCCACGCTTTGTAGAGCACCCCAAAAAGGGACAACCTGACTCAGGCATCAGACCCACAGGGCTGGTAGTGAATTTGGACAAGGGCATAGCCTCTAGCTACCAAATTAGATGCAATCTAGACCTACCCAGAGCACCCCAGCACTGTATTATGGACATATGGTTCAGACCAAGTCTCCAGCCTCCCGCTTGGTCTACCACAGCGGTCTAGACATTGCAAGTATCACATGCCACTTTTTCTACACTAATAAACCCATAAGGGCAGGGAAGGCTGCAGGAAAAATGAGAACTACCAGAGCAGAACAGCCCCTGAGTTTTTGTTTATCTCAGACTAATTAAAACAAAAAGTATACTATAACTCAACCCTTAATAATAGGTAACCAGATGTGTCATTACTTGACCATGCTATATTGCAGCACATATATAAAGGTTATAAGATCATTTTTTTTAAAAGCTGTGTGCCACAACTAAGGATTTCCTCGCACTTTTATAACAAACTTAGCACCTGAAGTAATTTTACCTACCAAGGCTAAAGCAAGAGACTGCTAAACCTAACTCACACAGTCCTTCAACCCAGGAATGGAAACCTTGGCATACCACATCACTGCATGGTGCATTATAAGACACCATTACTATTAATAGGAGATACTTCCTCAAAAGACCATTTTTCTATCAAATTATATAAAATGTCCCAAATGAGGAAAAGCATGCCCAAATGCCCGTGGTGGATAGGTCTTATTTTTTTAATGCCCAGAGTTTACTCAGCCTCACTCAAAGCCCAAACAAAACATCAATGTTTATGGAGGTAACAAAATATTATTGCACAAGAGATTCACCTGGTTGCCAAAAGGACCAGGAACAACAGTAAAAGGACAGCACTAAAAAAAAGTCCTAGGCCTCAATCCAATAAAGCCTGTTGGCTTCTAACCCCCCTCAGAAATCACTGTTCATTACATACTTCCAGGTGAGGGTACGTTGCTTATGTCTGAAACCATTCAGCTGAAGAAACGAAGAGCCGCACGTTATTAATTTCATCCCACTGTCAATCACTTTCCAATCCACCCAGCTGATGTTTTCCACCCTGATCTTCAATATCTCTTCTGTGGATTGAATTTTCAAGTGTCCGGCATTGATTGAACTCTCTCCCCATTAAAGCCATCACGGGCATCAAGAGGAGCCACACTGAATGCTCCTGGGACTGACGGGCAAGAGGCAGCAGTGGCTGCAGCTGGGCTCTTACGTGCCTTTGGGTATGGTTGTAGGAGGGATGCAGCTGGGGACAAGCCACTCTCTGCACTCTAATGCTACTTCTGACCCCGAAAGCAGCACTGCCAACCAGGCAGATACAAGCACAAGGCTGTAAGCAACTGAATGACTCCAGTCCTCAAAATGAGAGGTTTTGTCGGTCTGTCCTATGCAGCACGGATGCACACAAAGAGATCCCTATGGATAACCTTATGTTTGGCTTGATAGTTCATTTCAGCAAAGTAAATAAACCAAACATATAGATAGGCTTGGCTCAGAAACAAATAAAAAACCCACAAGAGAGCCTGGCACACAAAACCCATTCTGACTGTTGTGCCCTGCCCAGAATCTCCTGTAGACTGAAATACAGGCTTTTTCTTTCTGAACCACAATTAATGTTTTTGCAATATTGCCTCAGAGTTCGCCCAGGCCATCTGATGAATCTGACTAATAGGAGAAGATGCTTTTAACCTGTGGGCTGCCAGACAGCTGGGTACCTCCTTGGCCAAATATATTTGGCTGTCAGGTTGAAAGAAAGGCAGCAGATTCAGGGTTAAGCACTATTCCTGTCATGATTGCCCTGAACTTGCCCAGTTAAATTGCAACAGCATGGGTCTCCATAATTATCTAATTGTTAGTGTTGTGCCTTTACGTAATTTATGATGTAGCATTAAAGCCTGACCTCTGGTTTGAGATGAAGTGCAGTACTGCTGACATCCAAGCTCAAATTAGTAGGTAAGTAAGCACCCAATTAACGATTATGCCACTGAGCTTTCATTTCAATCTGACCACACTGCTACACTAATCAGTTTTCTAAGCCTTTCACCTTCCCCATAACTAATAAGCATTTCTCCTGCTTTTTATGTCTGCAAAAGCCTTGTTATCCTCATAAAAAGCACTCCAAGATTGCTGCTTCCAGTAATTCCTGCATTAAGCCACTGGCCCAGTGGCATATCACCAGCTCTCCAGCCACCCAATCAGTAAAACCCAAGGCATATTGTGTAGGCAAGTTTGCTCTTTACAGCAGGGAAGAGTGGGAACAAAATCCTTGGGGATGGAGGAGTTGCCTTGGACTCACAGCAGTTCAGATGAGAATGTGGTCCTGCCAAGGATCACATAGCTCCACAGGAGTGTAAGGACTCAAGACAAAGGGATTGGACGTCAAACCATATTTTGCAGCTGACTAAATTCTGTCACATTAACAAAACCGTGACAAGACCCAGAGCATCAAGAGTTTGGAGTTTTAATCTGAGTTCCATAAATTACCTTTCTTTTGCCAGGAGCACAAACCGAGGGGCTTCACCTACACAGAGAGCTCAAGCCACACGATGGACACTGTATCACAGCTTGTATCACTGATAAAAGTGACCTGCTCCTTCAAAATCTGAGCTCCAGAATCTCATTCAAAGAGGAACAAATCTTCAGTTCCTGATGTTAAAGAGACATAATAAGGAGCCGGGACTCAAGATCTGGACAACAGCATCAGCAGCTCTGCATGATTAACAATTGTGCTGAAACACAACCCTCTGGGGAAAAAGAAATCCCCACTTCACTGCAATCCCATCCTCTTCATTCCCTCTTACCCCACTGTTTTCCAGAGCTCCTTTAATCTCTAGAACTTCTCCTACATTCACAGCACTTGCAACTTTTTCTAAGTGATCAGCTATTTAAATCAAATCTCAACAGTACAAGGGACAGCTTTGAAAAATAGGTGTTTTTTTCAAAGGAAGAAAGCTTCACAGTCGAGCTTTGCCACTGGGCCAGGCAAGCACTGCAAAGCTGTGATTAAAACCTAGAAATGTGCAGCAAAACACAACTCCAACCCAAGTGCAAGGACCTAGCGTGTTTGGGATGGATTCACGTGCAGTTAAAAGCAGTAAGGCATAAACAGGTGCAGTAAGCAGTGTCAGGAGGAAGTTAAAAACATAAAAATATGTAATTAGCATCAAGCTTAAGTTTTGAATACCACATCAGGGAACACAATATAAAAACAATCTTTCATACACACAGACATAAAAAAAGAAAGAATAGTAGGAAAACTTGCACATTATAGGAAATTAGGAGTGTGAAGTGTGTAGAAAAGCTGACAGTCATATAGCTGTAGAGACTAATTTCCTGTTCCACAGTGGAGACAGCCCTGATCAGCTGGACTTAATATAGCCTTCTCCATGGCAGCTGGGTCAAACAGTGGCCTAAGCACTAGAAAATTGCCTGCCATGTGGATGAGTTTAGTGCACAATAAGCTGCGTGGTAAATATAACACATTTTGGATGCTCAAAAATAGACAACACGCTTAAGAGTTTTATGATGAAGCCAGAGAGTTGCTGCAAATCAACTGACTCAGGATAACTCATTCCTTTGACCCAGTTTTAGGGGCCCACAAGCAATTGTCTGCATGACACCAAAGCGTTCTAAAAAGAGCCATGTGTGTGGAGAGCAAAACGCCGTCACTTCCATGTCTATGCTGCAGTCCTAATGGTGGTGCTTTCAAAAAGGAAGCACCAATTTAGAGGGCATCACTGCAAACTCTCCTTGGCTGATAACGCCCCCAAGTCATGCCACAGTTTCCAGGAGCTTTTAAAAGCTGCCAAGTCTTCCTGGGTCTGGGTCACATACGATACGGTGCTGATTCTCCAACCCGTTTTCTGTTAGCAACTACATCCACCAACTCACACCATCACCCTTGCATTTTTTCAGTGGCACTAATGAGTACCCCGGTGGATTAGGGACCAGACTGCCCGCTCATCTCTTACAAATTACCACAGATTTAAAGAAGAAAAAACTATTAAGGAATCTATAAGGACTTAAGCCTGGATTTTATAGCCACCCTTGCCCCGGCTGAGTCAACAAGAAAGCACTCTACCTGACTAATTGGGAGTCACTCTGCCTTCTGACATCCATGCCTTCAGCTCTTATTCTGAGCTACTCAGAGGAGACTTGGGAATGTTTTAAATTATTGATGAAGATAGGAAACCTATCTCTGAAACGCCTTTGGCAAACTCTTAATATTCTGGCATTTGGCATCACAAAACACAATGCCTCTGTCTCACTTATGCTGTTGACATCTCTCACCCATTTACTCACACTATAAAATTCCAGTTTCTGATTAAGCCCTTACAGTATGGGGAGGCAAGTGGCAACTGCATTGTTTATAGCTCTGAAAGCTTCTAGATAATCCACGTTTGGTGCCAGAGTTCTGCAGAGCTCACCATTTGCAGAATTTTCATCGATGACATGAGTCCTCAGAGAAGCCAACCCAAAACAATCCATTGTCATAAACATATTGGATAATTACCTTAATTATTTATAATAGCACCCGTAAGCAAGCCAGCACCGAGCACATGGGTCCTGCCCTGGATGGCTCACATTTTAATCGGACGTGAACACAGTGTGCAAGATGCAAAGCAGGGGTGACATACAGGCTGCTAGGTGAGTTTATTAATATTTTAGAAAAGGGTTCATTGGTAAAGGAGTATTAATGTTTTCAGACCCTTTGACATGAGAGCATTAAACCAAAAGTCACATGGCAGAGATATTTTCTTCCCTACACATTTAAAGGTGATGTATTCAAATATGACAAAGCCCTACAGAAATCTCATTATTTTCTCTCAATTCACATCATTTCAGACTAACTGCTTTGGCTCAGGCTGTGCTAGCCATGTCTTCAAAGCCAGCAAAGTTGTGTACAATTTCCTTGGGTGCCTTGAGAGAGCTTGAGACCAAGTTACCAAATCCAGAAGGGTTAGGAGACCCTGTTCACCTTCAGCTTTGGTGGCTCTAGAAAGCCAAGTCTCTCCAACTATCACATGGATACAGTTTCCCAAACCTGGCCTAAAGTGTAGTTGGCAACGTGCACATATGTACACAGACATAGATTCTGACCTTCCTTCATCAAAACAATTCCACCTGGATAAGGGCACCTGACGATATTGAGAGCAACAGCAGAGGTTGAATTTGTCTTTAACTTACAGATTTTGCAAGCGCTGACTGCCAAAATGTGCTTTTTCAGCTGGTTGGTGTACTGGTCATTTGTTAATCAAACATCTTTTATTATACATGAGTGTACATTAAGCTATAAAAAAAAAGCATTTGGAGCAGGGATCCCATTCTTCTTGTCTTATCTCATTTTCTCTTGTCAGAAGAAGTTTATATTTTTCCATTTGAGAAGGATAGAATTACTGTAAAAGGGTCTGTCTGCACTGACAGATCTAGCTTTCTTTTCCTCCTCAACAGCTGGGTTATTATTAAAACTGGCAGAATAACTCATAATGAATAATTTGACACCTCTTTTTCAATATATACATAAGACAAGTTGCCCACATTTATTTGTTACTCCAAATTATTAACCACAGACTTTCTGCCAATAAGTCCCAAAGGGGTATTACTGATATTCCTTGTTGTCCCCTCCCACACCAGGAAATCCTTTCATTAAAGTCAGAGTGGAAAGCATTAATTACCCCTTATTTAAAGGTAATAACTCATCATCTGTAGTCATTCCTCAGAGATAGATGCTGGTGTGATGACCCAAACTACTGCAGAGCTTGAATTTAGCATTGGATGCAGAAGAAATTTCACTGAGAATGCAAGTTCCATCTTTCTGGGTCACATCCTTGCAGAAGGAAATTTCTGGTGGATTACAGTCTTTTCAGGACTGCTTGTGTCCATGAGAAATCACTTCTGCCATTTAAAAGACACAGGAGCTATCCTAGCCTTTAAGCAACCAAGTGTGTTCATTGCACTGTGTAAGCTCTATTTCGAAAGCTTAAGTGAGACTTAAACAGTGAATAAACCTTGGTTTGGTGCCCAGAGCAAGGGTGAATATGGCCCTTTGGTAGTATGTTATGCACATTCCCTTTTGTGGCCAGTTAGTTTTCATTTGTAAGAGCATCAATCTAATATAGCTCTGGGGACACGTGTCTGCTAAGCCCCTAGGCAAATCAGTACACAACTAGAGAAGAAGACAGCCCATGGACATACCCATTGAGCCTCCAAGCTTGTATCTCCTCAATGGGACAACCACACATTTCTCATTTCTCTAAAGGATAGAGCTCGCTCCAACACCATGCTGGTTGTGCATATGAAAAAGAACCAGCCAAGGCAACCTCCAGCTAGAGCAGGTACCTTATCCTTGAAAGCTTAGGACAGCCAGATACATACTGGTATTAATATTAATTGAAACCACTCACAAAACACTCCAGTAGGCTTGTAAACCGATGACATATTCCAGTAAAGGAGCTACTGAGTGTAAAACCAAGTCAGCATTAGCACGCAGGTACAAACACAATAACCAAAGGCCCAGCCTAGAGATCTGGGAATTAAAAGAGCTCACATAATTCACTAAGATCTGCCTGGCCCCAACTGTATGGAGGCTTTGAGTTATTTCAAGTTCAACAGGTGAGTTTAAACAACCTGTTTAACATAAAACATAAGGCTAAAAACTAGAAGAAGTAAGCTAAACATATTGGCACTCTGGCACCTTATGCTGAATAATTCATACATAAGGTACTGCAGAAAAGAAACATATGGTTTTGGTCCACAGTGACTTTTTAAGCAGAACATTTAAGAACCAACCTCAAATGTATACGTCCAGCAAAAGCCTTCTTCTGCAGAGCGAAGAGAGATCATTACAACTGCTTACCTCTGCCTTCACCATATCCCATGATGATTTAAATTTGCTTATTTGATTTTGCCCTGAAATAAAACAGGAACACTTTAAAAAAATCTCATCTAGAAGATTTAAGGTGCTATTCCTGCTCCAGCAGAGACTAATGACAGATGCAAATCTGATGTATTAGCTGATACAAACTCTTGGGACAAAGACTCCCCTTCAAAAAGTGAGCACCAGTTGAGGTCCAAACTGTCTACAGAGAAGTTGTCATACTGCAGTCATCAGTGCATCAATTCTGTCCTTGGTTGTTCTGAATGCGGTCTCCTACTGAGCACCATATGCATGTCTGATAGCTGCCATTAAAAATCATCATTGCACACACCAGACCCTCAAATACTGTGAGTGGAAAATAAACTCAGAATCCCAGCATGGTAACTGCTGGCAAATGAAGACTTTTAGTACTATACTCAGCCAAAGTACACAGCTACTTTACTCTTGGCTAATGCTGCATCATTTCTGAGACACCTAAACCTATGTGCAAAGTGACAGCATTGCTGCAGTTACATCTTTAATCACAGCAGTGGTTAAAAGCCAAAAGTAAGCTAAACATATTGGCATTCTGGCACCTTATGCTGAATAATTCGTACGTAAAGTGCTGCAGAAAAGAAGCATATGTTCTTGGTCCATAGCATCTTTACTGTAAAATATTTAAGAATTAGCCCTGAATGCATACATTCTACAGTCACCCACCGGTGTGGTGTCAGAAAGTCTATCTGTACCTGCATGCAGTGATACAGCACGTATGTATTTATAGCAAAGATGCAAATTCATACAGCAAACAAATTGTTCAGGTTATCTGAGCTCTCTGAACATTTCTTTACAGTGGATGTGGATGTTAACCCCCACTTTATGGGCACATGAAGCAACTTGCAGCGTACTCTTCCTCTGAGAGCACACAGCAATGAGCACATCAAAATTTATGGCCCTTTTAGGGCATCCAATCTAACTTGTACCGCTTTATGTTTCCATAGAAGGCCTTGAATCTCGTCTCATCACATCACCAAGATCAGAATCAGGTCCAGCATATCTGGAAACACACCCAGACACATGCACACACAGAAGAAACCTCTTGGCATATCTATGAAGGATAGACCTTCCAAAAAAACATCCAGTATACAGATGAGCCCTCAAATTAGTAGAGAAAGCATGACGACTTCAGCAGTGGTGGCTGATGAAGAGACACACACATATACACCTCTGCCACCAATCGTGCTGCTAGGGCATTCATCAAATTAAGTACCAAGAGGAACAACACCTCTGATATCTCTTCATTTGGGGCTCCAGTAAATGAGGCACTAGATTAGGCCTGACAGAGGCCTAATGCAGCTTGAGCTTTTCCTGGTGTAATTAATTGGAACTTCGCCAGCTTGACAAATTGGAATGATGAATCTATCTTGTATGAATAGAAAAAAATGCATAATCAGTCAAAGATTTAGTTAAGACAGCTTCTCTCTGACTCCCTGCCATAGCTAAATCCATTAAGGCGAGGAAACATCACTTTAAGAAAAGGCACTGCTCTCCGTATGTTCAATTTATAACTTTTTGTTCTTGAATTTAATGGAGCAGTCAACCTGGACAGATTTGACTTTGGAGGGGCGAGGAAGGGGGAGGTGGGAAAGGTGGTTTTATTTTTAGCATTCTAATCTTCCCTGTGCCTGGGTATTCTGGGAAAGAAAATAGTCACATTGGTTTGAATGTGCGTTCCTGGGTTTGAATTTTAAATCTTTGGGGTTGCACAGGGGAGTCTAATAAGAGTGCCCCACATACTTTGCCACCAAGATGATTCTGTGATAAAACTCGCTTGTCAAGTTTTTCCCCTACTAACTTGTTTAATTGCTGGTAGCATTTAGGCTTTGGAGGATGTGATAGATTGACTGCTCCACCAGCACTGCTTTTTCCTCTCTAATTACCTCCTAGCTGTAAAGGCCCTTTCCTGACACATTTAATGGAGAGGCAGAGGGGAAACAGGTTTGCTTACTTTTAAAATATATTTTTATCATTCAGCAGTTATTTTCTATATATTTAATTTAAACCATGTGCTTCCCCCCTCCCTCCATCTCGCCTGTTCAGCCATAAGACCCAAATTTCAAAGAACCAATTAAGCAGCTAATGCCCTCATTTGTACTGAATGTTTAGAGAAACTTTACATTTCCTCTTCCAGGCCATGGGATGCAAAATAAGTTACTTACACGCTACGGAAGAAATGCTTACTGGTTAAGTGAGAGTTGACAATGATGGTTTTCATTTCAAACAATCCAGAATTCCTCCCTGGCTCACACATGCAGAAGTGCCAGGCAAATGTTTAGCTGACATAATGCAAATGACTGGCCATAGATTTATTTGACAAACAGTTGAGCAGACAGCCCTGTATTGCACTCGCTTGTACCCCACACAACCCCACCAGCGCCAGGAGGATTTTGCTGGCAGAAACGAGGATGGAATTAAACCCAAACACTGTGGTTCACGCATTGAGCCATTTGCTTTTGGCCACTGGCCAACCTGACAGCCACATTTAAATAAGCCACCTGCTGAGTAGGGAGTTTAAAGAGCTAAGTGCTCGGGAAAGCTTTAGCAGAAAAGTATATTGAACTTATGCAATAAGGCGTGAAGTGAAAGGATTTCAGTGACAAGGAGGACACGAGGCCATATTATGGTCCTGACCTCTTGTTCTAGGCCAGATACAGAATAGTTTTTGGGATCCTCCCCTTGCCTATGCTATATAAAAGGGATCAGATAGAAGCTCCATCTGGAGAAGACCATTACATATGTGTCCCAAGAAGTAAACTATCCACAGAGGATGCTCAAATTGCTTTACGTTATCTCTAATCATGAAAGAGAACAGGAATGTGCGTGCAGAACACGTTATTTCCCTCTGTTTAGGTATTGTCATTTTATTACTCAGAAGAACTGGATTAGCCGAGTCATACAGATGTCCTTCCCCAGGAAAGCCATGAGATCCCTCCCCTCCCATGCACTACCTTAATGCTAGGCCTTCTCTAAGTCCCCTCACCATTCCTTCCAGTTTTCTTCTCACCATTCCTGCCAATTTTAGCGAAGATGTCTTCAAGCACCTAGATGCCAAAACAGGACACACTCTTTTGGCTGCTGATTACATGCGAAAAAATAACAATTTCCTGCTATTACCAGTCCTGTGACAAAAACCTTCCCAGAGAGGCTGAACAAAGTGGCAGAAGGTGAGCAGTTCTGCTGTTCCAGCCTCTAACAAAAGCAGATTGCAAAAGTGTTTTTTGGTTCTTTCTTAGCCACAAATTGTTCAAATCAAATCTAACTAAGTTAGGGCTGCAGAGATCCCTGGGAGACAGCATTATTCAGTGTCAGCCAGGACAGCCCCTCCAGCAGTCTGACTCTCAAACTAGATTGCTTTTCTTCTGAACTTGAGGGGCACACCTGATGCACTACATTCATGTGGGTATCTCAAATACACATCCACACTCTTTTCTCATCTGCACTATCACCATCTAACTTTTCCCTTTCCCAGTCTTTGTTCAGAAAGCCCTGATGTTTTCTCCTACCAGTGGAAACTAACAGTTTATTTTTTATTTCTTTACCCTCAAACTGTCAGACGAATACCTTCTGACTTGGTGGTGACACAGAGGTTGTCAAGTCAAGTTCAGCTGCTGACTCATATGCCATTACTCACACAACTGCCATTCCACTTTTAACCTCCCCAGCCTGTGTTTAAAAATCAAGTAGCCCCTTAGCTATGCTGCTAGGAAACACTTTAAGATCTTTATTCAAATAAAAAAGGATGTTATTTTTGGTGCAGGAGAATCCTTATGAAAAGCAAGTAGTTTTAGCAGCAAAGGACTTGAACCTTTACTTGTTGCAGCATAGTATGTCATGGCCCTGCTTCTATGCAATGGTTACTTCAGGGTTAAAGATTTGCCCATTAAAAAATGTAGCCAAAAGTACTAAGAAACATTACAGAAAGGTACTTGCCACAGAAGGTCCTGCTCTGCAAAGTGGTTCTGCAAGCATTGTCCAGGAGTGATTTGAACATCAGGTCATTTGTTCCTGATCACTTCTCAGATCCTGCCCTGATGGTGGGAAGATGTACCCAACGCTCACCATACCGTACTGCCTGCCAGCTGTGATTTGCCCTTTGCTTAACAGGCAGAACAACGGAGATCAGCAGTGGGCTGCTTCACTGTAACACAGGCCACAGTTGTGTTACCTTGCTCAGGACCACAGGAGGCTCTGGAGACTATAGAAGTAACCTGTGAGCTATTTGTGCATGTACACACACACCCTTGCACAGCACCTCCCTGAAAATCCACATGCACGCTCAGCATCTGCCTTTGCCTTTAGCACCTTATTGATGCATTCAGAGAAATAGGCTAAAACATTCATCTGCAAAACAGAGACTGGGTTTGAAATGTCTCTGTGTCTGGATGTTTGGCTCCAAAGGGTATTTCAGCCTGACAGAAGTGCAGAAATTTCAATTCAAGCTTTGAGCTCGGTTTTTCCCTCCCTCAACACTGAATAACCCAATCCTTCACACACATACCTGCCCCTTGTGCAGAAGGTTTCTTTTGTACTGAAGAGATTCTGATTTAAGCTTTGAGTTCAATTTCTCTCTGCGTCCATGTTGAATATCCAATCCCTCCTGCACATGCGCACACCTGCCCCCTGCACAGAAGGTTTCTTTCTTGTTTGTTTTTTTAACTATCCTTTCTACACAAGGATGATCAATCGCCTCTGTCTCTTCCTAGTCATGTCCCTATTACAGAAGATCCTATTCCAATAAATGATTAGTACGTGCAGAATGCATTAAAATGAATTATAATAGCAATCCGATCCCCAGTGCCTCAGCAGAACCTTTCCATCACAGGTGACAGCTGGTTCCCTTGGGCTCAGCTCTGGAGAGAGAGAGCCAGACCTCAAAACTCAATCCGATAACTTCATATGAACCAAACTGAGTACACAGAGCGTGCAGTTCTTCCATTGTTTCTGAACTAGGAGAGATATACCTCAAAGGCTATTCAACAAGCTCATATACACAACCTCATCTGAAATAAATGTAAATGCATTTTTCCATATATTATGTGATTACAGCCTCTATCTGCCTATGGTGCTATGTTTCATTACAGGCCACCAAAAATAATTAGTTGGTGACCCAGAAAACTGATATATAAAATCCTTTTAATCACCAATATGGCTTTCAATTATATAGTGTAAACTTATTAACCTTTTTACTGCTGAGATTTGATTTATGGAATTCCAGCTGCATTAACATTACAGGAGATAGAAAGTGTCTTGTACGAAGTGCTGGGATTAACAACTGATAGCTGAGTCTCACAGAGCAAAGGCAGCATCCTGCAAGTCCCCAGGGGCTCATTTCTATCAGAGCTGCGTGGAAAGTTTGGTCTGTGGAGTGAGACTGCATAATTCCTGTCACTGCATATACAAACCAGAATGCACAGGCCAGTAACAGCTTTCAGAAGGAAGAGGGGTTCTGTGAGCACTTGCTGCTTTAATAAACAATGAGGGCAAAGATAGGTAGCATTTGTAGCTCTCCTTATATCTATGGTCAGAAATACTTGTATATTGAATGGAGACACTGGGGGGAATTCTGCTGCACAGGATCCTTACCAGCCACTTCATCCAAAGAAAGGTTGACCACAGAGAGAAGGACTATTTGTGAGGGTGTGTTTGCAGAACACATATTTCAAATACGTTCTTTCTTTTTACCTGGACAGGTATTTCCCCTTTTTAGCTGTAGTGGATTTTTTTCTTTTTCCTCTCCCCTGGAAATTGGAGTTCCCAGAAACTTATGGATTGGTATAAGAGGTTTTATTCACTTCTTAGTGCTTTCTACAAGGTCTTTGGCATTTCTGGTCATTGTTCCATAGAGCTGTGTCCCTACAGATAATGCGGAGATCAGCAGGAGAGACAAACAGGCCACAGTGAAGCCCTTCTAATTCGAAAGCCAAACTCCTAATCTGAACTAGATGATGCATTAAAACCCAATAAAAGATAGAGTCACCTAAAAGGTAAATACTATCATATCAGACTTGAGTGAATTGGCCAAGGATGGGAAGACCTGTATTTTCTAGCCCACACGCCTCATTTCATTCAAGCCTCAAGAATATACACAGACATAACAAATCTTGCCATAATTTCCACTCACAGTTCCCCTCCTGTTTCTTGGTGGCTCGTTATTTATTGTTTCATGACAATAAAATAGAATAGCAATTGAGAATTTCTGCTGTGAACACCTGATTACCTCTTTTACTGTCTCAGGAGGACTAAAATAATTAAGAGATTTGGGTCATATTGGGCAAATAAATATCAGTTTTCAATTTTCAAATTGTACCCTTTTTCAATCTTAGAAACCATTTTACAGTTAACCTATTTTTTCAGGAATTTTTAATGCCTAAGCATCCCCAAATGGCACAGGAGAGCAAGGTGAAATAACCAACATTCCCCACAAACTGAACCAAAGACTCATCGTTCACTTCGGGTTTTGTTCTTCAAACTTGGAAAGCTTTGAAAGCCACAGTGAAGAGAGGCTACACGGGTAGGTGCTTTGATAACCCCTGCAAAAGCCATCATTTTTATAGAAGGGAAGTGGCAATATTTGCCATCAACTTTCTCAGGATTAAATGTTATTGAACGAGACAGTTTCCTGCAGTGCCTTGCCTGCAAACCTGGCAGCCCAGTTCCCTTTGGGCAGCCCTCAGGTCACTACTTCTTTGGTAAACATGGATTTGTAATGGTTTATTCCACCCCACATGCTGGGTGAAGACCCCCAAATCCTGGGTCATACCTGGGCATCCTGTAGATTTCTCCCAAGGTCAGCTCTTCTCCATGTGTTACTGCCAGCCAACTCGCAGCAGCTCCTCCAAGTGCTAATAAAGCCCATCTCAGAGATAGCAAGATTTTTAAGCATATTCTGTGAAACAAGGAGAATAAAAGTCAATGGCACTACATAATCCAGTCAGTGCCTTTCTTTGCTCACAAATCTTCATTTGTTCAGCCGGGAAAATTATTAACTGTCTAGAAATAATACAGTAAAGGCAGTCAATGACAATTACAGCATAAAGACTAATAGAGGTGGTGGTATGAATCTGGTATATTCTGTTCTGCTGAAGCCCATTTATAATTTTTAATAAAAACGGTAACACTTTGCGATAAGTGGACATCATTTAATGCTCAATTACTATGAAATTCCTTTGGAAATATATATTAAACACAGCAGCTCTGTATTTATACCAGGAGGGTTCCTTGAGATTGATGTTATCACGGTGAATACTAAGGGAATGTCAAGTCCAACACCGGTGCATTCAATATTCTTGCCCTCTGGGTCAGGTATCTTCTGCCCCCCCACCCTGACATTTGAGACTAGTCCTTATCTGTGTGGAGAGGAGCCACATGAATTATATACGTGCTGCATTTTTTAAAAAAAGGAATTTGCAACACAGGCTGGCAAGGCCTTTAGCAATGATTAACTGAGACATTTTTGACTAACAATACAAAAAGGTACAGCTCCTAAACAGGCAGCTCTCTCTTGAAGGCCAAGAGGTTTCTGAGCCCCTACATTTATAAAACAAGCATTATTTCAGATAAAGCACAAAACCTTTACAGCAGGACTAACTTCAACTTACTGAAGACTTCTCTTAGCATGAAAAATACCACAAGCCTTTGTCCTCTACTTGCAGGAGTTCTTACACTGTAACATCCTTAACCCTATCTTACCTTCTGAGTTCAAACGTAGATCTGAGCCCTCACGCTTGCCAGCACAGGTGGGATTAGTTACCCTGGAAAGCAAAACAGGATCTCCCTGATCACCCACAGCTGGCTGCATCCCTGCTTTCAGGCATAGATGCCAGTGCCATGACTCACCACCCTTCTTCACTGGCAGGCTGGGGGATAACTTGGTTGTCTCAGAGGCATTTGTAAGGGAAAGCAAGGGGGTGTGATCAGCGAAGCAGCAAATTGAACCCAATTAGGGTATGGCTGGACTTTGATGAAGAAGCCTTAAACCAGAGGCCACCAGCCTTTGCTTAGCTACAACTTGTTAGCAGCAGAGGCAACAAAAATGGCTGGGCTTGATTTGGGAAAACCTGTCTGGGAAGCTGAATCCAAGGCCATCCCTGGGTCTATCTGCAGCCAGGGCTTTTGTTTGAATGCAGTCACTAATCTGACTTTGTATGCAAAATCTACGGCTTGATGGTGGTAGCTAACTGGCTCCTGTGAGGGTGCTGCCCTGCTTGCTCCCCAGCAAAGGCTAAAAAGATTAGTCAAGGTTTGAAAGATGGCAGGTACCAGACACAGGTGATGGGAGTCTTTGGTTTGCAACATCACTAGGATCCAAAGGAGGAGTACCTCCCTTCCCAGACAATAAATACCAGCAATAGTAGGAAGGGGGGAATCCTAAGTGCTCTGCTAGAACTAACATTATTCCATTTAATTTTAAATCATATTTTACATCCTCTGCTGGAACACTATTTATCCCAGACCTCTGGACAGCTTAGACACCTGGCATAACAGCCCATTAATTACTTCAGCATGGGAAATAAATTTTAATATCTTTCTCTCTGATACTCATTACTAAACACCTCACACATTCCCAAACATATGTTGATGCTTCATCCTTCTGCCTTTTAGATGTAACAGTTTTTATTTCACTTTGACGTTAATCAACAGCTCCCTGAACTCTGGGTGACACGTGGTCATGTTTAAACTCTCATCTGGGGTCACCAGTTCATTCAGGAACTCAAGACAAGGTATTTTTATTTTGCTGCACTCGTGTTCTCATCCCGTTAAAGGTGATTACAACATCAAGTTTTGTCCAGTGTTTCAGTGCCTAAAGATGAAAGGTGGCATGGGGTATAATGGTAGCAGGTCAGCACTTTCAATAAGCATCCAACTGTAAACAAGTCCCTTAAAATATTGCAGTGGTGTGGAAGGAAGCTGCATCCTAATTGGGCAGAGTGAAAAGCAATAGGGCTTATAAATATAACGTGTAGGTGATCTGTCTTGCCAAAAAAGAGGAGGTTCGTTATATGAAGGACACATTATCCTTTTCTCTTCCTATGATTCAGCATGGTAAGTAGTCATTCCTAATTGGCTTACAGCTTAGTATGAAATATTAGGATGCCACACAATGTGATGACACAGCTGGATTCCTAAGGGAAGCCAAAGAGTGATCAGAGAACAGAAGAGGGACAAGAGCAGATGTGGGTCTGGAAAAAAAATAGTTGTAGCTTACAGAGTAGCATGTCATTCTTTATCCTCCTCCTCCTGAGTACAGCATGCTGTGTACAGCACACCACTCTCCTGCTAGAAAGGCAAGAGACCTGTCATTTCAGAGTCCCTAAATAAAACGTGGGGGAAAAATGTGATTGCTGGGAGTATTGAAACAGGAAGAGGCAAGCAGGCTGAATAAATCTAGGCAATAGCTGTCTCATCACGAAAATACACCGCACAAATTTCACCTCTCTTTGTGCATCGGATGATGATTTCCTCAGATTTATTCTCAACTGGAAAGGATTTGCCAAATTACTGAGTCAAACAATCCGTGGGTCACTCGCCAAAGTTCGGCAGTGGGGAGACACGCCGTTCGAGGGGGCACCCCGGTCCTACGCTGGGAACTTGTTTCCTGGGGCTGGCCTTGATTCAGGAAGGTAATTAAACAGCTGCCCAGCTGAAGTCAGTAGGGCTATTCACATGCACTTAAGTGCTGCTGACGCCAGGCTGAGGGGAATAGGCTTCTCAGGGGGAGATTTTAACTGCAAATAAGAACGCTATTTCAAAATTCACTTTCTAGAAAGTCCTTCTCCTGCAGTCAGCTGAAATTAGCTATATCCACTGTTGTGCTTGCCAGGAAACTTGATAGAATATTGCCCAAAGTGAACATAAAGGAGAAATAAACACAGTTGAAATTAATAACAGGAGTTCAGACCAATAGGTTGCAGAAGATGTGTTATAAATTTCATCCAGCTGTAATGCAAATTCTGCCAAATGAGTGGGAACATCTCCCTTTTTATATCGCTGTTTCACTACATATTAATAGCAACCAGTTACTGATGCGGTACTAAAATATTAATGATATGGTCATAAACCTGAATCAGTGCCTAACTTGGCAGAACAGCATAGGGCAACTTTTCAATCACGTGTGAACAAACCCAGTTTTCAGAACCCATTCTGTTACTGCGGGACCGTGTGAGCAGAAGTAATTGCACGGCTATTTTAGGCACAACAATTGTTAGTCTTCCTCAGAAAGCCAACGGCCCCGTTGAGGTGTACAGTATGGGCACCCAGATATTTAGGAAAGGCTGAGAGAATCTCAAACCAAGCAGAAACAAAGTTCATGCAATTAATTAGTAAGATTTCATCTGCAGCTGATATGACTGACTTTTATGTGTACATTAGAGACAATAGCCTCAAGACCCCAGGGACTGATTTTTTTCAGCAGGACTTAGCTCTTTGTTCTGGACTGAGTTGTAATGGGCTCACCAAGTAAGGCAAGATAGCCAAAACAAACCCAGAGCTTCTGCACCTACCTGATATAAGAGCAGGTGAATTTATCAACTCTGCCTTGTGTCACCTGGGACCACAACAGAAATTTGGGGATGTTCAGAGGATTTAAAAGTCAGAGACTTCTCTTGCACCTTTTATATTTTCCAGTTAGCTAGCCAAGCCATCCTACTCAGGACAACCAGGGGCAGCTGCCAGCTGAAGGCAGCCTTTGGGGTGCTTGGCTGGATCTGTAAAAAAGAAGCAGGTCTTGAAGTCTCCTCGCCTCTCACTTTAGCTGTGCTCCAGCAGAACTGGGCTGGGCTGGTCTATTATTCACATTTGTCCCTTCCTATGAAGATGGAGCCATACATCTAAGCTCCTTTCAAACACTGTGAATCGAAGCTACAAATTAAGGCAAGTAAGGACAGACACAGAAGGATTCTGTGAACTCTGCACAATTGCCCACAGCAGCTAGCACCCCAGGAAGAGCTGGAATACTAAAAGAATTATTTTATTTCTGCATTCACACAGTACATAGCTAATGGCTCACACTCATGGCCAGCATCACTGTCCCCCTACCCCCTATCAGGATCCAAAAGAGGCACTGGAGGAAAGTCATACATAGCTGAGGTTTCATGTAGGCGTATCGATATTAGACCAAGGTCTTTGCTTTAAAGTTGGTGCTTCCCTGAGACATTGGTGCACAAATAAGCTGCCTTTGGTCATGACTAACTGGGGTTTCAGTTTAGAAGTGCAGAGAATCGCATGAAATTAATTATGTCACGAAAATGAAGGGTCCTTTTCTTCCAGTTTTCTATTGCAGTCACATAAATGAGGATCCGAAATACCACTGAGATATCACTTAACATTGTTAGCACCTGGGAGGCAGGTCCGATCCCTGCCACAATGTCTCTATTATTTGCTGACCAGAGTCACCGCAGTCGCTTACAGCAATGATAATCCTTCTTCATTATATCTGCAAGCAGATGCCACCGAGGTGTGACTGACAATCATCCCTTTCAGTGTAAGTGATCATAGGGTTCCCATTGCTTTCTCATCCATCGGCTCCTTGTTTATTAATGACACAGTTGAAATTTTAGTGTTGCTTCTGCTCAGGTGGGAGATAGCAAACATGTACTTGGTTGACACCTGTCATTAGGAAAGTTTCTCCTGCAACTCAAGTGGTAAATAATGCAGCCTTACTGCAAATCAAGTTGCCAGAAAAAGGAATTGGTTTTGGTTTTACAAGTTATGAGAGCAGGATTAAAATCGCCTATGTGTTGAAACTTGTCCTAGCAAGACACCAAGCAGCCTGCAGATCTCTAGGCAGTCATTCATTTCTGGTCTTGAATGACCAGCTCTTCAGTTCCTTTGAGAGCAAATGGCAAATGTAGTATTTCAGGGCTCCTTCACCTACCAAAGCAATCAGCATTAGTGAAACACCAGGAAGACAACTATACCTGCTCCTTGGACAAAGTCTATGGCCAGCTCAGCTCCTGTTCATATCTTAGATCTTCTTTCTCTCTCTTTTTTCTGTGACAAAGACCAATGGAGAACAGTGAGGAGAAAGATAAGATCCTCTCAGACTCTTCCCCCATACATGGCACAGGGTGCATGTGCCTATAGATGGAAGATACAGGGCCTACATCTGCATGTGAAACTGCATCTTAAAACTGTACAGAGCAGCTCCCCCAACATCTCCCACATCTAAAGTCTACTCTAAAAACAAAAAAAATCATCTCTTGGAAGAAGACAAGTAAAACAACTTGTTCTTTTATTCTTTTTCTCTCTTACCATGCTTTGCAGATGATTGTTTCATCTCATTCTTCTGTTTCCAAGAAAGACCTTTCTAAATCCTCAGGCAATATACAGAGCAGGCAGACTTTTCTTTGAGTGTTCAAGGCTGAGCTGATCAATTAAGAAAAAAAAAAAAGAAGGTTACAGTACATTTTAAACCAAATACCCCATAGTATAAAATCTCAGAGGTCATTCTAGAAGAAAAATATTTTTTGTTAGCAAGTAAATGCAAAGATATGATAACAGGGATTCAAGCACAACCCCCTTTCTCATGTGTCCTGTGGGATTTTCTGCATTGTTCTCTCTGTTTAAAGGGTTGAAAATGCAAGGGTAAGGCTGCTGAAGTCCTGGACATGTGAGTTCTGTTCTCTGGCTGGAAACGAAGTGCTGCAGATCACACAAAATTCTTCCCAGCTCTTTTTTCTCCCCACTTTTTTGTCCTTTTTCACTCATGAAAGCTATGAATTCTCTGTAGCCAGAGATTTCTCCCAGCATGTAATGCACCGCAGGGCCCCACAATCTTATCCGAACCTGCTTGGGCCCAGCTGCAAAGTAAACAGTCCTCACCACTGGGACTCCCTCGCAGGGTTTAGAGTCTCTCTTTGCAACAGCAAATTTCCAGTGAAGTACAACTACTTCCTCAAGGTGAGGGTTCCCTAAGGCCTCAGGAATCGGAGCTGACATAACGTGAAATTTGCTTCCCCCTTTACCAACTCTGGCTAAATAAACTCATCTTCTGTACAGTAGGACACACTTCATTTTCCTGTCCTTCATTTTCTTCTCCCTCTTGTTGATTCCAAAAGGAGACCACATAGACCAACCATCACAGCCAATTTGATTTCCAATTTTCTGGGTAGCTTTGCAATCACACTCCATTTGTCACCTGAATGCAGTATCGAATTTGTAGCCTGGGTGTGAATGACTTCTGGAATTATCTCCCTTGGACAAGACACCAAAGCAATTCAAAAGCAAGTAAACAGAATGCAGAAATACCCCTGAATAGGATTATGTCAGGTTTCTAAATCCTAATCCTGTTACTTCAGCAGCTATCCATTTCTCTTTTCCTTCTTCCCTTCTGGCTAGTATTTTCCTACCCAGAACTCAGTTCAGCATCACCACAACAATCAAACAGATTCTGTAAAGTTACTGGGATTGCATGAACATTTAGAGCTTGGCACACTCTATTGTAACACCAAAATACGTTCTTGACAACCACTGACCCCAAAAGCTGATGTGATCAAACACATCCCCCCCCGCGTGAAAGAAAGAATAAGACTGTAATCAGTTTTACCATTTTAAGGAAAAGAAATCCTAATCCTTTTCTGTTCTGTGGTATTCCTCTAATTGCTGTTTCCTTACACATTCAAACATCTACAATTTGGTTCCGTTGTTTGAACGTCACTTGGAATCAAATCAGCGTTGCAGATACAACATCTTTGAACCTTTTAGTCCAGCTGTGAACTTTGGGCTTAATCCTTTAGGGCGCCCTTGTCTAGCAAGCTTTAATGTATATTAAATTTTCTAAAAGGAGAGTGAAAGTGGTCAAAGTGAGATAGTGCAAGATTCTGTGTTTCATAAATTAATAAGCATCACCAACTGCATTGCTTGACCCTTTAAACTCTGTGAAATTAATATAAGTAGACAACCAAAGTGCACTTGGCCCCTGAAGAGCCTTGGAAGTTCACTTAAGCAATCCAAGTTTCCTTAAAGTTTTATAAGCCAGCTTTTAAAGCAAGTCCTTTGTACTTATTACTGGTGACAGTGAGCATTACAACAGCCAATGAACCTTTGCTGACTTCCGACCCCAATATGGTAGAGCACAGTTATCAAGGGAAATATCAGAATCAAAGCTTGTATATTACATTGAGGTCCTGACTCTTGAAAGAGCCCCCCATAGACTCTTCAGAGCATGTCAGTGAAATAAACAGCTAATATTCTCAGACATCTACTTATGATGTACGGATATTTTTGTTTACTTAAGCACTGTCAGCATACTAACACACCCCCACCCCAAGAAAACCCGAAGCCCCTTACAAAGAAAGCTGTGGCACTCTCACATTTTTTAAGACCTTTTATTTAGCCCAGAAAAAAAAAACCCACTCCACTCAGCAGTGGCGAGTCAAGCAACACTAAGTCTTCATCTTAACCGATTAATGGATTTAAATTATTAAATGGCATTAGGTAGGCAGGGTGAGGAATACACGGGCTCCTCTTCGCCCTGCATGCAGGGTGAGACAGCCTTGAACAATGAGGGAAACGTGTATCCACACCTACTGCATTTCAGCATTAATCTTGCAGTCACTTGTAATACTTGAGTTAGCATCCTGTAGAAATAAGATATCTCACCCTTGCCAGCTGATTATATTTTTCATAATGTAAAAGGTTCTTGCTGAATTATTCAGGTGTTTTCTTCCAAGTGCTTAAAGGAGAAGGGAAAAAAAAAAGGGGGAGAGAGAGAGGCAGAAAAGCTCAGGCAGCCAGGTATGTAGGAATAAACAGGCTGACAGGCAGCAGAGCTCAGTATTAGTAATTATTATGGGACTGTAAAGGCCAATTAATGATGTTGTTTAAGCTAAACTTTTCAAAGGGACAAGCAGAGTTTCCAGAAACAGACAGGCGATGAGGAATCGCAAGGTTATCTGCTGAAGGGCACCAAACCCCCATCGCATGTGTCACCCCCACCCTGCAGTGAAGTCAGGGAGGGCATGTGTTATCTGTTCTCTCCACCTGTTTAGAACATTTGGGTGAAGCTTTTGGGGATATTTAATGATACCAGTTTCCATTTGTTCATCTCATTTGTCTGCCTAGATCTGAACACTGACAGAGGCAGCAACATCACGGCACGGAGAAAATAAGTATATAAACATATATACACATTTTATACATATACCATACACAGTTGTACGTAAGAAATTAAACCCAAATAGAAAGCAGAATTCAACTATCAGGAAATAATTGTTGAAATTTCTTACCAGAAACACAGATAACAAGAAGCAGCTGGAAAAATGAGATACTTTCGAGGAATGTGGCTCACAGCTTCCACACAAACTGAATGTTAACAGGGACAGCCTGGTGACAGGGTTGCAGTCCCTGCCAGGCAGATGTCTGCTCTAGGAACAGTGATGTTCATTTAGCAGTTCCCTGATTATTAAATTTAAATTGGACCAAAAGTGAACCTTGAAATATTTTGGGTCTATTCTGACACATGTTGCACCAAGTCAGATTACTTTGTGAGTGTAACCAAGGACTGACATTGAAAATGGAATCAAGTTAATTGATCAAGACCGGTAACATGGCTAATTTGAATGTATCTACATCTTGGCTTGTGTCACACACAGCATGGCCAGCAGGTCCAGGGAGGTCCTGTACTCAACACTGGGGAGGCTGCACCTCGAGTACTGTGTCCGGTTCTGGGCTCCTCACTACAAGAAGGACATCGAGGTACTGGAGTGTGTCCAGAGAAGGGCAACCAGGCTGGGGAAGGGGCTGGAGGTCAAATCTTACGAGGAGTGGCTGAGGGAGCCTGGAGAAGAGGAGGCTGAGGGGATCACTACCTACAATTACCTGAAAGGAGGGTGTAGAGAGGTGGGTGTTGGTCTCTTCACCCAAGTGAAGCAATAGGATGGGGGGAAATGGCCTCAAGCTGCACCAAGGCAGGTTCAGATTAGACATTAGGAAAAAATTCTTCACCAAAAGGTTTATTGGGCACTGGAACAGGCTGCCCAGGGAGGGGCTGAGTCACCGACCCTGGGTGTATTTAAAAGACGCTTCAATGAAGAGCTCAGGGATATGGTTTAGTAGGGGACTGGAATGTTTGGACTCAATGATCTCAAAGGTCTTTTCCAGCCTAGTGATTCTGTGATTCTGTACACCTATAGCCATTCACAGTGGTATTAGTGGTTTAATTGTATGGACCAATACTGAAGGAAATGAAGGTATATTCAAATAAATCATATGCTCTTACTGGCCACATAGTCTAAGGAGCCACCCTAGAGCAGCATAAGCAAACAAATAACAAAGTTGTTGAAATGAGAGAAAACCATTTCTGTATTCAGGACTCCTTCATTTGAAAACCAGCCACTAAAGCTCTGGTTGCTGCTCTTCCTCAGACCTATCCATCTTGTTTGCAAGCAGATCACCAGCTGGTGTGAGGAGGAAATATCCACATGGAATAGAACAGGAAGGTGACAAAAGAGGTCTGTATTTCCTTCCAAGAAAGGAAAGCCAACTTTGCAAATCCCAAATCTTCAACACCAACTTGAGAAGGCAGCTCTGGTAAATGCTCATTTAGCACTGGTGAAACAGACTCTGCAAAAGACAGAAAGACTGAACCACTCCTGTAACTCTATCTGGAGTGGAAGCAAGACAGACCTCTCCCACCATGAAAGTTGCTTTCCTTACTTGGAACAGTTGAGAACCTACAGGAGCTTGGAGATGGGATATTAATTTGTTTTCCAAGTTTCCCTGGGAGATTTCCAGGCTTACCGAGCTGATGAATGAGCACTGTCTACCCAGCTCCCATATTCCTTCAGGCCTGTGACACATCTTTGGTTTTTGTTTTCTTGGATCAGAAAAGTTTGCTGAGTCCGGGGGAGTCTCAGAACTGCCATCCAAGCACTAAGGTCTTCTCCAGACCATGTTTCATTAGCCAGCTGGAAAAGAAAAGGCCCTTTTATCAAATCCCCAGGGGCTAAGCCATACCAAAAATAATTTGTTCTTGGCACTTTTAGAGGCAGGGTTTCAAATGATGAATGAGGAAGAATATTCTCTGTCACAGGGTTTCCTTTGCTTTTCAAGTCCTTAGCGTGAGTTTGTGATCTTTGAAACTCTGGTACTAAGAGCACTGCCATCTTCCACTGAACTTGCCACCGTTTTCTTATGCAGAAGCCAGACTGTGTCTTGCACAACAAAAGAAGAGACTCATTTATTATCCTTGAAGTATGTGGTTAGAGCATTTCCACAACTAAGTTGTACACTTTCTTCTTTCTTTGGACAGCATCTAGTACAAAATGCTGCAATCCTGACTGCTCATACACACTCCTGCCATGCAAGTGGCTTTTATAATGATGGGAAATAGTCAGGGTATGTCTACCTTCATGGGCTGGTTTTCTGTTTCATTTTAATTTGATGATACATTTTCTCTTTGAAGTGTCTGGGGATTTTTACCTCTTTTAAGTCTTGGGCCATTTTTTTTCTCTCAATTTTAGTAGATTTTCAATTGGTTTTAGTTATTCTTAGGAAGAACAGAATCAGGCCCTGAAATGTAATTAAGTTTTTTTTACGGTTTCCAAGTTTCTAGGTTAATTTTCTAAAATACCAAAAATTCAAATGGAAACAGGGAAATAGGTTTTGAGCAAGTGCTCAAAAATTTTCAGCACCTAAAAGCTGCCAGTGTGTTATTAACAGCTTGGAAGTTTTCAACATTTTCAGCAGAAGCCAGCACAACTTTTATGAAAAATCAAACACTTTCCTGAGTATTAATTTTCTAAAAAATCTAACAGACAATGCATAAGAAAAATGTTCCACTGAGACTAACAACTAAACACTCAGAAAACTGTACTCTGATCAGAAAATTCTGTTTCCACAGTAAGCAAATATTAATTTCAAGGATACAATTTAGTAACTAAACCCAGCGTTAAATCCATCACCTGTTGTACATTACATTGTACAAACAAGTTCTAATGTGACCAAATACTGCTGGTCCTGTCCCAGGAAGACAGACAGACACATAACTCCCGTTGATTTCCCTTGAATCATTTACTTGTGGGTGTAAATATGATGTTCTTGTTTAGAGTTATCTCAGATACCCCTGTGCAGCACTTCAACGTGATACAGAGATATACTTGGGGTTCCAGCCCACCAGCAATTGAGACCACGGGTGGTTTAGCATTGAGAACTTAGCTGTGATGGCACCTGGCTCTGGGGTCCCACCTTCCTGCCTTGCAGCCAGAATAAGCCATGCTCTATCTCCTCTATGTACCAATGAAGATGATCTTCACTTCCAGCCTCCAGAAGGGGAAATTCTGCCCATGCAGCTGTGACCACAGTGGAAAAGCAACGGGCACTTTCCACTCTTAGGCAGAACAGTGTTTCCCTTGATGTGACTGTCTGCCTTGGTTTGGGTGTGCATCCACCTGAGGGACAGTAGTGCAAGTCCAGCTTCCCTGTGCTTGAGGTGGAACTGGCCTGGGGGTAACACACCTGATTCTTTTCCAGCAGGTAAGGGAAGGGTTAAAATGGGAAAAATCGGGATTGGACCTCAACGTGTCCCTAGCTATTGACATTAAAGCAAAAGAGACACACAGGCAATACCTTCAGGGGCTAAAACTTCAATCACTAGCAAAAGGTCTGGTAGCAGCTATAAGTTCTGCCAAATAACATCTAATGAATCCCATTCTGCCCAGGCAGGCATTCATCCCAGAGCTCCTTTTGGGCTACTGACACTGCAGCAAATGCAAATACTGAGTTAGCCCCGAAAAGAAACCCCTCCTACACAGACCAAACACACTCTACATCCCCCACAAAGGGAGAAGACTTTTGCACAGCTCCAGAAATGTTCATTTGACAGTTTCTCCCTCCTTGGCTACAGCTCTAGTAATTGATCTGCTCTATTATTTTTCCCCATTCTTTCTCTCTTACATTTAAATATGTCCTTCATATTTCTGAGCTTTTTTTTTTCCCCCCAGCCTGTATCTCCACTGTTACATTATTTTTTATCTCTCTCCTCTATTCTTCAAGTGTGAAAAGGGTGCTCTGTTCTCTAATATTCATTTTTCTTTTTTTATTCTCCAAGTACTTTCTTTCCCATCTGTAACAGCCCCTAATATGCACCTCCATTCGATTTTACTTACCCAGCTTGAAACCCTCTCATTCTAATTACCTTTTCAGTTTTCTTCTATTTCTCCCTTGAGATGTCTCAATTAGTGTACTTTTTCTTACTGGCTGTCACCTCTGAGCTACAAGGTGGGTCTAACTCCAACTTAAGCCACGCAGAAAATAAATGAGGAGCCGTTCTTGGCGGCCCTGCTGAAGGTGGTGTTACTTTACAAACTAGTGCACCTTTAATAGATGATAAATGGGCAGAAAAGTGGCCTTGTTAATGCAGCAGCCCTTGATTCGGTTGCCATGCCGTGTCCTTTCATTACTCAAAGATACAGGAAAGGCAACCTATGCTAAGTCCTGGGTGATGTACTTCCATACAAAGAGAGTGAGTAGAGGCTAATTAACATAGTTCTGGTCAAAGCCTGAAATTAACTCTTGTCTTCAAAGACCAAAGCTAAAAATGTCATTTATCTTACCCATAATTATGTTTAGAGGTAATTATTGTAGCAGAGTAACAGCAAGCAAGATGACTCTAGGAGTGGGGTTTTCTGCCCTTTCTATCTCCAGCAGAACTCTGAATTCTATTTCTGTCAAAGAGAACTGGGTAAAAATGCAGGTGACAACCACACTAGATTTCTTTGATTAAAATTGGCACCATCACATTGAAGTTCACAGAGAGCTTTCAGAAGCAGAGGGGTAAATTCTCTCTCTACGTGCTCCCATGTAACAGGGAAAAGAGCACCTCCTCACTGCAGCCAAGGGGAGATGTGTGCCTGGCTGAGTGAAGAGACCAGAGAACCACATCCACAGGATCGTGTCCTGTCACACACACATGTCCCAGGTCACTTCAAATCACCCAAGAAATCTACATAGCACAGAGAGCAGCCCTTGTCCTGCATTACCTCCAGGTTAAAGCATTTGCTTCCTGGGGTAATTAATTTGTCAGGCAGGTGTGGCAATATTGCATCCAACTTCCAACCTCATTTATCCAGAGCTGGGGTGGCTATCTCTGTGTTCTGCAGAACAGATATACCCCAGATGTTTGAACCCACTTATTAAAATTTTTTAAAAAGATACTACTGTTATTGCTGTTGCTGCTACTGCTGCTGTTATTACACCCCCGATGGCATATGCTGCTGTCACCATTCAGTTGGCCTGAGATCCATCTACCTGCAGTGCCTCTTTCACCACCATCACTGAAATTTATGACCACATCAGCCATTAGTGGGTTGGAAGATTCATCTGTGAGCTATGGTAGTGTTAATTTAAATATTTCACATTAAACTTCTCTAAAGTTGGTATATATTTGGATCAAAGCTTGACTTCTCCCAGGCCTTTGATTACTGAAAGAAATTTCAAATACCTGATATTCCTGGATCAATCCATCGATCTGTATCTCTATCTATCCACTCAGTTGTCCAGTTATTGCATTCATCTGGGGTGCAAAAGCATTGAGATTTCTCCTGCAGTGGGTCTGAAGGTCTCTGTGTGACACAGAATATATATACACCAGGCACACTGTAGTTCCTACAGCATGTGTTATTGGATCAGCTGCTGGCAGACACCAAGATCTGTAACACAAATGGATACAGAGCATATTCACTGGGTCCAAATTTGTCTGTTTGAGAAATTATTACACTTTGCAGCATAAATTCAGTCATATCACCCAAGGGGCCACAATATAATTTTTGGCACAAGTACAGCTAAGACATAGCCATGATTTCACTGAGATGATGATACTGCATAAAACATGTTACAGCAACTTTTTTGAAATACTGGAGGAGAAAAGATCACCCGTGCAGACTTTTCTAATGTTTCTAATGGAACCACCTCTGCCATTTTCACTAGTATCCTTCATGGCAAGCAGGCAGTCAGGGCAAAACTGCCTCTGAAGTTATCAGCCCTTGGGCCCCCAAGGTATTCTCTCACCGTGCCCCAGACAGATCTTAGTCAGTCTTCAGAGATCAGCTCCACCAGAGTATCAATTTAAGCACCAATTTAAGCACAGGGGAGAGGAGTTCTGCTTCAAAAAAATGCTCAAAACTACGGCACTGTTTTGAAAGTGTCACTGCACATTCAAAGGTGAATTCCAAGCGACCTGTATATCCCTTGAGCTGTGACTTTCCACAACTCCAGAAAACTTCCAGAAAGTAGGACTCCTGTCCTCTAAAGTTTGTCTGCTTTTTTCCAACTATATCAGTTTTCACAGAATCATTGAATTACAAGATTGGAAAAGACCTTTAAGATCATCAAGTCCAACTGTTCCATATCCCTAAGTACCTGATCTACCCTTTTTTTAAACACACCCAGGGATGGTGACTCAGCCCCCTCCCTGGGCAGCCTGTTCCAGGCCCCAACAACTCTTTCAGGGAAGAACTTTTCCCTCACATCTGATCTGACCCTGCCCTGGCACAGCTTGAGGCCATTTGCCCTTGTCCCATCTCCTGTCCCCTGGCTGAAGACACCATTGCCCACCTCTCTACAACCTCCTTTCAGGAAATTGTAGGCAGTCATAAGGTCTCCCCTCAGCCTCCTTTTCTCAAGGCTTTTCTGACAGAACTTTTCTCTTCTGCCTATAGTTGTTGCCTCACGTAACTCTTTAGACCCTCACAGCTATTGCATTACTACTACTACCTTTACAAGTGGTTAAAACCTCTTCACAGTGACATCTGCCAGGATCACCTGACCAATACAACCACCAAAGCCCATTCTAATCTGGCTCTTCCAGTAATATTTTCGCATCCTTCATGAGATTTTCTTGCAAAATTTTGTAATGATTTGTTTAAACATAAAAAAGCTTAAGAGTTTTATGTTACTCTGACATCAGATACATTCAAAGTCTCTTCAGGGTCCGGTTAATGGAGCTTCATCCATAACTAGGTGGAACTCTAGAACTGTGAAGCTTGCAGATCTGCTGTTTATGGGACCTTCACTGATGTCACAGGGTACAATTCTCAATTCCTAAGAGCAAAGACACTTTTCTGCAGCACACAGCACGGCTTATACTCCCAGGGAGAAGTGCAAATCATCCAGGGTACAAAACAGAAAAACTTATTATGACTGAGGTCATCTACAGACAGCAAACAATAACCCTGAAACTAAACCAGACTCTGCCTCTCCCTGGCACAGCTCAGAACTGACAGAACCAAAGATTGGATCTGAAAACCAGGAGCTTTTGAGTTCATAGCTAGCTGTCAGTTATCAGGGACACATCTGACACTCTTCCAACCCACAATCCTTCCACGCTGCACCAGGAGCTGGATACTGATGACCATCACTAGGTGATGGCTGTGTCAGTAAGCCCACATGGTCCAAGCTACCACAAGACTTACCACTGTTTAGAGATCAGGACTGGCAAACAGAATTTCTTTACATGGTGAACACTGCATCAGGCTCTGAGACGCCTTCAAACTAGTCACTGCAGAATTCCTTCCCCATCTGCACTACCCTGAGGTTTGGTGTGGCTGGACCCACCAGCCAGCGTAGATGTGTCATAGAGAAACTTGTTCAAAGATCTCACCACAGTGAGAGGTCAAACTAGAAAAGACCTGAGAGGCCCCGATGTCTTTAGCCACAGAACAAAACCATGTCACTGCAAATTGTTAGCTTGCCCAGGAAAGACTGATCTTTCCCTTGTGGCATAGGATGACTGTCAGACGCTGTGATGTCTGAGCAGGGTCCAGCCATACAGCCCCTGGCAGAGCACTTTCTCCTTTGAGATCAATCTGTCTGGGTCAGTAAGGTCATTCTACCAGTAGCAGCACCTAGATCCACAGTTCCCAAATCGTACTCCACGTACCACTGCATAAAGCCATTCCAAGGTGACTCGCTGCCCCAGAAGATCTCACTGTCTTTCCATACATATTTTTGGGGCATGATTGATACCAGATTTTGACCCTGAGCTCACAGGATCATGATATTCCTCTCTTTTATACCAGTGAGATATCTTAAACAATAAAAGACTTTTAATGAATCCCTCAACTCCTGTTGAAGACCAAAATATGTATTGAAGGGTGAAGGAGAGGATAGAAGCAGAGCTCAGCACCCAGCAGGATGAAACCCACCAATGCCACTCAGCTTCCAGTGGTTAATTTATGTGAAGGAACTCCTTTCCTCCATGGAAACCTCCTTAAATCAGCAGAAACTCATTTGTTACAACTGCTTCCCTATTTCTACAGCTTTTTGAGAGCACCTTGGTCTTTGCAGAGCAGCACAAACCAACACAGACAACTCTAAAACATCTTACATGGCAGCTCCAAATGCTTACAGTTTATGTGAAGCCATGGAGCCAGCATGATAAGATCTAATTACCAAGCGAATTAGTAAAAAAACAGCTGCAAGGTTTGCAGAAATGTCTGGAAGTGCAGAGTAAATGGCCACAATTGATAGAGTTATTGCACAGGCATCCTGAGGGCACAGTCTGCAGCGCTTGAGTCCTAACCAAAATCACTGTCAACTGTTGTTGTTTTCTCCATTCTGCTAAATGAAAAGAGCATGAAAATGATCCTGCAAACAGCCATTTAATATTCTCATGCACATGAACTGCAATTATCAGCAGCAGCAACAACAAACTCTGCTGTAATGTGTTCATGGTTAATCAATTCAATTGATCACTGTTTATTAAATAAAAACCTGCTCTCTAAACAGTTCTTCTCTAAGTGGCATGTTCTGGGGCTCTGGGGTTTTTTTTCCTGGCTTGCTTTTTTTTTTTTTTTTCTTTTTTAAAAACATGCTGCTAGGAAAATCAGGAGACCAATTAAAGCTTTTAATTTAAACAGAGCTACAAGAAATGCTAGTAACATATAGTGCCTTTACAAAAGCATTAGCTTAAAAAGAGGTTTGAACCAGCCTAGCCACTCCCTGGAAAAGCTGCCCAGCATCTGATTCGTTCCTATTTTAAAGGCTTTCAAGCCATGTTAGCAACAGCCAGCGTATTTATCTGTGTAAGAGACAGTCATGACCAGGTCAGCTCAGGATATCAGGAAGCGGGCCGTTGATAATGCAGATTAGGGGGCACGCTTTATTCGCATCAGCACTGTTGCATTGATCACCCCTATTCTGCACCTTTAGAGAACAGATCAAAAATCAATGAATTCCAGGCTGGAGAGATGCTGTAGATAACAGAAATCCTCTGTAGCCAGTTATCTCCCTACAAGGAATAACCACGTTGGGCAGAATTGAATGCTTTACATGGACAAAGAATATGTATTGTGTTACAAGTTCAATGGCAGATTGATACTGGGCCAGATAAGGGTCTGGGTGTATCCCCAGCCCTGAGCTAACTTCTGCAGTTGAATGCTGCACCAAGAACTTCCACCCACGGTGCTGGAGTCCTCCTTGCCCTTCGGCTACTCCAAACGGTGCAGAAGGGAGGAGAAGGGGAGTGTTGACACACAAAAATAACCTCATGGGATTTAATTAAGACTAGTGAACCTGTGTCACTTGTAATTTATGGCAGATTTGAACCCGTGCTTCCAGAGGGAGAAAATGAAGGCGTTTCCAGTACATTAGCTGACTTCAAGAGCAAAGTCAAATCTGACGTCCTGTGACCCTCGAGTGAAGGAAGACTAAGGAGTCCCTGTTATCCCAATTATTTCTGACTAGATTTCTGAGATGTTTGCACTACTACGGAATCCAGCCACAACCAGGTACCTGCCCTAATGGGGGAAGTGCAAAACCTCCTCGTGCCACAAAACCCTTGTGAGAGCATTAGAAACCTCGCAAAATTGGGTCATTAATGGCATGTTCCATGGAGAAAGAGGGAGGTGGGGCATATTCCCTCCCTGCCAGCAGATACCTGGCCTCCACAGGAGCTAAGAGAAGGCTTACAAATAAAGCTGTGCAAATAACCAGCTTTGCATTTTATGGCCAAAGTGAAAAAATAAACCTAGCAAAAATGCTTTAGGTCAACTATATTGTTATGTTTGGCCTCATATGGGGTGTTTCACCTTTGATCCTTTGGGAGACTGGGGGAAGGGTGAGAACATGCTTTATTTATTGGTCAAAATGAGGTGCATTTTGCAATAGAAAAATGTTAACATTATTTTCTTACTCTTTGCTTTTCAAAATTAATTGCTAACTATGCAACCAACTTCCAGGTTGGTTTGGCTGACCAAAAATTATCTGTGGTAGGAGAAGAAATCATTGAAATCTTAGAATACTTAGAATACTACCTACAGAATTTTTTTTTCAGGGAACTGGAAAACAGAGATACCTTCTTTTTTGAGTGGCCAGAGCAAACCAGCTCAATAAAATAATATTAAAAGGAAAGCTTCTCACCAAGATGAGACAGATGTCTTGCATGACTGACCAGTCCTGAAACCAATAACACCACCACTGGCGAGGCTGAAAGCTGCAGCAGTAGCAGCAGCCTCTCTAGTCTGACCTGTTTGAGAGAAAAGGGATTATTAGGGAATAAAATTAAATCCTTTCGATATAGGTTCCTCAGCCAGTGAGTTTAGCACGCAGATGTCTAGTGACTGTGTTAAATCCATCTTTACCCCTAGGCTTGCTAGGCAGCATCAGCTAAATGAATTCCTGATGACGCTGATAAGACAGCTGACAGTTGTGTGGAGGAGAGGAGGGAGGCAGGTAGATCCAACGCAGAGGGATGCCGTGGGGAATGCAGACGTGAGGACCAGCACTTGCAAAGATGTCGCCCAGTTTGTGCCTAAAACACCAGCTTTGCTCTGGGTGCTCTTACGAACGTGCCCCTCAAGGGTGCTTTTTTTATTCCCCATCGGAAATTTGCGCTCTGAAGGTAGGAGAGAAGCGATGCCGCATCAAAGCGGTTCATAATTAGGTACAAATTTTGCTTGTAGTTCAGCAATTTATACGGATTAGCAGCCGCTGACCTTCCCAAGGCCCCCAAAAGCCGGTCTCCATCCTTGGTCACAGAGTGACCTCTAGTGTTACCTACAGCGGTGGGGACCGCCGAGTGCTCCCGGCACGGCAGTGCAAGCACCAGCACCGGGCTTCCACCCTTTTTTTCCTTTGACAAGAGCCCAGGGAACACTAACAGACCTCTGGAAGCAGAGAGCCAGCCCCTCTCTTGCTCCACACGTCTCTCAGAGTCTTTGCATTTTGTGTTCCTGCAAATAGTTGGGAAAGCACAGTTTGTGCTGTGCAGATTCTCCGAGATCGTGTGCAGTCCAAGGGCTAGGACCAGCTTCCCAACTGGGTTAACTCCAATCTTCCCACTGATGTTACTGGAGCCCTGCTTATTTACCCAGATGATGACATAGCTCCTAGAGGCTTTTCCAGCTGTGCTGCACTTTGTACCACAGCAAGAGAGAAGTACCCAAAGCTGGATGCTTTTGACCTTGGTCCTTCTTCTGTCTCCTGCATACTTAAATCAAAGCAACTTACCCGAGATGCGAAGGTCACTGCATCACCGCACGGTGACAGATGCTGGAAGTGAACATAATTTGTCAGGCACCTTCTGACAATCATTTCTGCAGCAAGAGATTTTCTTTTCCCTCAGTTTTTCTTTGGGCTGCGGGCTCCAGTTCAGACTGCAAGAGAAAGAGACAGGAGTGAGACTTCCTCCTTATCCATCACTGACCCCAGTAACCGTGCATACTGGGCATCTATGGAGAAGGGTCAAAACTGCACTGGAGACAAATCCTCCCGATCTTCTCAGTAGGGTCAAAGTATAACATAGGATAACATAACCTAAGCAAAGTTCAAGTAGGTTTTACTGAGTTGACCAGAAAATGGTTTTTAAAGTCCACTTCAGACCACTGTCAGTTCAGGCAGCTGAGGAGCGAGAGGTCCTTTGTACCCCAGGGGTACAGGTCTAACACAAGACCTCCCTGTACTCCCTTTTAGCCGTGTGCAGTACAACTTCACCTCTCCAGTCTCACAAAGTTTATATGCCTTCCCTAAAAGCTACAAGCCTGGACAAGCAAATGTTCAGCAAGTTGTGAGGTGCCATGGCAGAGCTGCACTAGCTGAGCTGCTGCTAGCCTGCCTGGCACGCATTAGCACTGGTGGGTCCCTCTCCCTTGTGAGAATCAAAATTAAAGGACAAGAAAAGTTTCTAGATGGACTATAGGAACAAACATGGTAGATGAAAGGCACAAGAAAATAGGAATTATTAGTATGAGAGTGGGAGTACAGAGGGTCAAAAAGCTCCCAGGAGAAGAGGTAAGAGCTGGAAAGCAGTATTCGGTGGTCAAACTGGCTATTACGGTGATTATGCAAACTTACAACTTCGGTTTTCCTTGTAACAAAACTTAATGCAATATTGTGACATGGATGGGAGACTGAGATAAGCAGATTTTTGCTGCTGGAATGAAGTCAGGGATTAAAGATGTTTCTTTGGTATTTCTGATTCCTCTGTGCCTTTAGCTGCGCTTCCTTTGCTCTCTCTTTTACCCCCATCTATAAGCACTTCTCAGACCACTCTGAATTCTGACAGTCTACTTGAATTCACAGGCAGGCTTCCACCCTCCCCAGACCAGCAACAGCCTGTGATACACATCTTTTCCCCCAGATCATGGAGTGAAGTGAGGATTGCCTAAGATTTAATACATAAACCAGACCAAAACATTTAATTTAGAAACCTCATATGATCTCTTTCACCTACACAAAGGAGTCTAAGAGACTAGTGCCTATTTTAAGCAGGGAAAGCTAGAAAGTCCACTAGTAGCTGACACAGTGGCTTTTCCAGACGAAATGAAGACATGAACTGGAACGGCGTGAACGACAGGGTTGGCATTCCTTGCAGGCCATGATTATCACTTATCAAATTACCCATGAGCAGAGCAAGCCAAGTGGAGCAGCACATCACACTGACACACACTGAACCAAGGCCTGCAGGAAGCTTCAGAACTCGCTGTTCTCAGCTGGGGGGAAGAAATGTTGTGGATTAGGCATGAGAGAGCGATTCTGTGTTCAGAATTACCTGTTCTTGTCTCAGAATGATAAAAGTCAGAAAAGGAGCCTGCTGCTCAGGGGGGGAAGAAAGAAACTAAAAAGGATATTCTGATAACATACAGGAATGAGGAATACAATAAAAGAAGAGTTAAGGAAGTGGCAGCCTGGAATACATCTGGGGTTTGTTTTATTCTATGTTCTCAGGGACTGGCCCAATAGTCCTGTGAGTCATCAGAGTGGTTTCTATCAATCAACTTCAGCAAGCACTGAACACATTGTGGCTTGTTCAACACAGGACACCGAGTTCAAACAAGAGGGAATAAAATTAAAAGATGCCTGGAGACTCCCTGGCCAGACACAGATTCTGGAATAACAGGGCAAATGATCTGCACCCATTTCCAAAGGGCAATGGACCCTCAATGTGAGCTTCCACGGAGTGATAACCCAGAGTTATTCCAGACTGATATCTCCTCCTGTAGACAAACACTCACTTGTTAAAAGCAAAACGCTGTGTAGTGACAGGAATAAACTGTAGAATTCAGATACGTTTGTTAGGGCTAAGAGAAGTGTAAACCTCAAAGACAAAATTAGTGAAAGTTTCTAGGTGCAACTTGTTGAGGAGTCAAGGGAGAAAGCTAAAATCAAACACCACCAGACAGACAACTATCAGTAACCCAAACAACAAAGAGAGGTACAAAAGGCCAGAGAAATAGCAGCCCAGATGGTGGTCATGTGAAAAAAAGCACATTCCACAGATTGCAAAGCACTTAACTTGTTTATGACTGCATGAGACAGAGAAGGATGGCAAAGTTAAAAAAGAAATGTGCTTGGGCCACAGTCATCACAGGCACATGCTCGCTGTCCACCCTGCAGATTCTGACCCACTGCTTTTGACTTATTTTGCCAGCGAAATACCTCTGTGCTTTAGATCTCCTGGGATAATTTACAATATCACAGAAATTCTAGAAAATGTTAAAGTGGTCAGCAGCTACCTGCCATAGGTCTCCCCAGGAAAAAGACTAATGCTCTTGTGATGAGTGAAGCGGTAATATTGCAGCTTCTCCTGGTATTGCCTGAGCATCAGTGCCCTAACAAGAGAGAAGAATAACCATGTCAGGAACATCTCTCCTCTTTGTCTTCATTCATTTAGGTTTTTTGGCTGCACACCCCAGACACGTGCAGCAGAGAGGAATGTGCAGTCTCAAAGGGGCTCAGCTGGAATCGCAGCCCAGTTCTGCCATAAAATGACTCAAACTTCATTAAATAAAATAAACCTGTTGTAGCCCAAGGATTGACTGACTTGCAGTTTCTCTTGATCCTGGGCTAATACAGCGAAGTTGGCACATTGATAGAACACTCAGCAGGACAATGGGCCATGCTGAATTCTAATGAGTCTCCACAGGACTGTACGAGGCACCGCACACACGGTCAGCTGCTTGGAGGAAGGGAACAGAATGCAGCTCAAGAAGGAAGGAGGAAAAGTAAAAATCTGTGACTGCACACTGACATAAATTTGTCACAGAACACAGAGGATCTTGCAAGCCTTGAAGTGACTGCAAACCAGAGAAGACCATAAATCCCACACCGGGGTCTAGATTAAGAGGATCTTCTGATTTAGACATGTCTGGCTACAGATCAGCTCGTTATAAAAACTAACAGTCCATATATCCCAATGGGCTAGCATCAGAAAGTCTGGGACAGGTAGAGGCCATGTCCTACACACAACCTACAGTACACATGCTGGACAATCACTGCCTACAACTACCTGAAGGGAGGTTGTAGAGAGGTGGGCGATGGTCTCTTCAGCCAAGTAGAAGGTGATAGGACAAGGGGAAATGGCCTCAAGCTGCACCAGGGCAAGGTCAGATTAGATGTTAGGAAAAATTTTTTTACTGGAAGAGTTGTCAGGGCCTGGAACAGGCTGCCCAGGGAGGGGGCTGAGTCACCATCCCTGGGTGTGTTTAAGAAAAGTGTAGATGAGGTACTTAAAGATATGGTTTGGCATAGGAAAGGAATGGTTGGATTCAATGATCTTCAAGGTCTTTTCCAACCCTGTGATTCTATGACTCAATCCTGTAGCAAACTAGCGACTACCAGAATGCAAGAGCTGCCTTGGATATGTCCACATGCTAAGGTCACAGCTCAGCTGCAAATCATGCTACTCAGGAGATGTCAGGCATCAACCACACAGAGCTGATGATGTGAAGTTCTGACACCTCCCAAGAGCATGCGAGGTGGAATCTGTCCATAAGATCCTAGGGACCATCTGCTAGAGGTTTCTACTTGTAGAGCAACCTTAGGAAGAGCTACTGTTCCAGGAGTGCTGCCAGACATCTAGAAGTCAGAATATACAGTGGATGGCCTGTTAAACCCAAAGCCTTCTGCCAAAAGCAGTAAGAAAGTCCTTCCAAATCTTGATTCTGGTTCCAAACCAGTCAGGCCAGCTCTCAAGAAAAGAACTTGGGTGTTGCACAATCCAGCCTCAAGACTAAAATGCACAATACTAAGCCAGGCTTAGTCTGTGAACTACTGGCAAGGACTTGATGGGGAGACACAAGAGCCAGCACAATAGGGAACACCAAGCAAAAGCACACATCTGAAACCTGGCCTCTTCACAGAGTCAGACCTGCCAAAAGCTGGGCACCTCTGGAAAACTGTAATTCAGGCTTGAAGCTGATTCCCACCATCTGCAAACAGGCAAGTGGGGCTGTGGCCCCAGAGAGGATTACATGGTGACTTGACTGCCAAGGCTAAGGTGGCAGACCTCACAGGTCTCCTGAATTGGCTTTCAGGAGGTATTGGGAAAAGCCTAGTCTATTATGGCACAAATTATATGCAGAAGTGCAGGAAAAAGATTCTGGAAGCAAAGTTTAGGCTCTGGGAGGGAAAGTGCAGATGACTATTCTCCAAAAACACTCCCAGTAACCCCATCAGGACTGGAAAGAGAGGCAGAAAAGCCAAGGATTAACTCCTGGCTGAGAAGATGGTCAAACAAGCAGATTCATCAGGAACTGGGGACACTTGAAAGGGATGGAGCCCATGCCATAGGGACAGACATCTCTGACTCATCGCACAACAGTCTAATGGACACTTCAAATCAGGAAGGTTGTGAATAGGCTTTTATACTGGAGAGCAGAGGAAAGCAAACCAGTACAGAGGCACAAACAGCTTTGGCCTATGCCTCTTTACAGACAAAGCCATGGAAATCATGTATCCTCATGAAGAGAACACAGCAGGGGATAGAGCAAGTCAGTCAGAAGGACTGAAAACAGAGTAGGTGCCATTTGAGTAAAGTATAAATAGAACCAAAACAACGATACAAAATGCCATAAATCTATTAAGTGGGAAAACTGGAATGCCTTCATTCATGAGGACCGAATCAGCTAAGCATGCAGTTCAGACACTTGGAGGAGAGAGGACAACCTGTGAGATTCTCCCATATATCCTCCACTCCATTTAAGCACAAATCAGATAAATATGGGGTGATTTCCCCTACGTACAAGAAGAGACACTCCTGGAGAAACGCCCAGTGGCTAATATTTATTCCATGCTAGCTGCATTGGCAGTGTTCTGACTGCAGCACTAAGGCACAAAACCAGAGTTTGTGCCTGGGTGCACTCAGTACCTCCCCTGGGAGATGCTGCCACCTCTAAGTATGATTTGGGTTGTGTTCACCACACGCAGTTTATCACCACTGAATACAACACGCTGCCTATGCTATCAGGAGAAGAGAGACTAAATGTGATCATGTTTTGAGCTGGAGAACAGACTGACAGTTTTGGAAAGGCATTAATTCCATGAAACAGAAATAATAAATGAAGTAACAAGTTAACACACTACAGTGGGCAATATATTTCTGTAAGGTTCACTCAGTCAACAGGCACCCTGCCCCAGGAGATAAGGAAGCAGTACTTGAAATGGTGATTGACATAGGAAACTGAGAGCCTGCAAGTACACACCTCTGCACTGGCTTGTCTTTACCCCCTTCCTCATGTTGACAAGAAAAACTTATCTATTGGAGGGCTTCTCCAATTTGTTTCCTTGGGTCTAGCAGTCCCACCATTTGGGGCCATGCTGTCCCAGTTTGGTTCCTCTGGGATGAAATGATGGAACCTCTGTGTTAACCTCTATGCTCACCAGCCATGGCATCTGCACTGTGAGCTGAGACTGGCCCGTGTCCCAGCAGCGTGGAACTGAGGAGTGATAACCTGGCCTCTGTTTGCACATCTCAGTTTTTTCTGCCTTTCAAATTACAGATTCACAGACTTCAAGGGACTTCATGCTGGCATCTAGTTCTGCCTTCTGGCCCAAGACAGGACCTACCTCACTCCTGAGACAGCAATTATCAGGAGAAAAGATTCTGAGAGCAAAAAAATAAAGCAATTACTTAAACACCACTTCATTTTAATGCCTATCAGCTTTCAATCCGTATCTGTATCAGTGTGGGTGTGTTTAACGCAGGATTGTACAATTCCTCGAGTAATTTCAAGAACAAATTGTACCAGAGCCACAGAAAGAGAGAGAGAGAGAGAGATCCCTAGGAGGTACTTGGGTAACATAATCAATTCATACAGAGAGAGCGGGTGTGTGAGTGTGCATGCGAGTCCAAAAAAAGCCCATGTACACATACACCCACACATCACGCCAGGATGCTGCAGCATCCCAGAGACACTGGGAGGATAAAAGCCAGCCTTTTGCATGATTTCTGAAATTTCTCAAGCCCTCCTGCTTCACAAAACTGAATTATTTAAAACCAACATGCAGAAGCAGGATTGCACTTTAAAGAGGAGGGAAAAAAAAAAAAAATCCAAAAAAAATCCCCAACGATTACCTGTATCTGAGCAAATCAGGTTTTGTTTCATACTCAATTGCTCACAAAGAAAGTTTACAACCCTCATCTGACCTCACCCAGAGCTGCAATTTTCCAACTCACAGGGTGACAAAACTAAGTTGAAACATATATCTGAATATACCGACAGCAGTTTGACCCTGGTTTGACTTAAACTGATTTTTATATCTAAAGACAACAATCATTTTTTTGTGTGGTCAGAAGTAACGTGGGGGGACAACAGTGTGAGGAATGTCACAACATGGGGTGCTATGGACTGGAAAAAGCATCTCCTTGATGGGGTCCCCTGGTCTCTGGTGTGCCCCTGGTAAAATGATCTAAGTGATTCTGGCCCATTGCCACGAGCCCTCTTCTCTGCTGTGTGTGTGGAGAAATGTGTTACAGCATTATGAACATGTCACTGGCACTGTTAGCGGTGCAGAGATAAAACCCCGCTCATCCTTAGTGCACTGAGTAAGAAACCATATCGCTCCTTTAATTATTAAGCAGAAGTGAGCTATCCTCAGTTTCCCAAAGCCAGTCTAAACTGGATTGTGCCCTGCAGATTCATTGCTCATGGGCTGACATTCCAAAGCTTTAGAGATATTTTGCTCTTTCTCTAGCCCTTCTCACTTCTTTGGGTTTTTTTATCTCTCCCTAGAACTCCCAAGCCCTCTGACTCCAAGAACAGTGAGAGCCATGAGTGAACTCTGAACAAAGCTGGCAGCCATCCTGCCTCAGTGCCCACCCTCCCGTTGGCACAGACCCCCAACTCCAGCCTGCCAAGATGTCCCTGCCAAGCTCTGGAAGGGTTTGCTGAGCCTCCTGCGCCTCTCACCTGAGTTCTGTGTGGATGTGGGTCAGTGGAAGGAAGAGCTCAGCTGCAGCAAGTGGTGTGCCCATCACAGAATCACAGAATCACAAGGTTGGAAAAGACCTTTAAGATCATCAAGTCCAACCATTCTCATCCTAAACTAAACCATACCCCTAAGTACTTCATCTACCCTTTTTTTAAACACATCCAAGGAAGGTGACAGCCCCTCCCTGGGCAGCCTGTTCCAGGCCCTCACAACTCTTTCAGTAAAAAATTTTTTTCTAACATCCAATCTAAACCTGCCCTGGTACAGCTTCTTGCCATTCCCCCTTGTCCTATCACCTGTCACCTGGCTGAAGAGACCATCACCTATCTCTCTATAACCTCCCTTCAGATAGTTGTAGGCGGTGATAAGGTCTCCCCTCAGCCTCCTCTTCTCCAGGCTAAACAGCCCCAGCTCCCTCAGACGCTCCTCATAGGATTTGCCCTCCAGCCCCTTCCCCAGCCTGGTTGCCCTTCTCTGGACTCACTCCAGGACCTCCATGTCCTTCTTATGGTGAGGAGCCCAGAACTGGACACAGTACTCAAGGAGTACTCACTCTTCCAGGAATGGGGATGTATCCTGGTTGCTCAGGAAAGCATCACTCAATGCTTCAATGCTGGTACATCAGGTCCTGCAGCTCAGGCTGTAGGCCCTGAAGGAGCCAGGGGTGGATCTGTGAAACAGAAAGGACAAGATCTGAGTTTGGGCTGAAAGACACTTTAAAGTTTTCAATGCAGCATCGTGTGGCTGTCCTCTGCCCTAGGCTGTCCTCCACTGCTCAGCTCCTCTGGGGTGTTGTCCACCATGAATGGACCTACTGACTCATTTGGAGGTCAGAAGGAAGAGCATTTTGTGGAAGAAAGCCAGATACAAACTGAAGAGGAAACCAAAATTAGCTCTTGGAATAGAGGCCAGCCTAAACCTTGATATTTGGATAATGAATCTAACGATGTCAGCTACACCAAAAGAATTGTCAGTATTCAGGGCTCTGGTTTTGCATCCCTGCCTGGGTGTAAAGCCCTGTGTTCCTTCCAGATCACATGTTGCCATCTGTCTCCGCTTCTCACCAACTCCATTTGGCCACATGCCGCTCTTTAGGGCATATGGATGAAACAGCCAGTAAAGAGGAACATTACCTGAGGTTTTCTTTTCCCAGAACTCTTTTTATGTTTCCTGAAGGTAATCAAGTCCAACCTTTCCCCCTGCCCCAAACATGGCACTGAGTTTGAACTACACCCAGTATCAGGCTAGTTCAGCTTGTAAGTCTGATGTGATTTTACTGATGCCTCCTTGTGCGTTCCCTGGAAAAATGGGCACAAGATGGAATTAGAACAGATAGATGAGAAAGAGCTCCAGTGCAGGAGCATGAAACAAGAGAACCCTTATTTTAGGGGAGAGACTCACGCAAAAAGTGAAAGAAGGAATTCATCAACATGAGGGATATATACAGCAGGTGAAGTGGATATTGATTCAAGTGGAAGTGGTGCCACTGGGCTGCTAACAACAATCACAACTAGAAGACAGGAATACCCTCTGTCTAGATAGGCATGAACATTCAGATTCCAAAATTAAGCTCAAGATAATCTAGTAATAGCTACACTAGTTTGTGCAGCTTTGAATGGCTGTTGAATCCCAGAAATTGCAGGAGCTCAGATCAGACACTAGATACTTCATCACTTCCCCATGGAGGGGCTTTCCTCCCACTCGCCTCCAAGTCACTGTCATGCCACGGTAAGGCTTAGCCCAAGGCACAGGGAGAATTCCCTACCAACCCCATCCTCTTCATAGAGCCCTCCAACATCTCCTCATACCTCCTTTCACTCTCAGTTCCTGCTTGGCTCATTTGCTGCCTGATTTTGCTCTGTGCCCACCCCATGCCAGTGCCTCCCTGCCAGGCAGGACACCACGCATCTGGTTCACATTGCCCAAGGCTGCAGGGGAGCACTGGGGGCACAGAAAAGCCGTGGAGTGAGTTTGTAGCTGATCACTGTCAACTTGCATCGTTTCAGCCACCGAGTTATCTGCTGCTGCAAACTGTCCTCAGAGAGCCCCGCACGTCATCTTCACTGCCAGCTGCCAGCCACAGCCTCGTTTCTATTTACTATTGCAACACACAGCCAGCTCTGGAACCCAGCTCGTTAAATCACAGTGTTGTTCCAAGCTATTCCATGGCTTGGACTAAACCAGCACATGCACATCCCTTTTGTTATTCTTTCTAAGCTCAGCCCTGTGCTTCTCTGCATACATGAAACCAGGGGGTGAAGAGAAAGATTATCACAGTGTCTGCAGTGGAATTTTACTCTCTGTTTGTGCTGAGAAGGGGACAGCAGATGCTTAACCCCCAGCAGCAGCGCACCACTGAAGTTAGCTTTGCAACCTCCTCTTCCTTGCCAATGTTCCTGTGAAGCTCCTCCAGGCAATCTGCGCAGAGCAGGCTCACCTGCAGTCACTTGCATCTGTGAGATCAGCTGCTTGGTGGCATCCCATCACTGTGAAGGGCTAGAGCTGCTTCATCTTGGCTCCTGATGAGTTCTGAGGCCAGCAGAAGTTGCTAGGGTCTGCTACATGGGGAAGCAAAACACTGCTCTGCAAGCAGCAAGGTCTAGCAGCCTCTGCTCAGGTGGGAATGCAGCTGGAGATGTAAGTCACCACAGACAGGATTTTGCTTGCATGAAAAGGCAGATACTCCTTCTTCCCATCCCCTGCTTAGCTAGGAACCATATTTGTCTTCAAGTAGTGCTTATACCTACAACCTTTCACTGCCTTCTAATTATGTTCATCACTAGATCCACACAGCTCAGCTTTCTGCTCCATACTGTGCTACCTCTGCTGAACCCTACTGAATAGAATCCACGGTGTACAGGGTTGAGGAAAGACCATGGAGAGCATCTTACACATCATGAATACTACTTGCACGAGAAGAAACAAAGTGAGGACAAAAATCAGACTTCAGGATTTCCACCTGTGCCCAGACAAAAAAGAATCTGAATCAATTTTTGGACTTGAGAAAGGTTTTCCTTGCTGCCAGAATGCTTTTGAGAGCCTTTTATGGAGAGTGATTTCAAAAACAAGAGGTCCAGTGCCCCAAGATTTTTTTCCAAGAGGAGAACCGTGCTTCAAGATATTTCTTTGTATTTCTGAGCCAAGGCACACCTGCCTTTTATTGATCTACTGTACAACTGGAAGAGAGCCAAGATACTCCTGCAGAGCAAGCCTCCAGCAGAGCAGCACGATGCTCCATCAAACACTGGCCACCTATCCATTGTCATGTATCCTGTATTTGTCACTAGCCAGATCAATCCCATGCTGTTCAGCACATTTTAGGAACCCAGGCTAATAAATCATTTAAGTGCCTCTCACTTCACAGATGGTAAGTGCAGTTCAATGAAGGTAATTATAAAAAAAATTACTTCTGGAGCAAAAAAATCAAAACATGGGAATATCTGTCTAATAGAAAAGGCCTGCAAAGAGATTTGGGAGTTCTAATAATTCTGAGGAGCAGGTTAAAGGTCTGAGAGTCTGACAGTAGGTTTTCCCTCTGATTGACTGAATCGATCCTGTCCCCATGTAAGAGCTCTGGGCCCCTGTATCTATGAGATTTCAGGTCCTGCGAACAGTGCTAAGGAAAAAACTACACTGAGCCTCCTTCTCTCACTAGAATGTTGTTTGGTTTGGGTTTTTTTTTTCTTTTTGCAAACATAATATCCATCACTGAGAAGATGAGATGATGGAAAGGTGCAGGTCCAGTAAGGAGCAGAGAAAATACTAAAGCAAGACCTGAGCTCTGGTAACAGTGGCAGGTCCAAAGTGAACTCCCAGATTTCCAGCTGATTTTTGTTCTCAGATTTTGATGCTGTGGCTGTGTCATTTCAACCTACCCCTTATGCTGATCTTTCTAACATGCCAGAATAAAACTCCTTAGTTCTTAGGTGATAACTGTGAGGGGAAGAGGCTCTTCTCATCCAACATCACTGAAGCTACATTTAGAAATGGTCAAACCATTCTCTCCAGCTACATGGCCACAGCAAGTGAAGTCACCTTTGTCCAGGCATCAAGGCCACAGTTGCTACCATCTCTGCAACAAATAACCAAGGGAGAGAAGCAAGATAGACTGGAGAAAGCATAATTTCTGAAGCATCTTTCATTCTAGGAGAGGCTGAGAGATTTGTGTTCAGGCCCCTGTCCTGACCCTTCATTTCTATTCTGGTTTGTGTCTCTGACTTCTGTCTGTCTCTCCATATCTTCTAGTTCCAGAAGCACAGAAATGGGCTCACTCACCTTTTCCATCCTTCTTTACACAGCTAGCTCAGTCATATTTGGGGTTGTTACAGACTCTATGCTCCCAATGCTTCTGAGATACAGAACCAAATACTAAACTGCTGGATTTCTTTAGACAAAAACTAATTCAGCAACTGACAAAATCCCTCCAGAGTTCAAAGCAAATTCAAAACAAAGTTTTGAAATTATCCATTTACCAGCTTCTTTCTTTTTTCACCTCAGTGAAACATACATTCATGTCCCTGAAGCAATCTACAAAGTTCCTTCACCTACTTTTGCAGTAAGCTATGCACCCAATTTTAACAAATTTGATAATTTTGGGATAGTTACCTTACTACCCAGAAACCTGTGATCTTCATCTTGATCTAAAGACATTATGTTGACTATCCCAAGGGTAAAGCTTAGTTTACAAAGTGCCAAATAGTTATAATTGGCTGTGTCTCCTCCTTGCAGCTTCCAGAACAAATAACACCCTTCTGATTGCAATTACAATTTGAGGAGCACGACCTTTAGTGATGCATTTGAAGCAATCTTCAATTGTTATGTAAAATAAGATGTACAAGCCAAATGTGAACTATGATTCCAGGAACTGTTAGGAGATTTGTGGTACAGATAAATACACTTGTGGAATGAATACCTGCCTTGGACCTCAGAATTTCTGCTGGATCTCAATAGCAGCCAATCACAAACCCTTCTTTATTATGAGTCCTAACAGCAGGACAAAACATGCAACGCAGCCACAAAAGAGAAGAGTTAAGATGAGGATAGTTTGGGTGAAATCTGTCACCATGCTGGAGGCAGGAAGAACTACCTATATCCCTGAGACCTTGGAAATGCTATTTTTTTTTGACACACTCTTAGAGACTCAAGAGATTTTACCTAAGATCCATCCCTGGCATTTGAGTATGCATCCAAACTGAATCAGTAGAGATTTGAGAGCTATCTAATATGAGTTAGCATAATTTTTGTGATTTCCTAAGTGTCTGAAGCTTTCCTGTTTACTTTCACTGAACTCCTCAACCAGTATATGAACTAGGTAGCCCTGAACTCTTACTCCCTCACCCACCTTGACAACTTCCATTTAATTAGCACCTTATCATGCTGAGACATCTCAAGGTGCTTTATGAAAGGCGTACACTCACATAATCTGCAGTGCCAAGGTAACAAATGAAATCAAGAAAGAAAAAAGAAGAAAAGCCTCAATTCAGATTTATAGAGCAGAAGAGTAGCAGAGGACAAAATAGGCAGGATTCTCAGCAGGTAAATATCTGTGACTGGGTTCTGTTCTCCACCTGCTGATCCTCCAGTACACCAACTTCAGGAAAAGTTTCTCTTCTTGCCTTAGTAACGTTTCATTTGTACAATTCCACACGTTGGAATTGTTTTTAAAGTACTTAACAAAGAAAATCTGGAAAGAAAATTTTGATATTGCTGACACATAACCCCTTACTTCTCTTTAAACTGAGCTTCAGAAGAGAGTATGGATAAGAGTAAAAATTAGAGTAAAAATTTACCATTGCTTTCATTGCTTCTATTTAATGTCTGGCCCGCGGGTCAAGAAGTAGCTGATGTCACATCTCAGAGTAAGATGTATGCAGACACCCAGATCAGGGCAGCATTATGATAAGCAAGACTGATACTGGAAATGACACCCATCAAATGAGAAATTAAACACTTACCCGGTCTGGCTGCCTCCTGATCATCCAGATGGGCACTAAAGATCGCATGACACTCTTCACACATCATGGGGGACAGAGCTGGTGTCTTGACCAAGATTCCCTACTCAAAACAGCAGGGTTTTATTTCCCAGGCTCTGGAGAGCCATAAAATAGAAGTTGGTTTCCTCCACAGCATTAACATCTGCATCATGGAGCACATCCTGATGTTTCTACTCAGATTTTTTAGGTGAAATGCCCAGTAGATGTTGAGGATTTCCTTTGCCCTTACCTTTCATTACTGTACTAACAGCCCCATTTCTGGAGGTTATCACAGTCAGAACATGTCCAAGCACTGCCTTCAGCAGGAAGGTACCTGAACCTGGCAGAAGACCACAAGATATTAGGACTAAGGCTTAAACTGAGGAGTCCACTCAAGCTTATCAGATGGGCCAAACAGTTATAAAAAATGCTGATAAGGAAATAGATACTTTTTAACATCACATTGTAAATGCCATCTCTCATAAAATTCTTTGCTAGGCATTGACCTCACTGCATTTTATTACACGTTGCACCCAGCTACATTAATAAAAGTGATGCCTAATGAATTAAGCTCATGTCAAAAGCAAATGGTAACTTTAAGACAACCTTTTTCTAAGGGGCAAATGCAATTTTAATGACATCAAAGCACAGATTCCTAAGAAGATCATGTGCTCTGGTTTGAGAAAAAAAATAAATCAAGAGCTCAGGCATCTTCCTGAGGTACAACAATGAACCAAATAAATTATACATTTGAAAAAGAAACAAGCAAACAAGAAAAAAAACCAACAACAAAACCACCAACCAAAAGGAGTACAGGGATTGAAAGTGAAGAACACTATAATGAAGACACTATAGTGAAGACACTATAATGTCACTCCTCCTGAATAGTCAGGGATAGTAAGCACAGACTACTGGAAAAGATTCCAAGGCAACAAGGAAATAACAGTTAAAAAGCAATGAATAAGAATCTCTCTGCTCTAAATATAGAACATATGTACAAAATGAAACAGTATCATAAAAAATAATATACAAAAAGGCCAGAGCAAGTTACTCCTTCACCAAAGTTTCACTGATGTCTCTGGAAGAACTGTGTTTTTAAACCCAGATTTCCCCCCTCTTCAAAGCTCCTGATAATGTGAAAAAGCTCACAGTTTGTTGCTGTAGGAAATAATATCCTTGAAGATAATTTCATGTTATTCCCTTTTCTCCCTCTTGGCTCCTGTGATGCCACCGAACCTAGAATATATTTTAGTTCAAAAAGATCTACTGGCCTGTCAACATTCAAAATATCCATCAAGCCATTTTTGTAACACTTTGGGGTGAGGAAAGGAGAAATCAAATTTGAAGGCCTTGTCAAAGCTTAAACTAATTTATGAATTGAATGGAAAGTACCTTTGACAATAAGAAACTACTTGCCATGAAACTACTTTGCAGCAAAATAAATATAGTCTATATTGGGATGCCAAACTTCTTGCCAGCATCCTACCAGGGGTCTGGGCAATGCATTGCCCTCTTTTGTACCCAATTTACACCACCTCTGAAAGATCACGAGAATCCCAACTGTGGACAGCTTGTCAACATCAATTACTGGGACAGTCTCAAGGAATGTAAGAGCCATCTTCACTTCCACCCTCTACTGAAGATGCACCAAGTCCTACCTAATTAAAGTGTTGCTCAGGTTACAATAGCACACAGAAGTACCAATAGCAGAGATCCTGTTACATTTGGCACCACACACACATATAACAAGACATGAGAGTTGTAAAGCCTTGAGACATTATGCTCTAATCTCACAAGACATCATAGGAAGTGCTTCTGTCCCCCAGTTTCAAGGTCAAGAACTGACAGTACTCAGAATTTCTGGCAAAGGTGGGAGCTGAGATGAAGTTTCCCAAGTGCCTTAATTATAATCTGAACTAAGTAGGACTAAAACATCACACACAGCAACAAACATTAGCAGCTTAATAAAGTGTAGAGGGGAAAAAAAGAAAATTAGGACTGGCTAAAAATGTTCTATGGTGTCTGGAAGTCGAAGAGCTCTGTGGAGATTCGGGTTTTAATAAAAGAAAGGTTTGACAGAAGTGTCCTTTTCCTGGAAATAAAGATGGTGTGGCTAACATCCCAAATAAATAGTCTCCATCTCTGATAAATAGGTAGTGACAACGTTACATTTGGCAAAGAGTACACATTACTTTATAACTGTTATTATTTCTACAGAAATAAGTTTGCACCAGTATTGGTATGGAGCAGACTGACCTTCCCCAGTCTTTTTGGGTCAGGAATGAATATATGGTACAGGTGTCCCAGAGAGGATTGCTGAGCATGTCACTGAAGTGATGCAGTGGAAACACAAAGCTGTGATGCAAGGTGAGGGTACTTCAAAAGACACAGGCAAACACAAGCCTACACAGAGGGAACAACGAAGCAACTTAGAGCTGGTCGGGTGAGAAAATTGGGCTTGGTGGGCTCTGAAGATGCAGACACTCTTGTGAGCAGGCATGGACTGAAAAGGACAGATGAATACAGTGTTTGGGGGACTTACACCTCACAGAGCTTCTAATAATAGGCAATCATTTTGGCACAATGTTTAGAGTGTTTAGTACAAATGAGACAGACGATGCATTTTCCACTCTTACACTGAGGTTGAAGAACGTTTGAGGAAACTGAAACACCTCCATGCCCAGTGAAGTGGAAAAGGGGTTACAAGTGCCTGCTCTAACTCAATGCAAGTATTATCCAGCTAGCACTGATAAGAATTCAGCAGAAGAGTCAAGATTAGGTGGCTCACAGAGCAGCCTAAATCACCAATTTGTGAATTGTACCCAAACACAACCGAGACTGGGAAGAAAGTCACCTGTGAGAAAGGAGTCAGAGATTCCTTTTGTAAGCCCAGTGGCATGTGGCTGATTAGAATTGCAGGCAGCAGGTTTGGTCATCGTTTGTTCATGTTTTCTCTGTAAATCTGAAAGCTGTAATAATATTTCACACTCCTGGAGAAGACTCAGAAGTAGAGAAAAGACAGTCTGAATGGTCCATTTAAAATGACCTCCATTCCTGAATCCCTTTATTCCTTATCTCTCTCATTTAATCAGTGAAGGTTATTAATGGAAATAACCCCATGTTTTATTGGTCCTTAATGCCAAGGTTGCTTCTTAAGGTTGAGAAATGCCACCATGCAAGTTTTCTTATTCAGACAAGTAACAGTGAGATGAACTTCCAGCACTAGCAGGAAAGCTAAAAAAAACCCTCTTTGCCATGAAAACTTTGAGGATTTCAAAACAGTTTTAAATAATAAACATAACCTTAGGCTATGTCGTTCTTTTCAAGCTTCAGCTATTTATTTATCTTTTAAATTGTTCCAAAATTCAATTTTTAAACTGAGTTTAATCAGGTTTGGATGATTTTTTTTTTATTTGTCAGCCCAAGGTCAGGGTTTGGATGAGTGCCTTATTAGCTGGAGGATTTTAACAAGTAGCATAGAAGCTGGGGGTTCCATTAGTAGCAGACAAGCCAGAGTCTTTTAATATTTAGGATGTTGTTTGGGATCCAGTTCTGTTTTGGTTGCTATGGTATGAAGTCTCCCATAGGAAAGAAAAATAAAACCACCCCAGGGCATTGAGTCCATATTCTGGGGATGTTCTGGCAGCAAAAATATAACATTATGCCAGTTGTAGGTTTCAGATCTTTACAAGGCTTTGCAGGCGAAGCGATGGAACCAAGATAAATGGTTGCAGATGGTTGAAATGAGACTTCAAAAAACAAATTGAATTTACCTAGCACATTGCATCTCTACACTGCAGATGTCTGTGTGGTTAACAGGTCCTGCTGAAACAATTCAGAAAGGTTTGCCTGTGAAAGCTGGCTTGGAGATGCAACCTGCTGAGGTTATTAATATACCCCACTTAAATACATTTTTACCCATTTCTAGTAAAAGCCCTTGTTTACAAGCTAGAAAATAATCCCCTTAATATAACGAGTAGGTAGAATATTCTGCTAAACTTAAAGATTTATCCCTAGGGCTCCAAAAGGCAAAAACTATGGGTCTTGTAATTCCTCAACATACACTCACTCCAAGCAGACACTCCCACGGCATTTCCATGTACAAGAGTTCATAATCAAAATGGTGCATGACCTAGCACTGTTCATCTCGGGGAGACTCGAGTCAGGTTATTCAAGGCTTTCTATGATAAGATTAATAACAGGGAGCATACTAAGCCTGGAGCGAAACAGAGCCTAGGTCATGGCAGGATAACTTCCAGTCTATCACAATAGCTTCATGACCTTTGGAAAATCTGAACTAGATGCAGAGAGGTACTGAATAACTCAAAGTTGTCAACAGTTCCTCAACACAGCATATATTTTCAAGCATTTAGGAACTCAGAAGGGCATTTTCATTACGGGGCTCAGGGAAAATGGCTTATTGTTCACTTCTAGTAGCTGCAAAGGAACATTGTGCACTGATTATCGAAAGGCCCCTTTTGCTGCACTGAATTTCTCAGTAGTGTAGGGATAGAGAGGGGATATTTAGAATAGATCATGGACTGGGGAAAAGAATGTTTTTTCACTAAATACCAGTAGGCACCAGACCAGCACATCACATTCCTGCCACTTCATGCTCTGGGGGGCATGAAGTCTGTTGACCTGCCCCTCAGAGCAACCCAGGCCTCAGGTTTCAGAAAAAAATTAGTTACTTCTAACGTACGTTGTGCTAGACAATGCAGTAAATGTGTTAAGAAAGGAGTCAGGATCAAGAAGCTACAGCAGAAGAGACAGAGATACTTCTGTATATGCATAACTTTTTCCAAAGATCAGCAATCTCATTAAAAGGTTCAGGACTTGATAGTCCTCCACAGCATTTGCTTCCATAACCTCCTATGACAGCAAGTTCCTGTGCTGGGAGAGAAAGCATTTCATTTTTCTGCCCCATATTCATCACCATCGATTTCATTGACTGACCCCCTTTAAATCACACCATGCATAAACAGAAAGGGCATCTGATAGGGTTCCAGAATGACATAACGTGACACAATGCAGCCTAATGTGACAAGCTGTTGAAGTCTGAAGAAGATATTCCCAATTCCAGACAGATATCAAGTGAACTGAGACAATCTCAGATCCTCCGTTCACACCCCTGTGATACAGCACCACCCTGCCAGCTCGTCTCCCACTTCTGTCCTCCAGTGTCAGTAACTTCCAGGTGTATGATAAATGAAGGAATTGATCACGTCAATATCTATCTTGAATGAGAAGGTCTTAATTGTCATGCACTCCTGCTAAAACCCTTGGCCAGGAAGTTACAACACTCCCAAGTTTACACCCTTGACACTCACATCAAGGAGCTGGAGGATATTGCACGAACAGTTACACCACTATCAGTGTGGAAGCAGGAGGACAGCTGCTTTTTAAACACAAGCATGTGATGCTCTATGGATTTTTCACAACTCCTCCAGCATATGGAGCATGTGCTGCTCTTTCCCAGTTGCAGTTGCTGACAGGAGCCGATGTTTTCACAGGTTGCTTTCTTCCTGGAACGAGGTCAAGGTTTGAAGGGCTGCCAGGAAATAAGAAGGATCCTGTCTTTCATGCACAACTCCTAATGCTTTTCTTAAATAGCATGTTATACATTACAACTCAACAGAGCTAGTGATTGCCCGTGCAGAGGTGGCTTCATTCTTTGACACAACGTACTCAGCAACCAGGCAGCTCGCAGCTCGCTGCTGTGCCGGGCCACTGTGAGAGCTCAACACCTTCCAACAAAGCCCAATGCTCTCTCTTCAAATGAAGCCCCTAACTATCTTCACAGGATCCTCTTCATAATTAGGTGAACGTTTCAGTCCCTTCAGACAGTTCAGCTTTCTACACTGATGATGTAGGAAGCTAAGAGGCACTGGCCTTCTAACCTAATCATTTACAGGCAGTGTAAATCATAGAACCATAGAATGGTCTGGTTTGGAAGGGACCCCAAGGATCACAGAGTTCCAACCCCCCTGCCACAGGCAGGGCCACCAACCTCCAGGCCTGGATCTACACAAGCTTGCCCTGGGCCCCATCCTACCTGGCCTTGAACACCTCCAGGGACGGGGCATCCACCACCTCTCTGGGCAGCCTGCTCCAGCCATTCCAATAGTCTCAATGTTTCCCAATATTATAGTAGCCATTTGTATTTGTTTCCAAGAGTGATTTCCTGCACGGTCCTAAGCACATGCCATCAGTTACGTGCACTCACACAGCACTGTGGGACAAGAGTGAGGACAAAGAAAGAAAAGGTTTTATCACCTTGCTGAAAGTTTGCAAGAAAATTCTCGAGTTAGGGAGAAGTGCACATTTACAACTTAGGTTTAGCAATACTTAAGGCTGGAGACATAAAAGAAAGAAATACAAAGCAAGCTCAAGAACACTTCTTTTACGTCATCTGTGTAGGTTGTCAAGGTTTCTAGAAAATCCTCATATGAAAACTTTAGAAGAAAAGACACAGCCAGACAACCCTACGGATGCAGAAGATAAAGTAGTTCAGTACTTCTGAAAGCAAAGGTTCCGTGTAGGAGGACAAAATCCACTGTGTGATTAACATCTCCAGGTAAGCAGGAGAGTGAAAGGACCTCTCCATTTCACACATCTGCCCTCCTTGTGGTTTTTGGTCCCAGAATTAAATCAAACAAAACTCCCCAATTTTAGCATTCCAGAAACAAAAGAGACCCTGATCTCTTGCCTACTCATTCATAACACACTTTACAAGAACGAAACTTGGTACGTAAATCCTAACCTGTCCTTCATTCTCATTCTTTTACGTCCCTATGAAAACCTTCCCCACCACCCAAGCATTCACATTGCTGCTTCCCAAAGTGTGTAAAGAGGAAATGAACACAAGGTGTTACATTTGCCCTGCAGGTGCCCAGCTGAGCTGGAATCTGTTCCCATCCATCTGCGCAGGTTTTTTGCTGTACATGACACATAAGGTTACAAGATTAAGGACTGCCTAGTTTTTTTTTAATGGTAGAGAATGCTGCTGAGATGGCCTGGAGTGAAAGGTATCAGGCCTTTAGGAACCTAAGCAGAAAAGCAGAGTAAACCCTAAAGAATTGGGAAGCAAACCAGTTTTCAGGGTGGGATTCCCAACAGCATTACTCTTTTCTTAGGGCTCGCTAAAGAAGCTCCAGTTTGCTCTTGCTTTCACGTTTCCTTTGGGGTAGATTCCTCAAAACACCCAGGACTTTTTTTGGTCTCTTAAAAAATCCCAACAAAATGCTTGTGTGGTGCATTTAGTGAAAAGCCATTTTGGAATCAGTCAGGTGCCTCAGCATCGCTCAGGAAGGCACACAGATGCATGCAGTTGGGCCTTTTTGTAGTATTCAGGTCTGTCTGACCCTTGATTTCTCAACCAGCTGCACTGCTGATACTCCATGTGCTAGCAAAGCTGATTCAAAAGACCCTTCAGAGCCTCCATCAGATTGTACATCATTTGCTGAACAAGATCACCCTTCCAAACAAACCCTAATCCAGATATATCACAAAAATCTGGTTGCTAGTGCAGACTGCCCTTGCAAAATAAACTGACCAACATTTTCGCTGTGTTACTTTTCCCTCACTATCCATAACTTCTAGATCCAGACACTGAAAGCCAAAGACTAACTGCCTCCAAAATTTCAATTTTGTTTATTTGAATCACTGTAAGACACATTCTTAAACTTCAGCAAAGGGTTAGTGAAGAAAATGCTATGGAACTATTGGTGCTGATTAGCCATACACCCCTGCAGCAGCCCTCCCTTCACTTCTGCTTAGCTTATGATCATAAAGGAGATATTTTCATGAGTATCTCAGTACCCTGGGTGCTGCTTTCGAAGTTTGAAGGCACTTTTGAAGACCAAGGGTTTTTCCTGGCTGGCTAAAGTATATTTTATTTACATTTAAATTGTAAAAATGTGATTTGGTTCCCATGTGCTTTGCATGTATGTAACATCTGGGTTTTTTTACTTGCAACTTGAAGAAACAGCACATACTGGCTTTATTTTAAATGCTTACCTACTCAACCCACCCAAGCCATACTATCCAATACTGAGGCTAAATTCTCCCCTTCAGAATAAACAAGCCTGGAAGCTTTCATTTCTCTCTGACTTATCTCTGATCTGTTTGAAAAAACCTGACCAGATCCTTCTTTTCGTCTCACAAAAAAATTCACGCCGAGAGAAGTAACATCATCACAACCTGTCAACACTTAGAGGCTAAACAAAGAAAGAAACAGATCAAGAAAACAGAGATGAAAAGCTTTTCATGCCCCTCTTCCCAAACTAATAGTCTCAAAATGTGTTTGGCGAGAGGGGGAAGGAACCATTGTTTGAGCTAACACATCAACCACTGTGATAATTTAACTAACTATCTCCATCCCCAGACATATCAAATGGAATGCAATGCCAGCTGAAAGTATTATGTAGCCTTCAGTGATGTGAAACATATAAGCTCTAAGGCATACAGTTTGGCTGAAGACTCCAGCTGGCACTGGTTGTTTTATTGTACTGTGAAAACATTAAAGTCCTCAGATGCCCTGCTGATCATGGGATCTGAGAAACTTTCCTCTATCTGCCTGACACGTACTCACACTGCAATTAACACACTCCTCCCTCTTTCTTTTCCCCTCTCTGCAAACGTTATTTAGCCCAAGAACACTTTGTGGTGGGAGTCCATGTGCTGTTGAATGTGGGAGGGGGAAGGCGTTCTTTGTCCAACTCCTAAAAAAATCTGGTACCTCAACTTTCACTCGAAGGTGGCTGCAGCACTTGTAAAGACCATTAAGGGCTGTGTTTTTCTTCCAAACTTTTCACATTTTTTTCCTCCCTTTATGACACATTTATTGGCCTTGAAGGGCGAGGAGGGATCACATAGGAAACTGAAATCCTCCATTCATCTCTAACTCAATTATTGTGCACCTCAGCCTCATTTAAAGGCAAGTTGCACTCGGCGAGGTGGCTAGGTAGTGTGAGCAACTGGCACCATTAATCCCTGTTCACATCTGATTTTCAGCAAAAATCTAAGCTAGCAGGACCAGGGTAGTTAAATGTGCAGCTTGGGCAATTAAAAAATAAAAAAAGGGGGTTACAGATGAATATTATTTGGTCTGAAAACAAATCTGCAAGGGGTTTTGGAGGCTAGTGCCTTGAGGATTACAGCTTATTTGTGGAGCTTTAACAGGAAACTGCTAATTATGACACCTGCACAACTTGCCTTGAATTAGCCCCTGGGGATGCATTGCCTGGCCTATAGATGTTAGCCAAAGCCTCAGGCTCTTAATCCATAGCCATCACCTAAAGTGAGAACAGAACAGCCAGCCATAGGGCATTTGCAGTCTTAGTTAAGGAAGGGTATTGCCCAGTTTAAACTGGATTTTTCCTTCCAAGACAAACTACTTGAGTTTTGAATACTCTGCAGAGGAGTTTTACCTTTCAGGCCTTTGTGCAATCAGTGGTCTGATCCATTGAAATGGCTCCCAGTCAAAGTGAATACCTATGCATCACTGCAAAATTGTTGGGAAAACAGATCCAAACTATAAGAATCAAAGCAATTAATCTAATTGATAGGATTGCAAACCAAGGGAATTTCACACAGAACCAATGTATCACTGACTTTCAGTTCCAGGCTAAAACGGACACGTGCTTCTCAAGCCTTGCCTTGGCCCTCTAGATAAGAGGAATACTAATTTCCAGGCTTTAATGAATACATTTTTAGAAGTATTTTCTAGAGCTGCCATGCTTGCACAGTCCATGCTTTTCAGTACACAGTGTTCCCTTTGTGAATAGAAAAGCCAGAGCTTTGTTCAAGAAAGTTTCCCATGAGGGTTTAAGCCAGGCAGTGGTTTACCTGAGATGGACTTACAATACTGGATGAGGTTGCATGTCTTGCAAAAATTAAGGATCTAAAAATTGCATAAACAGCCACGTTGGGGTCAGATTTTGGGAACCATCTGTCAAGACAGGCTTTTCTACACTGCCCACTGGTTATGTGGTAAAAAAGCCCATGCCAGTCAGGCCCTGTGTCTACATAGCAGGATCAGCTCCTCCTGAGTGAGCTGGGTTAAGGTGCTAACCATCCTCTTCAGCAGTTATCACCTATTTAGCTTGTGTGTGCACCTTGGACATGCCAGCCGGCTGATAGGGCTGTATGTTCCTGTTCCACAGCTATGCTGGCTATTTCTGCATGGTTCTTTGCATCCTGAAAAGATATTCAGACCACCAACACCAAACATGAGTTGGAACCTTATGGGTCCCTTCCAACTCTGGGTATTCTATGATTCTATGAAATAGGAATCAGTTGTGGCACATTCCCCATAGCCTTCAGAATCACAGAATCACTGGGTTGGAAAAGACCTTTAAGATTGAGTCAAACCATTCTTGTCCTATGCTAAACCTCTAAGTACCTCATCTACCTTTTTTTAAACACACCCAGGGATGGTGACTCAACCGCCTCCCTGGGCAGCCTGTTCCAGGCCCTGACAACTCTTTCAGTGAATATTTTTTTCCTAACACCTAATCTGACCCTGCCCTGGTGCAGCTTGAGGCCATTTCCCCTTGTCCTATCACCTGTAAAAAAGAAGAAAGCCTCTGTCACAGCTCTCCAGCAAGTTTCCCCCTAAAGTGCAACTCCCAGACAAAAGCTATCTGGATGGCAAACAATGACTGACTACCAGGTGCTTTTTTTGTGTGCTTGGGGCTTTTTTTAAATCAAAGACCACTGACACTGCCCTCATCCCAGTGAATGTAACAGGCACTCCTTGAAGCCTCTGAGACAGGCTCTCATTTTATTGACAGAAACATGCCCAAAGTCCTGTCTGCATCTCCTGCACCTGAGCCACTTCAGAACTTGTTGGCACTAAGGTAATAACTGATCCCCGGGTCTCAGGCAGAGTTTCTGTTCAGCAGACTGTAAAGTCGACCTCCAAAAATAGCCCCCCAGTGCCATGCTCGGACAGCAGAGTCCAAGCCAGAATCAAAGCTCTCATCTCCTGAGGTCCCGACACTCCTGTGTAACATCTCAGCACACCTCGCTCTCTGACTAGTAGCTTTGCTGCAAGTCTGCTCTGACCTTACTGAAAGAGCAATATTCAAACAATGACAAAGCACTGCAACATTTTTTTGTCTTTTGGGGGCAGCCAGGGTTGACAAACGGGTGGCAGGACGAGGTTAAGCCATGAGTTCACAGAAGAAAGCACTCGTGGCTTTATTTCCTTGTCTCCATCAATGACTTCTTGCAAATGTCTCAGCTCCTTTTTGTCTCAAACTGCTTAAAACATGGGAGCATTCCAAGTAATAATAAACTCCTCGTCTTTAATTTACAGCTCCCAAAATTGACAGAAGCCCAAAACACTTTTTTAAGCCTGAAAAGGTGGCAGAGACACATATTGTGTTCTCAGCACAAGAACTTCTGTGGCTGCAAGGAAAGAGAGCTGCCAATGCGCTTGCAGAAATAGCAGCAGTATTTTATTTATCCCTGTAAAGCTTGGCCAGTGTATTTTGCACCAAAGGAACAGATTTACCAGGAGGAGAGGGAACTGCTGCCTCCAAACCTTTTAACATTGCCCAGTGTGGATCATGTCCCAGCACTGGGCTGTGAGCTGTGCCCTCCCAGCATCTATCCACCTCATGGCCACATCTACAGCAGGAGCACTGAGAAGGGTTATTACATCAGATGTGGTAAACCCTCCTGCTCAAGTCCAGAGCCTGTGCCTCCTCTCTTCCCAAGCTCTCCTATCACAAAACCTGGGAGCCAACCATCAATCAGTCCCACTGCATCCTCCCATCCTCCCCAAGCGTGCATGCAACGGGCTCCTGTGCATCTGTGTTGTAACAGCGGTATGGAAAGCCAGGATCAGGAGTGGGGGAACTGAGAACGCCAAACCCTCCATCCACAGCCCAAAGTAACAGGGAGGGGGAAGAGGGAGGGGGTGGAGAGGGAGAGTAGTGCACACAGCAATACAAAAAGTAGTTTTTGTGCCAGGCTCATCAGTGTGGCAGGGTAATAAGGTCAATGTGAAAACAACTGGAAGGCACATTCCCCAGTAAACATGTGCTGAGTGAAAACGGCCCGACCTTATGTTGTAGAATCCAAACCCATTGAGTCAATTGCCAGAAAACATGACATGACCTTTCAGATTCAGTGAGCATCAGTTCCAAGAGCAGGCTGCCGTGCTCTTTTCCATTTCACTGCTGCCCCCGGAGGGCCTCAAGTCACCGGAAATAATAGCTTGGGCTCAAAATCTGCACTCCTTTAATGAAAAAAAAAATACACATGGCATCAAGTTTGACCCTGGTGGCAGATTTTTTTTCCTTTTTTTTTTTTTTTATATGTTTAGCTCAATTTCTTTAAACTTAACAACCGTGCTTTTTTAATATTTGTTTTATTTTTTAAAATCTTCCCAGAGCTCTGGTTCCCCCGCAGACAACCCATTTTTGGCAGCAAAGGAAACATCTTGGTTTTGTGAATGAGGGAAATAATTAATAGATAATGAGGTGCTCATTCCAACCCACAGCCTTTCCTCCCCAAACAAGTCAAAAAAAAGCTATTCCATTTGGAACACACACTCTCCTCCTAGATTGAGGAACACATAAAGATCTATTTTCGCCCACAAACCTCCAAAATCTTATTTTAATCCACAGAACTCAAGCCGCCCATGAGAGGAGTAAAGCTGTGCAACGTTCCAAGCACTAGCAAGATGAGAGCTTGTGATATTAAGTGCAATTCAAAACGTACTTTCCCTCCCACTGAATTACTTTCCCTGCTAAATCCTGATTAAAATTTTTCGCCCCCTTTACCGTCTCCCTGACAGACTGATGGGGCTGAGATCTGAAATCAACTTCAGCTTTTAGGCAAATTATTTATTTGGGGGGCCAAACAAGAAGCTTTTTTGGATACTATTCAGAATTTTCCCCTCCTCTGTAAAGAAAGGCAGAAAGGAGAGGCAAGGATCTGTGCCGTCTGGAAATTGTATTTATTTTGACTTAAGCTGTGCCAACCTGCAGTATACAAATACTCAGTCAAAACTGCCTACCATCTGTGTTTATTGTAGAGGAATAGCAACATCCAATGGCCAGTTAAATGCAGGTTAATTGCAGGCGTGTATTGAATTCCCTGGAGAGCCAAGTACACAGTTAGCTCCCCCAGTGTAATCTCTTTCTGTTACATGAAGGAAATCAAAAAGAGAAAAACAACAATGCCAACCCACAGAAGAGCTGGATGTCTCTCCGCACAGAGAGGATGTATCTGCAGGGAACAATAAGGGTCTATTAAATTCTTTCATTGGCACCAGAGAAGTAAAATGAACATAAATTAATCAGCTACAAAAGACGGCACAAGTGTTGGTGCAACTCTATTGAAGTCCACGGAGTTGTGGAAGGGATGAATTTAACCCAGGATCTTTCAATGTCTGCATATTTGAAAGTGGCTTGTTGAAAAAATTGGGCATTCTTAGGAGAGAAAAAAGGAGTGAGAGACTCCCTGTGAAATGCCATCCTTTTAATATCCCTGAGCAGTCACATTTTCACCATATTGGCATTTATCATTTTATTTCCTGGCATTTATAAAGCCATCTGGCCAAGATTTTTGAAAGCACTGACAAACTGTGGGTATCAAACTCTTGAGTCTTAAAAGACCCAGGCTGACAACAGCCACACTGAAAACTGGTGCCCTGCAGAGGTGCATCAGGTTGGGTAGGACCAGATGCAGATGCTGTGGCACAGGAAGAAGTGATCTGCAGCTTCACTGAAATCACAGCCTAGGAAAACCATACCAAAAAGACACACAAAGTTTAAGGTCCTTAAGTCAACCTCAGTATCTTCCTCACAGCTGCCATCCAATATTTTGCCTTGCACATGGCCTAAAAAGAGACATAAAACAAGAAAAAGGAAGGAAAAAAAGGTGGATTTTGAGGTGAACCCAGAAGACATAAACTCTGGAAGGTGCCAGAAGGGGAGCAGAGCTCCCAGGGCCTCTCATGTGAGAGAAGATGCAATGAGATGCAGGGATGAGTATGTCTCTCAAAGTACCAAATCACAGAGCAGATCCAGAGCTTTACAAGTAGGACCAGATTTAACTGGGAGGGGTGAAGAGAAAGGAAAAGAGGGACTCAGGGGGCCGCAGTACCCATACACAGATGAGGAAAGGCTGTGCCTTGGTGCAGCTTCCCCATGAATGCTGCAGCTCCACCCAGCCCTGAAAGGCAGCAGCCACCTTCTACAAGGACCAGGCGTTAGTTACCCAGGCTAGAAAGCGCTCCAGGGAAGAGCCTTGGATGAGATAAAGGCAATGGATGAGAGACAATACTTCAGGTGTACTGCACAGTAAATTGGTATCAGGGAGAGCCATATTATTTCCCTGACATCCCCTTTTGCTGTGGAGAAGTAATTCACTCTAGCCTTAAAATACCTACTCCCAACCTCTCTAGTAAGCCATACAGCTGGCACAGCGAACTGACAGAAGTGTGACCCCTTCCTTCCACTGAAGGAGAAGCTATGCACCACCCACACACCCCACGAGATCCAGATGGGCTTAATGGGGCAGTCAGCACTTGCTCCCCCCACCTACTTGTGTGCGCTCAGAATTTCACCCTCTGAACTGTTAGCCTTTGGGGGGGTTAATGCGTTTTCTCCTTCCTTTCCACATTGCCAGTGGCGATGTCCTTCTCACAGACTCATATTCTTAGGGGCATTTTTAGCTCTTCCTCCCTCTTCTCCCAGACGTCAAAGCTGCCATTAAATCTGCCTGCCCAATTTATAATGCTGAAGCCTTTCAGCCAAGGCTTAGTCATCTCACGCCTCATCTCACTGAAGCTTTCTCCCCTCCAGGCTTCTGCCCTCATCCCCTCCAGTCCATTTATCCAGTCACCTACCTTCTCAGCCATCCTCAGATCCTTCTGCTTCCCAGCCAATGCTCATCACATCAAAGCTTATTGTTTTCACATTCAGCACCTTGCACAACTTCTTTCTTTTTTTTTCCTTTTTTTTTTCCCCTCTCCACTTCCCTGTCTTTTCACTTTCATACTGGCCCTCCCCAGCTCTCCCAGGAGGAAACTTGTTCATGACTTTCTTCCAATTTCATACCAGAGTTTCTTGTATATGCCAGAAACCTAATCAGGCTACAGTAGTCTACTAGGTCAGATCCATATGTCTGTAAGTTTAGTTCTTCCTCACTTTGAAATATTAAAATAACCATTAGCACCATGAAAAGTAAAATTAATGCTACACTTCTCTGCTCCCTTCAGCTACATCTCAACCTTGTGTGCTCACACTGGCCTCAGATGACAAGCCTTCTTCTCTGGCCTTACATCCTTTGAGCAAAGATTAGTGCTACATGTGATAACATGTAATAATGACTGTGGCTGGTCTCCCTGAAAACTCCCTCCTCCTCTCATATTTCACCCAAACCCATTCTAGCTCCCGGTTTTGAAACCAAATCTTAAAATATCTTTCCATATTACAGCACTTACAATGAAATACTTGTAAGGGGTGTGGGGTGGATTCTTAAAAAGCAGAAGCCAGTATGGTTTTGTTGACATCCATGAAATATAATCAGCTTTATTAAAGTGTGTTGAGTAGCATCAGCTGGAAAGTTGGCCCCACAACCTAAAATTCAAATAGAATCAAGTCACTGATTCAGAGTTTAATTCAAAAAGCACCATTGCACCCTTGAGATTTTACATTGCCAAATCTATTTCAGAAACTAAAGAGGACGAATCATGTTTCTCCTTATACCAATTTCTCAGTTCAGAAAAGTAACAGGCAAAGGCTCTGCATATGTTGTTGTTTAAACTGCAGAGCCAATGAGCTGAGCATTTCAGCCTGAAGCTGATACCTATCACCATGACCCATGGTGCCCTCATTTACCTCTTGAATTAAAATGGAGCATATCAACATATTTCCTGCCTTACTCCCTGGATAGTCTCTCACACAAGGCTTCAGACTGCGAAGTTCATCATTAAATGCATATTATCACTCCCAGGAATTTCCAAAGGCCCGGAGAAAGATGCTACAAGCTTGAATTCCTACAGTGGATTCAATCACAGTATGCAAGGGACATTGAAACAAGCTTTCCTGGGATAAATGAAAGCAAAGAGCCAGCACACTCAGCATGAGTAAAATAAAAAGACATCTTCAGCTGGTGCTGGCCGTGCATAGTTTGAAAACCATCCCCTTCAGCCATTACCAACAAAAAGTCAGCAAAAACTTATTTTAGAATCTGAAAAGACAGAAATTTAAAGCATTTGGCAGCACAATCTGTTACTTAGGGACAAGCTAATTAAAAATGCAGCACTATTTACTGAAGGCAAAATGCAGACATGCACTTTTGCATGTAAAGCAAGTGCTTATTGAATGACAGGAACACCTTTCCTTCTGATCAGAATGGGAAGAAGGGTTGTTTTAATTGGGCTGATGGATGGCTCTCTGAAAGAAGGTAATAATTGGAGTCCAAAACCTCACTCAAGTCCATAAGGCTAATGAGTAAGAGATTGAATTCAACAAGAAAGGGAGTTAAAAGGAGCTTGGGAAGAACCACATAGGAAGAACCCTAGGCTGCATGTACACTGGGGGAGACCAAGGGTGGACACTGTGTCTTTGGGAGGAGATACACTTGTGAAGGGAAAGAAGGACCCGTGAAACTGAGTTGCAGAGGCAAATGTCAGGAATTGCAGAAATAGGAGCAGGGGAAGTCAGAAATCAAGAGACATGACATAGTGGGAAGAGCATTGTGATTGTCAACCAAAATCAGAGGGAAAGGAGAGGAGGAAGGACCTGGAGCAGAGAAGATTCATTGCTCTCCTTTTTCCATTGAAGCTACTTCTCTTGCCTGACAGGCTGCTCTGGACTGCAGTTAAAGTTCATTGGGGAGACTCAGCTATTTGAGCTGATGACTGATCTTGCCATGGATTTACACTGCCATAAATCTCTGAGGTCAATCAAGTAGTTACTCCTCATCTTGACAGATCAGGAGCAAGGCCTTGGAAGTGAAAGGTGCCGTAGGAGCATGAAGCTTTTTCTTAAAACAAAGAAAAAACCCAGAACAAAAGCAAACGCTTGAGGCTCATAGCTATGAATTCCCTTCTACATAAAGCCATATTTCAGCCATTCCTACAGTTGATGGGAGCAGGTCACTTCTTTGTTTCCAGACTATATATTACACATATTGTATACACTCTGTAAAACATCTGAAAATAAATTCTATAACCATTAAAATAATCATTGCCAGACTAACGTGCTGTATACCGTTCCAGATCTTTTATGTGGTGGTTTTAATCTCTGGTCTTCATAGCCCTGGGTGTCCATGGCTCCCTTCAAAATAGGGCTATGAAATTTAACTTAAAAAAAAAAGAAGGTAAAAGAGCTGGCAAAGGGCTTAAATTCAAGAGCTCCTGTCCACAAAGAAAAAGCAGGAGAAGAAGCTTGGCAAATCGAAAAGGATTGAAAGTTTGAGGATTGCAAAAGTGAGTAGAATGTCCTGCTACACCTCCATGGCAACAGTGAACAGGGCATGACCATGGCACACGTGGAAGGGTAGGAAATAGCTTCCCAGTCAAATAATATCTTTTTCTGGTCACAGAATTTCTTGTGCTGTATCTCCAACACCCCACGCTATCTAGAAGACTGAACATCATGCTAAACTGCTCTAGCTTCACAAAAAACATCTCCAGAAAAATGAGATGTACAACCCTGAGACCTAGCCAACTTCACAACTTAATACTGCTTCTGACCTCCCAATGTGGCAGCAAGAGAAGCATCCTCTCTATCAGATAATGGGAGACACATACTAAGGTTAATTCATTCAAAATAAACCTCATAACAGAGTAGAGGTCTATAAAAAAGTCATAGCCTCTTCCAGATAATTTTGCTCCTTTAAATTTTCCCAATCTAGCAAATATAAGGGAATATTAGTGGGAAATTTATGGAGGGAAGAAAAAATGTTTTATTTTGATGCAAAAAGTAATTAGAATAAAATTTTTAAAGGATAATTCAAGAGACCCTTATTTCTTTTTCTTTGGATTGTATCTTACCTTCCACTCCCTGTTCTGCTCCCTTTATATAAAAAATAAAAAAGTAAGTGTTTAACACGGACTGTCTGGAAAGGGAATGGAAAAGAAATAAAAGAATCAGTATTCCTGGTGAATAATTTGGCTAGAGGAAAAAGACAGATACAGATCAGATTCTTTTGATATGTTAAAAGCATCCCAAAATGCCTACGCTTTGGATGCTTTTACACAAATTATCTTTCATCATAAAAGTACAAAATACATATAATGGACAGCTCATCTCTCTCCAATGAATATGTAGCCACTAGCTGATAAGATAATAGACTAAACACTGACCTGTCACAGACTTGACGATCATAAAAGTAGAGTTTAAAAAGTTGGTTCTCACGTCTCAGGCATTTAATGGGCAAGCACTAAGATATGCTTCCAATCTTCAAACTCTTTTCAGACTGTTCTGCCTTATTAAGCACAGGCATAACCCCCAAACCAGTTGTATTTGGAGAAAGCAGCTGTTTGTACATAGACTTCTCCTAGAATCTCAGTTCCCAGAACTCACTCCCACTTAACCTTAGAATGACTTCAGTGTCACGTAGTTACTCTGAAAGAAACAGATTAAAAATCTTTTTCCTGATGCAGCCCAGCTTGGTTTATATTACTTGAGGCATCAGTTGATGGATAGGCACCTGATAAACAACAGTTATTATTGCAGCGTGCAAACCAGCTGAACTGCTGAGAACAGAGCCACAGAACTGGAACTCCTTTACTGGCAGCTTTCTCAGAGTCACCCCAACCTCGCCGTGGGATCTGTGCCTCCTCTCTTCAGTGTGCCACCATCCCCAGGAGAAAACAGCTTTTTGCCTACACCTCCTTCCCCAAGCACTTTCTTCCAGGGCAGGAAAGACAACATATTTTTGGCCTTAATAATGAGCATAACAGGCACCTTCATGCCTATATATGCACCACAGGTGTTTGCTACTTCTTCCCCCTACCCTGCAAAAAAGCCTGTATCTGATACCTCGATCCTTCTTCTCTTTTCTCTGTATCCCCCCTTGGAATCTGACAGGGTTCAGGTGAGGATAGAAAATAATAAACAATGCAGCAGGTGAATTCATTTGAACTGGGCAGAACACCTCACAGACTGCTTTCACACAGCTTGCTGTCCTGCACGGTGTCACATTCAGATTGCCTGGGTATTGGTAGACATTATACTGCAAACCAACAGCCAGCCTGAAAAGAAACAGCACGTGGTACTCAGACCTCAGAAGTGATGGGTCTGGGGTTCCTTCTGAAGCCCTGCTGCTAACCCACAGTGGGATCTCTGACCCTCACTAACACTATTTTAAAATCAGAAAAACAGTAAGATTAGCTGAAAAGTGGTAAGTTATTAATGAGGTTCTTGCAGCAGCCTCGTACTAGTGTCTCTTCCCATTAAATTAATCGAAGCTCAGCTCTTTAAAGGAATTTAGGTGCTTATTTGACCTCTACAAGCTAAAAGCACAGGAAAATAAGTACACTTGGGCACCTCCTGGGGGAACAGACCTGCATCTCTCAAGCCTTCTCTTTTTCTCCCCAGTTCATGTCACCACCGCTTGTGTGGCACCTAACACTCATTTAATCCAATACTTATTGATTGATTTAGAAACATAGAATTGCTTAGGTTGGAAAAGAGTGTTAAGTTCATCAAGTCCAGCAGAAAAGCCATCTATTCCTTCTTGGTGCTATGTAGACACAGCCACAGAACTCAGGAACAGCAACAGCTTTTAGAGGACACAAACACAAATGCTGACAGCATTCAGGGGTGAAGGCAGGCCAGTGCATCCAGGCACAGGTGTAAAGTGGTGGGAACTGCCTCCCTGAGGAACAGACTCATGTATACGGCAGCTATCTTCCTTTTATTTCTCCTGGAGATAGTTCTTCTTATTCTTCCACACTTAGGGTGGGTCTTGGGCATCAGGTGTTCTCATTTTGCAAAGCCAGTTGAGCACTTGGGATTTTTTCCTTCAAGAGGCTGTGGTGGGAAAAGTGCTTGCCTTTCCTTTCAATGAAAGAATAAACAATAAGCAAAAGAAATATAGCTTTAAAGCACTTTTTTAGAGAAGGGTGTGGGGTTTTGTTTGTTTTTCTTTTTAAAGAAAAGCAGCAACATCCTGAAATGGCATTTATTTATTCTATACATTCTCCAGAACAGCCTCATCCTCACTCTGCTTCTTTAGTTCTGCAATATTTGAAGACACTTCTTTTCTTGATCCAAATTAGTAGTACTGATTGGCTTGAGAGAGGGGAAAAACCCCACACTTTGATAGTCTGACAGACTTAGCATTCAACCCTTGAATGCTCATGAAGCTCCACAAAGACAGGCTGAAGTGCAGGCACAGCTTTGCCCAGGGGAATAGTTCAAGGACAGTGTGTTAGCCCCTTGACTGGCTGCAGTACCACCTGAGTCCCTGGAAAAATAACTTGCATAGAGACACGATCACGCCACTGCCTTGTTAAGACACTTTCACAAAGGCTTTTTGATTTCACTTGCACCAGCAGCCTCATGCTGAAAGGTCACACTTAAAATCAAAGAGAATCCATGAGCTCAATGCAACATGAGCCATTTCTTAGTCTCAGAAGGAAAAAGAAAAAGATTTCCCCCCAGAACCAGTAGGGTATCATTCAACACAGAATCAGAATCTGAATACCACATTAATGAGACTATCTGCACACTGGTCTATAGCTGAGGGGATTGTGGAGCCTGGTGAAGCCCTAACCCAAGAGAAACAAAAAGGCAAAGGGATGAATCTGTGGCCTTTCTGCAGCTGAATATACCGAGGTGGGGAACCAGTTTTGTGGAAGGACAGAAGATTTGCTCAGTTTTGTGCAAGAAATTAGTGTAGAGGCAGCAGTTGTCTCTCTATCTCCCTGACTGCACCTGGTGCTGCTCATTCCTACTTCAGAGCTGTGACAGGGGCCACTTCCCTGGTGTTCTCCATGGCGCGGGACATTTTTTCCAGCAAACTAATCTCTCTAGCTTAATCCAGCCTCTACAGATGAATTACAACTGGAAATTATGAGAGGCAAAGCCCAGTCTAGAAACACAGCATCTTTCTTTATAACAGTGCTAGGTAGGCTGGACAGAGTCTCACCAGCAACTGTTAATCTGAAAGTGGTTTAAAGGGATGAAGATCTACTGGTAGGTACCTTGGAATTCATTACCTCCCTTCTTCTGTCAGACCCTCAATTGTGTCATTTTCTGGAAGTGCTAAAATGCTAATTTTCCCCATTCATCCATTTGGGCAGGGGTGAGATGGGGACCCCGTTGTTTTGCCACAGGGTTAATTCTGGTGGCTTATTTCATCCTGTGGTGAAAGCAGGCTGATTACCTTACGCCTCATACTGCATAACTCAACTATTTTCAAACATAAAATCTCCAAAAGGTAACACAGCCCTTTAAGGAAAGGGAATTAAATTACCTAGTACATGGAATAGGAACAATGTCCAAAAAAGGATAAATAAAAGCCTAAGAGGCATAATCTGCCATCGAGGCCTGAAAACCACACTACGGAGCAACCCAAAGTGGTTACTCAGAGAAAGAGCAGAAAAGCATGTCAGGCCTAGAGTGATGCTTCTTCCACCTTCCAGCTTCTGGCAACCTTCCATTTAGGGATTTCCCGAGCCAGAGGTTGCATCTGCATCAGCGTGTTTAATAGCCCCTGCTGGACCTATTTTCCATGAATTTGTCTAATTGCTTCTTGAATCTATATCTGTCAGCAATAAGTTCCACAACTGAATTATGCACTGTGTGAAAAAGCACTTCTATTTGTTCTGGTCTAAAGTAGCTGCCTGAAAATTCCCTTCATTGCCCCTTTAGTCTTGTGTTTTAACAGAGGATAGTCATTTCCAATTCCCTTTTCGCATGCCAGTTATGACTTTACACACACCTGTATTACATGTCTCTCTTCCAAGCTGCACTGCCCTATTTTACTTAATCTTTCTAGGAAAATAATTTTATAACTCTACTCATCCTTGTTGCCCTCCTCTGGATCTTCTCTTTTTCTGTCACATATTTTTTAGGAGAGGATGATCAGGGCTGTATGCTTGTTCAAGATACGGGTGGATCAGAGATTTGCAACTTGCATAAGGGCCACTTTCTACTTTGCTGTCTACTCAGTCATGCCTAACTGCATTCTCCTGTCTGCTCTCTGGCTGCAGGCTGGCCACTTCTTGCTTGTCTGGTTACTCTGTGAGCTCTTCAGGGGAAAGCTGTTGGCTGATCATGAGTTTGCACAGGGCCTACTGCACAAGACAGGGCTACAGAACAAGACTTTTTGGAGGTAGACACCGGTAAGCAGACAAACCTAAGTTAGGTAACCACGCTGCTTGCTGATGCTGATTTACAGGTTGCACGGGCCATGTACCTGCTGGGTTAATCCCAAAACTGTATTTTACATACAAATGATGGGTAATACAAATGACACAAACCACAGAGGCAATAGGAAACACTTCTGGTTTAGTAAAAGGCTAAAGAACTCAGCAATGTATGGGGAAAATCTATTATGGGGAATTAATAATTGCTCTGAAACTCCATTTCTGGCTCAGGAAATCCTGAGGCCCTGCTAACTTACGCCAGGGGAATGCACCAATGAATTCATGCCGTAGTTTTATCCTCCTCAGAAGCTCTGCTGTTGCCCACTGTTGCTAACAGATAAGGGAATAGACACATTTTTGGTTTCATTTAGCATGTCTGTCTCTAAGTGTGTAATTCCAACCATCTTAATCGCAGTTGCATCCCACAGAGCCAGCTGCTTTGCAAACCCAGACATAAGGCAATTCCTATCTGAATACATTTCATTCTAAGGAGGCACAAAAAAATCAAGACTTTTTGTGAATTGTGGCTAAATACATTTCTTGTTTGCTATGGAATTGCACCTATCAGAGCTATACTTCTCTTCCACTTCCTGCCCAGCACATCCCAGTCAAGCACGGTGTCTTAGGTTCAAGTCAAGAACCTTTGTGGGCCAAAACTCAACCCTTTACACACAAATGTCCTCAAACATTACTTTCATAGCATGCACTGTCTATAACCACCCTACTCCTTATCTCCAGCATCCAGACTCTGTATCTATACTTTGGAAAGTACTTGCAAAGAGAATCTGAAGAAATTTATAGAACAGATTAGCTAAAAGGCATTGAATATCTGTGTGGACACACTTACTCAGAATTAAAGTACCCCTAATTCAATTTCACTTACTTCACTTCCAAAGTGAATTAAGGTAAATGTAATTGAGGCTACTTAAATTCTGATTAAGAGTCTTGACATCTGCCGCATGTGAAGCTATATTATCCACAGGGAGTTAATTCACCACCATAAGTGTGGAAACACAACCAACTGCATAGCAGGAAAGCCAGAGAAAAAGGAAATCGTTAGTCCCTGAATTGCAATAATCACCACAGTGTATTTATGTTAAATGCGTATTTAATTTGGGAGGCAACATTCTTGCATACCAAGAAGAGACATAGACTTACCTCACTTAGAAGAACAATCCCATAAAATTTTCCAGTTAAATTTTTATTTTCTAACAGAATTGTAATTGTGTCAGGGAAGATAGTTAAGGAAAAAAAAGAGATGAAGTTTCATCACACTAAGTGCAGCAGCAATCAAGCTTTCCTTTCTAAACTGCAGTTGTGAGAGTGTCCACCTTTATGTGGGCATAGCAGAAAATGTCTTAGATAATTATTCCAGTTTACACAACCCATTACAGAAAGCCCATGTGTGCCTTGCTGTGCTTTTCTTCTCCCTATCAATTTGATGGTTCATACTTTTTGTTGTCACCCAACTGCAGAATCAGGAAAATCTTGAGCTCTTGCTGCTTTGATGCTAGACCTGTCTCAGGCCACATCAATGCAGACCTGTACTGCTTGACAGCAAGAAGCCTTTGGATGTCCTTAAACAGCCTTGTCGTTTCAACTCATGGTTCAAGTGTGATCTGATTTTACTATATGTCACGAGTTCTGTTATATCAATACCCAAAGTTTATTAAACTTTGCCCATTATTCAGTTTGTTCCATGCCATTATCATGCTGATTTTTTGTGTACAGCAGCAGTCATTTACAACTGAACCGTGAAACTAAAGCTTAAAAGCCGTTTTCCAGCCTATCCTTCACTTTCCAGCCACAGCAAGAGCAGAATTGCCAGGGTTATGGGCCTACCCTGGGCTTAGGAACAAGATGGTAGTGGCCAAAGGAATAGGTACCTTCTGTAGACTGTTACACAGCCTAGTAACCCTGTGCAGCTCTCTCCACAGGTATGTGAAGTTCTTCTGATCTTTAGCCAAAGTTTTTGTTGTCTAAGTCCTAATTCACAGTGTTCTATATTCAGGCAGGAGGGGAATGCATGATTCTAGAGATGGAAAGCTGTGACCTTTCCCATGAGGAAATCTAAGACCTTTTCTGGACCAGCCTCGAACCCAATAATGAAGGACTAAACTTCACTTTCTGTTGTATGTATGTATTTTTTCTAACTTTATCTTCTAAAATCGTACAAGGTTTGACACTTCTTCCTTCCTGTACACCTGATTCCAACAGCTGCACTGCCACTGAAAATTTCTCCATAGTTTCTCATATTCATACTGTACATGTTGAGAACACAGGGTTCTGTATGCTACTCTCTTATACAAACCCCCCAACAAAGTTCAGCTTATTTCCAGGTAGTACTGGAACTTTCAGACCTGTTAACTACCTTTCACTAGCAATCAGGGATTTTAATTTTTTTTTTTAATTTTAAAAAAAGCATTTAAAAATCTTGTTTGAAATAGAAATGCAACAAAAGTTAATAAAATGGTGGGGAAAAAAATCATGTCTGAAATGGAAACATTTCATTCTGACAATTCCCTTAACAGTCAAAGTCCAGACTGACACCAAGTGAGAAGAAAGAAAAAAGATGGTACTTGATATTTCTGAGAAATTTATTCCTCTGAGAAAATGTTTGTTTACAAAGACAGGGGAGGGGAGAAAAGGAAAGCAGAAAAACCACGCAAAAATCCCCAAAACACAGAAAGAAGTGGGGGAGAATACTTAAGGGACATAAATATACAAGGGATACAAGACCTTCCTACCTCATCCCCAGAACATTTCAGAGCAAGACTAACAATATGATTTTAATGATACCCATGTAGGAATCAGTTTTCCTACCTGGAATTTCTTGCCTGACAAAGTGATCAAGGCCTCAGCCTCAGGTAACTCATAGAGAAATAATATGTGAGAAAAATATAATTTCAATGTCTTCTACCAAAAATGATGACCAGCTGTGCCCTCTATACTAGCATTATTAGTTCATTACTTCCAGATAATAGGGAAGTAGCTTTGCTGTGTGGTCGTAAGTGAAGTAGACTGGAGTAGTGAGTTCAAAAGTGACAGAAAAAAAATAATTCCAAGAACTCAACTAAGAAGCTTACTGGAAAAGTGGGGCTGAAGATCTAAATGCAGGAGGTGGATGATTCAGTAATGAATGGAAGGCTCATTTTGACAGTTTGGGCTGCCATCCAAGCTAATTTATTTCCAAGCCTTCAGTTTGCCAACTGAAGTGGCTGAGAAATAATAGGCCCCCAAAAATATTTCTAAGGAAACACAATGCCCATTATCACTGAAGGAGAAAGAATCTGCACGTTTCAAAAGGAAAAAGAAATTTGAGATCTGCCAACTTTGGCCAGTTCCAAATGACATAGGAAAGAGCAGTTACAATGTAGTGAAAGGAAAGAAGTAGAGTATTGTTAAATAAATTCAAAGTAAAAGTCATCATAAAAAATAGATACAATAAATAGAAGGATGTTTCTTTCACTGAGGGATGATTTTATGGCTGAGCCCATGCAAGCAGCCTATGATAAAGAAGAGTCAGGGGCACAGGAAAAAGGAAAAAGAAGTTGGTAAAGAGACGTTGTACATAATAAAACAAAAAATAAGGAGATAACCTCTTTGTATTTGACTTGGTCATCATAGAATGTCATACCAACTGGTTTGGATATTTTATAAACATTGGAGACTTTAAAAACTCCCCCACACAAACATTTTATAGCTCTCACTAATGGCAACAACTGAAAGGAATGTCTTGTAATTGTCACTGGAGGTTAAGCCTGGACTTCTCATCCTTCCAGTCACACAGCACTCATATGATCTCAACCACTTACAACGTGTCTACATTGAGCACAGTGCAGCAATCCCCAACTTACCAGCAAGGCCACATGGCACAGCACAGAGCTGGGAAACACAAAAGCCATGGGTCAGCCAGATGCCAGTGCCACTCCTGCTGAACTGAGCTGCATGTCCCTGCATTAGTGTTGAAAAGAGATCCACAGCAGCTTTCTGTCTTCATACCCTGTTTCTTCTTGTTTACTAAGATGACAGTGCAGCTGGAAAACAGAAAGAGGAGATTTGATAGTTATTTTCCATAAAGTAAAAGGGATTTTTAGAGTAGAGTAACCAGATGTATCCCACTAGAAAAAGGAGTTACCTTCATGAGCAATTAAGCAGAATAAGATACTTTCAAGTATTAAGAAAGCAGTTTGTGACTTCAAGAAATACCTATGGGGGCTGTACACCCTTTTTCACCATAGACTTTTATGAGGAGGCTAGGCATGGCTGACATATATGTAAAAAGCTTTTTTTTTTGTTTAAATTTACGTGAACATATTAATAAAAGGCCTTTATTTCCAAAATTATTTTCTTATTATAATTTTTTCCTACCAAGGGAAAAAATTCCAGTTTTCTGGAATAGTGGTATCGCTTCTGCTTCAAGGCCTGCTCAGCAAAGTTACCTGTTAACCTTCAGCTTAGGTTTTACTAACATTCAGTAGCTGCAAAACACACCTCTCTCCATGCTACACACTCGATGCTCCAAACACCCTCTCTTTTTTGCCAGCATTGTGCACAAAAGCAAACTAACGTTTTGCTAGGAGACTTGCCAGCCTTTTGCATGACACCATCTCTGTGATGCCCCAACAACAGATGACAATGGAAATGGCTTTCACAGCATCCCAACCATCTTCCCAATTTGAAACCTCCTTTTTTTCTGTAAGTATGTTCAGCCTGCACTTTAAATGAATGAAGGAAGAATGAAACTACTACAATCCTTGCACTAGGCAGATTTCTAAACCTCAAGGGGGTTTAGATGCATGTTTCATGGCAGATGGTATTGAGGACCATTCCTAATAGATTCATACAGGTGCCCACTACCTCCATTTCCACTGAGAAGGGAATCAAGCACTGAAGGTTATTTCTAATACTATTGTTCTGGCAGGCTATTTAATTAAATGGGCACTCAAACCTAACATGTTCCCTCAGGGTAAATCTAAATTGCAATGGGAAGGTATGACTGCAATTTATGCAGGCATACCAAGCCCAGCTTCCACCTCATGAGTATCATACCTGAGCAGGCTTCATCGCAGACTGTATCACTGCAGACATATTCACACAAGTCTGTCACCTGTTATAGCAGCTAGATCAGGAATGTATACATTGGACTCATGAAATGTTTGAAAAGATAAGGTGTGGAGTCCCTTCCCCTTGCAATCACCCAGTGAATTTCTACTCAACTTCATTTCAGAGCCTTTGTAACTGGCCCCATTGTTTGCCCCTAAAGCCAACAGTGTTTCCATGGACTCATTTGCAGCAAAGGTACACTTTTAATAAGTATGCACTGTCATACCTTGCAGTCTTTTCACGTCAGTTGTTTTCATGGGTGGTCACCTCTCCACAGCAGAGACCAAGGGTTTATTCAATACCTCGCAAATTGATTCTTCCTCATGAGAGGGCACTGGCTGGATGCCACTGAAACAGAAATAACCATGTTTCCGGAGGTGAGATTGTTTGTGTTTATTCAATAAGTTGCATCTTCACAATATTCTGCTATTGGAAATCCAACTAGTTTAAGAAATTAACCTTTTGACAGAATTCTGACAAGGCAGGATGTTTTGCTGATAGATGAACAGTATCCTGTCACACTTAAACAGATTAATATTTGTGAATTTTGACATAATTACTGATTTCCTCAGCAGATTTAAAGTCTAAGTTTATCTTCATGTTAATCCAATTTCATGCCTAGAATAGAGCAAGCACAACAGAATGTCTTTCGTAACCTTCTGGTATCATTAATTATTGCTACATTGGGAGTTACACCATGGAACAAACAGGTTTTTAAATGGAAATCATTTGTCTCTCAGCAGGGAGACTCAACAGTTTTATTTCCTTCAACACCAAGCTGCATTCAAGTAATCTTGTTTCATGGTGATCCTCCCTCAACAACCTGCAAGTCAATGGTGAAATCCCATCTATTTTCTCCCTGGATTGGTCAAATACGCTCCCCGTAAGGGGAGGTGTCTATTTCCTCTCCTAATTGTGGAGGAAGGGTTTTCTATATGTTAAGGCCACGCTTTCCCCAAGCTCTGGGCATTTGGTCAGGTTTCCTGGTGGTTTTCCACAAAAGAAAATCCCCAAACTCATTAAAAAAAAAAATAGATTAATTGACCGGTTCAGTAACAAGCTGCCCCAGGACCCAATAAACTTTACAAAGGGTACATTCCAATTACGGCTGGGCTCAGCATGAACCTGATAAGTAAGCCAGTGTAATCTTTCTTCAGCATTAAGGGTTTTTTTTCCCTCTTCCCCCATTAATTTAACTCTTTCTCAGCAATTTTTGGATTGACTAACTTATTTTCCCTTTCCCTGTGAATGTTAACCCTACCATACGACTCCCAGCGATGTGGTCTAACAGGTTGAGCAAAACCAGCCCCTGATCTACAGTGACTTTCTTGGCACTGCTGTGGCCATGGAAGAAGGGCTAGCTGCCTTCTGCCACACTTTGTCTGGTGTCATGAAATAGATCCAGATCTCAGACCAGGACAGGGAAGAGGGAGAGTGATCTTCTCACAGCAGAAACATCTGGTAGAGCAGTAGGAACCACCTGCTAGCAGAGTAGAGCTGCAAACCTGCCTTCAGTATGTGAGAGGGTTAGGAGCAATATAGGCTGTTTTGATAACAAGCGTGATTGCAACAGCAGGAGAAGGAAACAGGAGGCAGACATCAAGTTAGAGAGACAGAAACAAAGGTTACAGGCTCCAAAACATTAATTGTTTTATATTCTCATACTTTAGTCCTCCATAACATTAAAGAATACACACACATAAGAAAAAGCTCTAAGACTCAAGTCCTCTGGACCATTTTGTACCCATTCCTGTTCTAAGGCACTGTCTAGAAAAGCCCCGTGCTTGGTAACACATACGCATCAGGTGTGAGTAGGCCTGGTTAGCCAAACAGAAGAGCTCCTAGTTTTAGGTCCTTGCAGTGGTTTCCAACCTGAGGCACCAAGCTGCACGAAGACAGAGAAGACTGCACTTAGAGTCCATCTCCTCTTTGTCTATGAGGAATATTGTGGAAGCTCAGGCAGAGCACAGGGTTGTCCTCAGGAACAAAATTGATCATTTAGCCACTCTGGCAGCATCTGGATGTGGCTAAAACAACTACTAGGCATCGCCTCCAATCAGGACACAAAGGTCAGGTGGAAGTGTCCCATGAACTGCATCTGCTGTGCAGAGCCCCCAGCCTGATCCTGCTGCTACACAGCCTGCCTTGGGTACTGAACCCAAACTGTCCCACCAGACTGAACACCACCCATGCAAGACAACTGTTCTTCACAAAGATTTATTTAGAATACATTCAATGATTAGCTGACTAGTCATGTACAGCAAATTTACACACTTACCTGCTACTTTTAACACACAAAACTGCACAGAAATTTGTACAAAAGGCACTTAAACTGCTTGGACATACATCTACTTCTGCTCAGATTTAGAATATCATTTTCATACATTTATTATGCCTAGTCTGCGCTGTATTTCTTACAGGAACAAGAATAGCTGTAATTATTGTTGTCAATCAAAGTTTCTCTGAAGTCCTCAGCTTTACTGTTTCAATAACTCATTTTTACCAGTGGCAAATGTCTTCAACAAACACTAGAGCCTAATTTGAAGTTTGGTTCCCTTGTCATTTTCTGAGTCATCTTGGTAGAATGCTGTGAGGCAAGAGATTAGTTTTAGGACTTTTTTTCATCTTCCCTTTCTTTACATCTGAGGGCTGTTAAGAAGTTTGGTTTCAATAGCTCAGACATATCCAAGGCATACGCCAGGTACCGAAGGTGCAATGAAATACAAAGTTTATTCTACTTCAGTACAAAGAGAATACCTGATAAACTGTTCCAAAGTCAGCCTTAGCACATGCAGGTGCAGCTGTTATTGGTTTCACTGGAATTACACTTGCTCACAACTGGTACTGTATTTAGCCCCTTACAAGTAAACTCATCAGCATCACATAGATCTCAACCGTGATTGCATACACACCGGTGTAAATCAGAAGTAATTCTACCAATGATGAGAAACCTCAAGGTTTCAGCCTCCCAAAATAACTAAGATGCCAAAAATAAACATGATACAATGCTGATGGATTTATAGGTAACTGACAGCTTCCTCCTCAGATCCTTAATCAGGTGTCATTGAGAGGTGCTAATATAATTAGGGATGAGATATGGATTAATAGGAAGAAAATATCATAACCTCACTCTTACAATAAAACGGTCCATACGCTATACTTCCCTGTGAACTGCACCATCCTTCTGGTAGCATGACATTTGCTAAAGCAAAAGCCTGTTGATAATTCTCTATAGTCCTATATAGCACTCTGCCATGGCTGCTCTTCAAAAGGCCATATTTATCCCTTGGGAAATATAGCTGTATTAATATGACATTTTGTCACAAATTAATCTTAAACAGGGGTAATATTTTTGACACTGACTTGAAACTGGAACTAAAAGGCAGTTCAGGTGGTTAAAGTGGCAATATCCTGTAGCAGACTTATATTCCCTGAGATAATACGGTTATGGTGTAAGTACCAATGTATTGGGATGTACCAAGGGGGAGAACTGTGCAAGTCTGTCTTCATTTTAACAACAGACATACAGGATCATTGGCCTTCTACTCTTTATTACAGCTGGCAGTATAGTCATGCCCACTGATCCCAAATATCGGAGCCTGCAATGCCAGGTGTGGTACAGAATAACAAACCTGGTGCTCAGAAGAAGCAGCCAAGACAGATAATTAGCACCTCATCTACCATGATGATGGGCTGCACTGCAGAAAAGTAGACAGACAGTTTAAAAAAAAAAAAAAATTCTTTTTAAAAACTAATTTCTCATTAAAGCGATTAAAAGTGGCCTGGTCTGGTTTTTAATTGAAGTCCCATGGCACAAGTCAGTTGTGACGAAAGGGATTCTCTGTGATGTGCTCTCTTCCCTGCTGTGGAAGTTCCCAGCTTTTGTACAGTTTGTCAATGCCAGGCTAATTAACACAATGTAATCTTGCCACTTACACCCATTTCCCAACTCATTTGCACATAGCTTCCACTAGTACAGAAATGGGGGTAAACTCATAATGCAGATTTCCACAGGAGCTGACCCTATTATACAAAGGATGCTGTTAACCTTTTTTATTCCATTCCTCCAAACTACATGATGCTGACGGTCACCGAAGATGACTGGTGATTTGGTATACCGAAATATTACCTTGTGGGCACTTCAGTGTACATCTCAGCTGTTCTTCACCAATTGTATGTCATTTGCCTTTAATAGGATCATTTTCATTAAGACTAATGTCTCCTCCCTGGCTGTTTAACTCAATTCCCCCCCGAACCTGAAGGCTGCAGCCAGAGGCCATCCAGAAATATTTGTGTTACATAGAAGACTAAAATATCTACACTTCTGATCTGTTTAGTATCTATCTTCGAGATGTGATGTGAAGCCCGCTGACCACTAGCGGTCATTAAAGATCCTATGGCAATTTTTGCAAGAGCAGAGGGCATTATTAACTCCAGGATCCTGGCCACATTCCAGTTTGGATAATTACGTTCTACTACACTAAAATTCCCCCTGCAGTTTCAGTTGGGGAACTTCTGTTCTTCACTTCCTCTTTTAACAACTGGAGCGAAGTGTCGCTCGTTCTGAACTGCCAACACGTTCCAGTCCTGAGCCCAGGTACAGGGCTCAGCCCATGGACACACATTCTGCAAAATGCTCTGGGACTCGTTAGTAAGGAGGTGCACAACATGTGACCTAGAAAACCATAAAAACATAGTTCCAGCAGCAATACTGCAGGTTGATCCTAACGCTTACATGCAGCTGGATTTTATTTCTGGTAAACACACTGAACATGGAAGGTTTGGTACCTATCAACTGTGCCCTGATATTCCCAGGCTGGGCAAAGAGGTTTTGCTGGTGAGAATTTTATCAGCTGCTCAAGCAAACATAAGAATCAAGCTGGCTGAGATCTAAAATTCGGGCCTTTCTACGCCCAAGTAATCGCTTGGCTGCACTGAGAGTCCATGAATTTTTAGGTAACAAACGGAAATAGTGCATACAAGCACCTCCCATTTCTGTATTGGGGAACACCAGAAAATTCTGATCTGTGGGGAGGGTTCTTCACCTGAACAGGGGCTCGAGTTTGTTTATCTAGCTTAGCTGCTTGCTCCTTCCACCTAGCAATGAAACACATCTGCAGTGAGGGGTTGAAGGGGTACCATTTTCATGACCCAGAGGAAACAGAGAGACACAACATAATGGTTGGAAGCACTTCTGTAAGTAACTCTGTCAAGAGATGCAACCCACCACCTATTTAGTTTTAAAGGTTCATTTGACTGATTTTCATATGAAAAACATTCCCAAGAAATCCAAGTCTGGGAGTCAGAAATTATGATGTCTGAATGGACCAATTCACTGAATTATTAAAGAAACCTTGAAAATACTATTTTTGTGTTCATTTGAGAGCAAACAGACAAACCTCTCTTCTCTGAATTCCTCCAGCTTAGCATAAGAAAGATGATACGCTGTAGATTCTGTTGCTCCAGGCAACTGATGAGGAACCTCTTTGATGTGCTTTGATTAATGTTGGCTTCTTTGATTCAATGATATTTGGTTCCAATGCCTCTTTAACAATAAAATAAAATCCTTGCTACCACAGGGAAAAACATTAAGGACACTTGCTTGGAAAACACTTGGGCTTATGTTAAGAGTTCTTATTCAAGATCAGAAAGTTTTGTTGCCCATATTGTTCTCTCTCCTTTGAGCTGGTCACCTTGACTGCAAACCTGGACACCAGGTACACTCTCCTGGGGTAGCAGTTCCCATCTTTCAGAATGATTAAAAAAAACAGGAGTGAAAAGGTCTTCCAGAGATCATGTAACTGCCCTTCCATCCCAAACAACCTGATTGTTTCTAGCAGACATCTATCTGTCTCTGTGATGGAGGAAGGTTTCATACCCCCCGCCCCCCAAGAGTGATCTATTTTGGGATTTGACTATCCTACCCACTCACACCTTCAGACAAAAGATGACTTCAGGAAACATCAGGCCTCCAGAGAAATGCAGCCATTTCTGTAGTAAACTCTGGAAGTTGTACAAAAATACAGAGAGTAAATCATGTCTGTAATGGTTGATTAAAAATGAAAACGGATTATGTCTGCAGCCCAGGTGGAAAGGGATTCAGTTAGTCAGAACAGCTGGAACCTACCAGGATTCCCTGGCAATTCCACAACTTTGGGATTTCATCATCATTTGAGTCCAGCAGTTTTGGATTAATCAGACTGGATCACAATACCACACTATCTCAGTCTAGCATCCAGTTAACTGTAAAAGAAACAGAGCCAGCAAGCAGAAGGAGGACAGGAGGACCACCTATTGTGTTTCATTCACAGGGCAGACATCCTCAAGCTCTCAGTCCAAGAAAACTCCCACTTGTTTCTGAACGAGCCGTTCAAAAGCAGCGTTTTCCTGAATGGATCAGTACAGCTCATAGACTAAAGGCTATTCCAGAATGAGCCAATGGCATTTCTATACTGCTCTGAGTTAGCATCAGTCTACACTGCAATGTGTATATTGATAGTGGTTTAAGATTTTTTAATTTTTTATTAATTTTTTTAAGGAATGTGAATTCCCGTATGCCCTACTTTGGTAGCTTAAAGATTGCGGGAGGTCAAAAAAAAATAGGTCAGTGAAAATAACATTGCAACAAGAAATTAATTGCAAAGAACGTTTAATATGACAGGGGACTACATAAAATCCTATTATATTTCTTCACTATCCTACTCAGTAGTCTGTACTATTGCTATACTCAAAGGCCAGGGCAGTGTCCCAGGGTAAATTGCTACATTAGTTTGACATTTCTGGCTCCAATTAACCTTATATTTGAGCTATTTTCCGAGGGTTTTTTAAAAAAAATCTGTGATAAGGTTATGTTTTTCTATTAGAGTTTCAATTGCTTAATGGCCTGTTCCTAGGTAAGAAAATTAGGCCATAGTTTGACAATACATTGCCTTTGGCAGCTGGACCAACCTAAGGTATTCCAACCTCTCCCTCCTTGCCCCTGTCCTCACAGGACAACACACTGTCCTCTCCTTTGCACCCACCTGACTGAGTGCTGCACTGCCATCCAGGAACTAATCTGGCTTCAAAAAGTTGCCAAAACCTCAATTTTATCAGGTCTGGAATGTGAAGGAATCAGGAGAACAGAGAAGATCTTTGATTTGAGGAGGAAAGCAGAAGAACATCCCAGTTTTGCAACTAAAGGCAATGGATCGTACCACACCTTACATGCTGCAATTAGCCTGACTGTAAATGTTACGTATGGACAGCACAACAGCAAGCATGGAGAGGAAGCATCACCAGGTGGAGATCACTGAGCTGGATCCCACAACACTGTTCCACTCAAGATAGAAAAGCTGCTGTGATTCTGGCCAGAATACCTTTTGTTTTACTTCAGTAGAGACGTATAAAAATAAAACTCGGTGGCTTCGTCCATGGGATGGGTGGTGCCAGATCCTGCTCCTTCCTCAAGCTTTAAGGTGCAATTGGACTATGCTCCTGATGTAATGCCACGTTACCATGAGGACCACTGCCAGATTCCACTTATTCCTAGGCATGCCTTCCCATCTGCATCCTAGGGAATCGCGCAGGAATGGTATGAATTGGATTAGAGAGGTCTTCCATGTGCAAAGTGTCCTCGATCAAGAAAAAACAAGATTTATCTCCTGATCTATATATTAGATCAAAGTAACACGGAGTCACACAGAGCAAACAAATGTCTCAACAAGGAAAGAGCAGGACTCAGGTCTTTCTAATACTTTATGCATAGAGTATAAGTACATTCCCTCTGTCGTTACTTGCAGCTATTATTGGCATTCTGAATAGATATCTCCAATTCAGCAAATGCTGCCAGGAACATGCAAAAATTCACTGAGAACCAATGGACCCTGCCCACAGCTGCAGGTCCAGCCAGATCAATATCTTCTGGGGACAAATCAAAGAGAAAAACCAAAAAATTCAAGAAACTCTTCTCTGTGGCCACTTGCCCGAGTAATGTTCAGTAAACAACACTACCAGCAAAATTCATTTCTTCCCTCTCCACAAACACAAACATATATTCATCATCTGAACTTCAGCAGAAAGTCATTCCTGGGAATAAGTCCCAGTCTGTGATTTGCTGGCAAGCAGTTTGCTCCAAGTATAAAATTTTCAAAATGTGAAATCCAAGCTATGTATGTGACCTACAGTTTGGCAGAAGTGTCAATTTTAATGCTTTAATCACGATTCTGATATAAATGCTTACATTTATGAATGCAAATACATTAACTATAAGCATTTGCCAAAAAAAAAAAGAAAAATACATCTTTCTGAAACATTCCCAATGTCAAATCTGTTTATTTTAATGCTTCCAGAATAGATTTACTTGGGAAGTGAAATGTCTCAGATTTTATTTTTATTTTCAAATTAATCTGTTTCAAATGGAATGAATACCAGCTAGCTTCTGCGGATCTGCCCAGCCCCAGTATTAGGTGAGGGGTAACAATACTGCACAAAGCATCACAGAGACAACTACAGAAGTGTGAGAGCTGAGATATGGTTGGCAAGGAAACCACAATTTACAATAGCCTAGATTTTCATATGCAGAACCCACAGCACTGTAATGTTAATTATGTACAGCAAGGCAACGCTCTGCTTCTGAAGTCAAGTCACTCCATTGACTACCACATGAGCCAAGCCAAGCAAATACCGTGTACTTCATCCCCACTCAGAATTTCTCTGATAGATCAAATCAAAGCAAATGACAAAATTCTCCTTTATTTCAGTGGACAAAGTGCAGGACCTTGGGCCTTATTTTATTTATTTTAATCCATACTTAAAGCCATTTACCATCCCAAACTAAATGGTACAGTAAAATCCCCATCATGCAATACAATCCTCTACTTAAAAACCAAACAAATGGATTCTGGAGATACACAGTGAGAAAATAATCATGGCTAAAGTTTTCAAAGGACTTATGCTTAAGTTAGGTAACCTAATAAGTCATGGTATCATCTTTCAAAGCACAGGAGCTCTTGAAATCACATAACAATAACAAGGACACTTATTAAGGTGCCTAAAGAAAATTCAAGTTTGAAGTGAAGTAGCCATAAAAGAAATCCCAAGACTAAAATGATACTTCTGAATTACAAATACCATTCACTTCAATCCTGAAATCCTGGTCAGTATCTTATTAACATAAGGCATAGAGAGAAATTATTAAACTGGATTAAAGCCACTACTGAAACCCAAAGCACAAGTGTGACTCGCAGCCTACACGGAGGTGTACCGACTTGCACCAGACTTCAGGCATATTTCGGCTCCAGTTGCTCAGAGCAGTTGGCTGTTGCTCTCTCCCTTCTTTCCAGGACCTCAGTATCAAAGAGCTCAACCCCAAAATAAATAAGATCCAATTTAGAGAAACCTTTGCGGACTTTAACTCGACACCACGTACCCAGAGCACATTTTGAACCTAGCAGGCTGAGATACACATCCTCAAGTCACCAGAGATCCTGCCCTCCCTGGAAACCTCCTGTGCTCCACAGCTAACCCCTGACCAAACCATTCCTCCTAAGACACAAGGAATGTGCAGGGGTGCACAATGCAGTGCTGGACCCAGAACACTGCTCAGCCCTCCTTGCTTGCTGCTGCCCAAGATGAACAGAGCCGGCCATTATGTAATCTGCTGCCAATTTGCATTGTAAATGCTGCCTGAGCACCGCTTTATCCATCTGGAGGTTACCAGCATATCATTTATTTATTGTGTTGTCTAAAAATTACCTTTAGAAATATAAATGCTAATTTGACTGTTAAAAGATTGCATCAATGCAGAGAATCAGGCTGGGGGGATGTTTTCTACATTCATTAATGCAAAATAAACTGTTCTGTTTTTCAGGAGCTAAGGATCAAGGACTGTCTTTTACATAATTAAAACTCTGAAATTTTAATATTATCTTCCCTGCAGAAGATTCAGAATTCAGGAAACACCTCTCTGAGTATTAATTGTGCAGAATAATATGGCTGTCTGTCTGTATGATCTCTCCATCCTTTGATGTTTAAATTGATCCTAGTATTCTGGAGACGGCTTCTGCAGAACTGATTTCCTTGTCTTTATTTTAGCTAGGTTCACTCAAAGGGCAAAATATCTAAGCATTCAGCTTTTGACCCTACTAGCAAATATTTAATGTATGAATTAAACTGGACAGGGCTTTGCCAGAAGCTCTCTTCATGTTTTATTTCTGAAGCTATTTTTACCAACATTTAATCGCTTAAATGTAAGAAGATAAAGACATCTCTGACAAACTGTGTTTATTGAGCTAAATGCCATCAAGGAAAGCCCTTTTATTTATTTTTTTTTTCCTATAATGGGCTCAGCACACTTTGCATCTCTGGCTTTATTCTGAAACACACTGTTACAATCCTAGAGGATGACACAGTAGCTAATACTGTCACTAAACAAATGCGCAAGTGGATGGACACAGGAGGCAACTTGACAAAGAGATGGATGGATAAACTGGAAACTGCCTTTAATAGGCTCCCAGGAAATAAAAGAGTGGTCTACAATCTCCAGTTACTCTCCTGCCCTTTCTGTATATATTTACAAGGGACCGTTCTGTAAAAAGCATCAGAAAGCAAACAACAGCCAGGCACCTGATTAAAGGTCAAACCAGCAGCAACAAAGCACAAATTAAAAGAGAAAAACCTGATTTTCACACACACCCCTGGCCCCTCCTGCCACCAACCAGCAGGCATTAGAGACCAGGTAGCTGGGAGCCAGCAAAATCCCCCAAAAATGTGGTTATCCAAATACTTTGGATATTAATGAGCACATTTGGGATGGGCAGCAGGAGGAGAGGGCTTTAAGAACAAATAGCCAAAAGGTGGAGAGGGCAGCAGCAGACCAGGAGAATGACAAAACCAGGGCACTGCCGGCGGAAGGGGCACTGGGAGACCGTGATCAAGTAATTAGCAGGTGGAAGGGGATGTTAAGGGTCAAAATCAATCTGTCAGGGGGCAGCAGGGAGGTGTAAGCACTGGCTCTTGGCGAGACAACCCAAGAGGAGGTCTGCAGGCTGCTGGGAGCAAACTGGTGACAGATATTTGGCTCAGCTCTGCATGGGCTCCAAGCCCAAACTCTTACTACACACCCAACATGGCTGTTTCTGCCACACGTGCTCAGGGAGGGGAACGCAGGACTTCTTAGGACTTTGCTTTGCCCTCAGTACACAGACAAGAACTAGGCAGTCTGCTATGATAATTAGCTTTTTGTCTGCCTAAACAGGGGGACAGACATTCCCAAACTAATTCCAGTCTGCGAACCGTTTTAATGCAAGTAATTAAACATAATGGTCCCTTCAGTTCCCAGCCATCTTGGACCCCAACTTGTTTCTTTTAAATTGTTTTTATCAGGACTTGCCAAAAGAGTAACACAATGCAAACAGCAAGTATGAGCTAGACACATGGGGGAGGTTTTTCAACCCCAAGAGACATGAGGGGAATTTATACACTCTTCTGAATTCAAGAATACAACTGTGTCTCTGTCTTTCTGAACTACCCATCCTTTTGATGTTCAAATCCATCCTCAAGTACTGGGGAAAGCACTGTAGAACTGATTTCCTTCTCCTTATTTTTGTGAGGTTCATTCAAAGGTCAAAAATCCAAGTATTCAGCTTTTGACCCTAACCAATCTGACGAGCAGTACCACACACAGGAAAACTCTGTCTATAGTAAAAAGAATGGGAAGTGCTGAGCTGAACTTCCCACCACACATCCTATGGGACAGACTGTTGACAACTTCCCATTTACAGTCAGGGAGAGAGCAGTGTTGAAGCCCTCCACCACTGTCCAGTCACCCTTTGGTGCCCCTGTGGAGGCCAATAATAGTGGCAATTTTTGTTATGGGGTAGTGATCTGTAATTTAAGTGGAGACATTCATCATTCAGAAGTCACAGTTGAACAAGCTGCTCAATGATGACCTGGGGGCACTCCCAGCCATGGAACCAGACTCAAACAACAAGCTGGGGATATAAACACTTGTGTTTAGGGATGAGTGTTTACATTCTTTCTCTTTTTCTCTCTCTCTCACTACTTCTATTGTTTAATAAATTGGTTGAGACTTCATGTGATGTCCTTCAAGAGTCTACAGAGAGCTACAGGAGTCCCAGCAATCAAAAGAAAAAGGAGACTCTGTTAAGAGTCCACATGGATGATCCACTCACATTCATCATAAACAGACAAAAAAAACTTGTTCCCAAAAATCTGAAGACCAAATACACCACTTTACTGCACATAGGTGCAGTAATTATCTGCTCTGCTTCCTTAAGAGCCAGTTCCTAACTACTATTATTTCAATGGCAACCATGGAGCTATGTGCTGTCTCCAGGAAAATGAAAAAATGGAAAGAAGAAAAAAAAAAGGGGGAATACGGGGTAAAAGTGAAATCTTTTCACCAAGCAACCTCTCAATCCCTTTTCAGGTGGGACCCAGCAAGAATGCTGAGATTTCTCATGGAAAAGGACTAGAAGTCAATAAAATTCTGAGAATACTTCATGGCCACCACACCACACAAGGGATGTTTGTGAGTAGATGACCAGGCATCTTTATGAGTGTCTAGTTACCATGCCCATAAAATTACCTATTAGAAAAACTCTGTCCATCGTCTACCGTCTGCCTTCAGTGAGAACAATGCTGCTGTCCACTCCAGTCCCCCAGGCAGAGCAGATTGCCAGGAACAGTAGCAATAATGACATCCCCTCTTCTGTCCTCAAAGGAACTGGACTCAGAAATACAGCTGCTGGGATTCTTCTGCACACATTTGCCAGCTCTCTTGCCAGGATCTAGCTGTAAGACAGACTGGATCCAAAGATGGCTTCATAAAGTTAAAAAATCCAACAAACCAACCAAAGCAAACACCCAACCACAAAAATCCCAGTGACCACATGTACCAAATAACTGAGAAAAGAGACCCTTTCTCTCATATACCTATATGAAACTTGCAGCATTATGCAAGAAAGAGCTAAAATATAAAATAGGTCCATCAGAACTCCTAGGATTTTGCTCCTGCCACTGATCCTTGTGCCCTGGGATCCCTTGTCTAAATGGGGATGACAGTATTTTCCCATGCCTTGGTGGTTTTGTGAGGTTTAACCCTTATTAACATTTGCAAAGCAGATTGGGACCACTGAATGTAAGGCTGAAAAGAATTTTCAAAGCTTTATTACTTAAGAGAAAAATACTGGGGGGGAGAATATCCCAATTAGGAGAAGATGACTCTTATCCCCTTCTTGATGTGGCAGTATTCAACTTTTTGGGACCAGTTTAACCCTGTTGTGTAAGGCCATTCTCTGGCTCAGCTGACTCTGAGCAATCATGCTCTGCAACCACCTTTTTTTCATACCCATTACAGAAGGTGAGCAATATTTATTGGTTCAAGCAGGGCCAAGGGCTGACATTAAGCAAATTTCAAGGGTTATTTGAAGTTAATTGAGTTTAATCATGTAATGATTTTATAATTAGTCATAGTTCCCAGTCTCATACTGAAAAAGTCACACTTAAGAATTATTTAAAAGAAAATTAAAGCCAATTTAAACTAAGCAGAAGGAAACAACATCAGTGATTGGTGGGACAAATTTTGGGAAAAATTCAGCCAAGGAAAAAGAAACAAAAAATCAGAGGAAAAAAAAGAGAATTTAACCACAATATATTAAAAATTAAATTAATTTTTCATTTCAGAAATAAGATTTTGAAGTGATATCTTCCTAACTGTGTTTACAAATGGATATTATGAATCCATACATAGTCCAACTCGAAATTACTGGTCCTGCTTTTACCTAGAGAGCAAGGATTTCAGTGATAAAGCTGTGAGGTGACACTTTCAGAGCAGCCCAGTAAATAAATATCAGGCCTCCATCCTTTTAAGCAAAGGAATAACTCGTAGGCAACACTGTACATGTGCTGCTGTAGGACCTGAGGAGTTGTGAAGCCCACCGAGGCTGCAGTGCCTGCCCAGGACAGCATCCCCACTCAACACACCGCGATGCTGAAGTGCTGTCTGATGCAAAACCTTTGGTCCTTCTTGACAGAACAGTGAGGCACAAGAGGAAGAAGAGGCCTGTGAGACAGGACTGCGTTCACATGGTGTGCCCAACAGACAGCACAATCAGAGACACTCAACTCTGTGGATAATTCTTTCAGAGCAAATCCACCTCCCAGGGCAGTTTCCAAAAGCTAATGCCTTAACTCCAGAAGGCAGTGTTTAAAATGATGAGCCTAACAAAGGCTTCTTTTAATTTCAAACACAATCTTATCAGCAGTACTCTTACCCTCTCCCTACAGCCATAAATAATACCAGTGTATTGCTTAATGATATGACTTATTTATTATTTATTTAAATGATTTATGTAGAGCCTATAGCCTTAACAACAATAACGATAACGATTCAAAAACCAGAAGCAACATGAAAAGGAGATGCTTAAATAATTAAAAGACTCCCTCCTTTCCCGAAAGAGAGCTGAGGAGCAGTGTGTTTTTCTTCCTTTAGGTTTTTAGTTCTCCTACAAGTGAAAGGGCAGAGTGCCATTGGCTAAATGCTGGCTTTGCAAAGGAAAAACAATAAATCAGAATAACCAGTGTTACTGTAGCTCCTGTCTAGCCTTTCCCATCCATGCATCTCAGAGGAGGGTAAGTACCACAGGACCTATGTTAAAGAAGGTGAAACTGAGGACAAGGAGGTGATACAAATGGTCCACGGTCACCCAGAAGTTCACATGCAAAGCTGGGCATAAATCTTTTTGTCCACCTGCTAGAGCAGACCTCATCCACCAAACCACACTGCTTTCATATTTTCTCTTCTTGAATCTTTTCTTCCATGATTTTCAGCCTTTTCAGCATGTACCATGTTTCTTCTTTATGTCCATCCCTCTTCCATGCCTCCACTCTCAGCTTCAAGCATTCCTCCTCCCCTGGTAGCCTCTACCTCCAGGTTTACCTCTCCTGGCATTCACTTTTTACCCACTTTTTCCATACAGGTTTTATCCTCTGTAACTAGGCAAATACTTGGCAACTCACAGCACAAGTGGGTAATTGAGCACAGTTGTAAGTGGATTATCATTGAAATGACTGATTTTACACAATGCAGAAAGCTCAAGGCAGCAACAGGGTGCTTTGCAATTCAAACATTGTAAAGAGAGGGAAAATATTTTCAAGTTTCATTTTAAAACTTTCTAAATGCAAAAACAGAAGCCGGTTCCCCAATGGCAAGGCATAAATACACACCGTAAACGCCAATCACCAAATGTTTGCCTAGTTCTATTAAGGGGAACAGATGAATTACCAGAATCAGACTTTACAGAGCAGCTGGAGCAGTAAAAAATAAAATGTTAAAAGATATTCTCAACTACTCTTCAAACAACCCAAAAAAGACAGAAGTTCCTTGACATCGGTCTTGGGGGTGTGGTGACAAAATTACCAGAGCAGATGGACAAGTACCTCCAAGAGAAAACCCTAAATACTTAAACTGTTACACCCATGTTGTGAAGCATTCACACAAATAGCATAGAGAATTCATGGTCTTGACTGGAAATTCCTAAAGCCAAACCAAACAGCTCTCTAATCTGGGGATCATCTCTGCCAATTCAACACAAAACTAACTCTTTAGCAAAGGGAAAATTTTAATTTTTCACCAATTTAATTGAGAGTACAGAAGATAAATGCTTATCAATGTCTGAAAGTGGGTTTTCTAGGTTTTGTTTTGGTTTTTTTTTTTAAATAAAACATATCCAGGACACTGGACTGAGATTTGGTAAATGGATTCATTATCTAGCTCTGCCACAAAAACTTTCTGTATGACCTTGGAAAAGTCACTTAGGCCTATGCATATACATTAGGAAGCTAATCCACCTAGATAATGCAGAGAGACAGAGACAGGCACCAAAAGAGTGGGGATGCAGACCACCTAAATAATACATAAAGATATTATTTTCTCCTCCTCTTCATCTCCTTTATTGAGTATTGCTCGTTCGATGCTGCATTATCTTTATGGTGTAGACTTCTCTCCCACCCCCCCAATAGGATCCCAATTTCATACAGCATCTTGAAATATTGCATTAATACAAATAAGTATACAAACCCCAAATTGTTGTATTTAATCTCATCAGGGCTGCGTATATTTAAAAGACGTGACTGTCACAGTGAACAGCTCATGAGCAATCTGCCAACTAAAAAGGCAAATAAATGTTTTGTTAAAAGTTATTTGAGGAATGATTCTAAAAACCACAATCAACACAAGAAAACCACAGTCTACTCAGTGACCCATTGAGAACATAAAGAGATAGGAAGTTTGAATGAAAAAAATTTCACAATTTAATCTGCCAAACTACCTTCTTTATTCATAAAAATAGCAAATAAGGGAAAGTATTTGTGAATAAGAACTATTCAAGACTGGGAGCAGGTACATTAGATATGGTGGACTGAGAAAGCAGATTCAGTCTGCTGGAGACAGACAGTCGCAACAATTTCCAGTGTCAAAGAAAAATCTGGCACCTTGTTAAATATTAATAAGCTGTCAGGGTCAAAATGTTTAGGTCCTCCCAACTCAATCACTTTCATTTCTACTTCTCAGAAGCCATTCAGTTGGAAATACCCTTTCCTGTCTTGCCTGCCCCTCCTCATCCTGCCTTCTCACCAAGAACCAAGTGGAATCAGATGAAAATGGACAGTAAATGAGTTGGCAGCCAAATGATGGTTTTTGTCTCCCCTGCCTTTGCATTCTGTTATTTTTTAGTGAGGCATGGAAAACTTAAATAGAAGAAAAAGAACAATGTGAAGAGTTGGGTTAGCAAATCGCTGCTGCATTTTCTGCAGGTTAGTGTTATTGATTACTGACACCTAAGGGTCTGACACATAATCGATAGACCTCGTGACCCACATATGTGACATGGCCTGTGGGGGCTTTAGAAACAAGAATGAACATGGCAGCTCCATCCGAAGCTTTTCATATTTATGTTATTTATTTATTTATTTGTGGGCAAAGCTGCTTCTACTCAAATTACTGTCATGGTGAAAACTGGTGTCTGAGGAGTTTGTTCATTTCTTCTCCCAGTAGCTGTAAAAAAAGAAAAAAAACCCACACAACCTGTTAAATGAAACAATATTCTAACTCTACCTCATCAAATCTAGAAGCTGAGACTCCCCTTCCCCCTGAATTTAGTTACTCTTAATGAAAACTAGTTGTCTGAAAGAGAAAGAACTGCTCAAATAAGAGAAACAAGAGAAAGAGGCAGAAGGTGTCTCACCAGCCTACCTTTATCTTTCAGCAAGGTGCCGGAGTAGCGCAGACAAGCAGGGAAAGCACCAGTTCGACTTCAGGAGACCGGAGGGGCTCTTTTCTGGTGCACAGCTCTCAAAAGTAGATGGTGAGAAAATCTTCTGTACTTCAGTTTGCAGACCACAATCTTCTCCAAACGTCCTTCTTTGTTTTACTGCTTTCCTCCCCCAGTCCAAATTGGACACTCAGCATTACTGCGGGGTCTCAAGGAGCTACACCAGATGCACTCATTTCCTTGGCTGCAGCACTGCTTTTAGCTGGGATTTTGCACTCCCAGAGTTTTCCTCCTTTTCACAGGTCACTATCTTTGCTGTTTATGAGCAGATATTGTCTTCTCTCAACATTGTTTGGGGAGTTTCAGTGCTGAATTCCTACCTACACAGTCTTCAAATGAAGGCAAACATCTGAAATTCTCCATCTGTTTTTTCAGAATTAAAGTTCTTCCTCCCATTTCTCCCATATACTGCTAATTACGTCCACAATTTTTCTAGTTTGTTTATTTTTTTACTGTCTAACGGGAAGTTGCAATAAATTAGTCATTACATTGTTGTTGCAGTATTTTAAGACCGGCCCATACACATAGGCCATATATGCAGGCTGCTTATGATGGCATGATAAATCCAGGCATGTAACTTCATGAGCACAAGGAACAATTGAGAACACTCACTGTACAGATCCTGGCTGGAAGAATGAAGGAATCAAGGGAAACATAAGTACAATGAGGTCATCTGAGTATGGCTCTATGCATCTTCACCCATGGAAACTGATACTGTCGTGTAGCAGGGCTCACACCAAAGCTGAAGATCAGCAGGCGTAAGCCTTGGTCTAGTCTTGTCTTACTGGAGTGCTCTGCTGCATAAGGGCCAGATTCTTCGTTGGTTTGGAGTCCTACCACAGCTAGGCACCCTGCTCAATCACAGCAAGTTAATTCTTTCCTGGATAAGCAAATCCATGCCAAAATAGAATGGATTTTTTCATAAGTGAGCAATGGCTCTAATGCAGTGTCTAGCTGCCTTTTTACAGCAAGCAGTATAGCTTGCTTTCAAGCCAGGCTCCAGGAATCATGTGGTGGGGCAGCTTAAGCCACAGAAAGCATCCTGCTGTTCTCTTCCCTGTAGACTTTTTACCCTGCTTCTGTCACATTGACACTTCCCTGGCATGTTTTGAAGGAGAATGTGTGTCTGATCCAAAGCTATGAGCACTTACAATGCTTCTCCCAAATCACAAAGGACCAAACTACTGGAACCAAAGAGTTCCCACCAGGAACAAATAACCAAGACAGAAGCTAAGATATCACAGCCATCCTTTATTTCATGAAATGCCTTACAATAGCACCTAATCTTGAAATATCAGTCAGCAAAAGTCAATTGGGAGGCTGTTGACAAGCCCCTCCACAGTCCTGTTCTCTGCGCCAGCTTCTGTGTAACGCTGGAAAGATTTCAGTTCTAGTAAATTCTTTGTCAACATGAACAATGTTTTTATTAGGCCAGTGAAGAATGCGTTCTGCAATGCATGTAGGGTACCACACTGAGTGTTACAGAGGGGCAAACACCCTTAGAAACAAATCAGGAACACACCCCCATGCACACACTCACCTCGGGGCCTTAAAGCAACCACAGTTCTGCAGAGGTTTACTACAACTCCCAGTTCTCAGAGTAGTAACTATTTCAAATGCTCTCTACCAAGCAGAGTTTGGCAAGTCAACCCTTTCCACTCAAATCCTTTCCTGAACATCTAACTCCATGGCTTTTCTGCCCTCCCTTAAGAAAAACATTGGTTCCTGGTTCCTGATGCAGCTCCACCTCCATGTTACGCTCCACCCCAAGCTGGCTGCATTTAAGGGAAGGTGGCACCTAGCATTCAGCCTTCTTGCTCTGTGAAGCATTCTCAATCACCCAGCACAGAGATCGCCACTCGTTTTATCCCCACACATCTCTCACAAGGCAACTACCTACTTGGGTTTTTTTTCCCCTCTCTACTTCTCAGTCTCTTGCAAGACACTGTTATTTTATGGAGAGCCAAAAAATACCCATAAGTAAGTCAGAGGCAAATAATAATACCCATTCAGTGCACCACTAGAAACCCTGTGAAGATTTTCTCTTTCCATGAGACCCAGCAATACCCTGCATGAGAGGCAACCTGCTGCTATCATTTCAGAGGTGCAATCTCTCTCTCTCTCTCTTTTATTTTCATCCTTCCTGCTGCAGAAAATTCTTCATCAGCTCCTTGTAAACACTATTTCTGTTTTACTCTGTTGTGCCGCATGAGGAAACACACTGCTGGGTGCAGGATCTTCCTGGTATCTATTTTACGCCTCCAGGAGTTTTCCAGCAGCCAGCAATAATATAAAAGATCACCATGGACTGTGATGTGACCAATTACAGCAGACAGCAGTTATTTATAGAAGAGTCAGCAGCACTGAAGCTTTAACACCAGCCATCGCACCCCTCTGCTTCCCATCACTCAGTGTGCGTACTAGCATCCTGCAACACCCCGTGTAGCAAGGAGTTTTAAGGCAATTACCTTGGTACCTCACAAAACTGTGGAGACACGTGGCATATGCCCACAGGACAAGGAAGGAGTAGCACTTTACATACACTGTATCTTCGAGCTGCCACTGCCTGTTTCATTTTCATAAATCGCTGACCCCAGATGTCACTTTCATTCCGAAATCCTTGTCCGCCCACTCAGCAGCACAGCACATGAGGGCACAGCACAGGCGATGTGTGTAAGACCCTGTAACACACACCTTCCTGATTCCTAGCTCGCTGCAGAGTGGCTCTTCTCATCTTCTCCAGGCCCTGCTGTAAGGAGGTCTGTCCCAGTATTAGAGTAGAAAGGAAGGCAACACATAAGTTACGTACATTTCTAAACTCAACTAGCTGATACAGCTTCTGCTCTCTGGATGCAAAAGTGGAAAATCCACCAAAAACCCAGAAAAATCACCGTAACCACGTGGGAGATGTTAATTCCAGGGGTCACATAGTGCCACAGGGAATCCCTGCTACAGGACAGACAATGCTCATGGTCCTGAACATGCGAATGCTCATTCTCAGAAGCAGGATCAGGACACTTCGGGTGCTGCAGTTTGTAACCCAGGCACCTGACACCAGCCACTGAAGAAATCTGGATTCAAAGCAGAACTTCGAACTATTTTGCTTCTGGAATATTAAATATACTATGAAAGTGCAAACCAGCTCTTGGAAGCTGAGGGAAAAAGTTCATGGCCCCTTTCTGAGGTGAGCATTTCCAGCAGAGACGCACAGAAGGAAATGCAATATTGCCATCTACTGCTCGGTGGAAGCATCCCCTCTCCCTCCGACACATTCGGCTGAAGATGAGATCAATGTTTCAGGACAAGGAATCTTTTAATCATAATGAAAATGTGATCTTGACTGATCCGAGGTCATATTACATTAATACAGTCTTCAAAGCTTTTTTAATAATACAATTAACGATTTCTGCCATACCATTAAGAGAATTAAAGACCAAAAAGCTTAAGGGGTATTGACCTATTCAGTTTCAGTTTTTAAAATAACCTCAAAGCAACATGGACTTTGTTTCTTTTTTTTTTTTTCCCACTCTCCCACCCCTTTAAACTCCCAGATACGTAACTCTTGGATGTGTTGTTCTATTTGTGCTCATGGGTATCACACTTTTAGTAATGATTTGGATAAGCTGGTAGAGGAGTTCTCCATTCTGATTAGCTAACCCCTTTTATCTTGGGAACCAATAGGTCAGGCTAGGACAGCTTGCACTACAGTAAGAAGAAAAACAACAACATTAATTAGGAAGGTCAAAACTACAGTTTGATTTGGAAAGAGACTTAGTTCCACAAAGGCGCCTTAATTCATCACCCCCTTTTCTCCGAGCCAACAGTCTCATTGTCTTCCTTAACCTACCATCTTGCTAAAGCTCTCATCCATGCCTTTGCAAATGACTTGGATATCTTTATTAAATTCCTTTAAAGCCCAAAATATATCCTGGCTAATTTTTGCTCACAATGACTTTGCTCTTCAGCACCAGGAGCCACAGTTTCAAGCAACATTTCTCAACAAGTGGTGCTATTAGTTGGCTACTAACTTTAGCTTGAGCATCTCTGGGTTCAAGCTGCTCCTTTAGCAGCAGTGCACAGCATGAGATGCTGACTCCCACGAATATCCACCAGTGGGACACAGTGGGGCTCAAACAGTGGGACTGTGGCCTGGAAGGCAGGACTGATCTACACCGATAGTACAAGTGAGGTAGCAACACACTGTTTGACCCTGGATGAGCCCCAGAGTTCAGGGAAGAGTTTAGCCAAGCTGGCATCACACCACAAGTCTCTGTATTAACTGAGTTCTGTTCTGCACTTGGGTGTTTTCTTAATTTTTTTTTTCTTTCTTTTTTTCAGGCATTACATACAAAACTTGGCAGCCTGTGTTTATTTTTCAGTAAGGACAAGTGAATCTGGGGTAAGTCATTTTGAGTCAATTGTAGATACCAGCAGGATTTTGCAAGGGAAAGCAGACCCGTGTGAGGCTCCACATTACTCCTGGGCAGGTTATAAGAGGAGAGAAGCGGAACTGCGCCTGTGCATGAAAAATTGCAGATGAAACCAGGGGACTGTGAAAAATCTATAACAATGATGAAGAACACAACTCAGCCCATGTCATCACCATATGAGCTTATTGTCCTGGGCAAGGGTTCAACCATGGGATTTGGCAAAGATGATTCTTTCTGATCAGTTACACCAATCCGCTGCTACAAATACACAGAATAATCTAGCATCAAAGCTGCCAAGATTGCATTTCCCACCATTGCTGGGTCCTGAGCAGCAGAATACTGGCTGCCTCCTGGATTTTGAATACCAGTGGTTTTTCCCCTCAGCTAGGACAGGCGTTACTGTTTGTCCTGACCTTGCTAAGTTGAGAGGTGAATTATGAGAGTATGAACTACCTCCCCTTTAGAACCCATTGCTGGAACTGGAGGGGACAGGGAATCATCTCTGTCATTTTAATTATGCTGCATCAAAGAGACTGGCTGGTCTGAAAGTGAGTCACTGCAAAGCTGGGACCAAGCAAAAATCAAGCTCTTCTGTTGCCTGTAACTGATGTGAGCTCTGCCTTTGGTAGAAACCCGCCTCCTTGTTCCTGCATGGGACCGCAGCACCACTCTGTAGGGTTAGGCCTGCAAGTCAAAAGCCAGGCAAGGACAGAGCACAGCATGGTACATCTATCTGTTGGAAGCCAAAGGCTCTCTGAAGCTCTCCGTCTCAGTTACCTCAATGAGTAGAAAGACACGAGGTCCCTCCCTCCCATCCCCAGCACGGCAGAGCAACGTGCTTTACGATCTATTTGACAACTCACAAGGATATTACCTATCGAAGTGCTGGTGTCTTTGATGCCTTAACTGTTCGGGCAGGACATGCTAAATATCATCTTGCAGAAACTTCTGATGTCTACAGGGAGCAAGACCCCTTCTTGACCTTTTCTCTTGCTATTTTGCTGGTTTTGTTCTGTGCTTCTCAGAGCTGCTCCTCCATTCCAGATGCACAAAAGAGGTCAAACTAGCAGAGGTGGCTTGTGCCAAAGGCTTTGGCTTCTACCAAGAGACACTTTAAAAGGAAGATATTTGTGCTTGTGACACAGAGCAGTGAGGGACAATACCTCTTTCACTCCAATTGATTTACCCACCAACCTTCCACGCAAACAAGGATAAAAGCAGCATTTCAGTCTGTATTACAGCAGATGGGCTCTGCATGCAGCACAAGAGAAATAGCTTTAAAAAAGATTGAGCCAGCCCCAAGATCTGGAGAGAGTGAGGGAATCAGACAGCTCTTTCATGTCATGCGGCTTGAAGACAGCATTTACCTAAAAGGCAGCTTAGTTAAGATGCTTATCACCTTTTAGGAAGGGGTTTTCTCTTCTTCCTCTCCACTCCTTTCAGAAAGATGGAAGGGAGGGGATTACTGGTTCCATGTAGGAGGACTGAAGGTATGCTGCACATCTATATCTTCTAAACGCAGCATGAAATCAGTCATTAAACTAAGGCCACTCCTGCTGACCAGAGGGCACACACAGCTCCAAAGTGTTTCTCCTCTCACGGACACTGACCTTTAACATACCACAGCCCAGAGAGGCTGAGCTATTAATTTTCAAATCAGATGTTGGTGAATGAATACCGACATCCCCAAATGTACTCATCATGGTGAATGCAACCTCTGATCTCCTCCCTGAGAAATTAAAAAAAAAAAAAAGTTCAACTTCATCTAAGTGTCAGGTGGCTGGAAGAAAAGAATTCTTCCAGATGGAGTTTATTGATCTTCCAAAAATAGAGCCTTCAGTTTAAATTAAAACCAAAAAGATTTCTTAAAAAAAACACACCACCAAAAAAAAAAAAACAAACCCCAACAACCTTCAAGACAGAAAAATTCAATAAAGCAAGGATAAAGTCTAAGGCAAATAGAGAAGATTAAACTAAGACTTATATCAAGTTGGATTGCAAGAGGAAACAAATTGAAAAGCACGCTAATTACAAACTCCTAGTTTTGTCTCCTGTGTACTTAGATTTTAGTGCATGCTCATCTGTAACAAGGAATATATAAAGGAAGGCCTATGTCGACAGCAAACAACTGAATCTACCTGGATGTATTCTCTGTTTATGCAGCTGAGCAATTGATTTGACAAAGCAGAAATCCTATTTGGACATCTTTATTTTGTCTGTTTCTGCAACATCCTTGCTCTGCAAATATTAAGAAGGATCCAGTTAGGTAACAACACTTATACTGTTCCCTCCCTTCTTCATTCATCAGAAGGACACTAAAATGTGATTGGAACACCCCTAAATGACTCCAAATCAATTGTTGTGTTGTACTGACCTGCCAAGGCTTTCTTTAGGAGCATGGGTCAGTTGAATGGAATCAATCCCAATTACGTCAGCTAGGTGCTCAGCTCTAAGGATGTCACTGAGCCTTTGTTTGGACACAGTCAATGCAAAGGTGCCAAGTGAGTCTGTTTTTCAGACTAACGAGTTCAGACAAGTTAGATGTTTTCTCCTACTCGGGCACCTACTTATAAGGCAACCTTGTGGCTGTCTCCCCTCTCATAATCAAGTAATGCAGGTGAACAGTGGTTATTTACAAGTCTCTTAATTTGTATTTCTAAACCTCTACAAATTTCTATGCAAAACCCACAGCAGAAAGGCGGCATTGCAAGTTTCTGTAAGCTGACTTCTAGCAGATCCTTCAAGATCTCCAAACAGATCTCATAGTACATTAATGTCATCACTGAGCTGGGAGGGAAGGATATCAGCCCAAGTTACCTATGTGATAAACTCTAAGAGTTGCACAGAGCTCCTACCATTTAGCAGACAGACATATCATGCCACAGCAATCATGGAGTGTGATACTGCAGCAGACCTGGAGGAACTGGGAAATCACCCCAAAAATAGAGTTAACAGTAGGCTGACAAAGAGCAAGCAAAAGAACAGAGCATGCTCTGGAATGTTTGCATTACATACAATCTTTGATTAGGATGACAAACTGCCTTTAAGGTACAACTTTATCTTTGCAATGAAGTTTTACCATATCAATTAAACTAAACTCAAAACATTCCAAAAAATTAAAAATTGGAGTGAAATGTTCTGCTTATTTAATCAGCTCTTCTCTCCTTTGGGATGGTCACATATAAACATAGTAGCAAAGGAAGAATCTTAGCCTTTAGGGCAAGTATAGACCATCCCTGCTTTTCTAATGCTAAGAATATTTACAGCCTATTATATGGCAGCTGTTATTACATGGAAAAAAGAAAAGTGCTCAGGAGTCCTCTGAGGCAAAGTACACAGCTGACAAGAGAAGGGTCAGAAACAAAGAATTAGATGTTCAAGTTATCTGAGCAGAGAATCATTTAGTGCTGGAAAATCATGAAATACACCCAGGAGAAGTCCCACCCAGGCTTCCCGATGAGACAGGAGTACAAAGGGACACAATCTGGGCGCAGTCTGCATTTCATGCTACTCTCTGACTTCACTGTGGCTTCACAAACATTTGGAAACCTCAACCCTGGGCCCACTCAAGATAAACTCCACAGACAGAAGACGACTGAATGGCAAACACAAGCCAAGCTCTGCCACACCCTCATTCTCCTTCCCCTGAACCGGTAACCTTTCTCTGAAGGAGTCAAGCCAACCAGTGATGTATTTAAATTTGGGCACCGTCTCAAGCACCCAAGAGATGACGACAACGTTACGCTATGTAATGGTGCCATCTCGTGGTACTAATAAAGATGACACTGGATCGACTTCACATTTTCAGTAGTACACTGCAACCATTGTGGCCATTAAAGTCACCACACCAGAACAGATACCTCTTAATTCTTCCATGTCGTTTTAGTTTTACGGTGCACGTTCACCACTAAGACACCCACAAGCACAAAAGAATTCTGGGATGATTTACAGCCACAGGTCATAGCAGCCAGGAGATGGTAACCCATAATGGTCAGCCTGATTGTAACTGGAACTGAGTCTCTGATGACATTCAGGCTTCTAAGAGAATCTGAAAAAATTAAAATTTCTCTGAAAGGACAGGAAGAATTAATCAAGATCAGGAAAATCTGCCTCATGCAGACAGATCCAAAAAAACCCAGTGCTGTTCACTGATACCATGACAGACCACAAGGTATCCACCCCCATCACTGAAAGAATCTTGACAGTACAAGAGCCACAGCACAGCATTAAACAGAAAAGCAAAATCTATCGTAGGAGACTAAACCAAAATTAATTCAGACTAAAAAAACTGGGTGCCCTTATAAACATAAAACTTTAGAACATCTTGCCAAGGAATGTGGCAGATTTCCCACTGTCCAACATCTGAAAAATCAAAACTGTCAAATCAAAACAATCTTTCTAAAAAACGGGTTGCTTCAACCAAAACCAATGATTTCTGATACAGCAACCATGCATGAAATTGTCTGGCTTGTGTTATGTGAAACATCATGACAGATTAACATAAGGAAATTTCTAGCCTTAAAATCCAAATTTACTTAAGAGAAATTCAAATACTTGATTTAGTTGGCACACACTCAACCCAGATCATTGCTAACACTAAGGCTGATGTCTAACATCTTACACATGTGCCAGAGTTAAGTGTCTACACTTATAAGAACAATAGGTACAAATTACTTTTCAGTAGATTCTGCCATCTCTCATGCACGCACACTTACCTCCTTGTCTCCTAAGCAGAAATATCATCGTGCCAAGCCACAACCACCAGAGTGTAAATTCAGAGATTAAATCCAAGGTTTTGAAAACTTAAATCCAAAAACTGGAATGCTCTTTCAAGCCTCTGCCAACATTTTCAGCACTCTGAAATGATCCTACCCTTGAGTAAATGCGCATTTCTTTTAAATAAAAGAACTTCCACTGCGAGAAAAAGATGTTTGTGCTGTTGGCTGGAGGGGTGTGTTCTATTTTCTTCTATTAAAACAGTGAAGATATTGGGTCTGTTTCTGCTTCAGACCCTCTTAGGATTCTTGTGATCTCTCTAACAAAGTGTTTCAAGCTGCTGAAAACGAGTTGCAGATCCAAGTTTCTAAATTAATCAGATACCTTAAAGCACTAATATACCAAAACCAAATCAGCATTCAGAGCAACTGTGCTGTAACTCACTATTTCTGAAATCATACGGAGCACGTCTGTGTCCTCCTGTAGCCCAGAAGTTTGGTACTCTGAAGTTGGACCTCAGACCTCCTGGTTCTGGTTCTTTACTGGATATAGGTAACAGGTCAGTATCCTCTTACTCTATGGTTTCTGCTCGGTGTGTTTCATTTCCCAGGCAGGGCAGTTGGACTGAATGTACAGCATCCACAATTGTCACAAGTTGCGATTAGAAGGATGGTGTGATCATTTTCTTTGATCAGAAAGTACCAAGCCATCTGCCAACCCCATCTCATCAATTGCACCTTTGCTTACTTCTAGAACATGCCCAGTTGTCATCATGAGCATTTTTTGATGAAAAAGTGTTACTTAGAAACAAAAAGCTAAACAGAATCAAGGAAGACAAATCTTACACAGGGGAAAGAAGTTAACATTTCTGTGAGAACAGCCAGGAAAGTGGCTGTTAATGCAGCCAGTGGATCACTGGACAATAGAGAGATGAAACAGAAATTCAGTTTGGGACTATTGAAAAATTGCTGGTTTATCTGCTGTCTCAAAGTGTCTCTAGATAGAGAACTAATTAATCAAATTAGGTGTCTGCCCATTCTGTACACATTACCTTATCCATCTTCTTCATTCTAATACAAATTCATATAAAGTTTCCTAGGGCCTTCCTAGACAAATGTCCAGCTTGCTAGGCTACTGCAACTCCAGAATCAGCTTTCACGAGGACAGACATGACCACTTCCTATCATTCTTAGGATCAACTAGTATTGCAACTCTTCACAAATACTGTATTTAAAGAAAAAAATACATGTATTTAACAATACATTAAGTAACAGTGTAGGCTGCTGCACAGCAGGACACAGTTTACAGCAGTCTTTACAGCATGCCCTTTGTGGTTTAATGAATCAACAACCTGAAGATTAACTGATTATAAAGTTAGTCCTAAATGCATTCTCTTTGAGACAAGAGAACCATAGCAACATGATTAAGGCTGGCACACAATTCAGTGTTTTAAATCTCTTGGCAAAAACTTCCAAGTTCCAATTATAGCATTTTTTAATTTATTATCTTTAAGAGATGCCCGGAAAGGTCTGATTTTGGTGTCTCTTGGGCATATGGTTTATTGAGCAGCTCAACAGGGGAGGAGTTACTTGGATACATGAATAAATGCTATGTTAAATCACGACCTTAAAAAAAACCCCCAGGATGACAGAGCTATGTGTGAGCAATTATGCCATACAGGGGGAAAAATATACAACCTTACAGTGTACCTACAATGTCTGCCTACAGAACCGTCACCCTGGAAATGCTGGATTAGTTTCTGGAAAGAAATAGCTACCTCTCCTTGTTCCAAGACACCCACAAGAATTACAGGCTGCAGAAACTATTCAGGCTCATCAAAACCCTACTGCTGTTTACCACTGAGGCTACCTCTTTGCAAAGCCTGACTAAAGCTCTGATCCTTTAGAGTTTCACCTGTAATCATTAATACAACATTCAAGCTTTAGAAATTCCTCAGTGAATAAAGAAAATTCTAATACAGAACCATCTTGTGTTGAAAGAACAAAATTTCTTTACCAAGCCATAACATGAGTAATCTGGTTAAATATGTTCTACTTCAGGATAGTCAAATGCAAAACATTAGAAAGAGCCTACAGGGAATAAAACACGTGATACATAATCGACACAAAGTGCTACACCCTGAACTTAGACACAACATGATCACAGTGCCTGAATTTAAAAGCAGCCTAAGGCCTGCACATTACTCACTCTTCTTCTCTGTACCAAACATTTTCTTCATTAATGGAGTCTGTATGCCATCCTGTCCACCACAGGGTTCAAGACAGATTTTTCTGCTGAAAAACACCTCAAATAAAAGCAATTCAAGATCAATTGTTCTCTTTGAAAGGAAGGTTACAGCTGTCATTCTGATACCAACGCGTGTTGCCGTATCTCGCTTCCATAATGCAGGATGTGGTTTCCATAGAAATATCTTCTTACATCAGTATCTACCAGCCCTCCAATTATTCCCATTTGGACATCTCATGCAATCCAATAAAATCTTTTCAGAGTAGGGAAATAACTACGCTCAACTACTATTTAATTACTTGGCAAGAAGAAAAAGAAAAGGACAATTAGCAAACAAAAGCTTTATTTAGAACAAAACACAAGATGATGAACATGTGTCTTGCAAAAAAAATTAGCTCTTACCTGAAGAAATCTCTCTAGTGTTACAAATTATGAACAATCACAATTTTTAAAATCACGCTGAGATTTTGCTGATATTTGAAAGTGCAACTATGGTGCAATTCTAAACTGTTTGGTGGCCTTGTCTCCAAGTAAGCCCCCAGGGCCTGCTCTTTTTCTGAATCCTTTGCATTGCTGAGTATTGCCTGCACCTTGTTCTAAGTCCACTTGTTCAGGACCCTGTGAATTTAGAGTCCTTGCCGCTGCTATGTCATCTTTTTCTTTTGTGGCATCTCCTGCTGCTTTCCCAACACCAGGAACGAATTCAATGCCCTGAAATTAGAACCAAGACAGAGGGAACACAAAATTATACACAAACAACATAAACATTGGCTTGATCCTAATATAAAATGCCTCGAGGCATCAACCAAGGCCATCATAAACATGCAAGGCAAGAAACTCCACTGCATTGATTGATAGAACAGCATCGTTCCTACTACTCTGCCTGAGTTCCCAGAAGCACCAGTATAAAGAAAACTGGGAGTCACATGGAGCCTTGATCTGGATGGGTGGGCTCAGAAGCCATGACCACAGGACATAACGCAGAGTGTGCACTGCAGGGGCCAGTGCTGTCATAGCTCCCCCAGGAGACCCATGTCTGAAGAAAACAAACTGATTTAATTTTCTGGCAACCAAAATGCACTTGGGAAACAAACCCTACAGCTCTTTGTTTTGCTTACACTCATCTCTCCTTTTTCTTTATTACTTGAAAAAAGCTTAATTCCTGTGATTTGTTTTCTCAGGTACACGTACCCCTAACTGGGTTTAACCTTCATTCAAATCTCTCAGCCTGTTTTAGGTCTTCAGCCTGTAAAAAGCTAAGCTTGATCAGATCTGCAGCTCAGTACTGGGATAAAATAGAACTGTAACGAGCTTGGCTTACTCACTGTAAAGGTGTCACACTCAAGGTCCTGTACAGGTAAGGAAAGATCACAGTTCAGTTCAGAAAGCCACTGCACATGCAAACCTTGGAATTCACTGTGTTACAGTCCCTTATCTCAGTAAGGATCAAACTAAAACATTTAGCAAAACCCATCCTGTACTCTTTAACCCTCTCAAACTACTCTATCTATATAAATCAGCTATATGAATCAATTATATGTGTGTATATATTACATAGCTATGATTGCCTACATAAATGTATGGCTCAGAGGTAAAAAACACCAACAGTTGTCTGATGGTCTCTGATATTTAAACCTCACTACTTCACTAAAAAGGGGGAAAGGCCACCAATGAAAAATTCAGTCATAAAAGAGCAAATTAGTCACTGTACCTTACTCATCTGGTCCACATCTGATTTTCTGTGTTTATTGGTTTGAATGCCCACTTCAGCCTCTGGAGAAATGGGTCGAATAGTTTTGTCCCAGAAAGAGATTAAAAAGGGAAAAACATTAGCAGACCTCAAGGCAATTTTCATTTAAGAAACACACAAGAAAAAACCACCTGAGTGGTGCCCTCAAGCCCTTTCACCTTGTTTTTGTTAATTAACCAAACCAGGGGAACTGATGACACTACCACAGAAGACTAAGGTGAATGACTATACTAGAAAGAAAATGTCTCTGGTTCTTTTCTTAGCTTGAAAGCTCTGCTAAATAGATAATTCATTCACCTCTTACACCAAGAAAACCCATATCCCTTCTTCCCTTTCAGAAAATGCAGATATTTTGATCAATTCAGACAAAGGATCCTAAGCAATCCTTTGAGACTGGTTTTAAGTCTGTCTCATTCTACTTATTTTTGCATTAGCTTTAAATTTACATGTTTTATATATATAATACTGAACTACTTCAAAAACAGCTCTATTCACTGCCTGGTAAATTTAACAGCTAGGAGCAAATTATGTTAAATGTTTCTATTCCTCCAATCAGCTCCAGGAGAGAAATGTCACTATGTTCCTGTTACTGAGACTACCAGTTGTAAATAAAACCTCTCAATTTTTCAAACAATAAGAATTAATTCAGAATGAACGATTTCCACTGGGTGTGACAACATGCTAAGGAGCTTTGTATTTCTAGATCTATGTAGACATGCAGACAGAAATACGTGTGTGTGTGTGTGTATGTCTATGTATCTGTGCACATCCAAACTGGAGGATCAGTTGCAGTAAACAGAACGCTGCAGTTTATCTGTACTGCCACTAGATGCAGCCACATTACCTCCCAAAATTTAAAATTCTGACCTCAAGGTTGTAGAAATCTTTTCTGGAATATCTATGATTGCAGAATGGTTACAACAATACTAGTAGTATTCAATCCTGAGTGCTGGAGAAAAAGCTGGAATATGAGCAGAATTTTCAATTTTTCTTCTCAATAATTTTTTACAAGACACGTCATTGCAAATGTCAACTGGGATCGAAGAAATCTGAGCAGAATAAGATTTGTCTATTTCTGTGGTTGTTGCCATAGATCCAGATTGGAGCTGACAATATTGAGTTACATTGTGGTTTGCTTTCTACATAACAGAGCAAGTAGGAATGAAGCTCTATGTTCCCAAGTGATGCCCTACAGATCTAACAACTGTACACGTATGCAATAGGTAAGCATACACCTCCAGTGGTTTCCATGTTATGCCACAGCATTTTCCTCTCTGTGTCCCTCTACTACAGCTCTGGAAACACAAGCTTCTCTTTACACACATGGTGAGCAGCACAGTAGGTCAGATGATAAAGGATTCCTGCGCTCAGAAAACATTTCTGCTTTATCTACTACAAACAGATAGCATGAAGTCCTGGAAAATTTCAGGTTATGTCCTCACCAGCTATCAGAGCTACACAGAAATAACGCTGCCTTTAGGAAAAAGGGAAACTCTCCCCTAGTTTTAGAAGGCATATCTGTCCTGTATCTCCCCCTTGGTATTTCCCTGGGTGTCTAATAGGCACAGTGCTGGGATAATACAAGCACGAGAAGCAGGGAAGTAGATTCCATATGTAAAACAGATATAATAAATGTATTACATGCTGGTTTAAATACTAGTTTTACAGTGGGTTGATTTTCCACTGAAGATAGATGAAATAAAGCCTGTTACCACATTCACTGTAAAGGAAAGCGATGCCCAATGAGCTGTGCACCAGAGTGGAGAATACAATTTTAAAAGCAGATTTTTATTATGTATTTTACTGCCAAATTCACTTGCTTCTGCTCCCTTCCTCTATTAAAATCACATTGCAATTCACAATCCATATAAATATGTATAAACCCTCCCTCCATTTCTGGTTTATACTTGCCCTCCTTCCTGTTTTTGTAGCTATGAGAGATCTCATTTATGTGTAAAATTGGCCAAGGCAGTTCTCAGGCCTCACGTGGGGTTTTTTAACTGACAGCTACTCTGGTGGAATTATATTACCCATATTTTGGGTTGCTTCTCTTCGTTTTTGTAGAAGATGGCAAAAAGAAGCAATAAAAAAGAAAGTATACTGTCCCCTGGGACCCGTTCCCTGTTTGCTGATCTGATCGTAATTCTCTTTAATTGTCATTAATAAACTGAACTGACCAAGATGGATTAAAGGAAAGTCCAACACCAGTTTTTCTTGGTTTAAAGCTTGAGGAACATAAATATAATGGCTTCAGAGGAACCCAGCTTGGGGCTGAATTCTGACTTGATCCTCCTGTGGGGTGCTGCAGACAAGATAAAATGCAGTGTCTCAACTGAAGGTTCCAAGCTAGTACAAAGCAGGATAAATGTGGGAAGGTGTGGGAGCAAATTGCACTGCAGCACCCCTTGCTGCACTTCCAGAGAGGGACAACGTGTACCCTTCTTTTGGAACCTAATGCTTATCACAGCTTGTGTGCATGCAACAGAGCGGCCTGTCTGGATCGCCAAGCCAGCCGAACAGATTACAACAACAAGATCCCCATATGAACTGTCAAAAGGTTTTCCTCCTCTGTCACTATCTTTTGTGAAGTAGGCAGAAAATGCTCCCAGCAAGAAGGATTTACCCTGTAGGAGAGTATTCTGAGTCTTCCAAAAGCCATAATGAAAATGTTTGCGTTGCCATCCAAGAATGGTATTGGCAGCAAACTGAAGGTAATTAAACACGTTGCCCACTGGCCATACAAATTTCTTCTTAGTAATTATTTAAGAGAAACAAACTCCTCTCTATAACCCAGACATTGTGTTGTGCAACAGGAATTTTTTGGGCTAACTTCTACCCTGCTGTAATTGCACTGCAATGGGAGTTACAGCCACTTTATGCCAAGACTGTGCTTTGTTCAGTATCTCTCAGATGCTCTGCAGTTCAATTTCATTACCTCATAATTTCTGAAGAATTGCTCTGTTTACTGGGAAAAGACCAGTGAACTGGACTGCACACCCATTAGTTTCTCCATATGGAAAAACAGAAACCACCTATCTATTATCACTACCTAACCCTTGATTTTATTTCCTATCTATGTAACTAACATGGCCAAGTTCACACTGTTTATTTTAACTCACTTCCTGAAGGAGATGACTCCATCTGAATTTTTAACCAGATATTCACTCGCTGGCTCCAATCTCCTGGTGCTTCCACCTCCCACAGTCGCTTCTGCTCCTCAGGATAAGTCTGCAAGAATTTCTGGCAAACTGAATAGGAGAAACCAAGGGGTAAAAGGATGAATGAGTGGAAAGTACAGTGGAAGGAGAGTACTCTATCCCAGAAATTCTCTTGGACCTACTTTCATTAGTTCCTTTAGAAATCTTTTCTTCTCCATTTCTAAACCAAAGCTTTGTATCAGTTTGTTCTTGGGCCAGTATCACCCTCCATTTTACTACTGCTACCCTATACTCTGTTGCTGGAGTTCATTTACTTCTTTGGGTGTGGAAAACAAGAAATGAGAAAAACTAATTGAGGAATAACAGGAATACCTGTGTCAGATGTATGATCCCCTTTAGAAATCATATTTCCACAGATTCCTGTCACTATAAGTACACACTGAACATTAATATAATTTGGATAAACAACCAAATTTAGGTTTGCTTGTGTTATTAAACTGAAATCTGTCTTATTTAGAGGTTTTCTTAGGATGTATGTAGAGCCAAGAGGAAACAGGCTGTAGGACAAACAGTTCCAAAAATTTAAAGGGGATTTTTAAACTTTCCTTAACTACCATTCTAACAGTTCCATCAACTGTACTAAGACAGCAATCTCTAAACAACAAAATCATTTTCACACTCTCTTCTGTCCATTGTTCAACATACTACAGAATGGGTCAATTTTATCTTCAACATTGAGTCGAGTTTAACAATGGGATGTCAAAACAAAAACCCTAATTCTGGCATGTAAACATTTGCTTTACAGTAATGAGCAGATCACTGCCATTAATTTTATCCATGGATATTAAAAATAAATTAATCATTTCAATAACATCTATTGAAAGTTATGTATATACCAAAATAGAGATGTCTGCTAAAAGGCTTTTATTTCCTTTTAGGCCTCTCTAGCACATTAAATAACATGTTAGTGAAAACTGTACATATTTAGTACAGAGATTTAGAGTAAAAGGTTGCATTCTTCTGTCAAAGTATGAGATTGTGGTTCCAGTGAAATTAAGAAGAGGCAGTGACTTCAATATACTCAACATTTAACTTACAGTACTAGTGATTTTTATAAAAATAGGAACTAGAAAACCCAATTAGAACACGATACAAATCCAATTCATTCACTATTAGTTCTAAACTTAATTGTGATGAAAGCATAGTCTTGCAATACAGCACTAGCATAACACATAAACAGTGCAGCTTTCTGATCCAGTGTCTAAACCACTGGTGCCTGCCACAGGAAAAATACATATTACTGGGAGAAAAGAAGGAATGCTGTCAATACTGCTCCTTCCTGAATTTAGAAGTACCTTAGAAATTTCTGGGGTACATTTGTATATATTGGATTAGATTTGTGTACATCCAATGGCACACACTGACTGAGAAAAAGAACAGATACAGTCAAAATTTTGTTCACACTTAATAGGAAATGGCTGGAAAGATGTAAGTCAATAGAAACATCTCCCAAAAATTGACATTAAAGACTGTATATATACCATACAGAGAGCAACTTTAGGAAAAAATGCTTTTCTAAAGAAAACAGTTTTACAAATAATGTGAGCCCAGATGTTTTCTGTAAATTCTCCTATCAAAACTAGAACTTCAACCTAAAGACAAAGAAGATATACAATGATAATGATACTTTTTAAATGCCAAATATTCAAAGACAATCAATATGAAACAAGTACTGATGTGGCTGGATGAATGAACTCAGACCAGGTGTACGGCTTATTAAATCTAATCTCTTACAAATGCAGTACCTACAAGAGCATTATGTGCATAGTGTAGGCTTGACAACATCTTAGGATTCTTTTCCCTCTGGTGTTAAATGAAATGGGTAAGTCACTGTCTAGGGCAATGTCACAGTTCTATTTCTAAGAGAGAGCGAGATCAGAAGGCAGAATGTCAACCATGCAGTAAGTCTTACGCTTCTCATTGTCATACACAAATATTGGCCTACCTTTCTAGAGGAAATTCCAGATGTTTCAAGACAAGTAACCAGCCGCACAACAGTTCAGTTCAGACAAGTGCACTGAACTCATACAGTTAGGAAAATCCTACCAAGGCCATACTGAAATTCATACATTATATATGACCCTTACCTAATGCTTCCACATCAAACTATTTACCTTGATACATGGCAGCAGAAATAGGGCAGCTGATCCCCAAGGCATCCTCAGCCATGAAAGACTGACAGAAATCATGCAGCATTTTCATCCCTAGGCCACCTCTTTGGTACTTTCTCCGGACAAACATAGTATCCAAAACTGGCAGCAAGTAACATTGACTGGTCATACCATCACAGAGGCTCCCTGAAAGCAGACAGTAAAAACCAGATGAATTTGAAAACAAAATCAGTATGGTGGCACTAACTGCTGTGTGATTCTAGCCATAAATACTGCACTGATCTCTTTCCACAAGCTGTGATGATGAATCCAGCTGAAGGGCATTTGCCTACACTTTCCAAGAGGAAGATTTGTGCCATCAAGCTGAAAGCACCTGCTTAACATGTGGTTGACAGGTTTCACCATAGTTTTACAGTGGAAAAGACTGTTTTTAATAATCAGACCATCTAGGTACACAGGAAAGTTCAGTGAGAAGATAGAACTGGGCTGTAGTAGCCAAAGAGGCATAAATATTCTGAATGTAATCTCAGTATATTCCTTTAGCTTTTGGCTATTCTGGTAAATCACCTCCCAAATTCTTTTTATGAAATACACTGAACCACACAATACAGTATGATTTCAATGCTCAGAAGCTCTATACTGCCAGATGCAGCTGGACAGTGGAGAAGGCTTCCAGAGAAAACTTGCAATACTGTTTAAGCTAATGATTCCATCATGATTGCAAGGAGACAAGAGAGGCTCTCCTGGCCTCATGCACATGTGTTTCTAGTCCATCATTTGAACTACTACTGTCTGTGTTAAAAAAGGGTTTTTCACTCAAGGATGGTCCTTGCTTATATAAATATTAAGTCAGTCACTTGAAATCACAGGAACGTGACATAATGCTCTACATAAGGACAAAATACAGATTCATTTATAAACCTCTAGACCTTTAAAACTCAGTTAGTGAAATGTCAAAAAAAATCAGAACCAAGGGATTTATTTTCCAATTATGGTAAACTCAAACTGGAGTCAAGAGAAAGTTGATTAAGAACAGACATTCAGGGTCCAAAATTTTCATGATCACCCTGAACAATTCAGGAGGTGTGCTAGCAACTCACTGTACAACTAGCATCCAGTGCCAAATACCATAAAAACAAAACCTCAAACTACTTGACAGCATAAGCATTCAGCACTGAAATGAATGACCAACACCAGTCTCCAACAACTACCTACTTATAGGATAAGGTAACCATAGAAACATCTCACTGATTTATCTTCATTTTTAGAAAATATTTACAAAAATTTCTTGCTGCGTCTATCTGGGTACATGGCAGGTTAAATAGAAATGGATATCCAGGTCTTTATAAGAGAGGATTACAGTGTTGCTTAAATCTCATCAAGTCCTTCTTTGGTTTTCTTTCTTATCACTTACTAGTGTACCACTGAGTCTAGTTTTCAGTGTCTTGAGACATGAAACTCTCACAACTCCACTAACAGATTCACAGAATTTTAGGGGTTGGAAGGGACCTTCAGAGATCATCGAGTCCAACCCTCCCACCAAAGCAGGTTCCCTGGGAAAAGACCTATTTCACAGTTTCACAGATGTCCCATCGAATGGCTGCTCCTGAATTTCAGTCTAAGGCTTTTACTTGAGAGCCATTTTCTTCTTTATCACATCAACAATACCTCTCTGAAATTGAAGTCTGATTCTGTATCTCAAGTCGATGTCTAGTACTACTTTTTGCTTATAGCTGCTAGTCCTGACTTTTATTACTCTCTTTTCCAAGATGCCAACTCAGCAAAGCATACATGACTATATTGAAGTCTAAACCTTGATTTGTCAAGGACGTAGCTCTCCAGTTAGCAAGAAACCACATCACACTTACATACAACAAGAGTATGTCTCTACATAACCAATCCATTCACATCCAGGCTTTGTCCACCCTTAACTTAATCAAAGTGTATGCTTAACTTCAAACACATATTAAAGCACATTGTTGGGAAAGGATGGGTTGTGGTGGTGCTTATAACCTTTCAATATTTGTAACATGATAGGTAGTTCCTTTTTTTTCATGAGCCAAAAAATTGAGTATATCCCCAGTGCCATTGTTAGCTGCCAGCCCAACAGAGATGCTGGATTCCAGCATGCCCCACACATTCTAAGAAAGGGACAAACTTTTCCACATGAAGTCAGCAGCTTTAAGAATTCCTGCATGTTTCAAGTGTCATTATAAGCTTATTATTACCTCACATAGTCTGTCTCCTATAAATCCTGATGAGACTGTTGTGCAGCAATCCCAGGAGCTGAGTGACTGATTTATGTCTGTGCTCCTAATTTTGTGTTGAGAAGACAAAACCTTGTAATGTCTAAAGGCACTGTAACTAAAGAAACCATGAAGCCATTCTTCACCTTATCCCTGGGAAACATATTAGAAGAGTCATAACCCATAGCCACTTGAAATAAAATAAACAAACAAACCAACCTTAGGAACAAAGGCCACTTTGTCTCTAGTTCCCATCCAACAGCAAAGAGGTTACTGTAAGCTCGTGGTGGCCCAGAGGTGACCACTAGGCTCTCACCCATTTGGTTCAGAGGTTGGTTTCATTATTGAAACACACAAACAGAGTAAGTTTTTGAGGTGAGGGAGGAGACAGAGAAAATAAGGGCACTGGCGATAGAGATGGAAGTATTCATACAGTCTGCCCTTTGAAAGCCTTTGATCTGTTTGGTTAGGTCATGAGTGCCAAATGACCAACTTAGGAGCCAGCAAAATGGTAAACAGATATTACAAGGGCAGGAAAGCAGACAGCCATTAGCATTCTCTAAGAGCCACAAACCAGAAAAACAAAACAAAACAAGCCAGTCCGCACATCCAACAGACCCAAACAAAACAAGGTTGTGCATACTGACTGTTTCCCTGCTGAACAAGTTGGCTTGGCCCACACATGTTTGGACAGGCCTTCTGCAGGCTGAGTGCTTGTGTAAAGGGTGGGGAATATTTCTGCTGAATAGAACCCAGGGTCAAACCCATTGTGTGAGTTTGTATGTAAGAAGGGGAACAAAGGTTCTGGCTTCAATAAAATTAAATTACTTCATGTCTTGACTGGTATGTAGTCATTTAATTTTTATTACAGCCAGAACCTTCAGTCTGCCCCAGAAATGCACATTAAAAATATTATTGCTAGAAAACACAGGGAGATAAAAGCAACCATCCAACAAGACTTCAGCTAATTGTCTGTCAGGTTAACTTCAATTCTGATTATTATTTTTTTTTCATAAAGAAACGTATATAATCAGTGGAAAATAAAATCCTATTATCTCTTTAAGGGGTCTATTTCTAGAGAATACCACCTGGGCCATCAAAGTATTAAGAGAAATTTGCAAAGGCTTGTATGAAGAAAGGTGTGACACAGATTTTAGCTAGGATAGCCACTTCCAGAGACCATCTCTAAAGCTTGTTCATCATCAACTTGTTCTTCCCGTAGGTCCCTGACAGGTAGAAAAAGCAGAGGCTGGCCCCAGGTTGCTTTGCCACCTTCTTTTTATCAGCATTGAGTTTTTGCAGTCAGGTGTTCCTAAACTGTGATATGTGGAGCATCCCAAAAGGACAAATGAGAACCCTACAATGCATTTACTCCTGGTTCAACTGCTGCCTTAAAGCCTTCTTAAAGGACCCAATTTAGTTTAAGGCTGGTCTGTGGTTTGACTGCACAGAGAATATTATCTTTCTCCACAGTTTTACTACTAAGGCTTGACAAAAAGAACATGGCAAGCTTGGGAAGGGGCAAGCTTTAGCAACCCCATTTCCTTCCATTCTGTACTGCAGACAGGTTAGACCACAACTGGGCAAATTCCTACATGTTACAGAAACCCTAACACATAACAGTAGGGGGAAAAAAAGCTGAGGTCTTTTTTTCTGTATATAAAAAAGGGGAGTTGTTCTGGTTTATTCTTAAAGGAACTCAGCCACTCTTGGCTCATAGCATCCTCCAATTTCCTTACTGATTTATCTGCATGATGAATCTTCTATATTCTCTGACATTTATGTGAATGTGGTAAAAGTCCATTTTCAGTAATTACTAATCCTCAGTAAATAAAAAAGACAAACTTGCAGGGAATTACACAGTGTCAGTAACTCCAGTCATTAATCCTACATTGCTATACAAAACAAATTCTTTCTGAGGTTTTCACACACATTTAGAACATACTAAGAAAAACATTTGAAAGAAATAGAAGAATATAAAACAGATCTCAAAACCAAAGTATCTATATGAATGCTGAATGCTTTCTGCTAATTATTTCATTTTCAAGCTGATTTCTACAAAGAAAGGGACAAGGACAGGAAAGTGTCATTTTCTGTTGTACCTTTACGTAGCTACATGCAGTGAGGTCTAACTCCTCAGCTGTCTAATATGGAAGCCACTGACATAGATAAAATTGGAGACATTTATCTTGGCACGTGACAAAGTGTCTTATCAGCCTCATTAGTGGCTTAGTACGTCTCATCAATCTTTAGTATACCCAGTGGTAAATGCTGCATGCCTGTCATTGGAAAGGAATAGGCACATACCAGAGAGGCTAGGGTGATGATCTGTGTAGTCATGAATAAATTTTGTTTTAATAAAGGTGTCTAATGCTCATGAAAAGTGATAGCCTTGAAGAATGAGTCTTCGGTTTATTCACACAACAGGTGCAGGACGGTCAGTGTCAGTAGTTGCCAAATTGCCTCAAAACCTTGACCTGCAGTTACTGTGCCTCTGAGTGAGGGCTCAAGACCATCTGTCCCTCTTTAGAGATCCAGTTAAGGATATTCAGAAGATGAATGGATGTGTGGAACTGGACCAAAATGCCCAAGTTCACTTTGTACAAGCCACCTAGGAACTGGCAAATGGAAATGACTTTACAACGTTGCCAGGATAGTTAATTGGAATCACTGTAGTCCATTGAAGATTTAGTTTGCATAGCAGCACACTAAATCTGCAGCAGAAACAGAACAGACTCTTTCCTCCTTGGTCACCGTTTCTATGATTCACCCAGATAACTTATGTTTGAAATAGCCATGCTCCACAGATCTGTTCTGGCTTATTTGGCTCCACCAAAGCATGTGTTTTGTCATACTGTTGATAATGGGAAATTCACAGATGAGAAATTCAGTTGAACACAGCATTAGCATGAGTCTCAATTACCTAGTGAAGAAAATAAAACTATTGCCAAGCATGGAAATAAAGGGAATCAGAATCATGTGGTGGGCACAGAGGAAAATAACTTCTTCCTAAGAGCAGAAACTGTAACAGAGCAATATGAAGTCCTCCACTTAAAGCTGCCCTTACTAAATGTTCTGACCAAAACATTATAAGGAAAAAGAACTTACATTATGTTTTCAAAAAAGATAAGCTTAAAAAAAACACTAAAATAACTATGTGAAATACAACTTCTAAGAGAAGATACTTAGCTCAGCCTGTTTGGGCCTAATATATCCATGGCTCTTCTAAAGAGTAGAGATAATATGATCAGCCAGAACACGGCTGGTATGAATCTGAAATCACAGAACTTCAGAAAGAGGAATTATTTTCTAAATGCATACAACAAATAGCAAAAAGGGGCAAAAACAATCAGTTTCAAGCTTCCCAAAGAGGCTTTGGCAAAAGACTGCAGTAATTTGTGAGACAGGCCAAAAACTAACAAATATAGCTGCCCAGAGGAAAAAAAAACAAAACCACTGGCAATGAAAGACAGATGCTGACAAAGCTGGACTTGAAGAATTTGTATTTTATGTGGACCTGGTTTAAAACCAAACTGTGACTCTCAACTTACTCAGAAACAGTTTCAACTTAGCTAATGCTCCACCCATAACAGACTACTGTGCAAATTTATTTTACTGTAGCATGAATCATTACAGCCCATACAAGTGTTCCTTTCCAAAAGCTTTGCTCAGAAATATTTATGGACTTAAAGGAAAATGTACTATGGCAATTGAAGTGTTTGCCAACTTCAAGCCAGTTCATCAGCACGTTCATGGGTATATATATTCCTTTATCATAGGCTGAGATTTGATTTATCATCGATAGTACAGCAGCATTGTGCCAGCACAGTGGTGTACAAGTTACACCTCAGTGTGAATAAGGATTTTGCACATCCCAAGGCAGCAGAAGAGCAAAACATTTCTTATTGCTGCTGGCCTTTGAGAGTCTATCAGAGTCATCTGGAATTCAAAGCAGTCCATGTCTGTAGAGCTGTCAAGCTGTTACTTATTCTCCCCTTTTGGATAGATGGCTACTGATTGCTGACTTGAGCAATACATTTACCTCCAAAGATACTGACCTCTCTGTGTTTAAGCTGCTGGTATCAAGATGACACCCATGAATCTTAAATACAGACTGGTAAGCAGCTCCTACATGGTACTCAACTGCCTATCTGGAGTTATCTAATGAAGCCTTCACCACTCTAGACTGGTTAACAGCAATGTACCTGCATTAATACAAACTATTTAATAAAAGACCTTCACTAAAGCTTATCCTGATGCAAGTACTCTGCTCTAGTGAAGCCACATCTGAAACACTGTGTCCGGTTCTGGGCCCCCAGGTTCAAGACAAAGACTACTGCAGTGAGTCCAGAGGAGGACTATGAAGATATTAGGGCCTGGAGCATCTCTCACATGAGGAAAGGCTGAGACACCTGGGTCTGTTTAGCCTGGAGCAGAGAAGACTACGAAGGGATCTCACTAACACTTACAAATATCTAAAAGGCAGGAGTCTGGATGGGGCTGGACCCTTTTAGGTGGTGCCCCGTGTTAGGACAAGGGGCAATATGCACAGACTGGAACACAGGAAGTTCCATATGAGTATTTTATGGTGAGGGTGATAGAGCACTGGAACAGGCTGTCCAGAGAGGTTCTATTCTCCTACTCTGGAGACACTCAAAACCCACCTGGACACGATCCTGTGCAACCTGCTTGAGGTGATCCTGCTTTAGATCTCCAGAGGTCCCTTCCAAACCGTATTGTTCTGTGATTCTGTGAAGTATCCCTAAAGAATCACATACATTGTTTATTTTCTATGCTAATTAATCAAGTAATGATGAAATCAGATAACCATCATCCTTTAAACTGAGAGTACCACAGCTGGACAAAGCATTCCAGGACTTATCTAGCACATATACTTTCCTCTACACAGCCCAGCCACTGTTCCTTATGCATCCAAGGGTACTGCCACTTCTGGCCACCAGCCACTCTTGATACACTGGTTTTCCAATGTGAACTGCACTCCTTTTTTCAGGCATTCTTTCCAGGATGCAGCCCTCCGTTCTGTGGGTAGGCCCTGCATCCTTTGTTCCTAGATGTATGACCTTCTACTTGGCTGTATTAAAGCATATTTTATTGAAATAAGCCAGTACCTCAGATCAGCCTGTATAACTGAGAATAGAGTTTGGAGCCATCATGTTTAAATGAAAGTAACATGGATGGCTTCCAAATTCTGGGAAGGTTTGTTCCCCAGATTCATTCTGAGAGAGATTTGATATAAAAACGTAAATGAGAGCCAGGATTATTTATATTGAAAGATAAACAGAAGGATTACATTTCTAGCTATTAGGAACTAATGGAAATGTGTCTTTAAAATGACCTTACCTTTCATCTTGACCGAGTAAAAGGCAACAGCCTCACCATTGCTCCAGAGTATCTTGGCACACTCGGTGGCAGAATGAGGTAGAAAGAATGCATCATTAGCTGAACTCCCTTCCAGCATTCCAAAAATAATGTAGTTCAGAACAAAAAGGACAATCCTTTCTCCCAATGTCTGGACCTTAGAGAACAAACAAAAACAGACCAAAGAAAAATGAAGTAGAGAATAGTATTTTGTGTTTGATAAAAGGCTTCAATATTGAAAGGGGCTGGGAAGGAGGAGGTCAGAGAACATGTACACTTCATTTGGGGAAAATACCTCACGGATTGGTTCAGACAGAAAAACAAAAACAGTTTTTCACACTGTTCCACCCTCTATCCATAGAGAGCATAGAATAATTTAGTAACAATTTATAAAGCTTGATATATCTCTTGTTGTCACAGAAAAGAATTCTAAAGCAGCAGGAAAAGAAGTATCGATTGTAGTCACAGCAAACTAGTCACAGATTTGGAAACAGCATCAAGGCAATCTAATTCTACTCAAAAGTGAAATAAAGACAGGATTCACTGTATTATCCTAGTCACTTCTCCCCTATTACCTACCTTGCTCCAGCATCACAGAACTTTAGTGGGCCATGACCTTGGTGAGGTAGACACTAAACAAAACAGAGAACAAATAGTCTATCCCAAACAACTTACAAACTAGGTGTTAAAAGAACAATTAGTCTTTATGCCATGCTTCTTACTGGACAACCAACATCACAGGGAGATGGCAGCATATGAAGGAACAAGATCATACTGGTCACCAAGGCAAAAAGCGGTGCCACCAAGCTTTATATGCAAACTGAAAGTGTTTCCACAAATAATGACAGCTTACCTCTTAGCAATAAGCTAGAAGAGGCAAGTTTTCTATTTTCAGATTTTTTTCATTCTCTGTTGATACATCAGGTGCTCGAAAGCCTGAAGAATTTCTGCCCCAAATTCTATCTTGCAAGGCTTTGTATATGAAAATCCCTCCAGTTCAGTTACCCACAAAAAGCCGACTTAATTGAGTGAATAATTATACTTTATGTACAGAAGATATTAAGGAAAGGTGATAAAGGAAAAGAATCATTACAGACCAAAGCTGGACACAGAGGGTTGGGTATCAACCATTTCATAACATGAACACAATATAAACATTATCAAAGGCAAAGAAAATCATAACTGGCTAGACAAAACATTGTTCCAAAGGGTAGTAATACTGCCCATCAGACAGTCGAGCAACACTAATATTTTTTGCTAATGTAGTAATGTGGTTTATCTGATTATTCCTTTAGTAGGTAGTAAGGGTAAACTAAACCCAAAACCTAATAAATCCCACAGATGAATCATAAAGTGCATGCAGAAAATTATTTAGAGAGGGTTAATTTGCATGTCACTGTGCAATGGGAGATGTGGGAAGTACTTGGTGAGCCATATAGCCCAGATCCCACAGGTTATAAAGCATGAGCTATAGGAGACCAGAGACAATTACATACAATTGTTCTAGTTGGGAAATTTCAGGGTAAAGGCAACTGTTTAAAATAGCATACTTACCAAAATTAGCCCATCTCTAGAAGGATCAGCTGTCTTTACTACATCTTCAAGAGGCCACCAACACTGGTTCAAATAAACTGCCAAAACTACAAAAGGAAAAGAGAGTGGAACACAAATAAATACAAAGTTGGTTCTGAACCTTTCAAAAAAAGCCTCAGATCTACTTCTTCCTCCAGCTGACTCTAGTTTGATCTGCTGTGAGACAGCAGAACAACAATTGTATTTCAATTTCACCTCCGTGTCCCTTGATATCCAAGTTTCAGTGCATCACGCCAAGGTAATTTTTCTCAGGAATTGATGTGACTTTGGTGTGACAACCTGTGTGCCATATGAATAAAGCATTTCCTGCATAATATCTGTTCGGTAGCACAGTAAGCTTGAGTAGTATTTTGGGACAGAGAGAGCTACCCTAGCCAAAGGTTACATTTTTGATGTTTCTTTCAGACTTTCTCCTGCCCACATGCATACCTGTCCACATTGGCACCCGTGGCAAGTCAAACACAAAAGTTCTCATATCTGCTTTATCAAATGACTTTTCAGCTGTCTATGTGATTGAATGCCTATATATCTGTACCTTTAGAGTACAGATTCCTAAATCTCTGCATGGACAGATATTCACTGAAGTTCAAATGCATACAGAAAGATTTTTATCCACAAAGGAAAGGCATATGCACACATGAGTAAAAATACACTTTGCCCTGAAGCAGAAGTGTATGACCAACCTACATTTAAGTCAGGTCCTTATGTATGTACCATGCAGAACTTGCACTCCACTTCTTCCCATCCTTCCTGAATTTTTAATGTATGCAGAAACAAGTATTTAATACCAACTCCTACATGTTCATCCACAGAATTCATTGTCTGTCATTAGATTTACAAGAGAAAGACTGAAGCAGCAAAGGTGACACCAAAATTGCTCCCAAGTATTCAGAAAGAAAAGTTTAAACACAGGGTCATTTCAAAGGATACAGAATAGATTTTAAAGGTTTAGATTAGGTTTTTGAATAAAGACAGAAATTTGATCATTTATGACCACCCACACATCAAGCAGCAAACATTTCAGCAAAAATAAATGTCATTACATGTACAGTGGTAACATCCACATAAAGAAATAACACAGCCACAATTTCAGGACTGCTCAAGAACAACATCTTTACTATCTTCAAATAAGGCTGCTAGCATTCCCATTTTTAGACAAAAAGATATAATATAGAAAGTATGTTGGAAAGAATGGCGTGGAATTGACACCTCTTGAGTCCAAAGGGAGTGCACTGTCTACTGGTTGTCCAAGCTATCCAACTAGGGACAAATGTAAGCAAGTTAAAAAACACCTGTGAGTTAGAGACAAATTCACACACAAGGAAGTGAAATGGCTTTACCAGGATTCATCATTTACCTGTTTTAGCCTCAGGTTACACAAATGTTGCTGATGCACACAGGTTACTTGCTGGTTTTGCTTCAGCCTCTACCAACTCCTGCTGCCTTTAAGGCTGGAGATGCCACTTAGCTAGCTTATATTTCAAATAAATTATTAAAGCATGTGCCAGAAAGTGTTACACTTAGTGTACTGGGTTAACAATGAAGAAAGTACTGCACGCAAGGGCAGATGCCTGTTTATAGCATCAGCCTCAATTCATTAAATATTATGCACTTACTTGCATGGGAGTCTCATACTCTTTCTGTGATGGATTCAATCTGTTCCCTCAATCCCTTCACTCTGCTTTCAAATGTGAGCAGTCACTGCTCCATTACACATCTATGAAACATGCAGTGCAGAGGGAGCTGAGTCAGACAATGGGGACAGAATGGGCCAAATGGTGACTTCCATGGGCGCTGCACAGAGGTTTGGCACACAGTTCAGACACATAAAAGACACACAGTAAAGGTCAAAAAAGTTCTTAAAAGCTTTGAGGAAAATAGAAAGATGCATAACCATGCTGTAAGGAGCTACTTTTATAGAACATTTACTGTGCTATTCAATAATTTAAATGTGTGGAAGGGAACACTAGTTGACATAGCAACTGTCACATCACATTACTCAAGCAACCTTATCTATATGGATGCCTGCCTTGAAGGAAAAACATTTCTCCAGATTTCACACAAACATATGTACTTTGCTTTTTGTTATCATTTTTTAAGTCAACATCTGGTCTGCAGTTAAATCCATCCATGCTTCCCCATATTCTCATTTTCATTTTATAATCAACTTTGAGGAACACTATTTCAAATGCAAACATGTTTTGAGGGACCACATGTTCCTTCACTCTCCCTTCCCAGTCTTCTTTCAAAGACACCCAGTTACATTCACCTGATCATAAGAGATCAGGTTATTGTCAACAGTAAGCTACACACAGCGTCTGAACCCTGTGAATCATGATGTATATGATTATAATGATCTTGTTTTTGCAAGACTTGATGTGCTTGATGTTGTAATTGCAAGACTAGGTGAAATAGATTAAGTGAAATATGTTTCGGTTCACAATCAATGGAGTATATATGTGCTCACTTGGGTGGCTTGCCCTCTAAGCCCTAGCTTGCTAAACCTCAGTACTTGGATCACTTGTAGTCACACAAACACATTCAGAGCACTGCAGGAAGCTGAGAGCCTCTGAAGGACACGATTCCATACCACTCCTGGTATTTGGAATAGAGTAGGGAAAAACACTGAGTTGAATTCGGCACTAAGTGTAATGCAACTGTGCTTATGGAATGTCTCCTTTTCCTAGGCACACATGGATCCCTTCCCAGCCCAGGTCTGGATTATATTTTTACTTTCTAGGCTATGCTGGCCAAACATTCCCACACTGGTGTGCAACTGTTTGAATGAAATGTGCACATCAGGCCTCTACACACAGAATAAAGCAGAAAAATTAAAGCAACATCCAGTTTGGTACTTGTTTTTTCCCAGCCTTCATCTGAATTGCTGAAATGCATCCCTCAGTCACAAACTAAATTTAAAGCAATGTTATATATGAGAGATGTTAGATTTTAGTTTGTTTAATAAGTATATAATGTACCATTTTGTTACCTTTAGATAAAGGCATCTTTACCTTAATTTTGGCAGTATTTCACATTGGTGATACCCAAGAGGCTGCTTTTGCCAGATTTCTACCTTATGAGGAGAATAGTAAATTACTCCCACAAGTAGTTCCAAGCAACCAAACTTAGGTCAACTCTGATAATGGAGCAAGCTCAGAGATCCAATATTAAACTGTGTTCTGCAATGTTGACATCACCTCAATAGCTGTGTCCTTCAGTCCTGTCTTTAAAATGGAATAAGAGCATTTCTCTCTCCTACAAGTCTTACCAAAATAAATACATTAAAGCTTCAGAGGGATGCAGATGCTGCAGTAATGGCAGCCATTCAAGTATCTAAGATAGGTATCTTTCCTGCAACCAATTACATTTTCTTATACAATTCGTGATTTGTTGCAAATATCCTGTGATAAATGTTCCATGGGATCTAACAGTTGTTGTAAATTATTATATACAGCATACGGAAAATGCCACAATAGGGTATGTTTATTTAGATGTTAATCACCCATGCTATGCTCTGTAAGCCCTTACAACACAATTTACATTCTCATAAAAATATTTGTACAGATATACTAACAGAACAGAACACTCAGCCCATCAAAAATAAACAACAAATGCTCCCAATGAAGACCAAGTTCTATGGAAAAGCCACCATATCCATTTTCTCTTTGAAATATGATGGTCATTTTGATTGCTTCTGGACAGCCCATCTGATCAAGATGATCAAATGTAAATATCAGTGTTGGAATAAAACCCCCTTTAATCAATGTTCAAGAATTAAATGCCAACAAACCTTAAAGCTCTTCACAGGAAAACTTGCAGCCTGGCTGCTAAATTCAGTATTTTTCTCAGTAAAGCATCTCTACTCCTCTACCCCAGCATATCTTGGGACACCCTTGACTGTCTTCAGAACTATGGACTTCTTTGGATTTCAGAAATGTCCGAATGAATTGTGAGAGGAAAAATCAGTGGTCCCTGTTTGCATTAACAAGACGACCACTAGCAAAACTGAATTCACAGGGCAAAACATCTGGTACAGAGAAACTGCTGTTCACAAATTCTAGCATGGTGCTGAAAAATAAAAGCCCATTAGAGGTTGGGACACATCACTGTGCTTCTGGAGTGCATCCTCTAATTTCATTTCAGCTAAAACTAATCCAGTGTACACACTTCAAGAGTGATCCTTGATATCAACTTAAGCACAGTACGTGGGGACAACCAGGAAATTTGCTTCTAAGAGCATTCCTGGTGTGAAGCAAATCTAAAATGCAGATGGAGTGGAGAGCACATGAGAAAGAGAAGCAATTGACTACGGTAAGATTGTTTGCCTGAGTTCACAAGGAAAGTATAAAGCTCAAGGGAGGAAAAATAATAGTGTAATCTGTTGAGTGTTTTAACTTTCTGCCTGTGTCCTTAAGTAAAGATGACTGAGTTAATAAATATTGCTTTTCTCTGAAGGAATTAGTTCTGAAACAGCTCGATCTGCTCACTGGTCAGAACAAAAGGTCATGTAGGTAAGCAAATCCATATGGATTTACCACATTAACACAGTCTGCTGCCTTGAGAGTCAATTCCAAACCTGTTAAACTGGGGGAAACATATTTGGACAAAATACTTTCAATGTGTATACCTGTATGTATAGGTATGCACACACACTCACCCCAGCAGACCGCAGAGGACTAATGAAAATTTATGAAAAATCAGCTAAAGGGAAAAAAAAATCACGTAGGAAGGCTGGCCACAGGTTTATAGCATATAAAATCCAGAAACAAAGAACTTCCAGTAAAATCCTCTAAGTAATACCTTTAAAAGGAAATCTTAAAAGCCAGATGATGTAGGCCTTACTTAAATAGACTTACTGACCTCTGTGAGACTGTTTCTGTGACTATGGGCTCATGACTCAAGCTAAAGCTTTGTAAGGGACTCACAGCAGTCAGTCAGTCTGTTGTTTATAATATATGATGTTTATTCTGGTACTTTTAAGCTTTTAATGTAGATAGCTATCATATAATTTAGCATCCAATGTGGACTTGTTTGACTTGTTCCTGTGGGAAATATTTTTTTTCCTTGTGTACATGAATCTCATTAATACATGCTGTTCCTAATACTATTAGATCATTTAACTGAAGATTTGTTCTAAATGAACTCGTTTCACCTGCATTTCTTTAATAATTCATTATTTTTCCATTGTAATTATTACAGATCCCTGTTCCTCTTGTGCAGCCTAAACTACCTTAATGCTGTTTTCAACTACATTCCTTTGGACATGAGTCAGTAGGTATGCACAACTGCACTCACAGAGCAAGTCTGGCTCACTGGTATATATGCTTCTCCCCTTGATCACAACAGTCCCCATCTCTCTTCAGAAAAATGTTAATGGAATATATAAATTAATGTCAGGAAAGTAATTCTATGTATCAATAGTTTTAGAAGGACCAGGAAGTCTTTTGACTACACTTGGTAACTTGGAAAGGTCTCCAACCTTCACCTATGTGAATCACAACATTAGCAAACATCCAGCTGAAATCATATGTAAAAGGAGCTGGAAAACATTGCAGAGTTCACCTCTAACCACAGATGTTTTTAATCTGTTTTTTCATTCTTATGAAGAAATTTCCTGGTTACAGGGTTTGGACTGAACAATGAACACTTAGTTACACTAACAGTACCTGTTCTAGGAGTGTAAGATCTTTACCTGGCACACTTTAGAACTGAACATAGCGTGCTAAACTTCATTGCCTTGCCTTTGTTGTATTATTATTAAGTCTTTCGAGGTGCAATTTATTGCTTATACTTCTTAAAAAAATAAATATTTTTTAATGAAAGATATCCTTACTTTGCTGCCACATTTGTAAACTGAAAGTTTAAGAGGTTTCATGTATTCTGTCATTCCCTAAACGAGATCAATGCATAGGTTTGTGTCTTTGTTGTAGACGTTCCAAAAATTCTATAGCCCATTGCTTCACATGTCCTACGTATCTCATTTAATCTAGGTGGGTCGTAACCTGGGCTTGTGGTGCTATGCAACTTAGAGTCAAATTTCCCAGTAATGACAATGGTATCAAGAGCTGTTGCTTATTTGTAATTTTTTCATAGTCAAAGATGCTTGCCTAAGAGTGTAAGTAGGAAAAAATCAGGCTGTCTCTGAAGATACCATGAACCTGATAGCAGGAAGATAAAACTTAAGATACAATTATCGATCAAATCTTAACAACCTGTTGATACTCTAAGCAGTGACTCATGAAACAGAAACACCAGTAAGCACATGCTGACTTCTACTGCCTGGAACAGTATTGTAGTGTATCCCTGTCAGGCTGACACATGGCTGTAATAGGAAAACCCCAGTATTACTCGCAGGAAGCAAGGCAAAGCTGGTAGAATTTAAAGAGTATCTTGGGACAACTGCCAAATAAAATGGATTTAACTCAATTCCTGAGCATGGTCTCGCTCCAAATTTGCTCCTCACACGCCAGGGCTGGAAATAGGAGGCAATTAAACCTAGGACTGAAAAAGATATCATAAAGTAAAAATAATATGAATAAGATTCGGTAAGACCCAATGCAATTTCACATATATATTTGCTTGTTTAGGGAGTGCAGAATTCTATCCAAATTATAATGCATTAAATTTCACATCATCCTGAATTAGAAAAATATTACCCCACTGATCAAGCTCAGAAAAAATAAGAGATTTACCCAAGGTGATTTTTCAGCTACCGGCAGAGCTGTACACAGAATTTAAAAGCCTTGATTGTCAATCATGCCTTCTAATCAGTAGCCCACCAACACAAATCCCATAAGGTAAACTGAATCCACTTCATATTCAAAACAAAACACAAAACATTCAAATACATAAACCAGCAGACCATCTTAAAAGAAACTTGAAGTTTCAAAATATTTTGACCAATTCTAACCTGTCTCTTTATCCTTTGGATCAGTTAACAGCAACAGTTTGCAAGTAGGATTATTTCGGTAGAGAGGGACAAAACACACACAGGAATCTTCAAGTTTAACCTAAAAAACAAACAAGCCCTGTAGCTGTTCATACTGTGAAGCTCACAAGAAGTATTTCATGTATTAGATGCATTTATGCTGTATTTTACTAATGTGTATGGTATGATCTTAGCACACTTCTGAACTTCAAGGCACTGAAACATACATAATATTAAAATATTATCAGTAAGTAATGCTAATTTAAAAGAAATCAAGCTACCAAAGTTAGTGAAGACCTTAACAGCAACTTACTATGATTAGTACATAACCTGGCTCTGAACACATGCAGACAAATGGTGTTATGAAAGACCAGACACATCAAATAAAAACAAATACAACTTGCACTTCTTACAGCACAGTCCAGCTGAGTACTTGTGGTGTTTTGCAAACAATGAATTAAGCCTCAGGGTACAGGGAGTTTCAAAGCATTAGGGCAGTGCCTGGGCAGTTTATCTGTGAGGCACAGGGAGGGTAGATAATTGGCACAAGGTGGTTATGTTGCAGGCAAAGCTAAAACCAAAATGCAACTCTCAAGCTCTCAGTCTTAGACTAAACTTCTAAACGATGTGACATATAAACACAAAATTACTGTGCTCAAACAGCTCTATATGCATCGAGATGACGATTTCCATATGAATATTGCAAATGCTCTCATGTAAGTTTAGGTACAGGCAAAGAGCATGCATAATTTAGCACAGTATGTACTGTACTTTCAAAAATCTGGTCCATTGTGTATGTGTGGGTGTGCCTCTCTCTCTAATTGCACCCATTTGTCAGTTTGCTATGAAACTCAAATCAGTCATGTGATACATTTAATATTTCTTGGTGCATGGAAAGAGTAGTATGAATATGGATTATTCAAGATAACAACTTTTAGGTTGAAACCAGCGTTCACCAATTTGTGAGTGCCAGAATCCTTGAATCATCTATGCAAACACTGGACTCCAGGAAAAAAAAGGGAAAAAAAACATGAAGAAAACTGCTTGAAATCTGTATTCATGAGCTTCCCAAAATCTCAGCATGTTCTGGGGATTCAGTCATTCTTTGTATGCTTCAAATATAACAGCATCAATGTCAGTATGGCACCTGGGAGCACTACTACAATGAAATGGCCAGTATTATTTCCACTACTGTTATGATTTTTATCTTGTTTTATAAGGTAATGTGCACTTTCACAGGTGCTAATAACATCAGCATGAGCCAAGCATAGCTATCTGTGTATGAAGCTGCCAATGTGCTTCCATCCTGACTTGCAATAATCCTTGCTATTTGTTGCTATTTGTGTACTGAATGCTTGACCAAAGACCATGCCATACCAAAAAGAAGTTCTGTGACCCGAGCAAGTGGGCTGACAGCCCACTTAACACTTGCTAAATAATTATTCATGGTTGCCAGTCCTGCCACATAAAGCCTGTTTTAATTCAGATGCACAGAGGAAAAATAAAGTCAGCTAACTGCAGCCATTATTCAAACACCAAAACCCTTATCCTTCAGGTTGTAGGTATATAATACAGGTTGTGAGCTCAGATGTTTACTGTTTACCTTATTACATTTAATTTATTTTTAATTTCAAAATATAAACTTTCTTTGAACTATTCATTATAGAGTATAAGGAAAAAAACAATATAGCAAGAACATTACCATTACTTATGCCCTTGACTAGCTGTCTGACTGCAGACTAGATTAGACCCAAATTAAACGAATGCAAAGAGAAATGTGTTGCTATGAGACTCAAATCAGTCATGTGATACAGTTAAGGTCTGATGACAAGCCAAAAAATCGAGACAGTTCTGAATCAAAAGCCAGAATTCCACCTTTAACTGACCTCGCTGTGTCTGGCTGTGGCAGGAATACACACAGCACTACTTGGGGTTTTAACTTACCCTCCCTCCTAATAGAACTGCAAATGAGCCCCTAAAAGTACTACCAGGCATGAAAGGCTGAGGGAGGGACACAGAAGCCCTAAACGGGGCGGGGGATCTTTGCATTTTCAGGTTTGTTTGTATTTAACTCTACAGGGTCCACTAGAGGGCATTAAAAGAGTATTTAAAGCTAGTTCATGGCTCAAAGATGAAGCTACCCACCTGAAATAGTATTTTTCTGGAAAGTACTGCATATTATTTTCCTAAATTAGAGAAAAGCCACCCTAAAGCATTGCCACCTACAGTGTTTATATCACCTACCAATCACATCTGATCAGAATTGCTTTGGGAGAACCCATGTTCAAAATTATCAATACAAGTATTGGAAAAAATGGAAACAAAAGATAGGTTCTCTGTACTATTCTGCACAGTAGAGGCAGAATACAGAGCTATGCCATGTTACAAATAGTCTCAAATTCACTTTTGAATCAGTCCAATAAGGTGGCAGGTCAAGATGCAAAGTTCACCTACGTACTTCAAACCCTCAACCACACTGAGAGGCTTTAGACTTGTAGTTTATGCTTATCTCTCACTTGCAGCTTGAAAACTACTTGAAATAATGCAGAACTTGCTGATTTTACGAGATTTGTAATCTGGCTATGCTAGTTTACCCCTATACACAGACAGACTATGAACAAAAACAACAAACTAGCTTGCAAGTGTCTAACGTGCAGTATGAAAAAACACCAGCCTGCTTACTACCTCTTCTCCTCCAGGGACTGAAAAAACATCAGGAGTGGATGATGAGTTCTTCACAAGTTTTTCATAGTATGCTTCAGCTTCTACTTGCAGAACCTCTGGATCTCCTGCTAACGTATCTACCAAGTAAAGGCGACCTGTAGTTCAAACAAAACACAAGATGTTTGTACTTTTTTAATGAACAAAGAAACACAAGTTCTAAAATCTCCATTGCCCCAGCAGCTGCATGTGTAGCTGAGTCCTTTTTGTTCCCATTAGAGCCTTTTGTACAATCTGAAGAGTAAAATAGTAAGGCTGGCAAAAACCTATCCATATGTTATGTACCTCTTGACATGCAATTTTACAAAGTAGAACCATGACAGGATCAAATCACATTTGTCTCCTTTGAATTCAATGAGCACAGGCTCATATTTCTCTAGGTATAAATAAATCGCTTTAAAGCTGGAAGAGCAAAAAAACTTCAAAACACAGCCTGGCTTTTACTACTGTCCAAAAATATAACAAGAGAAGAATTCCAAAGCTTCCACTCTTTCTTGGAAGACTGCCGCTTTATGGGTCAGTCCAGGAGCTGTAGTATATCCTTAGTTTTCTCCTTTTTTTTTTTTAAAAGTAACTTCAATTAGGCACTTTCACAACAATGAAATAAAGTTAAAAGATATTAAAATATTTACCTACAGAAGAGTTCCCAAAATAGTAACTACCATCTTTTATGCAACCCAGCTTTTCATCCATGTGACTTCATGCTGAAGGGTATTCCTGCAAGGTATTTGCTAACTGCATGCAAACAAAAATCACACACCTCTGATGACTGTTCCCTAAACACAACATGCTCAGAAGGAACCCAGCAACCTTTTTCCAATGTAAGAAATGATACTGAGTGGTGGCTCATCACCAGCTCAAGACACAGAACATCAGAAGAAATGGGTTAGCAGCCCAAATAGTATTCTGCCAGTCTTCTATTATAGGAAGGAAATAAATTTCAATTTAAGGGGCTTGCAATCAACAAGCTACACCTGCAGCTCTTGTAAGCCCCAAACTGAGGACAAAATCTTGCTGTTACACTTGGAATCTTAGCTCTGAATCCTCTGTTTTTAATCATGCTTTGCTCTCACATGGCAGCTCTTATGACCCAGGTTTAATGTGAAATGACTGCACTGATAGTAAGCACAAAGTAAACAGCTGAGACAATACACAGTCTCACAAGGACCACTACAAGAACCAATTCTTAGTATGATTCAGAAACTATGAATCATAGGAGCACCATATTGAAAATTACTGCTTTCCATGTAAAAGTAGGGGCACAGGATTTGCAGTACAGGGTCAGACTATTCACCCCCGGTCACACCATCCTCCCTCTGGCAGCGATCAGCATCTGATTCCTCAGAAAAAAGGTAAGAAACTACAACTGATAATTCACCACCACACAGCACTACTTAAAATGCTTTAAATGCTATTTTCCTGCCCTTTGCAGGCAATCAGCTTACATCTTGAGGCTTGACAGCAAAGCTACGTAGTCAGAATGCTGAACAGAAGCTATTCCATAAATGGTTTTCATAGTATGTTTGTATGTGACAAAATGGGAGAGAAAGCAGCATTGCAACACTGGCAAGTTGAGTCACATAAAATCCCAGCCAGTACTTAGCAGTGGCAGTTTTCTTCTGCAGCATCCTTCCCCAGTGTACTGCGTGACACCATCAAGCAAAGAAGCCATATTTAGGGGGAAAAAAATAAAATTATTTAAAACTTTCACAATTTACTGAAGTAAATTTACTAGTAAATTAATTCTTTGCAAAAGAGCAGCACGTAGGACTTAAGTTTAGCACAAAGAAAAATACTGGCCATGCTAATAAATATTATTTGTGAGATGCTGCTTAGAAGGCTACATCCTGTCATTGTTAAGCCAAAGCAACTTAATAAGCACAATCATATTTTGTCCTCACTGAGCAAAACAATGAGTACCTTCAAAGTTATGCTAACTTTCTGGTACATAATATGCTTGCATTCTAAGGGAACTGCAAACATTTGAAGGAAGAATGAAATAATGTCCTAAGTTTAAATAATGAGGCATTAGAAAAAACTTCTCATCAACGTTTCACTAATACAGCTTTCCACAGAAGTAATTTTTTTCTCTAAAAAAACTCTGCTTTTAAACTTCTAGTTAACTTGTCTTTCCCATGTAATACTCTGAAAACACCCAAGTGAGTTAGGAGCACATAGGCCAACAAAGGGGAAGTCCAAAAACTTTTCATCAAGGAAACAAATCTGTCTCGGCTTCTGTATATATACAGGGGAAGACTGGAAGAGAGGTTCTTTTAGGGACAATAAGGAGCAGAAGTCTAACTTTAGGTACCCCAGAGCATCCTCAAGAAGTCTGTTGTGCTAAGACTGGTTTCTGTGAACATTCCCCCCAAACTTGCATACATGTGTACATACCACTACTACTATTCAGCTCTCATAGGCAGGAAAAAAAAAACCCATTAGTTTGATTTTTTTAATTTAACTAATGTGTTTCCCAGCTTTTCCCAGTAAAGTTGTTATATTCACCCTCTTGTATATGTTCCTTTTCTTCATTTTACATATATAGAAACAACAAATAAAAACCTCTACAAAGTCTAACCATTACTAGTGTTATTAGGCACTTGACTACAACAGTAATTATTGCTGGGTAACAGGGTATTATAAAGATTCCAAAATCAATTGCAAAATAATTTGTTAACTTTGCTTTAAAAGAAAAGCAGCGCTACTCTCCCGTGAGTGCTTCAGTCTGAGGCCCCTATCAGTACCTTGGGATGCCAAAATTGCACAGTTCGAAGGACAGCCTTTTAACCTAATTTTAATTACAGGATTTCATTCGAATTCGATCTTACCTAGAGGCAACAAAAGGCCACATTGTGGCAGCCAAACTGCTAGACGCCCAGTGAGAGCTTCTTTCAAACAGGCGCTGTGCACAAAGGGTTACCATTCGAGGGAGGGAGGGAGGAAGGGGGGAGTGAAGGGGGGCAGAAGGGGTGAGTCATAAAAAGGGGGCGAGTCATAAAAAGGGGGCCTCTTGCTGCAGCCACAGAGGAGGGACCATAAACCATAAGGAGAGTAAATTTAGAACGGGAGGCCTACTGCATTAGAGGGATTCCTGACATTCGCGCTGAAGTGGCTGCCATCTTAAATAGCCAAAGCTGGTAAACAGGGTCAAGACATCATCTGGGTGGATTCTAGGGCAGCAACAGCGAGAAGGAAGGGCTCACAGACAAGTACCAGATTTGTCTTTTACAGGGCATCAGCATTCAGGGCAAAGGAGGAGGAAAGTGTATGAAATTCCACTAAAAAAACCCCCAAAATTTATCTAGAGATAAATAAATGAGAAATCTGAGCAGGCACATTTCCATTTCAAGCACACAGAATAAATTTTTAAGCAAAAACTAACAGTGCTTCTGCTTCTCCTCTCTTTTGTTTCCATGGAGCAGTCTGGGCCACATTCTCGAGCGAGGATGTGTAAGTGCATCTCCTCTCACTCTAGTGATCTGTCATCATTTTGCACTAAGAATCTGATTTTCGAAGTTAAAAGCTCCAGATAAAAACAGCTATACAAACAAGGAGGCTGCCCGTACAACTCAGTCATCTTTATGAGACACTACCTTCCAGCACCTATTGGTACCTCACCCTAAAACATCACACAACTCTGCCAATAAGCCATAAACCAAGGCTCCTCTTTCAGTCCTTGATCCCTAAACTCAGCTTTTTCTGAACTCATTGCTATTCCACCTCTGGTACAGAGAACTGAATTTTATGGTGGTTTCATGAAGTCGATAAATACCCCTCTTCAGAGGTAAAAGTCAGACAAAGTTCACTTCACTTAGGATCCAAAAAGATCAATATGTGGGAATCCAGATAGCTATTATTAACATGCTTATGTTCTGCATCAGGTAGATAAACAACAAATGTCATACAAAATAGAAGACAATAACCTTCCTTATACAAAAAATTAATTCTACTTGATTAGACTCAGACCCCTATCATTACATATTCAGCAAGAATTTCATTCTATCAGTTAAAATAAGCAGGAAATATTTTTCCATGGGAAAAGAATTTATTCTCAATACAACAAAAAACACATGGTGCACACACTTGTATGTGAAATTCCACAAGTGAAACTACAGACTGCTGTGATGCCTGAAGGTAAATGACGTGCTTCAATCTAAACAGATACTCTGAAGATTCTTTTAGGTGATCCTTCTATATCCTCTACAGCTAAACTCCATGCCATAATATAAATAATTTAACTTAAAATATACATAACCACAGACTTATCTTACGATGCTACAGCAATTCAAATCTCTATTATATTCCTCAAAAGCTCTCTTTCACTAGACTATTCATTTTAGTGCCAAAGTATTAGTTTTACTATTTTGCCATTATCTAACAAATCAGTTACAACTTCAAACAATCAACTCTGTCTATGTAATGTGTTTTAAATACTCATTTAAGTTTCAATTTAGCATGTATTTCCAATATACTTACATCCTTTTGGATCGTGAAGCCAGTACCCAATTTATTAAACATAAGATTATTTGCTTTCATTGTTAAGAAAGTTCCATTCATGCATTCACATGTAGCTTATTAATACAGTTTCCTTAAGTCAACAAGTTGGTGATGCAGTCATTTCTGACTAGACAGACCACTGGATTGATTAAGATGCACTGAGGTATTGCTGGCACTCCCAGGAAAAACTTATTGGTTGAAAAGCCCATTTCAGAAATTTGTAAGGGCATTTAGGATGCAGCCAGATTGTAAAGCAAAATACATCAACCTCACTGTAGATGAAGCATGAAAAGTGTTATGTCTGAAGTGAATTAATCATTTATCCTACAACTACTTTTTCATGTTCTACAAATACAGAGAAAGATACTACATGCATCCATTAAGAACTGCATGTTTACAGAAGAGCCATCAGTCACCACAGGACTTGTACCTGGACTGTGAATCTTTGTATGCTTGTGCAAATTTGTGCATACCTTTACATGTAAAAGTATGAAAAATACTTAAATATGATTTCTAGTGGTGCAGAAAGACAGATAAAACCACCCTAACTTGTCAAACTTGCGAGTTTCATTTTTTATTCATTTTGCCATTTATAATGCTTGCAATAACAATACTGGATTCATATACTGGCTTTACTATTGGCTTTATTTTCATGCCAATATGTTTCACAATAAAAAAACCCTTCATCAGATTCTGAGTGTTTCTGACAGTTTTGTGAGGTTTTTTGTCCAAGAAGTATTTTCTTTTTTTTTTTCCAATTAGAAAACACATTGCTCTATGAGACCAACATACGTGCAGCAACACAAAAAGACTGTGCATCATGCCAGTATTCTAAAGAGAATGTTCTTGTAATTAAACCAGGCAACTGAGACCAGAACTCCTAAGATTTATTCTTAACACAGGTGTATGTTTTTGTGGCCCACAACAAATCACTTCATCTTCTGTCTGGTTTCTTATCAGTTAAGTGTATGCCTTATCTACCACTTCAAAAGGGTGTGACATTTTCCTTATCAGTGCCTCTGAAGTCACAACATAAGAAGACAAAGTCATATAACATAAACTGTTCTCTGTTCTCCTGCAGACTGTCACTGCCACACTACAGCAGCACAGCCATGAGTGTCTAGGATCTAAAGATAACTTTTTTTGCCCTTCCAAATTGTGCACATATAACAAAAGTGCTCTCCATTACACTCTCCCAGGAGTAGGAGCTCTGTGTTAAACAGCAGCGCTCAACATCAATTCTTCTCTGTTCCTTCCAATGAGTTTGAGCAGTTCTATCCATGTGGTTATCATTAGACAGACATATTTGTTTAACCTCTCAAATGAAGGAAGAGGTCTCTGCACGTTCCTGGGAATACATGCAGAACCTGACTCTCATATCCTGAATTTAATTGAGCAAGTGCATGTCAAAAGCTGAAGTTCTAGCCTAAGTGAAACTTCAGTATCATTACAATGTGTGGTGGCAATGGAGCTAGTGGGCAAATGCTGCAGCGTGGTGTCTGTCCAACATGGCAAGGCAGCTCTTAACCACTTGCCGTACATCATTAATGAAAACAATGTTCTTCCCCACCATATCACTTTTCACCATTACTAACAGAGCAATCACTCTTAGAACATAAAGGATGAAAAAACCCCAAATGCATTGGCACTTATCACTCTGCAAGGTGGTTGCAGAGATGCTGGGGTTGGTCTCTTCTCTTGGGTGACAAGCGACAGGATAAGAGGGAATGGCTTAAAATTGCACCAGGGGAGATTTAGGTCAGATATCAGGAAGAATTGTTTTGCTGAAATAGTTGTCAGGCATTGGAACAGGCTGCCCAGGGAGGTGGTGGAGTCACCATCCCTGGAGGGATTTAAAAGGCATGTGGGTGAAGTGCTTACGGACATAAGCTACAGGTGGGCTAGGCAGGGTTAGGCTGTGGTTGGACTTGATGATCTCAAGGGTCTCTTCCAACCCAGGTGATTCCATGGTTCTAATAGGTCTCCATGTTTCAATGCAGAAATGCCACTTATATATTACTTACTACCCTATCTCAATTCAAATTGAAAGAAGGTCTTCAGAAGACAAACTAAATACAAGTATCTGTCTGTAAATAATTTTCTGCTGTGGAAACAATAATCAAAGGCAGAAAGGAAATAAATAATCCTAGTCCTGCTGCCAATAAAGAAACCAAATACGTTAAAGAGATGAGTTCAGCTGTAGCTATACATATCATTACTGCAAATTCTGCTGCTGACAAATATTAGACAAATATTGGAAGACCAAATATTAGGCATCCCAAGTGCAGGATGCTATCATATTAGCCATTCCGTTCCCAACAGAACATTTTCACTACTGATTTCAGAAAAGAGAAGAGAATGGCTTTAAGAATACACATCTATTTAGCAGAATGCAGATGAGCCAAGGCAGAGACTCAGCAAGCCTAACTCTGAAAAATGTCAAACACCTTCAATTTCTACTTACTTCAATGAGCCCTGAAGGCACTCATAACCTTGTATGACCAGGGTCTATAAGCCAGATGTGTTATTTACTTTCCAAAATTTAATCTGCAATTTATGAAATAGAAAAAAAAATAGACAAAGGAATTGAATAACTGAGTTAAGTATTTAGCTCTTTTTGGAAAAACATCTAGATGAAACCACATTATTCAAAATGTTTTCAAATCTGGGAAAGCACGTGCATATTGAAGGGATCACGTAATGGCATCAATCAACAATAACCTGCAGTACTCCTGTAGTCATAGTTCCAGCAAACAGGTTCTATCCCTCAGATGGATCTTTAGCAATGTTACACTTAACAAAAATAAAGGCACACCCACTCACAGTACAGATAAATTAAAATACATCTGTGTAAACAGGCTACCCTCCATCCTATTATACACAGAATGCACATCTGGACTGGCATGTTTTGCACAAAGCTCTAACCTAATGTAATTGAAAAAAGCTGAGGAATTACAGCCCAGAAACAGACTTTATGAATAAAAACTGTAGCATACTGTTAACCCGTGGAAGTGCTACCAGCTGTAACTATGACATATCAGAAATTCATACTTCTGCACATTTAACTCGCTTTTGCACAGAGCTCAGCTGTAAAAAACAAAGAGGGAGCTTACAGAACGATCCAGAGAAGATGTAGCCCTGAAGAAAAGGGATGTTCAAGATGGTAATTTAAGGCTTTAATGTTCACGTTCACATCAGGTTTTCCTCAAGGAAATTCCACTGATTCAGTGGGTTTGCTGCTAATACCTCTAAACCTGTGCACATCAGAGTTGAGTACTTAGTATGTACTGATCTTTATACAAACAACAAATGGACAGAAATGTTCCTGGAAAAGTCTAAATTAAATTACTGAAGGCAGTGGTATGAATTTTCCTGCTTCTGTAAGAAAAAAAATCCAAAATTGTCAACTTAATTATCTGTCTACTCCCTAAGCAAAATAAAACATGCAAGAAAAATATGCAAGTTTTCCAGAGCAACTGTGTGCATATGAAGGGGTTTTCCCAGCAGGTGTATCAGTGCTACCTCTCACTTCATCATACCAATAGGCAAAACAGCAATGTCAGCAGAAGCTCATAGTCTAGGCCTGACCTCAAATTACCGTCTGACTCTTAAAACCTAAGTAAAGAAGAAATGAGAGGTCCTGAATGACACTGCAATATATCACTGAAGTATTTTTATTATTCAAAGAGGCTAATTTGAAAAGATTCTGTGAAGAGCAGTAGAGCTTTTATGAATCACACAAGTTCAAACGTAGATAGTGGTAATCCAACCCTTTACAAAGGTGGAAGGTAGAAAAGAGGATGCATTGGTCAAAAGTCATCCTATAACTTAAGGGAAAAGAGGAAGACAGTGATAAGCAAGGAATAGTGAAATGTCAGGAAACAACAACAACTGACTCTGGCAAATGCTCTAGCGTGAAGATGATTTCATCCTGTGGGGAAAAGCCAGCCAGACAGGACACTTTCACAAAACAGTCTTATTTTAAGACCAAGGAGCATTTAAAATTATTACTGAAACACTGTCACAACCTGGCACCAGGGCTAGTATTTACATAACACATTAAAATCTCCTCCTTATTACTACCATCATTCAAACAGGTGTGGGAAACCTAAGGCCGCACTACACACAGCCCTTATCTTCATGTCACACAAACTATGGCAGTATGTGTAGCATACCAAGAATACCTGAAAGCCCTGGTTTGCTATCAGAAAGGACAATGTTCTTCCCCAAAAAAAACCAATGGCAGTATGTGTAGCATACCAAGAATACCTGAAAGCCCTGGTTTGCTATCAGAAAGGACAATGTTCTTCCCCCAAAAAACGCAAAGTAGCAATAAAATTACAAGACAACAGTCAAGTTTTTCAGGGATACCAGTTTCAGCTACCACATAATTTGAGTTGCAAATGCTTTACCTCTGACACATCCAACACTCCCACCAGTAGAGTGCATAAGTCTGCCTAAGAAAGCCCAAAGCCCTTCTCCAAATTACTTGCAAGGAACAATTTGTACAGCCAGAATAATCTCAAAATAAAGCAATTAATTTGAGAAAGAAGGGGAGAAACAAAAAAAATAATAATAATCCCCTCCCTCAGTAATTTCCACTTTACTAAATGTATTAAGCAGCTGTAAATCCATATGGTACCTGCACTATCACAAGCCTCTGAGCCTGTCTCAGAACATGTTTTAATAAAGAGCTGCAAGTAGTGGAGCAAATATGTAAACATCTCTCTTGTTTCTCTCTGCCATTGTCAACTATTCTACATGTCTTTTAAAGTTCTCCAAAATCAGCATGGCTCTGCTTTTCCCTTTTTCTCTTTTTGGGAGGAGAAAGAAGCAAAGAAGGAAGGCGAGGCTGGCAACAGAGGGATAACTCTATGCTTGCTGTGCTCTTGACAGTAAGGCTGAGCTTGTTTAAATTCAGTTTACACAGGCTCTTCTGTAAGGACAAAAGAAACCACTGCTGGTTGTTAAAAATGCAAAAGGTTTTGACTGTAATAGCTTGACAATCAGCCAAAGATATGACATGGGGGAAAAACATGGCAAAGCAGCTATGACCAGAATGGAAGAAACAAGGAAAAACACATGGCTTAACTTCAGAGCAGAAAATTGACTTAGGCTTTGCATAAACGACAGCATACCTCCAAGCTTGCCTGATCCACAGTCTGCCTGGAATGAGAACATGCAGTCTAAAAGCAGAGCCTATTAAAAGGCATAATGTTTCTAAACAGCATCTGTTACGTACTAATAAGCATTACTTAAAGGACACAGGCCTTAAATTGCTACCAAACGTGCACTTATCTGAAACTGCTGCAAGGCAATCATTGCAAAAATGTCACATGACACCATGGGAATTTGAATAATAGAATATGTTTTTATTTAGTTTGGCTCAAAATCATTACGCGGAAAAAAATATGGAGGCACCTTCTGAGATTCTGAAACTGTGCAACTTCACAGGAATGAAACACTAGCAAGAATTACATCAGCAGAGCCATTTGCCATCTGTTGTCAGTAATACTATAAAGACCAGCCACCAGCCAGCAGTTGCAAAGGTTACGCATTTTTAAGCATCCACAGACCTCTCGGTAATTGAGCAGGACACGGTTTACTTCAGGTATGTGTCACCTGAGGGTCTGCCAATCATTCTGCAAAGACAACACACCAGAACTGTGAATTGCCATGCACAGTGTTTAAGACTCTCTCAGTATGCAGCCGTTATACAATGTGGAAAATACATACCAGCCTGTTCTACGTAGGTGCTTATAACATACCCACAACCATAATGTCTGCACACCTCCCACTTGCAAATTTAAACTGGCTAGACTTTCTCTGGTGTTGTTTGTTTTCCCATACTTTCCCCTCAAGGGAAGGAGTGTATTCACTGCAATGCTATTATGGAAAGGGACTCAGATTTGTTTGCTGGGTTTTGGATTGTATTTCTTCTTTGAGGGAAGTAGTTAGGATTTTCTTTCCTGTTTTCTTTCCTTCTAGACCATAACTACATATTTATGTTAAAGTAAGCTAGGTTTCAGTTACTTGTTTTACCTGTGGCATGGAAAGCAAGAAGGTTATGACAACCCTTACCTCATACATACACACACCCCCCAGTCTGCGTACCTATCCCATACATGATATTTTAGTTAGACTGAAAGGGTACAGCTGTTGATCAGTATCATCTTAGAACTCTGAGTAGCTTTCCTACATGTGGGGTCCAAATTCATGATACATAGCACCGATACGCTACCTGAATTTTATGGGTCTACCTTCCCAGCTACTGACCTTCTGCCTGTAAACTCATTAACATGGATTTCATGGAGGGCAGAGAGATTTGCATCTTCCTAGAGAGACAGATGGAAATTTAAGGCTTCATTAATGCAACTGTTAAACTAGAGGTACAGGTTTCTCATCTGGTAACTAACCGAGTATATACTTTGTTACTCGGTGATGTCCTTCCTAGCCTTTCTGTTAACACACACAAATCTGACTTTAAAAGTGTTCTAAAATAAAAAAGAAGTTGTGCCAAGGCTGAATTTAAAACAAGAACCTCAAGTTCTAGGTCAACATCTGGCCTATTTCTCTACTGTAGGGTTTGGTTAGGACCTACCTACCAAGGGGCTCAGAAACCTGGAAGTGTTAGCAATTACATCCTGTGAAAAACAATTACAGGAGCAGACCTCAAGACCTAGTTGTAGCATCTCAATTACAGCAGGACATAAACTGAAAGGCACCATTTGCACAAGAAGAGGTAAAGGCCCATTCCAATATGGTCTTAAAGTGTGCTGTATGCTCAATCTATTTCCAATTGTTCCATAATTATTTTAAATATAGGTGTATCCAAATACATAACTATGACAAGACTCAGACAACATCTAAAAACAATAGCAGCTATCCCAAAAGAAGAAAGGGATGGAGGAACTATACTAAACATTCAAATTTGAGAGTAATGAAAAAACCAGGAGAAAAATGTAGGCATTAACTGAAGCGTCCAACAATACAAGGTTTGCTTGGACATGAAAAAAACAAGTCTCATTCATCTAGAGATCTTTTATTTTAAAACATCAGCAGAATTAAGTGTCTTCAAAAAAAACCCAAACCCCCAATAGCATTATTACAAATGTTTGACTTTCATAAGTGGCTGATAGGAGGAAAAAATAGAGCAATCTCACTATGGTGCATTTAGCCATGAGCAGCTAGAGGAACTAATGAACAACATCATTATTTTACTGAAGGGGATGAAGTAGGTGCTTTAGATAAATGGCAGCAACTTAAAATGTGTTTCAGAAGATAAATTCACTTTCTCTCCATTTACCTGCTAGCGTGACAAATAAGAAAGAAGACTATAAAAACGGAGCAGGAGGAAAAGCAGTGCAAAAGCTAACTGAGGTGATGCAATGGGCCCTTATCCAAGTGAGTGCGTGAACAGAGATTGTTGGAAGTGCTCCTAGTCAAATATAAACCAGGAACACTACACACGCCAGACTCCCTTGGAAATCCACAGTGGAGCATGTGCAGAAGGAACACCTGTCCTAAAACCAGCTCCCTTACCAAGCACCAGGAGCACTGCCCTTTGGGAACTAACAGAAGGGCTGTTCATTGCAAAGCTGTGTACATCCACTACATATCACAGAATCACAGAATTATCAAGGTTGGAAAAGACCTAGAAGATCATCCAGTCCAACCATTCACCTATTACTACTAGCTCCCACTAAACCATATCCCTCAATACAACATCCAGTCTTTCCTTGAACACCCCCAGGGTTGGTGACTCCACCACCTCCCTGGGCAGTGCATTCCAGTGCCTGACTACCCTTTCTGAGAAGTAGTGCTTCCTAATGTCGAGCCTGAATCTCCCCTGGCGCAGCTTGCTACCATTCCCTCTAGTTCTGTCACTGCCTACACAGGAGAAGAGGCCAACCCCCAGCTCACTACAACCTCCCTTCAGGAAGTTATAGAGAGCTATAAGGTCTCCCCTAAGCCTCCTCTTCTCCAGGCTGAACAATCCCAGCTTCCTCAGACGCTCCTCGTAAGGCCTGTGTTCCAGACCCCTCACCAGCTTAGTAGCCCTCCTCTGAACGCGTTCCAGAGCCTCAATGTCTTTCCTGTAGTGAGGGGCCCAAAACTGAACACAGTACTCGAGATGCGGCCTCACAAGTGCTGAGTACAGGGGGACAATTACCTCCCTGCTCCTACTAGTAACACTATTTTTGATGCAAGCCAGGATGCCGTTGGCCTTCTTGGCCACCCGCGCACACTGTCGGCTCATGTTCAGCTCTCTCCAGAAACACCATTAATTCACTTCTCATAAAGGAGGGGCGAGTGGCTTTCCCCCTGCCAAAATTCAACATGAGAGACCATACATTTAATGTTCTACAGTCAGCTTCTGATCAAAAGGCGTTTTTACTGAACACTTTTAAAAGAAAGGATTGGTACCCTGCAGTACAGAAAGCCTCTTGTATCTCTACACCATAATACTACAACTAATCAGTCTTTCACGGTCAAGCAACGTGTTTACTGTTCCTTTTGTCCCTGTTAAACCATGCTTCTTTTGCTAAACCATGTTTTTGCTCAGTTTGGGTAAACACTTGCAGATGCTGCCTGAGATTTAGCCATTAAAATACATAAATTTTTACACAGTATTCCCTCTGCTCCTTAGTATTCCTGAGTACTTGGCCATTAAAGCCCCAAACTCGTGCACCTGTGTGCTGTGAGACCTAGAAACCCACACTGGAACAGGCGTTTGGAGACGAGCTTTTAACAAGCATCACCTGTGAACCAAAGCTGACAGACATCACCAGTTTATCTCTGCTTCAGGACGTTTGGACTAACCTAAAACCTGGAAAAGTTACCTATGTGCTTGAGAAAAGTGCAAAAAACACCCCTCTAGCAGCCTGCTGTGGTGGACCCTGCCTTGCATAGCAGGGTCGAACTGGACCATCTCCCTCAAGCGATCCTGCGAAAGCAGGGCGCCGGGAGCACGGCAATTAGGAGTCAGGCTCGCCCGGTCATGACCGCAATCGACTGAGCTAAGTTTTCCTGGAAAGGCCCGAGTGTTTTGCAGCGTTTTGGCCGCTTTTGGAAAGCCTGGCCGCAGTGCCGCGCGAAGCCCGCCATGTCGGGGCGGCGGGGGGATACGCCGCGGGCTCCTCAAGGGAGGTGCGTGCTGGCGTCGGCGGCGTTCCCGGACAGCCCGGGCGGGGGGCGCGTCAGCCAGGCAACGCCGTCCGGCCTCTGAAGGTGAACAGCCGGCCCAGCATGAGGGCAAGAGCAGGACGAAGGCGAAGCGAGCAGGGCGGCCTCACGAGGGGAGAGACGGGGCAGGGGCCGGACGGAGGAGGCCGGGCCGCGGGGGAGCTCCCGAGCGCTCTCCTTCCCCTCTTACCAGCGGCAGCTCTTCCTCCTCCCTCGGCCTCCATCACTTCCTCTAGGCGGGCTCCCACCGCCGCGGCCCGCCCCGGACGGGGTGGCGGTGCCGCCAGGTCCCGCGCAGGCAGCCATGGAGGGCTGGCCCAGAGGGGCGGGACGGTGCTTGGCTGACAAGAAAAGCGGCCGCTGTCGGTTGTGGGGCGGATGAGGAAGCGAAAGGACGGGGGAGGTGAGGATAAACAGTCTGGTGAAGTTTGTGTAGGAGCGGAGGCTGGAGAGGCGAGGGAAAGCTGGCTGCAAGCTCCCGTCAGGCTGAGGGGACAGCCCGCCCAAAAACTCGCTCAGGTTGCACCTCATCCTCCCCAGTGAGGCCCAGCCTTGGGCAGGTGCCAGCCCAGCAGCACGCCTTACCAAAACTGCAACACAGCTTCCAAACTCTTTGAGCTAGAAGGCCCAGAGTGACAAACAACAGAGCTAACGCCAATTTCTTTAAACTCAGGGGGCAGAAGCAGAAGGTTTGTGAGGGAATGAGCACCAAAAAAATGACAGTTTTGTAGCATTCTTCAACGGTATACTGCAGTGAACGTTGTCACTGTGAAAGAGGCTTTTGGAAAAGCCAGGCAAGCTGCCTGCTGTTAGTACAAACCATAAAATTGAGGTACCAAATTAAAATGAACACACAGATGTCAATTAGAAAGTAGAATCCAGGTGTTGACTCACTCCCAAGAGCCTTCCTAACCTGATTGCTTAATTATTTCATAAATAGCAGACACAAGTATCAAAGAATAAGATGTGAAAAGTACATGGAAATCATAGTACCTCTGCATAGGAAGAAACTTACCTTTGCACTTGAGACCTCTGTGACCTGGAGACAAGCTTTGAAAACCGTGTCTTGGGTGCTTTGCATAATTGTTATGCACTCTGTCTCCTGTCAGCACAGTGATCAAGAACTCCCTCAGGTTGCTCCTCTTTCCAAATGGTTTTTAGGACAAGCGGAAAGTGATTTGTATTTTCTTTCTTCAACAGGATGAAACAATCTCACTGATGCTCTCAGAAAAGGAGCTGTCACACAACCACGCTTTACAGCCCATCAGTGGTTTTCAGCACATTCTCCTCATCTCTTAAAGCTTTCTACCTTCCACCACTCCCTGTGGCACATTCAGCCCAGAGGTTTGGCAGTGCCGTGGTCCAAGGCCTAGTTTGATGCAGCATTGACATGTGATCTTGCTTGAGTTTTACTGAATTGTTAAGCTGTGAGAAAGTACATGAGCTAAAGATATGGAAGACAAGAAAGTAGTTGCAGAAGCGCTGTTGTGGGGATGACAGAAGTTAGCTGGTGGAAGATTCAAGAGGAAAAAAAATACAGAAAGAAAGAAAAGCAGAAAACGTGAATATAACTCAGTAATGCTGAGGATCAGCTCATACTAACAAAGACCAACTTTTCCCAGCATATTGGAAATGTCCTGGCCAGGTAAGACTCCTCAGTTTGCTTATCAGGTGTGGTACGCATATTATTATTTAGCCTAGTAATCTGTTAGTCCTGGCCACCTATTTTGCATATTAACTGATAAATAATTACTTAAATTGTGTATATCCTGCTTGCAGAGTCTCTTTGTACATAGTAAATAACGCCTGAACAAAAGCAACCCAATTGATCATGAGTTACATGTTCTCCTGATAAAGTTCTTTCTCCCTGCATTAAACTATTATAAATGATACAAAAGAAAATTTTTTAAATCTCTCCATAAAGAGCCCTTAGTGTTTGCTAATGTTGCAAGATGACCAGAACTGAAACTATAACAGACAACCAACAGCTTGGCTACTTCTAAATTATATACAGTTTCACTGTTTTCCATTATTGCTGAGCACCAGGCATACACTGGTGGTATTGGTTACAAAAGAACACATATAAATAAGGCAACAGCATATATAATATGATCTATTCAAAAAAAGGTAAGTGAAATCACCATCATATTCTCCCATTTACCATTTCTACAGCGTTTGTTATAGAAGAGACATTGGTCCACAGAGAACAGTGATCTTTAGACTGAAATGGTTCTCTCCCCTCTCTTTGTGACATTGCATTCCATCTACCTAAATACCAGCTTTGGCCTTTCCTGAGCATCATTTATTTTTATTAGAATAGAAAAGAAATAGAGTGTTTGATCCTGACATTTCTATTTAAAGTCCCGTTATAGTTTAATGTTAAATAGCACAACAGCTTGCTTTCTCCCTCCTCTCATTAAATGTTGAACAGCTGAGATAAAAACTGGAATATATTAAACACTTCCACTTAACAGTTTAAAGCATTGGTCAGTGTCTGCCAATAACAAGAAATAAAAAAAATCTGTATGTAAGTAATAATAAAAGAGATAAAAATTAAAGAGCTGTTTCTAAATGAAGGGTCATATTTAGTTCTTACCATCAGTACTAAAAAGCTCTTCGAGCAGTGTTCTGGCAGTTCTGTGGTCAGAATACATTTGCAGAAAACATTTTTCTCTTACTCAGCAGTTCAAATAATTTCTAAATGTAGCAGACAACTGTACATAAAAATATTCAAGGTGATAACCAGGGATTTTATTGTTGAGTTGCTTCTATTTCTTCTTCACCTTAAGATGAGTGCCATGCCAATCAGGTTCATGTACAGCAAGAAGAAAAACAATCAGTGTTTAGCTGAGTCAGCTGTGTCTGTGACTTGCCTTCAACTATCTAGGGCCTGGTTTCTTAATTATGGATGGGGAGATTAATTTGCACAGACCTCTAATATCCAGTGACCAGGGTATCTATTGGTGTGGGCACATTAGCACACATGAGTGCTAATATTAAGGCTACAATCATTCTTTCACAAAATTTTCAAGAGTAGCTTCAACTTCAGCTGAATAAATGTTAGGGGAAAGAGGAAGGTTTGTTTCTCAGCTGCAATTCATGCATTATCCCTCCAAGTATACTACTGTGCACATAAAGCTTAGGAAGGGAAGCAGTCAATTAAATTGCAGAAAGGAATATCAATCCACTTCAGATTCCTGGTTTATTCAAAGCACTAGTATTCCTCCCACATTTACACAAGCATATAACAGCACTGGAAAGCTCCAAGAATCTTTACAAATAAGCAAACTTATAAGGGACTAACTTAACTGTGGAAGACATTACTTAACTGATGAGTTGTTAAAAACCATCTTGGCTTTTTTTTCTTCCCCAGAAATTTCTATCAGCTTCTTCATATAGGATTAGTGAAATAATTTTTCTTGGTCTATATTTTTTCTACTCTTTTTTGCCAGTTGTGAAAACTTTGAAAACTAGTACTACAGTCCAGACAGGTACCAGTTGTTCCAGAGTGCATGGATCTAATAGACTTACATCTACACTATACAAAAATATCTGATAAAATACCTAGTATTTTACAGCATTCAAGCAATACCCTTCACATATATATCTATAAAGCAGCTATTATGTCCTAAACACATAATTTCTCATGCAGGAAATTAATTAAGCAACTATGGACCTTAAATCTTGCTTTATTCTGCATGTATGCCTTGTTCATTAGACCACCCTGTACTTAAGATATTTTTAAATTAATAATATCCATTAAAAGTATAAATTCAAAATAACTATGAGAAGACTACTATGTCATTGTCCTGTTCAGTATCACAGGAAGAGTTTTTCTAACTGGTCACACAGAAAAATTAATTGATAAAAATATTAATTGACAGGTGAACGAAAGACTAGAATCTTAGATGTAATTCACTGATGTCGGTGGCAGATTTTGCCTTATTTAAAGCTGCACAGAGTTCTGTGTTTACTGTATTAGGTGTTTCTGCTGCTTCAGTGGCTAGGGAAAATTAGCTTTGCAAGTTGTATTAGGGGAAGAAATGGATGGTGGAATCCAAGTTTTTTTATTTAAAAGAATCCACAAATTTTTTTGTGTCTCATCACAGGAGGATTTACATGACAGACACAGCTCATAGTTCCAAACCTCATTTAGCCACCACCCAACCAAGAGATGTCTTCAGAGATTATTTTTTTTCTTAAGGTCTCACAATTACCAGCTCCCTTGAGATTATATAGTGGCTTTCTATTCTTAGCATATTTCTCCCCTCCCTCCCTCTCTCTCTCTCTCTCTCACACACACACACACACACACTTCCTACTCAAAACAAGACCCAGCTAAACCCTCTGCCCACATATTTATAATTCCCAAGAGAACTTTCATATGCTTTTGTTTTGGGCAGTGACAACGTGCATATGTTTTGATTTCAGGCCCTTATTGGTTCTCATGCTGCAGTTCAATGAAGACAGGCCAACTATTAGACTCAGTGCTTTCAGCAAGCCATAACCCAGCTTCTAGAGTTCCTTTGACCTTGCAAGTTCAAGTGAGATGTTTTAAGATTTTTGGCTATTCAAGGATATTACTGAGTAAATGTTTTGGTTTAGCACACAGCACACTTTCCTATCGGTGTTTGGCTTTAAGTGTGAGGTGCTTGGACTCTTTGTAAGAGCGTAAGATAAAGATTAGTAAGCTTTACTGGTAAATTAGCTATCTGCTGTGAGGAGGAAATGCAAAGTTAGCCCTGAGTTTTTTAAGTCAGTAAAGAGAAGTCTAAGAACAGTGGAAATGGGCAGATATGTTTTTGTAGCTAAATCACTGATCAAGATTAAACTGAATTACAACTGTGCTAAAAATAGAATTTCTACAGAGTTATAATAAAGTTGATTCAATTAATTTTCTGTTTCCTTGTACATAAATAGGTTTCTGATGAAAAATATTGCTGGAGATGTTTCTTTAAGTCTTTCCTGCTCTTCCTAAATATTACTGCATGCCTGAAGAAGGAAAAGAACTTTGGAGCAGCCCCAGTCAGTCAGCTGCTCAGACTTCCCTCTTTAACACAGAGAGGTTACAAGTTTTGTTTTGAAGTTACATGAATCACAAGTCATCCCTCATGTGAATCCAGACACATCACAGTTTGAAGGAAAAAAAGGTGCCCCAAATGAAAAAGTTTGCTACAGATGCATAAGTTACAACACTTTTGGAACTGAAAGACAAGATCTCACCTTACGGAGCGCAGATTTCATGGATTCAAATTCCAACACTGTGGTTGTAACTGGTAAGGCTTTTATTTTATCCTTCTTTTAGCTAGAGATGGTATGCACACATGCTTGATCTTTGTCGTAAACAGTTCCCTGGAGGGAAAAACAGTAGCAAATGGTCATACTAACAATTCCAAATGGAAAATAACTTGCTGCTGTGCCTTCCTAAGAAAAATCAGATGCATGTCAGAGGAAACAGACTGCAGTCTGCCCTCTTTACTGCCATCCAGTTTGGTTTGTTGTTCATTCTCTCCATGTTTTAATCTTTGTTGACATTCTCTCTGATCCAAACCACATAGCTCAAGGCAGTGCAGGCTAGTATTAGATAAAGCTTACCCAAAAGGAGCTCTGAAGCAAGAAAACCAGGTTGCATCACAATGTCACATAGTCAGTGTCCAGAATTAGAGCAACACATGGCAAGTTTCAGGGTCTCAGTTTCATGGGAAGGTAAGGGAGATTTAAACAGGAGATGCTGCCTCATCACTGCTAAACTAGACCATTAAATTTAAATATACCAAAGGAGCATGCCTGAACATGCAGCACAAGGGACCAAATTTGGAACTTCTCTTGCTGCCTATAACTACTGCTGAATCACAGTGGCAGAACCACCAGCTAGAGACTTCTGAACTTTAAAAGGTTAAAGCTCTTAAGGAATCCTGCCACTCGCTATTCCTCTTGTTGCCACTGGCTCATCTAAAGCAATCATTACACATATCTTGACATGTGAGTTGCTGGATAATTTTCCACTGCAGGTCATCTGGGGACATAGGAATGAGGTTGAAGCTACATCAAAGAGATTTGCATCTTGCTGTTTTCAATTAAACACTTTTTTTTTTTTTTTAATAGCTGCAAGATGGGCAAAACTAGTTTGGCTTGCTCCAGACATAACTGCAGTTGTGCTGAATGGGAGTGCAGGAGAGAGCCAGATGTATTTGCTAACCTCTTAAAAGGCTATGGTATTTATGGCACATACCCTTGATGGGCACACTTCTTAGCACCCTGTGAGTTTTTTCCTCCCCTTAGATAGCCATTTAGGTGCAGAAATCTATTGTTCAAATAGTTTTAGACTAGTGTGTCCTGTTAAAGACACAGGTGCATCTTTGAGCTATTACAGAGATTATCACAGCATGCCCCTGTCACATTTTCACTGGCTCATAATACAAACCTGCAGGCAGTGAGCCCATTTTATCATGCAGCATTTACTCAGGCAGTAAGCTCTCCAGGTTGTTGCAGGTATTTCAGTGCTGTAAAACTTTCCTGCATTTAGTAATTTCTTTTCATAGAACAATTTTATCCTAAGCAGTAGATTCTTAGGGCCACCACTGAGATGCATGCACTCCATTGTGAGCTGTTTAACATCTTTACTGTAATTGTACAGTTCTGCACACACATGTACAGAAACATGGACAACAGCTACAGCTTCAAAATGGAGTAGGTATCACCCTAATTTTGCTCTGAAAGCAGAGTGGGACTAGTGTGGTTTTCTATTCCCTGTTAAGGTGAGATGATTACTCCTCCCCATACTGTTCCCTCCCAATAGTACAGACTTAAACCTGGGGAAAACATTGTCAAAAATACCAGTACCATTGGGCTTTTCAGTTATGAAATAAGTATTAGAAATTAAGAAATACTTGAAGTCTAGTATTAATTAAGCTGCCATGAGGCTGCATTTAGGCTTAACTGTCCCCACATACAAGTACCTTTTGCTATGCAAAACAGCAATCATATGCTGTCAAGTATTTATTTGTCCATTTAAGGATTTTTAGATATTTAAGATTTACAGCATTAAAACCATTTCACAAACTCGTTTTCCTGCCACTTAGATACTCTAAGACTTGGCAACACTCTGGATTGAGAACAGTAGTTGAGATTAATACAGATAGTAGGAGTTTTCCACCAAACTTTTTCAGGACAAAATGCCCATCTAGCTCCAAATTCATTTTTTCCCCCTTTTTATTAAAAAAACCCTAGTCTTTCACAAAAAAGACACTGGCACAGGTTGCCCAGGGAAGTTATGGATGCCCCCTCCCTGGAGTGTTCAAGGCCAGGCTGGATGGGGCTTGAACAACCTGGTCTAGTGGGATGTGTCCTTGCCTATGGCCAGGGGGTTGGAACAAGATGATCTCTAAGGTACCTTCCAACCCAAACCATTCTGTGATTCTATGAAAGGATAAATAAAATTAAATTTAGTTCTTAGAATTCAAAGAGTCCTTTTCCCTTTCCTACCATCTTTGCCTGTGGGGAAAAAGTGAAGGAAAAGATTTTTCCCAGCACTGCCAAAAGCTCATTTTCCCTGACAGAAAACTTAAGCTTTCATTATTTGTGATTAAAATTAAAAATTAAATCAAATTTTACTTTTTCAAGTATTTTCACTAAATATATATACCTTCCTTTTCATGATCTTTAACATTGAGTACATTGACTGTGACCTAGGAGCATTTAGAATGAGACCTTTTAGTAGACCCATTACCCATCATTTACATGATCTGTCCTATTGGCTCTAGTATATTTACCAGCTTCAGTTAAAGTTATGTCATAAGTATTGACACAAATGAAGATTGCAGGATTAGTTTTTATATCAGTGCATATAAAGGAATAATATTTTCATTTTTAAAGTGTTTTAAAGACTAAATTATATCTAAAAAACTCAACCTCTGTAACCAAAACCATGAAGATAAAGAATAAATGCCCGTGTGCATGCATGTCAGCAATTGCAGAGCAAGCATGGGTTAAAAGCACCTTTCTTTCTTTCTTTTCAGGTTTTGGTCCCTTTAGACAATACCTGGTTAATTCTAGCTGGGAAGCAGTGAAGGTAAGCATTAAAAATAAAACCAAAACATAGAGGTGTTTTATTCTGTGGAATCCCAATACAAGCCGTTTCCAGGCTTTCCATTCCCTTCAAGAAAGTTATTCCTCATGACTCATTAAACAAAATGTGCTTCATGGAGCAGATTCTCAACATGGAAGAAAGAGGATAATTGAGAAATAAAATGCTATTTTATTTGCAAGAATTTATTTTTTGTGCTATTTAAGCACTTTTCAAAATACTATTCTTGATTTCTAAAAAGGATGGTTTTTACCCAGGGTGCCTTCTCTGCAACTAATGCACATGCCACAGGTTATCTCAATTTCCTTCTCCTACAGGTGTTATCTATTGAGTTCTTACGTCCTACTTCAGGAACACAAATGCAAAAGCATGCCAATTCTAAGTATGTTTTCAGATCTTGGCTTTGATTTCCACTTTCAAATGACAGCGAAGCCCCCAGCTGAAACTGAAAACAAGGTCATTTAGATTTCTTCCCTGTCTGTACACTTGGACTAGCAGTAACAACATATATATGATGGAGACTTGAAAATTCCTGCTTATTTCCTAAGCATGTGTATTAAAACAAATTTAGCTGGGTGATACAAAGATGTGGTTTGGATACCTGGCTTTCAGCATAAACTTTTCTCCTACAAATGTTTATTTTCTAATTATTCATAGAATCATTTTTGTTGAAAGAGACCTTTAAGATCATCAAGTCCAGCCACTAAACAATGTCCCTAAGCACTACATCTATGTGTCGTCTTAAAACCTCCAGGGATGGTGATTCAACCACTTACCTGGGCAGCCCATTCCAGTGCTTGATAACCCTTTCAGTGAACAACTAACATCCAGTCTAAACTCCTCCTGGTACAACTTGAGGCCATTTCCTATTGTCTTATCACTTGTTACTCAAGAGAAGAGACCAACACCCACCTTGCTACAATCTCCTTTCAGGTTGTTGTTGTGGAGCACAACTTGTTTGGAAGAATAAGTCTGTTACCTGCTCAAAGCCATGAGGGATTTTATCTCTGTAGCCTAACAAGAAAGACAAGTACTTCTGATACTGTTCCACACCCCAGTCATCGCAGGAGACCCACAAATTATCTTAACTCCAACTTGAGGTGTGCCTTAAACAGTGTTTGTCAGTTGACAGTGTTCTTGCTCCCTATTTCCTGATTCTTACTGGTTCTAATTTTGGGTGCAAGATCATCCTCTTCTGGTTCAAAATAAAACATGTTCTTTATCTGCAAGCAAAACAGCCTCAAGCAGAAATGCACCGATGAGATGAGTTTTCTGTAACAATGCCACGTGCTGGCTACGCCAGGAGGTTATATAACAAGGACTGCAGCAGCCCATAATGAAACAGATGTCAGTCCTTGTGTATGGAGAACAAATCCGTTTCCCTCTGATGTGACACTCTGTGTGTGGAATTAATTTGTATTCATACTGGTGATGCTGCTTTGGTTTCCTATTCCCTGGCAAAGGTGGTTAATCCAGACAATTCAGGGAAATTTGCTGCAAATCTGGAAGTACTTTGAATGTTGATAGGCTTCTCCATGCTAAGTAGCAATCTCATGGTATTGTTCCATTGACCTTGTTCACACCAGCAGCCCTGTGGTCTTCAGGAAGCTTGTGCAGATATACTAAAGATAACTAATATTTACATCTGGAAGTAATCCTGTCTTGGCTTTGGGGTTCCTGCACAGATCAGTACAGTGACATAAAGCCCACCTGCTGTGTCTTTTCTGAGAACCAAGCAAGAGTACACTCAAACTCATTCTCAAGGAAGTACTGAGCAGCCAGGCTAGAGCTACTAAGCATGATTGTTCAGGCTTAATGCCTATGTAGCACTATCCATAACTATCCTAATTATTACCTCAAAATGAACTGGGTTCTTATCAAAAGCCCATCAGTGATAATGTAATACTGATACATGGCATCTTAAGAGTTCACATCCCAGAAGGGTCCTCACACCAAAAGCATCTGGAATCCTGTAAAAATACATGTAACAGGAGTTCCATCATGCCAATTCTCAAAGCATAGCTGTATCCTCCATGCATTTTGCAATGGAGTCTTTGCCAAAGAGCAATGGCTTCACTTTTGTGAGCAATACTTGCTCTTGCACACTTAAGAACCCTGTTACCAGCTTCTCTGTGAGATGCTGCCTTGTTGATGGGATCGGCTGTTTTCCTGAACCTCTTTTCTTGCTATAGGAAGGATCAGAGATTGATCCAATAAGCTCACAGCCCATCTCAATATTGCATCCCTTCTATGCCCTCATTAGGCACTCAGAAAAATGGTTGTGAGATACTATTTCTATCCTTTTGGTGAATAAGCAATTTCAATTTCCTGGAATCCCCAAGGATCAGATGATAAATGTCAATAAAAGTCTCCAATTCTCTATTTCTGCAAGTTTAGAGTGAGTGTTTGTTCTGAATTCTTGGATTGCTAATGCACTAAGTAGCAGTGCATTCTCTGTATGGCCTGTTTTATAATATAAAAATATAAATTTCCAAGAATGTGAGGAATACCTTCTTGGTTTTGCATGAACCAAAGTTCTTATCACAGCCCAAGACAACTCACACACAAGGAATTTATCAGCATTGCATCCACGGAGTTCTCATTCCTCAGCGAGTACCCTCCGAGTGTTCAGGGAAAAGGACAGTCAAATGGATCTGAAAGTACAGGTGAACCTGTCAATTCAGGGTCACTGAGAAAAGCTTCAGAGCTTTTATAGACCCTGTCACACAGCCCAACGTGGTTGTCTAGCACTAGAAAGACAGCTTCTCTTTTAGAAAACTGTCTCACTAAGTTTTTCATGGTTCTCATAACTCCATTCACCTGAAATAGCCTCCTAACATATGCACGAAAGCTCTACCAGCAGCACTTTTAACTCTGGAAGTGCGGGATGTTCTCTCTGCAGGAAAACACCACCCGTTTGCAGCTGCTGACAGATCACATTGAGTTACTGTGATGAGTTAGTTCTTCAGCACCACATGGGACCCTCAGAATCCCAGATCCCCTGAATTATTTATTCCATATTACAGATTGATGGTTCCACCTAATAACTCTTGATCTGGCACTGTTGCTATGTCTCCTCCAGAAACTCCTGTCTGGCACTTGGCAGCTAAAAAACCTTTCAGGGCAATCTACCATCAAGGTCAAAGTCCCCAGTTAATAGGGCACAAGTGTAAGTTGAGTGACAACATTCATAGTAATTAAACTGTTAGTGCAAAGAACAGGTCATATTTCCAACTGCTTCTGGGAACTGTGTTTGCTATCAGGAGATGAGGATCAGATCTCTCAGTGCAGTTTTTCATCCTGCCACTGACCATGTGGTCTTTGGAAATTTGTCATTTAATCTCTCTGTTTCTCTCACTCTCTGCTTTAGTTTCATCATCTGTGAAACTAAGAAGACATTGCTATTGAGTTCTTTCGTTTCTGTTCTGGAACCTTCTTACATCCCTAAAGCTTAAAAAAAGTATTTTGCAGTATTAAACCCTCAAAAATCCCACCAACCAACCAACAAAAAGCAACATACCTGCAGACTCACCAGGGCAACCAATACCTTTTGGTTTTCTTTCTGAACCACCACCAGCCTTTTTGAATGAGGTTCACAAAATTATCAGCCCCCTGCTCTGCTCCCTGGCAACCCAAATCAGTGAAAACTCAGGCAAACTCAGTGCAATTTTCTGGAGTTTTCTGAAAGTTCAAGATGCTTCTAACACCCCATGCGACACACAGCCATGACATCTGAGCATAACGTTCTATGCAAATCACTTCTCTTTGGGGAGGCTGTGTAATAACATGGGCCAGAACTCCGGTGGACTGGGACTATGATCACAACAACTCAAGGTTGATAACACTGGATTTCAGTTCCCTTTTCAGAATAACATCTAATCAGAGAATATCTATGCTTTCTTTTGAACTTTTCCCACAAAAATGTCCTCCAAAACCTTTGTCCTCCTTTGAAGTTTCCTTTGCTATTCCAACTACAAAAGACAGGTACTTATTTACTGAATTAACTCACCAGTGTGAGCTCTAGTTTCCAGATGGCAGCCATCCTCCTCTAACCATCTTCAGTCTCTCACCTTACATGCAAAAATGGTTTTGGTTAAGGCTGAGACTTGGCTGAGGCAAGGAACCACCTTCTTTTTTTTGCTCCATGTTTGCACAATATCTGGTCTAATGAGGGTATAAGCCCATGGTTAGGATTCTTAGACAACAGGGTAATGGACATTATTGACAGCATGCTGAAATTGCTTAGGACATAGCAAACTATCTTCCTTTGACACAAATTCTCATCTGTTTGCTATTGGCTGGCTTCTGGTTTTGTCCTGCACTTAAGTATTTCTGCATGTTTCTCCCATGACAAATGGTGACAGCAGAATGTCAACCCAGAGAGCACAAGAAAACAGCCTTAACAACTTCTTTTGGGTCTGCACATAGCGTACCAAAGTTAAGGGCAGTTGAGTCCTCTAAACCTTGGAATTAAAAAGGAAGTATCTCATTAAATGTTAAAATTAAAGATGCTTTAGAAAAGAAAACGCTAATTGTGAACCAGCTGGGGTTTTCTTTTTTGGAAGCTAAGACACAGTACAGCATTCTTAAGCAAGATGATGCAATGGTCTCTCAAAGACTGTCAGCGCCCAGAGGAAAAAAGGCTGGCACTGTTCTCTAAATGTGTTTACTTCCCTGCAGGCATTGTTTCCTTGCTTGTGTCAAATAGTTTATTGAGCACAGCTAATCAATGTTTCCGCTGACAAGAAAATTGGAACAGTTTATATAGGAAGCCAGTGTTGAAGGGCAAATTTCCCAGTTAGCACAGCTTCAAACTGTGGTGCTCATCTGCATGAGAAATGAAAGCTTGAGAAGACAATGACATTTAATAAAATGTTACAGGTTTCTTGGGCCAATCATATACCTCTGGTGATGACTTTTTGCCTATAACCCTCTTAGAAACTTCAGCTCCTTCCTTTACTAGTGCTCCTTCTAGGTGCTACAGGGATTTTCAACCACCATTTTACTTTTCTGGGACAGATCTTTCTACCTCACACTGTTTTACTCCTGGCATCTCCCTTCTACATGGAGGTTTATGCCTTGTTCATTAGTCCCGTTCCACTGACAAAATAATTTCAAGTCATTTCCCAGTGACATTTATTCTCCATACCATCTTCCAACCATCCTGGCTATCTGCTCCTGTGAAAAAAAGGTTCCAGCTGGAACTTCAACTCTATGTAAATGACAGAGAAACAACATCCCAGTAAGTGACATTTCCTTTTACTAGAGAAACATTTTAGACCAAAAAGAAATTAACCCCATTGTAAATGTGACTTCCCTCATGTTGACGGTCACCTCCAGCAGAACTTGACCTGAATCAGTTCAAACAAGATCACATGTCACTTGAGTGGGCAGCTAATTGAATTCTCCCTCATTTGTGTCTCTTCAGAAGAACAGGTTTATCTACTAGATTTTTCAGAGGAACAGCTATTACCTACATCAAAGCCTATTCAGATACTTCCAAGTGTGGACTCTTTCTGTGAGATCCTACATTTCATAGCTCCACCTGGACCAGCCCCCAAGCAACAACCATTCTCACCCAGTGGAGACTGAGCATCCCTTTGGAAACACAACAGCTCTGCATGGACATGACATTAGGAAATAGGCTACCACCTCTTAGTCTCTTCCAGTTACAAAAGGGGAACCACCACAAAACAAACCAATCTCACTGCAGACCACTATTCAGGAGCCGTGGGTTCAGACAGCATGACATTGCTCTTTCAGGTGTTTTCAGCCTGGTTTCTTTATCACAGTCTGAGAAATCCAACTCTCTTACAAGTCCATGGTGTTTTTTATTGTAAACCCAGGAGCTGTCCAAGAGAGGCCTTGGTAAAACCATTGATCTCCATATCCTGCAGCTGCCAGTGGTTTACCAAAAGGCAAAGGAGCAAGTCTTCAAGATATGGACAACTCTTCAGCCACTGGTGAGTACTCAGTCACACGATTTTCTCCCTTCATTTATGAATACTTTTTAGCTCCACTCAGAATAACATAATAAGTATTGCTCAATACTTTGCATGAGACAACTCTGGGAAGTGACTATTAAAACTGTGATAAAGGTTTCAAACTGAAGTTTGGAGCACACAATAATTAGCGTGCTCTTTTAACCCCCTGCCATTTAAACAGCATAACTGCACACAGAACAAAGGGGGGAAATACCAACCATAAATTGCAAAAAAGGTATAACAGCTCTAAAGTCCTCAGCTGACCAGACACAACAAAACCAAACTAAAGTACTTTTCTGTTCTAATTTATAATCTCTTCTGGAAGTTTTCTTTAGACATAAGGTACAGCAAGACTCTGTACCTTAAAGCTGGTATTTCACATAATGCTTGACACTACTGTATTGTTTTTTTTTAAATAAGTCTCATTTTTAATTTCCTGTTATTCACTCTGGTGGGAAAAACAGCTTACTGTTCACGTTGGGCTGGCTTCATCCACCAAAGCAATCATCATCCTTGAGCAGTGTGGGAAGAACAAAGGCTACTGAGAGATGGATGCTTGTGGTTTTCACCCAGAAGGTGGCTGTTGCATGCTAGATGGCCCAGAAAAGATTGAATCTACAATTAATATGAAGACTCTCTGGAAAAACATTTCAGTGGAAGGGATTGATATAATCTTTTCCAGAGATGCAGGAAGGTAAACATGGCATACTGGGGTCTCACATTAAAAGCAAAATTAACTCAAATCAGCTCATTTAACCTTGAAGAATCTTTGCAGTGTCTTTTCCTCCAACCAAAATCACTTTGAAACAAAGTCTTCAGAGGGCCACAGGTGTAAAATTGGGAAAAATTTAAATTTTGTGTAAAGCAGCCTTCATGAAAAGCTGCAGTAGATAATCTTTCCATGGATTTGTAAAGTCCAAAAGAAACAGGTTTCAACATAGCATACCCTGTGATTAACAACACCAGTAAACCTGAGCTATTAAGAGAGTCTGAAAGCAATCCTGACTGGTAGCAGATTTTAATCTATTTTTCACAACTGGGAAGGCTACAAAATGTAAATACATACACCGAAGAACAGAGCAATTACAGGTGCCTTCAGAACAATGTCTGTGATCTTGTTACGTGTTTCAGAAGCACTGAAGCAATTTTCTATTATGCTAGTCTTCATTTAAAAGGAAAACAGACACCAGAAAATGATCTCATTTAAAAAAAAAAAAAATCAGCAGATTTTGGTCCTTAGCAAGTTAAAAGGTTGGGTGGGAAGGAAAAAATTCCTCCAGATGATGAGACTCACACAAAAAACTGTATTAATGTACTAGAATGGCACGGTTGCAGTTTCCAGCTGTGTTACCTTTCTCATCTCACATAGCTGATGGATGCCTAGAAAAGAATGCATATCTTGTGATTTTTTATTTAAATTTCTTTCTGGGTGGGTATCTGAGAAAACAAACCATCAGATAAGGAACATTTGTTTCTCAAACTTGATTTCTTTCACTAAACAAATATGTTTTAAATAATTTCATAAACCAAATCTGGTTTGGCTACTTAAAGAACATTTAAATTTAAGCAAAGTTTTCTGTTCCTTAACCCAGGCTTCTGGTTTGATTTTCTTCTTAATATTGCAGGTATGTCTGTGATTACACCTACTACGCCTCTCTGTACTATGGCAATGGAAGAGCCGTGCTCATCCATGTGCCCCCATTATCCCAGTCGGTAACAGCAAACTTTCTAGGAAAAGCATTACAGACAATTATCTTAGAAATATTAAAACAATGTGGGGAAGAAAGAGAGTAGGATGGATCATATAAGAAAAAAGTGAGGATTTCTTAGAATGCAATTCCTGACTCTCTTAAATGAAGCAAATCTGAAGATTGAAACCCCTGCGTAAAGGATTTTACATTCCACGTTACTTTCAGTGAAACTTCTTTACAAAGCCCAAACACCTGTTCACATCTCTCTGGTGTCAGAAGCTTGAGGGAAAAAAACAAGTGACTGGCAGTCTGGATTGCTAACAGTGATAAGCTTGCTTTGGAATTAAGGAAGTGTGAAACTGTACTTTGAACATTTTAGATGCTTAATCCTAGTTCTGATGGTTCGAAAGAGATTAAGCCAGATGGATGTTTACAGCATTAGATGGATATAACAAAGGTCCACCCCAGCCCCTGTCCAAGTCCAGAGAGGTAGTTCAGCCACACGATGTGCCCACATGAAAAGTAACATAAATATGGGGGGAACAAAACACACGTAAGGATCCTGTTACCTGAAGTTTTATAATTCCCTCTTACTGACCTGCTCTAAATGCTAGTTTCCACATCAGAAACAGGCTTCGAACCCAGGGTGACTTAGAAGAAGGTAATCAACAAGCAGGGACTGTAATGCTGTTAGTAATTTGGGTTTCAGCTGCCTGGCAGCACTGCTTACCCCACATGCCCAGCGCCTGTCCCAGAGGAAACCACCAGAGTCCTTCTGCCGAGCACAGCCCGAAGACAGCTGCTGCCAGAACAAGTCATGGCTATCCACCAACTTAGGTATCAAAACCAAAACGCTAACTTGTCCCAGAAAAGGCAGTCGCTGAACGCTGTGCCGTGGCACCTCCTGTTACTTAAACAGGAACCAAAGAAGATCTCAAATTGTAGAACTTGGACGGTGACATATCACTTCTGTGCTGCTCCTCTGCCAAGCCAGGCTGCTCCGCATCTCAGACACAGCTGGATACAGAAGTACTGTGCCATGAAAGCTGGGTATGGCAGAGGTGTACAGCGCTTCCCCTTCAGCACATGGGGAATGTCAGCACACGCTCTGCTTGATAATCTTGCTTGTACCAGGACAGACAAGGATGAGGTAAAATTAGCAGGCATTTTCTGAAAACAGTCACTAGAACAGGACAGCAGCAGCTTCATGTGGCCACCTGGGATTTCTCCAGGGAAACAAAAGCATCGGTTCAGTAAAAGGGACAACAGTAGAATCTGCCAGCACAGAGAGCTGATGATGCTGTGGGCCACCATCGTGCCTTACTTCAGTCAACTCTGACATTGAGTCAGAGGAACTGGAAATGCTGAGGTACCGCACGTCTTCCTGACACTCTCCTTTCCAATGACTGTTAAGAGAAAACTGATAACCATGTGCTGGAGGGCTGAATGACTCATCTATGAATTGTTCTAAGGGTAAATAATCAGGTTCTTGTCAAAGGAATAAATAAAAATGCTTACCTTGTTCAAAAGGACTACTTACTCCAAAACAGGGCTCAAAGTCCCAATGCAAAGGGGTCCACGAGTTCAATGTCACTGGATGGAAATACTTCTGATTTCACACAAGTAACGGCAGTTCTTACCTGTACCAAGATTCATCCAGAGTAGCTCAATTAAACACAGCCAAAAAAGGGCAGGAGAAAAACAGAGATTTACTCTTGAGTTTTCTAACCTGCACTTGCTTTGCATAAGGAGCGACAAATTCAGAAACAGGCAAATGCATACAGAATTCTTTTATTTAACTTAAATCATGTAGTACTGAAACTACTAGAAAAAAGCAGAGTAAGAGAAACTAAAGGAGCCTTAGCTTCAGCCATTCAAAATAGACAAAGTTTCTTCTTTTCATAATGTAAAGAATCCCGAGTATATCGCAATAACAGGAATAAATTCTTACAACAGAATATACAAAAACATTTTGAAATTTTTTTAATCTACTGATTCATTTTAATATAAACACAGGAATTTCTTTAGGAATAATTTATACACAGCAAGTCTTTTTATGTAATAAATTGGCCATGTTATTGTTTAATTTTCTCTTAAAAAAATTTAAACAAGAAAACTTGGAAAATGTTGTATTTGCAACTGCATCCATTCCTTAGCACTTTCTAGTTTTGTTTTTGTCCCAGAGGTAGACAAACTCTGGCCAATCCTTTCGTCTCAAACCTCACTGGTTCAGAAAACAGAAGAGCTGATTTTTCAACAGCATCTAAATCGTGGTAACCCTTCGGCGATGTGGTTGGTCAAATGTGGGGGGAGTGAGGGGGAAGGGATCTCAAGACTCTATTAAATAAAAATAAATAGGGACCCTGCCTTGCTCATTTCAACAAAGCTTCAAATGGTGCTCAGCATCTTTAGAGGCTGCATACAAACTTTTAAAGTGATAAGAAATCTGCAAATAGTTCTTTGATAGGAATTATAAAAACAGTCTTTCCCTCTTTCTCTTAAGCAGTCGCATCCTTCAAACCACACGGCCACCGTCAAGCAGGTACTGAACAGCGCAACTGAGAGGCTGGGTAGCAGCAAAACCTGTTCTGTTTCCCTGACCAGTGAGGTTCCTGTCATCCCTTATGGTAACTGCCCTAGACAGTAAAGTGAAGTGACCAGTTAAGATGATCCCACCCCAACCAGAGGGCTCTGGAAGACCAGGATACTGAAGATACAGAACATTTCCCCAACTCTTGAATTTGCTCGCTGTATGCTGGGACACGAAGCTCGGGCGGGGAGGGGGAGAGGGACACGCTGTGAATTGGACAAGTTAGCGATCCTTTTTGGCATATTGTAAAGCTAGCTAGGTAACTGGTACCATCAAAAACCCCATCACAGACAGACACACCCATACACAGACACAGAAAAGTGCCCTTAAATTATAGTTTAGGCATTTATAAACTACAAACATTTTATAAAATTATTCTATGTACTTACAAAATGCAATGAAAACATTTAATTAGTTCTTGTAAACCAGATCTTCGTCAACTGACTACCCGTAATCTACTGGACTTAAAGCCCTATTGAAAATGCTAATGAAATACTTATTAATGCAACGCAAACCAAACAGACGGAAGAAAAAGATGAGCACATACACACATATGCACACACACAAACTCGTGGTAGTTTTAAGGTACTTGCAAACAGACCAATTTTAAGTTGAGCCCGATTCACACAGACTGATGACAACCACTGATTAACTCCTGATAACGAGCCGACCGCTCCAGCTGCAGAGTCCAGAGCTGTATTTACAAGTACCAACCATCAGAACTGCAATACCTGAGCTCTGATGCTGCCCTGCAAACCAAGCTCAGGAAACCACCTCACACTTCTGCCAAGCCCCGTGTCTCTGTAACTGCCCACCTCCACAGCCTTCGCTTCCATGTGCCTCTACACAAGCCCTTCCCAGTTCCAACCCACCTGGCCGCACTCGATGTCAGAGGCCATTTGTTCACTGTCTCTGAGCATCCAGTTTCTGACCTGAGGCATCCTTCAAAGCCCTCCTGCCTGTTTATAGTTCTGTATCTTCAGCACCCCTGGCCACTAGCGTTGTTTCTACACATCATTCTTAAATTCTTGTCTGCGCAACTACTCGTGGGTTAAGCTGCAATATCTGGCTTTTATCACTGGTTAGTAAGGAGTGGATCCCTTGCACCTTCCCCCACTGTTGTTCAGCCCAGTGATTTAAGTACACTGTTGACAAACAAAATAAGAATAACAGGAAACAAGTGTTACTTATACTAATGGAATGAAAAGGGTTTAAATATATATATCTATATTATAGATATACATATGCAGATATATATATGTATATATAGATATATATGTATGGAGTTACACCAACAATAGGAGTGTTGTTGACTTAGACCCAGATAGTACCAAACACCCCTCAGCAGTTCCCAGAGCAGTTCCCTCTGGCGACCAGTCGTCCCGGGCAAACTGGGCTTTCTTTCCTTTGTTTTGCAAGACCAAGAGAAGCGTCAGTGCGAACGTGCCTAGAACCACACATCGCTTAGAACCAGCTTAAGGAGCAGAGGCATCACGCTGGGAAAGCTTGGTGCATGCAGGCTGGCCTCGCGCTTCCCATCACGCTCAGCTTCTGCACCTGGTTTATCGCTCCTGCGAAGGAGCGCCGCTCTCAGCACCACACAGCTGACACCTCTGCGCTTACGTAGGAGCCACGTTCCTCTGCAACCAAACCACCTTCTGGCCACCCAGCAGCTTGTCAGTGTGAGTCAGGTGAGAACAATGGCCGAGCACTACAGGCAAAGCCGCCTGCTCCCGCAAGCGACACCAATTTGTCATCCTACTGCGTGAAAACATCTTGGTACCATTTGTCAAAACGCTGGTTTTCAGGGCTGGGTGGGCTTTTGTTTTTAATTTATAAACAAATCGGATTACTTTAACTTTATTCAAACATAGCTGAAGTTCTAAATAAATTTTCCATACCAGACAAGCCAGCGGTCTCAGGGAAGAACAACATTACAAACCATATTATGACTCTATCAAGCCAACATTAATTCTCCGTTGTTCACATGCACAAACAACTCGATTTACTGTCCAAGGGAAGTCTGCATGAAAAACCCACGTGAATAAAGCTATTCAAAATGCACAAAACACAACAACAAAAAAAAAAGCTATGGAAACAAAACAGAACAAAAAAGGAATTAAGCTTGAATTGCAAACACAGAATGCAATGGTATCCTGAAGGTGGTTTGGTCCAGGAGAGCTGACTGTCATCACACATGATGTCACATGACTGTCTTCTACTGAAGTGCTTTTTGAAATGATGGGTGCTACGTCATTAGTGTTTCTTCCTAACGCATTTTAAAACCATCTAAATACAATTATATAAACCAGTAACTTGGACAGTTTTAACAAAACCCTCCTAGCCAGCTGAAAGATCTGAGGATCTCCAGTTGTGGTAATCAATATGTGCAAGAGAGGGGAACAGTCACTGCACCAAAGGGGCACCGTGATCTACTGAAAACCAGAACCACCTAGGAAAAACTTGGAAATTTTGCTGGTTTCTCAGGGCTGTAGAGAAATGCTCCTCCAAAGACAAACTCTGCAGGAACAACCGCAGCGCTGTACGTTCGAGAGGCCACGTACACCTTGAAGTAGCCAAGCACCACGTTACTCAGATACCACAACCAACACGTGTACCAACAGCTGCCACAGCTAAAGAGAAGAAACAGTATACATCGAGTTCACAGAACTCTGGACTGGTTTAGGTTGGAGAGGACCTCAAAGGCCATCTAGTTCCACCCACTGCCCCATCTAACCTGGCCTTGAACCCTGCCAGGGATCCAGGGGCATCCCCAGTTCTCTGGGCACCCTGTGCCAGGGCCCCACCACCCACATAGGCAAGGATTTCTTCCTAACATCTCACGTAAATCTCCCCTCATGCAGCTGAAGGCCATTCCCCGCTGGCCTGTCCCTCTGCCCTTCTCTGAAAGGTACAGTTAAGGTCTCCCTGGAGCCTTCCCTTTCCCAGGCTGAACTAGACCAGCTCTCTCAGCCTGCCGCCAGAGCAGAGGTGCTCCAACCGTCTGAGCATCTCCATGGCCTCCTCTAGACTCAACAGCTCCGTATCCTCCTTGTCCTGGGGACCCCCAGGCTGGACACAGAACTGCAAAAGGATGTCCCCAGAGCAGAGAGGCAGAATCCCCCCTCCCCAGACCTGCTGGTCCCACTGCTGGGGATGCAGCCCAGGACACAGTTGGCTGCCAGCACACATTGCTGGGTCATGTTGAGCTTCTCGTCCCCCAGACCTCCCAAATCCTTCTCCTCGGGGCTGCTCCCCATCCATTCTTGTCCCAGCCTGTTGTGCCTCAGATTGCCCCGACCCATGTGCAGGACCTTGCCCTTGGCCTTGTTGGACTCCATGGGGTTCATACGGTCCCACCTCTCCAGCCTGTCAGAGTCCCTCTGGACAGCATCCCTTCCCTCCAGTGTGTCCACCCACCACACAGCTCGGTGTCAGCGACAAACTTGCTGAGGGTGCATCTATAGCTGCCAAGTCGATGGCAAGCTGGTGTTAGTCCTGGGTGCTTATAACCCAGTTAGATGCTGTCAGAGGGCAGTTAAATTTGATGGGTAGTCCATCAGAATCCACAGTAACAAAGCATCTAAACGGGAAGAAAAGGGAACTGGCTTTTTACTGGCATGTTAAATCAATCCAAGGGTAGTTCTGGAAAAAAACCCCAATAAATTCAGTTCTGTCATGGAACAGAAGCAGGAAGATGTGGTGGTAGCACCAGGCAGGCTGCAACGGGTTTCTCACTGGTCCTTCTGGGCATAAAGCAGCACTATTGCTGTATGAGCCAATTAACTTCCAGGTGCTGACTCAGCCAGGTACCTCAGTGCTGCTTGTGGCATCTGAGCAAAAACTGGCAGGAATGACATAGTCCCTTCTTTGGGACAAACAGACCATTCCCTTTCCTCCAAGCAATTCCTCTGGACCTTCAAACATAGTAACCAATTAAATTCTGTAACAGATTTAACCAAATACTCTTAATTTGAAGCTTTGATAGCAGGTCAGCTACGTCTCCGCTCATCCGAAGACACAGCATTTCGTTGCTGACCTGAGGACTGCCATGACAGCAGCACGTTAAAGATTCTTTATGTTTCCTTAAAGAACAGTCACCTGAAAGTCAGGCAGCTCTCAGGTTTATCCTCACAACAATGAATCTGAGCCAAAAAATTGGAAAAACTCCTCAGAATTGAGGCAAATACTCCAAAGCGACACCCTTTGTGGCAGGCAGTGACTGTTCCCCTCCGGAACCTAGAGCATGTGGTATATGGAGTGAGAGGTTACCAGTATCAACGGCATTTATTGGCTGCTGAGAAATGTGAGATGTATTTTTTTTTAATATATACACACATATAAAAAAAATAAGAGTGAGGTAGATAAATGTTTGAAAAAAAAATAATCAAAAACTGTCCCCCTGTCATACTCAAAAACCCTTATCTCAGTATTTAAATTTATTATGGGGCATCTCTACAGTGATTTAAACTGATATCACAAAAATAAATAAAAAATCCTACATAGAATACCTTCTTAATTAACTTTTTTGTCTTTTTCATTTTTTGTAAGGGAAAAATAACTATGGGACAGAGGCAAGAGAAGATAATGGGACCTAAACTACACAAGCAAAAAGCACTACAAACTTTTTTTTTTTTTTAAATCTCCAGTCAAAACTAGCAATCAGTCTACTTTAATTCTTTGTTCTTACTCAAAGAGATCGAAACGTTTCCGTCCCAGAACCACCTCTTCACTGCCATCATTTGGTTGGATCAGTGCTGAAACAAAGGCTTAGACGCTGTCACTAAGGTAAGATGAGCAACTGTAAGGACTCCAGGGTTGTAGACTTTCTGATGGCGCCTCCGCCCCTCACACCAAGGCTTCTGCCACTGAATGAACCAGCTTCCTGGTTGTCTTGTCTTCAGAGGTTTGGTCTACGCCTGACGGACCAGCTGGTACTTGTACAGGTTCCCATAGCTGCCGACAAGTGGCTGTTTGCTCGCCCAGCCCCTGGTACCCGCTGCTCGCCCAGCCCCTGGTACCCGCTTTCCACCCAGCCCCACGGCAGTGGCCTCCTGGGCTTGGTTTTATCAGCTTGTTTTTTAAGCAGGGGTGCGAAGCGCAGCCCCAGGCACCCTCCCTGAGCGAGGGCGAAAAGCTTGTGCAGGGCTCGCTGGAGCAGCTCTGGTCGGGGGGAGGGTGGAAGGGTTAAAACAGTCTCTTTAAAAATCAGTGACCCAAAAGCCTGGCTGTCTGCTGTTGTACCCAACAACTGAAACAAACAACAAATAAAAAATATATATATATCTCTGTGTGTCTGTGTGGGGATGGGTGGGTGGATGTGTGCCACAACCAAAACAAGCGGGGAGGGAAGGAGGGGTAGGACCCTTGTACAACAATGAATATCAACACTGAACACGAATGTACTAAATATTTACCTTTTTTTTTTCTGACCTGAGTTTGTATCATGCCTTGCACTGTAAGAGACTCGCATGCTGTCTGGGCAGAGGTTAGTGGGAAGGAAGGAAGGAAGGAAAACTGGGTTTAAAAACACCCCCTCACGGCACTAGTAGAGTGTTTCCGTGCAGGGTGTCCCTTCTTTCTCCATGTCCCCCTCAAAAGCCCTATAGCCCACACAGCCAAGATGTCATAAAATAACTAATGGGAGGGGAAAAAAAAAAAAAGGGGAAAAAAAAAGAAAAAAAAAAGAGGAAATGTATTTATAAAAAGGCATTAAACAGTTCATGGCAAATCATACGAAAGGTATCAGTTACTGGGAAGGAAGAAGTAAAAGTTACACACTATAGTACAAAGCATAAGAAAATTTGTTGAAGTGGAAGGGAAGGGAAGGAGGGCAGACCTGAAGGTTTTCATAGATTAAATCCACAAAGATAAAGAACAAAAAAAATAGCAGCTTTTTTCTGTACAGACATATAGATGAGTATCTGAACCGTAAAAAAGTTATAAAAGTGACACAAAAGACAATGTGTATGCAAATGATCCATGGTCTAACATAGAACTGCAAGACCCTTCGAGAAGTCTTAATAATAAAGAGAAAAGGTCAACAAAGCATCAATATACTTGAATCCGGATACTGCTTTTTTTTGTCTTCTCCAATTTATGTTTCTAGCTGGTTTTTTCCTTGCAAGCCCATGAAGGAAGGCAGGCTGCAACGGTGGAGATCTCTGCCGGGGATTTTCATGGTTCTCATGTTTGGCGTGCGGTTGCCTTTGTTTGTTTGTTTGTATGAAATTCACGTGTTTGTTTAGCTCACCACTGCCAGTTTTGTCCAGAATTCATTGGGATGGGGACAGGGGTGGAGGGAGGGCTGTTTCTTTACCCCCCATCCCTTTGATCTTCTCCATCACAAGAAAAAAAAAAAACATAATAGTAATCGCATTTTGTCCAGTTTTGAGAAAAGATCTAGACAATTGAATTATTTTTTTTAAATTTTTGAGGGTTTTTGTTTAGTACCAGAGTACAATTGGTATTGGTCAGGATCTCTTTTAAACAGAGCAGTTGGTTACTGTGCTCCTTCCATGCCTACAGAAGAGGAAAAAAAAAACCAAAACAAAAAACCAAACCCAAAGTAGTTCAGGGTTGTTTTTTTTTTTTTTTGGCAAAATTTGGCAGCGTTGAAAATGGTAACAACCTTGGAAGAATGATGGCCCTTTTTTAGTCTTTTACATGTTCCTAAAAAGATTAAAGAGCAACATTAAAAATCCAGTCTTAATATTTTTTTTTGTGGGTTGTTTGGGGTTTTGTTTTTGTTTGTGTTTTTTTTTTTGTCTGTTTGTTTGTTTTTTTATAAAGACCTACAGTGTTAGGCAGGTGCTTGCAAGGGTACCGGGGAGCCACCTGGCCTGCGATATCTTTGATCTGATCAAAGTGCTGTACGGTTGAACTTGCACGCAGATATGTTTCCCATTATGAAGCAAAGAGAGAGACAGAAAGAAAAGAGAGAAGAGAGAGGAGAGAGAGAGAGAGAAAGAGACATCAGATCTCAAGTTTTCTGTTGCTATTAAGTGTTAACATTAGAGTTTTAAAAGGCCAACTGTGTTCCCCATGACTGGAGTCCTTTACTGAAACAAACATCTGCTTGCATATTGAAAAAAGAAAAATACGATAACTTGTTTACTGAAAAAAGGGTTCTCCCAAGTGCAGCTATGGCAGTTCTGAAGATCCACTGAGGTACAGTAGGCTTTTGAATATATTGTAATTTTCTTTCTTTCTTCCCCCAATGCACGTGTTTGTTTGTTTGTTTTTCTGTGTGTTTTATTTCTGTGAGATTCTGGTTCTAAGGATCAGCAGGCCGAAGACTGGGGCAACGGTAAGGCCCTCTCGTTCTTGCGTCCCCCGTTCATGTGTGCGTACGGCTGTCTCTCCTCGAAGCTGGCCCGAAGGACCACCACGCCGGGGCCGTTCTCGGCTTTGTGTCCTGAGTGCTTGTCAGTGGGTTGGAGGGTGGAGGAGGGATCTAAAGGAATGCTCTCCATGTTTTCAGTCTCCAGGTCAAGCTCCTCTGTGTCCGGAGGCTTGTTCTCTTCGCTGTAGAAGAAGGAGACCTCTTTGAAGGCTGGATCCAACTCGTCTTTAATGCTACCGATGATCTCCAGGAAGGAGGGCCTCATCTTCGGGTTGTACTGCCAGCACATGCGCATCAGCTCAAACCTGGACAGGAAACACACAGCAAAACCATTTACTGAGGTGTTTGATGAGCCCCGGCTGGAGCCCAACCAACCACACCTGAAACAGGCCACATAGCTGGGAGAGTCATTCCACACTGGTGGAAGGCAAGTGACACAATTTTCACAGGCTGAGATCCCCGTGTCACTCTGCTACCTCCTTTCAACCACTGATTCACTGCGATAGCTCCAATCTCAACCTTCTCCACTCCTTTCCACGCACTTGCCCACCAACATTCTCGTGGACACCTGACATCCAGAAGCATTTCATGTTTTTACCCTGACTTGCTATTACTCTTGGGTTTTCTCCAAAATATCACATGCTCACTCCCATCATACAGCTACCGCCTCTCCCAGCACCTTTTCCAGCAGCCCATCCCCTTCCTTAGCAATACTGTCTGGAGAAAAATCAAACCAGGAGACGTGCACAAGGTAGAGTGCTGCTTTTTCCCCCTCCAAAAGAAGGAAATTCCATTAAAATTAACTGTAATCGAACAAAATACAGTCTCTAATCTTTTAAAATGACATTGTTTCTGCTTATTCGTTTTTCTTACTGAGTGTGAGAGCATCTCTTTAAGCATGTCCATGATTAGATCTGCACAAGGCCCCAGATTGGCCAAACCAACCCACAGAACGGACCGGTAACACATACACAGTGAAACCAGCATTTCCATGACACGGCAGGATTGGATCTTCCCAGGAGACAGCCCCGAGCTTTAAACACACATGGCAAGAAAGGATTTTGCTGTCTGTGAAGGTGGAAGAGGGATGTCCTCTGTTCACACAGCCCAAGGAATAAGACAAATTTAAATAAGAAAAGGAAGATTAACATTAATTCTTTGAGCCAATCCTCTGTGCACACAGTACACAGAGAAACAGGCTGTGTGTAGGAAGTCATCACTGACCCAAACCACTACTTTCCATGCTAGAATAAGAATGGATCTAAAAACACAACCATGCAACCAAAGAAAAAGCACCCCATTAAACTACCAGAGAATCCATCCCACCTCTGGCTTCCCTTCCAGGCCAGTGACCCACAGTCCCAGTCAGGCCCCCAACCCCAGTCAGACCCCCCTTGCCCTGGGCAGTCGTTCATTCTCCACTTTGCCTTCCTGGGCAAGGTTAGCCAGGTCACCCACATCTTTAGCTTTGATTCCATGAGCTGACAGTACCCTTTTCCTGACTTCCACAGATTTTTAGGAAGCCGGTGAGCGATCCTACTCAGTGCCTTAACTGCCTCTCACTGCCTCACACCCCAGCAGCAGTTTGCTAGATCAGGGTGTGGAATGATTTTATATTAATTTTCAATTAAAAGAGACAAAACCAAATAAAAAAAATTCTTTTTGTTTGAACAGCACTTAAGTGCATCACAGTAACATCTCAACATCTCTGGAGTTCCTGCTCTGGAAGAAACCTTCCCGCAGGACTGACACAGAGCGGGAAAACCCTGGCCTCTGAAGCTCTTGCTGTGCATCGCTGCACACTGCAGGGTCCCAGGGCCTGGGAAGCCTGGCCTTAAACAAAACTAGAGCAAAGAAATCCCCTCCCACAGAAACTGGCTCCTTAGGAAACACTGCAGCCTTTCCTCAGCACTGCACAGGTTCCCAGGCAGGGTGAGCCAGCGGGGTGCTAACACTGTGCCGAGCCATCAACCAAAGCAAAGCCCATCTTAAGCACATCTGAAGTCACACGTCCTCCCCTTAACACTCAGCTGGCACCACTCTGCCCAAGTGGCGCTCAGCCACCTGAGCACAGCCTTGTGACACCCAAAAAGCAGCCGGCAAAACCAGTCTGTGCTGGGAGAACTCCCCAGTGCTCGATGCCGTATCGTACCAGGCACGTAGACACACACACACTCCTCAGCGAGCGCCCGGCTCTGAGTCCTTAACGAGCCTTTCACAGCGAAAGCGAAGCCAAGCTATAAAACTGCACTATACCCTCACCCACGAGGGAGGGGGGAAAGCTTGAGACATAAATATATAAAATCCATTTCTGTTACTTCATTGCTGTTTCCTTTCCAGCTGACTGCTGCGTCCCTGAATAGAAGCGTTAGCCCGAGCCAAGAACACTGGATATTCGCTGGCGCCTCGCCCCGAGGCCTAAGGGCAATGCTAAGGAGATACCACAAGCAGTGGAGTAATGCATGTGACATCAGCACAAACAAGGACATGTGATGTTTCTTTTAAGCCATTCCAGATTTAAAAACCCGACAGAGTTCCCATAAAAGGATTTTTTTCCCCCCTCCTTTTTAACCGTGGGTTCAAAGACCTTGTTTACATTATCTCTTAAAAAAAACAACCCACAAACACCAAACCCTTTCTGTAGACAAAGGGAGAATTGACAGGCTGTTAATAACAACCTGAGCAGCTTCATAAAGCGTGTTTCGAGGAAGTTGGGAGCATCGTGATGACACAGAGGAACAGCCAGTTATCTCTCTCCTGCCCAGTTCTTTGAGGAAAAAATGCACAAGAGGAGTTACTTTCTGCAGAGATATTAAAAAAAAAAATGGAAAATTACTATAGAAACGGCGCCCGACTGGAGTGTGTGTTTGTGCTTTGCATCAGGCTTGACTGGGTGGGGAGAAGCAAGAGGACCTCTCCTGCTGCCGCTCCACACTGACACCACCTCTGCACAGCAGAGCCTGGCTCCTAACCGAGCGCTCGCCAGGAACAAAGGGAAAATCAGCAATGCGTAAATAGTCTAGTCATCTACAATCCATGCGGGGGAAGCAATTTTGCTTCAAAAACAGAATTCCAGCCTCCACAACATTTAAAAGCCCCATGGGAACACACTGTCTGAGAGCTTCAGCTGCAACAAACCTCCTTGCCACGCAGCCATCACCTGATGAACACCGCCGTAACAATGGGAGTACATAAAAACACAACTTATTACACAGGAAGATGAGAAAAACAGCAAAGCTGCTCCTGGCACAGTCTTATTGAACCATTTGTCTTACTGCGTGGTTCTGCCTGTAAAACCACACGAGCTATGCCAAGAGGGTGTAGCATAAACAGAACCGAGTCTGGTTTCACCCTGTGGAAGAGTAAAAAGCCTCTAGAAATACCGTCCCCTTTCACAGGGACTTACCACCTCTCTGAACCATGAGACCTCCGCCCTGTAAAAATCCCCCTCTGCACAAGCACCCAGAATCACAAGGTTGGAAAAGACCTTTAATATCATCAAGTTCAACCATTCCTGTCCTAAGCTAAACTATATCCCTAAGTACCTGCCAAGCTGCAGAACAGAACCTCTCCGGTTCTCCAAGCGCCCTTGGTGTCTAGTCCATCCCACAGCTACCACCTTGCCGGTGCGAGCACAGCAAAGCCACTAAAGAGTGTGACCGGCATCACAGTCCTGGGGGAGATGGAATGGCTGAGATTGCCTGCACCAGGCAGCATTCGTGCAGGAGGGACAGCATAAGGCACCTTACAAAAACTACTGCCCCGTGGCTGGGGCACGCGTGGCTGTGTCAACACACATCATCCATGAGGGTAAAAATAGCAGATTTGGTGACAGTTGCAGCAAGATGCTTCTCTCTGCTCTCATCCCCACAGCAGTCTACCTCCTCCACCTGTTCCGGAGGTTTTTGTCTGTCACTACACTCCCCTCTCTCTACAGAAATTTGTGTTAAGCTCGTCATTTCAGTTGTTTCTCAGCAAACAGTATCTCTGTGTCTGTAGCACACAAGGAGTATATTCACTTCCCTGCAGCAGATGCTCTTTGCTTTCCAGATACCATGAGTTAATATTAAGCATCATAGACCAGTCAGTGCCCACCAGTGAGACCCTGTGCTGCCTAGAACACACCTTCCCACTGCCCGAGACAGCAGGAAATTCATCTTTAACACAACCTTCTACAACCTCCACAGATCAGAGGAACCCCTGTGCTTCTGAGAGCGGTTGCCTGACATGTGCTGCGGATGCACAGCAAGATCCGTGCCCAACTTCAGGGCCCTTTGTGACCCTGTTACGAGCACCCTCCTGTCCATCCAGTAATTCTCCTTGCGAGGAGCCTTGCAGGTTATCAGACAGCTGGAGAGGGGAGAGGAACTCTGTGGGCAGACCAGGGCTCAGTGCCTGCCAGCAGCAACGCCCGTGAGGTTGGAGACTGGCAGCAGTTGGGAGGTTGCTGAGCGTCGCACAGCATCTTTACAGCATCCTGGGCTAACAGGATGGAAGAGAGGAAAGCAGCAAAAACATACATACAAGGAGAAAAACAGGCACCATAGTAACAGAAAACAGGTTGTTGTTCTGAACGCCAAATGCACGTGCATGGAACAAAGGTGAAGGTTATTCCTGGAGCTTCCTACTGTTACTCCTACTGCCGTCTATCTGAATTTCAGCAGACTGGGGCGTCTGTCCTAATATGATGCACAAGCTGAAAAGGGGCTAAAAGCAAGTCACAGGAAGCTTCTATGGGCAATACATTCAATTCTATTTCTTTTTTTCTGCAGTTTGGACAGTCAGGATGTTTTGTACATGACTGCATCACTCTCTGCCCCCCAAAAACCCTAAACCCTCTCAGCGCACCAGCCAGTTACCCCCAAAGTGGTGTAAAGCAGCAGTGACACCCAGCAAGCTGAGGTTCATCTCCGAGGAGGCAGTGACAGCGTTGCAGCGTGGGCTGCAGCAGAGGGTTTCTTGCTCTGACTGCCCTCCTATCGCCCCATTCATACCACACATGCCCCAGGTTAACACGGAATTCCAAAGGCTGAATCTCTTGTGGAGCATGTTCTTGCTGCAGAGGGGTATTTTTTTTCCCCTAAGGACTGGGGGAGCTGCTGACCCCTCCCCACACCCCACTCTTCCCCCTTTTCACCCCCTCCTTTACGCAGCTCTAACCGTGTTAAACAATCTCCAGTCAATCTGACTGCCAGGAATTCTCCGCAGCATCGTGGAAGGGAAAGAATGTGAAATTGAGGAATCACATGGCAGCTACACCTCCCCCTGCATATACCACCCACCCCCCTCAAACAACAAAACAACGCTGCCTGGCATCTGAAACCAAAGCCAGCGCTCCAGCCAAAAAATCTCTTTTCCTAAGCATCCCAAGCAGCTGAGGCCCTTAAGTGATTGTATCCCTTCTGTGGGCCTCCGACCGCCTTCAGTAACTGCAAGGCGCAGTATTTCCTTCCCAAAAGCCAGTTTGGGAAGTATATCAAAGTAATAAAGTCTGAACAACTGAAACTGCTGTACACAAAAGCCAGAAGTATTTCAACAATGCAAAGCTAAAAAGTGAAGCCCGCTGCGCGCCCGCCCCTACGGCAAAGCTTCGTGCCGACTCCGGGGCAAGGCAAAGGGGGGTTTGTCTGCTTTTTTCTGTGCTTTTGGGAAAGGAAACTGCTAGCTGGGGAGATCTGTTTATCTCAGAGCGATGGGCACTGCGACTGATCCAATGCTGCTTTGGACAAAGGCACCACACATTCATCTATCTGTACGCTGAACAGGAAAGTGGAACTCCATGGAGTTTAGGCACGATGTATTTCAGCTCAGCCTGAGCTTTGTTTTGTCTCTGTGCTCAGCAGAATTACTCTAGGCAAGAGACAAGATTTAGGCACAAAGTCTTCTGCTGTGGCAAGTGTCTCTCATGAGATTTTATTAAATCTAAATTTATTCAGGAACACAAAAATTGGGGTTTGTTTCCGTATTAGAGATCGCCCCAAGTGAGACTCTGGCCAAAAGTGAGATTGTTTTCTGGTTTGGCTAACCACTATAAACGAGTAGATTGACATATCACCACTATAAACCAGTAGACTGACAGGGAGAGTGCAAGCAGCAACTCCCATTACTATCACTCCTTAACCCCTCCTGGGGTAGACAGGGCAGAAGCGGACACCGAAGGACCAAGAAGAGTAAAACATCACTGGGAACAGTGGGAACTGCTGATACTTACAGCATGTCGGGACAATTGTCTGGTTTCTCCAGCAGACCACCTTCCATCACGAAGCGGAGCACTTGTTCATTGGTCATGCCTTGGTAGGGCTGCTCCGCTAACGTTGCGATCTCCCAGAGTACAACGCCAAAAGACCTGGGAAACAAATGAGAACTTCAGAAAGCTGAGCATCTTCACTAGACTATTTTTCTGAGCAGGCAGGTGTCCACAGGTACCTTCTTTTACCAAAAGATTCTAATTGCTCAGAAAGTATGCAGCTGTGGTGACAGCCAGATCACAGAGTGTAAGACCGCTGACTTCTAACCCCTCTGGTCTGTGGTGAGGAACAGGCTCCCAGTTCTGACCTGACCCTTCAGAATGGCTTCTGTAAAAGCAGACTGGCAACATTATATCTCCACTCTTCCTGCCTGGTTGTGATTATGATCATTCAGCGGCCCACCATTGCTCAGTTACAGCAGTTCTGTGTAAGTCAGTCAATAAAAAAGCCACCACAAGCTCTCTGCAGTGACCAAGAGCCTCCTAACTTGGCATTTAAACTATGAGCTTGCCCAGAGAAAGGCCTTGATCTCATCTCCCTTTCCCATGGGGTTGAGTTCAGGCTTCAGGTGCACTGGGAGGTGGAAAGAACAGTGGACAGGGGAAGAGGAAAGAGGCAGGTAAGGGGAAAAATAAATTTATTTTAAAAATTCTACTCCTATCTCTGCAACTTCCTGGCCAGAGGACCTCAGGCTGGACTGACTTCTCATTGTTAAAGTCTGCGAAGACATCCCTGCATGGTGGGATGCGGGGAGTCAAATCTTCTAGGCAGGAGGAGAAGTTGCAGAGACTGGTTATTTAAAGTGAGCTTGACAGTCCTCCCTTGAAGCCCCAGAGACAGCAAGGAAAAAAATCCATATATTTAAAAAAGTAAACTTAAAATCTTCATGTAACTGATCTCGAGTACTCCTGATAGCAGCTGAGAAGGAAATAACGCAGCACTCCAAGTTCTCATTCCAGCATAAGCTGCTTTTCATCAGAAATACTTGAGACACACAAATCCCATTTCAAAGCTGCATTTTTCCCCTCACTGCTCCAGCAAGCCCAGAGCCAGACAGCAACTGCACATCACTACACCTGCACGCCACCACACCTGCACGCCTCATCTGCTGCACTGCTAAACGCAAGCGACCCAGCCAACCTCCACTTCCCAGGCACAAAACCACTTTCTGGGCAATACTTTCCATTTCTCCCTCTGCTTTGGTTTCTTCCACGTTCTAAGTCAAAGGCTCCCAGTAAGGATCAAGCCATTCAACACCCAGCAGTGAGCAGTAAAATCAATTTTGGAAAAAAAGACGTGGAAGAGACGTGGATGTTCTCCAGCTTCTTACATCGAGACCCTAATTTGCTGCTTCAGCATCAAAACATTTAAGCCCCCCAAGGAGAAGTTACCCCTTTTGCAACACATTTGTAACCATGTAAAGAGCGCCTAGCTCCTTCCAACTAATGGCAAAGGACGGCAGAAGTGAAAAAAGAAGCCTGTCTAATAATAGGAATTGATTACTGGCGAAGGAAGATAAGCATAGTTATGTAATTGGGTGGTTTGGACGCAAGTATTGACACTTTCTAAAAATAGCTCCATTTAAAATTAGTTTATTGAGCAGACATGGCTCAAATTGTCTGCCCTGTGCTGAGCAGTCATCTACTTTTAGAGCTGCTGTGCAAAGAAAGAAAATGTAGATGCTGTCTTGTCTTCTGTGGCTGAAATGCTGAGTCGAGCTTAGAGGGGGGAAGAAAATAAAAGCATAGTTTCAATAGGGTATTGTTGTGAAAACAGGAGTCCAGTATTATTAGCTGGTTATGGCAGAGTGGTTTTATCTTTCAGTTATCCACTGTATCTAAAATGGTTTGCATCTGGAGCCAGGAGCCACAAACAGACTTGCAATTGTTTGCCTTTCAGGGGAGGCCGGGACAGAGGGTCAGCTCAACATTTGGATGCCTTTGAAGCCACTTTGATCACTACAGGAATAATGAGAACAAGTCTCATGCACCTACTAGTCATATTATCATAACAAATAAACTTATATTGCTCCTTCAAGGCAACTACCAGCTCTGAAAGAATGAGAGATGCTCCAGAGTTATTTATAGCAATACACCCTCACCCTGCACAGCGTTACATTAATTTTATAACGTTCTCCTTCCCTAACTTCAACAAAAACAGTCTGGTCTAATTACCTCATTCTTCAGCCTGAAAAGCAATAAAAGAAGGAATTGCTAAAATAAAGCTCCACCCTTCAAACCCTCCAGATACTCTCATTGCAGTCTGCCACTTCACCTTACAGCTTGTAAATCCCGGGCCCCTGGCCACTCACACTGCTCTGGCTTTCTGACGCTCTGGCTTCTAAAACTTATCTCCAAGAACATGGAACCAGATGTCACAATGCCTTACCAAACAGGCAGGAGAAACAATCTCAACATTTTTTACTGTTTGATGAACTGAGCTGCCCCCAAACCAGCCCAGCTACACTGTTTCCATGGAGCAACTCCAAAATCTGAACCGATACAAGGAGTAAGGTCACTTTTCCTGGCATGGAGACCTTCAATGAAAAGTGACTGCTCTAGAAGTTATGAGAAGTACATGCAACTGACCTTTTTATAAAAGATCAACCAGACACCATTTCATCACAGTGATGTCAAGCTTCGCTAGGCTGGGAATTCAGACTGAACTTTCTCTACAGCTGTAGATACATGCAGCAAACAGAGCCATACATGTGGTGTTCTAAACAAACAGCACGTTCCTCGTGCTGAACCAGGTCCTGCTGTACCTCAAGACATGGGCACCCAATTTCAGAGGAAGTCACTGCTTACAATTAAGACAAACCATCCGAAGGAGGAACTGAAATACTGAGCAGAACTGTGGAACTTCTCTCCATAAAGCAATTTTTTTTCCTCTCTATGCTTTCAAGTAAAGATTTGCCAGGGTTTTTTTTCTTCCCTTAAGTTACCCAACCTTCTAATCAGCAAATCCTTCCTATGACTTCTGGCTAAGATGTTTCTCTCAGGCTGCAATGCTGTTTGCTCAGCCCTGCTTTGGCCTGAACGACTGACGAATGCCAAATCCTGTAAACACTGAAGGGAGAACTCGCATACTTCCTGCAACACCTGAAGCACTGGTTTACTTCTGCCGCTTGATTTGGCGTCACATCTGCAGGTTTTGGGGGTTGGTTTGTTTGGAACAGGAGTTGCATTTGAACAGTCACTTACAGGGTAAAAGCAAAGCGTGTAGGAACGAGCGCAGTACGTCACCGCAGCGAGCACCTGATGCGCCGGGTCCTGCTTTTGATTCAACGGCTGGACTTAAAAAGTTACTGTTGTGTGTTAAGAAGGGGTAGGTCTGCCAGCTCCTCACTCCAGGCTCATTCAGTTCTACATCTGGGGATTTTCTAGGGATATATTCCAAATTTCTGTCTGCTTTGTGAAGCCATTACAAGTCCCAAAATTCTTTTACTGCAGGGGGACTGCCAAAAGCATGCCTGCGCCGTTCCATTAGATAAACGGCTGATACAGGGCTTCCCCTTGAGCTCAAAGTGGTTGTTTTCATCTAATTCCAAGTTTGAGGGTTACTGGATTCATAAATAACCTACTAGCCACGTGCAACAAGAATTCAAGCAACGTTCTGGTGCTTTGCTTTCTCCCTTGCTACGTAACTCCTCTCATGAACCTTTCGCTCAAAGCTGGTGCTGTGGACGAACAGTCCACCGACTCCAAAATCCTCAAGCTGTTTAGAGATGCAGTTTACTACTAAAATACCATTCCTACTGACTTCTAGACATTTGGAGGCAAATCAGCTGCCAATTCTGCAACAGATCAGCAGTAAGAAACATCTTGTTAGGAAGGCAGGGAAAGCAGAAAAGGCAGAGTGGAGTTTTTGCCAGTACATGTTCATCGTCTGCCAAGTCCTCCCTACCTATCTGCTGAAGTTCAGGGTGTGCATGGAGGGGAATCATTCCAGAGTATTATTTCTTATGAGAAGTATACTCTGAAATTTCCTGAATGCCTCTTTTACTAACTTCACAGAGGCAGCAACTAGGCAAATGTGCTTTTAAAGAAAAAAAACCAAACCCTATTTCTGCATCTTGTGGTATATAAAACAAGCAAACAAAGCTCCAAATGGAGAAGGATATACACCAGGGAGAACTCCCAAGAAAAAACCTGCTAGTGTACATAAACCGTCTGCAGAAAAGCAGAGTTATTTACACAGAAGGTTTTGATAGAAAAGCAGGTCAGCACTGTGAACCCTTCTATATTCTTGGCAACTTTTAATGCTTTTCTTAAAGGAGGGCAATTTGAAAAATGACAACTTGCTCTTCCAGGTGAAGGTAATGTTTTTCACTGTGCAACTGGTGTTACAACCCACAGCAGGAAACGTGCCTCCACCTCCAGTTTTGGAAGTCCATTGTTCTCAGTTTTGCAATGGAAATATGAAATATGCAGTGGAACGCTTCACAGTGGAAAAACAGAGTTGCCTTTGAAGAGACAGGAGAAGCAGTATACTTTCTTAGGTCTACTAAACAAGAAAAGAGGGAAGAAAGAAGAGGGGCTGAGAGTTTTTCAGAGCCCCTTTTTTGTTACCAGACATCGGAGTGCGTTGTGAAGACTCCATCTTTCAGTGATTCTGGGGACATCCAGCGCACAGGCAGCAAACCTTTCCCTCCTTTACGGTAATAATCTGTCTCGTAGATATCTCTTGTCATGCCAAAATCTGGAAGGTATAAATGTTTTGAGTTTGCATGATAAAATGATGAGCGTTTCCCCTTACTACAAGCCATTGTAGCCAGCAGGCAAACACAGGTTGGCACCGAGAATCTGCAATCCATCGCCCCTTGACTTTGCAGGCACTTCACCTGCTGCCTTAGGGCTGGTACCGAGGTGGTTCTACCACTGACTTCAGGGGACAAGCAGTCTGAATGGTCTCCACATGCTAATATGAGAAGTTCCAGGATTTATGCTCAAGCCTTGCAGTAACCTAAGTCTTCTGAAGCTCACGTATTTCACCAATCTGTTCTCAAAATTCAGTGATTTTCTTTTGGTTTTGAAGAGCTTAAAGAGCTCCTGTAGTACTCAATGCTAGTGTCTTTAATTGAAGAATCTCCCACGTTGAGGGAAATGCTTCTCTAATTTGCACCCAATCTCTTACTACTATATTAAACCTGTCTGCTAACGCAGCAGGCTGAGGGCAAAAGCCACTTCATTGGTTCAGACCTGTAGTTGGCCCTTGTTTGCTGGGGAAAAGTAGAATGGAAAAAAGAGGACAGAACTCCTCCAGTTCTCACAGTCATTACTACCAATCTAAGACTTGGATGAGCGACCACCTATCTCTCATTCCTTGTCTGCTAGAGACACTGGTACCCTTCAAGTGACGATGACTAAAAAGCTCATCTGTGTAGCTACTCCATCCCTCCCACACACCAGGGTGAATGGAAAATTTGTTAAAAATGTAATGCAAATAAGAAACAGATACACACTGAGCACAGGGCACAGCGCAGCATAAAGCTCTTCTCCAAGATCTCAACAGCCTGAGTTGGCATGTTCCTGTCATGATGCTCCAAACTGTTTCTAAATGAAGGGCTTTTCAATGCTGGTATGTAAACAAGAGCAGTGCAGGTGAGTTCATGAAATGCTTCTGGGGTACCCACATAGGATGTTAAAGGGAAGAAACACACCATCATCAGTTCAAAGAACTGTAAAACATGCTGGTGGGGAGGAGGAGTGAGAAAACTGGAATGGAAAGGATTCAAGCTGATTTCCACCGAACCTGCAGAAAATGCACAAAATCCCCCAAAGATCTTATTTCCTAATTAACTGACTCAAAATGAAATCATTTTTCTTTCTCCCAAATGACAGGATTACTTACACAAATTATCAAAGTAGCTGAGTTAAGCTCAGAGAAAAAGAATTAGTTTCCTACAGCAGAAGGCTGTTGCTATACATGTTGTTTTAATATGCACAACTCAAAAACAGCCAAAAGCTTAAAATCACCCTCTCTGGAGAGGAGTCTGAAAAAACCCTCATCTGACACTATTTTGGAAGGATGGTGAAGTGGGAAAAAAATGAAAAGCAGTGTTCTAACAGCAGAGCAGAGGAAAAGCCATTCTGTTGTCTGGAAAGCAGAACTCCAGTTCAGACTGGAAAGCATCCAGCTGAAGTCAAGCCTTACATTCCCCTTCCAAATGAGATATGCTTTAAAATAATCCTAAAATTCTTATTCTTGAATCAATAAACAGGAGGTGGAATTATTTCTGCGCGTTAACAGAGAAGTGAATGACACACCAGTGGTAACTATGCCATCCACCCAGATGTCTGCAGCATCTGCACCTCCAATCACTGCTTCACTCTTTTTAAGCCCACACACTATACTATTTCCTCACTGGAACAACAGCAAGTAGAGGTATTCCAAGAGTTTCAAGTCAATGTTGTCTGCTCACAGGTCTTAAATCACAGCAGACATTAAATCTGCAGACATTTCAACTAGAGCTAAGTTTTAAAAGGTCTTTCAAACAGCTTTCAGGAAGTTAAAATGCCTCCTAAGATGCTGGTTTTTCAGAGCTGTGCTTTTCCTTTGGGAGGCAAGGGAACACACCTCCTATTTTCACTGTGAAGTCTTCTGCCACCATGCAGTTCCTCGCAGCAAGGTCTCTGTGAACAAACTTGTTGGCGTTGAGGTATGCCATCCCATCAGCAATCTCTCCTGCCATCTGAATCATCTTCTTCAGAGTTGGAGGTGCCTGGCCAGGATTATTCTGAGCAAGATTCAGATGATAAAACAGGTAAGGGGGAAGGAAAGAAAAACTATTTATATATTAAACTCTAACATTAAAAAAAAAAAAAAAAAAAAAAAAAATCACATTATCACAATTTAGCCTGACATGAGCCAGGCTGAACAGGAACGCATGATTACACACACCATAGCATCTGCTTGGTGGAAGAACTGGCCATATCAAGCTGGGTTACGAACAACACCTCTTCTGTAGCAGGCCATGCTATTTTAGGGAATACAAGCCAGTAAGACTTCTTGGTATTAGGATGTTATCTTACATGTATGGAACTTAATGTCCATCTTCCTGACACACAAGTTCTGAGATACAAAGCAGAGGGCTTAGTTTAGAGATTTCTACGTTTTACCATCTTCACAAATGAACAGATGATGTTAAATGATTTAATTCATTTCCTGTTCCTCAGGTCTCCATAACCAGGTATCTCTCTCCATTTTGTAAATAGAGAAAAGCCTCTGGGACAATGCCTTCTGAAGCAAATTCATTCCTAGGTATCCATGGCTTCATCCATTCTCAACCTCATGGATGAAGAAATTCAGATATTCATTAGTTCAGTCCCACCATCCCTTATCAGTATGAATTTGCCTAAGCTTTACACCCCTTGGATAATCATCACTGACCGAGTAACCTTACCCACCTTCCAGAGAAAGTGTTCATGTTCAGTCCCAGCATCACTTCTAAACTGTGCTACTCTGTGCTGAGACAACAAGCCATACCCACAACTTCGAGGCTCCCAAGAATCAAATGCACCATACCAGATAGGAGCCAATAAGATACAACTGAGAAAGCCCAGGAGGACCCATGCGAGGTGAATCCCCAGGAGGAAGAGATAGAGTTTATAACATATTCATTCCTCATGCACACACTGTGCTCATGTTCTGTTCCTTCACGTTATTCACACCAGAATCTCTAGATCAAGGGCAAAAATTGCTGAGCTCATTTTCTACAGAGTCTACTATGACTTCAGTGGCAAGTGACCTATGTGTCATCTTTATCCTTCAGACCCTGCATCACGTGTGGCAACTTCAGCTGTTAGATTGATGGCCTCTGTATTAAAGTATGCGTATTAGCTAAGATACTAGGTTCTTACTTTCCAACAGACCCAAAAGGCAGGATACACACCATGAAATAATTATCCTAACATCCATGCTTCAACTAGCTAATTTTCTGTTTACCATCTTGATGAGAAATAAGGCAAGAGACTCGTTTCCAATCAGGAAAGCAGGATTCAATAACACAAGAAGGGACCTATTCCATGCAGTACACTGGGCTATTTGCAATAGCTACCTCCTGAGAAAAGCTGCTGCAAATCACAGAGCAGCTCATGTTTTGTTCTTACAGCTTAAGGAGAAGGCCAAGAAAGGCTAATTGCCTGCTGCTTCCAACGTGACGCTGTTTCATTCAAGCTGATTCTAACTGAAGAAACAAAAAAAAATATTCAGCAACTTTTGACTCACCTCTGTGTCTGGCCTCAATGATCTCAGGTAACTTTTGAGGTCCCCACGTGTCATCAGTTCCATGATAACCAGTGTAGGCTGGCCCTGAGAAACAACACCAAGCAGCCGAACCTGGAAGAGGAAAACCAGTTCAATTATTAACACAGCTAATTGAACTGTAGTAATCATTTATTTGTGTTGATATGTATCCCCAAACACACTTGAACCTGCAGAAAGTCAGAGTCAGTTTGGTTTCACTCCCCGACTCCTGTGTAGGAACAGTATTACAAAGCCATGCAGTTCCCCAGTTCACAGATTGCAGAATCCCAAGTTCACACTTCGGTCAGTGAAGACATGTCCTGAACACCCTCCTCACGCAGCAAGCACCATGGCTGTATGAATCACAGCCTTACTACATCTTCATGACTTACCACGTGGTGACAATTGAACTCCTTCATCACCGAGGCCTCATTTAAGAACTCTATCCTCTCACGCATACTTGCAGACTCATTGACAGTCTTGATGGCCACCCTGGTCTCCGGCTCATCCTTCACCACTCCCTTGGCTATCCCCTCATACACCATTCCAAAGGAGCCTTGCCCAAGCTCCCGACACATGGTGATCTTCTCACGGGGCACCTCCCATTCATCTGGAACATATACTAAGGAGAGAAAGAAGAGGTCATGATGTTCCTTCCACTTCTGTACACGCTGCAATCACGTGGCACTCTACAATGCCAACTGCCCAAACAGTTTCACTGTCAACAGAAGCAGACACAATGCTGAGGCCTTCCACCATGTATGCAAATAGCCCGTGGTCTTTCCCATGCAGAGATAGGTAGATACTTGGCATACAAATACATCTTAAAGAAATGTATAGTTGGTCTTGAAGGGGCTTTACTATAGTACTGATACAATGTGATAGAGAGAAGGAACCTCAAAGCGCCAAACCAGGTTGGGAAGAGGTTTGAATCCATTCTTGAGGCGTGAGCTTTTCTTGGGACCCTTGGTTTTCTAATTCTTCCAGACAGCATCAACCATACTTGATCATCTGTACCAGTTTAGTGTCTGCTGCATTCACTATTAGCAGACTGATTTTATGACTAGAGGGAAACGGGCTCTCTGATCCCACAGGCTCTTTGCATGAAACAATCCTGATCACTTGCACACACACTGTTGCATCAGTAAAGGCAGAACTGCTGCGAGTCTTTGATCTGAGGCAGAAGAGAGATCTCAGAAGGTGACTGCAGGGAGGGAGGACTGCCTCAGGCAAGACGACACCTGAGTAGTCACTGATGCCGCTGCCTATCAGTCACCAAAGGAGGGGACAGTTGTGTCACATGCTCTGGATGGGTGAAATGACGAGATGCAAAAATAGAGGATTATAGCATGAACACTGTCCCACCTTTAACCCTAACAGTGCTGCTGTAAAAAAGTAACTCTCAGAGAGTCTGCTGCCACCCTGGCTGTACCCATTAGCCTCCTGGGGGCTTTTGGCAACACCATTCCACCAAGAAGCCTACAGAAGGAGCACCCAATTAAATCATAAAGAGAAGAACAGTCATCACCAAAGATGACCAGAAGAACTGTCATCATCGAATACATAAGGCAGTCAGAAGACATTAGGTCAATTTGAAACTTACGTTAAAAAAATGTTTTGCCACCTGGAGAAATACAGGTTTATCCACACTCCAGGCATTAAAATAAACCAATATGGATTACACTCCACATCCATGCACATTTTAACACAAAGATTTTACATGTAATAGGTCTACAAGCCCACAACATTGACTGTTTTCTCTTTCTGTAACTGTGAAAAGTTGGGATAGGAAGGGAGAAGACAGTACTGGTTTCTGTGCTACTAATTTCCACATGGGAAGTACACAGAACCAAGCAGTGGGTTTGTTCCAGTATGTCAGAATAGGACCTGAAAGAGCAAACGTGAAAGAGGATGAATTCATGAATTCTTTCATTCCAGTGAAAACATCACCAGATGATTAGATGATAGTCTGAAAGTGAAACTAAAGGATCCAGATTTGCCTCAGCTGAACAAACTATAGTAGGAGTTTCAAAACCTCCCTAGTTTCAAAAGACAGGTGTACTGTCACTGATTGATTCTATGGCTGTGCTAATACAACGAAGAGAGCAGGTGTGTTTACAACACCCCTTCCCAAGCTGCAGACCTTTCCAAGTCAGATACAAACAGAACATGTGAAAGGAAAAGCCCAGAAGTGCAAGGCCATGCTTACCATCTGAAGCACTGAAGTACTCGGGGTTCACAGAAGCATAAAGCACTCCATTGCCCAGTCTGTCGCTGTTCCTGTTGAAATATATTTTTTCCTGCTTTAATCTTTAAGCCTAGGTACATTTCAGAGCTCCTCTTCTACAGCTTTTTCACAGTGTGCTCAATGACAGAGTATTATTTACTATACGATGAGAGCTTTTCTAACAAAGGGGACAACCCAAGTTCTTATTCTACCTCACGTAATTAATGGGAAAACAGCCCAAAGTAGCTTTCCCAGGAGACCTGCAGCCTTTTCTATACCAAATCAGCACCAGAAAAGTGTATGCACAAGGTGCTTTTAGCTGCTGGGTAAACTTCCTTGAAGAGAGGCAGCTGTATGGTGGTATAGCCAGGAGACCTGTGGCTGAGAACATACTTTAGCTGTGGGAAAGAAGCAATCTAGCAAAGGACAAGATCCCTCTTTTAATGGGGAATTCCACTCAACTATTTTATAAGTGTTTCTATTATTTCATTTTAAAACACACACACACCAATTTTACTGGGGCGAGTTTCAGAGCAAGACATTTATTCAGCACTGACAGTGCTCTTGCAGGAGGCAGGCTGCAGAAATAAAATGATCAATCAGACCTCAGAAAAATCAAAGACAGAACACTCTTGTGGGCTAGAACAACAGTTTAAAGAAGGTTCAGTTATCAGGCACTTCACCTAGGAGAGCCCAAGGGAAGGCCACGCAGGGATTGTACTTCACTAGGTACAAAGCCCTTTCTGGAGTGCTTGAGAGAACCGGTACTACTGTCTGCACACAAATGAATAGAGCTGGAAACAATGGGATACTCAATGAGAGTAATTTATATGAGTGTAATAAAAACCCTCTGTATCTAGAAAGTTGCAAGGCTGAACATTTGGCACTGACTTCCCTGAAGTTCTCCTTATGTATTTCAATTAAATAAGAAAAATAAATCACTAGTTACAAAAAAAACCACCAAACTGAGGAAAACAAATCAATACAACAGTCCCCCAGACTGCTCTGCCCGGGATGTAATTTTTTTAAGTGGATGTAAAGACTTCAAAAAACCTCTAGGATTTGCAAGAAATCAAATTAACCTAAACTGAACTAAGTTTTCATGATTTATACTGACCCATATTTCAAAGCTTCTGATTATATAGGTTCAGTGCCTGCCATCACTGTTCCAGTGGATATGTTCCTGACAACCCTTCCCCTTCCCTCTCCAACATGATACTGTAATAAAAAGCCTCTTCATATCTCAAACGAGCCAGATACTTGCTGGTAACTCTAAACCACCTCCCCTTTTACACACCAACAAGACAGAATCTACTTTAGCTTCTCAAGTCCTCTGAATGCCATTTCCCTTTTTAATTTCTAAAGTGCTCCACGGGCACAGATTTGAAAACAAACATTCCCCTTCTGCAGTTTTAACCACAAAGATATACAACTCACCTCTTTTTGTTTAAGACGTACAGCATTACCAGTAATCCCCCAGTGATGAGCAGGAAAGCAATAGGGAGCACGATTATCAAGTGCAAGAAGTTTCCATAGTTTGCTGCTGCAACCAACAAGAAAACAATTGTATCAGGGTTTCTATAAAGTCTCCCTTAACAAAGAGACATTCAAAACCCACTCAGTATATTTCCATGCAGGGAAGAAATCAAAGTACTCATTTTCTTGTCTCATGTGGAAAAATGTACTCAGAAACACTCCCTGACTGCAGATGAGTGGAACAAGAAAACAGACAGCAGAAAGTATTAATTTTGTACAGAACGGTGTTTGTCTGGGGTTTGTTTTCACAAGTTATGCTTAAGGACTTACATTCCTCAGCCAACAACATGCAATTGTTCACTTGCACATTCACCTTTTTTCACCTTTTGTTCACCTTGCAATTGCTTATCCTTATATTGAGAATATGTACACACCGTTCTTTACTCCCAGTTCTTCAAAGTCCAGCAATTAGAAAACCAGAAAGTAATAAAAGAGAGTTCCAATTTTTATGTGGATACCTCTGCTCTACAACCAAATACAGAAGTTCTTGAGAGGGTCTCTGTGGACACTCTGGTGGTGTTCTTCCAAAATACACATTACTCCCACTCTCAGGATCGGCATCACCCTTTCATCAGGGTGTTACCTTTATCAAATACCACTCCAACAGGTCATATGAAAAAGCGTCCTGGTATTTTAAAAACCTGCTGGCCAAAAATCTAAACAAATCATTTGTTTCTTGTATTATTTTGCAACTTTAAAGCACATTTGCCCTATTGCCTTGGGTTTTGTACAATCCAACCCATGGTGTCACAGCTAACGTTACATTCCCAGCAGAGCTGTGTATCACAGGAAACCAGAGTATTATTCTCTGGACACCTACCACCTGGTTGCACATGTTCATGTATACATACATACATATTCATATATATAAATATATGAACACAGGCATGAAAAGGACACCCCCTTCAGATACACCTCCTGGTTGTCAGCACTTCCCAGAAAATGGAACAGAGCTCCCAAGGAACCATCAGCAAACAAGAGCAATTCAGAGTATGGGCAAGGTGCTCACATGCCCACTTCCATACATGAACATCAGAAATGATTCAAAAGACAACAGTGCCCCAATCTGACACAGCCAAACACTCATCTTACATTTGGGTTGCACGTAGAAAGAGACTGGCTCAGTCCATGACCCATTTCCAGCTAACGAAGTGGCCTGAACTCTAGCAGAATAGTTTCCAGGGTTCAGATGAGTCAGTTTAGCTCCCCCAAGCTTCTTGTATTCCTGTCTGGAAACACATTCTCGCTTCTCCTATAAGGAAAAAGCAATTTACAATTCATGTTAGTATCTTCACATTCCTTCATCCTTGAGAAAACAACTGGGCTGCAGATAAGCTAATGCTTATAACTGAAAGTCCCATCTGATCAGTTTTTCCTCAAACACCTTAAGGAGATACATGGTAAACAACCTTTGTCAAAATAAACACAGGAATAGCATGCTGGCTGGTGCCGTGTGTTTGAAATCACAATTTCTATCTTTGGTCTGCAGCGCTGCACAGAAGCACGTTGGGAAAGATCCCATTTTGTCCATAAATTCGAGTGAAAAGCACTTACTCTTCACAGAGAAGTGCCAAACCCTCACCTCTCCGTGCTGCCCATATTTGATTTCATACATCAGTATCAGCCCGTTCGGATTCGCAGGCTCTAACCACTTCAGGTAGACGGTATTTTCTTCTTTTGCTTCCCATGCTACCGTTCCTGGAATGTTATCTGCTCCCTCTGTAAAATATTGACAAGCAATGTGAGAAGAACACCTATTACTGAAACAGGAACTTAGGCAACAAACTGAGGACAATAAAAGGTTCCTACTATTCTTTGGGTATCAAAGCATCGCAGTAAGTGCTACTCAAGGACATGAAGTACATCGTCCAGGGGCCTGCTGGAGAGATCAGCAGAGTCTGAACAGCTGATGGCCAGAAATACAGCTTCATTTCATACGGGCTCCCTGTTAGTTGCTACCTGTGACCCGGTTATCAGCATCTCCTCCTCCCTTCCAAATTTTGCACCTCTCAAACTGGGCAGACACAGCCATTCCCAGCCAGTGGATGCAAACAGCAGCCCATCTGCTGTGAACATGGGATCTGACCCAGTGACGCCTCTCCCCTGAAACATCTGCTCTTAGGAAAGCTGTCACAATATAAAACGGAGCCTCAGCAGCAGTATTTCCTTCTTGATAATTTTATGTGTTTTGTTCAAAACTGCACAGGAACCTGAAGGCCGTTTCAGACAAAGAAAGAAGCCACTTTTTCAAAACTACTGTTGTCAGGATTAGAAGAGAATTGTTTCGCCTTTAATTTTCAGAGCCACTTGTCCCCTTTTCCCCCATCTCCCAGATTTCCCTATTTCCTTGAAATAAGCAATACTTTTTTTTTTTGCCTTTTTTACTGACACAGCTGGAGAGGGATTATGATAGCCTTTCCTTCCCAGAAACAAAACAAAATTGCTACCATTCTGCATCAAAAATTCCCAGACATCTGCTGGAGTCAGAAGCTCTTTGCTGGATGCATATGAGCTTACACTAAAATCATCCCTATTCTTCTCAGAAGAAGTACAATCTGTAGAAGTCCCAAACATGAGTACAGCATTCAGTGCTTCCTATTTGAAGTACTCTAGATGCCAGTGACTGGGCACAAGGCAACACAGTACTACTCCTGTTTCCAGGCTGGACAAATGCATGGTCTTTCTGTGACAGAAGAAATATTTGGCAAACGTTCCCACCAGCAAGACTCTAACATCTACAAACAGTTCAGACCTAACACAGCAAAACTAAACATTAGCAGAGAAGCATTCCCCTGCCTCCATTCAGCACACAGGGAACTAGAGAATAAAGCCTCTTAAACCCACCAGAACTGTGAGTCTCACCTACCTCACCGGGAAACGGATTATCTTGTGATTACCTCAGTACTCAAAGCACACACTTCTATCTGTCCAGGTCACAGGACAGACTCGATACAGATCTCTCAGTACACACAAGACACCAGTCAAGGACATTAAATTACTCTAACAGAGTTTTATATCGTTCCAATTAATTTTTTTGCACACAATGTTTTTATTATACCCCAATGTGGGTGTTTTTTTGGGTTGTTTTGGAGGGTTTATCCTTCCTGAAATCCCTCTCTCGCCCATAAACAAAACAAAGCTTTGTACTTGAGACAGTGTACCTGAAGGCATGGTTCTTGCAAAGACAAAGTTGGAAGCACTACAACCAAGAGTATCAGCCTCATGGTTGCAGCTGTGAATATCAATGCGGTAAAGAGTAAAAGGCTGGAGATGGGAGATCACAGTTCTCTCCTTGCCATCCACTTTGGTCTCAAAGAATGGGTATTCCACCTCATTCTCCTCCGCATCAGAGATGTTGGTGAAGTGATCTGTCCCAGTCGTGTTCCTGTTTCGAGTGGCCAAAGTGGCGTTTGCGATTCGGAACACGTCCCTCCGCTTCCGGTCAGGTCTGTGGAGCAAACAGACAGGTACTCAAAAAGGTCTCTCTAGCCAAACACTGCTTTTCCTCCAGCTCTCTGCAAAACAAACCCCAGTAAAATACATAACCCTGTGACTAAAAAAGCTAAGTAAAGAAAACTACAAAACAAGACAAAAGCTTTCTCCTGATCTGCACGTGCAGCCTGTCAGCACATCCTGCTAGCACATCCTGCTGCTCTCTCTCCTGGTCAGAAAGGCCACAGCTCTGCTCCTGCCTGGGAAGCAATGCACTAGCAGGGTTAAAGGAAGAGTCACACTGCAAAACCAGTTCTGGCTTAAATGGTAACAGCATTGGTGACTGGCTTAAATGGTGACAGCACTGGACCAGCACCCACTTAGCACCTGGTCAGTGCAAGGGTTATCAAGGACAGAGGTGGAGTCCAACATGTTTCTATAACAGAGTTACAAACCAGGCGAATCACAAACACACAACAGGAAGAAAGATGACTCAACAGGAGAAGTTAATTCGCTGTCAAATATACTGTCTTAGTACGTTCAGCCACAAAACATCATGCTGCAAGAGAGCCAAGAACAGGCTGACTTGGTTTTGAAATCTTCTGGCAGAGGTTGGATGGATTGTTTTCTTTTTTAGTTCACTACAAAATCTTCCAAAATCCTTTTACTATGTCTTGTCTTTTTGATATTCTCAGATGCCATGTAAACCACAGCACAGAAATAAACAAAGACAAGGGGGGAAAAAACCCTTCCTAAGATACCAAGAAGTATTTTAAGCTACAAACAAGGGAAGGTCCTAACTTGTCGGTGGGGCATGGGGGAATTTCACACAGGATGTAAGCACTTGTGCCGCCTCTACACTGGTATTCATGGAAGTTATTAAACTATTCACCTTGTTTAAGATGAGAATTCATTTACTGCCTTAATTCAGTGGAAAGAATAAACTTCTGAATTGCTAAAAGCACACGGGATACACTGTACATGAACAGATTTTGTGATAAAAGCAATAAAAATAAATAAAAAATAAGAAGTTCATTTTCAGTCAACCACAAAAGCACATGTCAATGCAAGAACCCAAAAGGCATGACTTTATTTATCACTGCATTTATGGGATGCATGAAGTTTAAACTCTTTGGTGCTATCTGGGGTTTAAAAAAAAAAAAAGTACAGTCCTACCTTGCCTTTGGGAAAAAAGATAAAGAGAAAAAACATAAAACCTGTTGGTGACAACCAAAGTCATATCAGGAAGAGAGAATACCACCAAGGAAATAAGGAAAAGTCTAGAGATAAAAAGATGAAAATTCATCTGTTCTGTTAAATGAAAGAGAAATGAAAGAAAAATTAGAAAATAACACTATAAAAATAAATCAAACTGAAATTAAAAGGAAAAAAGGGGGTCACAATACACAAGCTGTCTCTCATTTCATGGCAATTTTAATGTCACTTCTCAGAGCCATGAGACACGGAGCCCACCTCATCCTGGCTCACTAGAGCACCAAAAAATCTTGAAGAGTAACTCATCCTCCTGTGTTTGCAAGTGTGTCTTGAAGACTAACCATAGTCCTGATGCTTGAAATCTACCTCAGCACTGCAGTAACACACACAGGGTCATCCAGAAGTTGCACACAACAATTAGATCAACATGGTTTTCACAGGGCCTTAAAACCACCCAGTCAAATATTTTCACACTGTATTACATGTATTGCTCTTTCATAACGTCCTGGAGACAGGTAGAACACTGGAAACAAATACATCTATTGAGGTTTGCATGAACACATTCTTTAATTTCTCCGTGGGAAAGAGAGAGAGGAAAAAAACAAACCCATCAGCAAGTAAGGAGCTGCTTAGATTTGTCCTATGGAGATGTCTCACAAGCTTATCATCTTTAATTTCCCTGACATCCAGTCTCTGTAAAGTGCTGAGCTACGTGGCTGTTTCCGAGCGTTGTACCTTATCTGCCCTTGCTGTTACAAAACACACCCTTATCAGGGTAAGTTCAGGAGAACAGGGCATGGTCAAGATTTCAGGACATTCTTTGTGAACTGGTCAGTTTGTTTGCTACTATCAGAGTTCAAGGTTCTGAGAATTTCCTTTGGAAAGGGAAGGAATGCAGGAAAATTTGGGAGAAGATAAGCAATGCATTTTAAATGACAAAGCTTTGGTAAAATTACAAAATTCCTTTGTAATAAACTTTCAAGTAGTTCAGACCTGACACATGCCTTTCAAAACTCCTTGCTCTGCACACATCACAGTGCCAAGCACAAGTCAAGTCAACACAACTTTGAATGGAAGTCCAAAAATCACAGTGGAGAGTAAAATAAATCAGTTTTAAAAAGCAAAGCCACACTTAATAGATTTTAAGCTCAGGACAACACCATAAACTTCACCTGCCAGAGACAATTTGATAACCCACACAATTGAAATCTCATTGCTTACAGACAGTAACATAACAGCTATACTCTGCATGCTGGGCCCCACGATCCAATTATCTAACATAAGAACAGCTTACATGAAGGATAAATTGGGAACTCAAGGATCAAAATCACCAATTAATTCAGTAGTATCTACTCGATGCTGCAGCATAAAATCGTTACTATTCCACTTAATGTGTAAGCAGTGGTGTTTATCATGGAAGAGTGGGCATATTTAATACTTCTCTGCAGCACAGACCCAGGAAACCTACGTGCTCTTTGCAATTAGTGAGAAAGGAAGACCAGTTTAAATTCTGTGAGGTGACTATGCCCTCAATTTCAAAGGCAAATAAACCTTCAGATTAGGAACACAGCACTTAAATGGCTATTTAGAGAAAGATCATGCCTGAAACCCTTTGTCTGCCACACGTTGCTCATCTCTGAAACCCTTATAGACAAAGAGCTCCTCAAGTGACTCTTGATTCTGAAAAGAAACCATCAGTGAAGTCCTTGAACAATATAGGTAAGAACCCTTACTATTAGGTGAAATTGAGAGAAAGAGATGAAAATTAGTGAATAAGAGAAACTGCAAAGTAATGCTGCAGACTGCCTCATGAAAGGCAAGGCAGTGTTTGTGTGTTTCAGGTGTTACCTACATATGCTTTTGTGTCCATGAAGCCTGAACTCTAGAAATGTTTAAAAGAATTATATCAACCCCACTTGCAAAGACAAAGTGTTAAAATGCATTACCTGGGGACAAAGATGGAGTTGTGAAGGAAGTTCTCAAAGACTTTCCTGTACTCTGCTTCCTCCTTCTCAGCTTGCTTTTCTGCCTCTGTCTTGGGACAAGCACAACAAGGTCCTTTTTCTCCCCCACAGCCCTCTGGCTTGGTGGGTTCAGTAGCTTCTTCTGTATCAATGGTCCCATCAGCATATCTTCGAATTGGGACTTTATCTTCAAAAGAAAAGAAGAAGAGGCAGCTTATTTCTTTTCTCTCCGTACTGTGAATAGGCCACAAGCCGTGTTTACCCATTCCCTTCTACTTGCTGCTATTCACAGAGAGTTGTGAAGCAGGGCACAGGCTTTAGCTCTTGTAAACAAAGCGTGCTGGCAGGTAAGAGTCACGCGTCAACACAGCCACGTTTCGTTTTCCTACCTTTGGAGCAGTAATTGTGCCTGTAAAGGTAACTGTCCTGAGGTTGCTGCTGCCACCGTACAATGTAGTAGGAGAGGTTGCCATTGGGAAGGGAGGGAGGATTCCATTTCACAATCAGTTGGGATGAGGAGTTGGATGCTGAAATAACATCCAAGGGAATGGATGGCACTGGAAGAAGAAAAGAAAAGAAAAAAAGTAAGGCAGGCATTTAAATCTAGAGCATCCTGTGATGTATTTCGGTGCAAGCTTTTCAAAAGTGAGTCCCAATCCAAGAAAAAACACCATCCTAACTCAAAGAAAAGATTTCCTAACTTACCTCACTAACAACAGTTTTTAAGGGTTCAACTGCCACCACTTACAGTCCCAATCCAAGGATGTACTTAAATTTACCCACACCAATGGACCAATGTGTGAAAACCTAACTCTAAAAGACTCCCATAGTTCCAAATGAAAAGAATGTCTGAACAACCAGAGTTTTTATTTCAAATCTTAATGCTGCTTTCATAATTACAGAGACTTTTAGTCCCATCCACACATAAATTAAACTTCTCTATTACCAGCAGAACTTGCATAATAATATAAACAGCACAACTGCAGTGCTACTGATCTCTTACCCAGGAGCTCAAGACCTCACCTGCAGCATTGGTTCGTATATATACAATTTCACTTTTTGCTCCATGAATGTGATGGTTTTCCATCATTGTGAGGGTAACAGCCTTGACATAAATGGCATATTGAGTCCAAGGTTTCAATCCCTGCAGTAGAATTCCAGGATTGTTCTCTTTGTTTGGTGGTAGGTCAACATCAACCATGTTCCAGCTGTTGGAGCCACATGCATCTTGCCCATCATACTCTGTCACATTTTTGAATGGTCTGAAAAATTACAAGAAAAAATTAGTACAAAATACTTATTTTCTCCTAAAAATTCTCACGAGTGTCTCTTCAACATTCTCAGTGAAACAAATACAGCCTGCTTGTTTTCCATAGAACCAAGCTCAGATTTCCAGCACTACAAAATTCAGAGGTCAGCTGTAGCTGCACATCTTGCCTTCCGTCAACAGCAGTAAGGCAGGGTGGCCAAGAAAACACTGAATTTGCATTTTTTAAAACCCAAAACAGACAGTGAAATGCTTCAGACACATCTGGACTTTAGCTAAGTGGGTATGAAACAGAAGCAACTCAGGACAGTTATTGACAGTAGCTGAGCTTTTTACCATGAAGAATCTAAACTTGCAGGCCTGGCCTTGATCAGTCCAACGGGCTTCTTCCCCCCGCCCCCCTTTTTATTTCCACCCAATACAAACATACTCATATAGTCATACAGTTCCTATGCTGCAAGAGCATATATAGTACTATTTAAGTTTACGCTACATTTATTCCATCTCAGCACAGTCACAGTGATATCCTTTTTCAAGCCATGCTGGACATCAATGCTTTGTGATTGTGTCTTGCAGCCTTGCTCCATACATCATCACCAGGACTCCGAACCTCCTTTTCACACCCCCAAAACGCTTGGAAAGTCATCAATGCACTCATTTGCATTTTTGATTATTTTATAGCTAAGACAGTACAAGGATGTGCAATAGCAGAGACACCTCCCAAGATATTAGGATGTCTCCAGCAACTGCTCCACTCCTCCATTATCAAGAGACAGAATGCAGAACACTACCAAAGCTAGATAAACTTAAATAACCCCAAACCCTGAGTAGACATGGCATCAAGGTGGTGGGGCAAACTCCTGATCTGTGATGCTCTCTAGTCACTACTATGACCGAAGAAAGAAAAGCTCTCAGTAAACATGACATGACTTATGAAGGGCTCTAAATCAGACCACTGAGAAGAGCCAAGCCATACATCATCTCTGGTTTTTTTCCAAATCTGAAATTTCCTGATGGATCTGGAATCTGTTTGTAGGCTTCAATCAAAACACTTCTCTTTTCACTTGTGCTCCAGCAGGAAAATAATCTGAACAGAAGTGGGACTTAATGATGAAATTCGTAGACTGGACAAGATATATAAATGGGACGAAACAAGAACTACCCCAAGGACTTGGCTGAATCTCTCCAGTAAACCAAAAGTCAGAGTAGAACTGTCTACCATCTCTTCCAAGACTGTCCTGAATAGTCTCTGACGACATCTACTTACGCTTCTTTGTAGTAAACAGTGAAGCTAATGAGATCTCTGTAATCCGGAGGGCGATACCGTTCCCATGTTAGTTTAATCCGATTCTTGAGCGTTGTGTTGGAAACAAAACGCAGAATGTGGCTTTCACCTGCAGTACAAAAGGACAAGACATGACAGAGTTAGTATCACATCACCTATTAGTGTTTGCTGCTGCTGCAGTACCAGGTTTAGCTAATCAGCCTTTCCAGCAGTGTCCGTGATAGCACAGCATACCAACAGCCCTTGTCTCTGTAGAGCTTCGTATTTCATCCTGCCACCTTTGAGTGCTTAAGAGCAAGCAGTGACCTTCGCAATCATTTAGAGTACGTTTGAGCTACTTGTTGTTATTTTTTCTGAAGCAGATTTTCTTTTAATGCACCATCAGAAAGCTCTTGAAAACTACTTCAGGCTCTCCCTGAGGGAGCGATGGAAGATGTTTACTCACAGGACGGGTTCAGAAGCACTAAATGCATCACCCAGCTCCAATGCATGCACAGAGCAGTAACTGGCCTCTGTGTTCTGACTTCCCAGGACAACTTTTTGGACAACTACAATTTCTTCCTCTGGGGAATGGACAACATGGAAAGGAGAAAGAGTTTACATACCTATTCATGAGAGGCTGGACTAAGAACTGCAAAACTCAGTTCATATACGGCACAACCATTTGATGGCAGCAGCTTCCAGCTACTCTTCTGAACAGAGCTGGAAGTTTGGAAATGAATGGCTTCCCACTACCAAATCAGCAAGCCTTCCAATCCAGAACAAAGTAGTGATTTACAAACTTAATTGTTGGGTGAAGAAATTGCATTCTAACTGCAAGTTCATTTCTAACGGTCCATAGAAGCCTCTGAAAATAAAGGGGTTTTCACCCTCGTACACTGGCACTATTGGTGCTATCTTTTCAAGGGCAGTTTAGCTTTTGTTGATTCTTTTCCCCTTCTCCGAGTCAGAAAGCTTTCTGTAATGTTTTTATAGAAAGCAGGCAGCGGCTGGCACTAGCCTCAGTGGTAGTAAGGGCTGGCTGTGTGTCTGTGGCTCCTCCAGGACTGCGAGCCTCTGCGCTACTGAATGTGCGAAGAATGAAGCGTGCTTACAACAAGGATCCAGGCCATCTGCATTTATGCATCATGCCTGGAGAGACATTCAGCAGAGTACGCCTCCTAGTTTTGTAAACACCTCCCTGAACAAGGGGACTTGACTTACACACAAGATCTCTGTTTTAATTTACTCAGCTCTAAGAAGACCACAAATAGACCAAAGAAAAACACATCGTTGGTTCTAAGAGTCAGAGTCTGAGGTCCAATTTGTAAAGCAGTTCATCATCTTAACTCCTAGATGAGAGATTGGTTTTAAATGTGTCGAGTTACACCTGGAAACCTGATGGGAAGGCCACCAAAGCTAAAGGAGGGCTTTCCAGTAAGTTAGACCATCACAGACAGTGAAGTTTAGGAATAATGTAGAATGCTAAAATGTGTTCTCAATTCAAAAGCAAATAATTTGAAAATAATGCACAGAAAATTGAGCTTACAACAATCATTTCTAGCAACAAGGTACACTATTTGGCAGGAGCTGAAAAGAAGATTTAATATAACAAAACCTGCTTGTTTTGGTGTCTGCGGAATTGTTATTCAACAGTCTCCTTAGTTACTGAAAAGTAGCTATCAGAGAGCAAAATACTCACAACGATGCCCATTTGCAAAGGAAACTGAGAAATTCTTCCTCGCTGGATATGCTAAAATGCTCGATTTTATTTCCCATTTCCCAGGGATGTTCCTATTGTTATACAACACCACGGCCACAATAACGGTAAAAAACCCCAAACCCATTCCTCTTCATCAAATGGTTTTTAGGGACCAGATATCAACTACATAACCACGTAACTTTGCATGCATGGGAACAGTTTTTAAAATGTAGCTGTCAAAGTGTGAACAAGTAGAAGGACTGAAAGCCTGCTGTGATTTCTAACCTCTAGATATTGTAATGGTCAGCAGCGCAGCAGTGTGTTGGTTTGGGTTTTTTGTGATACCCTCCTAATGCAGCTTGCCTTGAGGTTTTGTTTGTTTACTTACAAGAGGCTCTCTCCCCGTTGTTCCTTGGATTTATATCTCCTTTGCTCTGTCGTCCCTTGGTTCCCGAAACTTCCTCCATACGGTAAATCTCAGAAACACACAGTTTAGGATTAAATGCAAAATACATTTTCCCCTCCTTGATCGTCAAGTTATGATGGTTCCAGTCCCACAGTTGCTGAAGATTGTGGTTGTCGAGCACGTAGAAGGAGTAATTCCTAGAAGGAAAAATACCAGTTCTAATTCATAGCCAGTTCCAACCAAGGGTATCTTAACACAAGCAAACATTAAAACACTGCATTCCCTCTTATCACTTTAAACTGAGTTTAGCAGAGTGAAGTGTTTTCTTCTCTCCCACAGCTCAGGTTTTCCCCAAATGCCCACTTCGGTCTGAGGGCAGGGAAGTGACTTAATACACAGGACTCTGAGGCTGACACCACACCACGTAAAGCCCACTCCAACATGTGTTTTAGTAATATAGAAACTGCTATAAGAAATATAAATTCATGTTCCTTGAACAGCCAGCCTCTCTCCACTGGATTTTCCATTTTGTGGTGAGAGGGAAGCAATAACCTTACCTACCATCAGGGAGGACAAACATGGTGCAGCCCTGAGAATAAAACACCATCGTGAACACAGCTGTCTGGCTTGTATTTAAAAAAGCAACTGAAAGTGTTTGCACAGTGAGGTTTCCTCCCCTCTCTTAGTTTACCTCTTGGCCCAAAGATGATTTCCTACAGGATGCCAAGCGCAGTTGTGCCTATACATCAAAACCAGACAGTAAACAGTTGTGCTGATGGCACAGTACAGGATCCACACTTCAATGTACAGAACTAACAGCACAGGCGGCAGCACATGCTGAGCCCATTCCCTAAGTGTGGCAGTGGAATAACACAAACATCCTTTATTTCCACAGACACTGAATGCAAATTTGTGTGTGTAAATCCTATTATAATATTAAGAAGAAATTCCTGGCACTGCTCAATTGTGCTGAATTGGCAAAAACCCCCAAAATCCAGGTACAGCAAAAGCAAGATTATAGGCTCTACGTCAGGGGCAAGACACCACCTGCAAAGGCACTTACATTTTGGGAATAATAGGGACAGGAATGCAAGGCTGGAAATGAGTTAAAAGTCTGTGTAGCTGATGAGAGGTTGACATGATTTAGGTTCATGGCAGCATTTTTTTATAGTCTTTCATGGAAATTCCCACAGTCAACTACATCAACATGAAGTCCATTATTCACACAATGAAGCCTTGCAACTTCTGCAAGCCATTTTGCATTGGTAAGCCCATGTCAATGAAGTTCAACTAGGTGTCTACACATCCTCTGAGGTACAGTCAGGGTCTCTGCAGGGTAATGGGGCAGACAGACCATGGGGCTTACAAGTAGCTGACATTTACAGCTTTCCTTCAATTAGAAAATCCCACTAGACCAGACAGCTGGGATAACAACAAGTCAGAGAGGAGACAGGAAAGCCCTTATTACTGCTAATTAACATGGTAAAAGTTCTACACCTGTATCACAGTGCACCCCTGATCCCCGATGAGCACTCAGAGTCAAACACATCTAGCACACCACCACACCAGAGAACAATACAGAGGACAATACTAGAACTAAATGCTCCATTTGATGGTCTCTCTTTCAAGAGGTCTGTTCTTCAGCATTTCTCTACAAGCCTGAACTTCTTTATAAAATTCTCAAAACATTGCTAATGTTTTAATAACGCTGGTGTATTCTTCTGCTTGTGTTTGCCCACCCACTTCAAACAGAACCACTGAGGTTGTTAACAGAACATCTGTCTCTAAGATACTTACACACACCTGGCTAATGTAAATTGCAACTTGGAAACAGCTGATTTTGACCATGAGCTGCATCTCCACAGGCAACCACATGGGTAGGGAACTAGGGGTTTTTGTACTAACCCATGGATTTGAACTCACTCAAGTTCAGTGTTTTCTTGTTCAGTTCAAAAAAGTAAAGCAATGAGCTTCTTCAATAGCCCTGCCTCAGTGCACAAACTCCTCAGTGCACTTGTTGAAACTTCCCTTATGTGGGCAGAATCCTTAGAGGGTCCCCTTAAACAAAGCTGAGGAGCAATTCCCCCACAGGAGCCTGCTGCTGCAGAGGAGCTCAGCATCTACATTTACCACCAGCCTGGGGGATATTACTCATTCCTGGAAGACAGTCACACTCAGGGTGACTGCTCTGATGAAATCCTGTGGCTACAACAAACCCCGCTGATACTTTGCTGTCTGAATTCACCATAATCTGCCAATAACGATCACAGGAAAACAAACCATGAAGTCTTCAGTGGAGAGCTAAAGGACAGCTAGAAATCCCGTTCACACCCTCCAACAAGCCTGACAGCTACCAATGCCTCTCCCTCAAAACCTCAGAACACGGGGGAGGTGTTTTGCTTTCCTACAGACCGTCCCCCAGCTTGCTGCAGAAGTTGAAACACGATGACAAGCAGCCAGTTGGTGCCACACCAGGAGCTCTGCCTCAGCCACCATTGCCTTGCTTGCCCCTCAAGGCCACAAACTGCTCATTTTCCAGGTACCCAACCTGGAGATGCTTTTGAGAAGCACTGCCCACATGCCACCATCCATCGCTTGGCTGCTGCAGTCAACGACAGCAATGAACACACAGCACCGCAGCAAAGGACAGAGGGGCCTGGCAGAGCGAACACCACGCTGAGAATCACAATCCTGCCACAGACACAAGGACTGCTCCAGCACATCCCCACTTCAGCTTCCCTATTTGCAAGGAGATTTTTGTCTTGCTGCAGGATCACATTCGTTATGGACATGGTGTTCAGCAGAGGTGAGGAATACTCTACAACCAACAGTTAATTCCCTCTAAACTTCCCATTTTCTGTGACAACCAAGGCAACTGCTGAATAAGGAAGAACAAGATACTGAAGTGCTGTTTTGTGAGTCCAATTCAATTAAAAATTAAAAAAAACCAACCAGACAGTGATGGTGGCGTAAATGGTGTACTCAACAACTATCACAAGGGATCAGAAGTTGACCTCCCCCTCAGCCCCAGGCAATGCTGCCATGAACAGCTATTGTTCCAGCAGCCCAGTACTTTCCAGGTTAAGACCCCACTCCCTGTTGCTCTTCACCCTGCCAAAGTTATTGTTCAAGCTCAGTTCTTCCTTGCCAGGTGCCTACTTCCATCTTAGTATTTTTGGAAACGGTACTTAGACTGTGGTAATGCCTAAATTATGCTAGGCATTTTCCAGGCAGAGACTGCCCCAGACCCTGAGTATCTAACTGTGGTAATTTCCTAGCACAAGTGAATTTTAGCACATGTAGCTCATTCCTACAGATCTATTTTACCTCTCCCACTCAGCCCAGTCTTCCTCTTCCAAGCTGCACCATTCACTTCTCTATATGGGAATCTGATCTAAAAACCTGCCACTTCCCTTCACGCCAGCTCTTTTTCCTGACATACAAGGTCCCACAACATAGTTACTGCATGAAACACCAAGCTAAACTCAAATTTGAGAGAGGGGGAGAGAAGGGAAGACAAACCACTAACTGGAGTATCTGTGAGAGCATGCCACATTGTAAGCAGGCTGAATGAGCCTGGCGCTCAGCAAAGCGACAAGCCTCTGGGACCTGCAATTAGAAACAAGCTTTTCCACAGAGCCAGTGTTCTTCCTGAAAAAGACAGTGTGCTTCTCAAGCACAGGGTGAAGAGCTGCCCTTTAACTTGCTCTGTCAGATAGTGGAATTTTAAGAATTTAAGGCTGACCAAAGACTAGCCTGAGAGAAAGAGGGAGGTTGTGAAGAATCCCTCATGCTGTAACTTTATCCTGTCAGGGCTGATAAATCAGACACAAGCAACCTTTCCCATGACCCTCCTACCACCTTCACTTATACCATTTCCCAAAAATTCTTCATTGAATATTTCTCTCATTACTGAGGGAAACTTATTTCTCAGAGAGAACGCTGGTTTGACCTTGGAACAGCTACTTGATTCAGGAAGAGAAGGAACAAGAGAGTTTGCTGAATAACCATCACCACACCTCAGAACTGCAGGTTCTGCAGAGACAGAAACTCTGGTCTCATCTATTTCTTACCCTCATCAGAAATCAGGAGTTGTATATACAGCAAAAGGGTCATAGACTGTAATTATAGGAGCAATAAACCCACAGCAAATGTTTCAAGGGATCAACTTCACTGCTCCTGCCCAGTCTTTTTCCTCCTCAATAGGTAATTCATTTAACAGTTGCGTTTCAAGGAGCTGCAAGCAATTGCAATTCACAATCTACTGGGTCACTCTAGTTGCACTCCTAGGTTAGGGAAGTTCAGGTTCCCTTTCAGCTGATATTCTCCATAAAACTCTGCTACAAGCCAGCAGTAAAGAACTGCAAGGAAATCCAAGTTTCTGGAGATTTTTCTCAAATAGAGAAAAAAACAAATAAAGAGTTTACCAATGTAAAGAATCTCCCTAAAAAAACCTGCAGTGAAAATCAACAGCAACCTTACCACCAAAATACTTTTAATATACTCAATTTAATATGCTGATTGGAATAGTAATCCAAATGAGCAATGACTGTGCAGTGGTGTTCATTAGGAGGAAAACGCTGCATGTAAGGGGAAGAGAAGATTCTATAAATGGTACCTGAATGTTTATTAGGTTACTTATTCTCTGCAGCTTTCTATTAAAGTGAAATCACATCTACAAATATCCAAACACTTACCCATCCACCTGTTCCTCTCCCAGAATATACCGCAGGTTCTTCAAGAAAGACAGGGAGACTAACGCATGGGAATGGCGAATCTTCACATACCCTGTTACTGTCTCAATCAGACCCATAAAATTCTCCAGTTCTGAGGCGATGTTATCTACAGGAAGAAAAATGTAGTTCTGTTGTTGCAGAATTCATGGGTTTAACAACCATTCTGCTTAGTTCAGTAGAAGAAAACATTTGTATTTGTTCTTTTTGAAAAGGAGAGACCCTGGTATTCCTCCCCCAGTAAGAGTTGCCTGTGCAGACACATCATTGAAGGGCAAAATAAAGCCACAGAGCAACAGTAGAAAGCCAGGCTTGCTTTTCCAATCTGTGTACCTGCTTTTTCCATGGACACTGCACTCTAAAGCCAGCACCAAATGTTGAGCCAGCATTCCGGCAGGGATGAAAAGACCCTTGTGTAAATGTACACATCCATGGGACTGGAACTGCTCTTTGGCTACAGAGCAGAACTCAGGCAGAAAGCTCCAGTGGAAAACGGAGAACAAGAGTGGAGAGGAAGAGGTAAGCTACTGGTCATCTCTAGGGCATAAAGCATTGCTTTCAGTGACCTAAAGAGCTTTGGCTACAAAACTGAGAACTCTTGGAAGAAACGGCAAAGATAAAACCATAAGGATGTCTTCATGCCACAGAGCACGTTCCATTCAGCTCACTAAAAGTGACTTTCTATGATAAATTATTAAAACCACTGCAGAGCAAGCTCAGCTCTTCAGTACTGCCCCCTCCCCAGAAACTGCACTGACCCTGGGTAGGTCTGCATCACCCCACCCTTCCCCAGGCTCCAGCTATCCGTGGCCCATGCCCGCCGCCTGGTGTCATTATCTAGTGAAGTTACACTGTAGTTGCGAGGGATGTTTTTAAGCACTGGGGGTGGGAGAACCTGCTACAGGGTGTGTTTGTGTCCTACCAGACAGCTGGGAAACCCAATTACCAAATACAAACGGCTGGTTCCCATACCAAATAAACTGAGAGAAGCAACACTTTAAGATAATACTTAAAAAATAATAGAAAATAAGAAAAAATAACCTACACTTGTCCCAGGTAACTGGCACACCTCCTGTAAGGGAGGAACATACCTGTAGCAGTGGCACCATGAGTGAAATAATCCACACGCCACTGTTTCTACATCCTGACGTTTTCATTCAGCAGCAGGAATGGGAATCAAATATATCTCAATCTTTCAACTTTATTCATGAAACCAAAAGGAACCTTCCATAGGGAGATACATTTCCAATAAAAACTAACAGTGATTTTTTTACTCTGCTTTTAAGAGCTCATCAACTGTCAACACTTCCCTGCATGATGAATCACTGCTCTGACAAATTTAATCCAGAGCTTGTTCAAGACATGTGACAAAGGTGGCCAGCTCACTAATGACGCCCATCCAGAGGCAGAGTGTGATGCTTTACATGAGCTCTAAGCACTCTCAATTCCATGTTTTAGCACGACACTACAACTTACCTTAAAAAGTGAGGAAACACAGCCTTACAGTACCACACTTCACTTGCAGATAAGTTATTTACCTCCCCAAACGTAAAAAGTTTTAGACTTTTCCACCTTCTTGGGCCTTTATTACTCCTTTGGGACTACAGCTCATCTCACTGCCTAATTTTGGTTCCGTGCCCTGCCAAGAAAGCTAACAGAAACACCAGCTTTTGCTGCCTTCTAACTTGGTAGCTGACTACCTATCCCACCCATGTGCTGGAGAATGGCACTACAGTGGGCCAAGTCAAACAGGAGCACCGCTACAGGACTGGGAAGCAAACAGTTTGCTGAGTTATTAGTGTTCTTGTTATGCTGACAGACAAAAGGAAAAATATTAAAAGCAGTCTTCTCAAAGGAGAGGGCAATCACTTACTTCCACGACGGATGTTAATCAGCAGATTCCCCTTGAGAATTGTGCATCCCTGCAACATCTGTGCTGACGTGACAGAGTCAATGGTCTTTGTTTTCCCATCCTCACAAATTTTGGGGCAAGGCCCCTCACAAGGACTGCAGAACATGCTGTTAGGAAAGAAAGGGAGACTGAAAATAAGCAATGATACAGAACTCTGAGCGTACAGTCTACTTTGAGTTAAATGTTGAGAGACTTTTTCCTCTAGAGGCCAATTCTCCAAGCTAGAATGAAAGCCACCATACTCCTGCAGAGGATTGCAGGTAACTCAGCACACAGACTGGACTCCAGAGAGGCTGGAGCATCATCCCTCCCGTTTACAGCAACACTGGAGTTAATGAACAGACACAGACCCACTGCCTGCCAGCTTCTGAAAGGCTCTGTGGTCCTTCCAGAGGGGAAGCTACTTCAGGTAAAACCGAACACCCTTGAGTTTGTGCATTTACTGTAACTCTACCATACCCAGATAGACCATCCTTGTCATTTATGTGAACAGCCTGAGAGTGCTATGAAGTTTCATGCTAATCCAAGCCCAAGCTCCAAAAATAGGCCAGTCAGGAAGTGGAGATGGGAAAATACTGCTCAAGTTCTTATAAAGTTGTCTGTCTCCATGCCCTTAAACCAACTTTTCAAGCTCAGTATTTGGGAATTCCATGCTCCTGGCCATTTTAACTCAGGAAATACAACCGTAGGAGCATCCAGTCACGAATGATGTGGGCAAAGCAAGCAGTGAATCAGTCACTATTTCTTCTAGCTTAAGAGGTATTAAAGCAGCACATTTAAACAAACAGAAGGATGCATCTTGATGCAAGGGAAAACTAATTTGCAACAGCAATTGGGACAGACAGGCCAGAAGTCAAAGCAGGTTCAAAATGGATTACGCAGATGGAAGGAGAACAGGTTCACCAGTGACTGTAAAACACGAAGACAGACACAGCCCCCAACTCAGAAATTGGATTGTCAGGAGCTAAGGAGGAAATGCTGAAGCCCAGGCCTGCATCTGCTGCTTCTACTCACAAGCATTCCTAAGTATTTTTTACTGGCCAAACAGAAGGACCGAGAACTCAGGCCAGCCTAACCTCTGGCTACAGCAGCTTTTAAAGGCTCCACGTTTCACTGTCTGCATACTTGTCTCAAAACTGAACACTTCGTGTGTGCATAAAACACACCCTCTCTGATCACTCCTGATAAGTCTCTTTCCCAAGTACTTTTTTAAAAAAATTAATTCTATTCTAACACTATTCTTAATATTTCCTTATTGCTTATTCTATTGCTTTAGTGTGGAAAAATGAGAGATAAATGCTGCTGCATTGTTTTTGTCACCATCTACATGATTGCTCCCTTCTAAAACACCATTGTTATCTTCTGAAAACAATGAAAAAAGGGAAATAAAATTATATATCCTAAATACCACACATGTCTAAAATGCAAGCACGTGTAAAACAAATAATACACAAAGCCAGATAAGTCCTATTGTTTGTTCTGTGTGATAATGGTCATCAGCCAACCTCCAACCTTGTGTTCCTGGGCTTTTGCGCTTTGGTTACTGTCTACATGAAGAACTGCTTTTGCAGTGTACTAACCTCAAGTGTTTCAGAAGACCCAGTGGCAACTGACAATGCCCAGGACCACACACAATCTGACCTTTCAATGGCAAGGTCATCTAAGCAAGCGTTTCCCAGGAAGTCGTGCAACTCCCCACCGTATGTTCTCGTTTCTACCCAGTGTAATGTGCATCGCAAGCTCCCACAGAACAGGGGGTGGAAAAACCCAAACATGACAACTCTGACAGGCCTTCCAGAAGCTGTGTTACCTTTGGCTCCCGTTGCGTATAAATCCGGAGGGGCATTCTGCCATGCACTCATCGTTGTGGATCACAAACCTCTCATATTCACTTGTTTCAGTGGCAGGGACTTTGGAGCAAAACTCTTTAGTCACACAGCGCCAGCCCTCGAACTTGTAGGTGTTGGGGGGGCAGGTGGGCATGCAGACTCCTTCGTAGTAGTAATTGCGACAGGCCACGCAAGCGGTGTTGTTGTCAGGTGCCGTGCAGCTCCCCAAGCATTCGGGGTGGCAACACTCGTTTTGGTCTGTACAGGCTCGCTTGCCACATGAGCTGGGGCACACTGCAAGACAAAAAGCAGGGTAGCATGAACAAGAGCTACTAAATAAAGAGAATGGAGTTAAGGGAAGACCCCTCATCCATACAATTCCATGCTTTCATTCCCTGGGCTGCAAAAGAAGCAACTCCTGTAAAACTGGCAGAGTCCATTTTTCTCAGTTGTAGTTGCCCCAAAGTATCTTTTTTCAGCTCAAATTTATAACATAAACCAATTAAAGAATTAAGAAAACCACGGAAAGCAAGATCAACATAAGGATAATGGAAACAGCCAAGTACTGGAACCTATTCCACAGCCCCAGTATTATGGTGAATTTTTTCTTCTTTGAGTGCTGACTTACCGTCTTTCTAATCATTTCTTGTCTTATTTGTACTTCAAATTGTTGTTTTAATGGCAAGAAAACAAGCTTCCCTGAAACAACTTCATTACACTTGTACAATCAAGCACTGCTATACTGTAGCACACATGGTTCAGCTGACCCCAGTGTAGCATCCCCATGTTGCTTATGTATGCAAAATGAGGCTTAATAAAGTACAGATGGCACACATCAAATACTGGGGAATTGTGGCGCTACTATTTTCCTCCAAAGAGTGTAACAGAATTCTGCCCTATTCCCATATTCTGGGCCCAGAGAACAAAATACAAAAGGGAGGGGAAAAACCAGGGTGCAGATTTACATGAAAGCATTTCAGCTTGGAAGACACAAAGAGGAACAGAAGCCTCAGCAGACAAGCTCACCACTGCTACATCAAAAGAAGTGGCAGCATTATATTTATGTAACAACACCGGTTTGATTACAGGGACTGTATGGCCTTTTCACCATGTGTGCCAGAGGCTCTGTAAACAAACACAGATAGGAAATCTGGTTTGCATTAAGTACCCATTCTCCACTTTCTAACTTAGTTAAAACACAGGACCAATGATGGCAGCATAAACTGAAGTTTCAGTAGTACAACTACAGCGAGCTCTGAGAGAAGCTCCACAAGACATTTAAACTGTGGGATTTGAGCAAAAAGTATACATCCCAAAGCTGATATCCCAAAATGAACACAGAAGCAGCAGAGCCCAGCCTGTAGAGAAAGACAATGTTTTAAGAACCTGTAACAGTTCTACATTGCAATTTCAGTTTGCAACTACAGTGTTGTTTTAATGCAGGACTAAACACCCTCCAAACTTGATCCTCTCCTCTTCCCATAATGAGATCTAGGCTCTCCAGTAAGTTTTTACAATGCTACTGAGCAAAGCATCACAATTATGACATTAAATATTATTGCTCAAAACAACTATCCACCACTCTGCAGCAGGATGCAGACAGACATCCTACATGAAATTTTGGTTCTAAGAGGCCATTTTCTGGCAGCTGTAAGGTAGTGTCTGCCTTGAAAAGCACTTGTAAAACTGCCATCAGAGAATTCTGCATTTCTTAGCAAAATGGTTCTTTACTGGCCTTGCTTCACTTTATTAACTTATTTCAAGCCCTAACTGCCAGCATTCCAAGTTTAAGCATCCGGGTACCAAGCTGGGTTCTCCTTATACAATTAAGGCTATGATACTATGGAGGAAATTCAACCTGCAGATCCTGCCCAAGTAACCTGACAGCATTAAGAGTATCTCCCATGTACTAGCAGGTACCTGCTGAGTATCCTCATCAGAGCAGCTTACACCTGAGTGTAATCACACACCATGCACACAGCAAGCTCATGTTGAAGACAGCCTGGATACGCTGAACTGAAGGCAGCAGGTCTACTGCATGAGAAGGTACAACTGAAGTTGCCCAAAAGCTCATCTGTCTTTCCAACTCGAAAAGGAACGTTACTTAATCCTGCAAGCCCTTCCTTGCACATACTGCCATTACAACCCACAGCACTGCTCCGTCCCTGGACACTCATTTTTCCAGAGCAAAACCAGGCAGAAAAGAAGGGGGTAGAAAGGGAAGACTATGAGAACAAGGAGATTTGAGCATGGGGACAGGCAGGTGATTCTTGCCCAGGTAGCACAAACATCACATGCAGGCCAAATTAAGAAAATTTTTGCAGAGACAGTTACCTGTAAGAGCAGGAATGCAGAGGAAATCACTGCTAAATAGTGCATTGCATAATGATGCCAGGTTATTTTTTTAAAAGGAAAAAACCATACACACCAAACCCTCACACAAAATACACATGCAGGTCTATGTTCTTTTTATCAATGGTCACCTGCTCCAGCTTAAAAAGGAGTGAAGCCTGCCCAGATGCCAACTCAGTAAGGCATCGCACATTGCCTCTCACCTTAAGACATGCAGTACTCCTTGCATTTGCCACTACTAACAGATTAAAAGAATTAACAGATTAAAAGAATAAAAAAAATGAAAGTCAGCATGTCTTGCTAGCAGATGGACTGCTGTTCCAAGTGGGTGCCAGAACTCGGATTTTGTGTGGTAGCTACATTTCCAGTTCAAAGCCCTCCTAACAAAGTACCACACAGGCTGTGCTTCCACAAAGTTCATTACTCCATATATTAACTACACCATCTTCTTGTTTTCATCTAGGTAATTTGCTAAAATCCAAACACTGCTGTATTGTATATTCAGAGAAGCATCACAGAAAAAGATCAGTTTTATTTCATTCTCGGGGAAGACTTTTGTATTCCCTTAATGCCTCTGCCATTCATGAACAGTCTGCTACACAAATAGGATTCCCTGCATCTCCTGGCAAATTTGCTGACTCTCGTCTACAGAAATATAACTTGAAGCACAGAGGATATATACGCTGTCACATGAAAAAGGCAATCAGTGAAGCAGGTTTTCCAAACTTCAGAGTAGCATTTCAATCGCAACCGTTTTATCAAGCCTTGAAAGCATTTCAGATAATTTTTTAAAAGCTCAGCACCCTGGCTTTTCTCTCAGCCCTGGGTTTTGCTTGTTCTTGCCAGCACTGGCATAGTTTTCAGCCTGAAGACAATACGGGCATCCTGTTTCTTTGAAGAGGTAAAACAAGAACTTTTGTGTGTCAGATATATTATGAACATCTTATCTGCCTGACATTCCGGTTCCCTCAGATACCCCTGTTACAAAAATCTTCCTGAACAACACTGGCTGGCCTTCCTATCTCTTGCCCTGCTCTCCCCTCCCAAACTGTGCTACTTTGGCTGCTAAGTTTGTACGAGAACATTTAAGAACACAGGTTCCAAAACAGTCCTGCCAAAAAAAACCCTGAAATACACTCGATAACTTGTTGATTTTAGTCCACAAGAACATTAGAGACAAACATAAGCATACAGTGGGTTGACATTTGGGGATGGAATAATTTATCAGCCAGGTACAACAGGGCCTTGGATCATAAAGGCTGAAGAATGTATAAAAAAAAATCCAAACCACCAAACAAATCCTTGCTGACAAGCACAAGGACAAAAGATGCTTAATTGTCATCACATGGAGCTACCAAGATAATGGAAAATTTCAGAGACCTTGGAGGGCAGCCATGGAGGGAGGAAGTCAAAGCAAGACCTGGACAAGGGCAGACCCTTAAGCGGCTTCATGACTTTAATAACGAGATGATGGAGGCTTGACTAGACCAGAGTGTCTATTTACATCTCGGGAGTTAACGTTCTGAGTCATCAGATCTTGAGAGAAGGATGTTACAGGAGTACCAGTAGCCACAGATCATATTTACTGGAGCAAAACCAACAACAGTAGGTCCTCTGACCACCCATGCTTTGCCTTCTCTCTGATTTCTTCAAACAAGAAGTGTTTTCTCATCAACAAGGTTCAGGAGACTTTCCAAATACTACTGAGATACTACAATCGCTCGCAAAAAAGGCAAGAACACTTCAAGATGCACACTTGCAAATCAGATTCAGACCTGACATACAGAAAGAGAATACTTTAAACGCAACGATCTGACAAACAAGGTGAGCACCAACAGAGTCTGCCTCGGAGATTCCTTGTTCTCCCATTAAAACCCCCATGGTGCTAAACCAAAATTGCGAACACAAAGCAAGGTTGGGAAATCCTCAAACACAACTCTCCAAAAAAAGCAAGAAACAAATAATCTCTGTGTATTTAAGCCAGTTCCCTTTTGGATAGCCTCACACTAAGGAGGTGGTAATAAGTTCATCTGACATCTAATACCTCCCGCTAAAGCTCGCTGCAAACACTCCGCGTTGACATCATGGCTATTGTACAGCTTGGACAGACAAAAATGTTCTTATCTCCAAGACGGTCATGACTTCAGCAAGGCTGAAACAGAAAAATCAGGTGAATAAACAGTCACAGGGAGTGAAAACGGAGCCAGAGGAGGAAGACTTCTGGCAAGCGGAGGCACTGGCCTTTGCCAAGGATGGCACCGTGCCAGTCACATGCGGGCGAGCAAAAGGTTGCCAAGTGTGGGATAAATATTTTTTTAAAGATTCTTTCTCTCCTTGTAAAACGCTATTTGATCCTTCCTTTTTTCGTACTGTTTCTGCTTTTTTAGAGCATCCTTCATATAAAATGTTTCAGGAAGAAAAGAGGAAGAAAGTCTACTTTTGAGCTGAAACCAGAGAAGGAAGGGAGAGCCTTCTCCTAGCCAACTACTGAAAAAATTAGCTGTCTAAATTTATCCTCAACGACAGAAAAAACCCAGTAATTTTTGGAATGTTAATCCCTCTACATGACAGAATTTTTAAAATATTGCATTTTAATGGTCTAAACTTTGGTACAGTCTTTCAAAGAGCTGACTTCAAACGCTCAAACAGCCTATACAAGACCTGATTTCTTTTGCCCAGGACACTAGAGAGAGACATTACTCAGAAAATCCAGTTCCAATGATTCATGGCTAGAGCTGGAATCAAGTAACTACAGAATAAAGGCCGCAGTAAGGAAATACACACATTAAATACATGCAGTGATGTGCTCCTATCACAGAAATATGTGTCCAAGTCATCTCCAAGGAACTGAAGAGGCCGCTTAGAGCCACTGTATAAAATCTTTATATTACTACAGAAACAGGTTATTATAAAAAAATACACCACTGTTAACCTGTTGCTAATCTTTTCTGTTTTCAACCAGATTTAGAGTGCCAGGAGGCTCATGTTCAGTGAAAATCCTGAAGGAAAAGCCCACTGCTGTATGGAACTACTTCCTAGCAGTTCAACATAAGAGTTCAGCAAGATTCTGAAATTAACTACCAGATCTCAAAGGTTCAGTTCAACCCAGCACTGACAGGAAGACTCGAAAGCAATCACTTCCTTCCTCGAGTATGCACACAATCATGCCCACCCCAAAAATATTTGGATAGGTCTATACAAACTTATAGCAAGAAGGCAGCTTTTAGTCTACAGGCTGCAAGCTACGACTGACTTGACATCACTTCACTGGTCATGCGTTTCCATGTTTACATCCTAGTCATTACCAGCCTATTTTTATCTGGCAGACCTTTCCAAGGATCTTGAAGTTATTCTGAAGTTGTTTTGTGAACTCTTTTCTTCCCCCAATAAAAACCCAGCTGAAGATTTAACTACATCTGGGCAGTTTTCACACAAAAGCTCTCCCTTCTTTGTGTTTCAGCAGTCAGAGATGCTGTATGCCGTATCTCCTCAGCGAAGGAGGTGGTGTGACGACACATCCAGAACCTCTGAACAACCTCCAAAGATTTGCCCAACCTAACACCACCACTAACTGCTCCATCTTTTACCATATGAAGGGTCAATAAAGAAATCCACTCTTACATCCACTTCCTCAGGGTTTTATGGCTGAAATACAATACTGCCTGTACAGCTTGTTGGATAGCAGCTGGATCCAACTGCTCAGCTGGAAGAACCTGTAGATGATTCTAGAGCAAAGGAAGTAGGAGGAAGGAGCCTGGGTTAGGAGAACAAAGCCCAACACCACTCAACACCTGGAGACTCTCAGGTACCACCAGATGCAGAAAGGTGCATGAAAAAGAGAGAAAAATACTCATCATCCAGTGAAACTAGCACTGTGCTGGAACCTATCATGGTGAGGAACTTCTCGTTTTACAGCTTTGTTCTTCAATGTTAGTGTTTTCCCTTCCCCTCAGGGCAGTTTTGGTACATAGAGCATTTCAGCCAAGCACACACACAGAGCTCTGAGGAGCCACAGGCCCACAGCACAGTTTGTAACCCCTCCAATACACAAATGCCACAGCACAACAGACTTGTAGCTCTCCTTCCCAGCTGAAAACAGAACAGCCTATTAAAAATGGGGATGAAAACAACCCAAAGAATACTTCAGCTGGATACACTGCAGTTTAATGACACCACCACCTCTTCTGGCCATCTATCCTTGATTCTTTACACTGCAAGTTACTTCAGAACAGCTTCCAGGCTTCCCAGTTGTGATTAGTAACAAGCACGTGCTAAATCCATTTTATTTGGAGTGACTGGAGGACTTGGGGACACTATTTGGCACTGTAAAACCTCCCATTCCTTCAGGTTTTCTGCAAGTGAAGCAATCAACCCTGCTAAAAGCTCCAGCAGTGTTACAGCTACTTACATCACACTGAAATTAGAGCAAATGGAAACCCAAGAGAAGAAAACAACTACCTTAAACCACAGTCAACAGGAACCAATAGTACAGTTACTCCATTTGCTGCTAAGTGCGTAATACTAATGGCCAGGAAGGTGCAAATAAACACAACTTATTGACAAACCCAGGCAGCACAAATTGCATTCTCTTTCAAAACAGTTTATGTTGCCCAGCACAACCCAGACTGGCAGCGCTGCAGCTGGCACTGCAGAGGAAGAGGAAAAAAACAAGCCTGTTTTGTCCCTTCCACGCCAGCACCAATTCCATCCATAAACAAACCCAACAGTCACATCCACCAGCACCACAGGAGGCTTCCAGGCTGGTGCTGCTCTATCTTCCACACTAGGTAAACAAGTTGGTTGGGAATGTTTCGCTATCAGCACTCCACTGTTTTAGGAAACTTTCAGTTTCTCTACTGAAAGGGAAATTTTCCCACTGGAAGATGTAAAGCACAACAGCAACACCGGTGCCAGCAGGGAGGAACGGAGGAGAGCAAGGGTTACCCTGCACTGGTGGAAAGCTGCTCCTCGGTCACTGCCATTGTGGTGACAAATCTGTTTGCATTTGTGAAGGAGCAACAGAAGCTCCCAAACTCTTCTTCAGTTACAGAATCAGAATCACAGAACATTAGGAGCTGGAAGGGACCTAGAAAGATCATCTACTCCAGCCCCTTGCCAGAGCAGGATCACCCAGACTAAATCACACACAGGAACACATCCAGGTGGGTTTGAACGTCTCCAGAGAAGGAGACTCCCCAACCTCTCTGGGCAGCCTGTCCCAGGGCTCTGTCACCCTCACAGTGACAAATTTCCTCCCAACATCCCCATGGAACTTCCTCTGCTCCAGCTGGCACCCGCTGCCCCTTGTCCTGTCGCTACCATCGCTGAGAAAAGCCTGGCTCTGTCCTCCTGACTCTCACCCTTTACAGAATCACAGAATCACAGGGGTTGGAAGGGAACTGAAGAGATCAGAGTCCAACCCCCCTGCCAACGCAGGTTCCCTAGGACAGCAGGAAAGGGTTACACATAAGGAAAGGGTTGCTGCAGAACTAAAAGTTATCTTGCTTTTCACTCCCAATCACAAACAACGTATTGGGGTTCCACATGTTGTTCTTAAAGCAACAATCAACTGCCCGTCTCCCGAATCCTGCCACTGTACAGCAACAAGCTTTTTTTTTAAGCAGGATTTTATTAGTATACCACAAGCAAGGAGTGCTGGTCAGTCACCTGCTGGCATAACCCCAGCTGGAAGAAGAATACTATCCACATTCCAGATTTATTCTGAAGGAGGAAGACAGTTTGATAACATTATCACATTGGGCTATATCACGCAGTTCTCTTCATGCTGAAGGATAAACGGGGTTTCATCTTTGGCACGTAAAAAAAGTCCCGGTTTGGAGGGATTCAAGTCCTGCTTCATTTCAGGAATGCCCTTCACATTTATGCATTAAGCCCATCAAAAAGCTTAACCGTATGAAAGATAATTCTCCTTTTAGAGACAGACATCAACACTGCTCCAGCCGAAGGCTAATTACCCTAAAAAGGTGGGGGGGGGAGCAAGCTTCAGTAAAACTGATGTCTGCAGTGCATGTGATAGGGCAAAACATTTAGAAAGCTTTTGCTGTCCCAGTTAGCAACAAATAACAAAGTCTGTTGAGTTTTGATCATCCCTAAGATTTAAATTCAAGGAAACAGATAGAAAGAGCAAGAACATTCAAAGGAGTTTACTACAGAGCAAATACTTTGAAGCCGTTCACACCTGCTCATGAGACAGCCCACTAAAACCAGGATTAAGATCCAAATATTTAGGAACCTGAGAAGAGGGAAGAATTACAATGCAAGGGCAAAATGAGACACAAAACCACTGATGGTCTGGAAAGTTACACGCACCTGGGTGCATTTGTTTTAAATTACAGACTAGCAAACCTGGGAATACGTCATCACTCACAATATTTACTCATCCTATTAAGATCAACATCACTTGAAACAATATTAATGGCAATTATGTTCAAAACAATTAAACAAAGTATTTCCTTCACGACTTCCAGGAATACAAGAGAGTGTAAGCAAATCTGACAGCAACTGAGGGCTGTGCTCTTGGCATCAGCACCACACAGAAGCTGAGCTTTCTTGGGTTTTCATGGTCATGGAATAATTTTAATAATCATATTATAATAATTTTTGAATAAATCTAATTTTTTTTGTTATTCTGTGTATTTGTGGGTTGGCTTTTTTTACATTCTAAGTTTGCTGTCAACACTGAGCTGTGTGGTGGGCAGACATGCTGGAGAGAAGGGATGCCATCCAAAGGGACCCTGACAGGCTGGAAAGGTGGGACCATATGAACCCCATGGAGTCCAACAAGGCCCACTGCAAGGTCCTGCACATGGGTTGGGGCAATCCCAGACACAACAGGCTACAGTGGTTTCCCCTGTTTGCTTGCAGGTTACTAAAGAGCTCTCAGCTAGAAAAGGCTCAGCCAGGTTGCAGAGCCTGCTTTGAGAAGCACAGGGATGCTCCCAATAAGCAGAGACGCTGGACACTGTCATGACTCCAAAGAAAGGCCCTGGCAAAGCAACCCACATTCAGCAGCTCCGAATCCCCAGCCAAGCACGGGACTGAAACACCTGAAATCAGAGCACACTGGGAAAAAATTACTTGGGGCAGCAATGGGAACATTTTAAGTGTTTGTTCAGTGTTTTGTTCTCAACATCATGTCATTCAGCCTGTACCTTTGTCCACTATCTTTAAAAACATCCTGCATTAGGAGATAGAGCCATTCCAGTTCTTCCAACACTCTGATAGGAGAAACTGAACAAAGAAAGCCATTCTTTGTATCATGCTGTCCCCCAGAAACTGCAAGCACACGTAATGCACTTGGAGGACAAACACACATACTAGTCCCAGCCACGCAGCCCAGTACAGAGTTAATAACACTGGGCTAGGCAAGCTGTCTGCTTATGCACATGCTTTTGAGGAATTCCTATTAGTATGACTGGAAAAAAATAATGACATTGCCTTGGACTTTCTAAATCCTTTCCTGTAGTAAGGATTTGTGATCAGATTAGGGAGCACCAGATAGATTTATTTATTTAATTAATTTCCTAGTAGGAAGGACGGTCAAGGTGAGCTGCATCACTGGATCTGACAGGGGCTCCAGGCTGCAGCAGAGCCAGCCCAGCGATGCTGCCACGGCCGCTCTGAAGCCAGAGACAGCATCCAATGGCACTTAGTAAAGAAAAAGGGGGGAATAGTGTTTTTGATACTGGCACAAAGTAGGAAGCACATGGCTTCCCACTCTGTTTCTGCTCAGGTTTGGCACGTTTGAATTACACTTCTCCCCTCTGGTACCTTTTTTGTCATCTCAAGTCACATTCACATGAACATATAAATACACAGATCTTTACACACTGTGTGTAGCAGATACTTACATGGACGGTCTCAAAAAAGAATATTCTTTTCACACACTAAAAAAATTATACAGAGTTATTTTAAATTCAGAACTGTTTGTATATTCCTTATAAGTTTATAAAACTCTCACTGTCCTCCCATGACTAACGAAACTGGAATTGAGAGAGTAGTCTATATTTATAACTCGTCTGGTTGCTCATGCCTATGGCCCTATTTCCACCCTCCGTTACTGTACACAGAGCTATGTGAGGTATTGTGGGTTCCCAAACTTCACCGATTTCCTAACAAGGCAGGCCTGTGTCCCGGAGGAACAAGCTGGGGGCTGTTTCATTCGAGCATTGGCCCAACTCAGAGGGAGAGGCCTTGAGCACTGTGGTTTTGGCAGCTCTTCTTGAAACTGGTATTAGAGGCCATTTCTGTGCAATTACATGCCTAATTGGCACTGGATTGTGTATAGATGCTACTGATACATCATCTACAGCCCAGGCCCGCTTACAGCCCAAACCATACAGCTGTTGCTACACACTTCACCTTACCCTGTTTGCTTTAGCAGCGTCTGCAAGCCGAAGCACTTGGCTGAGCAGCTCCGTCAGTCACTACGTTACGGACACATCGGAATTACAGGGCAAATCTAAGCCATTATGAAGTCCAACACTGGCCTCTCAAAATCAAAAGGAGGCAAAACCCTTAAACTTTATCCAAAACACTCCCCCACAAGACGATGCTGCGTTCAGTGATGCTGCCATGCTACAGAACTCAAAGGACTGGTACAGAAGGAGACTGTATCGGCTACCTGAATGCAGCAGAATGAGGAAGATGGATTTTGTAAGAATGAGGGCTGGGTGACACTCATAATCAGTATTTATGTCCTATGGTCAGCCCAAGAACCATGTAACCACACCTCATCGTTAATAAAAAACAAAACCAAAACAAAAACTACTTCATTACTTCTAAAATCCCAGAGAGGAGTCTACCTCATTTTCATGACAGAGGGGCCTCGTAATTGATGGATTGTTAACATATGCCAGGTGCCTGTGTGTCTAATTTGCAGATCCTGTATATGTTCGATATTAAAAATATATATTAATACAAAAAAAGGAGTAAAAAACCCAACCAGAAGTAGATTCATTACAGTACTTGAGCTATAATAAACCATAAAAATCAAGAAATTCACAGCTCTGAGGTTTTACAGAGTCCACAGACAGAAGATGACAAAATGATGCCCAAAGAACACTACCAGGAAAGCAGTGGCCAACCTGGCCAAATTTAACTCAATTGGGAAAGTTTTCCTCTAGCAAAATAAATCTGTCCTTAGAATACTCTAGCTGAGAGAAATGACCTAAATCACTGTATAAAGCAAAATGGTATTTCGAAAGGACAAAAGGGTACAGGTCAACAAAGATGCATCTTGGTTCAGTCAAAACAACTGCTGCTGCAGTGGGGAGCAGAGTAACACGCCGCACCTGAAGACGCGGGTACTTGTGATGAAGAAACATTACCTTAAACCCTCGTGGCACTCGGTGTCTGGTTTGTTTGCATGTTACATATGCTGAGAACAAGTACCAGCACGGGGAGAGCCCCTGAACATGTTTTGCAAACAATTACAACAACCTGAAACAACGCGCCGGGGCTGAAGTCATCTCGGCAAAGGCCCCAGCCGCGTCTGCAAACTCAGTTCTCAGCAGAGGCGCACAAGGGAAACACCCACCCGTCCTCGCTCCTCCCGGGGTCACGGGCTTCACTGCAGGTAGGCAGCACTGCTGCAATATTTGGTTTTCTGTTTATTCAATCCCTTGCTTTGTTTTGCAATGAAGCTGTGAAGATTAACAGGCAAACTCTGGCAAGTCAGATGGTCAAAGAAGAAAATCATCTGCGCTTCTCACCACCTAATGAGTAATGCTACAATTGCTTTCTATCACTTCGCATGCCCAGAGCACAAGGCAAACTTTTATAATCTACTAAAAACTCCTCCCACTTAACAAGAAGAAAAATTACCTAATTTATCTCAAGAAGCTGAAGTTCACTTCACTTGGAGGGAAGTATTTAAACAGAATATATTTCTTCCACCAAAATTAGGCAGGAAAATTATAAAAGGGTCTTTGAAGAACTAAATGGAATTAAAAAAAAAAGTTCTATGTTACAGTCATTAAAGCATGGATGTTCTTCCACTAAAGCATTCTAATTTTATTGACCCTTTTCTGGAATTTTTTTTTTTTGTAATGTTAAAATTCTGCTAGGCAATTAATTTATTCTGCAGAGGGCTGGTACTGAGTGTAGGAGAAGATGCAAGTTCCCAAAAGAAACAATTCAGTAATGGAAGTATTTATAACTTCTTCATGCAGAGCATGCAGACTGCAGACACACTGCAAAGACTTCTCAAAACTCATTTACTCTAGAATTCATTAGATTTATAAGACACCTACAAACACCTACAAATGGAAAATTAAATGAATTCTAAGCTTTATTTCTCAATAATACTGCAGTAAACAAGATTGCAATTACTTTTTCTTCCAGTTACGGGTCTCCTTGAGCCAATAACCACAGATATCTTTGGTTATAGAGGTCAAACAGGTAAAAGCATGATCACGCTTCCCATTTTCAAACTCCTCACGATGCTACGCTGCCTTTTTATTATTCAACAGTGCATCCTTCTCCTTTTACTGATCTATTCTGAACGTGCCAGCCATGCTATGTGGGAAGTTCTCTCTATGTACATTTACAACACACAAGCTAGAGCAAAAAAAGTATTTCTGGCTATGCTGGAGTTAGCAATATTGTATCATCCCCAGAAAGATTTAACCCTGACATTGAGAAACGTTGTGACAAAGATTATTTATCACCTCTGGTCCTGACACATGGGACTACAAAAGGAGCCCAGTGTCTGATTTTGCCAGCTGCAGGGGGCCAGTGTGGTGTTGCGATCAGACCACATTCAATCCCAGAAAAGCTTTCCAATTCCATCATTAGAAATGACATCTCTCTCCTAATGTCTATAACTGCAAAATGAAAAAACAAATGGATCTGTCTCTGTTTCATGCAGGGAAGGCCATGCCTTCTCTGCAGTTACAGGAACCTAAGCTTCCACATGTGGTAAATAACATTGTCTGTAATTATAACAAACAGTAGCCTGAACACACTGTTTAAAAAAACCCTAATCATGCTGATTCAAGTGAAATCACACAAATCCAAATTTGCAGACAGAATCTTCAATGAAAAGCAAAATGGAACTACCAAGTAACAGCAGACTGCGGGATCGGTTGATGGTTATGAAGAAAGAAAGGAGGGGTCCCACACACCCCTCCCAAAACTAAAAGCATTAAATTAGATGGGAGCAGAATAGCTGATTTTGCCCGCAGTCAAATATGGAGAAGCATCATTTGAATTGCAAATTACAGAGCAACAGATTCTTGCACAAAGTTCAAGGGTTTGTTTTTATGAATTAGGAATGACATGGGGAAAAATTAAGGGGGCTGGGCTAGCTACTACCCTTAATACATATTTCAGCTTAAATACTACTCTGACTCATTTGATGCACTTTATCTAGGCCCCATTTATCTAGGCCCCATGGCTCGTTAAAGTGATGAGAGAGTAAAGCGGCTTCTCAGAGATCATCCCTAAGGATGCAGCATCCGCTGGTGGCCACACTGGCGCTGGAGGATTAACTGCTACAGAAGGATCTCCAAACTGACTAATTACTCCCTCCTCCCTCCATCACATCCTTCCCCACAAGGGAAACTTTTAATCCATTTATACCTTTCCCGGGAAGTGCTTTTCAACCAACAGTTCATTTGACAAACCTTCTGCTTTCCCTTCTCAGGTTCTGAAGAGCTTGTTCCTACTAACAGCAGCACCTTGGTTCCTACAAATTAAACTTCATGAATGCTCAGCAACAGGAAAATACATACTTCGCATTTATACAGCACTTCTTAACCAGCAGTTCTCCAAAGTCTTTACAAAGCGTGAAATCTAATCAAGTGGTTGTTTTCTAAGCCCATTTTAAACCAGGACAGTACAACCACAGTAAAAAATTACAAGTTACTCAAGGTTACAGCAAGGTTTAGAACAGAATCACAGAACATTAGGAGTTGGAAGGGACCCTCAGGAGCTCACCTAGTCCAACCCCCCTACTAGAGCAGAGACACCCAGACTAAATCCCACAGGAATGCATCCAGGTGGGTTTGAACGTCTTCAGAGAAGGAGACTCCCCAACCTCTCTGGGCAGCCTGTCCCAGGGCTCCGTCACCCTCACAGTGACAAAGTTCCTCCTTACATTCCTGTGGAACTTCCTCTGCTCCAGTTTGCACCCGCTGCCCCTTGTCCTATCGCTGCCATCCCTAGGAAGAGCCTGGCTCTGTCCTTCTGACTCTCACCCTTTACATATTCATAACCGTATTTGTAAACAGAAGCAGCTGTTTCTCTTGATATGCAAAAGCCCCGACACCACAGACTGTAATAATTTTCTTTTAAATGGTAACAAGCCCCAAATCACAGACTTCAGTACATGATTACAGAATGCAATTCAGAGGACCTGGGGTTCAAATATTGTCTTGCCAGACTGTCAGTACATAATGGAGAAGAGACAAAGCAGAGGACAGATTACTTTTTACAACGTATTTTGGAGATCAGCTTGTTGAGGGGATATTCAAGGGGAAAACTCGATGTCAGTAACCACAAGGAAATGGCTATTTCAACCCTACAACGGACTACAGCCTAGTCTGCAAGTAAAGCAACTTTGTTGTATCAGGCTTGGGCCATTTGTCACAAACAAATGCAAAGATATTCTATTCTGGTGAAGATTCTACAGACCTCAAAGATGACAACAAAAGTCACCCTTTTCAGCATGGGAAGAAGCAAGGCCAGTCTGACAAAACAGTATGGAGCCCACGGCTTTGCGGGGAGACGCGACAAACCCACAGGAGTCAGCACAACGGCACTTAACTGTAAGGTTCAGATGGAAGGAGTATTAGGATGTAGAACAGAGTCTTGGGATTCTTGTAAGAAAACACAGACAAGGTACCTGATCTGAAAGTTACTATCTTTGACATTCTGACTCAAGAGCTTTTTGTATTTTGGAGGTTTTTTTAAGTAGAAGCCAAACGGCTTTACAAATTTATTTCCTTTTTTAAACTACGTTGGTTTGTTTTGTCAAAGATGTTGCCAACTGGGCAAGTTTAGCTGCTTACACCACTGTGTATCTTTGAATTAACTTCATGCCAGTAGTTGTTTTTCAGATAAAACATTGCCAGATTTGGCATTTGAGAACAGAAATGTCAATGTAATTCTGCTGTTCACACTCAGGGGAGAGAGATGGTGGTGGTCACTTCCACTGCAGGATGGACACACACACAGCGTTTGTGCAGCCCTTTCAGACACACACAGCTCCCAGTTGTATCTCAGTCCCATGTTTTTTACCTCTGGTCCCCACCTATCTCTGCTGTCCAAAGGCTAATGTAACTCCTGCTACAGAACCAGCGTCAATCATGACGGGATTTTCTCAGCCACCAAGAGCCCCAGTGTTCGTGTACCCTGTGCTCACTGGTGGATTTAGCTGCCTTCCACAACACTAATTGGGAAGTGACAGAGGGAACCAACCTGGAGTTTATCTGACCTGCCCACAGCTGCACAGCTTGGGACACAGTCCAAACCATCTGCATCCTAACTAGGGAGATTTCTCCAAACTGCCTTTCTTAAGATTAACAAATGTATTTGGTTTAAAAATTATAATTTAGAGAATGACATTACCAGGTCGATGTGTTCCTGAGCATTAAGCACCTCTGAGAAAAGATGACTTTAAAAGCATTTTGCAGTTCTCAGTGCAATGGATAACAATGAAAGAATAGGCTCAGCACAAATAACTTAATAGCAATGTCTCTGGAAAGCAAAATCTCTTTAAATGCAGTCTGAAACCTGCCAAGCTAAACTTAAAAGAAACTCTACCAGTCCAGAAGTCCCTTAGCCGGCTTCTCGCTCCCTCACACTCCATCCCACTTACACTGCTGTGCACAGCTTTGCTCACATCTGTCTCTTCCTCTGGACAGAGGAGGACAGCATCCTGCTCACACGACCATCCCCTGCTCCGCTCTTGGACTAAATGCTCCTTCAGGAGCTCATACACCCCACAGTCTCTTCCTTGAGCCTCTAATTCATTTGTCACACCTCCTCCCTACCTGAGACTCCTAAAATGCAGCCTCATGAATTATTCCCTGCAAACCATTAATACAATATCATCATGAACTTCAGCAAGTCTACAGGCAACCTTATCAATAACCAGGGGTTGCAAAGTTCATGCAGGCACACATCTAGCTGTGCTGGTTTAGATCGGGTTTGGCTTGATAAATCAGAGATGCTGACACACATCCAACAAGCTAAAGGATTGCTGAGCTCCTGGATCTACAGATGAAGACTACAACTAAGCAGTATTTAGCTGTTAGTCTGATCTCATGATCTATGTTGTTGTCTCAGCTAGCTACTGCAGCATGTATTGTTTTATGGACAGTATGCTACTGATTTGTAATGCACACATTGTAAATCAGAAGACTTAACACAGAGAAACTGAGCTATAACCACATTTACAGCTAAATGCTTTCCAAGTCTAATCATTTGCCATCAAGAGTTAGCAGATGGGTCCGAAGAATCACCCCACATCCAGAGCAATGCTGCTTCCACCAGGTACATCACTGGGTCTGAGGAATCACAGAATCACAAAGTTGGAAAAGACCATTAAGAACTGCGCGTCAGCAGAGAAATCAATTAATCAACTGGTTAAGGGGAGGGGGGTGGGGGGAAATATGCATAGAACAAAAATTCTTTAAAAGCTCAAGTATATTAATTATTTTACCTGCTCCTTTACATTCTCTCACACAACAGTTACAGTGTTTGCTCATGCCAGTGTATTTTTGCCAAAAAAGAAAAGCAGGCTGCATTGCAAGCACCTGCATTTGTAGAAGCTTCCTACAGCTTTCCCAAACCCCCTCAGCTGAAAAAAAAGCTGGAGGGGAAGACAAAAGGAAAAGGGAGAAGTGGGGGAAAAAAGGGCGCCTTGTGTTGTTTCATTCACCACTCATTCCAAAACATTCAAATCAGCACCAGCTCGGAGGGGAAATCCAATAAGGATAATGCTCTCCCTGTCTATCCCTGCCCGCACGCTGCTCTGCAGGGCTGCGCGGCCACGTGATGGTTTGTTTATGAGTCTGGAGCAGCATCACGAGGTGCGTCCCCCGCTGCGCCCCACAGGGACCCGCTCTGCAGCGGGGACACCCACCGCCCCCACGCCAAAAATCAAACCAAGGCAGCAGAGCACAGCAGAGCTTCGTCAAAAACATCTTTTGAAAAAAAACTCAGCACACGTCCCGAAGCGTACTGAACAGGACAGCATGCTCCCATGCTGCTAATGCTTCAGCATGGCTTGCTCCACTTCTGCCTTAAAGGGAAGCAGAAGCAGGCATTCAAGGCTCAGGGGGGAAAAAAAAAAAATGCACTTTTATAAGCACACAAGCACAAAACAAAGCAAAATTTGAAGGCAGATCTTGCCATAATCTCGGTGTGATTCTGCAGGTATAGATTTCTCTCCATAAAAATCAGTAGGAGATTATTTTAAGCTGTTTGATTTCATTACCCTGTATCAAATCTCTGCTCTGAATGGAACATCTGAATCAATTCCTAAAGCTCCTACAGGCTACACTGTTTGTAGGCATTCAAGGGCCTTTTCTCTACCTGTCTCTCCACAAAGACAGCAAGATAAAAACCCCACGCTGAAGGTTACCTGCTATCAAATGACAACCAATGGATTTATTATCTTTGGTTATTTTTGCCAGAGCTGTTTATAAATGCACACAGGCTTGGATGCATCTAGGAGATGCAAAGCATGTACCTGCGAGTGATGCACAGTGTGTGCCCTTCCTGCCCTTCCTAATGCCCCGCACGCTCCCCGAAACACACTGCTTCGCTGCAGTGCTGACCCAAGACCTAAAATGTCCTATTTCCAGTCAGAAAGAGGAAAACATGTGGAATTAAACACAGACAAACGTGCACCATGAGGTTTTCATGCTGAGGCAATGGGATCTTGCCACAAAAGGAACTCACTGTAGATCATTTCGTGCATTAAAATAAAGACAGTGTAGTGGACTTCTATGCAGTGCTTTGTATTTAGTAAAAACTGAGAATGTGATGCGCTAAAACAAGTGGCATGGCAAACAGGTTATTGTTGGTATCTGTTTTAGTCAATATATTACAACATGAAAACCCTACAGTTTCAAATTCTGGGGGTTTTTAGATTCTCCCCCACCCCCATAAATTATGTCCCTTTAGTTAAATTGCTGCCTTTGTAATCCAGTCACCGCCTCCCAAACTCCACGTTAGGAATGGGTACAATCCCAGTTGTTTCCCATTCATAAGATTACCAGCGGGAGGGAGCAAGCGGCACAGCACAGCCTCCCACACACACCCCGACCTCTCCGAATCCCCACAGTCACCCCACTTCTAGGAACTTCAAACAAGTCTCCAACCCTGCCTCCTTGCATCACTGTTAAAATTACTTAATGAAAAAATGCCAACAATTTGCCCCTCTGGTACACAGCCTGCTCCTGACACCAGCAGTACCAGCAGCTTGCCATTTTGGAGAAAAAAAAAGAAAACAATTCAGAAAAAAACAGTGTAAGCGTAGTGTCAGACTTGTAACTTGTTAAATAATTGCTGTGAAACTTATTGCTAGTATTTTCTTTGTTAAATATGGCTATTCTGGATTACAGCAAGACTCCTGCTGTACATAAGATGGACACTTCTGTTACCTGCCTGGTCAAGTGGTATAGATACCACACTGTGTATGGGCACATGTCTTGACATTCCGGGGGAGGCAGGACTCCCAGGGAGTGGAGGGGTTTACTTACTGTTTTGTATGAAGAGTAAGAAAGTGAAAATGAATGCAAACACCTCCTTTCTTGGCAGCAGGCAGCGCATTGTTAGCATCTCAGCCTACTAGTCTGAGCACTGCAGCTGCCGAGAGGAAGAAATAAATAAGATCCCAGCCTAACAGCAAGGCGTTTCCACAGACAAAGGCTATAAAGGGAAGAGCTGCAACAGAGATTTCAGTACAGCCACAAGTGAGAGATCCTCAAGTCCCCCAAGTTACAGCCACTCTCAGCTTGTTCCTTCCCTTTAAGCTCCTTACTGTAAGTGCTATTTATTAGTCATACACTACCCACCCCTGGGTTCCCACCCTGTTGTGAGTTGTTACAAAGGCCGTCCACCATCCATCAGCTATTTGTGGTGTTGAGTTTGGGTGTTTTTTAAATGACGGGAGCAGTGCCCTGTGCAAGGCAGGCAAGCGATGCAGAGCATCGGGCACCATGGCCTCCTGCTCAGGGACAGGAAACCAGGAGACACCCAGATACAAGCCACTCCAGTACTTCCCAAGTCTGTGTTTGTTTCACTTGGGTTGTCTCATTAACTAGAAATGTAAACATTAGCTGGAAGAAGCATAGGACTATACTCATTTGTGACACAGCAAGGAAGTGACAACCTTGAAGACACAGGTCACAGCCTGGACCCTTCCCAGGACAAGGGACTCATTCCCAAATGAAAGCTTACTAACTCCTGCTCACACAACCCCAAGCCTGCTCAACTCTTCACATAAGCAGAAGCCCACCAGTGTCAGCTCACAAAATCATGCGTAGGGAACAGCAAAGGTGGTGCAGGTACCAACCATGGACAGAGAACTTGGTACCATGGTTTGCTCCATTTCACATCATGTAGCCTTGGGCGGTATAATTTGAGGGGGAAATTATTACAGAATGGAGACCAATTCACAGCATATGCTTATGTTTAAAAGCTTCTTAGGAATCCTCCCCACTGCATTTTTGAAACACCATGGAACCTGTGCTGGCCCGCAAGGCAGGGGATCGATTAGTTGTACCAAAAAGTGTATCACCAGTGGCTTCATTTCTCTAAGTTTCATGTACCCTGGACAAGCCCAAATGAAAAGTATCTTATTAGACTGCTACAAATTCAGTAACACAAGGCTGAACTTTTTTTTTTTTAAAGCAGAATTTAATTAATTGTCAAAAGTAAAAAAATCCTTTGGTTTTGAAATTATGAGAATTCGGATAATTGCTTGGTGTAGAAATGCTGTACCCTTAAAACAGGGTGAGGGATGGATGATGGAGGAGCGATTATTTTCTGAAGAATTTTTACTGATTATTTCGAAAGCTGGAAATACAACCATATGCCATTTGTGCCTCTCCACGATCGATGGAAAGATGCGATACCTTGCAAACAAGCAACACGGTACATGAACCCCCCCTTTTTTTTTTTTTTTTTAGAAAAAAAGAAACCCCATACTTGTAACTTTTCCTCAGAAGACAGTTTTGGAAGAAAAAAAGTCAGGAGATTAACCTCAGTGATCTCAAACTGCTTGCAAAATTCACTAAGTAGAAATACCAATTACTACCCTACCCACATAGATCCGAACGTTCCTCAAGTTGCACCTAATTCCATACAAGTGATTTCATCAGATCCACATTACTCCGTGCATTTGGAGATGACTGCTACAAAATATTTTAGAGCACAAGTCAAAGGAATAAACACTAACATCATTCTTCAGCTTCTATCTAAAGACCTGTCAGGTTTGCTGGCTGATAAATACGCAAACTCTTCGTATCCTCACTGCTGCTCAATGGGGCACATTTCACTTCTCACAGAAAAACCCTTTGTCAAGCCCCTCACAAACTCCCACCCCGCACTACCCATGACTTGTGTTTAATTAACAAAACAAACAGTTGAGTACATCCGTCCTAAAAACGACCACTCTCACAACAGAGCAAGGTTTCTCAGTACCTGTGTTGCCGCTGGAGTCTGCTGCAGGGTTACCCTGGAGTATGTCCATCATTTATGCAGCACAATGAAACCCACATAATTCACGTAACAAATAATTCCAGCAGAAACTCCATCAAGTTTCATAAAAGGCAAATAGTTTTTTGAAAAGCAAATCCTAGTTATGAAGTTTATCTTCACTACAGAAGACAGCTACAAGTGTGAAACAGAAAAACACCCCTAGTTCCAGCACACTGGGACACAACGGTGGTCAGCTGTAGGGTTTAGTAGCTTGAACAGTCACAGGATAACCAAGGGAATTTTTACAGTCAAAAAAAAAAATGTTATCAGATTAGTTTTGGAGGTTAGTTTTGGAGTGTACAAGTAATTTTTCAGGTCAGACGCATCTGTTCTGTTAGGGGACTTCACTACCACTTGTTTTCAATGAGTTTTTCATTTGCCAGGAGATGCTGCTTGTCCCACCTGACCCCGGAACAGAGCAGGCAGTAAAATATTTAGGAGATTTGACTGAGCTGGTAACAAGAAGAAAGTGCTGAAAATGAGAGTGTGCAATTAAAACACCGGTAAACTAGGTCAAATTACTAGAGGGGAGAGTACCCTGAAATACAGCAAAAAGAAACTATTGTAATTGTAATTTCCATCTCAGATAATTTAAATTATTAATAGCAGGAGTTAGCAAAAATGAATTAATTCCTGCAACTAATTCAATTTGGTTGTATTTCCTTAGGGTGTCTGGATGTTTAAGCTTAGAACCCAAAGTCCTTTATGCTTTCACTGCAATACTCAGACAGATTTGCATTTTTACAGGTTGGTTGGGGTTTTTTTGGCCTAAATCTTTCATAACTGTTTGTATTTATCAGCATCTTCTCTGAAACTTCTCTTCTGTCAGGGTCTGCACAAGAGGTACCTCAAGGATCCAATCACGCTCCATCTGCTGATGTAACTGGAAGTAATCACTGCAAATCATCAACAGCACAAGTGCGAGGGTCTGTCTGCAGGGTGTAACACCGAGGGATGCACCCAGCAGATGAAGCCACCAGGCCCTGCAGCCTGCCTGAGAGATACAGCAACGTTCCAATCCCATCCAGCACCACCCACACCCCGGCCACATCCCTGTCACAAAAGGGAACTAGTTTATCAATACCTCTGGCACTCAAGGAAATAGATGTAACGTGCAACAAGCCCAGGGAAAGCCCCCGTCTCTGAATGGTGCCACAGAGCATGGCAGCTCGGTTTTCTTCACCAGCCTGGGAGGGGAGAGGCAGCCGTTCCCATGCACAGCTCCACTCCACGCATTCCCAGCAGCCCCAACACCAATAATTCCTGTCCACCACTCCTCCATCACACCGGCTGCAAGCACAGGGTGCTGCTGCAAAGGGGGAAAAGCACAGGGTAAAAACACCCACTGATTTTAACATGACCCTGCCATGCTTCCTTCTATGTGCTCCTCAGACCCAGGGATAACTGCACCCCTGTGGAAAGGCTGCCCCTCGCCTGGGGAAGGGGAGATGGAAGCAACATCACCTGTACCCCCCTCCCACTACACAGGCATCCTGCACAGCTCTGGAGCTGTGTCTGCCCCAATGTCTTTATTACTGAGCGGAGGAGCTGCCCCCCTCTTCCAGTGTCCCTGCGGCTGCCAGACAGGAGGCGAAGAGGGAAACACAGGGCTCCCAGCCACACAAAGGAGCTCAGAGCAGCAGACCCTCCCTCCGTCCTCCACCCCTTCCTTCACCTTCCCTCCCCTTCAGTCCTCCAAATCAAACCTTGGCCTTTTATAAAAGGTGGAAATAAAAAAACAACCCAAAACCAAACCAGAACAACCCACCCTATAGCAACCATGTTTTTCCCAACAGGGCAATTAAAACAGCTCGTGCATTAATGAGAAACCAAATTTAGAAGAGGCACAGCATCCAAATATAGGCTTAAACACACCTCGCTCCTGAAAAGGGTCTCACTGTTTTCTCTCCTGCTGCAAGACACAGGCTGAACTCGTGCTCCTGGGGGCTCTGCTTGCCCCACGCTGCTCCACAGCATCCTGTATCCCACTGCCCCACTGGCAGCATCCCCACAGGCAACATCCTGCCACCCCATGGGGACCGTACCGACAGCCAGCATCTTGCCACCCCCATTCAACACCATCCCTCCGGCAGGCCCAGCAGCGAGGTGGTATTTTGGCAGAAACCAATAATCCTGTTCCCCAAGGGAGGATCCCTGGGACTGGCCTGTTTTTCCAGGCAGAAAGTAGTAAACAACCTCCTGAGGGCTGGAGACAGAGGTAAACCCCAAAGATGCCGCATCCTTGCTCAGGCGAGTGTTATTACAGGACAAAAACAACATGGAGCTTCTCAGGCTGCTCTAAAAAAAGCTGTAAGGCAAAAGTTAAGGATGCTACTCCTGTAAGAGGGGAAAAAATAAAAATCAAAGTCATCTGTTTCTCCAGAAGGACTTTAGGAATTTGTTTACAACAAGCCGTGTTCACAAACACTCTGAATTTCAGAAAATAACTTCACTCATTTTTTTAATGCAGGTAGATTTTTATAAAGATCTTTCTCCCTCTTCAACCCCTTTCACAAACAGCATTTGTTTTCTTCCCCAAGACAAAAACCAAAGGGGGAAGGGAAATTACCAATGCACTGAAATCAGCAGCGAGGGTTTTTTTCCTACACAGACAGAAACATTCTAGCAAAAACAAGACTTGATATTTAGCTTGATAACATACAGATGAAGGAAGAACACTCCCAATACAGCTGCCCCACGGGGGAGGATTTTAAAATTTGTTTAAAGTACTATTTGACCACATTATGTTGCTATATTCGTGTGATGTCATGCTTGTCGCAAGACAGAAAATGTGCTGCTCAGACTAAGATCTAAAGCAGCTCTAACCAGGATGGGAGGATTAGTTTGGCCTCTTTCAAGAGAATAAATTATTGCTGAAGATGTTTACACAATGCAGCTTCATGAGCCTGAAAGATTGCTTTCAAAAGAGGCCCGGGCCAAGGCTGGAGGAATGCAAGCGCAGCCCATGTGGGGAGACAGCCCGGCAGGGCAGACCGAAACCCAGCAGCTCAATTTCATCCTCTGTGTTTCCCTTCAGGTGACTATTTTTGGGAGGCAGAGAGTTGTGTGTGTGTGTGTGTATGTTGGTCCGGGAACTAGCTGGCTTTCAAAACATTCAGATTATTTTATGCATGATGGTCTCAGTACCATGTTTTAACAGCAATCTGCGTTGCAGGGAATGTTAAAAGAGAAGAACTCCACCAGCAACAGCCTCCAGCTCTGAAGAAATAAAGAAATCTGAAAATCAAATCACCAGTAAAAAATTGTCCTCCTCTATACTACTGCACAACTATGCAAAGTAAAAACCAGCCTAGCTGTTCTGAAGTCCCTGGTGACACACTGAGTATCATAAGGGAGCACAAATTTGGCCTCAATTTGTTCCACAAGTGCTCTGAAAGAATGCAGCATTTCCTAATTTCTACCCAGCTGTATGCAGACATCACTACCCTGCCTACACATCACACATCAAGAAACACAAAATTAAATCCAAATTTAAAATCAAAGATCATTGACATTTTGCTTCCATGTCCTCAAAACGGAAAACAACCAGACTGCACCCTTTCCTAACGCTAAAAATCTGTGTATCAAAAAAGGGGGGGAGAAGGGAGCTTGTGCAGGAGGAAAAAAGGGTGCTCTGGGATTTGTGGGCAGCTCCTCACTACCGACTCTTTTGTTGCACACAGGACACAGCAGAGACACCGGGATTGTCGGGGTGCTGAGATTCAAAACAGAAGGACAAGGAGGACCGAAAAAAACCTGCTGTGAAGCATTTCCAATGTAGAAACAGAGATCAACCCTGTGCTCACTTTAACATCTTGCCCACTAAATTCCAGATACGGTGAAGACTAAAGAACCTCTGACTGACTTTAATGCAATGAGGGACCTACATTACATCTCACAGCATTACTTGTAATTGGGAAGAAGCTTTAGGATCTTGTCAGATGGAAGCCCAAGCCCCCAGGCTGCTGCACCCACCCCCAGCTGATGCTCCAACCAGAGAACCTCAACCTGGGATGCACAGGCTCCAGGGAAAATAAAGTCTAAGGGATTTAACAGTGAACAAACACAAGCTAATTGTCTGTAGGCTTAGGTGCAGCGTACACTGGTTCTGTGGGAGTTCTGTCTGCTCATGCTTGGGGTTTTGAAGAAGGGCAGCGCCACAAAGGCAGCTGAAGATGTTCCACATGCAGTACACGGCAACAGCTGCACTGGGGAAGGAAAACAGATGTCAGCATACCTTGTTTCTATACCTAGTAATAAAATATTTATACATTGTTCTCCTTTTCTCCTCTTCCAATTTCCTTTGTTTTCCTGGACATACACAGTCTCTCAAAACTTAAAAATCTTTCTGCTACTTAAACTGGACTTTTGGTGAGCCTGATAACTTCGGTTTACAGTTGGACTTAACGATCTTTAAGGTTTTTGCCAACCTAAATGATTTTGTAATTCAAATATAATCTATGTCTTAGAGATACTGCCCCAAGTCCCCGGGCAGCTCTGCCCGTGTGAGCTATTGTCTTCATCCATGACCGCCAAAGCTACTGTCTGCTGTCCTACAGGTTCTTCCACAAGGAAGCTTGGGAAAGAGGTAGGATAATTTCTGAGGGTCAGGCAGAGTTAGACAGGCCAGTCACTCAAGAGGAATGACACCGTATCAAGTAGCGTAACACCTGTAGAACAGCATTTCCCACATCTACCTCACTGTGAGGACAGCAGCAACATACAGCACCTGACTTCAGGGTGTACCCCTCCATTCTTCACCTCTCACCAAACACTGAGGTTCCCCCCCTCATCCTCACACTGCCTTCCCTCTCTCCTTAAAAAGAGAGGGGAATGGGTGGATGAAGGCGGGTGAGTCTCCTTCTGCAACTTTTAACTTTTTTAAAAAAGATTAAACCTCCATCAAGCAAAGGAGTGTTCTGAATTTATGGCTTAAATTTGGAAGCCCACAAGCAAATTAGAGGGAAGACATCTCTGATCAACTATGCAATTCTTATCTCCTTTAAACAAAGAAACACCTCCATCAAGCATATGGATCATCAACGTGCTTCTTGGAAGGGACAAGAGAGATTAGGTATCACCAGTTACACAAGCTGCACTTCACAAATCCCACGTCAATTAAAAGATGCTGTGTATTCTGAAACTCCCACACTCCTCATGCCTACACATCTTCTGTAGGCTTTATTGGCAGCAAAAGGAACGGCATTTGGCCCAATAACTGAGAGAATGCTAAAGCTTAATTCAATCCTCTTCCCTGCACTCTGGGTGCAAACAAAACTAACAAACAGAATGAGGCAAAGCTGGCCAAGAAGTTTTTCCAACTATTACTACATCATTCGTGCACAACAAATGGTCCAGCATTTTTTATCATGTAGCAGAAATCCGCAGTGCCCAAGCCTGCTGGAATACCTCCTCCTTATTCCTACCAGAGTTGTCACCCGAGCGGTGACCTCACCAAAAATCCACACCAGAGGGGACTCTGCTTTGCAGCTACTGCACACCACTAAAAACCTTTGTTGGAATAGTGGGAAAAGAAAAGAAATGCAATTGTAACACTGTAAACGTGCAGGCTGGTCACATCTCAAACACAGATTGGAACTCTGATCTCTTCAGCTCAACAAGGATGGAATATAACAGGAAAGGTACAGGGAAGCGCAACGAAGATGCCAGAAATAGTCACATACACATGGAAACAAAGAATTGTTCTCTGTGCTTCAGCCTGAAGGAACAAAGGGAATTAATAATCACAATTACTGTCCAAATAATTGCAAGCAAAATACCTGTGTTTAATTCTTAGGAATAACTGGACTGTAGTTGCACTTCCCTTCTACCACCCAGAGATACTGTTAGGGTACAGAAATCAGTTTTGCTCTTTACAAGTCTTTCCAAAACTTACCGTTTTCTAGGCCAAGAAAAAAGCCAAGTACCCCCCTCCCCCCCCGCTCCCAAACATACCAGTCTCCAGTCCAGTCTTTCTTATTTCTCTACGTCAGCTCTGAGTAAAACTAAGTCTGAGAGGACAACAGTTCTCCTGGCAAGTTTTAGCTTCAAGTAACATAAATCCCCATCACTATACCAGAGCCAGCTACAGCTCCCAAGAGCTTATAGGAGAGCTGTTAGGTGACATATATGTATAGCACGGAAGGCTCTAAAACAATTTCAAATAAAAGTAACATATTTACATAAATCAATATTCTTATAAGCCAACTGTCTTTATTACCATTTAAACACTGTGTTTGATTAATTTGGGAACAGCACCTCACTTCAGCATTATCACACAGCCAGCAGTCTGATGAAATCAGAACAGCAGGACTCACTGCTTTCCACAACAGTTTTTAACTATACACGTACCTAAAAGCACATCACATTCCCATTGCACAAATCAGAGTCTAATGGACTCCTGATTAATCTGGAGTTGGGCTCTAAATAACAGGGGGGCAACTCAAAGATGTTGAAGACGCAGCCATCACCAGTGACACTCCTCTCACCACTCCAAGAACCTGAATGCACCTGAGCTGTAGCTGCTCTCTGCCCAGCCTGGCAACAACCACTCTGTCTGGGCTCATCATCCCAGCTTGCTGCTGCCCATCTCCCTGCTCTGTACTTCAAAAAGGGGACTGTGTTCAGTACCGTAGCGATTCCAGACTCACTACTTCCATAATAAGCATCCACAAGCAAAACTGGTTTGGTAATTCAGTCCAACAGGAAAATATCTACTCAGCTGCCCCCAAGCCAGCACCCGTACTTGAAATTACTTTCTATTTGTGAGAGCTCTCATGGCAGATGGTCAGCTCACCCTTGAAATGAATCAGAACACTGAAACCCCAAAAGCCTGTGGGCTGTCCAAATTTTCCATGATCCTCAAAGCTTACACTTTACCTACTCTGAAATCTACTCACTCATAAAATGATTTTTCTACTGAAAGATCTCTCAAATCTTATTTTTGTGCTCTTTTGCAAAACATTTCGGTGTTTAGTTCCATTGCATTTTTTTTTATCCTGCTAGTTAAGTGTTCTCATGAAATAAGAACACATTCAATTATGAAATCTGCAATTTTAATTACAATTTTCTCTCCTGATTTACTTTTAAACTCAAACCAACCAAGCCAAGACTATTGTTTGTTCACGTTTGAACAATGTTTTTATTTACCATGGATAAAAAAGAGAATTATTTAATACCACTTACATGGAGTCATAAATTGATTTTTGATTAACGTTTAATCAAAAACAAAGAGACCTGTCTGTGCAAAAAACAGCAGGGAGCCTTAATTTATGGGAATTTCTTCTATGTCAGCTCTCCCTAGGTCTGAGTAACAACACTAGATCCTTCCTTTTCTGCCGGTATGGGATGCAGCACTGCTGACAGAGCACCTCACAATAGCCAGATCATTTCCTCCAGGAAACCCTAATTTAAAACAAGATTATTTATTTTAAATATAGAGACTCTACAGCCCAAAACAACAAGGAAATATTTAAAATCTCAAGCGCTCATAAAAACTGAAAGCATCAATGACAACCTTCCTACTTCTGGCAGGCAGTCAGCTGTCAGGTGAAGGTGAACACGTCTCAGCTCCCTCCACAGCACTGCCACCTGACAAGGCCTCAACTGCCTTAAAATCCCAGTCTCACTGAGGGTGGGGTCACAGTTTAAATGAAAACTGAGTATTAAAGTCTTTATTGGACTACATGCGACCTATCAAAGGGCTCACAGGACCAGGGAAGCACCAGCATTTAGAAGCAGTTGGCATTTGAGATGTGTAACACAGAACAGATACACAAGGGAAGCAAACACTTCTAATTGTATTTAAAACAGTAAATGCCTTGTCAGCATGCCCTTGGAAGGGATGCAGCTGGGGGGTAATCCTAAAGCAATCCTGGGATGTTTGGGGTGATCCAGAAACATGAAGTAGGCAGAAAGCTTTAAAGCAGCTAGGCTGCTTGCTTGCTCAATCTGGATGGAGCCTGAGCAACACCAGAATTAATCCACAGGATCTTTTCACTTCTTTCCCAATTTCCCCCCTCTCATATTCATGGAGGAGTTCAGAAAAGCAATCAGCACTGCTTTAAAACATTTGGTCCCCAAGCCTCTTGTTGCCAAATGTAAATACACAGTGGGGTGGGTTTCTTCCAACAATTAAGATCTCCCAAAGGAAGATGGTATATTAAAAAAAAGTGACAAGAACAATCTTAATTATAGCTCTGTTAACACATTATGATAATGAGTACTTATTCTTTATCAGATTTTTTTAAAATAATATTATTGTTCTGAATTTATACAAAGGCTGGTCTGAAGAACAAGGAGCTTTGTCTCTTGCTGCCAGAAGAAACAGCTTTTCCTGAGGCCTCTCTCTGCCTTCAACTAACAGTTTTGATTTTGGCTTTGGAAAAATAACTACATGTCCTCAGCTGGAGGAAAGAAAGTTCCCTTCTAAGACTGAACCTCTGGCTATCCTTGTTCAGGTAAACAACAGGAGTATGACAGAGATAATACTTGGTTTTGTTCCTACTGCTTTTCCTCTTCCTCCTTTTCATCTCCTGTTGGAGCCCCAGACTGGAATTACAGCCCAACAATAGCCCAATTGTCGCCCCCGGCAGTGATTTCCACCCAAACAATAGATCCTTCCCTTTTTTCCTCCACCCAAAGTAAAATTAATAAGGAAAAAATTCTGTGATTACAGGGCAGAGAACAGCATTTTTAAGGGGGAAGACAGAGACACCCATGTATATACCACAGGACTCTGAGCTTCCTTTGCAAAGAAGAATTTGCATTCCCTTTCCCAGGCTCCTTTGTACCCCCCCAGCCCTTTCTGTGCAGGGAAGACTTGGGGAGGAAGGTTATGTGCTCCACGACAAATGGCATTTCCTAAGAAGGCCATTTTAATAGCCACACTGGGGTCCTTTCTTCAACTCTCACCTATTCTCACCAACACCAAAGGGAGAGCTGTGAGCCCCCTTTATTTTAGCACCACAATAACCTGAAAGCACATGTGCCTGTCCTCTATAATGGAACTCACAAGAATTCATGCTACAAGGAGAAAACTGGATTGGATTCACAAAGCAACCAATTTCTGTGGGGAAAGGGTATTTACATATAGGAACAAACATGTTTTATTTCCTAGTTTCAAGATGAAAGAATTCTGTAATTCTGTGTTACTGCACTGCAAATATTTTGGTAACATGCACCAAAAGCCAAGAATTAGGAGAACTCCTTCCTTTTGAGAGAGGAAAGAAATCCCCACCTGCTACAGCCATGACTGCTATAAGTCCAGCACAAGGCTCATCATTTGTTTCTGTCTGCTAAGGAGTCCAACATTTATTTCGGAAACAAAACGATAATGAACAAGGCTGCTTTCTGAAGATCTCAAGTATTTCAAGAATCTCCTTGTGCTCCTCCAAACACCAGTCTGTTCCTCACAGGGCTCTACCACTGCACCCAGGACAATATCTGCTGGTTGTGGGTGACAGGAGAAGGAAACTGGGTATTTTGTCATTCTGTAGTAACTCCAGAAGCTGCTGCAATTCACACCAATAAGTCATTTCAGCTTCTGCCTGCGTAGTATTTACTCACGCACCAGCTAGTTAAAAGCTCTTTCCAAGTGCCTTCAAGTATTTGAGATGTCTCCACTAATTAAGGTTTGTTCTCCTCTAAGTACTTACTAAATCATTGCTCTCGGTAGCTCTGACGTCTGATTTCTCCTCTCTCGAACTATTAAAAAAGGTTCTCTGTTCATTTGGCAATTGTAGCTGGGAGCACTTAAAAAGTGGGTTTGATTTCTTATTGATTTCAGTAAGAAAATCCTGTTGATTTTCAGGAAGAAAACACACACAGAGTAAAGCACAGCACTACAAACGTGCCCAGCGGCTGCCTCGTCAGCCGCGCTCCCATGTGAATTGACATCCCCGTCCTGGGGGAGCATGTTCTTTCTAACAATTAAACTCAAAGCTTGATTTTTAATAGAAACCTCCAGCTCACCAGGAGCATTTCCACCTCCACGTAAGGGAGCTGCCAGGAACCACCTGGGGATCAGGCCAGAATTGTTTAGTCTTGCTGCTGAGCAGGAGCCAGGCACCAACAGCGTGAAGCTCTCGGGCACCGGACAAATCCTGTTCCGCAACCCACGCAGCATCCGAGATCCTTCACAGGCACTCAGGTAAGTGGTGCCTGATGCCAGAAACTCAGCCAGATCACAGGTAACACCATCCTAAGGGAGAACACAGCTTCTTACTGACAGTAGGAAGTCTACTTGCAAGATGTAAAATAACTGAAGAGAAAACCTACCACTTGTTGACACAGGGTCTTTTACTGCTTGGAATGCCAAACCAGTCAGAGAAGGAAATCTGGGGAAATGGCAGAATGCAGAGGTTCTTGCTTTGGCTATCCCACCTTGACAGGTCCCTGCACTGATCCAACCATCAATATGACAAGGTAGTCCCCATTTTGCACAGAAAATAGGAACAGGGTAACACTACAGTTTACTACAGAAGCTGTACTTGCTCCTTCACCTAAGATCAAAACCAGCACATGTCCACTGTTTCAGCAGAAGGCAAGATCTTTCCCTGCCTCGAAAAGCTGTGAGATTATTACCCTTGTACATGTGTAGGAACACAGCTAAAACATTTGAGGACAGAGCAATGCTAAGGGGCGCAGAAGTTCACAGTACTCGACACCAGAATCCGAGCATATTGGTGTGGAACTCCCTGTGCTCCAACTTGAGGCCATCGCCCCTTGTCCTGTCCCCACAGACACTGAGAAGAGGCTGGCCATTTCCCCCTGTGTCCCACCCTTCAGATATTGATAAACATTGATCAGATCCTCTCTCAGTCTCTTTTCTCCAGGCTGAACAGCCCCAGCTCCCTCAGCCTTTCCTCACAGGGGAGATGCTCCAGGCCTTTAATCAGCTCCATAGCCCTGTGCTGGACTCTCTCCAGGAGATCCCTGTCTTTTTTATACCAGGGAGCCCAGAACTGGATACAAACTTCACCTGCTCTCTCCAAGCAACTCCTCCAGCGGTATGTAGATCCTGAGGCTATGACTCGGGTCCCATATTTTGAGGAAAAGGCCCATTTTAAAAAGGCTAGAGCCGTGCTGAACCAACAACCAACAGGTACTCCCAGCATACAGGAATTCTGCAGTGGTCATGAGAACTCTGCATCTACCCCATAAGCATTTTAGCACGCGGAGCTGATTTTTTTCTTTAAAGAATCAACACTGATGCTGTTACCTGGGCTCTGTAAGGAGGATTACTAACATTTCCTTGCTTCATTTCCTTTTGGGTTTATGTTTAAAGACAAATATGTTGTTTACAGCGACCTGAGCACACACCCAGCGTATCTGTCCCTGAGTACTTCCTGCAAATTTACACAGCAAAAATCTCTGGGCTGCCAAAGGCCGCGACACAGGCACATCAGATAGCCAGGGGACATCTGTGGGGGCTGGAGGATTGGAAACAAACACACCAGTGATGCTTCCTTCTCCAACAAGGCATTTATGAGGTGAAGATGTCATGCAGAAGTCCAATATCTGCAACAGCTCATAAATAACCTGCAGTTTAACGGTTCTCTTATAAAGAGTTAAAAAACCCTACAGCCCGTGGTCAGCTTCAGTAGGTAAATTGAAAATTAACTCCAAACTCTGCTTCATTTTATGGTTGTAAATAATCCTCACCCATCTGTCCCAGATATGCAACTATAAAGGAAGGAACACACGAGAACAGCATTCCTACAGCTTTTGAGAGTTTATCCCTCATTGCCAGCTTCTCTAACCTGCCAAGAAAGGAGCTCGCATGTAGGTGAAATGCTGTGACTGCAGAGTGTCTCAAGGTCAGAACGTCTGTCCATGAGAAAGGGATTCTGCTTCTGGTTCAGCCCTCTACTTTCTGGAAGAGACTGGAAGTACTTCCCAAACAGAAGTGTGCAAAAAGCAGATTAAATTCAATAGCTATGATGGTTAGCTGTGGTACCTCTCAAGAAGTTTTTCAAGTCTTTTAGAAAGCTCAAGCTATTTAAAGGCCATCCAGTACATTTCTCAACTAGTATTTGTGGTTCTACAGTCAAGCAGAAACACACCAACTTTTCCTGTAGGTCATTATGAAAAGGAAACTGAAGTATGAACATCAGACTTCCCAGTCTTCCCAATGCCTTACATCCATTCCACAAAGTCTCCGTAAGGAAACCATCTTGGGTCACTTGTGAAAGTACAAAAAACCTGACTGCAAACCGTACACAGACCATGCCTTCAGCAGACAGGGTATCTTTAACTACCCTCTGAAGCTCCACTCAATCTTTTAGCGTATAAAGCAGCCACCCTAAATTCATGGAGCATGTGGAAACAGAAAAAACAAGGCAAGGTAGAGCAGAGGAATACAATTTATGACAAATCTTGAGAAGCTTCAACCTCCCACAAGAGGGAGAAAAGACAGAAATAAACCATACCCTCTTCTGTACAGTACCATGAATGTTCTGGAAGGTGGCATTGGAGGGCTGCTTTTAAAACTGGTGAAAATACTACATTCTGGTTATAGATTGTAGCCCTTAAGTGCTCAGAGCAAAGACACAGCCAGCTCCTCCCCACATTTACTGATAATTCTTTATGTGCACAAGTTTCCAGGTAGCCCTCAGCATCTCTGAAAAAAAAACAGACTCCAAAAGGTCACTGAGAGCAGAAACATTTTCCAAGAAAGCTTAATGGGGTCTCCATCCAGCCGGACAGAGGCCAGGACAAGGGAGACACACGTACAGCACATATGTAAATGAGGTTTTTGGCATGGGGTGCTGCAGAAGGCAAAAAGGAGAGGTAGTAAAGATAGTGATTAAAATCCACCACAGTAATAATGCGCTTGGCTTGCACAGAGCACAGTCTACCTTGGCCCTCCTTCCATTTCTGTTCAGGTTACAGCCACCTCGAGCTCTGGGCTAGGGTCTGGAGCACCTCCATGAAAAGTCACAGTGATGAAGAAGTGGCCAGGAAACCTTGCACACCTCCCAAGTACCTGCTCCCGAGCTTCCTTCCTGACTCACACTTAGCTGTACTTGGAGTTTTTAGCACTCTGCTAATGGTAGCTAGAGTCCTCACTTCAGTTCATTTAAGGACCTTAATTGTTTGTTTTGGCTCCAACCAGCAACCATGTTTATGAAAAACAGGTTAAGCTTTTGGCACCAAATTGTTTTCAAAAAACCTCAGCCTTTGAAATAGTGCCTTCTTTTAGAAAATTGTTTTTCTACCGTTAGACCCTGCATTTTCCCCTCAGAGCCACGCTTCACCTCCACTTCTCGCTCTATATATTGCTGTCAGCTTTTTGTGTTCCCATTAATAACTCCGTTTCCTCAACAGTTCATAAACTTGATCTAAAATATTCTAAGCTATGATGGAGAACATGACTTATTACTTCTGAATAAAAATAGAAGATACTCCTGCCCCATCTGACCATTCGTGGACTTTAAATTTTCATAGGACATTTGCATAAATAAGGTGGACTTGCACACCCTAAGTGCCTTTAAGTGGAGAAGAGTCTTTACAATTTAACCCTTTACCTCAAAGAAACCCTCCCAATGCCTCACTACATCCAGTCTATTGCTACTAAACACTGTACAAGACAATTTTGCAGAACAAAAATCTTGCCAGTGAAAGATTGGCCATCAAAACTTACACTCATGGTTTAGTTTATAGAATTTCAGTCCACACTCAACAGCCTCCAGTGCCAGAAATCACATCCCGAAGTAAGAACTCATCGTTCAGGGCAGATCACATTCCTGATGTAGAAATGAACTTGGAAATCCTGAATACAGTCAGTTGGTTTTACTTCATGAAAAAAAGATTCCATTGGTTTTTATTCTGGTTTAGTAGTTTCCTACAGTATTTTATTAGCCTTGGTACTTCAAAGCATCACTTGGATGTAGAGGAAGGGAACCAGGTGCAACTGTTTTCTCCTGAAGGTATAGTCAGAAATTAGATGGCTAGAAGTCTCAACACTGCCAAATTACCAAAAACTAACATTAAAAAAGAAACACTGATTTTTCCACCAAAAATAGAGCTGAAACCAGTACAAACACTGACCCTCTCTGAGCCTTACTAAGATCATAAGCAGCTTGATGTAATTTCTGCTCCATTTCAAATGGTTTTGGACTCCAACATGATCATATCCAGGAAGACATTTCCAACAGACACCAAGATAGCCACCCTCTTTTCAGGTGATAAGATTTGAAAGCCACAAAGTGTTTCAAAACAGTCTAGAGTCACAGGAACAATGCTCTATTGGGACAAAAAAAGTCCAATATTCTTCAGAGTCTACTTACCTGAGAAAGAAACTGAATTAGAGCAGCCATCATCCCTCTGCAGGCAAGCCTCCCAAAGTGCAACAGCAGAATGGAACACAGGCTGAAAAGCTGCACATACTTTCAAAAGAAAATGCCTGTTTTGAGGGGTGGGGAGGGGGTGGTGGGAGGTATTTTGGGGGGCTGGGGATGTATTTTGGGGGGCAAAGAAAAGGAAAGGGATCCAACAATGAGCATCTCTCAGAAAACTCTTTTCTTTTTCTAAAGGCGGCAAAACCCTCTCCCATCACCCAGTGGAGTCAGGCAGCAGTAGGAAGCACGCTCAGGGTCCTTTCAAATAAGCATCAGCCACAGCTTTGCCCCAGGTCAGCCACAAGTCCTATGTCCTATCCTGCTCGCTGCTCCTTCCATCCGTCCTGGAGCAATCAGACCACAGGGCTCCCTACAGAGCATTTAAACCCCAGGAAAAGGTGAAGTTTAGTGAGGGAGCAGCAGAGGTATCTCCCAGCACTCTGCTAAGACACTGAGAGCTTGGGGAGCGGTCAGCTGTGCCGCTTGCAGAGATATCTGCTTGTGGAGATGTTGGCATAGCTGTCACTCCAGCTGCCAACAACAGAGAAGTGGGAGAGAAAAGGGAGAGAAGAAAGAACAGAAATACATCCAAGCCCTTTTGGTGACTCTGCCTATCAATCTAAACTTAATATCAGCTTACTCAAAAGTGACGTCTAACCTCAGAATACAGCTTTGGTCAAATTACTGACATAGAAAATTAAAGCTCATGCAATATGCTCAAAGACTGATGGAAAGACAAGCTGTATGATTTCAACTCCTACATGAGCATCAAGACAGTATTTTCTAACTGCCTAGAATTCAAGCCCCAGCTCTTATCTGGCCTCTCTAACGCCAGTCTGTGTTTAAAAGGAGAAGAATCTCTGTGTCACCTCACTCTTCCAACAAAACATCCTTGCTGGCAAGGAAGGGACTGCTCAAGGTGTAGTACACAAGCTGAAGCAGAAGGGTGTCCAAGCCACCTGGCAAAAACAAAGTCTTCTCCACCTACAAGTTAGGTAATTACCACGTCCCCCTAACCTTGATGCTACAGCAGGAAATCTTCACAAATCACCAGAATCAACTACTAAAGGGGAACTGGGCCATCAAGCAAGTCCACACAGGCAAAACACATCAGTAACAGTTGAGAAATTCCCGATGCACAGCCCCAAAAGCATACAAATACAGGCTTGGAGCACTGCAGACATGCTTTCCAACTCACACTGCTCACAAATCCAACGTCAAAACATTAAACTGTATTAAAGGACTGCAACAGTTCTGTGCAGGTTCAGTATATTACCACTTCAACAGCTTTACTTTCCAGATACACCATTTCCTATGTCAAATTATTATTTCTATTGCCACAATCATAAAAACTGTTGCCTAGTTCCAGTTGCAGAGCACAACCAAGGAGCAAGGCTACACATGCACACACCACGGCTGGGCCGTGATAGCTGGTGCACTTTTACATCACACCTTTTCAAATAACCTATATACGGTCTTTTCAGTGGCAAACTCAGCTCCACAAACATCTCCAATTTGGGTCACAATCCAAACTTTACCATTTTAATGCATCAGGAATGCCTCTGAGTCGCAGTTGCTGGTAGCAAAAAGCTTGTTATGTTTAGTCTTCAGTTTTTAACTCAGCTATATAAGACTTCCCAGAATTAGGCAGGTTAAAAATGGAAACACTTAGGCTGTACTTCTTTTTCTGCTTTCAAGTAACAAGTGTTCCTCTAGGAAACTGTGCATGAGAGACACCCGATAAATTGAAATTTAAAAAAGTAATTGCTATTTTACAACAACGCCCTATTGAGGGTGGCTATCCAGTACAGAAAGCTGCAACTTTTCTGGCTTAAGGGACTCAGACGTGTTTGGGCTTTATTTTGCTTGTTACAGAAGCCCTAAAGCAACCCATCTAAGCAGAGGAAACAGAGTCAACAGCACAGTGGTCATGGGTCCTCTCAGAGCATCATCCCCTGTTTATCTCATGTAAAATGTTTCATGTGCCTTTAGCTCATTTCACGTTCATACTAATGGGAAATCCATGGTTTGTATCTCTTTGCACACACACTTACATACAGGTGTCCACACCAGCAACCATCTCTCCCCTGTAGCTGGCAATGTTTTATGGCCTCTTCAGGTGTTTTAAGCTGTTTTGGAACAAACCAATAGCTGGACAATATGGCAAGATGTCTTCGTATCCTCAGCATGAGTGCTGCTAAACCACCCAAGATGAACTTAAAAGCATAATATTAATTATTTTCTTAAACCATTTTATTCTGATGTTAATACTTGTCACGACAGCAGAATTCTTTACAAGAAAAGAAGAGAACTATGAGAACTGAAATTTTACATTTTCTCTCCTCTTGGCCTAATGATACAGGAATTCTCCATACACACAGCAGCAAAGGAAAAAAAAATCCAAAGATGCCATCTGATTTAAAGCTGCAGTGTGGTTTCTTAGCAATACAGCTACCTTCAGCTGCTGCATGTATTTAAAAAGTATTGAGTCCTTCTGAGATGAGTTACAGTAGCTGCATCTTTAACGGAAGTTCATGTAAACATCTCCCACTCCCCCAGGAAAGAATTACAAAACATTAACACACTTCTATATTGCACTATGAAAACAAAACCCTTTAATCTGGGTCATGACATGAACGGTTTCCACAACCACCAGAAGACACACAGGCTGCTTCACTGCTCCGCTTCCTGCCTGCGGCAAGTCCGACTTGCCGGCTACTTGCCACATGGCAGGCAGAATTGATGCTTCACAGCCTTTAATTTAAATAATAAATAATTTTTTTAAAAAGGTAGGGCTACAAATAGTAATATGGGAAGGTGTCTGTTCTCTAATAATAAAGTTTTTGCCCTAGATCTGTTTGCTCACATCTTTCTTCTCTGGCTAGTGCTAATGGTATCCTCACACAGTATAGAGTTTCTTTTAATAGATTTTTATTTTGTAAATCTACCTTGAATTGTATATAGTTATGTATTTGAATATCAAAAAGGGTGCCTCAGGCTTTCTGGTTTGAGACCCTACTACATGTCACTCAGAAGTAGCACGCAGCTCTTCCAGCCTCCAACAGCATGAACCTTTAAGATGCAAAAGCCAGCCTCTGACGGGGTAAGAGGAACAAGAAATAATGAGTAAAGCTAAACCTTATCTATGTGATTTGCTAATGAAAATAAGACTCAAGTGTACAGCACAAAGGAAGTAAGGAAATAAGAATGGTGTACCACACAGGTCCAAAGTAGAAAATATCCCAACGCACAACCTACCCAGCACACACAGGGCAGAACAGCAAAGGCTGGGTTAAAAAAAAAAAAAAAAAAGGAAAACCAGTTTCCCTGCTCGTCATGTGTTTCATGAAAGAGCTGTTAAGAGCTCCCACACAGCTCTCCAGCCTTGGGAAACTTCTGAATCTCATGAACTGCAGGAGCGCTGAATCGTGTTTTATGTGCGCTCAGCTCGCAAATAACAAACTTCAAAAGGTTCGATCCCCAGCAGCTCTGGTGGTGAGAAAGCGACAACTGGTGAGAGGGGGCTGCTGCTCTTGTTCTGTGGGCACAGGGGCTGCCAGGCGTGTGACATCACTCCTCCTGATTGGTTGCCAGTGACATCATTTTATTATTCAGCTTCATGTTTGCATTTCAGCTTGCCCCTTTCAGGGACCTCCAGACCTCACACGGCTCCACCAAGTTGAGCGGAGGGAGGCAGCACACCCCGAGCTCCACACCAGCGCCCGGACCTGCCTTCCCCACCTCTGGGCTTCCCAACACAAAGGCAGCTCAGCTCGGACAGGCCTGTTTGGCTCTTTTGGTTGTTTTTTCTGAGCTGGGGAAAGTCCATAGCACTGGGAGGCAAATGAGGGGTCCCAGGAATAAGCCTGTAAGCGAGGCAGCACGAGTTAAAGCAAAACGCTCAGAGATTTGTCGCGGAAAAGGGCCCAAAGACTGGAAAATGGTAACTATATGCAATGTAGCAGCAGGCACAGTTACTAACACCCATGCACACACATGTAGTTATACACGGACACAGGACATCCATGAAAGGAGTGTGAGGGCAAGGCAGATTCCCCAAAGACTGCCCCAGAATCCATGCCTCCGCCCATGTCCATCAGGGATCCAACACGAAGCGGTATGGTATCGCCTCCTGTTTACCCCTGGTATCGCCTCCTGTTTACCCCTCCACGACAGCAAGGCTGCCTTTGTTCCAACTTAACATCCTGCTTCCTGATGCTTGCTCGCCCCTTCTGAACTCGGATGCCTGTAACCTGATACAAAAGAATGTTAATTTCTCAAGTGATTTTAGAAAAGCACAGAATGAAAGGAACTCGATATTTTCCCCATCTTGAAAAATATTATTTTATAGCACATACAACCGTAGGAAAATATATCTGGTGTACAACAACACTCTGGGAAAATAAACTGGAAAATGGGCTGCTTTGCCTGTGTGTACACACTACACCACACGCTTTCTATTTAACACACATATGCACTAGGATGTCTGTGCACATGTGTATATATAAACCCATATATGTATGAATTATTCATGTGCACATGAAGATAGAACCATCAACAGGCAGAAGATCAGTTTCAAGTAAGTACAAAAATACGTTAATGCTGAGCTCAAGTTCGTAACATGGCACAGAGTAACTCATCGCGGACACAGCGTGCTGTACTCGCCTATTAATGTATCAAAACCTTCCACAGTGCCTGTAATTCAAATATGTCTTATGAGCGACTTACACAAAATCAATTAAGAAAATAAAGGAGCTAGTGTCACAAGCACAAGTGTATTCATGGAATGTATTTTCTGCACTCTTCCACCACCACACATTTGAGGTGTATTTGCCATAACCACCACCATCCACACACCCCACAGCAAGGGCACCACCCTCTACAAACCCTGAGCCACAGACCCATTTCCACACACAGACAAACCAGCACCACACCACGGATGTCATCACTCACAGACAGGCTGCACTGCTGTCCTAACACACCCAATGAAGAAAAGCTTCCAGAGAAAAGCCTCTTATGCATGAAAGGTAGTACAATCAGCCACTGTATGAAATCAAGCTGATGTAACTTCAGTTCTACCTAAATTCACACACAGCATTACTAGCCTAATTATTTTTATGTGTTATGATGTCACTTTCTTCTATATTAAGATATAGAATATCTATATATCTTAAAATATATCTATATATCAATATATCTTCATTATTTTCCTCTATAATAAGATCACATAATTATTTCAATTTCAATATTTATTTTTTAACTTTTATTTTATTTTTTAAAGTATCCCCAAAACCTCAGAACTACTTTTAAAACTCTGTCTTCATAGTTCAATTTTTAATGTGCACTTCCCTCCTCAGCACTTTACCAAGAAAGTAATTCAGCCTTCCTTACACACAAGGAAACAACGCTTTCCCATGCAAATGAAATAAAAACATCATAGAACTGTTCAGGCTTCAACTTCTGGACAGTGGGATGAAAAACACAGGTGAAATTAAACAAGTGGACAAATGAGATGTTCTTTTGTTGACTCTGTGTGGTTTGGCACATGATATTTCATAGGGCTGTTCTCCACCAACTGTGACCTCAGTGATCCTAGATTCCTTGCTGCCATGTGAGAAATGGCTATAAAACACAGAACCTGTTCTCATCGCTGCATGTGTATTTGGGTTAACAGGGTAAACTCCACGTGCATCAGCAACAACACAGGTACAGCTCAGCCTGATCTTCTGCAGCAGACCTGGGACAGCTGCTAGAAGATAGATATGCTCTTTGCTGCTCTTTCAAGGGAGCAGGTCATGCTTAGAGCACACAGTAAGTGCAGTTGCTCGGCAAGCTTCTCCTGACTTCAGCAAAACAGGCTGCAATCATTCAGCAGGACCTGAAACATAACTATCTCTTCATTTATCACACACTTTCCAGAATGCTCCAAAAATTCAAGCAATGTTTTGCACAAAGCAACGCATTTTCATCTCTCAGGAGAACACACATTCTTCCCCCATACATTGCATCAAGAACCACCACAGCAACATCCAACACAGCACCTGAGCATACCTTGCAGGAGGAATGGCTTGGGAAACTGTCCCAGTTTCCAGTGAGATGGCACTTCCTCAGCTCCCTTGGCAAAGGGAAAATATTTAGTACCTATCTGATACAAATTTTCCAAAGAATAATGAAGTTGAGTTGTCCTCACCTCTCATTTTGGCTAAGAGATCATAGAAGTTCCCAAACCTTTCCTACTAATCGCCTCAGCTCACAGTGAGCCTTCGTTACACTACCTCAAAGCATTTGTAGAGAACTGAAGAAGTCACCGCTGCAAAAGGACTCTTCCACCATGTGCCAGAGGCAAGAACACACAACACAAGGCATCACTAAGCAGGTCCTATAGGTAAATCGAAGACAAGCATCGAAGTACCTAGATGCACTAAGTGAAATATCTCCCCGAGGTACACATGAAGCAAGCTTCCACAATTCATGCGATGAAATACTACTGATAAGCATCCCTCTCAGGCAGACTTCTTTTCAAAACCGTACCACAGCAGCCCATCAGTCATGTATGACACAGTTCAATCCAGACAAACCTAGAAGGACCTAGAAAGACCTTTTCTTAAAGGAAGCCTTTAAGAAAATTATTTGAGATTTATGTTGACATAGTACTGCAATAAAGCCAAAGTTGTTATAAAGCATTGGGTATTTACTCATTCCTGCTACCATTTTTTAGATTAGTTCTGTTTTGCAAGCGAGTAAAGACTTTTAATTATTAGTATCGCTTCTAATCTGCACTCCTGGTGCCTTGTCACCTGCAGAGAGGGCCCCAAGCTGAGAAAAACTGGTTCAAGTTACACCATTTATTTTGAGCCTCTCCATCAGGATCATCTTCTTCTGGATCCTCCCGAGCTCCTTGCTTCTCTCACTACACCTACACTTCCAGAAAAAAAATTGAGGAAGATGTAACATTTCCAAATGCTACCACTGTAAAACATACTAGACAAAAGTGCGAAGGACGTGAACCAAATCCCTAGAAGGAGCTTCTGGGTAGCTTTATTTATGACACCAAGTGAAATTCTGTAGAATAGGGGGGATGGGGAGGTGTTTGTTTAAATAGCAAGACTTTCACTGCCGCACAGACTGCAGGCATGGGCAATCGCTGCTCTTAGGAAAGATTTTGCGACAGCCGAACAGGAAGAACAAAAGGAAGAAATATTACTTCCAAACAGCAAGAGAGAGGTAAATTCAGCTTCTCCCACCCACCTTCCACAAAAACATCAAATATTTTCTTTCATAAATAATTGCAATAGGATGCCGTAGCCTTTTCCAAGCAAACAACAGCTAGATTGTGTAATGTTTTGCCCTAAGCAGGGCCCGGGGGGAGGAGGACACAAAGGCCGGCTTTCAGGGCTTGGGGCCTCTCACTCCTGCCCCGCCGGCATTGCTCCCTTCCTACTCCTTCGCCTTCCCGTACCGTCCCTCTGCTGGGACTCTGAAGGGGCTATCGGAGGCTCCTGCTACAAAAAACAACACACACACCCCAAAAAGAAAAAGGACAAAACCAGTCAGACAAAAGCTCATTATGAAGCCCCGCAGGGCCCTGTCACAGACCTCCTGTGGAGCAGCATGTCTGATTTCGGGCAGAAGGGAGCCTCACCTGAAGGCAGGGAGCGTTGTGGGACTGATCTGGGGGTGCCTGTGACCTGTAAGAGCCCTCGGAGCACACCCACCTTTGCACGCCTGCCCCGTCATGCTGCTCTCCTGACTGAGCAAGTGGCCTCTGAACAAGCGCAGCCTCTTGCTGGCTTTTAAGATAAAGGGTGTCTAAGGGCAGCCACTGAAGGCCAGGCAGGGCTGTGCCATGGATATTAAAAGAAAACAATAGAAATACTTTTTCTGCCTATAAGGTGTTTTGAAAGAGTCACCCATTTCCATTGGGAAACCTGAGAGCTGTAATTCCCGTACTGATTCACCTCCCTGCTTCACGTCAGCAACTGGAAAACAACCTGCCTGAGCAACATCCAAGGAGCAGCAGCACTCCCCAGTACGCAGGCAGCCGGCCCACCCTGGTATCCCAGAGAGCACTGCTGGTACAGAGGCACCAACGAACCCAAAGCCCAGCGGCAGGTCTGGCTGCCCTGGGTCTTGGGGCAGAACACTTCTTCCAAACTGACTGTTCAGCTGGTTGCCACACATTCAAAATTTTAATTTTTATATATTTTATATATATATATATACACACACACACACACATATATGTCAGCTGCATGAGTAAGTGCTCAGGCTGGGAAGGGACAGAGCCTGAGTAACAGGAGTGCCCAATGCTGCGCACCTGAAATATGCATTAATTCTACTTAGTACCAGCAGCCCATACCAGTATCATTTCAGCACTGTAATCTCCCCAAAGCCCAATGTTTACCATAGTAACTATTCCTATGTAAGATACTATTACGTGTAAACCAAATATAATAGCATTAAATCAGCTATGAGATCACACAGACTGTTCTCTACAACACAAGAGCTAGCATACATGGCTAGCTGAGAGAGCAAAGATAGTTACACCTAGTTTGCAACACATCAGGTTATTTTGTTTGTTTTTTGAAGGGAATCAAAAAGGACTGCAAAAGAATGCACCAGTGCAGGTAAAGTGATCAGAACAACACTTCAAAACACCCACCACACCAGGCAGAAAGAAAACAGACAGGTGCTAGGCACAGCAATTAAAACAAATCTATGACAAATTTATGCAAAATACCTGCTTCAAAACTTGAGGGGGGAAAAAACCAGAATATAGAATAAAAATAAATGCAAGATGCATCTACAGATGGACACAATGTCTGTTTGTCTATAGGCTAAGCATAAGGAGACACACAACAAACAGAAAAAAACCTATGGAGCAAAAAAACCTTATCCTTGACTTTACCTGGTCATGCTTTTAAAAACATGCTTTGAGCCTTGACAGTCTATCTGGAAAATATTCTCCTTTCCTACAGAAGGAAAGTTTCCCTAAGTCACCTGACAGCCACAGAGCACAGCCAAGCATGCAAAGGCTGAAGCATCCCTCCCTGCCCTGTGTCAGAGCTGGACGGTTTCCCTCCCAGCAGCCCCACTTCAACTCCAATACCTGTCCACTTTGCAACACAAACACAACGTGTTCCAAGTCTGGGTGCCTGTACCAAGTGAACTAATAGACACTCCATCAAACTTCATTAAAAATATATATATATATAAAAAGACTTATTTAAGAAAACACCTTTTTTGTCAGAAGTATTTCCCTCAGCTCTCCACACATCCAAGTCTGTTTTTAACTTCAGACTCATCACTGATAGTGTGCAGGGAGATTTAAACCAGCACCAATCAACTAATTACTAATATGTCTCCACAATACATACACCTAAGAGTTTAGTTTGGGTCAAAACAATTCTCTGTGTTTCCCCTTTCCCAGATAACAGAAGGTCCCTGGATAAAGTTGGGACATTTATACCTGTATTTGATAGGCACAGTAACATCATGTGTGCATTACTAGGAGTGAAAAAGTTGGATAGAAACAGTGTTTCTCCATGGACTCTGCAGGTAACAAATTTAGTCCAAAACAGCCTTAGAAGTTCATTGCACCAACTACTTCACAGCACCTCTATGATGACAAGCTCCAGCCTGGACTCAGGAATATGGTTGGTTTGGGGAGAAGAGTGAACACACAATCTAAGCAAGCGCTTAGGAGATCAGGGCTTCGTGTGGGTCACTAGAGCCAAGGGGCAGAAAAGCAAAATATTTCTTAGCTACCTGCAGATGCAAGAAAGCTTCCCCTGCTCCTCTCTCCAGGCTTAGTAATAAGTCAATTGTTAAAAGATTTTTAAAAAACAAACCCAAAAAAACACCAAAAAAACCCCACAGTTTAGCAAGGTTGCCTTTCTTCCCAATATCATTAACAGAAGTGACTTGACAACACGCAATGGTTTGGATTACAATGCATTAACTCATCAGAAAGTATGCAAGTGCTGCAGGAAGAAGTGCGAGAAGAACAAAGAGCCCCTTCATATGGGACTTTCCGTACTTGCGTTGCTCAAGGTCTAGAAGTTACCTGGACATCACAAAACCCTGAGCATATTTAAAAATAATACTAATCACAACAGCTCACCTTCCTGGCCGTGCCTGCTCACGCTTCCTGGGAGCACCAGGGTACACATCTCCTGCTGACATCGCAGGAAGGAGGAAGAAGCTTGGGAGAAGCACCTGCGTTTCCAACTAACACCACACTTAGTAGAAGAATGATTTTTCTTAAAGACTTTTCATCATAGCCAAAAGCAATAAAATTTACATCTGATGTCAGAAACCATGAAGTGCATTACAGAATTCTTGCTGCTGATATGAAACCTGGGAATACAAACTGTCATGCTCACAGGTGGGCCAGTTAGCAGTAGAATCAAAGACAAAACAAAATACAGGTTAGAATTAAGCCCTGCTAATAGCTGCTTATGATTCAAAAAACCTACACACTACTAACCCCATGTATTTCCAATGCAAAAGATAATTTTTCTAAAGAATGAAAAATAGGATCGTTTTCTAAGGAAAAATATTAAAGCCATTGTCCTGACCTCAAATCAGAGTCCAACATCCACTGGGGATGTATTTTGTTTGGTTGGTTTTTTCAGGTTTTTCTTTTGTTTCTGAATATTATCACCAATTAAACAAGGTTACCTCACAAGGAGTGTCCTCATTTACCAACCACACCATCTCAACACGTCATTAGAAGTTAAAGGCTTCAATGTCAGCGCTACCTCAACACTCTGGGGAAAACATACAAAGTATAAATGCTTCATACTTCAGGGGCCCCAACTATGAATTGAGTAAGAAGATAAAGGTGTGCAGGTAAAAAGAAATGATTTATTTATGCTTATGTTTTCTAAAAGCACCTTGGAAAAAAAAACTGACTGCACTTCAAACAACTCTCAAAGAAAACATCCACAAATTCAGAATAAGGCATATCTCCACATTTACACCTGTTCCTACTGCTTTTTTACATGTGTATTACACTTGAGAACACATACATGAAAACCATGAGCACTTTAAGAACAGCACTTAATTAACCGACCATTTTGTTTCTTAACACCAAATTTCATACTTCCCAGAAAGTTTTACTCAGAGACCCTAAATGGGATCTTCAGAGGCGAGACACACGTTACACCACCTCTGCGCAGCACAGGGTTTCCAGCCTTTAAACGAAAGGCTCTTGACTAAAGGAAGCCTGGGCTTTACAAGGCATCTTATCGTGAGAACCAGCACTCTCAAGATTCCCAAACTGAATTTCTAAACCAAAAAGATTCAGATAATATCTGAGCATTTGCAATGCTTATCTGCTAGCTGCTCCGGTTCATTTCTGCCTTGATGTTCTGTAGGCCTCCACGACAGTTTGCCTGAACTCTAAAGAGAATTTCATGGTTATGCAAGTTAAAATTCCTCCACATACACACATAATTTAGAGGGAAATCTCCAGTGTTCTTCTGGAGAGAGCAGAAATTACATTTCCCTTCTTTACATGTGGTACAGCCACTTGACAACACCAACAAGCACATCCTACATATCCACGTGACCAGTGCAGTCTCCATGAAGTTTGCCTTTAACTCACACATACAAATTGCCAGAGAAAGATGTAATTTCCCTTTGTAACTTCATTTTTAGTTCAACAATTTAAGAGCTAATTTGCTGGCATGCTCTATTTCTGTGATCTTGCAAAATGAGCTATATGCTTACTGCAGCAAGGAACTTCTCACCATTCTTAATCAAGCAGAGCTCCTTAACATGGCATCATTTGAGCTCAAAATTCATCTTTCCCTCATGGTTTCGATCTTTTTGTAACTCAACTACCAACTTCCAACATCAAGGTAACGCATTTAGCCTAGGTTAGGACCACATGTTTAGGCTTATCTGAATGTGGAAACCCTGTTTTGCAATGCAAGGTAGTACTCCGTAATTACATAGCAAGGTGCTCTCCCCTTTAGAGGCAGGTACCTTGCTAATAAAAATATGTGGGGTACAAAACCGGAGAGGCAGCACAGCAGCTCCCAGCCAACCTGCAGTACAAGCTACATCCTGTGCAAGCCTGGCAACCCAAGGTTTTTAAAGCCATTTCAGACCCACAAATACAGTGCCAGCTGGGAGAGGGCAGATTGCATGTTTAAGCTTTGTAACAAAGTGAGAAGGTAAGATACAGCAACTTCTGCAAAACACCTCCTAATGACAGCCCACACAACCATTACAGAGGCCAAACATATCAGCTTCCCACTCAGCAAAGCTGCCAGAACTCAACTCAAAGCAAAATTTATATAAACGGAACAAACAGTATCATATTCAGCTATCACTTATAACTGCCTTCATTTGGAGAACAAGTAAACCAAAGGATTTTGAATTACCACAATAAGGGGGGATTGTCCTTTCCCACCCTCACAAACAGAACAATCCTTATGTTACCCTGTTTTTGAAACTTCAAAACTCGGAGGCAGCTCTGCAGCCATAAGGACTTTGAGCATATCAAGACAGTAGTTTGTTATCCTAAAAACAAATCAATGCACATAACCGAATGCCTTTAAGATGAATTCTCCTTGCTTTCACACCCCAAATGCCATAAACTTCATTAGCATTTTATTGTTTGCATTCTTCTTATTCCACCTCGCTTGCTGCATCAGAAAACTTTACACCAGGAATACTGAAATGCTAATTGAGGAGCATTAGTATCATGCATGGAAAGCATTCTGGAAACTCTACTGCCCTTTTGAGTTCAAACTAAATCCCTACAGTAACAATAAACATATGGTATTATCTCACCGATTGGCACATCAAACAGAGTAACGTGGTGACCACTGCGTGTTCTCAAGTATTACGTGTAGCAGGCACTCACTCTCAGGGTTTCTTAAATTTGAGACTTAGGAAAGAAAAAGTTTCTACGAGCATGAAAATAGGTTGCTTATACACTGGATGTTAGTCAGATGGAAAAGGCTGTCACATCTATTACTACTTATTTTTTACTTTAAGGAATGGGCAATCTTATGGAACTTCTGATTTCCAGTATTTTGTTCTTCAATTACATCACATTACTGGAGTCAGCAAGTTAGATCACACTAGTCCTGCACCCAGAACACACAGGAAGATACAAGGATGAAATATAGAAGGTAGTGCAAATAAAAACAAATGTTTCATGAATAAAAGCAATACCTACAGGCCAGCTTCCCCCTTCAGTATTTTCCAGAAATTTCTATGAGGATTTGCAGAGTTAAAGATAAGGACCAGAAGAGAGATAACAGATGGCAATGCAAGGAAAACAGCATGTAATAACTTGATAGGGTACATTCAGTACTCTGGTACATTAGGAGAAATCCAAAGACAACTTCCACGCCGCTTTGTGCCCTACAGTAGCATCACAAAGTGCTCACCACATCACAGTTAGTTTTGTACCTACCGATCTCTGTTTTAGCACCAAGATCTCAGCACCCACACCTTGGTTATTTTATATAAAGAGGGAGCATCCCAAGCCCTACTGGAAGAGGCACTGCTTTAAATGATAGAGATGAAGATAAACAACCAGCATAAAGTAAATACCATATACTGTTTTAAGATGTCACAGGCTGTGTGTCTGAGCTTCACTCCAATTCCCTTCGCTGCCAGATGACGCACACAAGAGCCAATGCCTACTAAACTTATTCAAAGTTTCCACAATGTCTCAATGTACTTTATTATATCCCAAAATATTCAATGACTTGGAGGTAGGGGGTAACAGCTCAAACAATCACCCATGAACAGGGCCTTCCCAACAGGTCAGGCCCTGTAAGGAGAGATTTGAGGAGCTCTGCCTCAACACCTCGCCACCAGCCTGGGCTACTTACACCACACAGCATCCACACAAACAAAAGCTATGCCTTCAGCTAGAAACACCTGAGGTAGTCTCATAGTGCTCTCAAAGGTTCAGTGTTCAACAGTTCTTGCTTCTGTGGTGGGGTGGCTGGTTGGGGGACTTTGGTGGTGGTTTTGTTCTGATTTTGATTTGTTTGTTTTTCAAGGCTGCACTTGAGAGCTCTGTGTTTTCAGAAAAGCAGCAGACAGTCTCCCAGTCCCTCCAAGCACCCAAAAAAAAGAAAAAAAAAACAAACCACTGGTCAACCACCTTCTTTCTCTGCTATCCCCAAGATCACCACTTTGTTTTGCTGAAATTTCCCAGGATAAAGCCAAGGCTCTCACAGCAGCGCACTGCCACTAAGGTAAAGGTTGGCCATCCTGCATCTTTCTGCCAAAGCAGAAGCACTACCAAAAAACACTGCTACTTCTGCCTAACCCCTTCATCCCAGGCCACTCAAATGAAGACAAGTCAGACAGTCACAGCAGACACCCACAGCCTCTCAATCTGACAGAGTTTAGTTCCAGAGCTGGAGGGACACTAGTAGCTACCCTGAAAAACAACAGCAAACAGAGGCAAATAAAGAGGAGAGCCCATCTTGATCCAGCCATCAGTATTACAGGGCTACAGAAGAAAAACGGAGAAGGTCTGAACCTGTACCTGGAGAGCTAAAACATTATGGTATTTTCATCCACATGGCAGGGATACCAACACACACACACACATACAGAGGCAATGCTGCTAGCTGTGAACTGCATGTGGCTGCATTGCAGAAGAAACAGACAAGGGAGACAAAAAATGCCATCAACTTCAGCTGATAACAAAATTCTTTCTAAACAGGACTCTTTCAAAACCACGTTGCAGGAGCAAATACCTAAACAGTACTGAAAAGCTACGTAAACGGTGCAATCCAAGGCTGCCAAGGCATTTTGTATTGCCCTTCCCAAGAGCCTGATTCACAGTTTAGTCTTCCTGCGAAGTCAGGGTGCTCAAATTATGATAAAAGACTCTCATCCTTGGCCATGAGACGTCAAGTCCCCAGTACACAGTTATGATGATTTGAGGAGGACAAACTGCAAGGTTATCATAGATGGGGCAAGGTTTAACCAAAGCAAGTCAACCCCAGTGGTAAGCAATTACAGTTCTGACCCACGTCAAAGCTCATCTTTTTATCTGTGGAGAAGACAGGGCACAGAGACAAAAAAATCAAAAACAAAACAAAACAAAAACCCATATATAAACTAAGCTAAAACAAACCCAGAAAGACAAAACCAAAACCACTCACAAAACTCACACAAGCAAACAACATCCACTCCAAACCCCCTCCCAGCAACGTGGTCTATACATCCATATGACCAGAGGACACAGATGCACCCTGAGAAGCCATTACAGCACCTCCTGAATTGCCCTTGTCCTTTTCAAAGTCACATCTATGCTACCTGATATAACTCAAGCTGCTGTACAGAACCTGTTCTTAAATAAATGTATATATCCATCTGTTTAAGAACCTCTGACTACAATACCAGCCATTTCTCGTGTTTATTCTGTTTCTGTTCAGCCAGCTGCACCCAGACACACAGTGCTTGGTAAAAAATACAGCTGCACAGAAATCTCATTAAGGAGAACAGTTAATTACCTCCAAGGCAAGGATTCCAGCAAGCACAAACACAGAAGGCTCGTGTTTTGCTTTGGTGGTGGCTTTGGGTTTGTTGGGGTTTTTAGTATTTATTTATTTTTAAGAGCTCAAGTCAGTGGCAATTAAAAATCTCCTGCAGTAGCTTAGAATCAACTAAAACCCAGAACAAGCCGTAATATCATCACACAGTATCACCTTATTTATCAGCCAATTGCTGCTGAACCACTGATAAGACATTTCTGCCCCTGACATAAATGAGGGCAAATTTACGTCATGCAAAGAAGGCGCTGCACTGGAAGAAGTCAGCGGGACACGCCGAGATGCAGATAACATGTTCTTTACGTTCCAAACACCAAAGCGGCCTGGAAACACTGCAGTGTGTGCTCTACGCTAAGAACAATTCACCTGGAGATCACAGCGAGGGTTTAAAACCAGATGTGGTCAAGATGCACAAGGCTGGAGTTTCTTCTAAAACGTGTGAACAGAAAACTGTATCCAAAGGTGTAGTTTGTGCAGAATTTTAACCCGCAGCAAGGTCACAGCTCCACATATACCTACAGAGAACACTGCGCGCAGCCAGCCTTGGCTCTCTCCACAAGGTTTCTCTCTCTGAAGAAGGGGAAGAGTCCATCAGTTTACCCCCCAGGCTCATTTTGAATCTTTAATTTTGTTGTGTTCGAGCTGCTCAAATGGAAATCACCGAACAAGCACAGAACAGGCTTAGCTCATACCAGATATAAAGATTAGAAAAATCCGGGATTTCCCCATCTCCTTTCAGTCTTCATTTAGTCTACCATTGGCAACAAATTAATCTAATTTCAAGAAAAGATAACCACAAAATAAAATAATATATATATTCCACATAACAAAAATAGCTAACAATTGTTATGGGTTTGTTTGTTTAATAATATATTAATATGAGGAAACTAAGAGGTATTTTCCTCCTTTGTTTCAGCTCAGTTTCACTAAATAGTTTATAAAACCCCCGAAGAACATGTCTGAAACTGCTAAGCCACAAACACATCCCTCCCCACTTCCCTTCCCAAATCCTAGTCCCTAATGTGGAACTACGTAAATCTCAGAAGAGGAGAAAGGAGTTTTATTAGCAGAGGGCTCAGAATTGGAGGGCAACCACTGAACACTGCCTGGAGCTAAACCTCTAAAGTTACTCCTTGGCTAAGCGTGCCTGCCTTTGATCAGTGGAGTTCAGAGTCCGCTTATTTAACCTCGACAGGAAGAGCTCACTTATGTGGTGCAAGATGAGCTCTTTCCTACACTTTCTTCAACAGTTTTATAAAGCTGGCATACTGACAGGCTTTGCACATTTCCAAATATTAAAAATAGCCAGGCAAGAACTTACAAGTAGCAATATTGCTGATGACAACTCACAAACCATCTACATCCCAAACTGCCATTTTTTTCCTGAGCCAGGTTTGTAAGAGATCCCAAGTTCCAGCATCAAGGACATCTCCTGAACTAAATCTGATTAAGTCAACAATCCCACAAAATATTTCAGTAGTGCGTGCTCAGTTAAGCATCCTACCAACATAAATGATGCAGAACTGCAGAGAGGCAGAGCGAGCTGTCCTTCCAGAAAGGAAACCCAAAACATTCCAGCATCTTCCTTGTTTATAGAAAACTTAAAAACTGGCCCCAAAAAACTCCCTGAAACATTTACAGCAGGATTCTGCAGATGTCTGCACACCACTTTGGTGGGGTCATATTAAACAAGTCTGCAGCCTACACTCACACAGAAACAGGGTGTTGATCTGCTTGTCTCAGGGAAAAATAAAATGCAAATAAGCCTATATAGAGGCTGGGGTGGAACAGCAGCCATGCCTGCCTGCTTATGCTCAAAAGCTTTCCATCTGGTGGGTCTTGAAGGTGCAACTCCTGTGCCCACACTGTGCCCCAAGTACTTGATTCTTTACATGAAAACTGATTTCTGCACTACATCCCATGGTTAGTGTATTGCTCGTCATCACAAAATCAACATAACCTGCAGACTTCTTTTGTAGCAACCTGAAGCTGCATTCCAGTCAATATTAGCCAGCCTTTCAGAGCCCACAAGCCTCTCAAGTCATCTCAGCTTGCTCATCCCTTCAGGCTTTTCTTCAGAGCCTTGTGTCTACATTAGTGGGTATGAGTCACAAAGAGGCCCTTAACTCCAACACTAAATGGATACAGATCTCAGAGATCCAGATTACTTCATTTTATATCATTACAGGTTTCTCACTGCTTCCTTTGGTATCACCAGAATGAGAAGTGGTCTGGCCAGGTTTTGCTCCAAGGAGGAGAGCTCGGCTCAAACCCATCTGCCTGAAGAGAAGGTGGTGTTTCTACCTTCCTCTCGCTTCACAACAAGAGCCACAGGCAATCAGAGCTGCTCAACAGCACATTCAACCAGCATCTGTCTCCAAAATATAAAATGCCTACCCAGTTTAAAAAATATGTTAGAATCACAATATTAACAGGCAAAAAGCAGGACGAACCTTCCTCCTACAGAACCCCTGCCAGGACACTTCACTCCCACTAGATACAACTCTTGAAGGATCACATAAAACAGAAAATGAGTTTCTCTCCCCATACTTCCCAATTGTTTCACCAGTTTTCTGTCTCTGGGCAAATAACCCTTTTAAAGAAGCTTTCTGAAGTCACGGGCCAGCTTGGAGGTCCCTACTCCTGCCCCCTTACATGCATTAGGCACACCAGAACAGGCACTTTTCACTATCTCCTCAGAAATCACTATCCCCTTCGTACAAGGTTAAGCAGATTCCATCCTAGCACAGCCTCAGATGATCAAAATACCAATATGGGGGGTGGGTGGGGGTGTGTGTGTGTGTGTGTTACTGTTTTAACCCCGTGTGCACTACCCTTTGAGGACAATCAGAAAGAAAGACGAGGCCATTTCTCAGGAGCACCAACTTCCCATTACCTGGCACAAATAATTTTCATTCTCCTGCAGTCGACAAGTGAGCACTGCAGTGGAAGCAACATGTAAAGCTTCCCAGCTAGCCTATGAAAATTAACTTACATATGGGGTATTTTTGGCCACTTCGTGGCAGTTCTTATGAGACTGGTTACAGAAAAATGCTGCGTCTTATGTAGCAGAAGTGGAAAATTATTAATTATCTTCTGAGACTTCAAAAGACAGGAAGAACAGCTAACACCAAAGCTTTACTGAGGCAAGTGAAAACTGCAAGGCAGTATAAACTTGACCAAGCACATGCTGCTTGAATATTTTATGAAACTTCTGGCTTAACTGTCTAAGCTGAGGAGATATTCTTGACACTGGAACTTGTGATCTCTCATGGACCTGGACTGGGTTTAAAAAAAAAATGGAATCAGATTTGGGAAGTAGGTGGTTTGTGAGGTGTCACTGGCATCACTACTTGTCAACAGCATTCAGTATCTTAAAAAATTTTTTAAAAAAATATCCTGCAGCCTTAAGCTAAAAGGGGATGCTGCACTGGCTTTAAAAAGCTTACTGTTGGTAATTAGGTTTCTAGTCCTAAACAGGCTCCACTGTTACAGCTCAAACAAGCAGCTTTAACTGAGTTGCCCATCTCTTTGTGTTTTTGTTTTGATAGAGGCTCAATTATGCTCAGGACAATGGTCCGTCTCTTCATTTTGCTGTGAATAGGAAGCAAGGGTGCCATTGTCACCCGGCTTCAATTCAGTCACAACAAAGGGGTCTGAAGTGCCGAAAATAATGGGCTACCTAAAGTAGCTGGGAGGAGGAAGGAGGGAGAGCTCTGCACTAGTCGCAGTCCCCCTTCATCCAGCCCCCGCCTCGGACCAGACTGGGGTTTGTTCTGACCGGAGCCATGCCAGGGGCTGGTGGGTGACCCGAGGAGGGGGGGGTGTCGGCTCTGCCCGAGCCTCCTAACCAGGGCAGGAGAGGAAGGGAGCAGCTGTGCGGTTTGTTGGCTTGTTTTAAGCAGAAAACCAAAACAGGAGCCATGACCTTTAGCCCACGGGTGGGCCGGGGCTGGGAAGAGATGCTGGAAGGCAACAGCACAGAAGGAAGAAAATCCCACAATGGATTCAATTAGAAAAAGGAGGGATGTGTTTTGTTTAAAAACAAAAATAAATGAATGATACCTTGTAGTGAGCGTTGGGCCTCTTGAGACTTCTCCTCCCGCTGGTGCCTCGCTGACACACGGCCACTCGAGGCGGCCCACACCACACTGGCCCGGCAGCACCATGGGTCAGGCAGTGCTGGATGGCTTTCCCATAGCCATCCACTCGTTCTTCTCTCTCTCCCCAACATTCGGGGAATTTCTGTAGGGTTTTTTTAACCAAGAGCAGGTCTGCAGCTGCTGCCCTGTGAGGGAGGTGCCTGCGCGGGGGACCAGAGGAAGCCAGGCCCAGCCGGGCCTGGCCCAGCACTGCTCCTGTCAGCCGGGCTCCTCGAGGCCTGTCCCGTCCTGCCCGGCACGGGGTGAAGCCTTGAGAAGCGGGAATCAAAACTCATTAGCCTTGGTGACTATTAAGCAGGTTTTCTTCATTGCAGTGCTGGGCACGCTGGGGATCCTGATCACTGAGTCGGGAGGCAGGAAGAAAGCAACCTGTGGATGTGTGCACATAGAGGAACAAACACAGGCAAGGCTTCCAACACCTCACCACCTCAGCCCCTGCTAGCTCACAAGCAGTCAAGCAGCCCCACGTCCCCAGATCACAGGAGCACACAGGTAACCGTTACCCTTCCCATTTGCCAGGTCAGAATTCCTTCAGAACACTTTAATTGGGTAAAGCAAGACTCAAACGTGCCGTAACAATATCGGTACTAATAAATCACAGTATAGTATGCTGTTTGTAGTTACAAAGGGGGATTTCCAAAATGTTTAAAAAAAAAAGCAACAGAAGAAAAATGAAATTGAAGAAGTGCACAAGAGCAAGGAAGATGCACGAAGGAGGGCAGAGAACCCACCCGCTATGCTCAGGACTTGCACAGATGTAGGAATGCCAAGCAAAACGCTTGCAAGCGTTGCCCAAAATCAGAGTAGCTAATGACAGATGGCGAAGGGGGCCAAGGCCTGACCAAAGACCTTATTTCATTATCAGAAAATAAATTAACTTATTGAAACTGTCACCATCAGCATGAATTACTCATTTCTGATTCTTCTGCTAAACAAACCTAAATTCCTGCTGAACAATGAACAATTCTCCTGCTAAACAATAAATCAGGAAGTTTTAATCCACTTCTTACAAAGCCATTTAATAACAGACTTACTTTTACAGCCAACTTTCCAAGAAGATAAGTAATTCCCTTAAGAAAGCAGTTCCTTATTCCAAAATAAGAATAATTTGACAATGTAGAAAGATGACAAATAACATCTCTCTTCCGTTTTGCCAAACCTCCAGAGGCCCCACAGCAAGTGAGAGCAGGCATCTGCCCAGCTCACAAGCAGGAAAAGAAGGGCTGCCCTGCCAATTCAGTCATTTTATGTAGCGTAGGAAAAAAAAGGATCACATTTCCACCAATGGTAAAATTACCCACAGGTATTGCAGAACTAACCTGAGAGCCCAGCTACATCTTTATCACCGAAACAATTTTCTCTCTTCACCAGGGGTGAGGTGGGGGGGAGGAAGCCTTGAATCAACACAAGTTACAACTTGAATCGATACGGATTAAAGGTGCAGAAATGTCAGTGACAGCATTACATAAAAATGCCCACAGAATACCGTGAGATGGTGCAAGATCTTCAGCAGTGATCTGTCACCTTGCATGCATTTCAAGAGAAAACAGGGTTTCCAAACTCCCAACCAGATAACCGTTACCACATCTGACCCACCTGGATGTGTTCAGTTACCAAAAAGAGGTAGTAAAACTCCTGAGAGATGACTGTTTACTCCACACACATACCAATCAGTGCAAGTTCACAAAAAAGACACTCAAAAAATGCTGGAGGTGTCCCCCCACGCGACCTCTGGGCTTCCATTCCTTCTTGTCACACATCTGTGAAACCTTGACGATGATTTTTTTACCCTAGTCATGCCCTCTGAAGAGCAGATGTATTGTTCTCAGATCCAAAGATGTACACCACAGCTGGCACCCCTCCCCAAAAGGCCTGTAAAATAGTTTGAGAGATGCCTATACAAGCCTAAAGTGTACTTCTGGGGAGAAATTCCCACTGGCATTTGATGAAAACTGCTTCCAACTGTCGCTCCCCACAGGTGCGACCACCATGGGTTTTGTACTCCAGAAGAAATGGTTGAACCCACAAGCTCTGCAGGCAAACATTTCTCCATGCATACTCCAGCACCGATTTTCTACGGGCATGGTTTCCATTTACATTTCTGGAACTGCTTTAATTAAAATGGCACTAGTGAGGACAGAAAACTCTCAGAGCAAAACTAACACCACATACATCATCTTGTGTACATCATCCGTGCAGCCTGCAGTACAGGGCACAACAGCACTAAGGAGGAGGGGGGAAAAAAAAGCAGCCACGCACAGTTTGCTCCACAGAACACCTTCCTATATCCTTACTTGAAATGGAATAAGAGATAAATTGGGGGTAGCACGTGTTCAGCTGTTTGTTTGGCCTGATTTGTCTAGACTGTTTTCTGTTTGGCCAAGACACACACCGAACAGTTACGCTTTCTCAGTGCACAAGGCTATGTGCCTTGAGCTAAGCTGCTGTGCACTGATCACATTTTAAACCAACTCAAGTCAGTACCAATATACACAGACATTTTAAATTTATATCTATGTATGTATACACACACATAACATACACACACATTAGAAAGGTATCTTAGCACTGTTTCAATGAACAAAGCAATGTCACATATTACAAAGAACCACTTTTATGAGAAAGAAAACACAATGATCAACTTTTTTTCACAGCATTGCCTTGCTGCTTCTCTGTATATAAGCCTCTGATCGTTGCTGCATAGCACAGAGTTCTAGGAAACAACCTAGTGAGAAAGAAACTTCTTGATTTTCCTCTAGTTTCAGGCATCTGCCCCTAAATAAAGACCTTTGGCAGAGGTACTTTACAATGAGAAAGTCCCTGGACAGCCCAGAAGTAAGTAAAATAGACCATTTGGGTTAAAAACACCACCACACAAAACCAAAACAACCAAAAAACTTGGGAGCATGGTATCCTTTAAAGCTCTACTGCTCTTTAGCATCAAAAGCAGAGCAAACTTCTCAGATAGAACACCACATTTGGTTGGTTTTGAAGCCTGTAAATCACAGCTCTTCCTCTAGCTGATGAATCAGGTACTTTCAGTATGGAAAGTATGACAGTCTGAGTTGTTCCATGTCTGAACTTCAGTCCTCTACAACCTTGGCCAGCACAGATACACTTTTTTTTGTCGTGGAGTGTACACATCCACATAGCATGGACCCAAACATCAGAAACCACAAAAGACTCAGCAACACCCTATAGCTAACAAAGCTGCTAGTACAGAAACCAGAAGCCACAAGCTGCAAGTGTCCGCAGTCATTTCTTGCAAGAGGAAACTTGGTCTCAAATCTCAGCAATGTACCAAGACCCACAATGTCTAGTGATGGAAATAACTTGTTCATCTTGAACCAGAAACTCTAGAAGAGACAACTGACTATTTCATATTCATCAAGAATATTAATTTCGCATCCAGCCAGAAAGTCCACATATTTTTCTACTTTTCCTAGGGGTGTCAGCTCAAAGTATCTTACACAGGCTGAGTGAGCACTGGCTTATGACTAGCAGAACAGCTTTTAAACATTCCTCTTCCATTAAAACATCATTATGCTGCATTTCTTGCAACTTCACCATGATCAAAGTCCTCACGAAACAGCAAAATGACAAACAGGATGTACACTTGGAACTCTAGTTGTGCTGGCAAAACACACAGTATCACTTACGCTTCATTTCAGATCCGTTTGTCCAAAAAGTCACCACTGCAAATCACATTATATTGATTTTGGCAGGAAAAAAAAAAAAAGAGATAAGATACACACACAAAAAAAAACCCAGAGCAAATGAGATTCCATCACTGCCACAAAACAAGAACAGACTATTTCTGTTAGCAAAGATACTGAAGACAAAAGTATGGAATTAACATTTCCTGTCACACTGACAACACCCAGTAGCATCAGGTGTTCAGTTCGGAGCCAGGCTTTTTTTTTTTGCAAAATACTGGAGAGGTCATGCAAAAACCAAGCCAGCATCAGCTGCTTCCTGTGTCCTAACGCTGAACCCCTGAGCACAGTCCTCAGGTCACAGCTGGAGCATGAACTTCACTTACCCCCCATTTCATCTCAGCAACAGGTCACCCATCTCACTGCTGCGTGGACACTGTGATGTTGTTGTACTTCCAGTCTTTCCACTCACCTCTGAGTCCACTCCTCATCACATCCAGTTAATATTTCCAGGCTGTACTGACTGTGGTTATCACCACTTGATCTAGAAGTGTCTCTGTGTGGCTCAGTTAAAAATTCACTCAAGTGTTCCTGTACTTTCCACAGCTGGTACTGGGAAAGAGAAGCAGGACACCTTACAGAGCATATACTTGTTTTCATATGGAAAGTACTGGTGCCAACTGAAGTTGGTTCTCACTTTTCCTGGAGTACTTCACCAGTATCAACAGGTCTATTCACACATTTTGAAGTGTAGTGCATTCTAAAGCATCTGATGAAGATAAGCATTCACATGTTTTTTAACTGAAGTTCTCAAATTATTTTCCTGTCTATGACAAGGAAAGACCAAACAGTGGGGGAACTGGGTTTCTCTCTGTAGGTCATTTTCTAACACTGTTAGAGAGCTGCTTCATAGTATTACATTTACCTACCAACTTTCAGATGAAGTCTTTGTGCTGGAAGATTCCTACAGGAACTTCTCAGGATCCTTTTCTCTTTGGCCACATGGACGATACTTTCTGCCTCCCCAGTAACCTTCTCATTTTACAAAGTGCTCTTCCAGTCCCCTTTTTTTTCCATGGTAATCACAAGCCACCCTACATAACACGGGCAGTACACGTGCAGACAGGTCACCGTTACTGTACTAGCAAGATCTGGATGTACCTACAGGAGGGAGATCATACTACTGGTGTAATACTTAATCCTACAGCTCAGTACCTCAACATGCAGCAGTAACAACACCTATCAGAATGGAAAACCCAACAGGGCACAGAACCTGTTTTCCTCTGTAGCTCCAGATTTACCCAATGAATACAATTATTCACTGTAATTATCATAAACCAGTTTTACCCCAAACTGTCACAGCTCTAGCAAGACTTATGTCCAAGGTGGGGGAACTTCCTCAAACTTATTTGGGCAGAGTATTTAGCTGACTTAATTTGAAGCTGCTTTTCCCTTCAAAACATGCACGCCTACTCAGCAAACCGTAACCACAGCTGACTCAGAGGAGGAGGACAGGCTTCTCCGCTTTTTTTTCTTCCTGCACAAGAGAAAAACAAGAGGGCACAACATTCACTGCCTCCCTCCTTCCTCCCAATCACAGCCAGCGCAAACAGCACTGCCTCATAAATAGAGCCGGGAGAAACTGCTTTCTGGGATACAGGCAACAACAAAACCTCCGGTCGAATGGCAAACAAGCATCCTCAGTTCGAGCTCGGGGAGGCTACAGGTTTAAAATGTGCATGGAAAGCCAAACACCATGTCATTCCTCTTCCCACACACAAAGGGCAGAAACAGGCCACCCTCTCCTTCCCCTTCGAGGTGCCTCACACTGACACACTCCCTCAGACTAGGTTGCAGTGACTGGAGCAGCTTAAAACAGACTCAGGGCCTCGCAAAGGCGGGAGAAAGGGGCACTGAGTTACCCTCCCTGAGCAGCACCACTCCTAGAAGCACACACTCCCTGCCTCCTCGGCACTTGGTTTGCTTCACCCCTTCTGTTGTTGCTGTTTGTTTCCGTGATTTTGAGTAGAGAAGGAGCCAGGCTGCTACAGCCACACCCTGAAATCAGAAAAATTCATCAACATGGACTGATTTACATGCACACGTCTCTGAAAAAACACGTCCTTTGCACACAAACATCCTCTGGTACAGGGAAAAAAAAAAACCCAAAACACCTCTACTCAGACAGCTGTGGCACAGAGAACCAGACGTCTCAGCTGGAGCAGAAATCCCACCTCCAGCTTCCCGGTACCTTGGGCAGGAATCCTCCCCAGGTCTGCATGGAAGTGACATCCCTGGGGAGACATCACCAGTCTTTCAGAAGGAGCACTTGCTGATTTTTATGCAAAAGAAACTCTGTTGTCCAAAAAAAGCACAAGGAAAAAAATCAAATAATCATACAATCAGAGAAACCTGTTCTCCAAACAGGAAACAGACTTTCAGTCAACAACCTAATTACTTTCTGAGGAACGAGGACTGCAAATGAAGCACAGAACACAGCTCTTCTAGAGGATATTGAAGTGTTTTCTGTGTACAAGATTTCAAAATGCTCCGGGATGGCCCCTTTTCATTTCAGAAAGGGGAAGACTAAAGCACAGATACAATATGGTACCACAAGCCACAAAAACAAGGAAGACTGAGGAAGGGTTCCCGCAGACTTTGTCTCGTCACTCCCTCTAACCCTGTGCAATAAGCCAGACCAAAGTACAACAAGATTCCCAGGTGCTACTTTAATTATTGATTAGACTCAGGAAAAGCATTTTACAATGCTTTGATGCCCTGTCACATCAGACTCAATCCTCAGTGCAGCCAGCAACTTGCTGCAACACTGGACACGCGAGCATTTGAACTGACTACCTCATGACAGAACCAATTTACAAACCAGAAAATGATTAAACCTTATTCACTCACAGCTGATACTTTTATACTTCTGGAAAGTCACTGGGAGAACTGACTTTTCCTAGCCCTTTGGACTTGCAGCACTTGAAAATCCACACGGCAAATGCAACAGAAGCACACTATTCCCTTACGGGGTGCAAATCCATTTCAACCCCCTTGGCCACACTTCTAAAGGATTCTTGGATTTCAATAGCCACTGAAAACACTGACTGCTACTACTTACAGCTACACTTAGACAGCTGTATAGAGAAGGGTAAGCAGCACAGCCCTCTGCTCAGGGGCTACACACACAAGGATCTGCATAGTAGAACTTTTTATGTTGCCCCTGCAAGACAACAAGGCCCTGTCAGGCTGGGATCAAGCGTCCCTTTTCTCAGATACTCAGCTCCTAAGACACGATGAAAAACTGATTTCAACAGCACAATAACCACATTACCACCAATGCACTACCTTATGGGTTTTCTTCCAAACTCTTACATGTGGCTACATTTTTTCCAGCCGAAGCAGAGTACCAGGGAAACCAGCTGATTTTAAATAAATAAATAAATCCCAAGTTAATCTATTTGCTTATTACTAATAAACAGGTCTCCCAAAACTGTTTCACACTTTAACAACCACCACTAATGTTGCTACAGTTACAAATTTGCATTATGAACCCTATTTTAAGTTTATCACTTAGCTTCTTCACAGGACTTCCTCTGAGCTAGACTCTGAAGTCTGCCCAGAAGCATTTTCACACAAACAAAAAAATCTTTAAACCAAAGATCTATCATGTACATTACATCAAGTACAAGAGAAGCTTCTGGAACAGCTTAAAATTATGATGTTACCCTTTTGCAGGTCATAAACTCAATGCAGAAGAGTAACCATATCTGACATTTGGAAAAGGAGATTAAAAGACAATAGCTAGAACAAGTCTTTTGAATCAAAAATGAAAGAAGTGAGCATCCTTACAGTGGCCTATACTTCAAGCACTGCTTTCCGCATTCTTCAAACACCTCCCTGATTCTGAGCAGACCATCACTTCCCCTTGAATCACACAGCCAATGTTGTCAGCATTTACTATCTTTCAGGTATGTTTCATAAATCACAGCTCAGAAATTCAAGGAAAAGACACCACGGTAGAAAGGCATCTCATGGGGCTCTACACCTCGCTCACTCACTCTCTCCACCACAGCGTAAACTAGGTGAAAGCTTACACACAACCTTCCTCCAGATTCAGAGGCAACAAAACCTTCCCAGCTACTCTTAGGAACGCGCTGTGGACAGGTCGCTGAAGAACTATCTCCAGCAATGTGATGCGAAAGATGTCCTGAAACCAGTAAGATGTTTGTATCAAACATTCCTCTATAACCAACTTCCATTTCCCTGAGTTTATTTCCCTTTGTTTTCCAACACAAGGATTCAGAGGTCTCTACCTAAGAGGACCCACCCTGTAACTGCTCTCCTGCAGGATGGGTTCCCTGGAGCTTTATGTTTAAGGTAGGAGGAGCTGACAGCAGTTAACATGACCTTAATTACACTACTGAGTTGCTCTATCATTCTCAGCTCATTTTCTGGCAGCAGCAGGTCCCCACTGAGCAGACGCTTGCAGCTGTTCAGACCAGTGCTACTCTGTGATGCTGAGATTATGAAACGCAGTTTCGGTTCTTCCACCTCTAGCCTCACACCCCCCCGCCCCCTCCCAAATTAATACAATAGTACTAGGGAAAAAAAAAATCAAACAAAAGTCATTTAAATGACAAGCTGCCATCTATTGCCCTCCTCTTCCTCTCCCACCTTAAGTTCTCACTAACAAGGACTTGTATGGCTGGAGAAAATGGCATCCTCACCAGAGGACGTACAGTATCAGGCTACCTGCTAATTTCAGCTACACAACAAACTTGTTCACGGAAAAGGGAACTAATACAGAGCAATCCAAGCTTTGAGCATCTGGCAGCTCCATGATGCACAGCCATGTGTTCATGCTGAAGCTCTTCAAAGCCACCAAAGGCACACAGAGCTGAGGTCTAAGCCTTTCAAAGGCACGTCTGTGTACAACAGGAGATGGGAATCAGTAACTTGCCTAACAGGTAAGAATTGGTCCTATACCTAAAATAACAGCGCTGCTATCTGGTAACACAGATACTGCCTGTGGTTTTATATGCAGTAAAAGACAGGTTGCTTCTGTACCATCAACCATCCCCAAGTTAAATTAAAAGGGTAATTTAGGCCACTCGTGGCTCTGGAAAGATGACATTCCTAACACAGGCTCACAGACACGTGGGTGCGTGACACGAAACTGCACTCAGTAACTCAAACCAAAGCTTTGCAACCAAAGCCTTCAAATCCTGCACTGCAATCAAGTCCTTAGATTTCCCCTAATTTAAAAGCATGATGAGGCCAAACTCAAGTCAGGACATCTCCACAAAACCATACAGGCTCTTGCAGACACATAAAATTGCAACACTCTGGTCTGCACTTCCTTTACAGCGGGGAAAAACCAGACACAACCAAACCCCCAAGTCCTCATTCCAAAAGCTTTCCATCCCCAGACTCTCACTTCCTCGCAGCCAAACAGCTAAGCAGCTGATGGACACTGCACACGCCTTCTGTAAGAAAGGCACCACTCATAATCCCCCACCCTTACCTGCTGCTACCAAAACTAAAGGCAGACAGTGTAAGTCAGGAAGGTTTAGAGTGGTGATAAGAACTTCAAGGAGTGATAATCTTTACAGTGTAGTTTGTTATTTCTAAATGCACATACAAAACAAAAGCCTCTGCAGAACAACTGCTTTGAATGCAAGAACCATCAAGACTTTTCAATCAGAAGTGACTGCTGATGTTAAGTAGCTCCCTTGTGGGCTTTCACTTTTTATTTAAAGAAAAAAAGTTAAAATTTTAATAGAATTTCCTGCAGCCAACCAGGCTGAAGTTGCAGGTAACTGTTTGCATTTCCTCAAGTACATGGTTCAGCAGCTATGGAGTTAGGTAATTCCTCAACAATCATTTAAACCATTGTCAGCTGTAGCAGTATTTTTTAAACAAGAAAAAATTCTCACACATAATAGTTTCATCCTGATTTCCACCCCGCCACCCCCAAGCTAAACTTCATTGTGCCTCACTTCAAACCTCTGGAAATTCAGAAGCCTGAAATACACACTGTACTTACCAGCACTTCAAGGTTCCTGGATCTAATTACAACCTCAACCACCACTACGAGTTAACTTCTACTTAGATTTGGCTTTTGCATTTCCCAAAACAAAGTTTACATTTGTATTCTTAATTCACTAACTACATTTGCCTTTTTAAAATTACCAAAAATTATTTTTATTGTTAAAAATAGCTACCATAAATCAGTCGGGAGTTGCAGTTAAAATACCACTTGACTGTATGATAACTAGACAAAAAGAAAAGCAGATTATACAGACTGCAACAAGACACAGCAGAAAGAACATCTATCAACTACTTCTCTTTTATAAAGTAAGGCTCCAGAAGCAAACTATTTAGAGAGTACAAACCCATTATTCATGTATACGGAACGCACGCATAAAATACACTATTTATGCATACCTGATCTCCATATATTCAATCTGCCAATTAAATTAATGCATTTGATTACCTTGTACTTTGAACTGGTCAGCAACAACTAAACAGCAGCAAAGAAGCCACTGAAGATGAGGTTATTTTCACTCTTCTGAGGGGAAAACTCTGAGCAGAAATTATCAGTGACTCTACCAAATGCAGCAGAGAATTCCCAAGTCGCAGTGATTAGAGAAGTACTGAGGTTAAAGGCTGAAGAGTGAAATGCCAACTGCTCCAGGAGCAGTGAGGAGGATCCCAAAGTCTGCTCTGGGGAGAGGGGGGAATCTTTCCCAGGTCAGCAGAAGCTGAAATGGTTTCTACAACATAGCTTATCAGGTAGATCAGAGGTCAGCAGAAAGTTCCCACTGCAGCACTGCTTGCAGTGGAAGGGGAAGACTTGCCAGATCTGGGTTCGATCCCACTTGGAAGCACATGTGAACAGCCTCGTGGCCATCAGAGGTTTGGCTACACTGGATGACAAAAACAGTAACACTAACATAAGAAAGGTAAAAAAGAGCCACAGCAGAAGGATGGACAAACCAACACTCTGTGACTGACCAGTCAAGTGAGCGAAGAAAAACTTCCCTCCCGCCCCAGAAACAGGAAAAGTTGTACCATAGACCAGTCATCAGGAAACCGTAGAGGAAACGAGAAGGTTTATCTCATGGAGCCCCTGAAGACTTTTCAGGAAGTACTCCAGGAAGCAATGAAAGGCTTCCCGAGCCAGCTGTGGCTGTCAGGAGAGATCCAGGAGCCAAGGCGGCCTAAGAAGGGAGGAGCAGGGGTCCAGGTGGTAGATCTGAAGGCTCCTCTCCAGGGAGCAATAAAGCAGCTTTACCATGTGGGACATACCCTGTCCCCTCTCAACAGGCTGATCTGGCCAAGTGCAAAAACCTGCCACTGATTGAAGACAAGAATCAGCCAACACACAAAGGAATTAAACTTGGGGGGGAAGAGAAAACAACACATTTACAGTCTATTCCCATCTCTCTTCGTAACGTGAGACACTGCTTATTCTGACAGCAAGTGAAAGCTTTCAACAGAGCACACAAAGCATTCATGTTTTTCTGCTGTGTGGGTTTCAGAAGCCTGCTGTTGCCTTAAGGAAATTCAAAGTCTCTGTTCAGGTATCACACTGCCAGCGAGCCACCCAAAGCCTCTGCTCAAGCCACCCAAAGCCCCTGCTTGCCTCTCCAGCACCACTGACAAAAATGCAACGTTCAGATGACTAAAGCCATCAGGTATGCTTCCAAGCATTACCAACTGTTGCTCCAACTGCTGCTCTGGCAACATGCTGAAATGGCATCTGACACATTTAGAGACACTTACCAAGCTCTGGAAACAAAACAAGCCAAGCTAACTACTCTAACCAGGGCACTGGATTGCTTACACCTGTGTTTCACGGGGAGTCACAACACCAAGGAACAAGGGGAGTGTCTCAGCTGCTTTCTGAAGACCAAGGGGAATAACCTGAAGCACAGCTCTTTAAACCTGAAAAGCACTTAAGTTAGAGACACCACCTGTATTTTTAAGGCATTCAAGCCCATTTTCAATATTATTCATCAATTCAATATGATTCATTAATAAATAACACATAGGTACACACTAAACACAGATGGTGTGCCCCCTCCTCTCCAAGGCCATCAAGGGGGATTCACTTCTGCAGTGACTTGGAGAGATGTGACGACTGTTTGATTCACATCCTGTTGGGGTTTTCCAAGAGGCTCTTCAAAACATATAGTGATTCTAGTACTCCAGAAACTAGGGGAAAGGATGTTTGGTTTGGATGCTTGCAGAGCTCAGGACAAACTCATCGGAACTATGAGTTATTTGGAAAAAATATTCTCCTTTTGCTGCTCCCTTCAAGAACTTAAATTGAAATCCTGATGGGAACAAAATGCGAAGAGTCAGGAGCATGCTGAAGACACAGTTAATCAGTCGTAACAACATGCACACACCAGGTAACAGCCACATAACACCCACACACCACACATACCAAGCAAGATTTTTGCCATAAACTTGTGAATAAATAACTTTTTAAAAATCACCCACTTTTGGTCTACTCTGACAACAGAGTATCACAATACTGCTGCTGGTTGCAATGGGATTTGAATTTATATCTAAAGGACAGCGTATCAAAATGAGTATAGATCAGCAATACACAAGCCTGGAAGACAAGCACCGAGGTCAGCCAACCACTGAATGAATGTGGCACAGACCCCGATGCAAACTACAATTCTTCGGGGAAAGCCCAGGGACTGAAGTCATTTGGGAAGCTGTGCAACCACACAACCCAGCCTCTGAACCGATGGCGCTTGACACTGCTCCACCAGCTTCCCAAACTGCCCAAAGCACAAGGGTGTCTATAAACCTCTAAAATTGCAGCAGCGTCCCTCCTACTTCTTTCCTCTTGCTGCATCCTTTCCCCAGGACGAGCTGCAAGAATTCTGTACACCCATGCAAAAGGGGGGGAAGGAAAAATGTTTATATTCATCTCATGCATTAGCTTTCCATGAGCCCTGTTACAAGCTGTCCATATAGCAACGAAAATTTACCCTTTAACCTTAACTCCTAGCAACGTATTAGAATCCTGGTAGCAGCATCTTTGATGTTTAAAAGACTACGCTGACTTATGAGTCTGTGCAAAACGTATCTGTGCACTGCAAGTCAATGCCTTTTTCATTCCTTCTATTCCAAGTCTGCAAATTATTTCTGTAGTTGGAAGATTTTAATTTTAGCCAAGCAAAGATGGGAAAAGATTTGCAACACCTCAATGAGAGAAACCAGCAGGCAGGCACTGCAAACACCCAGATACCAAAACAAATCCTTGATAAAATCCACATTTGTTCAAGTAATTCATCAAGAGCAGAAAGAATTTGAGGAATACCTGTTTGGCCAACCAAAATTCAAGTTAAATGGTACCACAAACATTTAACTGTTTACATTCATCTTGGTTTCAGGGGGTTTTTTTTTTGTTTTATAACTACTATACATTAAGCAAACTGATTCGCCTTGAGAGAACTGCAGTTCCTCACCCTAATTCTTTTCATGTGGACCATGTTCTCCACAGACATCCTGTAATACCCATACTTTCACCTGACTGTATACTGCCTTTTCATACTCAAAACATACTCTGTGTGTATGCTGAAACTAAACCCTTGGCTGGTGAAGCCTCCCTCGTTACCTCTCATGTTCTCAAGTTAGGAGTAGTCATCACAGCTCTAGAATGCACTTGGGAAAAGCACGTCTGGGGGTTATGTCAGAGGACAGCAAGTCTGGCATCGTACTTCTATTTCCAGCGACACCAAGGAGTGTGACCTTGAACGAGTCGCTTCATGAGACATTAAGGTACGGACGTCAGCGAGTGAGGAGTCGTCGTGATGCTTCAAAGTTTAGATTCACCTTTCAAAAGCAATTGGTTATTCTGAAGACAGAAGTGTTTTCAAGTGCTGGATTAATCATACTGTAGATGATAATTTTTTTTCTCAGCTCTAACTGATACATTATCCCAGGACAATTGTATCAGACAATGAAAATATCAAATGCTTGCTATAGAATACTGAATTCCTCAGTGCTAGCTTTAAGAACTGTTATTCATAATTATTCTTCTCATTTTAATGCATCATCACAACTGAAATCAATTTGAAATGCATTTCTAGTCTTTTCTTCAACATTTACTTACTGTTTTTTCCTCCTGTTTTTCAGTAACATTAAGCATTCCCTATCCCAAAAAGTCACACATCTCAGTTTCACTCCTCAGTTGCAAAAGCATGCCAGATTAAGGATCCTCCAGGATGGGGATATAAGCCAACATTTTTTAATTAAAACTGAAAACACTCTTATCAGGCAATTCCACTGTCTTGTTTCTTTTCTTACTTTTTAAGTAAGCAGGACTTCAATTTAGGGCTAAAACTAAGCTGACAGTGACCCTGTTATAACAACAGTACTTCAAATCCTTTATGGTCCAGTGCCAGTTCAAAGTTTAGTTTCTGGCCAACTGATTATCAGAGAGCTAAATAAATGTTAAATTTTTTTTTGTAATGAAAATAAACTATTCTTGTCAGCTCCACCTCTTTACCATGACACAAAGCAAAGCACTTCTTACAGAAAAAGGATGTCCCCAAATTTCGGAAGCAAGCAGTAGGTTTCAATGAAGGGGAAAAAATGATAGAAGCATCCCAGTTACCAGAGAACATCAGTGCTGTTCTGCTCCCAGCACACCGGGGAAGACTTACTTAATTCTTAGAGGGATTTATTTCTGCTTCTTTACACTATGTAGATTGGAGCTGTCAAATTATTAGAAACAAGTTTAAAGATCGTTTATCAAACATGCAATTTTACTTGACTCCCCTGATCAACCCTCAAGTTTTGTTTCTCTTTAACCACAGAAGTGCAGACAATGCTACTCTTGCACAGAAGGCTGTGATTAAAAGCCTCTGACAACATTGAGAAGGGAAAGGCTGCCCCGTACTTGCACAGAACTATCTGTCACTCCAGACAAGGTTCCTTTATTTACAAAATTTGCGTGGCGGGACACAGCCTCAGTGCAGGATTATTTTCTATTTCCAGGTAGCAAAGCTGTCCCTGAACAAACTGCACTGTTTCACAGCTATCTATAGCACATACCAGGCAGCAAGTAATTTTAATCCCAAATCCTCTTCCCCCTTCATTATCCCCAAACTGACACCAGCAGCTTTCAGAAAAAGCATCTCTGACCGAGAAACTTCCACGAAACAGTCCTTGGATTAAAAACACGAGACGATTCCCCACGCCCGAACATTAACCATATAGGCTTTGTCACAGCCACTACTTCAGCTCTTGCTATCAGTCAGACAGGGCGCGCCTCCCAACGTGAGGGCTTTTGTTTGCATCTGGAAAAGTTGAATCACTAAGCCCCAAAACTCAAACAGCTTTGCAGAAACATATCTCGGCCAATGGTAGGGATTTTATAATCTGGCCTTCGTCACGCCTGTGAAAACAACTCCGCCTGTTCACCTGAAACCAAAGCAGCACCCTGCCACCCTCATCACCCTGTTCATACCCCTTCAGATTTGGTTATTTATACAGCACCATTGGCAACAAGTGTCAATAGCAGCTCAAACGCAGGAAGCTGTTTTGATGGGGTCACCATACGAAGCCTGTGACTTCCCCGCAAGTTCCATGTCTTCCTTTCTTCATTTTGTACCTCCTCACTCCCTGAAAAACTTCCCAAAAGGAAAATAAGGTGTGGGCAGATTTATTTGCCAAGTTAAGTATCCATAACTTGTTTCACATTCCTAAACCCTGCTCAGAAAACATAACCTCCGTAAGGGAGAACAAAATACAGGCAAGAACTCAGACCAGTCCAAAAGTCAGCCTCTATCAGACAGTTCACAGTAAATTGATCAGGCCTATTAATCTATAAAAATTATTTTAGCCACTTTATTACTTTACAAGAGGTTTTTTGGCACTAAATCCTGGCTAATTTTTGTTACTACTTAGTTAAAGCTTAGAGTATTGGTTGCTGTTGCATTGGGGTTTTTAATTTAGTAAGAGCATTTTCAGAGCTGAGAGGCACCCCACGAACAAGACTGCCGTGACAAAGAAAGCGATGCTGCTTACAGATCTAAATTTTTCCTTCCTGTGAAGGGAGTTCTGTAACTACACTTTACTGACTAGCCAGTGAGCACCAGTCCTTGTGTAGTTCAGTAATGGTCGGCTTCCCCCTATCTATTACTAAGAAATTCAAAAGTGAGAACTGAGCTTTACACCACAAGTTCTCACACTCCCACTGAGCAGCTACTACAACTGAAGAACTGCGGAATCTGGCTATTATGGCACAAGCAGGGGGAGAGAAGAAAACATGAGGACAGACCACACACAACAAGCTCCTCCGTCCACAGAGTGGCAGAAGCTACACTGAAATCAATGCCATCAGCCCTAACCTGTGTTACTAAAGTTACAGCTGATTGGGGAGGAAGATTTCTCTGGAGAAGGGTATGAGAAACTTCAATTCTTCTCCAGCTTTCCTCTAAAACCTCTCTGGTATTTCCAAGAGATTTCTGACATACATGTAGCTTTATGCATACCCTCATCTGAGCAGAACACATACCATTTGGTGACTAACAAACCCATGGAGAGATGCTCTGAGGATGGTCACATTTCACTATCAAGAGCACAACTTGTGTTCTCTCTCCATTTAAAACAATTTCCAGGCTCTGGGGTTACAATCAGAACAAAACTATTCTGTCCACCTCAAATACTCACAGCATTTTGCTTGTTTAACAGCTGACATTAAAAAGGCATGCTCTGTCAGTCACTTTTTGTAGCATTGATAGTTAAAGCTAAAATATTTAATGCACAGGTACTCACAGAAGAATGAGTAATAAAAACTGATATACCAAAATTTTAACACCCACCCCACCCCCCCCCGTAGATACGCTGTAAAAAGCACGTTCCTCACCTGCATTTCAAAAGAAAATTGCCAAAGGAAAAGTTTAACAGTGGGAAGTTCTTTTTCCTTTCCATTCACCGCCCCTTTGCTGCACTAACCAGAATGAGACGCCAGCTCCCCATCACCCAGCCAACGCTAACTGAACCCAGACTTCGAGGCTTCCCTCCACTCCAGACAGAAAGGTCACACACAAACAGCTTAAGGCCGCCAAACACTCCGAGCCACAGACCAGGTTTCAGCTCTGCCTCTCAATTCCTTGTGTTTCAAAGCAAATCATAACATAATCCCCTAAATACTTTTAGTTTCCCAGGCTGCGTTTGTTAAAAGCCAGAGTGCTGAAGAACTTTCTAGGGATTTTGTCCCTGTACTTTGACTACCTCAGAATTATAAAAGCATTCTGTCTTCAGAAAGGCTCCATTAGAAGATTTCTACTCAATCAGAGGGACAAGATAACTGAAAATTTGAGTTTTCACTCGATGAAACATGATTTGTGGGAAATGTAGATCATCTTTTTCCTTGTTCCTTGAAAAAGAAATCTGAATATATTCTGCAGAATACCAATCCCACAGGATTGCTCTGAATACACCACTGAGATGACAGGCTAATCTCTAGCAAAGCTCAAATCCTTCTCCATAGATACAATCGGGAAGAGAACCTTAACCTGGACAGTGCAGCCAACGTACTGAATAGAAAAACAGAAACCTCAAAATCTTTCCTCTTTTGGAGATATTCGCACCCTTGGAGATAATCAGCTGTTTCATCTCTTTTAAAGAGCAGTCTTTCTTAAGTACGTGCAAAGGCCCTATTTCACTTAGATTTACACATTACCATGACATTCTTGTCCCTTGTTGCCTCCAGGAAATCCAAGCAACCTGTGGAAAGATTTCCTACTACTGCTTTCCTCCTCTAATACAACAAGCTGCTACAGCACTAGATCTGGTGCACTTCAGCACACACACAAACGACAAAGGCTCCCAAGAATACCAAAATCACTTCTCCACACACAGTTAGCAGGGCAGGGGACAGAAGCCACTGCTAGCCTTCTGCTGAAGGTTACCACCACCCCAACTGCAAAGGTTAAAGAGGAACTGCAGGAGCACTCCCAAGCTGCTGCAGAAGCCTGAGCCAGCTCGTCCCATCACTTAGGAGGTTTAGGCAAACCTGGCTTTGCCTGGAGGAAGTCAGCACTCAGATTATTCCACCAGCTCTTGAGAGGAGGTGGAGCGACTGCTGGCACAGGAGCAATAGAAAACAGCTGGGAATCAGCAAAGTCTCAACAAGCACAGGATGTAGATGGACAACAGCTAAATTCATTTACTGAAATGACTTAATCTCTTTTGTAAGCTTTAGCACTGGCCTCGGATATGCCAGACGATACCCTGGTTACTCAATCTCAAGCGTTCCAGGCAAGCAAGAAGCAAAACATTAAACACCCTCCCCTTCAGCACCTCCTCCAACCCAACCCCCAAAAATCCCCTCTAACAGACTCAAGGCAGGTTTAGGGTTTCTCCAAGGGGGAAAAAAAAAAGAAAGAAAAAAAAAAAAAAGAGGAGTTGGCAAATCCCTCCACACTACTTCCTAACAAGGGCTTATTTAAAAGCTTTAAAAAAAGCCATAAGCTATTGCATTGGGGAGAGGTAACTCATTATCTTGCTTAGCAAAGTCAGCAGTAGCCAATTTAAGCAATCTAAATTTCCATTGACAGTTAACCCTCACTTCCACAGCGTTCAGAGGGAAACAGTATCTTTGCCAGACAGCAGGAGCTGCAAAGAGGTAACTCAAGCTGGGTGCACAGCGTATCACAGAACTCTGCAGGAGCTGAGACAACCTGAATTTCCTCAAACACAGCTCCAATCTGTCATCCTTTTTACCAATACACCTACTTGACCCCACAATATCATCATAAAATGCCTGCAGGAGGCCTTAAAGTGACAGCTTCATTTGATACACGTAACTGATATGTTTGCAGACAAGCCTGTTTACTGACTACAAGAGATGACATATATAATCACACCTCAGTACGATTTGGAAGCTTCCAGTACTGCAGTACTTGTTCTACCTTAAACAGCTCAAACTTTGAAATTACCTCTCCAAAGCAGGCTTGCGCTTGGGAACCATCACCAAGATTACTCCTAGATGGTCTTTCAGTAACAGCAGCCTTTTTACTACACTTATCTCCTCCTCCTGCCTGACATGTCTTAACTAAATTTAACCCACTAATCCTGACACACCTGAGCGAAATGGCAGCAGCTAACACTATCACTCCTCCCTTCAACAGGAAAGCAAACCACCAAGTAAGATTACTCAGATTAAGCGATTCACTTGAGGTCACAGGAAGTATATTATCTGCCCCGAATTTGAGCTCTGGACGTGCTAACCTCCAGCCCTGAGCTTGAACCAACAGACCACTCCAGCTTTTGGAAGGGAGATGCCTGGCTGCAAGTTTCCTTTCTCAGCACTGCCAATGCTCATGCGTACCAGCCTCTGAGCTCCAGCAGAGCAGATTCAGGGGCTGCGGCCGCCTCAGTTCCTCGTACTTGGGCCAATGCACGCTCTGAGAAAGGGCCACACAGCTGCCGAGTCCCCCTCGACACATACCACAGAGCTAAGGTTAGCTCCAGCGCCGTGCGGCTCCGCACTAATCGCCTTCCCACACCCCATGAGACTTCCTTTCTCCTCCTCAACGCAGGTTTTTTGAGCCATGCACCAGCCTAAGGTGCCCAGCCCTCCCTGCCAGCCTCCCAGTAGCTGAAGGAGAGAAAACAAGGAGACATCAGCAAGCCCATTTAACGTGTCTTGAAGGAACTGACTGGAGTTTCTACCAGTGAAGCAGATTTTATGGGTTTTTTTAAAAAACCTTTAAGAAAAATAGGTACTGGCGACACCTTACATCACATCAACTTGCAGCCGGAATCCAGAAGGGTGAAGCGAACCTTTGTTTCTAGTATGCAAAGGGTAAGAGCGAGCTCACAGTCCAGAGGCAGCGCTCGGTGTAACGTGACTGAATACAGAACCAGCCTCTCCAGCTGCCCTGGAAAAGACAAGAGGCCTCCATACTACAACAGGATTTCAACATACTGACCACTGCAACTAAACAGCATCTTAAGCATTGTAGGCTGACCAGAGAAGGCTCTGGTTAAGACAAGAAATTAAGTATAAACAGCAATTAAACCAGAGTAACATCAGATGTGATCAATGACTACTAGCCTGGAATTACTCGGCCCTGTAAATTGGTAGGTTTGGGGTGACAGAGGATCGTTATCACTAGATTAATCACCTTTCACATGATATAAAAACATTTCAACTTGTGTGCTTATTACATGTATAATCCTTTTCAAATCTACAACGTGAAGGTGCCTGCAAGTATTACACACATCGCCAGCACACCCAAGAACATGACCATAACAGCCTGTGGTGAGCTCCACGAGTCACATCAAAATTCTCCATGTTTAGAAGGTTGCATTGGGTCTTAAAAAAAAAAAAAAAAAATCAAATGCTGTTTATCAGAATAGAGGTCAGCTTTTGCTTCTTGCCAGGCAATGCCACTGCTTAAAAACCTTGACTGAAGGCGGTACTGTAAAAATACAACCAATGTGGGCCAACAAAGCACTTGGATACGCTGGAAAGGTTCTGCTGGACAAGATTCATCATGAAACCAGAGTTTTGGAAGACCCTTCTTATCACTGCTTGAACTCACAGGAATGAAGACTTCAAAACCTCTCCTTAAGGGACAAGGCCATTTATGTCCCATTCCTAAAGGAAAAGGCTATTTATTTTATTTACTAGCCACCCTGTTCTTTTTTTTTTCCTTCCTTCCCTTGCCAATGCAGTCAAATCAAAGTCCCTAATACCAAGTTTTGTCAAACAGTCATCTGCCTAACACCACCATGCCAGATGCCTCTGAGATATTGTGCTCTTTACAAGCAATCATCCAAGTTATTGAGTGATTAAAGTAATAAAGAAATTGTGGCTCTGAAAAATCAGAGATGAAAGTATTTTCTCATCTTATTGTTGTTCCATTTTAACTTTTCACGGAACACTACAAATATGGCATAAGGATTTTTTAAAATGTCCGATTTAGTATTGTCTTATTTGTAGTTGCTATGGATGCAGTATTTTGTTCTGCTTGGATGCTAACAGTTTGTTAGCTCTTACTTCACCCATGCATCCTAACACCGTGGAGCTGCTGGAAACCTTTATCCTTAAGCGTTAAGGGATGGTGGGACCACAGAGGATTCAGCGCTAATTCTGAGAATTCATGGTTCATCTTCAACAAATTATTGTGGTGCAGACACTCTTGGCGTAGAATTTTAAGCATGAGGAAGGAGAAGATTTAATACTGAAAATTCAAAAGGCATCACACTTTTCCACATACTTTTAATTCAAATCTGCTGAATGGGGCAGGGGGGAACAGGAAAATCCCCACAAAAACAAACAGCTTTTCTGTTGCCTGATACATCATGGTCCAACAGCTTCCTGCTGATTTCTGTAGTTAAATGTTTGACCCTTGCCAGGAATGGGACCCAAAGTGAAGAGAGTCATAGTTTGCCAAGTGAAGTAGAATCCACAAACAAGCATCCCACACTGGCTACAGATTGTTTCCTTGGAGAGATTTAAGAGGGAGAAGGGATGGAAGCCATACTGTGGCAAGCCCGTGTGTTCTTGTGAAACATATTATTTCTAAAACGGAAATTAATGCACAAAAATGTATTAGCAAAGAGAGGAAAGCACCCAACTTACTCTCCAGTGCCTAATGCATGTCATCTCATCTCCTCCTACTTCCACAAACACCCATTCCCTCCCCAGCAAGCCTGCTGCAGTAAGCTTGCTTTTCTTAAGGTGCATTTCCATCGCCAAACTCTGTCTAACCAGAAGAAGCTGCCACAGAAATAATTTGGTTTAAGGCAGAAGAGACTGTCTTTTCAGCATGTACACACTGCTGAGTTGTACTAGTCCACTGGAAAATAACGTGCATTATTTATTATATATAATACTAGGAAATCTGTAACACTTACAAAGACCATTATGATGCCATTAAAAAGATTTCATGTTCAGCTTTCTAGGCATCTCGGGCACACAGCCATTGCTACAATAATTATTATATTTATCACTATGTAAACTAACTTTAATGCTTCATTAAGATAGAGAAAAACGATATCACTGAGGTCCCTGCAAAAGCCAGCAACAATCTCCTCAGTTACAAGCGAGTTTCCTGTACACAACCATTTACTGCATCCATCAGACTGCTCCAGATTTTACTGGGATAAAAACACAGCAACACATGCCAAAGAGGGACCTGAGCTACCATCTAAGGCCTGCGAAGGCATTTAAGGAGTAACTGTGCATACTGGATTCTCCTCAACACCATGGTATGTAGTTTTAAGCTTGGGTGATGTGCTGCTCGTATAAAAAGCCCCAACCTATAGCCACGCGTACTATACGACCAAAAATCCCTGACAGACTAAGGTCAGGCAAGAGGTGAGGAAGTCTTAGTGCTCTGAGCATGCACTGTACATCCATGCTGCACAGGGAACAGACAACAGCTCCAGACCCCAGTGGATTAAAACTCAGACCAACAGGCATGGAAAGCCACAGCTTCCTACGATCTATTTGACCCAACAGCCTGACAGGCACAGGCAACTACTGCAAACTAGACTGTCCTGACACTCGTGGTAGTCTGAATCAGAAGGATCCCTTCTAACATGGAAAACTACCGAGGTGAACTCTGACATAAGCTATAAGCCTTGGAGAGATTTCAAACACGTTTGACACTGACGCAGGACTAATTGTTCAAACTCTTAAGATCCACAGGGACAAAGTTGCTGGCAAAGCGTCTCTCTCCGCCCACTGAGTTTGTGCAACCGGAGCCTTCAAACACAGTGACATTTTCTGACAAAAAAACCCCACTGGTGTGTGCTGCTCTCCTTTCCCAGAAGATTCAGAGAACAGACTGAGCTCTTTTCAGGTGGTTTTGAAAATCCACCAGCAAACAGGTCTTTTTCATTCCTTGCTAAGCGATAGGAACCGTCACCAAACCCAGATGTGGGACACCAAGGCATCCATGCCTGACCTTGCAGGCTGGACATCCTCACACAGGTTCTACCTGTTTTACTGAATCAATCAAGGATGGGGAAAAACGTATAGCTCCAAAACTAAAAAAGTTTATGAATGTGCCCATCTTTGGAATTTTGTGTGGTTCAAGGGGAGGTGGTGAACAAAGCTATCAGTCTGATTCACACCAGTGTCCAACAACAGTGTCCTTTGCACTAACATAAATTATGTCAGCACAACCACTAGAGGATACTGGATCTGCTTCGATTTACATTACTGGCAATGGCAGAGATGTTTACCGCCCTCATATTCAACCACTCTGAAAGGCATACACTCTGAAAGGCCCAACTACTCTTTTTTTTTTTTTCCTTTTTTTAAGGGTTCTTACCTAAAAACTGTTATCCAGCTTTTACAGCAGGATTCAAACCGCCAGAGAAATCTGCAAGAACCATGGCAATTTCCATTTATGACCCTGCAGAATTTGCTCTCAAAATGAAGTCAGTGCGGCAAGATAAGAGCAGGTGGCCACCCAGGTCCAGATCAACTGATCACTGAAGCCCTGTCACTGCAGATAAGGGTCACTTTGGAAAGGCACGCGATTTGCAGCGTAGGGAATTCCTGACAAGTGACAGTTTAAAGCTTCTAAAGACAGGAAAAACAGGAGGGGTGATAAATGCTGCGGTTCTTCCCTGCCCGCACAGAGTAAACACTTCTAACCAGGCCACAGTGATTAAGCTTTTCCAAGCTGACTAGATTATCAGAGAAGGATGGGAAGATGCTTCCTGCCTCAAGTCAACCCCCCTCATTACTGTCAGAGGAGAAAGGATCAACTTCAGTGCATTTTGTTACAGAGAGCATTATGACGCAGAACACGAGCATCTACCCCAGCTGATAACAATCCCAGATTTACTCTATTCCGCACGAAAAGGGTCCCAACAGAGGGGTGTTTCTTTTCCAGAGGGAGAGGAGGGAGGATGATGTAAATTGCCAGCACTTTATACGCAACAAAGAGCCGAAGTAGAACCTCACAAACTGACTTCACAGCCTGTTCACCCCACGCAGAAGGCAGGCCCAACTGGTACACAGGCCACAGAACGAAAGCATCCCCATTCATGCATCTGGGCCTCTCGCACATTCCCATACTCCAACCCCAAATGGTACTTTACAGTCAAATACTGTTATTTACTGAGGAATGCAAGACCTAAAGAATAAGGCCAAGATTCCATAAACATTCTTGCTTTGAAGGGCAGGGCTAGAGCAGCAGCAGTGTTACGGGTATTTCTACAGCCTCTCCCTCAAGACGGGCACTCTGGAATTTGCAGCAGGCCTGAAATACAGCCACCCCAGCAGCATGCCACATGCTATGCAGGGAGAGAGGATTTCTGTACAAGAGAGAACATTAACAGGAGAGAAAACACCACGGTGATAGCTACAGGCACGGGAGTCCAGCAAGAAAGCAGTGTTCAGTCTTTATAAATAAGAAAAAAACCCACATGCTCAGGTCACAGATAAAATGGTTGTTTGGGGCTGAGAGCAGCACAAAGAGCAAGCTTATCATCTACCCCAGGACAGCAAATTCCTTCTGCTTGTGCTCTACATCCTACCATCTAGGTAAAGTGCAGCACAGTACCTTGTAAGCAAAGCATAGGATTTTTTTTTTCCTATTCCCTCACTATAAGAAAAACAAGATAGATAGATACTGGAAGTTTTAGAAAACTTTTCTTACTGCAATCTAAGTTTCTTCTAGTCCAACACCACAGAAACCTGGACTTGAGAACACACACACACACACACACACACACACATTACACAGCTCTCCAACCACATCGCTTTCTTCCAGGTAAAAAGAAAGTCACAGTGACCTGGAGTTACTGATCATCAGTGCTAAACTGATAATTCTGCTAGCTATGCTGTGTGTTCACTTGCTGTAACACCGAACTAGATGCAGTCTCCCCACTACTCTCCACCCAGATCTCAGCAATGCTGCGGAGCAGGGACATCTCTAACTTTACATCCAATGAAAGCAGTTAAGCCAAGTTTGGCCAGTGACACATGGGAAGTCCCACCCGTCCTACAGGAAGGCACAAGGAAAGTTTGAGGTAAACCCAAACAAAACAATTTTCATGGCAAGTGAGGACCCTTGCTCTGCCTTTTGGCTCTGAACTCAGGTCAGACCAGCAATAAATGTCTAAGTACAGAAACAGAACAGTTGTAATTCCTAGAGCAATACCAAAATGTGAGCAGAGGCAATTGCTGCCATGGCGTCCTTTCATCCATCCCACTAAAACTGTCATTCTACTACTCCTCCAAAACCGACTTGATGCTCTGCTACTACTTGTCCATCCATTTCATGCCTGAACCGAGACCTTCCATGGTAGACGCTTACACAATCCACCGCGGCCAGGTCAGCACACAATATTTCTCACCTGGATACTACAAACTTTATTGCTTTAGTCAGACAAACAATGACTAAGATCTGATCACAGGGTCAAACACTACTCAGTTAACTTCTTTCTCTTAAGTATCCAAAGACAGACCCTCCCAAACTTTGGAAAAACAATGTGGTCTAACATCTGTATTCAAAACCCAAACTTGTTTCTGAAATCAGCATTTTGAAGTTACACAGATGGCCACAATAATGCCCCTCACCAGCTCCCACCTTACAACAGCTCTAAGTTTTCAAACAGGTTGTATGCACAACCACGAAACCAAGGAGCACATCTCAAAAAGGAGCTTCCAACAGTGACACAGAGCCTGCTATAGGTAAGTCAGAAACGGGCAAGCATCAAAGCACAGGTACAGGACAAATTGCTGGGAGAGAGGGGGGAAAACCACCAGAATTTAAGGGGTTTGCAAATGGAACACTTGCAATTCCCCCACACTAGGAACACAATGACTAAGAAGGAATTTTCTCCTTCACTACTGGTAACCGAAGAGCTACATACACCAGTTGGAAAAGAAAAAAAACCTGCTGAGAAGAAAACAAAATACAAAGAAGTTTCTTGTGCAACCCTATTCTACACCCATACAGGTCAATCTCTAGCAGAAACCGGCCCCTAAGGAAACATGCTAATTAGAAAGACACAAACAAAACTACAATAAAGAAGGACTTTATTTACTTGGATACTGTGATAATAAATTTCTTCTCCAGGGTGCACTGATCTTCAAACAAACATTGTTCTCCCCACCTCCTCTGCTGTTGCCACTCCAAAGTTTTCTGTCAGACAATGTAGTGCCTAATATTCAACACTGATTTTCTTTCACTACAGACATCCACAATTCGGATTTCTGTACATGAGAATTTACAGAAATTGGCTTTTATTTCTTAACTAAAATACACAAGAGTGTAAAATAGGGGTACCTCTGAAAATAACACGTATCTACCAAGCTAGAAGATAGTTAGCATCAAACTTTGACTTATGACAAAGCCAAGAAAAGATCAGAACTACCTTTATACTAGTTTGTGCACAAAATTGAAAAACATTCAAATAGAAAAACATGGAAACTGGAAGAAAAAATAAAAAGCCCTTAAGAATCAGATCATATTCAGGTATTGGCATGGAGAAGCCCTCACTTGGAGCACTCTACTAGTTAATACTGCAGATAAACCTTCTGTAAAACCAACCTTCTCTTGTTTCACCCTAAAAACCAGTAAAATCCAGGCTCAGGCTGGAAGAGAGTTCCAAGCTAAGTGCTGCCAAGAAAGCTCCTCGTCACCCCCTGAGAGCATCACTTGTTACTCCAGACTGCAACAGCCTCTAAAATAACTAGGGCCAGTTCCACAACAGCTTCACAGGCTACAACCCAGACCTAAGAACCCATCTGATAACACAGGGGAAGCACATGTAGGATCTGTCATATTAGGAGCCAAGGCATCCCATTGCTAGATGGGATCTACTGAAAGTAGATTTGCTATGCTGAAATTGTTTTGTGAAGTGTAAGGCGAAAAGGAGATTAGTTTCATTATGCTAACACTTTTAAAATCACTTTAAAAAAAAAAATCAAAAATAAGAAAAAAGGAACAGAACAGCCTCCACATACACTAACTCTCTCCCCACAAAAATACCACCACAGCCCAACCACACACCATAGATGGACCTGTTGTTCCTGAAACGCCGATGACTAAGTCGTGAGATGATCCTAACCTCTCAACACCCATCCCTCCATCCCAGCTTTCAGGCATAAGTCTTGAGAGAGCAGAACACTGACCCAAGGTAGACTCAGTTGTCTCAACCAGATGTGTTTTCAAGAGCATGAGAGCAAAATCCTACAGACCCATGGCACACACTGCCACCCTCCTCCCCACAGGATACTGATTTAAGCTGTACCACAGAGAAGCCTGAAATTCAGAGCCACATACAGAAGACTGAGCACTCTGGCAGAATTTACACGTGAAAGGCAGGATGCTGCTGGCTCCTCTGCAACCACATCTTCCTTGTTTTGTCAAGTGTACTGCAAGGGGAACGTTTTGTTAGAATTCAAAATGAGACATTTCTGCTCCACAAGATTCCCTTTCTACCTGCTAAAACCAAGTCCAACTGACCTGGGTTGTTTCTGTAACGCTGCTGGGGCTGGAAGATGGCTCAACACATTTTTTTCTGACAAGTGGAAGACATGTGAAAGAGGCCACATAGGGTGGGTGACAGGAGACAATAGACAGACAACTCATGAACTAGCACATGTGATGAAGTGGATGACATGCACTTACACCAAAGGTCTCCACTGAGTGACAAAGAGATCACTGGCAGCCCTTCGACATCTCTAAAAGGTATGGTATTTGGTCCCCACTTGATAGGCCTTGAAAATCATCCTACCTTTCCAGCACAGACCCACCAAGTACCAGAGGAGAACACAACATACAGAGCTTCGTGAGCCTCCCTGCTCTCCTGTCACACACCTGATGCTTGAGCCATTCTGCTACAACACATCGATACTAAGAGATGGAATTCTGTGTAATTATTATTGCTGAAAATCATGCCTTACCGGTTAAATGACAATGTAAAGCATGTTAACAAATTATTTAGCTCTCAAAAAAGGCTCTAAACACCCACAAAGCGTGCCCCTCCGCTGCAGGCTTGAGAAGCAGCAGAAACTGGCTGCCAAGCCTACAGCACTTGGGCTATAAAATAAAACCTTGTTTAAACTGCTCAGCTGCACCCGAGGACCCCTGCAGCACCTTCACGCTTGTGTCGCCACCAGCGTGCACAGGGCTGCGCAGTGTTCTGGATCAGGAAACCTGATCCAGGTTAAAAATACAGTTTATTTTTTTGGGACCAAGTTATTTTTAACCCACATGGAGTTCTCTGCTCCCAGTCACTGCTCAAGCCCATCAACAATTGCACCGGCACACAGGTTGGTACATGGCAAGGAAGCCAGGCTCCTGAGAGAGGGAAAACCAGGAAAAAAGAAAAGTACAGCTGTCTCTCTACAGCTGTGCTTGGGATTGACGACTGGCACCTTCAAGGTATCTTCCTTCAATACCTATGGAATATCAGTTTCACTGCCACTGCAGTATGCCTCATGCAATTCCAACATTCCCAGACCCAACTAGGAAGTCATCAGATGTTCTACTAACCCTACACCCCTCTGAACATTCACTCTTCTTCCACCAACATTAACAGCTGTGGCTCCATTTAAGACAAGATCCCAAATTGGGACCCAAGAGGGTGAAAACCCAAACAAACCCCCCTAAAACAAACCCAACCGAACAACCATCCACACATTCAGACTTATTTCTGACTGCGCAGGTTTTAGTTTCCCCGCTGCCTCCTCTTCTTTTGAAGGTTTTCTTAAGACTGGCAACAGCAAGAGGATTTTTGGTATGTCAGTTCCACTCCACACAACAGATGAGAAACTCATCCCAGCCCCACGCTGGGAACTGTCAGCTCACATCCTCCTACCCAGCTCTGGGCAGGAACATCACCTTCAATGACGAGGTGGCTATGCAAGCATGGCCTTCATTTTGATACCAAACTTAAGTGGTCACAGGCCTAAAATATTTTCACTGCTGTTTCCAACTTACACCAGTAGAGAACGCACCCATTAGACCCTGTATCAACACCGAGTGCCCCCAGTCAGCCTTTCTGGTAGGGATGGGTTTGTTTGAAGGAAATAAGTGTCACCCTTTTGCAGGGGCTGATGTGGCACACACAAGGAAAGCGTATTTTCCTTCTTCATTTGCTGTAAGTAAGATTAGGTGAGGATTCTTCAGAGAGGCATAACACTACATACAGAGCACCCTGAAAAACTCAGGGTGCTTTGCCATGGTTTAACATATCTCATCTTGTACCTCACTAGAGTGATGCTTGAAGAGAAGACACGCAGCAAGGAGAGGCTGGTGGCTTTTGGCGATAGCAGGGCTGGTTCTAAAGGAAGATAAAGCCCAGATGAAGGTCTGTTCCTTCCAAACACAATCCCATGAAGTCACAGTGAACGCTGCCTTACGTAGGTGTGGTCAGAGGCAGCATCTGAACGCATGCAGCTGCTGCGGCATGCTTCCTCCCAGTTACACCGCAACCAAGCACAAAATTCAGGCATTTCTCTTGTGGTGGGTGGGGCAAAGTTGAAAAAACAATGCTTTTTTCCCTTTTTTTTTGTTGGTTTTTTTTTTTTTTTTTACATAACTACAAGGATGAAACTTCTTTGTGCTTTTCCCAGTTCAAGAAATTTCCAAGGCAGCTACAGGGAGATGAATCACAAAAAACTAACGTTGATTAGAGCTGAAGCAACAAAAGACTCTTTCACAGCCCAAGAAATTCTTTTATGGTTACTTCAAAAAATTACCAGGTTAAGTGTGACTGATTTGCAAAATATTTAATTGTTTGAAAGAATGTATTGTTTCCATGCAAATCTAAAATCCATCATACATCATCTACTTAAATACATAAGCATGGTGCTTCTCCTCCTTTTTTTATTTTGCTTGCTTGATTTGCCATGACTTTTTTATTATAAAAACTTCAGAGATACAACTTCAAGCATTCCAGGGTTTCAGATTAGGCAATATGCAAAGGTAATCTCTGGCAGAACTTGATCCTCACATAAAAGCACTCTCCAACATTAAATGCTTGGGTTTTATGTGAGATGGATAATACTTTTTTTTTCCCCTCTGCAAAACTATTATTCTAATCCTAAATTCTTGTCTCAGAGCATCATCCTGTAGCACAGGGTTCAAATACTTAATAAGAAGATTGTCTGATGTAAATGATGTTTATTAAGTGCTTTTCATTTCAAAGCATCCCAAAAGGCCTTGCAAACAGTATCACTGTTTTCACTCCCTTCTTGGGAGCAACGCAGCAGCTGCTCTGAAAGTGATTAATAGTACATCACAGTTAAATCTACAAAGCCACGTTGACAGTATTAAATTGAAATAGCAAGGAAAACATCAAATAGTTGCATACTCTGAACTACTTACACTTAGCTTCTCTAATTCTGGAGAAGAAACACCGTCAGTAAGTGCTGATTCAAGCAGTGAAGATCTCTGCTGAGCACTCAGTCAAAAAGAAACCATTTGGAATATGACGACGCCTCCAGTACTAAGCTGCAGCATCAGTAATTAAAAATAGGATACCTATTTCAAATCAGTCAAGTTCTGCTAGCATTTAAGCTTTCTTTGAAGTTGTCCCTTCCAGTACTGAGTAGCCCTGACCCTCTTTTGCTCAGAGGGTCTTACAAGGTGGCAGCCCAAGGTAGCATCCCAAGGTAGCAGACCTACAGAAACCTAAATACGCCCCCAGCGCTTCTAAAACAGTACTCTTAAAATGCAAAACCTCTGCAGCTCAGTACACTGGTACTCCCAAGCTCTGGCATGCTTTGCATATCTTTAAAGGTTTACTATTTCAGGCAGGAAGGTGAGGAGAATTTAGTAGTCTTGCATACAAGTTCTGCAAGTGTTACCTGAAGAAGTCTGCGACCTTCATTTCAACAGTGCATGGAAACAGTAACAGCTACCCTACTCAATTTAGAGCAAGGAGCAGCAGCTAAAATAGTAAAATAGTGCTTTCCTCACTACCCAGGGTTTTCTTTACATCAAAGTCACTTCCAGAAAGCAAAAGATGCCAAAGGAAATTAATGAATTCATAGAATTCTGCCAGTAATTCTCAAATAGGCCCAGTTTTACTAAAACTTAACTGTTTGCAACAAGCAGCCACCTCCAAGCCCTCTTTTGTCCCCTGTGGAATTTCCAAGAGAGTTTTCCATGTGGAACAGGGACAAGTAAGATTACTACAGCAACTTTTGCAGGTCACAGTCTGACACTGCCCAGCCCAGACTCTGGTGGAGCAGCCATCCTAGATCAGGTAAATCCACGTGTGTCAGACAAAGAACATACCAAGCTACAACAGAAAACCAGCTGTCCTGATGCCTCATCTGCAAGCCACAGCAAAACAGAGAACCATTTGCCACCTAGGAGCTGAAAAAACCCAACTCAAAACCATTGTCTCTCTACTTGTCTGGGTGCACTTTCACTGATAAAAACTTTGCTGGCAGTACTGAGCTGCTGCAGAGCTGACACAGGCTTTCTTTGTAAGGAAACCAAAGGGGGATGCTCAGACAGTGGATTACCAGCCACACAAGAGAGATGTGCTTTCCAGCCATACAAACCCAGCTAGAGGGAATCCAAACAGAGCAAAGAGACCACTTACAGAGCTCACTAGCAGGGAAAAGAGCTGTTAATAAACAAGGCATTTATGAATTATAACCAGGGTCTTGGAAGCATGTTTGAATCTACAACCGTAACATGCCCAACTTCAACTTTCTCAGTCAATGCACTACACAGAGAGGACTCCCCAGAGTATTTCTTTGAGACTGTAGCTTCTTTAGAATTAAAAGTTTACTGCATCTTTCTTTTAGTCCCAAGCAATGAAATGTCCGCTCTCACACTGTGGTAAATCCCTAATTCTACCAGGTGAATAAAGGAGCAAGAAAAACAAACCCATGCTGACTTCTCCTATCAGTCTGTAGACCACAGTTATAGGTAGAACAGATGCAGAGCAGCATTGTTTTTTCTTGTTTGTTTCAAAACCAACAGATACAGCAAATTCACTGAGGGAGCTGGCACACAAAGCCACGTCCTTGTCATTGCTACTAAGCTGGCAAAGCACAAGCTTCTAGCTGGATTACCAGACAGGCAGCATGTGATTCTTCTTCTGCTGTAAGTGTCTTAGGCATGTGAATCTGATCAAGTCACATAAGTATTCTCTATCTCATTTTCCCCATACATGAGCATAAATTTTCTCCGGTGCCTCCAATGGCATTATCCCACTGCCAGGATGCTGTCCCTGACATGTATATCTCAGCCTCACTCATTCTAGATGACTTGATCTTTTCAAGCCATGGGGTATTTGTTGAGAAAGGATCCTACAGGAAGAACTTTGGTAGCACTCTCAGAAACGTACACAACTTCTGTCTTTTAAACATTTTCACAACATGGAAATTTCAGTATTCGCTACCCACAAATCAGTAATTTCCAAGGGAAACCGCTCCATTCAAAAGGAAATCCCTTCTCAAAATTGTTTGCTAAAGGCTTATTTTATTACAGGGCAACTTTTCCCAATTCTTCTACACCCCAAAGAACAGCCACGCACCTAGAAGACTACAAAAGGATGCTCTTAGCAGGTGGCTGGAGCTGACTATTAAAAGAACACGTATTAGCCCTGTTGTGCTTCTTTAAAATGAAAATCAACATGCCCCAAAACCTTATTCATTATATATTCTCCAGTTATACCTGACCAAGTGAGTGATTTCGTGTCAAACGCTGCTTTTCCTGCCCTGTATGGAACAGTCTCTCTTGCTGACTGATAGCAGAGCAGACAGCAATCAGAGCCGCAGGACTGTGGTGTGGCTGACATGTTTATGAAACAAGGAAAGTCAGTCACTCTTCCCATCCGCAGATTATTCACTACCCACCACTTAAAGCAACACTTAACTGCAGAGTTGACCTATTTTCCTAGGACAAATATAATTTATTCCTTCATAACTGAACTTGGATAAATAGACCAAAAGGAGACAAGCAGCTTCTACACCACTGTTCATCAGACCCAAAAAACATTTCAGCTACAAATTCAAGAAAGATGGCTCATCAGTGGGGACTTCTGACCATCAGTCATGGTGAGTGTTGGTTTGGGGTTTTTTTAAGCATCTGCTCCCCTTCCCAAAGAGGGGAGCGCGGTGTCAGGATGCATACACATCTCAGGCTTCTCAGCAAGTATCAAAACAGCAGTTCATGCTCCCGAAGACATACCTGCACCAACATTTTTAGGAGATAATTGATTTCACCTTCCCGTTCACCTTGACCACTCAATTCTAGATTCATGGATCACTTTTTATGCCTAACTAGGCTGGGCTTGGAGAGGAAAAAAAGGGTCTGGAATTTGTCTCATTTTTAATGCGGATAGCATTAAGTGAAACAGAGCGTTTCCCAGTAGGGCTGGATCATGAATGAATTATAAAATAAGATGCTACACTTATTTTCAACCTTTTAGAAGAGACACAGCTTGATTCATAAAGTGCTTCATTCAAGTTGCTAACAGGCAACAGCCTCCCTTGCTGAGATGCATTTAAAAAACCTTGAAAAAACAAATTAAAAAAAATCAGGCTTTCCAGAGAAAATATGGTTAGTTCATGTTTGCTACTTACCCACCAGTAACAGCAGAACAATATGAATTAATATCACCAAGATTAAGGTAATCAGAGTATTATCTACAAGAGTACTTCTGTTCTCTTACTCCAAAAACCTTTATTTATTCTGTTCCTGCCTTAGGTACATGAGCAGATACGGGAAAGAAAACAGGGAGTCAAAAGACAGAGACACAGGGGTGTCTTTTTGGCATGTATTTCCTTCCTATACAACACCTCACTCAAATTATCCCAGAAAAAAGTCTGTAAGCTGTCCTGTTGGATCTTTATACCCAAGCAACGAGTTTAAGTCTCTCTTGCTTAACATGCTTTCCATGTGCTTCCAAAAACACTCAAGCATACCCACCCAAACAGATTTATATTCCAGAAGCAGCAAGCTGCATGACAGCAATATAGTCCTGCACATCACTCATCCAGTGTGATGGAAGAAAATGGGGTTATATAGCAACACAAAGCATTTCAACAACTAAATATCCACGCAAGATGCTCATCCATTCTTTACACTGTATTTAAAAGGTACCTGCAATCACTCACAGACATTAATTGCTGCAACACAATACTCATGCTAAGTAAGATTATCCTCTTTATTGGGCAGATGGGACATGGCAACTTACTGCCCAGAAAGCAAGCACAGGACTGAGAACTAAACTGAGCCCAGCCTAACATCTTAGAAGTGTGAGACCACTTAAATAGCTGCCCACACACAGAGCGAACACAAACACAGCGGAGCAGCCAGAGTACAAAGGCAAAGACCTCCAAAATTCAGACACTTTCAGGTAAAGATCTCCAAAATTCAGGCACACAAGAACATGTTCAGAATAATGCAAATACTATGATATAATTAAAGATTTTAAGAATACTGAAAGAGGGAACAAAAAAAGTACATTTGGGGATTATCTAAAGTACATTAGAGAAGAGTAATAAACTACCTTCTGCTTCTCTTACCGGGGTAGCCACCACAATTTGAAACCCATAACTATGTAAATTTCTGTATACAGAAAACATTACATATCAAACAAGCTAACACATTTCAAATCATTAACAACAGTGTTCAGCACATAAATTACACAGACACCAAGTGTCTACAAATATTTAAACTGTGGAGAACACAGTACACACTATTACATATTTTTTTTCCCTCTTTACCCAAAGGAAAAATACAAGAATATCAAGCATAAGGGGCATTGCTCAGCATCTTTCTACAACTAGTACATTTAATATACACCAAATGTGCAGGGAAAAAGGTCTTTCTCTTGTAGAAAGGGATCTTTAAAACAAAACAACAAAAAACCACACCACCAGCAAAAAAACCCCACCAAATAAAAATATGGCAAGGCAAGACTAGCCATTCATCATTTATGCCTGTTGATGTTTTAATGATGCTAACAACGGAGCTTTTGGGAGATATAACAAGATAAAACTGAGTTATTCTTTGAAGAAATGTATAAGGCTACTTTTACAAGCCTCAAAATGAGCCACTGCTTTCTGCACTTTCAAAGCCGGACACAGCATTGTTTTCCCCCTTCCCAAATCAAAACTGCCCAAACAAGGCCTGACAAAACAAGCTGAAGTCCTGAGTTGACTTCCCCAGCAAGCTACAGGCACACAGGGGATCTGTTGTGCCAGCACCGTTCTCAACAACATTGTTATCAGACAAAGCGCTGACATCCAACATTTAATCTACCATCAAAACTGAAATCTACATTCCTGCTCACCAGTAACTTCCAAAACTCATCACTTCCAGTACAGGCCGATCCATGCTTTAACAAGACATATTGAAAGTAATTACATTTATTTTCTGGTTGATTTTTGGGCTCAAATAAAACACGTCCCTAGGCTATAACCAGCAAGAGATTCTTCACTCTGAATTAAATTACTGGTTACTTTTCTGCACTCCTTGTTGGGGTTAAAAAAAGAAAGAAAGAAAAAGTGCCTGGGGTTCCACAAGGCCTTTCTCTTGCCATAAAACAATCAAAGCTCCATGGCCATATTCCCACCCAAATAATAAAAGCAATAAACACTATTCAGGCATTCCCAAAACTCATGGATTAACAAAAGAGGATGAAGGGTGTGGGGGGGTAAAATAAGGTCTGACAACAACAAACCCTGGGGAACCCGAAGGACTGGGGAGATTCCGTAAACCCAATTACAACCACGTGACCTGCGCATGGGGTGAAACTGCTCCCAAGCCCACAAAACTAGAGGGGAGTTTACACCCAGGGAGATGTCCCACAACAACTCTCCATTTCCACAGCATCTTTGGGATGGGCAGCACAAGGCAGGCTCAGCTCAGGTCCTCTTCCCACTCTGACCAGGCAGACATGGAAGAAGAGGCATAGGGAGAGAGATGCTCTCCAGTCACTTATCCTGGCAAGAAACATCCACTGTTGAAGAGGGATGTAACTATGGATGCTTCCCCCCCAGACCTGAATTACTTGGGCTGCTGGAGGGGGAGCAAGGTATGTTTCTGAGCAGAGTGCAGCATCTTTCCAACCTCTGTCTGCTTTCAGGGCAGAACATTGAGATCCAGATGCTGGTTCTGGAGCTTCCACCGTGAAACACAATGAAATCAGTGTACACCCAACTAGCCTGCTCTGGTGGGAGTGGAATGGGACACCAATCCAGAGCTCAACCGGGTTTTCTTCCCATTATCTGCAGAAATAGCTGCAATAATAAAAGGCTGCATGCCAGACATAAAAATAGACAGAGGGGGAAAAAACCACCAGTGGAAAGGCCCAATGAAACTCCTGTTAAAGTCAACCAGAAGATTAGTTTTAAGGTGCCTGCTTAAATAAATAAATCCAGTGTAACTGGACAATCTAGGAATTACTACTATTGATTAAATAACCCACATTTGGTTGGCCTGCTCTAAACCAACCAATTTAAAAATCAATCAGATATACAGATTCCATAAAAGTCTGGATATAAACAGCCATGTCAAGTGCATTGTCTGTCTTCAAGTAAATTATTTTAATAAGCTAAAATTGTTTGGTTGTTTTTCACACCACGAGACAATGTTTACACTTGGCAAAATCCTCTGGCCTAGATTTTCAAAACAGGGACTACTGGATCCAGGCACCTGACATTTGAGCTGTCACAATACTCACAGCACTGTGGACCAGGACACTTCTTAAGATAAATAAAATCAATCAGGGTATCTCACTGAGGGCAGCAAACAACAAAACCCACACCACACCAAGAATGTCCAGAAGGAGCTGAGTCTCTCTCCCAGGAAGCGTTCATAACACATGTAAATCCTTGAAATGAAAAGCCAAGTATTATATTACCATATGACTCCACTGCTTAATATTTAAAAAAAACTCAAAACATGCTAATGGCCCAAGTAGTAGAAAACAAGACAAGAGATCAGTAGCTAGGCTGCAGCACAGTTCTAAGGCAGAACACTGATACACAGGAAAATCTTTCCTGTCGATGAAGGATGCCTTTTATTTTACCAATATTGTCCTGGGATGGAGCAAGATGCAGTATCAGATAGAGAAACGTTTGGCATTGACTGAGAAGCCTCAGTTTGAAAACTGGTTTTGGCAGAATGTCCAGGAAGAAGTACAGGACATGAGTAAGAGATGCCTCCATAATGGAAGTTCACTTGATGAGGACAGACCTCTACAAGCCCATCTCGGTCTCAGCTTCACCCAAAGCTGCTGATACATGCGCTGCTGTGACTCAAGCTACCAAACAGCTTGTCCACCCCAGGCACAGCCCCATATAGCAGCACTAAGGGATGTAAGAGAAGGCTAGTGCATTATGGAACACTGATTCTTTGTCACGTCAAGCAGGCAGCAGTCCACAGAGGCAACCTTTCTGGAAATCACTTGTGCTCTTCATGTTTTACCAATATCCACAAGGCCTTTTGCACCAGCTAACTGGAGATCAGCATCTCCTTTGTTCTGATAGGAAGCAGTAAGTTTGTCAGTGATATACTGTTTAAAGTTACCCAGCATTTTCTTGCCTGATCCTATACAACAGGTAGTGAGAAAACAGACTAAAACCTGCCAACAGAGGTCTTACAAAGGAAATGCATACAGAACAGACCCCTGGGAATGCCTTCCTCACCTGGAGACAGGTCTGCTACAGACGTGTGATGCATTCAAGTCCAGATAATGTTTTATCTGGAAGTCGTTTTCAGAAGCAATTCCCTCATAATTAAGACAGCTTGGCTCAGGAAGCACCAAGTCAAACAAGTCTGCAATCGCTAACTTGTAGCCATCGCTTGTGTTCAGAATAGAACAGCTTGCTAAACCAGAGCACCAGGTCCCTGTTTAACTGGTTCATCACCTGCCTCCCAGAGCCCCATTAGCTCTCATGTCTGCAGCACCACCAACACTGTGGTTTTGTCATTTCTGCTAATCTCATTTTCCACAGACTACATACCACAGTCTGAGGGTTCATTACTGCAGCATGTAGGTAGGTTAAACCACACCTGCCTCACAAGAATGGAAAAATATTACTAGGACAACAAAGCACTTAAGAAAATCAAGAGAGTTCAGAACCTGCTTCACCTAATTTTACTCAAGAACACATTATTGTAATCACATCTGTAGACTCTACTGGTTACTGCCATCATTACACCTCTTCAATTATCATATCCTAGAAAGCTATCATGTGCAGACTCTGTTTACAACGGTAAGATGAAGAGATTCACAGAATCGTAGGGGCTGGAAGGGACCTCCAGAGATCATCGGGTCCAACCCCCTGCCAAAGCAGGGTCCCTAGGACAGGTCGCACAGGTCGGCATCCAGACGGGTCTGGAATATCTCCAGAGAAGGAGACTCCACACCCCCCTGGGCAGCCTGTCCCAGTGCTCCATCACGCTTACCCTTATTCCTGAGCATGGGAGTCAGGGATGGAGGTCTACCTTCTGTACCCAGTGCTCTAGGTACTGCAGTTCAAGGTGTCACTCCGGGTGTTTTAAATGCTTTGTGGCAGCGGCTCAAGCCACCTGTGAGATCACCTCTCACTGCTGCAACTGCTGCAACTCCCACAAGAGCTGCATTTCACTTAGACAGTCACTAGGAACAAATAAAACTTAAAAAAATAAATCTTAAAAGATTTAAAATCTTGAAAAAGCCTTTCTATTAACTGCCTTCAGAAAGTAAAATGACCAAAGTCCTCATGGCTTCCCAGCTAATGTACAAACACATTCCTTTAACTCTCCTGCAATTACTTTTTCATCCCCAGGACACACCCACTCACCCACACAAACCAAAACAAGCCCAACACAAACCCTATAAATTTAATCAAGGAAGGAAGAGCAAGCATGAGAGGTTTGTTTCTATTTTTAAATACTTGGGAGGTGCCCCAGTGCTGCCTGCATAGATAGGTAACTAAGTAGGTGCTCCTGAACAGTGAGATCCAGCGCGCGATCTGGCACGAGCAGGCACATCCAAACAGCAAAACATCAGAACAGCTCAAAAGGCTTTTAAGAAAGGCTTTTGAAATAATTGTTTCCTCTAAGCCAGGACAGACAGTAACTTGGGGAGGGGAGGGTGCAGAAAAGAAGTAGTACATACATACATACATACATATATGTACATGCACACCAAAATGCTTTAAGCAGCACTATGGTTTATGGAGAACAGGACAGCCTCCTCCTTGTTCCCACAGTTCGCTTCTGCCTCAAGCGAAGTTGGTTGCCACTCGGGTTGCTCTCTCCCTCACCCAAACGGTTTGCATAGCAGATCCGCTGAAACATCAAGTTTTAACCAGGCCCTAATCCTGCTGACTTTCCTCACAAAACTGCTGGAAAGGAATTCCTCCTGGCAGCTGCAGTGCTTCTGCTCATTAGTTTACCAAGCAGCAGCAGAATGAAATAGACAGGCACATCATTTCCATGCCACTGCGGGAAGGACGGAGCAGGCCAAGGGAAGGCTTCCTGATTCTCCAATACACACTGGGAGGAGAGGACAGGAAAGGCAGAGGACTCTAAAGGAAGGCAGAAGAACAGCTTGCAAGAACCCGAGCAAGTTACTGCCAAGCTTGCTGGTGCTGACACAAACAAGGAGGGAACTCTCCTTTTCGTTCAGCCTTTACTAGCAGGATTTGGGGGTGGGAGTGTCCTCATTTAGGGTTTAACTCCTGCTTTAAGGCATTGCATGTAACCAGGCATGGCACAGAGTTACTCGCACCCATTCCAAAGTCTCCTGAATACCAGAAGAACAAGTAGGGTAAGACTGCAAGATAGCTGTCCACTTGCTCATGACATTCTTTGTCCAGAGAGCACCCTCTCATGCAGATCAGGTCACGCAGCCCACTCTGTAGATAACAGAAACATGAAGAGTTTTACTTCCTGCTGTGCCATTTCACTGAAGTGGCCCCATTACAGATTCTGTTTATTAAGTACGCTTAATGTAAACAAAGTACATCTCTTGGAGGATCTGCACAGAGCTCTGCACCATTTATGGTGACTGGTAAGCCCTGTGTTGTTCTATACTATTTCCTCCTCCTCCGCCCTCATCCCAGGCCAGCTACCATTTTAATAAACACTAACGAGACAGGAAAAGCAAGAAACCTGAAAAAATAAAGCTTTGAAGTTACTACATGCATGATGCTGAATTTATCTAACCAGGATGCACACGGGCACTCTATCCAGAGCCCTGACACCACTGTGCAGGTACAGCACCCATATCCGAGCACGTCCATGCTGCAGAAAGGCCAGTTCACAGAGCAACATGCTCCTCTTAAAGCAGGCAGCCCCCTTCCCAAGTCAAAGGAAGCTGGGGGCTGGGACCAGCAACCACCAGAGATTTCAGTGGCCTACTGCCTTCACCAGGCACTGACAGATTTCCACTGCACTCCCCACTCCAAAAACATCCTCTCATTCACCTGTATTTCACTTTTCTCCTAAAAAGATGGTCTGCCACATGCAGACAATCCTGGTTTTATGAAGAAGGTTCCTAAGTGTAGAAAAGAATAAAATCCTTGCCTAGGAAGAATATGAATTTTTCCATCTGTAAGATACATTCCAACTACTTATATTCTCCTATAAATAACTTGATCCTAACCAGCCCCTTAATTTAACAAACTCTCCACAGCCGGTTTGCCAGAAGGGGTATTTGCTTTTTTGCTCTCTTCATGGGAGGTATTACTGATTATTTTAATTCCTTTTCTACAGAAGAGAAATGGATGCTGGCAAACAACTGCAGCGAGTAGAAGAGGAAGAACACTTCATCTCTGAGTTAAGGATTTGCATACTGGGTTTTATCTGTAACACCCACTGCAGCATTTTATCCCAGACTCTCAGATCACAAAAGACAGAGCAGACAGTGACTCACTGCAATTTTGGTTCTGCGTGTACCGTTTCACGTGGACCAGTCAATTCTGATCCTGCCAAACAGCCTTCATCGAGCACTTAAAAAGTAAACCATCTTCTCCAAGAGTCCCCATTCATGTGCTGCCTTCACAAGGGAAGCTCCAGAGATGGAAGAGAATTTTAGTCAATGTTTCCCCTTTGTGTTGTAATGATTTAACATTGAACTAACGCTACATGGGGAGGGCACTAATTCTGAAACACCTGCCTTAGTGGTAACCGGATTAAGACCCCCAAACTTGCTTTACTCCAAACAGCAACAGCCTGCCAAACGATAGCAGTTGTCAATATCAACCAACTGGAGGCTGGGTTTTCTGTTAAATCCTAGACTGTTCCTAAAAAAGGATTCCCCAAGATGTAAGAAGGGGCAAAAAAAAAAAATTTAAAAAATGAAGCACTTCACAGCTCTGAATTTGTTTAGCCAGAAGTCACAGCTCCTCCTCTGCACGCTTTGAAGGATGGAGACTGGCAATGCTCCTATCAGATCCTTTCAAATCCCTTAAAGGGAAGAGATAAAGCCAAACGAAGGGCAATGCCACCCACAGAGCTGCACTCTCACTAATCAATAGGTTACACACTGGAGAGAAGGCTTGAGGATAGCTTTTGGGGTGAGAGGCTGGCAGGCTGGGGGAAGAAGAGCCAGGCAGCTGGTTGCATTGTGAGAAGAGCCAGTATATTTGGAGGTTTTCCCCTCACCCCCGTACAAAACAGGAGCTCCTCTAGCTTAGTTTGGGTAGCACCAAACCTCTCAGACAAACAGAGACGCTTGCCTGAAATCCAAAAAGGAATCTTTAGACCAGTGCACCAGACCAGTAATTAACAAAGCAAAAGACTTTCCTGCCTTTTCGATGCCACAGAAACTATTTCAACCACAGAACAAGCATCTGGGTTGCTGGGGTTTTTTTGTTTTGTTTTTACCTTTATACTGCTTCATCACACCCGCATATCCTGACCTATTCAAACCCCACTCGGAAGCTCGATCCGGGCACCCGGCGATACATAACTTCCATTTTAGCGAAACAATCCATCTGCTCCATGTGACTCAGAGCCTGCTTTAAGAATGCAATACTGTTTAGGCCAACGGTTGCACCGCACAAAGTGTTTTGTTCACATGCATTCCTTTGGGATGACAGAGCCTATCCACGGCCTGTAACGGTTGGGGCCTGTGGTTTTTTTCCCTCATCCGCTGAATGCTGCAGTGACTAAGCTGACAAAAATTCCTAGCCAATTATAAACCCACTTAAAGAGACAGGCAATCCCCCTGCAACCTTCCCTTGCCATCCTATACGGGAAGTTTCTATACATAGAAAAACATCTCCTCCTCCCAAGGCCTGCATCGATATAAAAGACTTTCTCTGCGCGCTCAACACTTCAAACATGCTTCCAAAATGGCATCATTTCCCAAAACTATAACCTTTAATCATCCATGTATATCCCTCACACATCAGTTGGGGGGAAAAAAAAAAGCAAGGCTGGAGAAACAGACCCCTCAACTGAGATAGTAAGAAGTCACAGAAGCCATTATGAGAGGGACGATGAGTACGTGCGGAAGGGATGACTCTCAATAGCTATACAGCACTGTTTATTAAGAAGGGAACACTTAAGCGCCTATAAACCCAATATGTTGCAACAAGGAAAAAACACATCAAGGAGGTCACACTGGTGTACAAACTACAAGTCTGATCCACCTAGGAGCATGAACTGAACTTAAGCAACAGCGAGAGCTTGGAGCTGCCCCTCGAATCCCTCCAAACATGCAAACCAGCAACGCGATTCTAACAAACACCTGCCCTTCTGAGAGGGATCTTCAAGGCATGTGCTGAATTCATTCTCACCTACACTGTCAAGGGCTACACAAATGCATGTAATAATTAGCCAGGGCACACAGAACTACACGGGGCAGGTAACTGCAAGTTCACTTTGCCCAACAAGAAAGAATAAACAAACAAAACAACCTGAGAGACCAGCATACTGCTTCTAAGTTTAAAAACCCAGCTACGGGCACCTCAGACCTCTACCATTTTATGGTGGGCAAGCTACTTGCTAAATCATTTTTAGAGCTCAACTGATAGCACATGCACATTCCATTCCAAACGCTGAAAACTTTGCTAGGGAGGGGGAGGAAGAGACTGTAGACAACTGAACTAGGCTGAGTTCACCTCAAAAGAAAAAAAAGGCAATTCAACAATCTGTATTAACATACTATTATCCAAGCATCTTTTTATTACAAGTTAATTCTCGGAGCCATAAACAGACTTTAAAAGGAAATCACACTATTAGTGGGAAGGAAAGCCAAACAAAGGCTGTTTCATCACGGTTTAACACTGGAAAACTTGTTTGCCACATGAAAACAATTTATGAAAAACCTTAAGGATAATTCATTCCTACATTCATGTGTGTTTGGGAAAGGGGAGAAAAACAATAAAAGGAAGGAAAATGGTGCCTACTATTCAAAATTTTGAGAGGCCATGATTCTTATCCAGGAGTGAACCTAAGTTTCACCTTCGCTTCTTAGGAAAAGTAGGCTGGGAAGTTCAGCAAGTTGGCTCACACGCCAACACGTCCACCTCCTTCAGCCCATTTCAGTCAAATGCAGTTGCAGATAGGTCCTCACAGAAGATCTGTTTCTATACATTCCATGAAAAGGAACATCTGGGTGGAGGACAGATCTTTTTGGGGCTACCATCAAGATAAAAAGACCACGGCCTTATCAGACATCCATCAAGCATTAACTGTCAAAGCAGAAATCCCCTGGAAAGCCAGCAAGCCACTGCAAGCCAGGCTCCTTGCAAGGAGTGAATAAGGGCCTCAGAGGGAGGCCGAGGTAAACACTAAGCCAGGCTGAGTTTGCCTCATCCCTGCAACATTTGCAAGAACACAGCAAAAACACAGCTTTCTTCTGGTTTTACACTTGACATTTCCCTGACATTTTCCCTGTAACATTGCTAGCTATCCCTAGCTCCCAGTTGTTTTGCAAATTCATCATAAAATTCAAGACTTACATTACATGTAATTAGCTATCCAGTCCACCCATCTATTCTATTAACAAACATTTGCCTAATATTTATCAATGGGACCTGGAAGTCCAGTTAAGCAGGTTAAATCGGAGAGTTGGTTCAAGTTCAGATGCGTATTTAATTTCACAGATTTAATGTGGCACTGCCGCGTAGGAAGGTAAAACAACAAATAATTCTCTGAACAACACATCATCCTCAGGCCTCTCTAGGATGAGAGCAGATCACTCAGAAACAGCAAAAGTATTGCAAGTAAAGCCAAAAGCATTCAGTTTCCAGGCCTAGCTAGCACCAGACTATCAGTGTTCTGAAACATCACTAACATATAGTACCTTTAAAAGAACTGAGGGTATCACTGAGTTTTTAAAGTACTTTTTTTAATTTTTAGAATAGAAGCTGGGGTGTTTTTTTTGTTTTTTGGGGTTTTTTTTAATTTTAAAATAAACAAGCAACACCTTCGAAACACTCATTGAATGCGGTGTAGCCATCATCTTCCCAATGCTCTCTGCTCCACAGCCTGAGGCACCATGGGCTACAAAGTCCATTCGCCTCTCCCATCAGTCTCCATATAACAGGAGGTGACACCAGGACTTCTTTCCAAGAGCTATGCACTAGAAGTTTGCACACTGCATACGTGACAATATAGTGATGCTTACATATCCTCTTCTAAGAAGAACCAGCATTGTTTTTCTTCCCCACTCTCTACCACAAAGCATCAGAGAAATTTAACAGAGGAATTAACATACACCCAACCCATAAAAACAGGGAACTGTGATTTCCTATAGAAATATCATCACTGATAGTTGTTGTCTGACAGAGAAGCAGTTCTTCAGCATGAGACAATTCAAGTAAATCCATATTGTAGTTGCAATAAAAATTATTCAGGATTTAAAGTTTCATGAGGCAGAAATCAGAAGCCATGAAAGACTGGCACAGCGTGGATCTGGAAGGGCTTTTGTTCCAGAAACTTTTCAGTCACAGCATGCTCTTACTCCATCACAAATATAAGCACAAAAACACTACACCCGTACTGCCCAGCCTGACCAAGTTTGTTAAGGAGTTAACTTTAGAATGGCTAATCCTCATTTTTCTTAACTCAGAATACTATCTATGTGAAATAGAGCTTCTATTACTCAGAATAAACAGGCTTATACGTTTTACCACCCTGACCATCACTTGCAAGGTACCATACTTCCCCTGAAATCACAGCAACATTTTCTGCATCATTTTGCAACACATGGATTTCCCCTCCCCGTTATCAAAAGCGATACCAAAAGAAATACACTTCTCCAACAGCATGGATGGTCACTGGGATATGGCCACACATCACCTGGTGAGCATAAGCACACCTCCAGACCAGCAAAGATTCAGCAACCCAAAGTGCAAAGTATCACATTTTGTAAGGAGAAAAGCCTGTGGGTGGGTGCACACGTGAGCAGCAAAGACATGAGGTGTTTACAGAAACCCCAACACCACTTCTAACGTTTTTCTTTATTCCACAAAGCAGAGAAAAGGTCACATTTTTTTAAAGCTTTTTTTTAAGGTTTGGGGGATTTTTATCCTGTGGCAAAGTGTCATTAATGGACCTAGTTAATTGCATAAAGTTTTCTTAAAACTGGAAAAACAAAACACCAACATTTGAAGTCCTCTGAAAAACACTACACAACATCGTGCCAAAAGAAACTAGGAAGCAGAGATGAGTATTCAACATCAGCACTTAGTTTCTGGTGACTAGCACAGGCTGCAAGATTCAAAATATCCTTCCCAGGTTATGGCATTTTGCAACAGAACAAAGAAAAACAGCAAGTATACATTTATTTAATTTTAGCTCTCTTCTCAGAATATAAACCACTGCTACAGTAATTAACTGCAGATTGGCCTAAACTGCTCTGTGGCCATTCCAGCTTACTAATTAAATATGCTCTCACAGCCATAATAAAAATTCTGGGAAACCTTTGGCTGAAGAGCAGGCTGCTCAGGAGGGGAGCGAAAGTCAGGGGAAAAAAAACCCCCAAAAAAACCAAAAACCTTCATTCAGAATGAAAACACTAACAAAATTTTTCTAACGTGCTCCAGATTTTTCTAACTCCGTGACACCAACTGTGCCTTTTACAACTTTTTTTTTGTTTACCCTTCTGTTTATTCCTTTCAGAAGATAATTATTTATTGGGGGGGTTTGCATATCAACCAAACAGGCAAACAACCTGTCCATTTCAAAGTACGTTCAGGTTTCTGAGATACTGCTTTTTAACCCAACAGAAGTCCAACTGGCATTACCCACACCAGCTTCACTATCACACGTTGCTGAATTTGCTGGGTAAAAGAATAAAGCTTTTAAACCATGTTGTCCTCTGCTGATACATGTGATTTCTTCAAGGTTTAAAGAAAAACACAGGAAGACTTAAATGAAGCAGCAAAGAGAAAAAAGCATGAAGATGTAATTTGAAGCCAAATAAACACAATCTGATTCAGCAGCTCTGGCTCCCAGCTTCCTCCTCTACCTCTTCACGTCTACATAGTTCGTGTACGTTACTTCTAAAGGACAGAGGAACATGCAGAATGTTCCTCAGAGAGGGGAAAACAAGGAGAAAAAGGGGAAAAAAAGAAAAAAAGAAAGAATCCCAGCACGTGGCTTTCACCACTACTCTGGTGAATCAACAGGGAGCAGATTCCCAGATGGCGTACACTGGTAAGTTCCACACAAGTCAATGAAGCTGTGTCAAACGATACCACTCGACTGCATTATCTTTTTAGCTCTGTGTAAACAAACAAGAGCAGATTCCGAATATTTGTGAGAATACATCATGTTACTGTCTCCATATGTTTAAACATTTTAGTAGAAGGTACATATGGACCACTCTTCCCACTCACTGTCATTCTCTCCCTCCTGCTCCTCATTCCCCACATTACACCGGATCTTTTCGGGCCACTGACAAACCAATTCAAAAAGGAATAAGGATACATTTTCATTAAAAACGTTTTGTGCTCAGCTGCCATCTGCTTCCTTACCGGCCTCCAATTCCCCACATGCCTTTTCCGTGGTCTTTAGTTTCACACATTCAGAAGCTGAAAGTTTTCTTCTGTTGCACTGTGAAGCACAGGCTACACGAGCTATTGTTTTCCATGTCGAAATCACCTCTTTTGAAACAAGTGCTTAATACTCACAGCCCCACTCCCCATTCTCACTGCAATGCCCATTTAAACCTACGTTTTTTTAATGCCAGTGGCAAATCTATTCCTAAAGGTCCCTCATGGACTGCAGATACTCATGTTCATTGGTTTTATGGGAAGTGTGACTTCACCCTGCTTGCGCAATGCTGCAATTTGCTCTCACAAAAGGAGGACCCAGACTTCCAGGCTCTTCTGCTCTAACACCGAAGCTGCAGTTGAAGCCATGAGCCCTCTATAAAGGGCAGTTTAACAGCCTGTTGTCCCCATAACCAGACCCCTACTTCTTCTTTTGCCCGAATAGGAAAGGAAGGGTTTCAGCCAGTAACCGACGAAAAGCATCTCCAACTTAACCAGGGCAGGGAGGGATAGTGGACAAACAATTTAATATTAGGAAGAACTTCTATATGAATCACTGCTACTTTTGCTACTACTTTCCCACGTAACACATAAACAAAGCTTTTTAAGGCCCCGGCAAACACAAAGTGTCATAGGAAGTGTTCGGGGGGACTTGTTCAAAAACCAACTCAAAGGTTAGGATACATGAGGGATCCTGAACTTCCAGGCAGGCTTTCATGGTTATAAATCACATACAGTTTTCTGCAGGCTCACAAATGCCTACTGACTAAAGGAGCAGACCTCAAGACCTAGTCATCAACACAAAAAATATAGAAAACAAAAGTTTTCTTTACAGTAGGCTAATGAGGGGATGGACAAAGCAAGTGTGTCACCAGAGAGTGCTCTTGCATGGGGTACAGCAGGAACAGTTTTTCTGGTTCTCACATCAATCGCTGAGTAGGATGTGGGCAGCTTCCAGAAACCTTTCCAGCAGTCACATCTGCCAGGAAAGGGAAAAAAAAAAACCCCAAAACCCCAAGAAAAAAAGAGGCCATAAACTTATTTGTATGTCTGGACACTCATCTTTTATCTTTTTCATCTCCGCCTGCGCCCCAAAGCACAACCACTGATGCAAACAGCTTCAGTACTCTTCCTTTTATCTTAGGGGATTCTTCTACACAGACCTCCAACCCCAGTGACGTACAGCTCGCATCTGATATGCCAACAGAAAAGTAGGCTGAAGTCAGAGAGACGACAGCATGCCAAACCCAACGCAGCACGGCACAGCTCAAAAGCAAGCAAACCAGTACGGCTGCTGCCTTGGGGCACCCAAAGGTAAAGGAATGTATACTACACAGAAACCTGGGCAACAAAGCCGCTAATGCTTTATGCTGAACCTAAAAAAACCCAACAAAACTAAAGGGTTACAACTTCTTTGTAGCCTGTTCTACTATTGAAATGTCAATGGATTATTCTAAGTCAAACACAGCATATCCTTCCCTCTCTCCTCCCTCCACCCTCAATGCTGTTCCTGCCCAAGTTACGCTCAAGGAAGCACGGGGTTCTTCCTTTGTTTGTGAGCAAAGGAAAAGAAGGGGAAAAAAAACCCCACACAAACCCACTTCCACTTAACAGCAAAATTAAACAGAAGCCAGGCTACTTAAAGTTCCCACACAACGTTTACTCACCAATGTGAGATCTTTCAACATAAAACCTAACCAAGGACAAAAAGATATAATATACACTCCTCCACAGATCCAAAGCAAAGAAAAATAAAAGGGCATAAAGGAACCCTGAGTGACAGCATTTTCCATTCAATCTTCCTGTGACACACAAGGAGAATGTTGGGGTTAAATCAGATATTACAATAGAAAAATCACTATGGAAAACAACATCTTATTATCTCTCTACTGGTAGGAAAATACAGATTTACACACCCCATAACTTAAAAGTCCTTGCTTCTATTCTTTTTCATGTTTTGTGTGATTCTGTACTGCCAGAGTCCTCTCCAGATCAGGAGTTCACTGCCAAAGTGTCTGAGGAAGGCAGCAGGATAGACAAAAAGCTTCTTTTTGTACTGTATGTTTACACCTCCCTTGGTTTTCTTCAGAATGGGAGTATTTTGGGGGTTGTTTGGGGGGTTTTTTTTAAGATGGCAAATTTAAAGTCTTACTCCTTGAAGTCGGTGGCTTATCATGACAGATTAAACAGGACCTACTTTCTCACTCCTTTTTATTCATTAGAACTTGACCGTTTCTTTATACGCTGTGCATCCTAATATACTCTAAACCTACATTGTATTCCAGAGCGTAATGGTTTTAACAAGCCTTTCAAGGCTCTTTCGATACTCCCTTTTTTCTTCACAATCTCCCACAAAAGAAAGATGAAAGCATATAAGAAAAACATTACCTACACCCCTGCCTTGAGAGTGCTGCCACCAGAGTGCAACTGTGACCTCATCTTATTTAAACAGATATTCTCTCATGTGCGTATCAGATCCAAATTATATTAACAGTCCCCCCGAAGTCAAGCAGCTTTTCTTGCACGTTATTTTTGTCTACCCCAAACAGCCAGCACACACAACAGAAACCAAGTTGTTATATCTCATTAAACACACCCTAGTTACATCCCTTCAAACCACTAAATGCAACGAGGTTGCGCAGGAATCACTTGGGTCACCCTCCATAGACAACAGTTACACTCTTTTAATGAAGACATGAATTTGACCTGCAGAAGCCTAACGACTCATAACAACACGTGGCAAGAAAGCAACACAGCTCCCTTCCCCTCACCTCAGACAACTCGCAATGCCTCCCAGTAACAGGCTGAGGGATTTTCTGTTCTTTGTTTAAAAACAAACTTTATTTCCTGTAAGAATTGTTAATAGGCCTGCAAACGCTTTTCTTCAAGAGGTATTTTTGGCATGTGCTGACCAAAAGTGCCCTACACAGTACTTTAATTTCAGTTCTAACTTAACATGAGGACTTCACAAGCGACTAATGAAGTACTTCAGGGGAAAAAAAACAACCAGTATTCCCAAATGAAAGTAACAGGAATATAGTCCTGTTTCTGTTTTCTCTCACTCTGTGGTGTTTCCTATCATTATAGCAGCTTTGGTCAAGACTGCAAGGAGAATTTAGAAACTGTTCCTTCCAGTGACGACTGTTTGTAATTAAGCCCTACTGACACTGCAGGGCTCAGCTTTCGTAAAGTTACAGGATGAACTCAAAAAGCCTGCCATGTAATCATGTTATTTGAGTAAACTATGTATTTGTTTACTCTATTTTTAAAAAGTGAGAAGAGATCAGGTTTTGTTTTTGCTAATACTTGCTATCAGAAAGACATAAGCCCCGTCAACCCAGATAAGAATAATTTCTCCAAGAGTCAAGATATCCACTGACTGGCACTGCATACTGTACTGTAAGACCTGATTTCAGTAAAAAAAAAAAAGTTCTCACCTGCAGGATTTACCATTAAAGGAATTTCTGAAGGTACACACCAAGGGAGGCAAAGTATGAAGTTAAAGTTAGTCCAGTTAGCAACTTTAAACACAGCAATGACACCCAAGTCCTCAAGGGAGGTAAAAAGTAGTTCCACGTTCGCTATAATGGATTTAATTCTACACTTACTTTGCATATTTTCCATGGGAAAGTAACCCAGAAAGTTTGTGGCATTCTGTGTTGGATTTCTGGTTTATTTTCATGTTTTGTTTTTCTTTAAAAATCACAAGAGATGATCCTTTACTGGTCGAGAAGGAACCTATTTGTGTGGTAACTGGATAACTCATTATGCAGACTCCACATGACTACAGTAAAAGTTTAAGTTGGTAAAAAGCTTAAGTTAAAAACCACAGAATGAAAACTTTTACTTCAGAAAGAGGTAACAAAACCACACAATCTACTCAAACCTTACTTTTCTGGCAGTGGTTGGTGGTCCAGCAGCGGTAGTTGTACTCATTGTTAATGGATGTCTTCTCACACAATGGCTTCTCTTCCATTGTTCCTGGACACAAGTCCCCACATTCCTTTGGAGGTTTATTCCCAACAATGTAGTTATTGGACACTGCGTCTAGAATGAGAGACCAGTCCACCGTGGAGAGGTAACACAGGTCAGAGTTCTTCTCAATCCGTATGGCCCCGCGGGTTATGTTCCTCAGGTTGTGAAGGCCAATCTCTTTCAGGTTTGTCATTTCAAAGATAACCAAGGCATAGTTGTAGAATAGGTTCCTCCCGCGGATGACTGTGAGGTTGGGGAAGAGATCGCTGAGGCTTTCCAAGCCCGCCACACGGAACAGCAGCAAATAGTCAGTTATGACAGTGAGCTTTGGGAAGCGGAAGTTGCGGTAATCCTCTGCTTTAGAGATGAGCAGAATTTGAAGGAAACCCTCAATCACCGTACAGTTCTCCAGGCGTTTCAGCTCATGGATATCATTGCGAATGTCAACATTTGGCCCGCAAACTGGAAATGTAAAAGGAGAGAGGAAAGTTAGGAAGTAAGGTGTATTTAGGCTGTTTGAAACCGGAATGCAAGTAGGATAATCTGATTTCGATAAAATTTTTCAACTTCTTAATTAGGTTGGCATGTTAAAATAGATAATGAGTACCAAATTTACACCTACATTGCATATTCATCTCGTTTAACCTACTGCTATAAACACTACCAGGACTAGCACAGCTATGTTCATCAGCAGACTGAGAAATGTTGTTTTATTGCTGCTGCTGAAGAGAGCTGTGTTAGACAGAGGAACATAAAGATAAACCGAATGCACGTGCACACTTTGCTTCAAATTACATCGTGCCACGTGTAACCAGACTCAGGGGTTCAACCACATGGCTCCAGACAAGTTTGGTAACACAGAGGGATCCACTAGTCACTGCATTGTCAATTTACCCACCAGCCTCCTTAAGATACATGCATGCAGAGACATGCTTTCTAGAAAAATCACAGCTTATGTCTCAAATCACTCGTTCCTCCCAGGGTCCTAAGCCAAGCTAGCCCTAATTCTCAAGTGCCTGTCTTGCAATAGGTCAGCAATGACACACAAACCGCAGAAAACTGCTCGGCACTTCCTGCACCCTGAACTGGGAAGGAAAGAAAGTGCTTGGACTGGTAGCTAATACACTGGATTCCTGGCTGCATGGTCCAGGGAGTCAAGTTTCACTGATTTTGGCACCAAGATATGACAAAGTTTGAGTTTTAAGAAACACAGGATAAATTTATTTACAAGAACGCACAATATCACAGCAAGGAATTTGCCTTGAAAACAGCAGACTGAACTCAATGTGCTCCCAAGAAAACAATGACCAACTGGCCTATTACCTAATAAATCCATGTATTAGGTCTTCCCACATTAGACATGTGCCACAATACCAGTTTTAAAGAGGCGGAAAGAAAAGTGTTCTAATAATGTAGTAATTCAACACACACAATGCAGTTTGATGTAAAACAAAGAGCTGGAGTGGAGAGCTGCTGTTCTTAGAAACTCTCAGAGTTAGTTTTACATTGAAAACATGGAAAGAAGATTGCCCAGAATAGATAGTAAGTTGCTTCTTGTAAGCGAACAAAGTAAAATGCCAATTTATTTAAGCAATCCAAACTTAAATAAACCCCAAGTAATTCAATTTTGTGGAAAGGCTCTCTTTTTATGCATGCTAAGCTTAATTATTTTAACAACATCTTTTCCTCAGACAAGGGAAAGGTCTAAACAAATCACTGGAGCCAAAAAACTTAAATTCTAACCCAGACAAATTGTCCAGAGATTCAGAAATTGCACTGACAATAGAAAGCAGTCCTTCCATCCCACAACAGTTATCTAAGGCTAATAACTTAAGCTAACAAAGGATCCAGAACATGAACATGCTGAAACCACAGCAACTCTAGTATCCAACAAGACTTACAGACTTTTAAGTCTTTAAAAGACTAAAGGACTTTCTTGTTAAAGGAGCGACGCAAAAAACAACAGGACAAGATCTTTGTTAAGAAACAGATGTTTTCTATGCAAACTATTACCTAATCATCCTTCTGTAAAGATCCAAGCTGAAAGCAGAGGCTATTAAAATGTGACTTGCTGCATTAGAAGCAGCAAGAAAAGTTCCTTCTCTAACCTTTTTTTTTTTTTTTAAACAAAACCCCCACACAACAAATCCAACATCCACCAAAACAAATGTCTAAACAGTAACACTTGGCCATCTAGACAGGAAATCCCCGTTTTAGTATATACACTGACTGCAGGAGAATTGCACAGCACTGCCTGGAATATGTGCAAAGGCTTTAGCTTCAGGCAAACAGTAGAAGAGGTGAACAGGTTGGCGTTGTCGAGCTTTGGAACTAGATGGGAGAGGGGGTCTTTGCTGGAGAACTCCAGGACAGTAGACCTGGTAAGAGATGTACTGGTAACATGAAGCAGAAGTGCAGGCTTCCCTCCTGAATCTGCAGAAAAAAAGACAACCTCGACCCACATTAAATCCCTTTAATAAGCTGTTACCCAAGTCTTGCTTTCAACTTCTGAAGTCTTCTTCTAAAGCAACTATTCCTCCACCCACCCTCAAGAGACAAGTGCCCTCTGCCCAAAGCACAGCCCGGCAATGAGTATATTTACACATAGACTCTGGGCTTCTCTTTTTTCAAAAAAATCAAGAAAGAAAAAGAGAAAGGCAAGTTAGAACACACAATGTTTTTCCAATTAAACCGTTCGGGTTTCCATCTCTACCTGCTGGCAGGACAAGGTGAACAGTATGGCTCCTGCTATGGAAAAGCAAAAGTAGCAAAATTTATTTTACTGCCATAAAATTTTAGAAACTCCAACTGCTCTGAGGCCTTTATTTTTGTTGAAGAAATAAAATTTGGACTTGTGCTGACATTTTGTAGGCAAGGATCCAGAGTGATGGGTTTAGGAACAGCTGAGTTACAATACCCTAAAGAACAATTTGTAAGAGAAATGGCAGCAACCGTTAACTAAAGCATTATATATCTATTCATCCGCCTATTCTGAGGCTGGGCTTTAAAAGTCATATTGCTTTTAGCTTTGTGTTTGTTTCGGCTTGAAAGTTACTTAATTTGAGATATTTAATGCTTTTATAAATCAATGAGATTTCTAGAACTTCAAGGCAAGAGTAAGCACTCACTGGCCTCAATTATGAAACATCCTCCTCTTCATACAAAGGAGGATAAAGTCCAGCAGGCTCTAATGTTAGAAATTGATTACAGATGGGTATGCCGTTGACATTTTTGATTTAAGAACTTCTTAGTTTATCTAGTAAGTTATGTTTTGCAGAACTCCATGCATATAATGAGAATTGCAGAGACGTCAGAACTGCCTACTATGTTTCAAGACTTACTCTGAACTAAGCACCTAATTCTGAGAAATTAGTTCTTTAAATATTTAACTGTTTAAAACGTTAACTTCCCCAAAAGAGTAGAACACCAAAGAGAAGCACTGCATTGTAGATGACTACCAACACATGCCTCAAAGCAGCACTTCAGTCCAGAAGTACTGAGCTTTACTATCCAACAAGCAGTACACGAGTAACTCCTTTTTCTTGGGAGCATCCCAGGGACAAGCTGCAGGGCACATGAATTTCCACAGGTAACAGAAAAATCCACACCACGCTGCAGTGTGAGGACCTAGAGCCCATTCCTCATCAGAGGACAGATCCTGTAACTGAGATGGGGTCAACAAACTACTGGGAAAAATGATTGCACATAACAGGTTCATACGATGCGAGTCATTAATGCGACCTGCAACCTATCCCTTCACCTGGCAGAACCTCCTGGCAAGCCTCCTGCCCAAGTGCTGCTCCAGGCTGGGGCACCTAGGAGCACACACACGGGGGCAGGGAGCTGACACTGTAGAGCACTCACCAACTGTGCAGGCCAAAGCAGAGCTGGGTGCAATACAAAGGAGCTCAGAATATGGTGACATGATAGTTTCTTCTCAACCTTAACCACAGCCTTCTAACACTCATTTTTGACAATTAAAAAAACCAAAACACATGTTTTGCCTCTAGAGAAGAGCCTCACCACCTTGAGAGACACCTGCTATTTAATCACCATCTATCATCAAACATTTACTTCATGTAGCACATCTTCATTCTTTTTATACACCCCCAATTTATTTCAGGTCAATAGCCACCCCTAGAAGGACGTGGCTGTTGCCCGTTGGAGTTGTGAAGAACACGTTGTTCTTGCACAATGGCACGCTACAGAAGACAAACAGGCAGCAAGCCTGCTGTTCCTCAGTCAGCCTACAAAGCCACTTCTGCTTGCTACAGCATCTGCCACAGCTGTGCATACATTCATAGCAGGCAATTTGTTATCAATACTAAGGCATTAGAGGGCAGGAGTGACAGTTCACATATTCACTTTAAAAAGAGAAAAAGTTAATTTCCTATATGAAACCATTTTACCAGGGTGTAGTTCTGTGTTTCCCCATTTTTTATTACTCCCAGTTCCTCCATTTAGAAGTTCTGAAGAAACACAGCTGTGTAGATTTTTTTCTTGGAAGAAAAAAATCCATGCACCTTCCCATGTGAAGCTTACCTTTGGCCCTTTACATACGGGGGTAACATTAAGTTACACTGAATGGTCTCAGTATCCTCTCAACTAGCTGGAAGTTAAAGATGGAGCAAGCATCACAACCATTGCTATCTGGTGCTCTGTACACACCCAAAAAAAAAGTTAATAAAGCTTAGGCAAAGCAGCACCAAGGCAGCTCTGAGTCATCCCAGCATGACCCTTTCACAAGTCTAAGGCCTCTTCCACCTGTCTGCTCCAGCTGGGTCAGGCTCTCTCACCAGCAACAGAGACATGTTCAGCCTGTGCAGTCATTTACATTCCCAGAGTGAGACTCGGGACAGACTGCTTGCCACTAACATCCAACTAGCAATCTCTAAATCAACTCCCGCTCACCTTTCTCCCATCTGGAATACTCATGGCACGTTACTAAAGCAAGTTATTTCCCTCTGTCATCCTCATTTTTGACTTCCCTTCTGACTAAGTTGTTTTCTGCACTTCAGAGTAGCAATGCCAACCTTTATCTTACACAAGGAGCCTGGACACCTGCAGCTTTTCCATGTAAAAAAAAGAAAAACAATGAATCCCCTTACAACTGGTTGCTGAATGGAAGAGCTAAAGGTGCAGAAACTTTTCTAATTCCACATCATCTTCCTCCCCAGGGTTAAGACACCCACTTCTAAGGACAAAGTTTGTGATCCACAAGGTTCAAAAAGGGTTTTCTTACGGGAGGGCATGAGGTTGCTCAACTTCTTATCTACCCTGAAATTCCGTATAGTGGTAACAAGTACAGTATGTCACCATCAGCACTGGATTATTTCCTACACAAAGAAGGAACTACAAGGCCTAATACAAAAAACAATTGTGGCTAGTTCTACTTTTAGCAGAGCAGCTTGCTCACCCCACCACCACCAGAAGAAAAATCTCACTTCACCAATGACGGTTTTTTCTGAGCACATTCCCCTTCAACAGGAGGTCTGATTTCCCAGGCAGCTACTGCTACTCTCTGACCAGCTAAGAGTTTATGTTACTGAACACAGTAACACTGCCCTCTCCAAAACTCCTCTAATGAGGACCACGTCATCCTTCAGTAATGTCAGCTCCGAGCTGTGGGTCTTCTCGGGACATCAGCACATCTTCTGAACAGTGTTGTTATTTATTCCCAACAGAGCTGCTTCCTTTTCATCACGTATTTTTTAGTCTTAATCTATGGCAGGTCTGTCTTTAAAAAAACAAAACAAAACAATAAAAGGTCCAAAGCAGCTACCAAACGTGGCTGCGGTCCAGCAGCCTTCATCCCAGATCCACAGAATGCAGCATCCTTTTTTTAAGGCGTGTATCTATCTCCCTCTCTCCTAACAACAAAGAACATGTTTACTGCATTGGGTGGATTTATAGCTGCATAATGTATAACAGCCTGGCATATCACCATGTTTGCTATATACTGGATGAACTCAATATAAAGGTTGTCTGGTACACTGGAAAAAAAAAATGGCTCAAAAAAATTCCTTGCAGACGCTTGAAGGTTAAAGAACAACTCTGATGACAGCATCCTTATCTCTATGTTATCAGAAAAGTTTGTTTGAATCAAGTTAGGAAAAAGCAACTAAGTATACGACAAAGCCCATCAGCAGATTTAAAAGGAGTCTCTTCTAAACAATTGCTCTGAAGGGAAGCAGGACACATCAATGGAAACAAGGAATAGTCTGAAAATGTTACTCCCATACAGAGTATCAACAGGGAAAAGCAAAGTTTGACCTTCACATTTCTTCATTCTTACTGCTACACTTGTTTTAAGAAAACCATCAGGACTGTCATACAGCCCCAGAAAGAAGGAAAAAATCTTCAAGTGTTCTTATTCGGTCACTGCCAAACAGAGAGGCGCTGCAGTCTGTGGCCTGGTCTCAAGCCTCGTCTGTTCCCATAATTTCACTCCAAGGCTTGGAAGGCAAAGGTAGAATCACTGAGAAGGAACCGATTAGCAACCACAATTTCCCTTGGAGCCCATGAAAGCCTTGAGTGGAGATGCACCATCTGCAGATGCGGGGAAAAAATTACTAGAGAAGTCTAAGGATTCTTTAATTGCATGCTATGCAAAGAAGGAATTAAATGTGGAGTTCACAGAAATCAGTGGTTGGAGATTGCTTATGACACTTTACATTAACACAGGATTCCACCACCCACTGAGCTCTTGGTTTTGCCTTCGTAGTGACACTATGAATGAAATATATATTTTAGTGTCTTTAATGTAGTTACACAACCTCCCACAAAATTTCTGTACTCTCTAAGCTCACCTATCCTGCATGTGTCACATCAATCACTAGATCTCTTCCCAGGGAAGCCAGCTTCTGAATTACCTCTCGGGATGTCAGAACCGGTAACAAGGAGGGAACTAAATCTCTGCCACATGACTCAAGCTGCCTCCCTAACCGCTGAACTACTCCTCTTCATCAGATACACTACAAAACCGCTTTAGATTTACCAAGATCTTATGAAGCTGCATCTCTCTCTGCACAGACTGTGGGAGGAAGAATGGGAGGGGGGGGAGGTGGGGAATAAATAAATGCACCCCACAATCCAGAGAACATCAACCATTTTAGCTTTTGCTATGCAAGTCCATAATTTAATTGTATTTCTAGCCTAAGCACAAGGCTGCCATCTTTGGTTTGCAAAACATGAAAGGGAATACTCAAATCCAAACACAAAACAACTGTTTCCTTTTGAATGTAAGTTCTGAGAACATTTTTGTTTAGACCTCTGAGGGCTGGGAAGAGAGCTTGGGGTTTTTTCTTCACTTAATTAAAAGCTAAGCTTTGGAGGACAAAGCTAGACCACTATGATCTCCTAAATACTCAAGGGACTGGAGATTATATCGCAACGTATCTTGTTTCTGAGAAACATGGTCTGTTATCATTAACTTACCTTGTGTCACTCATCACTCCTAGCAACCTTTTACAGAATTCTTCTCTCCCAGGTTTGGAAGGAAAAAGCAGTGTCACAAGAGACCAATCAAATTTGGCTCAAATACCTTAAAAAGTCCCCTTCTCCACACGTTCTCCCTGTCTCTCACAGCCCTTAGAAAAACACACACATCCTCCTTCAATCTTCTCTTTTACCACCCTAACTATATATTTCCAATCCAAGGGCTGCTGTGTTACCAAACTGACCAGAACAAAACATTCACAAAAATAACACACAGAAGGACTACAACCCACATCAAGCTCACCCAGCTCTGCCTTTTTGCTCTTGCAATTTCAGCTGTCACTGGCCAAAGATCTCTCCAGCATTGCTGCTTTCCGTGAACTTCCTCCAACTTCCCCAGAAGTTTACACACACAAAAATATTTCAGAATACATCACATTTCTGTCCTTCATCTCACTTGCTTTCTCTCTGCCAAGGTTTTACTTTGAATGTTCACAGGAACAGCAGCTTACGAAAATGGAGCCAACAAAATGAACTGAATCCCTTTAATAACACTGATTGATGCCTTCTCCACACAGCTCACACCAGAGCAAGCGGGCCTAGATTTAGCCTAGCTCATGTGAAAGCATCCTCATGACAAAGCCATTCCCAAATTCATCCTCTCTCACCAAGACTGTACCGACCCAGCACATCCCTTGGGGGTTCCCCTGAGGCCACATCTGTTCCTTCCTACTACTGAAAGAGCAAAACCTGAGCCAGCGGCTTAGTTGGGGTGGATTTCTGTTGGTCCTCCTAGGTACCTATCAAGTAAAAGCAGCACCAAACTTTTAACTCTGATGTGAAGCACCAGCTGAATCCAACTCCACAATAATTCCATGAACTACATCATAACACTCTGGAGTCACAGTATGGTCAAGTTATCAGCTAGTGAGAAAACAGCTGAAGCCAAACAAAGCCAAGTTGCATAAGCAAGCAGGCAATGCCTGCATTACTGAAGGTGAGCTCCATCCTCACAAGGTGAGAGACTTTGAGCCTCTGAACTCTTTCTTACCCCACACAGTCTCTTGTCTGACACCTTCACAACATAAAGAGCATGCACTCCATACAAAATATGTAACACAAGTAGGGGGCATGTTATGATCAATAACTATTAGAGCAAAACTTTTAACTGTGATAATAATAACAACCCTATGCCAGTAGCGTCAGTCTAATGCCTGCTAAAGCAGAAATGGAAGACTGAAATTACAAGCTGTTTATAACACTGAAGTTATGTTTCACAATCTGTGATGACAATAGAGCTTAACAGAAATTGTCTCTCCTGGGGACTGTTCTTCTCCACCTTTAAAAAAAAATAGTTGTGTGCATGATTTTATTTATTAATTTTTAAAACAGTTGTCTACACATCCAAGTGACTCAGCAACTGGCTGACAGAAACCTATGGGATATACACTTAGGTAGCCGGGACAAGCAGCCAATTCTTCCAGAATGAAAATTCATCATGTGGCTGGGCTCAGCAACTCGCATTTAGAAGACTTTACTATGCTTTTAGCTGCCTGCTGAGTTGCCATCCAGCAGTAATCTAGGAAACCTGCCTCTCTTTCGAGTTCTTCTGGGACTTTATTTTTAAGTTTTAAAAAATGACTGGCCAAGGCCAGATAATTCAGGCTTCATCAGAAGCAAACTGACGAAACGCTATCATAAAATGTAATTGCACTGGTAATCATCAGTGAAAGGATTTATTAGAGTCATCGGGAAGTTATACTTAGATCCACAGAAAAACTAGAAGTCTGATGCAATTACCTTTAACAATATGTAATACATGGCCCTATTATCCTGTCCTAACCATCTCTTGTGTGATGGAACAGGGAAATTCAACATTCTCTGGCCTTCCATAGCAGTTTTTCCATTTTAACAAACTGAACTAAGACTTTCATTAGTCCTGCATTTCTACCTGAACAGAAATTTAAAGCAGTGGAGAAAAAAAAAATCAAACCAACAAACAAAACCAAAAGCAAACAAAACATCTAATCTCAGAGAAAGACAGTGCTATCCAACTTCATTTAACAAAACAGGGAGCTCTCCCTCCCCTCCCTTCACGTGGCAGCTACACAGCTTAAAAAAATAAAGGAAATCACCTAAGTCATGCTGTAACCTGCAGTTAAAATATGACCATCCCCAAAAAAGGGCTTTAAAGGTATTAAATTACATATATGCAGGTGCTGTGGGGTTTTCCAGTCATGAGCTAACCAGGCTGGAAAAAGAACCTTTCTCCCCAAAGACAAGGTAAAACACGTGGGTTGGCACCAGAGACAAGGTGACCAGTAGTTCAGGCCTTATCAACTGAAAACAGTTGCACCAGAACAGAATTTAAGGCAAATAAAAACCCAAGTAGCTGTTTTGGTAGGAGTACTTAAGTGAACTCACTTTCCTGGCCAACTGGACTCTTTTCATTCGCTTCTAGTATCACAAACACAGCCCAAACAAGGAAAGCGTCCTTAATACTACACCAGCAGCACTCACACAGGGTATTTATCATCTTGGAGGCATCACAGCACAATAACCAGGGAGAAGGAAAAAGGAAAAAGAAGAACCAACCCCACACCCCCATGACACCAGCTAAGGTGAGTCTCATCACAAACCAAGCACCCTTCGTACACAAAGATAAGAAGCAACCAGATAAGAGGGTTATGCATGGAAAACTTGAGCCCTTTTAGGCACAGCCAACTACCAGAACTCCAAGGTTTTCATTTCTCTGAAGATAAAAGAGCCTTCAGTCCTAAGTACAGGATTTTCAACAGATCTGCTTTTCAGCCATTAACTGACCTTCACTGTACAACAGCAAAAATAAAAACCGTGAAAGCTACATATACCTTGGGAAAACCAGTGCTGACAGTGGTTTAATCCCAATCACTCGTGCACATTTGGCTTTTCAGTTCGAAGTGATGTTTCAGCCCATGCTCTGCATTTTACACTTATGTACTGACCAGGACACCGGATTTCCAGCCCTACACACAGTTTTCAGGCAATGCCTAAGCACTGTGGGTGATGCACAATGTTCTAACTCTGGTTAACAAAACAGTTTAGGTATTTAATCAGCCTAGCTGCGCTGAATTCTATTGCTTGGCAACTGCAATTATCGTCACAATATCCACTTTTATCAGAAGAGGATTGGAATGGTAGAGCAAGCAGCACTATTATTATTCATCCACTGGCAGGTACTTCTAGAGAGCTGGGGATGTAAAAGCTTGCCCTAATACATTTCTAACAAATCCACCCATGAGAAAACACTGGGTCCAACTGGGTTAGAGAAATACAGCCACGGCATACTTCATCCAGCAACTCATCATCAGGAATTCCTATTCTGCTCCCCTTGGGAGCCAAGATTTGGGAGAAAGGGATGCAAGAAGTTAAGGGAGATGGGACTTCAGAGGCAAAGCGAACACAGCAGTATCAAACCTGCATGCTGGAGACACTCACAACTTCAGGCACCTCCCTTTGCTGGCATCCACAGCTGCAGACACTCATTCCAGAGGGTAAATCAAAGCAAGGCTGAGATGGAGACCTTGATCTCCATCATTATTTTTACCCTACATCTTGTATACACAACCCACTCCTAGCTGAAGGACGCATTCTTTAGCTGAGTTTCACTAACTCCTGGTATTACTGCACTATTTGGTTTAGTCATGAAGACAACAACGTAAGAAATTAAAAGAAATCTAAGCCAGAAGGAAGAGATAGGTAACATCAAGGACAGAAAATCAAGCAAGTAAGAGAACAGAACAGTGGACTAGCTCTAACCAACGTGATTCAGTCACTAAATTCCAGTTGTCACTAATTTCGTGTCAGAATACAATGCTTTAAGCGAAATATTTCAACTGCCATTTCTATTTTGGTGTGGGGGGGGTGGGTGATTGGTTGGGGGTTGGTTTTTTTTACATTCATTAGGATTTAGTTACTAGTAAATGCTGATTTTCCCCAATTTTTTAAAGTTTTCAGTTTGGGTTTATATTGGATATCTACAAGGAAATAAAAAAAACCAAAATTTAACTTGGAAAAACAATTTTAAAGTTAATTCATTGCACTCACTAGGAAAAAAAGATTCTATACAGGTTTTACTACATTTAATCTCAGCTGATTCTTGAAAAACACAAATTTTTGGAACAGTCATTATCTTGAAACACCTCATTCTCTCAAAAGTCAGTTTGGGGGGGAGGCATGGGGAGATGGACACAACATCTGAATTAAATATAAATAAAAATATCCTCTCCTTGTGGAGAGGGCTACTGCAGTCAAGTTTAGTATACTGGTTTAACACCTGGAACCACAACCTGCTGAGCAAATGTGTTTCTTGAGCAAACTGCTCTGTCTTTGTTAACAAGTGTGTACTACTCAATATTTAAATTACAGTAAGTGTATTTATAATCAACCTGCATTAAAAGTCTTCCCTGAGAAAACTTAAATTAAAAGTTACTTTAAACAATGAGCTTTATCCACGCCAACAGATAAAACTAAACAGAAAAAGGGAACCAAAGAAACCACATGAGCTCTACAGAGTCTATGCCATCTTTAAAGAATACATAATATGGATTCATATATTCGTTTCACCACATTCTTAAACTCTCTTATGAGTAAAGGTGCAGCTACTTTGTACTGTGCAAGACAGACAAAAAAATACTGTCTGTTTTCAATAGCTAGCATCCCTCAGAGACCGTTGGCTGAAATAATTCTGCATATCTCTTCACAAGAAGGAATGGGTCATCACAGGCAGAAGTAGCTCACAAGTCTTCAGAATCAGACTACAGGACTGTACGAAAGAAAATCTCTCTGGATCCAGACTGCTTTACATGCACAAAGCTTTGGCAAGACCACTTCCTTCAGACAGAAGCTCTGAAGTCCAAGAACTAATCGCAGCATCCTGCATCCTCTCCCCACCTCCACCAATGGATAGTAAAACCAGCTGCCAATTTTGTCATTTCAAGGAAGAATCTAACCTTATCTCCCCTGCAAAGGTGCTACTACAGCCCCAAAAAAGGGTTCTGCCTGTAGTTATGTAGCCTGCCTGCAACATTAGGTCACACCAGCCCAACAGCTCCTGCCAACATGAACTGCACCTGTGGGGTGGGTGTTCAATGGCCTAACTACACTGGGTAACAGTGCCATACACACGTTTTAACTCAGCCACACTGCAAAGCTTGAACTTCAGTCTGATCTGGGAGAGAAAAACATAAATGAACCCAACAGGAAGAAAAGAAAAGAGCACAGGCAGGTAAAAAGCATCAGAACAGGAAGACAAAACACCCAACTCGTCTCCAGCTGCTAGCTTAAAGGCAGTATCACCTGGAGAGCATAGCTGATGGACAGACCTTGGCCTTGCCTCACTTGTCTGACAACTCTACTGGCCTCTCACAGCTGTTGTGAAAGAAAACCACAGTATTTGTGCAAGGCTAGCTGGTTCCATGTAAAGAAAACATATATGAGTGGACTGTGCTTTCCTTTACCACATGCCAGCTTCATTCAAATTCAGATGCAGAAACCAGGACTTAAGTCTACTTATTTCCTCCCACAGTTGATCAACCATTTAGGACGCAAGGTCGTGAACTCATGAACCACCCTCCCTTGTGAAAGGACACAAACTGCCTTCAATGGAAAAATATCTAATCCACTTTGGAAAAGGCAACCACCCAAAAAAAGGAGACCCCAGTGACAGGAATGACTGCTTTGGGTGGCATCACAACCAACAAAAGCAGATTGGTCCCCATCAAGTTCCCTTCCCATACTCAGGACTGCCACAAGCAGATACCTGCCCTCCCTTCACACTCCTTTCCCTCCCTAAAAACTTAACGAAGAAGATGCCCATCAGAGAACAAAAAGCAGGTCTGAGCACAAAGCCAGCATCAGGACTGCACCAAAACTTACAAATGAAGTGTAAAACATCATCCTGCTGCCAAGGAATTATTTACAACGTGACGATCAATATTACAATACCCAGAGATATGTATTTTTATCTCAACCTCTATTTGACCCAGTGGGAGCCACAGACCCTTTCTCACACTAATTCACATTCTTCAAGGAGAGTCAAGATGGGGAGGGACAAAGGTTGGAAGCATTTCAGGTTCTGCCTCCTTTTAGCCCATTTCCACTGAACGGTACCAAAACTATCGCAAAGAGAACAGCTCAGAACTGATCTGTGCTACTCAAGCACCTGGTCACTGAAGCCAAATACTTCAGGATCATAAGAAGATGTTTCATTTATGCGATAAACCAAGCCCTGGCTGTGCTGTCTGTCCTGTCAAGTCACTGCCCTTCCTTCACTGCATCGAAAGCAAAGCATCTTTTAGAACTTCCTCTGAAAGGCCTGAACAAGCGCCCGAACTTCCAAGGTCTATTCTCTATAGCCTTGAGCAAGAGCTACAGGAAATAAACTTCCCTCCTGAATGGCTTTTTAAAAGGAAAAAAAAAAAAAAAAAAAGTCAATCAGTACTAGACCTATCACAAATCTGGAAACTGCTGATCAGGAAACGGTGAAGGAGGGGAAGGCAACTGAGAGTGGAAGAGGAGGTTTGATTTTTCAGACAATCAGCTCCAAAAAGCCTTACTTCAGTGAACTAGTAAACAAGCAATTTCAGATGTTGTAGATGTCTTATGTTACCTCCTGAAATGTAATCAAGCTGGTGGGAAAAGGGTTAATTATATCCCTTATGCTCCACTGTATTTCAGCAGGCTACACATTGCATTCTTCTGAAGGGCAAATTATTCTTCTATTTATTGTTTAAGACACAAAGTGCCCAACTCTAAGGTGGCAATTCCCAGTTTTACCAAAACAGAAAAATAGAGGGCTGTGGGCTTTCTGCTGACATGAAGCATTTAAACCTGCTCCTTTCCTCTGACATTTTGTCCCCCCCTTCTCTCTTCTGTGATACTCACTGCAAAAACAACCAAGACATCTGACAAACAGGAGAACATCCTGCTGATTAAGAAAAAACAAGAGCACATTACTCTTGAGAGGATACAGAGCACCGCTTCCTAATGCATTCCACTCTGTCAGCACAACAGGCTCCGTGTCATTTCAAAGGGAAACCGGTCCTACTGATTTTTCCAAAACACAAGTATTATAAAAATATTACATATTTAATTGGTTTAACAAAAGCACTTTTGTGCTGGGACATATCAACACACATCCTACAAGGCAAGGTGTAAGGTATCAAGGTGTGGCTGTAACCAGGGATCCTCTGGAAGAAGTGCCAGGATCACTCCTAATAAAGCTCTCCTGCAGCTCCTGTAGCCCTCAGTAGGTCCAAGACACATCTTAAGCGCAGCAACTGAGACTGCTAAATTTACAACAACCTGAAGAAACGTCGTACTGCTCTGTGAGCCAGTTTCCTTTCCATGCTTCACCAGATTTCAACCATGCGACTCAGCACTGTGTTTGCTCAACTTTTTCTAGAGGAAACTTCTCTACACCCTCTCAGAGCAAATTATTCCTCTAGCTGGTCCTTGCAAAGGCCAGACCAAACTGAATCAGCTTTTTTGAATGTGAGAGCTATACACCTAGCCTGGAAGATTTTTTTTTCCTATTTCATAAGACAGCAAGATCAACCATCCCCTTCCACCTTCTCAGTTTTCTACCATCCTAAATATGGCACCACTGGGAAACACCTCTACACTCTTCAAGGAAAAAAGCGTATTTCTCTTTCTCCTAGTTCTTTACTTCTATTTTAGCACAGCATATCAGAGCGTGCACCCAATGGTTCAAAGACCATGTGAATAGTAATAAACCAGAACAGATTGTCATCCTGCCTTTCAACATACCTCTTCAGAATAATTCTTTTAAATCAGAATTTTGAGAGAGATGTAATAAACAGAGGAGAAGGGACAGCCTTACCTCACACCTCCTCTTATTCCTCCAAGGAACTAAATTTTCTCTTCCTTAAGCAATACTTCAAGGCTTTATATCTCGCTTCCAAATATAACCCAAACCAGTATATATCCTCCCTTTAATTTCTTCCAACAAACTCCCTTTCAGCAGAATTCACTCTCACATATGCCATGTGGACAGAGTTGAGTAACGTAACTTAACAGTTCCCTTAAAGAAAAAGTTTTGCTAATTTTAAATTCAAGGGGAGGGATAGATTTTAAATCTTACCTGCCAATGGTACCACAATGTTTCTAATTACTATCTGACAAAAGAGCATTAATCCCATTTCATCACAAGAAAAAGAACAAAGCTGCAGAATGACAAGATCACATCGACAGATAACCACAAACAGCAACTGAAATAAACAAGCTTCACAGTCACAGGACAGCGTGGTCCCTACATCCTGCTCTGTCACTGTGCAGCCTGACATTCATTCTGCAGTCACGCTGCAGAAGAGACTTCCACAGCAAACAGCACCTGGGAGCAAAGGGATTTCAAGATTAAAATCTTCCAAGCTAAGCAACAGAAACACGGGTCAATCAGAAGAGATCTCCAGCATTGAGGAGACTAATGAACAGATTAAGCATCTATCGGTAGCCACTTAAGAAACCTCTTCTTCCCCAGCCCACCTCACTGAGGAGCGTATTTTAGAGCCCAGCTCATCATTACTCGTAGGTAAATTGGCTAGCCAGACTGTCACGCTTCCCTCCAAGCCTCCCACCTCAGCACACACCTGCTCTCTCAGTACAGGCGTTTTCGTGCTGACACCCAGGGCAGCACTGCATTACTTCAGATAGAGTCACTTCCACATTCCACCCTCCAACTCCCCTCCAAGAAGTCATCAGTCACTCTCGGCTTTCACACTTCAGTAATTTTGGAATCAACAGGAAATAGAGATCAATTGTGATTTTACTAACTCAGTGATGACTCATCACTCAACTCCCCTTAGCCTTTCAAATTCATCTGCGAAGAGACACGATAGCGAGGCCAAATTAAAAATAGCAGATCTGGCTTGCACACCATTAACGCTCGCTCGTCCACCAGATTCGCCACGGATTGTGACATATTCAGGCATCCTGAGAAACCACCATGTTACGACCATCTCTCTGATCACCCTGTCAGACTCCAAACACAGTCACAGTTCAGCTTTCTTAGCTTAACCAGAAAGAATGATCAATAAGTAAAATTTATTATATAAGCACATGGTACCGCATTCTGTAACATCCATCTTCCAATTTGAATATGCCTAAATAGGAGTTAACTCTGCCTGCCAGTGCCCCTAGCCTGTGACAAGGAATCTTCTATTCTTTGTATCAGAAGAACACTCTCAAATCATTAGGATTTTTCTGCTTACATAACCTCCAAGAAAACAAAAAACTGCATGAAATTAAAAAGTCAATAAAGCCCAATTACTTCATTTACAAAAATAGAAAATCATTTTATGTAAACCACTTAAATGCATTCTTCTAAAAATAAACTTAATTACAAATCTAACATGAAATTACAACAGCATATATTAGGGCAAATGCCTACTGTAATTTAAATAGAATAAAAATAGTAAGCATATAATTTACACCAAAAAAAAAGAGCTTGGACTGGTGAATTTACTGTTTGGTGCTCTCTTGGAGCCACCCTTTGTTGAAATGCTAAGATAGCTTTTACATTCAACAGGTACTTCTGCAAGTGCCTCATCTCAGTTTACTCAAATGGTTCTGTTCAACAAGTAATCAATTCAAAATTAAAAAGGACTCCCATACAGAAGCCTTCGAAACAGTCAGTGGGGAAGATCTATTGGCCCTAAACTTCTGAGAAACAATGACAAACTTTTTTCCCCCTTTTTTTAAGCCATGCCTGTTCATCACACTTGAAGATTTAATTAAGTCTCAAAAATTCAGATCGTCTGCACTGCAATTAGAATTCCATGTTCCATCTAAATAAAAAAACAAAGCCCAAAAAAAACCACAAATGAGAAGTAATCTACCAGAAAATACATCACTTGTCATTTTGTCACTTAAAAACGCGTATTAAGGATCTGAGTAAATATATCCAAGGCATCTAACTATTTACATGAACAGCATAAACAGCTATTCCTTGACAAAAGAGCCTGTATTTTCCAAAAGGTTGTATTTGTAAATCAAGGTGTTTTAACAGCTGTCAGCCATTAAGAAAAATCCAGGTAAAAATACATTAAAATTATATTAAAATTGCACATTTAAAGCAAACTGTTCCTGCATGCTGTTTCAAGTCACTATGAAAATCACTGATGCTCCATCTTAATAAAAATATTGGTAACAAGCTAGTGGTGCTCTGAAGCCTTCTTCACACTGTCGTCGAAGGACAACTTGGACTGAAATTCATGGCATTTCCACCAAAAGGTAACAAATCTACATGAAGATGTAGCATCCAGTGGGAGAATCAGAATCAGTTTTATTTCTGCAAAAAACATCCCATTCATCAAGCACTCAGTCTGCAGCGTCATGTGGATGGTAACACACATCCTTGTGTTCAGATTCAGCCCCTGCCAGCAAGGGGTGGGCTGCAATGCTGCACCTCAGAGCTGATGCAGAGACTTCCATCCAGGTACCAAATGCTCCCTGACCTGGAGGAAGTATTTCCCCTTCCAGTTCCAGAGTCCTGTTGTGATGCACGGCAATGTCACCAAAACCCACTGGTCACTGGAGAACTGTACTAAAGTAACCCCTTGCTTAGCTTCTCCCTCACCCAGTTCTCAGCCCCACGATCCCATCCCCTCAGGTTCTCACCACAGCCTTTTGGGAGCCAGTGCCAACTCTCTGGTTAAGTCAGCTGAGAGAAAAATGAACTCTTCCACCCTCTGAACATCTCAGCAGTTGTTCAGATCGTGCACAGCATCCCATGGACCCACAGCCTCAAACAATACTCATCATCACTTTCTGGGCACCTGGCTCAAGACCAACAAAGACAGCTTTGCCATCATGCTTTTCATCAACCAAGATATCAAGGAGCCACATAGCGAGCACGTGACACCAGTGAAAGGCTGAGTATTGATGGAGAACAGAAGGGTACACAGACATCTTAAATGGAGAATTCCTCCTTCCCCCTGCAAAATTCAGCAGGCATGACAATTACATCCTCAACCCCTCTGCTCTTCACTTCTCCCCAACCAACTCGCCCCATTAAACAGGAGTTACTCAGTCATCTCAGTTCACCAGGTCTGCAGGAGGCTGCGAGGGTGTTAACGATGAACTCAAGGCATGAGACACGCTGAGCACTGACAGTCATCCTGAGGTCAGAACAGTATTTTGATACCACAGTAAACAAGGCCTGCAGCCACACATGCAACCAGGAAGAAACCCTGAATAGCCACTCACTTCCGTGAGCAATTGCCCATGAAGGATGAAGTGCTATGGAATGAACAGACAGCATCAGAACCCATCCTTGTAGGGAGGCCAAACCACCTCAACTTTCATTTCCTTCTCACTGCATGTGACACCAGGCAATCTTAAGTCACCTGTGAAGATCTGAGGTGTATTTTTAGTGTAATATCTCCTTAAAAGCCAGCTGATTCCAACACCCCCACCCTCATACTTCTGCTTAGAGTACAGTCTCCGAACGCCTGACAAGGCACAGCATCCCAGTGAACGCACATTCACCTGGATGACAGAGTCACATGAGCATCTGAAGTCATGTCAGCGTTCTAAAAATGAGGTCCTGTAACAACCCCTCAAGGATATCATTTCTATTTTACAAACGGGGAGGGAAGCACAAACACCCAGAGGAGGAATACAATTCCTTCCCAACCCTTGCATTCTGTCAGCTTCTGAGGCACGAGATGTGATCACTCCCTATTTTAGCACGCATGACTACCAATGTTGTTGCTCACAAAAATTACCCGGTCCCTTTTTAAAATCCTGTTAGAGGATTTAACCTCAGGATTCTCAGCCCAACAGTGGATGGGTAGAGGTGGAAGCATTGATAACACATCCTGCTGTGCTTTATCTGCTCTTCATAAAAGAGGGAAAAAAAGGGGGGGGGGGAGGGGGAAATACCCTCTCTCTCAATTTATACTTGTCAAATCAGTATTTAAACAAAACCAAATCTGGAAAGAAAAACAAGTGTGAACACAACTGTGCAGCATTACAATACCACATCTGATTCCCACATTAAAATTCTCTCCCTCTCAAACATATCGTGGACAAATTTAAAAATAAAGGCACTGATCAGCTACAAAAACACCAAGGAACTCCTCAATGTTGGCTTCGCCAGCGGAATGTGTAATTCTTGTCTCCACACTGTCACTCTCTTTCATGAAAAGTACTGGGAATATCTTTTTGCCAGGTTAACCAACCCTGACTTCAATCCTGCTGACATTTTTTAAATATAGCTGAATAATTCCATTCATATGCAAATCGTACAATAAGCTGTGAGTAGCAGCACTTGCAGAGACTCCCTCACAGAGACAAGCATTTACTCTGCCCAAGACTAATCTGCAGTGACGTATCTGAAATGAAACGAGGCCCGAAAGGTACAGCCCCAACAATTCACACAAGGCCCACTTTCAGCCTTGATGTTGGCTTTTTCCTTTCACTTCACGAGGTGTTTTTTAAGTATTAAAGAGATGAAAGAATCAAGAACTGAGATCGCATCTGTTGCCATCACAATTTAACCACAGTCCATGTATTTATACAGCGGAATCTCCAAAATAACACTGCATCTGTTAAGATGACAGTGTTTTTCCATGGGCTGTTCTGTGTTATAGAGGAGTTGCTCCAAAGCTATTGCATTTGAAGCGTTGATTGCAATCCACCCCAAATTCTTTTTGTAATCTTCCTCAAATGTACTGAATTGAAAAGCTGTTGTTTTGCAGTATGGTTTGGGAACAACAAAACCCTAACACATCTCTCATCAGTGGGCATTTGGCACTAAAGCCTTGCAGCTAAAGCAACATGCTTATTTAAACAACGAACTACCACGAGAGATACACAAACCATGTAAAAACAGATGTCCCTCTCACGTGTGTTTCTGCTGAAGTCCAGAACCACTGCTACATACACACACACCAGATGTATTTATCCTTCCGAGCCTGACTGCTGTAGGGTAACAACTGAAACTACTTGGAAAGACCTCTGTTTGTTCACTGGTAACGCTGGTCATGCTTCAGAACCACAACCCATCGAAACATATATAAGCTCGAATTTTAAAAGGGACTCTCACAACCTAGTTTAAGGTATAAATACATACTACATGCCTCCTGATGAAGCACGGTATCAATGAAAGAATTTGTCCCCATAGTCAGCTTCCTCAGTGTGACCAAAATACAAACATTTACTAGCACACACAAAAAAAATGGAAACAAACAATTAATCAAAACTTTCAGTCACTCCCAGGCAGACTCAAGTCACAGGCTCAAACCAAGCCAGGTCTCAAGTTTGGAACAACAAATGTTCTTTTCTTAAAGGTTGTTTTTGCTCTTCTGTAGAGTAACAACAACCACAAAGGCTCAACCTCCATCATGGGTGCAGCCACTGGAAGAAACACAGAATCACAGGGTTGGAAAAGACCTTTAAGATCATTGAGTCTAACCATTCCTGTCCCCTACTAAACCATGTATCTAAGTACCTTATCTATCCATCTTTTAAACACACCCAGGGTTGGTGACTCAACCGCTCCCTGGGCAGCCTGTTCCATGTCCTGACAACTCTGCCAGGGAAGAACTTTTCCCTCACATCAGAGCTGACCCTGCCCTGGCGCAGCTTGAGCCCACTCCCCCTTGTCCCATCTCCTGTCCCCTGGCTGAAGAGACCACCGCCCACCTCTCTGCACCCTCCTGTCAGATAATTATAGGCAGTGACAAGGCCTCCCCTCAGCCTCCTCTTCTCCAGGCTGAACATCCCCAGCTCCCTCAGCCCTACCTCATTTGATTTGCTCTCCAGCCCCTTCACCAGCCTCACTGCCCTTCTCTGAACACGCTCCAGGACCTTGATGTCCTTCTTGTACTGAGGGGCCTAGAAGTGGACCTAGCACTTGAGGTACAGCCTCACCAATGCCAAGTACAGGGGCACAACCACCTCCCTAGACCTACTGCAAGGGATTATCAACATAACTTATCAAAACAGTGTAGGATCTCCCTGGTGCACGAGCAACAGGACTAACAGACCCTTCAACTTTTGGCATCATCCAACACAGACAAGTGACTATACATCCTAGTGGGGTGCAACTTTCCCTCCTCCAGTCTCAGTAGCTCCCAGGTCCGAGGAAACACAAAGCACACACAGTAACAGCACCTCATACACATCTCATACCGCAACTGGATGTTCATTCCCTCACTACTTCCTGGGAGACATGGCATTTGCAAGGGGCCAATAAAATGTACATCCATCTCAAAAGAAAAAAAATAATAAAGCTTCAGCCACAATAACCTGAAAGATGTTAACTGCAATCAATACAGAACCACAAGCTGCTTCCACCTGCTGGGGATACAGAACCCATCACAATTCCAGCAGGCTCCCTGCTCCATCCCAGTGGGTCTGTGAACTCCTAACACAGTTTGTGCCACCATCAGGTGAAGCATCTCTCAATTTGGTTCTTAGCTAAAAGACAAGCAGAGCCACCTGAAAACTTCGCAAAAACAACCCACACTATTTAACTCCCACCACTGTTTCAGAGAACAAACCAAACCCCCAGTGGAATACATGAAATTTGACTAGGGAAAGACAACAGTAACAATTTCACTACACATCAAAACCCCCAGGAGAAAGCAACAAAACCACCACAACTAAAGTAATTTCTGCACTGGCAAAGAGTGCAGGGGAACGGCAGGAACCAGGTATTTCCACTGCGATTTCAACTCTTAATGCTACAGCCAAATGCTACTCCAAGAGCAGCTGAGCGGCACAAATACGTGTTTGTTCCTGCGGCGCAGCGCCTGCGCTCCTCCCGCGAGGTGCCCGCAACGTGCTTTTTAAGCCTTTCAAGGTACATACTACTAGGGCACAGAAGGACCCAGGGGGAGGTGGTGACATGAGCGGCAGGGGAGCAAAGTGCACTATCTGTAGAAGGACAAAGCGTGGAGACAAGACTAAACTGAGCTCAACGCAAAAAAAAACAAACATTAGGAAACCACCCCAGTGAGATCCAGGGAGAAAGCCCTTCCGAGGTCCAAGCAAATTCCCATTTGAAGGTTTGGTTATAGACTCCTTCCAGGACTAGAAATGCTGTACCCATTTGATTAAGACTTAAGATTTGAACTATTCATCTCTGAAAGAAAACTTTCTGCTTTCAGAAAGACTTAATTCTGACAATTTTTGAGGGCTGCTCTATCTAACATAACTTTAGGGGTTTTTTTCTACACCATAAACTACTTTGGGAGTCTTGCTTCTCACATGTAACGAGCTGCCTATCTACAGAATGAGGAAAATCAGCACTGTATCAATTTATCTTTGGTGAAGCTGGTTTTCTATCCAAGAGATCCAGAATTCTCTTTCCCCACCAGTAACATTTTCCAAACAACAGTTCAGCTCTTGCAAAGTTTTCCCATGCATACGGATCAGTAAGACTTCTCATGCAGAGTACCATGATCCATAAGCAAACCAGACAGAGCATCCCACTAAGTACAAGGGAAAACCTCCTACCACCTTGCTCAGACACCTCTCTCAACCCCATAGCAACACTAACAGAGAGTAAATAAAACAACGTGATGCTATCCTAACCTAATCAAGGCACAGCTACTAGCAAGACCCTTTCAACTGCTCTGCTTACAGAAGTTTCGTCCCATAAATACTCTCCACATGTGCCTATAGCTAAATACAAACTGAGCACCTTATTCTGCCTTGCCACTTCATCTCATCTGTCTTACATAAGAGCTGCCACTATAACACAGTTTGAAGATAATGATGTACTCCGTACTTGAGAATCACACATTCAGCTGCAGCTACCTACTGTATTCCAGTAGTAACAAATGGAAGAGATACTTCAAAGAGCACATTATCCCAGCTCTAATTTATGCATGCTCCCTCTTACCATCAAGCCATTTATTTTAAACCTGTCAGATATACTTGTAATGTAGCATCATGAATAATTTAAAAAGTAATCTGTATAAACCAAGTTTATAAACTTAACAGCAGGTACAGTACCTTTCATTCAAGCAGACTGCTCTCTGATAAAGTACAAGGGATCTTTGACTACTTCAACATGTATTCATTTCATGCATTCTGAACTTCAAAAAATCCTTCTTTCCTGCCTCCAATCAAACCCTCCACTGTTCCAACAGTATTGTGCAAGTAGCTGACTTAAATTTACAAACAAGTAGCAGACTTATTTGTAATACTGTTCATATTGAAGGAAAACACTATAAAGCTGCTGGGAACAGTCAGTAAAAATGACCTACCATCCATTCAACAGCAAGGGAAAAAAAACCCCACAGATGTGAAGTTTGTCTCTATCACTAAGAACTCTCGGTATTCTCCACACATTTGCCTGACGTCGCTCCCCTCCGCGGGGAGAAGCGATGCTCAGCAAAGCACTCCCAAAAAAAGCCCAGTTGTTAAGAGAAAGTGTTTTGATCAGTTGATGCTCACACTTCCAAGTAAACAGAGCTATCTTTACAGCATGTAATGGCACCAATAAGAGGCTTTCAGATAACACTCACCCTGACTGGTCACAGAACTATTCCAGCAATACGCGCCTTGCTGGCGAGACACAGCAAACGAACTCATTCGGTCACTGGCCCTGCCCAAAACACACATCTTCACAAACTAAGTACTCACAAAAGCAGGACACATAAATTACTGCAGTAAAGCACATACGTGTGCAGGTCACCTGTATCCTGCTTCAGAAGTTTCTGATTTGTGTAACAATGCTGTGCTGTTGATTTAAAGCGTGTAAATCCTTCAAGCACAACCCGACCAGCACTTCTCTTCAGTGACAATCTTAACATGGAAGACTGCTCCAAGTTACTTGTATAACAACTCTGTGTTGCTCCAAAAGCATACATTTGCTGTTATACCAAAATATTTTCTAAGTGTTCCTCTAAGAGGAATAATCTTGGTACTTTACTGGGGTGTGACGTCCCTTCTCACTGAGTGGGCCAAAGAGAATAGTCTCCTTGAAAAATTACCTGGGGAGTCACTGAAACATAACAGAAGCTTATTTCTGCTTATACCCATTCTACCAGGGAAGGAACAGAGTAATAGGAAGCGTACAACATCTGGATGTTTCAAAATTAACAAATACATCACACAAAAGCTCACAAGTCCTATGCAAATCAATCAGCAAATAAATCAACAATAGCTTTGCTTTTCAGCACATCTGCTATGGCAGCACAAGGTTATCAACATTGAAGAATTTAACTGGTGTCTTGAAAGGTACCCTAAGGGAACTGCTCGTATTAACTGCAAGGGCTAAAAAGCAAAACTTTCAGTGATAAATGCAAGTTAAACCTTCACAGTACACCACCATACTAACACCAGTTTTACCAGAGCACATCTCAATAATTAATTAATAAGCCAAACTATTATCAAACTTATTTAGGAAAAGCAACAGGTTCTGCCGAAAGGAACTAGAGCCTATTTTTGAATCTGAGGACTTGGTACAGCTCTGTTTGCAGGGCACAGTAGCGTATGAATGAACACCGTATGGTGCTCACCATTTGCTGGTCTTCAAAGCTTGTCTCAGCCAGTTGTGGACAGGAAAGACACAAACGTAGTACTACAGGAATCAATTGTGACTTGGCTAAGAGGGAAAAACACACACAAACACTAACACCACACACTGACTGACTGGCTAACAACCACAAACATGCCTTCAATCAACTACAGCCTGTTGAGTTCTGCTTTTGTACAATAAAACAAAAAATATTTGAAACTATTCTTTTTAAAGTGGCTTTCATAAAATCATAAAAACTAATCCAACTAACCTACACAAAGCAGCTGTCTATACAATTTACAGTGATAGAAAAATTATACATGTCAAATATATCAAAATACTGAAACAGTATTTCTACCTTTCAAATGCATCATCGCATTCCTGAAGTCTTCCTGAACAGGGAACTCTTAAAAGCAGCATGTTCCATTACCACCTAAGCCCAGAAACCCTAAAAGCTTGACTTGGTCAGAAAGCTCTGAAATAAACTAAAACTACAAATATGCAACAACTTTAACAGGAAAACTCTTGAGACAATTACTCAAACTGCAGCTTTTTTTTAAAATTTAGTAACATACACAATAGGTTGCAATAATAAACTGCAGTTTACCCATTCCTATGTGCGCCGCTCACTCATATAAATAAAAAACAGCTGCTACTTGATAACATCTCAAAGCAGTTCCAAATGGGAAGGCTTTACACCAACATCCAAGTAAGAACGCATTTAATTTCATAAACTAAAGTTTTAAGAACTTTTTCAGGAAGTTGCCATTGCTCTTCAGTCATCACCTTTCCAAGAAAATAAAATGATACTCGTTATTTGTAGTTAAATTAATATAGACTTAATCTAGAGGAATATTCTTTTATATATATATAAATAATTAAATTGAGTAAATTTTCTACATTATGAACTTTAAGGCCGTTACAGATGATGAGCTAGGCAAGATGCTTTCTGTGTGGGTTCATAAACATAAAGTTAATACCCAGTGTGAGAAAAACAGGTTTCCGGCATATATTATTTCCTCTCTCTCTCTCAAAGTTCAGGACCCTACACAAGCTTCTTAAAGTTTGCAGGAGCTCACAATTCATGCAGATGGAATTTACACGCAATGGAATTAATCATTTAACCGAACTGCCTTTCCAGATCTCACTGATACTTTAGTTTCAGCAATCACTGGTAACAGTGGCCTCTGCCCAAAAGGAAAAAAAACCCCAATTATTGGGGAACAGAAAAAAAAGAAATCGGAAAAAACCTGTCCTCTAAAGGTAATAGTGACAGCTCTGAAGAGTAGTTTAATTATAAATGTTGGACACTAACAAAATTCTCCTCACTGAAAACATTCTCCTCCAAGATTTCCTTAGTGAACACCAGTTTAGCAAAAAAATTAAACAGGATTTGAAAGAACTTCTCCCAAGGTAACATATACCAATAGAAATTAATTATTTACCAGGGAAGATACTCAGAAAATCATCTCATGGAAATTCCTCAGCACCAGATTTTGTGTATACATTTCAAGGAGGTAACATTTTCAGTGTCACTGGATTTGTGCTTTAACTGTCCTCTAGAATTAGGCTGAAGGACCAAGGTTGAAGGTCAGGGGAAAGCTGATGATCTACTGTGTTAGTTTTTATCAAGTATGAACAATTTCCCTATTAAAACAAATAAATCACACCTTCTGTTGTACTTAAAGTGATTGGTCTTCTCTCTCCCTTCTGCAGCCCCTTCCTCCCCTCCCTTCAGACAACTTACTTAAGAACTAAGTGAAACTTCCTTCGTCTTACAGGGAGTATTTCTCTCTCTCAAACACTGTTTCGGCACCGAAACTCCTCTAACACTCATCTTCTTTCTTTCCACTCCCATTCCTCCGCTTCCTCATGTTCTCAACACATTTAGCCCGACACTCGCTAAGTCACTACCATTTCCTAACCCTTTTAGTTTCTGAGTCATACAAGCCTTTGCTCCAGTTCTGGTATGGAAACGCTTTGAAAAGTGCCATCTAACACAATCAAAAACGTCAAAGCACACTGCCACACTCACTGCTCCTGCCCATGGACTCCAACCACCACTGCTCCCCCAACACTTTCCTCCTCCTCTCCTCCCAGTGAGCCCGACTGACACCAATACCTTAAAACACTCGGGCGTTTTCTATTTGCAACCTCAATTAAGTGAGAAATTACCCAGCTCCCATTTAACAACATTCGCTAACCACCGGGCGCGCACGAAAACGCTGATGCAGAAGCTAGGCGTGTGCAATGCTGACACTCAGCAGGTCATGAGGGTTTTTACTAAGCAACCTGGGAGAGAGATTAAACATACAACATGAGCTACTGTTTATTAACATCAGAAACATAAAATACAGCCTGAATAGACAAACAAAAGCTCAGAGCCAACATGAGCAGATTCATCAAGATACCTATCAGGCTCAAGTATTACCAGGCCTAAAAACCATTCTTTTCATCCTTGATTTTTAACCTGTTCCTTTCTAGACTTTCCCTTTGTAAAGGTACAGGAGGGTGAAAATCAAAAACCCTGCTACGCTCAGGGTAGAAGTGGAGCAAAGCACCGTGTTCACGCTTCATCTGAAACCCACCTCTGGGATGAAAACACTCTCCAACAGTAGTAGCTTTACACAAACACACCGTTACACCAGCACATACTTTATTGCAATGAAGCGTCATCTTAGTTTTGTACTGCCCTAACAAAAATCCTAGGAAATCCTCAAAGCTAATAAATGACTGGTTTTTGAATGAGAAGCTTTCCACTGAAGCTACCTGTGTTCTGAAGAGGTTTCTGTCATGCACTCACAAACAGATTTTATATCATTTAGCATTAAAGGGATGGGTCTCTCCCCTCCAGTTCTAACTCCTTTGTATTCCTATTTAGGAATGCCTTGCTTGTTTGACCGAAAATGGAAGTGCCTTTTAGCTATGACACAGTATATATGAAAAACAAATAAAAATTAAGATTAATCTTCCTTCCACTATTGTGGGGACAGAGAAGAATATGAAGAGATGCAAAACATCTGTTCTGGAGATCATTTTTCCTCCTAACAGCAAAATTCTTTCAGCAATAACTCGTGAAAACAAAGGCTATTAAACTGTAAACTACAAAGACGATCGATTAGAGGCAGCATTCAGCTGAGACGAGTTTTTCAGCATATCTTCCCCTATTTAAATGCCTAGGTCTTCTTCTTCAGAAGGTATTTCATTTGGGAGGTTCTTAATTGGGTCATTTTAGCTAAGTGGCAACCACAAACACTTCAGAGGGCTGGAACCTAAAGTCCTAACATTCCGTTCCCAGTGTTATTTTATTGCCAGAGCTAGGCGAGCGTTTTTATTTGCAGGTGTTCTGTACCAGGTAAGACAAAGGGGAAAAAAAGAACCATACATGTGTATCCTAAAGGTTTAAGGACACACCAGATCTCCTCCTCCTCTCCTGTTCTGCTTTCTCCACGTGACTCCATCCTTTGTAAGCCCTTCCCTGAAGAAGGGCACGGGGTTTTGTTTTTAAACTTCGAGATTAATCTTCCCTCTTGAAAACAGCTCCAGCCAAACAAAAAGTTCAGCTAGTGGAAGCAGGGCTGAGACTCTCCAGCCCTACCCACCCCTGCCACTGAAACGCGAAAGCCTAAATTGGGCCTTAATTTGCAAGGAGTTAATTGGCATTCAGTGGCTAATGAAACACAGTATTACTCAACACGCATTAGAGTCCATCTATATGCTTCTCGCTCACTTTTTTCTTGGTGCAGTTCACCTCACTGCCCAGGCACCCTTTATTTTCAAGCTGAACTTCAGAAAAGCCCTTCTAGCATCCATCTGTCCTGTTCCTCCCCTCCAACAAGAAGCATCTTTTTGAAAGCAAGAGGTGCACAAAACCAGCCCAAGGAGCAAGTCGGGAAAAGAAAAAAAAAACCCAACCAAAACAAACCAGAGAGCGGAAGAAATTAAAGCGTCAAGATGCAGTCAAGAAACATCCCTGTTTCTGCAGACGCCGAAGGAGCCGTTTGTAAAATGGATGGGCTCCAAGGCACATTTACCATCTCCCTGTCTACGGAGACACTCCAGAAAACACGGGGAGGCTAATTTCATGCAAGAGATCCTCGATCCAGCGTAAACCCGACATACCAGAAGAAAACCGATCAGCGCCGGGATTAATATGGTGATGATTGCAGTCTAATCAATCGCAGCGCCAGTCATCCCTGCCTCCCCCCCCTCCCCATCTCCCCCGGAGGGGGCGGGCACTGCAATACAATCCCAGGTTTGAAACGCACAACAACAAGAGTCGGGGCTTTTGCAACTCCCCAAGAAGGCGGGCAGCCGGACGGAGGGACACGGCGGGCGAGAAGGGCAGCTCCAGGCTGCTCCCGGCGTGGTCAGGCACAACGAGCCGTGTTTCTGCCCGGTGCGGCAGCGCCCGCACACACGGAGGAAGCAGCTCGCACGCCGCGAAGCCAACGGCACCAGGCTGAACGCTGGATGCAGCGCGGCTGCTTACGGAAACAAAACACACACAAAAAACAACCCAAGACCCCACCCCACCTTTAAGAACACAGCCCACCCGGGCATCGAACGTTCCCATTTATGCGCAAACGTGAAGCATCAACCTAGAAATCCATTTTTTTTTAAAAAAAAAAAAAATACAACAACAAAACGCGGCAGACTACGACCTCCAGATTGAGGGATACCCCCGGAATTGTGTGCCCCGAGCAGAGCGAGTGAAACCCTTCCTCGGCAGTACAGCGCAATAAAAGGCAAGGCGCTTATTTCCAGGAATTCTTCACTCGCTTACGGCAGGTCACTGCACACAGCCTCTAAATATTGACAAAGATCAAGCTCCTTCCATGCGGGGAAAGCAAGCACAGCGCTTCCCAGCCTGCAAAGTGTTTACTACGCAGCTCGCAGCCCTGGCTGCGGAGGTCTAAACACTGCACCGGGCTCCGGAGGGGGGTTAGGAGCAGCAGGACGCGGGTCAGGTGGGGGAAACACAAAGGAGGGGATGGATGGGCATCGCGGCTCCCTCCCCCGGGGTGAAAGCATGTGCGAAAGCGGCCGGCCACCCCCCGGGGAAGGAAGGGATGGGAGGGAGGGAGGGAGGGAGGGAGATGCGCAGCCCCAGGTTGATAAACGTGCTCGAGGAGCAGACGCGTAACAGGAGGAAAACACGCACATCCCCGCGGGCAGGGGCGAAACCCGCTCGCGGCGGCGGGAAACGGCGTGAGCCCCTCTCACGCATACGGGGAGCCCCCCTCACCACGCAGGCACGCACACCGGGGACCCCTCGGGAGCCCCTCACACACGCACCGGGAGCCCCCTCACACACGCACGGGGGGAAGCCTCTCGCGAGCCCCTCACACACGCACCGTGAGTCCCCTCACATACATCGGGGGGACCCCCCACACACACCCCGGGGGACTCCTGGGGAGCCCCTCGCACGCACCCCGAGTCCCCTCACAGACACACCAGGGAACCCCTTGGGAGCCCCTCACAGGCACCCCAAGTCCGCTCACACACACGCCGAGAGCCCTTGGGGGACCCCTCACGCACACACACGGAGTCCCCTCACACACACACCCCGGCAACCCATCACACACACAGGGAGCCCCCTCAATCGACACAAGCACACACCCCCCAAAACACACACAGGCAGCCGACGCCCTCACACCCCTCGCAGGCAGCCCCTCACGCCTACACCGGGAACCCCTCCGCGGCTCCCCCACACGCCCCGGGGGCCCCTCGACGACAGCTCCCCCCGCCCGCCCCCCCTCCGCCAACACGCACCGTACTCACTTTCCCCATTTGTTGGCCACAGACAAAGTGCGGCGAAGACGAGCAGAAACCCCCAGACGACGGCGAGGGACCCTCCTCCAGCGCCAGACTTCATTCCTCTTTTTTTAATTGGACAAAATCCCCCTTTCCGAAAAAGAAAAAAAAAAAAGTCCCAAATTGTTCTTTTTTTTTTTTCCTCTCCTCGTCCTCTAAAAATAACGAAGGAGGCAAAAGGCGGACGAGAAGCGCGGCTGGATAAATAAATCCACGTTGCCTCGAGAAATTTAAAAAAAAAAAAAATTAAAAAAACCAAAACAAGACCCTTCGGACTGGCAAACCGGAGGGTTTTTGAGGTCCCTGGGTGTTGATCTTCCGGAGCAACCACACCAAAAATACACAAGATATTCAAGATGTATTAACGGCAACAACAACAAGGCATGAAAGCCCCGGGACGACGCTTGCCTCCGGGGCGGCGGGGCGGGGGGCGCCGCCGTCTCCCCTCAGCGCTGGCTGCAGTGGTACATCGTGCACAGGAGTCGCAAACATGAGGCACATCGGGGCTGGCAGTCTGCATCTTCAACCTCCATTTTCAAACACCGCACACAGAGGCAGCGCGCACACACAGACAGAGACACAAAAAACCGGGAGGGCTGCGGAGGGAGGGGGGGAGGTGGAGGGGGGGAAGGGGTGGTGCGACCCAGACAATCTTATTACAAAACAACAACAGCTTCTCCGTCCGTCCGCGCGGGGACGGGGCTGCCCTGGCGGGATCCCCCCGGCTCCTCGCCCCGCTCAGCGCGGGGGTGGGGGGGGAAACACAACCCAAAAAAACCAAACTCCCCCCCCCCCCACCGAAACACACACACCGCTCCCCCCCCCCCCCCAAAAAAAAACCCAACCCAACAAACACCCCACGCACAACCACCACCCACACCACCACCGCAAGTCCGGCTGGCTGCAGAGGCTCGAAATGCGGAATTTGGAACGAAAATGAATTAAAAAAGGCTTCCCCTCTACTCCTCCTCTTCCTCTCCTCGGCGCCGCTGCCACAGGCTCCTTCTCCCAAAAAAAAAAAAAAAAAAGGAAGAAAAAAAAAAAAAGAAAAATCCAGGACACACACACAAAGCAGCAGCAGCAGCAGCAGGGCGAGCAGACCAGCTCAGCACCCCGCCTCCTCCCCCCGCAGCTCTCCTCCTCGCATCCCTCCGAGCCGCCTTGCCATCGCGCCGGGGGCGGGCGGGGGGGGGTGTGTGTGTTGAGGGGGGGTGGGGAGGAAGGACGACGACAACAACAACAACAAAAACCACCCAGCGAATTTGTAAATCCTTTTCCTTTTTTTTTTTTTTCCTTTCCCTCTCTCTCTCCCTTTCCCTCCTCCTCCTCCTCTCCCTCCTCCTCCTCTGGGTGTGCGCGCGCTGCAAACCTTCCCCTCACGCTGCCCAGCCCAAGGAAGGGGGAGGGGGAGCCGGGAAGAGAGGTGTGTGTGTGTGTGTGTGCGTGTGTGTAAGCCGGAGGGGGGGTAGAGGGGGGCGGCGGGGGGGTAGAGGGGGGCGGCGGGGGGGGGGGACGAGGAAGGCGATCCGGTTTGCTGAAGGTCAAAGCCCAGGAGCTTGTTGCGAAGGGTCTGTAATTCCTCCGGGGAGGGGAAAGGAGGGAGGGGTGGGGAGGAAGGGTCTGCTGCTCCTCCCAGTTAATTCGGCGCTCGCTCGCAGCAAGGCTCGCAGCGCTCGGCGACCGCCGCGTCTCCCCCCTTTATCTTTATCCTCCTCCTCCTCCGCGCTGGCTGCCTTTGCACGACGGAGAGCGAGCGCTGGTAAACAAGAGCCTCGGCGTCGCTCCGCCGCGCCTGACGCCGCCGCCGCCGCTTCCCTCCGCGGCCGCGCGGGGACGGGGCTCGCGCCCGCCGCCTTCCCTCGCGCCCTCCCTCTCCCGCGCGCGCGCACGCGCCCTCGCTCTCCCGCACAGGCGCGCGCGCGCTCGCTCCCCCCTCCCCTCGCGGGCTCCCCTCGCCCAGGCGGCGGCGGCGGCGGCGGCAGCGGCGCGCGCGGAGGCGGCGGCGGCGGCGGCGGGGCGCGAGCGGGCACGAGGCAAAAGCCGGAGCGGCCGCGCGCGGAGCGGAGCGTGGGGCGGCTGCACCCCGGGGCCCGCTCCAGCCGCAGCTCCGCGCTGCCGGGGAGAGGTGGGGAACCAGCGGTCACGGAGCCCCCATGGCTGCCCCGAGCATCCCGCGGGGCGCTGGGGGAGAGTGCGGCAGGAGAGCCAGCGAGCGACCTCCTGCTAGTGGGAACACCCCTGCGTTCCTCGGCAACGGAAATACACCCCTACGCGCCCCCCCCCCCCCAGCCGTATGCGAGGGAAGGGGCCGAGTTAGGCGAGAGGAGAAGCACGGAGCTTGGATTTTGCTCTGTTTGTTTGTTTGCCGCGTTAAAGGGCAGATGCTCCCCGGGGTTGAACGCCGCAGAGCGCAGCCGAAGGGCCGAGCCCCAAGCGCGCTGCTCGTAGGTTCACAGAACCACTGGGTTGGAGAAGACCTTTGGGATCACTGAGTCCAACCGTACCCATCCTCTACTAAACCATACCCCACTGAGCACCCCGTCTGCCCGTCTTCTAAATACATCCAGGGATGGTGACTCAACCCCCTCGCTGTAGGGATGCGGTGTAGGCAGGGGTGAGGGCAGGGCATGCCCTGCTCACCTGTGGGAGCAAACAACACATCCCCTTCCACACTGGGGATGCCCAGCGAACGCTCCGATACTGTCTCATCCATGTGCACTTCTCCACTGTTCTCCAGTCTCCCACAATGACATCGTACGCCCAGGCCCAAAATAGGTAGAACTGGGGTTAGACAAAGCAGAAAAGGTTTGGGCTTTTCGGAATGGGGGAACATGGGCCGTGTGCCATGCACCGCAGCTCGTAGTAGCCATGCTGCACGGCATGTGGATGTCCTGAGTAATCACAGCTTTGTTGCGATACTTTGGCATGGGGGAAGATACCAGAATGACGCGGAAGTATAAGGAAGCAGACATCTGTGAGCATTAACTATACTCCAGCTCTGTGCTTTCCTTAAAGGCTACGTTAAGAAAAAATGCAAATGCCACATTATTAATGCAAATGTCGAAGTTAAGTATTCACATTTAAACCTAAACTCTTCTGAACGCCTTGTGTTGTGGTAGCCTTCGGTTACGTTACTGCATCATCTTCCACAGCCTTATGCATGTTTCTCTCCATGGAGCTTCCCCATCCTTTTTTATACCCTTTGCCTTGTCAGAATCACAATGTCTTAGTTCCCCGTCTGCTCTCATACCCCTCAGGAAAGACGAAATGCCTTTATTCTGCATCACGGGCATCAGGGGGGGAAATCCAGCAGTTAGCACACACGGACACATATCCAGGACTGTGCCAATAATAAATGAAAGCACAGCTACATGTCTATCTGGGTGGGTAGCACAGCCCCCTCAAGGGTCAGTGTAGGAGAATCAGGCATTATTTCCATGTGGAACTGTCCAGGACTGCCCTGCACGTGTCTGCCACAGACTTTATCAACCACACGCAGCCTTTCAAGGCTTCAGTGAAACTGGACCAGAAAGATTTTTGCACCCAGTAAATTTTTACTATTGCTCTGCACAGCTGTGCCTACTACTAGTGCCGGATACCGAGCAGAACAAGTGTCCTTTCTGTGCGTGCTATGGCAGTGATGCAGCATAAATTGTTATGTGTTATTTACAAATTAATGTATTGTTGTGTAAAGACAGAGCTGTCGTGGGAACTGGGTGTCTATCACTTATCATTCTGCTGTCATAAAGAACTTCTATTATTGAAAAATAGCCTTTCTTTCATTACTTTGGCGAATCGGGTAAGTCGTGGACAAGCACGTTGTACCCGATGCTGTACAAGCAGAGGACAAAAAGATGTGCTGTGCCCTAGAATAGACCTTATGGTCTCACATAAACACAGTCCTAAAGGTGTTGTGATGTGGTTTGTTTCTGGAATTGGTCAGACTCTTCTAAAAGGAAAAAACAAATTATAACAGCAGCAGAGAGTTGAACTGGAGGCGTCGCGGTGCTCTCCATCCTCCTGAGCTGCCAATGTGAAATTCATAGTGTAGAATTATTTGCCTGGACTCTGTTAGGACATCTTCACCTTTCTTGTTACAGAGGTACCTGGGAGGAAGCCCTTTTTCTGTGAAGGCTGAGATGCTTGTGCTCTGAAGAGGTTAGGAGAAGACCTGTGCCCAGGGTCCAGCTTTCCTTACCCTCTCATATGCTTGGCAGCTTTCAGTGCCAGCCACGCACACACACATGCTCAGCTTCAGTGCACGTTTTTAATCAGCTTCAGCTCTTGTACGTTGGCATCTTTCTCCAAAAGCAGTCCTGTTCTTTTCAGTGGGAATATTTGAGTTGGGATTTTTCAGTGTACAGCCACAGCGTGGTCATATCTTCACCTGTGAAAACCTCAAAACCATGCTACACGCACTGTGTGTAAAATTAAAGAGTAGTAATTTGGACAAATTAATTTTCATGGTAATGTGCAAAGGTGTGCTTCATGATGCCATCTATTTCCATGTCAACACCACGTGCCTCTGCTTTTACCTACAGACCTGCACAAGGGAGGTTGGTAGGAAAGGGAAACGCTTCAGCCGGTGGATTACAATGCAGAATCCCAACAGACCCCAAGCTGTGGCCACTTCCAATCTTTGCTGAGATTTGGTGAAACCATTCCTTTGATTTTTCCTAACCTGTTGGTTTTGTCAGTCATTCTCCCAACCTAGACTTGATTTCCCTTTTTCTGCCTGCTGCATCTTGCCCAGCAGCTCAGTGAAAAACAGCAGCCATCACTGTTCGTTTGGCATTGCTACCTCTTCACTGGGGTCCCCGTCTCCCACAGGAGAGGCCACCAGTAATAAATAAAACATTGTATATAGTGTTCAATGCACATTGGGGGTATAAATTTGCGCAGAGTTTTCCCCTCCTTTGTTTTTGCACATAAAGCCTAAACGATAATTTTAATTAGTGTAAGAAATCATTTTGTCATGACTCAACGTTCCCTGATGGCAGTAGGAATTGCTTTCTTCTCTGTCCCGTTGGTTCTACAATCGTTCCTCCTCTCTGTTTGCCTCCCCTTTTTCCACTGCTGGTTTATGGTCCTTGAGATAGACAGATGGACAGAAAGAAACACATGAATACACACACACACACATTTTACCCTCTAGAGTGTGATGCCGAATGCCACCAGCATACCTGCGTCCTGTTTAAAACGCCACTGAAGTGGAAAATGCAGGAAGTGGGGCAGGAGGGATGAAACAACGCGGTTAAAACAGCCACTGACCCCGGTCTCTCAAAACATCTATCTGCCCAAGGCAAATATCCTAATACTCAGCCATATTTTAATTTTAACAGCAGCTTTACCGCTGCTTGCCGGGGCCATCACTGCGGAGAAAGAGGCCTCACTATTTTCCCTGCCTCGGTGCTCATACTCCTTGACTAGACTTTATTTTGGCTTCTGCAGTGCTTTCAGGGCAGACTGACCTCTTTACCAGACGCTAGCTTGTCACAACCTTTAAGCATCTGAACATTTTGTATTACCAGCATAAAGGGAGAAGTTGAAATTTATTCTCCTGCCGTCTCCAACTGTGTCAGGTCCCCAGGACGAAGGTCAGCCGTCGCAGAGCGTTGTCCACGTGCCTGTGTCTGCTTGAGGTGACCCTTCTTCAAAGGTCTACACAGCTTCTTGCATGGCCAAGGCGTTCAAGGCCAGGTTGGATGGAGTCCTGGGCAACCTTGTGTAGATCCAGGCATGGAGGTTGGTTGGTGGCCCTGCCTGTGGCAGGGGGTTGGAACTCTATGATCCTTGGGGTCCCTTCCAACCCAGACCATTCTGTGATTCTATGATGGCCATTGCCACCTTCCCAGCAGCAGAGAGCACCCACCACGGCCACCTCCTCTTCACCAGGGGCTCCTAATGTAGCCAGCTCGCCTTGTTCAGGTTCCTTCTCAGGCTGAACATTTTTGGTGCAGGCAGCTGAAATGTGCTGGGTAGGAATTACACCCGGGCAAGTGATGCATCTTTTACACAGTTCAGGTGAGTGTGATTTGTACATCTGAAGGACACATACAAATCCTTGAACATCACTCCTTTTCCCCAAAAATCTCCACTTACAAACCTCATCTTACCAGCTTATAACAAGCCCTTCAATGTTAGGCAAAACATGGGTCACCCTTTTTTACCACATTTGCCACTTTTTGCCCTGCTGTGAATTGCATCACATACTGATGACCTTCACAGGCTCCCCACTGCAGGATGATGCTCAGCACACTCTTGGCAAGGGGATGGGAACACAGCACTACACTGGGGTGGGTGCTGGGTAGGCAGGTTGCCATTTAACCCCCCTGCAGTGGTCAAGGTGTCTGTAGAGCCTCTCCATCCACCAGCCATCTTTTTTCCAAATCTTAGTTTTGGGCAGGATTTGGGTAGAAGCAACCACCGCACCATCACAGTGAGAGCACTGAGCAGAGACCCTGCAGTCTTAACACAAACAGAGGTTAAAAAAAAAGGAAAAGACAAAAAAAGAGACATGTTTGATGGGTGTGAGACTTAAATACCAGAGTACTAATCAGATGATAGACTCAAAGGAAGTACCCTTCTTTGTCTCTGAGTGATTTCTAATTCTCCTGGCCCTAATGCTAGGGCAAACAGTGGCTCAAGATTGGTCCCTTCTGGAGCAAGTCAGAAGCAGAAGGGAAGAAAGGGTATTGTTTATTACTTCTTACCCACACGCGTCCCTCCTTCAAAGAAAGCAGCATGCAGTTACATGGACGATTTAAGGGCAGCAGCTGAGCAGGAATAACTATAAAAATTCATGTTTTAATAACAACAACAATAACAAGCACACAACAGCATTTATAACCCTAGTTACAGGCCCGAGATATCATATCCATAGCAACTGCGGCGAGTGGTGAACGCCGTATATTTAGAGTTCCCGTGCACCTGCCTAAAATAGCCGCTGATAAGTTATGCTGATGTTTGTGCCTCCTTGCCAGCGTTTTAAAAGGCTGTGATGCCCTCTGCAATCACACCGAGCCCGTGCGGCGTGGCACAGCAACGGCGATCGCGCTTCCTCACCAAACCTCCCCGTTCCCAACTTTCCCCTCCCCCTTTTGGTGTTTCTGACTGTGACAAATCAGTCCAAAAAGGCACCTCAAAGGTGAGCGCGGCAGTGGGAGGGAGTGATAGGTGCAGGGGAACAGCTGCCGTTCGCTTCCAGTGTCTGTCTTCCAGCGGCTTCCTCGCTCCGGCACCGCAGCTGTCAAAACGTGCCTACCGTTAATGTATAGAATTAATAAACTGTTGCAAGTAATTAGGGCTCCATCCTGCTCCCGTTGCAGACGGCGGCAGCGTGCTCGCGCTGTATGTCACCGGCATGCACGTAAATAGTTTACGAACAGTTAATGAATGACTGTGAGGTGTTTGAATACACGGCTAGTTGGTTGTGGAGATTGTTGCAGAGTCCAACAGGTCAATCGCGTGCTTGGAACCGTGGCTTACGAGCATCTACCAGACCATCTGTTGACGTGCTTATTACATTTTATAACACAACACCCCAACGTCTGCATTGTGTGTTGTAACAGCCATTAATCTTGTAGTATTAACTCTTCTGAAGCAACATAGAATCACAGACGGGGCTGGTTTGGAAGGGACCCCAAGGATCACAGAGTTCCAACCCCCCTGCCACAGGCAGGGCCACCAACCTCCAGGCCTGGAGCTACACAAGGTTGCCCAGGGCCCCATCCAACCTGGCCTTGGACACTTCCATATATTGTAACTTTAGCATGTAACATTACCAGCAAAAACTCCACCAACCTAACTGGGAAAGGGCTCAGGATTTACCCCATGTTGCAGGCAGAAAGGGTCTGTCCCTACCATAGTATAGGATTTTTGCATTGAGCACTTTGTGCTTTCACCTCTAAGCTTTGGAAGTGGGTGAATCCTACTGAACATCAGCTGGGCCCACCCAGCAACTTGGTGCCAAGCTTCAGCAGCCAGAGGAGCATGCTCTCATCTGACCCATACCTGGAAGTATGGGTCATGACCTGCATTTTCCAACTGAATAACAACATCCATCCCCAGATCTTAAAATATGTTTATAGGCCATTAAATGTCACCATTTGTTCATAAGGAGGGTAATTATTGCTACAGGTGGAGATTGACTCTAGTGACTTCAAGTTCACCCCTTTTTTCTGCAGGACAATTAAGGACCATGGATGCTCCCAGCTTTTTTTTGTCCGTTTCCTTTCTCTCTTTTTTTTCTTTTGTTTTTTCTTTAACCTTGGGTATACAATCATGAACTTCAAATAGATTTCAAAATAAATTTCTTGCTTCTGTGTGTATTTGACCTTGAGTCCAAATGGAGCCATATATATGAAAATCTAGATTATTGGTTCTAGTTTAGCAGAACATAAAAATAGAACCCAAAATAAAGTCAGTAGAGGGTCATGATGGACTGGAACTATTCATTTCTATCCAACATTTGATAGAATTCCACAGAGAATTAAAAGACCCAAACTTTACACAAGCAGAAAGCAAACAAAATATTTAAGTTTTCATTTATTCAGACTTCCATCGCTAGAATCAAAACTTCTTCAAACCTAATGAAATCCAAACTATCTTACATTCACAAGGGTAAAGAAAAAACATTTCTTCAAGATGACTGTGGAAATGCACAGCCTTAAAAACTAATAAATTGGATCTCCAGCATAAAGAGAAAGAAAAGTTTCCAAGAATTGTTAAAGAAAAAAATCCCCAAACTACTCCTTGACTGGAATCGGATTTTTGAGTTCCTATAAAAGCCAGGATTGGGCCAGGTGTTTTTTCAAAGAGAACAAATTATCATTAGATTTTAGGGTAAATTAACGTACAACTGTGGACAGCCCCACATACATTTAAATGATACTGAAAATGCCTTAAAGCAGTTGGAACATATTTCCAGGTGGTTTGGGAATGTGTAAATATTAGCACATTCTGAAGGTTGGTTTTAAAAGGCCCTTCATACTCGATAGGTTTTAACATCAATTTCCCCCTAATTTACTCTGTGTGTGCACATATTCGTATGACCACCACATATTTTAAAATCATGACTCAGGTTCCATGGCAGCAGAAGGAATTCTGGTCTAAAGACGGAGGATGTGGAAAGGAGGTTGTTGATCATAAGCAACTTGGGAAAAGAATTTCCAAACAGCCTTTTGCAGGACATGCCAAACATGAGAAATTACAGTATTCTTTTGAAAAAGGGCTTCCCATCAGCACCCAGGTACTCACTGCCTTCACCCTGCTCCTCCACCCTTATCCTTTATAGCTCACAGGTGCTCAGAGCAGGCAAGATGCTCACACTGTGAAGCAAGCACATCCTTCTCAAGGTGTTGTTAGGAGAACTACTGCATTTAAACAAATAAGAAGGCTCGTTTTGTGTATTAATGACATGAACTTGAACCAGAAATACCAACTTCAAGTATTTTAATTTTTTTTTTTTTTACTTTGATTAAATAAGAACACAGGTTGCAGATCTAATGCTGGTTTTGTGTAGAATTCAGAAAGAATTAAAACTGTCTTTTTTTCTTTTTTCATTAATGCAGGAGCCCCAGGATTATTTCTTGTATTGCAGTCTTAATTTTCTCTTTCTGTACTTCCACTGCCTACAAACAACTCGCCAAGAATACATGTGCTGCGTGAGGAGACTGGTTCCATAAGAGAGAAATTACTCCAAAAAATGGACTTTGAATCTCAGTTGTTTAAATCTCAGTTACCAGCCAATTATGCCCCAACAGAGACAAACTGTCTCCTTTACATAATGCTTTTGTTAACTCCTCTGTATTCAATGCCACGTGGATGCATTCAAGCTACTGTTTTTTTTCTGGATGGGCTCCTCTACCCTGTCTGTACTTTTATTCTGCCCCTGGAGACAGCCACAGCTAAAACTGAGTCCAAGTTGGGAAGATGTAGCACCGTGGCTGTGGAGACCAGCCATCAAATACCTCATATACATCCAGCATACCTTCCTCAGTGGCTTCAGACTACTATCCCTGGAAGTTAACAAACATCTGGGATAATTAAGATAGTTATCCACATAATTTGGACAAACTAATCAAAGTATTTCCCCTGGTATATCTCCCCCAGCCACAGACTCCCCCTTTTCTCCTCTCTGACCATTTCTGAAAACCGTATTCATGCAAATGAACCAGGGGAACACTGAGAATTTGTCCTTCAGCATCGTGTGAGCTTCTGGATTGGTTTTGTGTGAGCGAGATGTCATTTGCCTGGAAGTTCCCATAGTGAATTTATTGGTCTTCTGACGTTCCTGGCGCCAGGTCTGCATTCCCATAAAACAAGCCAGAAGAAACTTTGGAAACAGAACCTTTATAGTATCCACATATTGGGCCATATTCAACTCCAGAGTCAGCAGGTGCAACTCCCATTGATTTCAGTGGGAATTCTGTCTGCTTACGCAGGAGCTGAACTTGGTCCATAGTATCTGGGCATCTTTCCCAAAAACACTCCTCACTGAATGCAGGGAATGAACCAATGCTTAATACACTTTCCCTGCTGTCTCTAGGAAAGGAATCAGTCTGCCTTTTCAAGAGGTTATGGGGAAACAAAAAAAAAAAAAAATACCTGCTAGTCTTGCAAAACTGCTTTTGCTGTTGTACCCCAGTGTGAATATCTGAGAAGTTCTCATGAACTCACACTTCCCCTGGTTTAAAGCCTGTCTCTGTCCAAGGTCACCCCCACTTTTTTTTTTTATTTTATTTTTTTCTAGGCATAAAAGGAAGAATTCATTTCATCTCCTTTTTTTTTTTTTAATGGCACAGTATTTGTTATGCAGTGATTTTTAAACCACTGAAAAAAAGCTTCTAATGCAAATTATTTAAGAAAGAAACCCTCAAAAAAGAACATGGTTTTGTCTGAAGAAGTGCTTTTTCTGCTAAGTCATCTTATAGAGAAAAACACCCGGTTGCATTAGATAATACTTAAATCCCTCTGAGGGGAAGGAAAACTCCCAGGTACATTCTTAAGACCCTCACTCTTTAGGATGTGTCACTGAAACTGAACATATGCTTAAGTGCATTCTTAAATAAGACTTAGATAAGTGCCTTAAATAAGACACTTTAGAATTAGGTCTTACATAACTGCATCTTCATACGAGAGGATTTGCATTTCGTAGTATTTGCTACAGTTAAGTGTAGATAGATTAAAATAGTATTATAATCTCCAGGCAAAATTATGTGTGGGTTAAGGCAGAGATTCCCATTCGTCAGCGAAATCTGGTGAGAGCAGATTTTTCAGGGGGATGTCCATCATCACAGAGGCAGGATTCTTATCAAAGAAGGCTGTTCTCACAGGAGTTTGGCATAGGATCACCTATGCAAATTCAAGATGAACTGCTGAGCGAGATAGGAGGATGTCTGGCTACTTTCTCCACCTTCCTGATCCAGATAAAATAAACAAATAAATAAATAATTGGGACAAGGCCACGTTGTTACCTGCTCAAGTCAAGTTTTCAAGATGTTCTGCCGAATCATTCATTTGTACTGTATTCACTGGCAAATATGCCTTGGAAAAATCCTCTCTCAGGCTTCTTGTCAGCATAAATCTGCTCCTGGACGTTTGTGAAATGTTATTTTCACTTGTCTAACTCTCAAAATTGTGGGAATTTTCCTGAGGAGGCGGCGGGGGCAGCCCCATCCAAGCGACCCATCCCGATGGGAAAGCAAGCCGCATGGCAGGAGCGCTGGGGAGAGCCAAGCAGTTTTCTCCCTGTCGTTCCTGGGGGGCAGCTTTTCCTTCGCTCCATTCTGGACACTTGTAGTAGCAGCTATTACACACAAATCAAAGAACACTGTACCATAATTGTGGGATCTTTTAAATTGCTCTTAATCCAGATTACTGCCTTTTGTAGGTGGCCTCCTCAGAGCAGAGTTCTGGTGTAACAAGTTAGCTTTATAGGCTCAAGGATCAAGAGCAAGTGCTCAGAAACAGAATTGTAGGGGTTGGTAGCGACCTCCAGAGATCGGGTCCAACCCCCCTTCTAAAGCAGGTTCCTTAGGACAGGTCACACAGATCAGCATTTAAATGGGTCTTGAATATCTCCAGAGAAGGAGACTCCACATCCCTCTGGGCAGCCTGTCCCAGGGCTCCCTCACTGGGAAGAAGTTCTTCCACATATTGGTGCAGAACATCCTGCACTCCAACTTGAGGCCATGGCCCCTGGTCCTGTCCCCACAGACAATTGAAAAGAGGTTGGCTATTTCACCTGTGCATATAAAACTGATATAAAAGGTATTCAAGGACTATCAACTTCTCAGACAAAGCTAGAATAAACAGGAACACAATGCCCAGGGGGAAAAAATAGTTGTAAATTTCTGAGTCAAGAGATGGAGCAAGCAATTCTGGAAGATGCAGTCTGTAAAGGAGCCTTTTTCTATTCTAACTTATTATGCTGGTGGTCCTAAACACCATTATGCATCATCTCATGCCAAAGCTGTTCCTCACTGGAAACATTAGCTCAGAGCCTAGCACAGGGAGGAAAATTAGGTGATCTGATTTTACCATGGATGTAAAGTACCAGCTTTCTGGAGGGTGTCGTTGCTCTTGAAGAACGAGAAGAGTGGACCCCACCATCACTTTTTTTCCCCAAGTGGATCCTGTGCATTAATCCTGGCACTTAAACACTGAAGCCTCCCAGCTTCCCCACGTGCCCGTGTCCCCTCAGAGCACAGAATGAGCGCTCGGGCTGTAGTAACGATACAGTAGTTTTATCACATGCACCGTAATATTGTCCCTTGTAAAGTGTAACACTCTCAAGTAGGCATAGTAAACTGGAGACAATCAAGATCTGAAAGGGTAATATGTTTTTATGTGTTTAGTAGCTTATGGTGCTGTATAACTTCAGAGCCCAAATGCAGCAGCAGCCTCTCCAAATCACGCTATTAATATCGTATAATGAGCAGCGCTGCTGCTGCTGCTGCTGGATTCTGGCACACCACAGGGTGATTTCCAGCACTCCCAGTCTCTAGCAAAAACGTTACCCTCTCTGCTGTGCTTACACTGGGCCGTGCTGCTTGGGGCTGCAGCAGTGTTGCTGTGGTCCAAGGAGTTTTCCATACTGACACTGGTGTAACCAAAGATGGGAATTTGGCTTTTTGCTCCCTAGGGAATCAATCACCTAAATCACAGTACAAGAGAAGTTTTCAATTGCAAAATAACTTTTCTTTGCTCATGGGACTCCTCCAGGACTTTTTCTTCTAAGAAATGGCTCTCCTCCCCACTCCAACCCCAAGTCAGGACACAAAGCATCTCCAGAATTGTACTGTGTGACCTGACATGTCCCTGCAGCGTGAACAAGGCTCTGGGCATTGTACCCAACCCCCAGGCAGAATCAGCATTTTTTACAGCTTCTTTCCCTTCTGCCCTGATGAGATGGAGCTCCTGGAAGCTGGCTTGTCCATATTCACCCAGGAGATAACCAAGATTTGAGATGTATTGCCCAACAACCCTCTCCCTACTCAACAGAGATGTGGCTGATGCTCCATTTGGCTCTGGCACTCAGCACTTCTGCAGCCTCTGGATTTTTGTGAGGATCCAGAGAGCAGAACACATCTCCATCTCCCCACCTGCTCCCTGAGAACAGCTGGAAATTAAGGTTAAAAACTGCCTTGCCTTTGGCCATTACTTTCCCTGCCTCTCTGTAGGAGTCACAGGAGCCTCCTTGTCTAGAGCAGCCCTCCGGTGCTACATGACCCTGAGGAGCAGATCACAGGTTTGGGTGCCCTGAGGTTTCAGATGAAGATGACAGTAGGAGGAGTCACCAGAAAAAAAATAAGGAAAAAACCCACAAACAAACAAAAAAAAATATCCCACAACCCAACCAAGAAACACCACCCAAAACCAAACCACCCCCCCAAATAAACCAACCCAACCTGCTGGAGAGGGTTTCCAAAATGACTATTGGAGGGCAGGACTAAACTCAGCTCGAATTAAACACTCAGGTCCATAGGACACCGCTGTACTCAATGAAAAGTGGGCTTAAAATGACTCTTTTTTTGGAAGGAGCAAGCAGCAGCACTGTGACTGCAACACATCCCTTATCTGCCATCAGCTGCACAACAGCAGTGGGAAATGGCAGCAGCAGCCTTTGTACAATGTGCTGCCACTCCAGAAGAGTTGGGCTCTGGTAATAAGTCATTGCATACACAAGGCTAACACCAACTGAGTCTGTAGTGCACCAAATGTCATTGCATTTCCAAACAGAGAGCATCTTGCCCAGAAAACCTCTTTCATTTGGGGTTTCCAATGCTTTAAAACAAGCCCAGCACCTGGACAACAGGCACAGGATGGAATGGGATAGTGAAGAACAGCTTTCCCCCACACACATTTAGTGCTATTTTGCTCCTTCCCACAGTAATTGCAATCCAGATAATATTAATGTTCCCATTCTTATGTTAAAATTAATAGTAGACTGCTGGTATTTCAGCTCCACATTAATTGTATAATATTCATATGACAAATGCTGTTAGTTTTAGAAATCTTCCAGATAAACTTATATAAATTTGTCACCACAAACCCATGAAAAATCTTTCATGCATATTGATTAGGGCTTTTCTATAGCAATGCCAGGATCCTGAATAGCCCAACAGTTGCTGCCTGCTTCTAAATAAAATGGAGAATATCCAGCTGTATCACTTGATTCTTTCAGTCTTTTTTCCTCTTCCTTTTAAGCCTGCCTTTTCTCACCAGTATGTAGCACTAAAGAAATTACCTTCATACCAAGACTTACTTCCACAGCACACCTTGTATAATGGATTAATATTTTTACAGCTATTATCTGAACATTTGAATGCTTAGAAAAGGAGAAAATACATACAGATCTTCTGTAGAGATTTGGCACATGGCTGGCATACAATTTCCAAAACCAGGGGTCTGCAGTTAGAGCTCTTGAAGCTTTTTCAGATGCAGGAAACTCAACAAGCCCAGTTCACAAATTCACAGGATCATAGGGGTTGGAAGGGACCTCCAGAAATCATCAAGTCCAACCCCCTGCCAAAGCAGGGTCCCTAGGACAGGTCACACAGGTCAGTGTCCAGACAGGTCTTGAATATCTCCAGAGAAGGAGACTCCACAACACCCTGGGCAGCCTGTTCCAGTGCTCTAGTTCTCCCCCCCAAGAAACCTTACTGGTAGCAGCATCACAGTACTTTTTCCTGAGCTACAGAGCCCCACATGGAAAGGGAAACAAAATAATTGCAGACATACACCAGGAGAGAAAGGACATCCTTCTGCTTTACATCCCATTTCAACTCTACCCCAGTAGTCATGTCCTAGCTCATCCTTACAGGATATCCCAAATTGGAAGGAACCCACAAGGGTCATCAACTCCCTGCTCCTTACAGGACTACCTAACCTAAATCATCATTACCCAAAGCTAAACTCCTGTCAACCTCAATCTTCTCTAGGCTCCCAGCTGCCACTTACTACACACCAGGAATCCTTACCTTGGCTGTCCTCCCTCCTCATACCTTGGTCCTTAACAGAGACACCAACTACTTCTTCCCTTTACCACTTACACACTGCTTGTCCCTCTAATAAAATCTTCTCCACATCACCCACACCTGCACATTATCTTTACAACCTCCATCCTACACTGCAAATAAGAGGAGATCCCCAGCTGGCATAAACTATCAGCAACCCATTGAAGTCACCTGTCTGATGGTCTTCCTGGATATTCTATTGTAAAAATTTAATAGCATGTTTTATTGTTATGCTGTTAGCATTAGCCAGATGTTAGAATCATTGTTCTGTTGCTCCTTGGAGACTGCACCAACTATTCTTTTCTTCCAGTCCTCCACCACCTCCTCAGGTCCTCCATGAACTTCCCCACACAAGTGTCTGAAGGATGAACCTATCTCCCAGGCTAGCATGCACTTTTAATTCAACCCTCTTCTCAGGATGCATCAGCCTGACGATGGAGCACAAGCTGGTTCAGTAGAAAACACACTTTACAGAGCTTTTTTTAGGAAAACAAACAGTGGAAAGGTGAAACTATTTATTTGTGTAACTGGAACATTGGGTATTCAGGCAAATAAGCACTTAGCAGTGTGCAGAATCCCCAGAAACTCATAGACCTCAAGTCTTTGCTCATGACTGTTAGAAAATGACTTTCACAAATGCTCCGCAGCGCTTTGTGTAACCTGAGTTCCCCCGTTTCCCTTCATTGTATTCCTTGGTGCAATCCAGATTTGTAAATCATTCCAGGAAACTTTTTATTAACTCACAAGAGCCCTCCGAGACAATATCCTGTAATTTCCACTGCTCTGAGTCAGACCTACTCATATCAGCTGAGAAATATCCATGACCTTTTGGCATTCCTTTTCTCCTGGCAGTCACAGAAAACAAAAGTAACTTTCTGGGTGAAGTTCTGCTTTGCTGTTTTGAAGGGGAAGGTTTCACCCCTTCTCACAGCCCAGCTGAGCTCACTCTGAATAATTTCATTATGCCTCTGTAAATTCCCCTTACGGCTTAAAAAGCACCAAGTATTTTTCTTTCATTGATTACAGCTGAGTAGTCTAACACAGCTGCATTTCAATGGAAGTGAAGCGACTCCCTTATAATATTAGAGCTATTTTGCCAAGAGCATATGGTGTGAGGTGGATAAAAAGGACGATATTGCAGACGGCCACAGCAGAGTCTCATCCATCATATTCTCAACCTCCCATAGCACAATTTTTATGTTGCTCCATCACTAGCTGAACCCTCCTTTCCAGGGTGCACGGTGACAGGAGCACTCACGGCATCCCCCAAGCTGCCCAGCCATTAGATCTTCTGCTTCATTTCAACCCCAGCTCAGCAAAACTCGTTTCCTATCCAAGAGCAAGGAACGCCGCTACGCTATGGCTGCAGGGGAAACATTAATGAGGGTGGCTTGGGGAGCTGCTGTTGATCTTGGAAGGGACTGGTGGCACAGGGATGTGGGGACATCTGTCCGGCCGGAGCCACAGATGAATTTTCACTGTGAATATGTCCTCGGCAATGAACTAGGAGCTTCAGGGCAGCCCTCACACGATGGGCTTGTGTTTTATGTCTGGCAACCCATACTGGAGAACATCCACAAATGCATCCAAAACCTTCTCACAAAGACACTGCTTCCCAAGAAAGACAGAAACTCATCTCCTTTGTTTTCATCCGTTTTCACAGTGTACTTCTGTTGAGCTGACTGACATTTGAATAAGCCCCAGGAGAATTATACCTAGGACGTTTTTACTAAATATTGCCGTTGTAGTAGGAGGGTGCAAACGCAAGGGAGGCATTTGGAAGAGACTTGTAAACAGTTGCCTTGGTACTACCTAATTAGTGTGTTACATTGTCTGGTGGGATCCACTCCCAGCAATGTACATAGCCTGGATTAACGTTTCCAGAGCCAGGGTGGTAGACTGCAAGCAGTCAAGATCAGGAAATCCTTTATGAAAGGAGTTGCAGTGCTTTGGAGTCCCTTTTCCTGGGGGCTTTTTTACTGTTGTTTCTCCTGATACCATGGCAGCTGTGCCTGTGTAATTGAGGTGTCCAGGTTCTTTAATAAGAAAAATTGCCATTTATCTGCTGTCTGTGGGGTTGCTCACATGGAAAGCAGCATGGTCCAAAGGATCATCTCTAGAGGAGCATCTCAAAGTCCTGGGTTTTACTGCTAAGCTGCCTTTTGACCTGTTTGGCAACCTTGGCAAGACATTTCTTCTGCCCTTGCTCATACTCTCTAAATTTTATTTCCCTGGCCCTGGGCCTCTACAGGTGTACATACCCGTACGGGGGCCAGTGCACGCTGCATGCTGCTGCAGCTCAGTGTAATGCAAGGATGGGGTAACACATATAAGGACACTTCAGGACCATGTCTTCGGGGTGCCATTTGAAGCATCCTTATGCTTTTTGGCTCTTTTTCTCTGTTTTTTTGTTGGGTTTTTTTTTATTCACCTGATCTATCACTCTTGCTTATGTCAGCGCCCATCATTCCCCCAGGTTCCTCTGCATACAGCTATGGGGGAGCCATCCTTCTTCAGTCCTACTCAATCTCTTGGGACTTGAACGCAGAATTCACATTCCCACCAGCTGTGCTACCAGGGAATAGGGTAGTACTTCAGCCTTGAATACTTCAAAGGAAAAAGGATCTTGAATTTCCTCTCCATCAGGATTCCCAGTAACTTTCTGGAAGTCTTTCCTAGACAAAGGAATGCTGAGAACTGGTGCTCAAAGCTGGATAGAAGATGTGCATGTAGAGATATTCTGGGAAAGGAAAAGAAGTGCTCTCATCCCTCACCAGAGAATCAACAGCACTAGGTGATCTTCCCCGTGCAAAGGATCAGACCCGACTTAGGATATATGAGAGATCTCATTAACACAGTCTAGCCATTTATTGCACAGACTAATTACTTGCTTAATGGTATTGCTATTTGATTATTTAATGGCTGTAGCATCCCTTTTGATCATTCTTTTGCACCCGCTTAAGTGTAACAATTTCCAATTAATTAAATGGCTTTGGATTTCATATTGCTGTTTTAAATAAAGCTAGCTACATGAGTAATTCCTAGGATTCCTGAGATTAATTTTTTTTTCAAGTCTGTTTGCTCAGTTACAGAGGAGAAGTATTTCCAGGTTCTGGATTCTCAATGTATGGAGGGAAAAGTGCTGGGAACCGACTCAGCCCACAAAACCAAGAGCAGTGATCCTGTGGGGCTTCTGATAACCATCTCTTGTGAAAAATTCTAGATGATGTAACTTCAGCGGCTTTCCCTACCGTGAATTTGTTTCCTCTATAAAGGCAGCTGAATTGTTGCTCAACTTATTTAAAATAATTAAAAACATTTAAAACTACCCTAAAAAAAAAAAGCAAAGTAAATGTAACACAAACTTGACACCGCAGATCTGACCATGAGCTCATCTGGCATAATGTCTGTTGGAAATTTAATCAATTCCACAATAAAGTCTTCTTTCATTAATGAGTAGCTGATTGGATTTGGTTTCTGTGGATTGACATGTATGAGTCCACCTGCCAGTTTTTGTGGCTTGGACCATCTTATTTTAAAAGGGTTTTTTTTTCCCTCTTGCTCTCTTTGCATCGTTATGAAAAAACAAAAACCCAAACCACATGAAGAACAAAAGGAAACTACCTAAGTGATGGCTCAGTGGAAACACTGAAACCAAATACCCTGTCCTCAAAGTGGTATCGAATGAACCAAGTAAACAACCTGGAAAGAAAGAGATAAAGCCATTCTTCTTATCGCTTTCAATTTTCATAATCTTAGGTGTTATTTCTGGCCACAGCAAAAAAACAGACAGAAAGGTAATTTTAAGCAGCTTTTAAAAAAAATATGACAGGACTCTGGTGGAGTCACTCCTGATTCATCCCAGCAAGAGCCGAGTCAGGCTGCATCTCCCATCCCTTGGAGCCTGAGATGGCAAAATTCGGGTTGTTTGCTTGTTCGGTCTGAAACGATTTCTTTATATTGGTGTCCAGTGAGTCACTAGCCAGGAACTGCATATCATGCAGACCATATGCAGGGAGCTGCAAAGATCTGACTCAGAGATGTAAATCTGTGTCGTGGTGAGGCACCGGGGGGTTCAGCGGCACTTTATTCTTTCCACCTTTTTTGCTGTTGGGGGGGGGGGAGCAAAAAAAAAAACCCCTCTTTGTTATTTAAGGGATGTTTACGTTGGGAGAAATCAATTTGTTCTGTGTGGTCGTGATGGGGGGTGAGTGGAAAACACGCCAGAGCTCAGATGCTCCCCAGGTCAGTCGCCTACAGAAAAATCCCCAGAGGTCTGGGGCGCTGCGCTGAGCAGCAGCGAGATGATACGTGAATCCGATCACTCGCATTCCTCACGCCGGGACCACCCACATCCGATGGGAGCCGTGGAGGCATGGAGATCATTTTGCTTGCATGCATGTGTGTGTGTCTGAGTGTGTAACTAAGAGAGCAGGGCTCAGTTTTGGGGCACTAAAAGCCAAGGCCAAGCCACCGACCTGTGGCTGCTCCTCAGTCAGGGGTGGCTTCAGGGGGCTGCCCCGTGCTGCCCACCCCTATGGGGTGCCAAGGGGGTTGGTGGTGGGAACCGCCTAGGTGGGTTTCCCCACCTCCTTACCCTAGGGCTGTCCTTGGTGTCCTGCACCCATCGGTCTCCCTCCAGGTCCCGATCCCACCCGAACGAGACTCCACTCCGGTTTTTAGGGCGCCGCATATTTTCCTCATGACATATGGACTGTCTGGGGGGGTTCGTGCCAAGAAGTGGGCTGGATTCTGCTTCGGGAAACCTGGATCCTCATTGAAAAAAAACACCCTCATTCATCCAGAGCAAAGAGAGGGAAAAAAACCACCCAGCTGCAGTGCCTGCAGGCAGGCTCTGCTCCGCTATAAATAGATGCTGTTTATTTTACACCCATTTACTGCACCGTACCACCGAACTGGGAAGCAGATTTTTCTGGGTGGCTACCTCCACCTTGGCTACCTATGCTGATGCCAGTGGGCTTCGCCTTCCTTCCTTTGTTTTGCTTTGATATGTGGAATTATTGCCTGATAAAATCTTCCAAGCTGGGATGCTGAGGATGGAGGAAAGGAAAGGTGTAGGGTGTTAACGGGGATCGCTCAGAAAGATCGGCTGCTTCACGGATATTCAGAGCTGGGGAGGATTGAGACAAGCCCACAGGTGGGCATCCTGCTGACAAAGTCTGCCTTAGCGTGAGCAAAATTTTGTACAGGGCCTTCCCCAGGCAAAACTGCCCCTGTGATCAGGCAGAGAAGCTGACGCAGGGTTCAGCTGGACAGAAGAAACCTTAACTAGAGAACTAGTCAGCCTTTTAAATTTAAACAGTTAAAAATCAGACCTAGGGAGCGAAGAAATTCTACAATGAAATGGCATTTCTAATGCCTTTTGTCTCATTTCTGAGGGCTGGCAGGGCTGCTCGAGACCCCCTTACGTTGCTCAAGGTTGGGTCCTTGGTATTGCAACTGCTACAGAAACCTGTGCAAGAGCTGCTTGCGGCTGGACCGTTGCATCATGCCCATAAACTGCTGCTGGATTTTGCATAACTCTGGTTTTAATTCTGGGTGTCTGCAACGGCCTCTCCGAGCAGTGCACGTTCAGAAGCTTTCCAGAGGCTGGAGCAGGCAGAAGATCTTAATCTCAGTGGTGCTGTTCTGTTCCCACTCGGACAGGAGGGGTTGTGCTCTGGGGCTGTGCAGAAACTCGTTCGGGGCCTGCTGTAAGCTCCGAGAGTTTCAGGACCATCCTCATGGTTTTTCCTGCTTCTCCCCAACCCTCGACAGCCGAGCTGACCCTAACAGAGGGAATGCAGGCCACACGGTCTCTTCTCTGCCAGGGAAGACCAGGAGGAATGAATAGACTCAAGTCTTCCCAGGAATCACAACAGGGAGGCATTAGCACAAGGCTGAAGGTCGGATGGTGTGCCCAGAGGGATGCACGAGAGCGAGCACAGCAGCCACGCTGCACGAGAGGAGCTGGTGGATCCCATGTGCCTCCTTCCTCACATCTCCTGCCACCAGTCCTGCTAGGGAAACTTGGATTTCATTGTTGTCACTCTTGAGAAAAGCAGCTGGAGGCTGGGGGTGCTTCCTGGCAGGCAGGGTGCAGTACAGGTTGGGTAAGGCAGAAGCACGATGTGCAGTGGGAGAACGAAGGAGTACGGGGTAAGAGCAGGAGCTACAGGTCTGGGCACAGTCATGCCTTTGGTAAGAATTTTGCAAGCCCCTGTCTGCGTGGTGTTGTTGTTGATTTTGCCATCTTTGATCAAGGTAAACAGGACTTGTGTGCACAATAAAAACAAACAAGCCAGGCTGGAAAATATCATGAGTCAATAAGGCTCTTTCGGTGCCTCCACCTTTCTTAGCCCCGTGTCAGCAAATGCTTACGTGCTCCTCAACCCAAGGGAAGAGCCCAGCACTCGAAGCCTGGGGCAGCCCAGCCTCCACACTGGGCTCCAGCCACCTTCTCGTGGTTACTTTAGAAGACCAGCAATGAAATGTTTGAATACTGGGCAATCAGCACTATGTTATGAATAATTGTACTGACACTACGGGAAAGCGGGTTCCCTTTGCATCTCAGACTGACAAGCATCCTCCCAAATTAAAGCTGTGGAGCAGCAATGCACTCGTTTTCCCTTCCTGCAGCTCACTCCCTGGACTCCTCCTCACCTCTTTCATGCAACACCACCAGCCAGAACTTACACTTCCTCACAGCACACATCTGCTCTTTCACCTGGAGCCCTCTCTCAGGATGGTTTGGGGTTTGGTTGCTTATTCCAGTTTTTGGCGTTAGTCTGATTTAAAAAAAAAATACCAGAAACTTAAAAAAACCCCATCCTGTCTTTCTGTGTTTTGCTTTGGCTGGATCTCTTCCTACAGTATTTTTATGATGAAGCACTCACGCTTTTTGACATCAAGACAAATGCTGGCAACATGCCAGGAGCCTGGGAAGTGCAGTGCATGTTAAAAGCAGCTCTGGCTGCCTTCTGATGGAAGTTTCTTGGGGTGGACAGGGGTTTTCCTGAGCAACAAACGCTCTGCCCTCTAAGACAGAATCATAGAAACAGAGAATGGGTTGGAAGGAACCTCAGAGCCCCCCCCATTGCCACCCCCTGCCATGGGCAAGGACATCTCCCATCAGCCCAGGGTGCCCAAAGCCCCATCCAACCTGGCCTTGAACCCTGCCAGGGATCCAGGGGCAGCCCCAGCTGCTCTGGGCACCCTGTGCCAGGGGCTGCCCACCTGCACAGGGAAGGATCTCTTCCTTATATCTAATCTAATCTACTCTCCATCAGCTGAAGGCCACTCCCCCTTGTCCTGTCACTCCACACCCATGTCACCAGTCCCTCTCCAGCTTTCTTTTAGGCCTCTTTAGTGACTGGAAGGTGCTGTAAAGTCCTCTTGGAGCTTTCTGTTCTCCAGGATGAACATGGGATGGCATCCCTTCCCTCGCTCATCTCAACTGCACCACACAGCCTGGTGTCATCAGCAGACTTGCTGAGGGTGCAAGTCTGGCACTTCTGTTAAACAGTGCCAGTCCCAGTCCCAACCCCCGAGGAGCGCCACTCATCTCTGATTTCCACTTGTACATCGAGCTGTTGACCACAACTTTGAGCCTGACCATCCATCCAATTCCTTATTCCACCAAGTGGTCCATCCTTCAAATCCATGTCTCCTGAATCATCAACAAGGATGTTGTGTGGGACAGTGTCAAATGCTCTGTGCAAGTCCAGGTAGGTGATGGCAGTTGTTCTTCCCTTATCCAGCAACACTGTAACCCTGTCACAGAAGGCCACCAAATTTGTGAGGCACAGTTTGCCCTCAGTGGAGCCATGTTGGCTGTCACCAATCACCTCCTTTATTTTCCATGTGCCTGAGCACAGTTTCCTGAAGGATCTGCTCCAGGATCTTGTTAGGCAGAGGTGAGGCTCATCAGCCTGTAGTTCCCCAGGTCTTCCTTTTTTCCCTTTTTTAAAAGTGGGGACTGTGCTCTTGCTTCCACCTTCTGTGGGCTTGCTTTTGTGTTTGAGTTTGTCCAGGAGCTCCATGTTCATCCATGCAGGCCTCTGGGCATTATTGCCTGGCTTCCTCTTTGCTGGGAAGCATCACTACTGAGCTTGGAGGAGGTGATCCTTGTTCTCTCAACTCTGCTACCTAACTCTGCCTCTCAAAACACTGCTCACTTCTGCAGCTTGGGATGCTCAGAAATTTAAAGGCATGATACCAACCCAACACAGAGCAGCTGCACAACATGTGGGTGCTTAAATTTAGTTCCTGCAGTTTTTATTCCTTTCTCAACATGTGGTCACCCTCTCCCTGGTTAAGCCAGAAAGATCTGCCATCTCCAAGCACCATTAAATTGCTCTTATAGCCTCTTTTCCCACCTTTTTTTTCTTTAGCTCTGAGAACACGAAGAGTCAAGCACATATTTCTCATAGAATCATAGAATCATAGAATGGTATTAGTTGGAAGGGACCCCAAGGATCATAGAGCTCCAACCCCCCTGCCACAGGCAGGGCCACCAACCTCCAGGCCTGGATCTACACAAGGTTGCCCAGGGCCCCATCCAACCTGACCTTGAACACTTGCAGGGATGGGGCATCCACTACCTCTCTGGGCAGCCTTTTCCAGCCCCTCACCACTCTTTCTGTAAAAAACTTCCCCCTAATATCTAATCTAAACCTTCCCTCCTTTAGTTTTAATCCATTCCTTGTCCTGTCATTGTCTATCCTTTTAAAAAGTTGAATCCCCTCCTGCTTATAAGCTCCCTTCATGTACTGGAAGGCTGCAATGAAGTCCCCCCACAGCCTTCTCTTCTCCAGGCTGAACCAGACCAGCTCCCTCAGCCTCTCTTCATAGGGCAGGTGCTCCAGCCCTCTAATCATCTTCATGGTCCTCCTCTGAACCCTCTCCAACAGTTCCACATCCTTCTCATCATTAACCATCTTCTGATTTATCCCCAGGTGAAAACTGTAACGCTCTTTCCCACTCACTGCAGAAGCAACAGTGACTTCTTCATCTTGTCAACAGCACTGCAGGCAGTGGTCCAGAGGACCCATGACAGAAACTCCAGGCACATCTCCAACATACAGCAGTAGCTCACCTGTGAGTGCCCAGAGTGCGTGGGACACGGCTCTGCCCAGCTTCACCCTTCCCTGTGGGGATGCCATGTCCTGGCTTTTCAAAAAGTGGAGCTGAACACCCCTGGGAGCAGTTTGTCCTTCCCAGCATGGTCTTTGGGACTCTCTGACCACCTAATGTTCACCTATTTTCTCTTCTCCCAGTAAGCATGGCTATTTCACCCTTACAGATCATGGATCGGTGACGTATCATCTGCCCCACTCATGGCTCATCAGCCCTATTTCTTAAGAGGCTTTTTTAACTCCCCAATACCAAACCTGCACCTCACACATGGCAATATGGGACTGTGACAATGAAGTTTTGTGATGCCAGGAAGAGAAGGACACAGTGACTATCCCAAGAAACCAGGGGTGGCTGTCACCACAACAGGCTGCTCCCATCCCTGCGATGTCCCACAGGCACTTAAATTATCTCCCTTGTACAGAGATGCTGGCATCTCAATAGCTTAATGGCTTTTTGTTTTAATTATTATTTCAAGTGTTGGATATTTGGGAACCTACAAAGAGAATTCAGCCTTTGAATATATTTTAAATCACATGCTTTTTTAAAAAAAATAAATGAACAAAAGGCACTGACTGATTTCTGGGTGGTTTTGAATAGATAATAACCCCCCCCCCCCCCAAGATTCTAGATTACATTTTATTGCAGAATATAAATTAGACTCTGTTTAGCTAAGCAAAGAATATACCACTTAAAAATTAAATGTGGGGCTCCTAAAAAGTAATATAGTTACTAAATAACATAATCATTAATAAGGATGTCCCAGAGAATTATCTCTGCTTTCATCATACTTGCCTCTTAGATGCACTTTTGATTATTCATCTATTTTATTTTCTTGTTTGGGGGGAAAAAAAAAAGAAATCCAGAATTTTATTTAGTTTATTTCCATATTAAAAAACTTTGCCCACATACAAAATTAAGCTTTTTTTATTGTATTACTGAAATTAAGTAACACTTATTTCTACCCGAAAAGTATATGATATAAATGTAGGAAAACCCTAATGGAAAGAGATTGGTAGAACTGTCCTTCCATTTGCCATATTTGATTTATTCCTTGGAAGAGTTTTTACTGTTTTCAATAGAAATATTTGTCTGCCCGTTTCACCATTTCATGGAGAACCAACAAGCAGCCGGTTCCTCAGCAACTATTTTAATATTTTCTTTTTAAAATTGAATTAATTTTAAGGATAGATTTAATGTGCAACTTCTCTAGGCCTCCATCACTTGTTACAGTTAAACCACTTCAGAAATGCTATGCCAATCAAAATTCCAAAGGACTGTACAGATGGTTCTTTTTCTTTAGACTAACAAAATATTTTGGTGGTTTCTTTGTTTCTGCTAGAAAAAGAGTGGGGGATTTTTTTCCCATTTTGGATTTTTAATGGAACAACCTGTAACTGGAATTAAATGTATTAATTTTCTGATAGATTTCTGCAGAGTCTTTGTGGAAAATGATCCCATACCAGGGCAAAGTATGTTTTCCATTGAGCTTAACAGGAATTTACCTAAAAATGGGCATTAGACTCTGCTTTGGGATAGGTCTGATTTCCACCTATGTACTACAGGAGTAAATCAGGTGTAACTCTGCTGAACCCAGTGGAGTTGCATCTGTGTGAAATCTGGGAAAAGAGAGGGTGCCTGCTGTCTTCTAAACAGGAATCCAACTTGGAAAACAGAGTTTCTCTGGAAATCTTTTGTCCCCTGTTATTTGTAAAGCCCAGAGCTTGCCCCTATGTTCAGCCTCCAAATTTCCAACCAGCCTCCCAGCTCCTGGTGCATTTCCATCCTCTGCAGCTGAGGCGGGGGGGACACGTTGTTAATGTTTATCCTGATGCTGCCTGGGCTGTTGGAGGAGGGAGGATGGGGTTAACACAGCGTAAAGCTCTGTTTTGGGACCTTGTTCAGATTTCAGTACATGTGAAATATTTCCCTGGACTTGTCATTCCAATTCTGCACCCCAGTTTTTATTCACAAATAACGATATCCAGGTTATTTGCTTTTAAAGAGACCCGATGCCGGTCACCTCAGTGCCCATGGGCAGTTTTTAAAGAGAATAAATTCTGTCCCTCTATCCATCACATGGGTAACCAGTAACCAGGGCCACAGTGAAAAAAAAATCTGAGTAATTTTGAACACGTGTTACAAGGAATAACCAACATACCAGTTGTTAAAGGCAGTCATGGCTCTCAGGGCAGCGGGCGTCTGCCCTACCCCCAGAGAAGTCGATCCCTTGGCAAATCCACTTCAAATCCTATGGCCTGTTCCACCTCAGGAAACAAAGGAAGATGTGGCAGACTTAGTCAGTATAGCTTTATTAGCATAAATTGAGTTGTACATATAAGTGAGGACCCTTAAAAACTTCCCTTCTGATACCTGCATATGGTCCCTACATGGCATTAACAACCATCATTAGGATTATTAGAATAACATCCATAAAAACCCAGCTCTGAAACATGATGCCAGTGTCCCAGAAGCTGCACAGACTCAGAGCCAAAAAGATAATCCTTGAATTCCCCAACCTAAATAAATCACAGTGGTTTTCAAGAACTGTGTGCAGGATTCATAATATTTGCTTAAACTATTGTCTTGATTTCTAATTTGTGATGGCAAAGTGCTGCCTTGAATTGAATTAAAACAAAGTTATACCTTTCCGTAGAATCAGTCAAAATTTTTCCATCATGGTTTTATTGTATGTGTTTTATATATAAGTATTCTATTTAATATATTTCTTATCTGTAAGAAATTTATTATATGTAATATAATAATTATTTAGGCTTGCATCAAAATGGGATATATGAATACTAACACTCTGTGTTACAGATATTTTAAATAATCTGAAAAAATACAAATAAAAGTGAAAACCTAATGTTTTTTAACTCACTTTTTTTTTTTCCCAAGTAAATTAGTAACTTTTCAATTGGATACTCATTTCTCTCATTGGCTCCTGTGTTTCCTCCTGATTGCAGCCACAACCAAGGTCAGAAACAATAAAATTCAATGAGAAAGGACAATTCCCAGAGCTTTCTGAGCCAATATTATCTGTCTCAGAGGTTGGGATCATTCAAATAAAGATCAGCACGTTACCAAAACTTTTGCTTCTTTATCCAAACAGCTGAGTTTTTTCCAGCTGGCCCATCACTGCTCAGTAATCATATAGTTATATCAGTGATGCTCATTCATATTTCACAGGCTATAATAAACACAGCAAAAAATAAGATGAGGTTCCATTTGAGGTTAAATGTTTCCATGAGATAATAATTTCTGTTTATAATAAGAAAAAGAAAAAAAAAAAAAAAGAAAGAAAGGAGAGAGACCACTGGTCTATTTTTAAAACCTAATTTAGACCCGGTATCCAAAATACCAGTACACAACAGACCATGAATGAGACAGGACTATGCTCTCTTCTTCATAGTTTTAAATGTAAATCAGCATGTCAGGAATGCTGCTGTGCAGAGGCTGAGTGAGAGGCAGCCACAAGCCCTTGTCTTGCCCTGCACTGCTGGTGGTTTTCACTGTATGATCCCCAACGAATCTCCCAACAACCAGTTTTCCTGCCCTGCCCAGGGCAGAGCCTTTACCTCCTTGTGCCACATTCTGGTTTCTCCATAAAAACTTGAAATTGTCCCAAGGAAAAGGCACCTCATCTCTTCCTTCTCCCTCGCAGTTGCTTAGGAGTTTGTGGTCCAGCCCCTGGGTAAGTCCTGCCAGTGCCACAGGGAGGGTGGGATATCACCAGCTGGGATGTGGCTGGCATACATGGGCACAACTGTGCACCGTGGAAAGGAGAATGGAGGAAAGAGATAACAAAGCTCATGCTGGGAGGGATAAAGCCTCCACTGCCAGGGGGCCCACCCAGGGCTGTGCACATGTGAGAATGGGCAACATCTGCTGAGGAGAGGAGGCTCAAAACCCATCCCTGTCTAGTGCAGCAGTAGATTTTGCTATTAGGCATTGAGAACCTTCGAGCAAGTGCTTAGAACATACCCCCACTGATGACACCAAAACCTGGCTATTCAGAGCTGTAGGCAAGCAGGAACCTAACAGGGAGAGCAGTGCTGCTGTCTAGAGCAAAAAGAGCAGGACTAAAGATTTATCACAAAATGTACCTTATCAGTGTGTTCAAGGCTCAGCTGAAGCTTGAGCTGTGATGTGCTGGGTGATGAGCAAATGCACCGGCAACGCGCGGTCCCTTGCTGCGAAGAGCTTCCCAGTCAGATCAAAGGACGAGAGGTAAATGCATTAGTCTTGTTTTGCAGCGTGGAAACAGCAGCAGCAGAACATTTGCAGGTGATTTTCCCCAAGGTCCTACTAAAAGTCCAAGAGAAAGGTTGAGCAGACCTCGGAGGCCGCGTTCAGCACTGTAATCACCTGGCTCTTCTCCCTGTGTTGAGCTTGTGGTTGTGTTTCCTGCCCTCTCCTTGACTTCAATAGATTTTTAGGGCATGCAGAGAGTAAAACTTCCATAATTACAGGCAGTGGTGTGTTAAAGAGCACTCCAAATGCTTTTCTCTAGTTTTGCATTGGAGCAAGAAGGAATAGTTTCTCCTTCCCTAAATCACGTGGTTATGTGTAGTTCAAGTATTTGTGCCAGCAGAGCTCTACCTTCTGTTTTTAAGCCATGCTGTTGGTGAGCCACAGGCTGCAGTCTCTTTTCAGTGAGAAAACAATAAAATGACTTGCTTTCATTTCTTTTCAGACAGAGAACATTATACTAAAGAAAAAAACCCCAAAAATGTGCCATTTAGAAACAGCTTTGCTCAAGGAAGAGGGCTTTTAACATGTTACCCCATCCTCCAGTAACTCTAATTCATTGTGCCATTAAGATGGTGTCCTGGGCTGATAGTGAAATAAAGAGCTATGAGGAAACGTTCAGTAAAATTATTTTGCAACTTGGGTTTATTAAAAGTGTGGCCTTTCGCCTGTCTGCCTTAGAAAATTTAGGCAAGGCAGCAGGGGCTGATCCTACTCTTCCCAGGGTGAACAGAATGATGTCCTGGGCTTGCCAGCAGGTCCCACCACGATGATGAGATCTGCTGCTGCCAACTCACCGGTGGGCTGAAGCCCAGGCCATGGCACAGACTCCCTTGTTTCTCTGCAGATGGTTCAGGCATGAGGCTTAAATTCATAGAATCATAGAATCACAGGGGCTGGAAGGGACCTCGAGAGCTCATTGGGTCCAACCCCCTGCCAAAGCAGGGTCCCTAGCTCATATTGCACAGGTCGGCATCCAGACAGGTCTTGAATATCTCCAGAGAAGGAGACTCCACCACCTCCCTGGGCAGCCTGTCCCAGGGCTCCCTCACCCTCACTGTGTAAAAGTTCTTCTGCACGTTGGTGCAGAACTTCCTGTGCTCCAATTTACAGCCATTGCCCCTTGTCCTATCTCCACAGACCACTGAAAAGGGGTTGGCCAATTCCCCCTGCATCCCATACTTAAGATATTTATAAACATTAATAAGGTCTTCAGTCTTCTTTTCTCCAGGCTGAAAAGTCCCAGCTCACTCAGCCTTTCCTCAGACGGGAGATGCTCCAGGCCCTTCATCATCTCTGTGTCCCTCCTCTGGACTCTTTTCAGGACATTCCTGTCTTTTTTATATCAAGGAGCCCAGAACTGGACACAGTACTCCAGGTGGGGCCTGACCAGGGCAGAGCAGAGGGGGAGGATCACCTCCTTTGACCTGCTGGCCACACTCCTCTTGATGCCCCACAGGATCCCATTTGCTCTCTTAGCCATCAGGGCATGCTGCTGGCTCATAGCCAACCTGTCATCAACCAGGACCCCCAGGTCATGCTTTACAGTAAAAACCTACATTAGTGCAAATGGAAACCACCTTTCCATCACAGGAGCGAGGAAATCTCAGGTAACTCCAGCATCCCAACCCTCAAAAAAACTCCAGCGAGGGGTCTAAGGTGGGGAGGAGGCACCATCCCTCGAGCCATTGCTCTCAGGCACGCGTGTTCCTGCCGACTGCCTTTCAGAAAACCTCAGAGCTGCTTATCAAATGTTCCCATGAAGATCTCCAGTGCTGGAAGTTTTGTTGTCGTAGAGCCAGGGAAGCTCAGAAACGTGAAGCCAAGGTTTCAAATGCAGACAGCCAGTAAGTGCTTCTCAAGAGCTCACAATCTGGAAGCTCTGTCTCCAGAGACAAACAGCAAAGCTCCTTTCCACTCAGGAGGATCAGAAGCGATGGGCTGGTGCTTAGCTAAGGGCATGAGCTGAGGGGTAACTTGGGATTTTTCAGCACTGCCAGGGAAATGAATAAAATTAATATCCCCCACGATGTGCTGTCCTTCCTCCTTGCAGTGGGATGGAGCTAAAAGAGACCATCTTATGTCAAAACCTGAAAAAAAATCAGGAATTGCAAGAGTGGAGGCTTCCTTCCAGAAAAATAAAGCCCATTTGGCAGAGAGAAGGTTTCCAGGGGGGATGTAGCTGCCCATTTAAACAAGCAGCGAGCTGAAGGAGGCAGGCAGGGATTTTGGACACTTAAGCTGCGTTTAAATCTCATTAGATGTGGTTTTGTTTAAAGCAGACAGGTAACTGGGAAAGTTGAACGCAGCCTGGTTTGGGCTGGAGATAGCCCATTTGTCCTGCACAGTACCCTCACACTGGGTTCAGCCCCCCAAAATCCCTCCTCACCAAAAAACACCCCCCTCCCCATACACAAGCCCTTTCCCCCAGCCAGCCCATCTCACTTCCCCAGTGCCCATCAGTGGTGGGGGCTGGATCCTGGGCTCGAGGGCAGGCTCCCTCCAGTCCTGGCAGAATGGGAATCTGCTGTGGGCAGATTTTACACCCCAGGTGAAAAGACTTGACTAGGTGGGGAGTAGAAAATTCCTCAGCAATTTCCCCAGCTTAACAGCTCTTAAATTGGGTGGCATTGATTATTTCAGTGACAGCATACTGGGAACATGGAGACAACACAAAAGCATGAATGAAGATTAACTCTTTTTTCCAACCCTAGGAAATGTTAAAAAAGAGTTAGCAGAGTATTTGAAAATATTTTTAATAGTTTGGAACAACTAAATTTAGCTAAGCTGCAGATAGGCCTCTCTTTATTACAGCTAGAGTTACTATGGCAACATGCTACAATTATTTATTGCCATGACGATCCACTGTAGATTTTTTAAATGCATTATCTATTTTTGTTTGCATTGTCATTCCTGCCAGGGGAGGGAAGACACCAATTTGGTGCTCTGTGAAATGGTCAACATTTCATCCAGGCGATGGTGGGCTGGAGGCTGAGGGGGGAGGTTTGAAAATGAGCAGCAGGAAAAACCAAGAAACAACCAATCTCAGGATTATTTTTTTTTCCCTTTTTTTAAATCTAAAATAGGTTACTGCTTCTAACTGACGAGTGAATAGGAGCTTGTTCTTTGCCGCTCTTCCTTCTGACTGCTCTTTGATAATCTGAGATACCAGAAACAAATGTGAATGAATGAAGTTCTGCAACACCCATGAACTGGTATTATCTCTGCTGTGGAGAAAGGGAAACGCCAAGGAGCTATATTAGGTAACTTCTCTAAGGTCACGTCACCAGGCAGCGATAAAGACATGATTAGGACCTGCTTCCTTGGCCACATTTCGCTGGTGTGGTGGCAACGCTGTGATTACAGTGCTGCTGTCACAAGTGCTCTGTGTCTTTATTATATATACCAGGTCAGGGGAAATTGGAAAAGCCTGTCCATCCCTGGCTCATGGGCAAAAGAGAAGGATATCTGCTGTGTGCTGCAGCTTCCCTCCTTTAGCTGTGACACTACAGATGCTCCACCAGCTCACTTTTTTGGGGTGCAGGGTGGGTTTCCACTGGCCTCACTCAGCCCACAGCAGCATCTCAGGGTACTAGTGGCTGGGTGCTCGAACCTGGAGACGTCTTGCCCTGCCAGAGGCAGGGTAGACCTCTCTCCATCCCAGGACATGGTGTGTGGGCAGCTGTGTTTCATGCAGGAAACACATCACCCATCTCCCTGTTCCCCTCTGTGTGTAGATGCTGGAGTGGAGTGGATGTGTTTGGGGAAAGGATGGTGGATATTGTTCTGGGACATCCAAATAATGCTCTGCTGGTCTTGTCCGGAGTGATGGTTAAGTAATCCTAAAGAGGACTTGGAAAGAGCTCCCTTTGTGGCTCTCTGACTAATGAAAAGCCCTTTATATAATCCTGCAATCAACTGCATGGGGCTGCTGGGACGAGTAATTGGGCTACAAACGGGCCCCGTTTACGGGAGATTATGTAATTTACCGTTCTGTCATCGTCAGCTCCCAAAACTGTGACTCTTTCTCCAAGGTTTACATTCCCAGAAACACAAGTAACAATCAAGACCTGGCCCTTTGCACCTTCGATCATGAACAGGACCTTTACAGATGCGGCTAGCTTGGATTAAACCTGACTCTCCGGTGTGCTCAAGGGCAGCCAGAGGCAGCTCAGGTGGGATATTCTGGATTTTTCCCCTTGTACAGCATGTGTAGACGTGAAAGTGGTAGGCACTCAAGGAATGAATACACAGGCAAGCTGGATAGAGAAATGTGGGACAGTGTGGCTTGGATTTTATCCCAGCTGCTTTCTTATCGGTGGGTGTCCCCCGAGGGCTGTGTACAGCAGGTAAAATAAGGGATTTGAGGTGGAAGAAATACCTCATACAAAGGGACATAGCATGCAGAGAGTAAATGCTACACTACACATCCAAACGTTGGGCTGGCAGAGAGTTTGTAGAGCAACTTGGATTAAGAAAACACTAAAGAACAGGTAAGTGCTACTTCCATTAGATTAAATGTTCAGGGTCTAGAGACAAGCCAGGACTGCCCACTAACAAAAGCCAAGGCCAACTAGTGAAGCTGGGGAGGAAAGCTCACCAGCATTACACATTGACAAAGACACCCTGGAGAAGCAAGAACCATTCGGAAACAGCCGTGTACTCTTCGAGCCAAACCCACCTCATTTAACACTTGAGGACATGGGCTGTATTAACCCCCCCACACCCACACACACATAGCAGTTTTGAAATTATAATCCACCAAAGACACCCTCCTGCTAAGGGAGCTCTTGGGTCACACATCTCCTGCTCCTCAGTTTGAGCAGACAGTGCTGATGCTCATCCCTGGTGTCTCCTGAGACTTTGTGTTGCAAAGCAACCTGGTATTTGCTGCTTGTGGGGGTTTTGGAACCAGGTCTTGGCTTGTTAGCAGAAAAGCAGGACACCACGCTTCCCACTCCTGTATCACCGAACACACACCCGAAAACAGGGAGGCAGAGAAGAGCTTTTAGAGCAGCCCAGTAGTGACTCACCCGCTGGCTTCCTGGTCCTTACTGGGGGACATCCCCTCAGCAGAACAAGCACATGCTTCCCTCCATCCTTGGGCCTGGGCAGCTTCATCCTCGCTGTTGTCCCTATCTACAGGTACTAAACAGGGCAGAGTTCCCCAGAGCTGGGCCCACGATTTGCAAACTCAAACTGGCATGTGAAAGACAGAGGGAGGAAGCAAAAGGAGAGGGATGAAAGAGGGTTGTGATAATCCCAGTGGGGTTTCACATGGGATTGGTAGGTGCCCAGCTTGCAGGGTGGCAGCCTGCTGCTGTCAGGTGTGTGAGGAATAACAAAAAAAGCCTGACTGTTTCCAAAGCACCGTTTGGTGTTGCACTGAGACATTAGGACAAGCTCTAGGCAGGCTTGTGCGATGCTTTGCCGTGGGTAATTCATCCCACTTCCCAGGGAGGGCTGTTGGTCCAAGCAACACATCCCATAGAAGTGGCTGTGGGACTTCCTGTGCCCAAGCAGAGATGGATGGGTGTTCCCAGAGGGTCACACTCTATTTATGAGACTATTTCCAACAGTGTTCAGGGGGAAACCTTGCTGTAGGTCAGAGCTGCAAAACCAACAACCAGACCGATAAAAATATCAAAGCCCAGAGCGAGAGAGAGGTTTGCTTCCCAGCCCTGTTTCTGAGGTGACAGTCCCCTGCCTCTGGCACATGCTGGGGCACAGACAGTCTGTCAGAGCGGTACGTGGTCCTGCCTGCAAAGCCCCACGTCATGTGCTCTGGCAAATCAACTGAGATGCATGGTTGTAGTGAGCCCCAGAGCACTCCCGCTGTCACATCAATAGTCCCTGGGCAAAATGAGTTTGGGAACTGCTGTTTCAGACCAGAGAGGTTAACAGGCATTGATTTAATACTCTTCCTGCACCTTCCAAGGTTGAGCCATTGCTGGGTAGATGCACTCTTTCACTTTTTCCCCTAAATGGACCAGAGGGCCGAGTACAAAATCTACTGGTGACTGTTAAGTAAAGCCTAAGAAATGTTTGCAGAAAGCCTGGGCACAACCAGGAGCATTTGGTGGGTAATAGTTGGGTTACGCTGAAAACCAATTGCTTTTCCAGCTGGCAGCAGAAATATTACTTGAAGGAAAAGAAAGAGGCAGAACCAAATCTGTCAAGACCTCCAGAGTTTGTTGCTGCTGTGGGGTCCACGAACAAAGTCATCATGGTTTGAGACCCTGAGGAATAGGGAAGGTGAGTTGGAGCAAATGGGATTTCCCTGATTTTGAGGTTTGATGCCAGCATGGGGACCGGGGGAGGGCACCCTGATGTCGATGCCCAAGGGGACACAAGGCAACTTCTGCAACGCACGCCATGCAGCTGCCCATGCAGACAGAGAATGCAAGTCCCCCAAGTTACTCTATCCCAACACGGAATCACAGACTGGTCTGGGTTGGAAGGGACCCCAAGGATCACAGAGTTCCAACCCCCTGCCACAGGCAGGGCCACCAACCTCCATGCCTGGATCTACACCAGGCCTGGATCTACAACATGGGAAGCTATGGATGTAGGTGGATTGTATTTTATGAGTTCTGTAGGACAAGAGAAAAGCTGTGAGAAATGAGGATTTTGTACTACATGCTGCAAATGTACAGAGAATATCTCCAGCAACTTAGGATCTGTGCAAAGAAAGGGTGGGATTTCAACAAGAAACTGGCCCACAGGTGTATTAGGTCATCCTTCGCAGGTGAAACATGCAACAGAGTGTTTTCTTAGCTCAGGCTACTTAGTGATATGAAAACCCAAATCCTGCTTGTAAAATCAAACAGAAGTAAATCTAGATAGAGTCCTCAGCCAGTTTTTGCAGAGACTAATGCATCAGCCGCAGGAGGATAGATTTAGTTTCAGGACAGGTCTGTGGGGTTACAATGAGACCTCTGATGTTTCTCAAGCAATTAATTATTTCAAGGACCAACCTGGGCTATAACAGCCCCTGTGTCACGGTGGCAGGGTGAGAGAGGAAGACTTTTAAATGTTAATTAGTAGGGAAGAGCTGTCTTGCACACTAACCACAAAGATCTCTGGTGATGGCATGAGGCAAAGGAGAGCAATAGGGCATTTCATTTGTAATGCATGTTTTTATTTCACCTTGGAGATCTGCTCACTGATGGATTTGGCATGCAGATAATGGGACTGCATTGCTGTAGGTTTCCTGACTGCAAGGTGCTTAAGCACAAAAGGAAGCCCCTAGGAAACTCCTGGCAGGGGGCAGGAGGCACCTGCGCTTGGCAAGGATTGTGGGAAGAGGTAGCAAGAAATAGTTGTACCTGCAAGCAGGTGAGAAACAGCAGAGGCTGAAGATGTGCAGCCCCCAGCTGGGCAAGGGAAGGGTGGAATGGTGGAGGGAGGATGGAGCAGTCCTACACAGGTAAGGCAAAATGGATGAGCCAGGTGATGGGGACAGTGCAGGCTCCGTGCCGTTGCTTCCTTTTTCATGTTGAGGTGTCCTAAGCAAATCCCACTCTTGCACCATTGCTGCCAAGCTGGGACCAGTTTCCAGCCCTCCAACTTCTCTTCCCACTGTACACATCCTTCTCATCAAACGGGCAGAGGTGCCATGGTTCTACCATCCACAGCCTTTGAGATGTGGCCAGACTGGTGGCACAGTTCCCCTCCGCTTCGCCCCTGCATTGTACCCTGCACTGTACCCTGCACTGGGAAGAAGCGGGTGGGGAGCACTGCCAAACTGGAGCAGTGATGGTTTTTGAGGTGCGCGTGGTTCTGCTGGAGCTGTGACAGCACAAATGACACCCTGATGCCACCCACTCAGAGCAGACCTCCATCCTACTGCCCTGATTTGGTTTCCTCCCCAGGGGTCAGACTCCTGCTGCCATGAGGGTCACCTCTGCCCCATTGTGCCAAGACCGGTGTGGCAATGCACTGGGGCCACAGCCCAGCCATCACTTGGGATGCCAGAAAAACCATCTGCAGACCCTCCTGAACTGGTGTAAATCAGGAATTACTTTGCTGACATTAGAAGGGCCAAACACAGCCTCAGACAAGAATGAAACCAAATGTTCATGCCTGGATCCTTCCTTCTAATTCAACTTAAATTTAAACCCCCCTATTATAAAGCGGGCAGCGGAGCAGGCTGACGACATACACTGGGCTGGTACAGCCAGGGCTGCATCTTGCCCCAGGGGTGGTGGGCTTCAGGGGCTGCAGGCTTCAAGGGCTGCATCTTGCTCAGTTCCACGGAGGCTTTTTTAAAGTGCTTTTTTTGACCCCAGGATGAAAAGTGCTATAAAAATGTAGTGTGCCCTGGTACAGCTGTCGGTCTGTCAATCCCCAGAGCACGGTCTGCTGCTTGCTTATTTTCTGCGGTTAAGGAGAACCGCAGTTACAGCACTCCTGCATGTTTAACACTCTTTCTAAGTCCCTCTTGACTTCCTTTTTCATCCTTCTTCAGGGCTATGTTTAGACTCCGATTTCCAATCTCCGGGACTGAGATTGTTATTAAAATGCAGCACGGGTAATGCTCCATGCATCCCAGCCATAACAAACCACTGCAGGCAAGCACAGCACTGCGAGGGGGGGATGCTCTGAGTGACCATGTAGTGTTTAGACTTTAAAACCGGCCAGGTTTGCTTGTTTGCTTATATAGATCTAGAGACTATTCCCATCTACGATACACAAATATGGCAACGGGGAAAGAGGGCGGGGGGAAGGAGGGATAAGAGTGTAATCGGCAGAACCAAATATAAGGACCATAATTAATCAGGTAATTGCAGTATTTGCATGGAGTGTCTGTAAATATTACCTCTATTTCCAAGTATGGTACTTTGGACCACGTATCTTATCATGAAACAAGCCATCAGATAGAACACACATCCACTTGACTGGAATATAATGAATATTAGGTCAGCCAAAATGCAAACCGACTCAATTAATTTGCAGTTGTGTACCAACTGATGTTGGTGTGATAATTTAATGAAACCCTTCAAATAGATATCCGCTGGGGGAACGATGCAGAGGAGCAAATGGAGTGTGCACTGCAGGATTACAAGGGGTTCGTGCGATAACAGAGGGAGGTCCCAGAGAGCAAACAGAAACATGAGGTGATCTTGGGGAGCGGGGGGGAAGATGCAAGGGCTGAGCTGGGGACCCCGATGGTGCTTTGCCTTACTCTGTGGATCACAGGACTGCCCCTGAAGGACCTCAGCTGGGACACCCACGACTGGACTCAGCCCTCCGGAGCGAGCGTGACGCAGGCTGAGGCTCGGTGGGTGGCCCTCGGCTGCCCCGACGCCGCGTCGTGCTGATCTCCGGGAAAGCCGTTGGTTGATGTAATGGCGATTTGGAGCAGTGTGGGACAGGCTGCCTCAGTCCTGTAAGAAACGCAGAGCAAAACAAAGGGGTTTGAATCCTGCTTTAAATGCTTTGGTTCCTCAGTCAGATGATTCGAGGTCTCTGGAAACCAAAACACTCTCTATCTCTGCCTTTTTCATATCCTTTTGTTTCTTTTCTTGTTTGGGCAAGGTCAAAATAATCATTGAAACAGTTCATTTGAGGAGCTACAATATGCTGATTCCAATGGGAACATGGATGAAACGAGCCACTTCTGAAGAGGTGTGGGAGGGATGCTGCCCATCGCTCCAGCACACACAAGATGGGATGCTATTTCTGCAGAAGAGCACAGCTGAGAAATAGGGTGCTCAGGTAAGACCCTGTGCAGTGCAGTGAGGCTCAGGGCCACCCTCTTGCAGCAGCCCTACAGCCCCCACCCCCTGCAGCGCACAGACTCCAGCTGGAAAATCCTCCCAGAGCAACTTGTAGTCACCTGGGGTCTGTGCTGCTCCAACATGGCACAGGAGCTGCACAGCTGAAGGATGGGTGACCTGTAGAAGTGCTGGTCCTAACCATGCCATTCCCTTCCCCAAGCACCCCACTGGCAGGTGGGATGCCTCACTTGCTGCTGGGGTCCCAGCCCAGGAACACAGAGCACTTAAATGCAGCGAGAACCAGGCTCTTGGGCTGGGTCTGTCACTGAGCTGTCAAATCTTCTGGCACAAACCTGGCTCCTGCAGTGCCACAGACAGCCCAAGAGCAGTGACAAGGTGCGAGATGCTTCCTCTCAGGGGAGTCTGCTTTCTGCACACACCATGGTCAGAGCTGCTGCCCCAGAGTCACGGCAGTGAGAGGGGAATCCCTCTGGCCCGAAAAGCTCTGGTGCTGTGCTCCCAGGGGAGCACAGTAGCTGACTTCGTGAAGTTGACATAAGAGATGCCCTTGAAGTGGGATATTATCCCATGTGCTGAATTTACTGGGGGGGGGGGGGGGGAAGTCTATTAATTTGCCCACATGACATGTCATACGACTGTCTGCCAAGTGTACATCAGCTATTCAGAGCAGTATCAGGTGAGCTTTATCAGATTCAGTGTTAGTCACCTCTGAGCAAAACGGCACTGGACCAACCATGAAGGGCTGATAAAGTCACAGCCTCAATGATAACAGGCAGCAGTAAATGAGAGTCATGTTTGGGGTGTTTGATATCAGCCCAAATCTGGGCAGAGTGGAGTCGTACAGACAAGCTGGGGAAAGCTCCTCACGAAGAAAGCAGGAACTTTTCGGGGGTTGTAGATGGCCACACTGATAAACCAGCATGTGCCTTGCCCAGAGAAACAAGAGGAGAGGCCACAGAGGGTCAAAGGTACCTCTGCTCCTCCGGGGTGCAGAGGATGTTCATGCAGAGCGATGCTGGGGTGTTATGCATGGTCATTCCTGCAGACTTGTGGACAAAGCAGCCAAGAGATGGCTGACGGGGAGCGGTGTGGGCTGAAGGTTGAGGAGTAAGCAGGGGAGACTGTGGGGGCTGGTAGGATGAGCTGCAGCAAGGGAAAAGGGGCTGTGGTGGGGAAAGGCAAACATGCACATTCAGGGACAGGGATAGCTTCCAGGCTGAGCTAAATGCACCTTCTGCCACTAACCAGAGTACCCAGTATCAACTCTCAAACTCATTGTGATGAGCAATACTCTCCCATATCACCATGGGGACATAAACATCAGCACAGGATTTAAAAAAAAAAAAAAGATTAAGCACATAAGGATAGAGACTTAAAGAACTGAGGGGCTTTCTCAACACTTACCGCAGATGATGTGAGTTTCACTGTCCCCACACCACCTCCCGGTGTTGCTGCATGTTAGCTGCTGGTGGTGGGTACCCTTGACAGGTCCAGCCTCCACATTTACCCCACTTGGCATGGGGATTTGTTGGGTAAGCGCTGTAGCTGCGTTCCCAAGGTGGCCCAGGGTGTGGGCTCTGGGCTCTCCCTCCCCCCAGGCGATGAGGGTGCTGCCCAGCAAGGTCCTAGGGAGTTTCTTTCCTGCCAGCCGGCTCTGCTGGCTCTGGCATTAGCACTGCCATAACTGGAAGAGCAGGAGGAAGAAGGAATATCTCCTCCTCGCTTCTGCTCAGGTGTGGGGGCAGGGAGGATGCTGTGGAAGGACTCTCCAAAAAGTGCCTTGGAGGCAGAGAGAACCACCTCTGTGCAGAAACCTGCCCATGCCGGTCCAGGCAGAGCCTCTCATGACATCAGCTTGCAACTGGCTTCACAACAACACGCCTGAGGAGACCCTGCCACACGCCACCGAGGGAACCTGCTCCCAGCTGTGGTGGAGGCACACTGCAAACCAGAGAGAGCCTGGCCCCAGTGAAGCTCAGAGGGAATCTCTGCTTAATCTCCACGCCCTCTGGGACCTCGCCCTTCACCCAAATCCCTGCCAGGGGTCCAGGAGATGCTCCTGTGTACAGAGGTGGGCTTCTTCTAGGCAGCACTGGCCTAACAAGCTCAAAGCACCCTGGGACTTTGCTCCTGGTAATTGGGCATTTTATAGTGGCTTAACCACTGCCTCTCCACCCCACCCCCCAGTGAAACTGCCCCTATTGCCTGCACCTGATTTACACAGCAGCAACGGAGGCCACAGCTGACCCCCACCCTGGGAAGCAGGACAGTGTTAAGTATGCTGAGCTGACGTTAACCTGGGGGAGCCCCAGAGAGCCTCAGGAGCATTGCTGGGAGCTCACAGCTGTGATGTTGCCTACACTCACTCAGCCAGAAGCAATCCTAGGAAAGCTGCATCCATCCTTGTGCTGCCCCAAGCACATCCCCCCAGCTTGGCATTCGAGCCTCCCACCAAGCTGGCTGTAAGATGGCATCGCATTAACCTGGCAGCAAGCACCTGTTTGTAAACGTGAGTGCTCTGCCTCTGCTCTGGGCTTGTTTCCTAAGTGCACGGGGGAGAATTCAGTCTCCCAGCCCGCAGCCCTCGTCGGGCAGGAGGCTTTGCTGGGAGCGGTCAGCCCGCATGGGCCCTGGCGGCCTGCCAAGGAACCAGCCCTGCCTGACTGCGGGCAAGGGCCTACAAGCCCACAGGAGCCCAGGACAGGTGTTTCTGCTGCTCTCGCTTGTGGAGGCATTGCAAAGTGTGGGAGGGTGCCGGAGACTCTGTAATTATAGCCTGTGAATTTAAATCCCACAGTTTGCAGGAGTTCTGGGATATTTCATGCAGCGTAAGCTCAGCAACACCTTCGTGACAACGTGAGGACTCATAAGTTTTTCGCTTTGCTATAAGCAAGGTGCAAGTTTTCACTCATTAACCCTCTCCTGGCCAGTGGCTCCCTTTCGCCTTCTGTAATAGATAGGGAAAAGGACAGGAAAGGAAAAGGCCAAGGTGAAGGAAAACACCCAGAGATGCGTTTAGTAACTGCAGGGCTCAGGGGAGACCTTGGCCGCTCCTGGTTGCCTGCTTGGGTTTGTTTCTGCCTCTGAGCACAGAGCAGTCAATAAGATGAGGGGTTCACATATTCACTTTGAATTTTCTTCACCTGAATTAATCCCTGCTGGGTACGCAAAGGCACGGCTTCCATCACTCTGCTGCAGTAAGGACCCCTTGTTGTCATCTCCTTGTTTTCAAAGCATTCCCTTTGGTGCAGATAAGCTCATATTGGGCTCCTAAACTCAGGGACATCGTCTGGAAATGGGCTCCTTCGCTCTCTGCACCTCGGTTTGCCTCCCGCGGGGGAGAGAGGGAGGGCTCCGCAGGTTGCTGACTAATACATGCAATGCACTCAGAGAGGTTAATGATTTTCTAGTAAGGAGCATTAGTTATGCACAGTTTCATCATTGCCTATTATCTTAGCATATTCATTTAATAAATACACCTGTATCCTCTCCTTCAGAGGCAACTTTGCCCCGTTTGTTCACCTGCAGCCCCAGCAATGGTTTTTTTCGCCCTCCCGCCGTGTGCTTCCCAGCTCTCCTTATTTATGCAGACTTTCCCCTGCCTAACCTGCATGCCTTCACACCCTGGGTCGTACATGCAAATCGAGGCTGAGAAGTGAGGAGAGCAGCTGGTGCAGGCACCCAGGGCATGTTTCTGCACCTCCTTGTCCAGCAGCTCCAGGGCCAAAGGTGCTCTCTCACCACCCAACCAAACCCCTCCGTGATGCTAATTGCCACTTATGTGCCTGTGCATTTTAGAATGTATTTAGCTTTGAATAAAACACAAAAGCCATTTCCATCTGTTGCTTTGCATGGCAAAAGGGAAGGAAGGGGGCTGCTGGTCACTTCTCTCATGAGGAGCTTGTCCCACAGCTATTGCCCGGCTCCCCAGCAGCCTCCTGGCTTGGCTCCCGCTCAGCCTTTCCCCAGGAGCTATGGGAGATTTGCCACAGTTAATTCCCACAGATTCATGGGACAACAACTTCAGTACAACAGAACTGAAGAACACCTTTAGCCACCTGAGGTTTCCTTGCTGAACCTGAAATATGTGGAGGCTCAGGCTGCCCCGAGTTTGAAAGTCCATCACTCACCCTCTTATCATAACTCACAGAGCCAAAGGGCTGTTTCCTCCAAAATAATGAATATACCTTGAATCAGAGGTGAAAATAGGGCCAGAGAGTGCTGGGAGCACCAGGGCAGGCAGTGACATGCTTGTGTTGCTCCTTCTCTCTCCATACCAGCGGCAACCCTTCCTGCTCAAGTGCTGCCCCAGGCCTCGAGTGGGCATGTGGGGACAGACGGCTGTGTCCCTCCTGGGTGAGGGGAGCAGGAGGTGACAGCAGGGCAGGAGCCGCAGCGAGGTCTTCCCTGACCTGGTGAGGAAACCAAAGAGATGGAGGCTTGCACCTGAGGAACACTACTACACAAAGCTTTGCCTTAAGCATTTTGCTCTCTTTGTCCTAAACTGATGGGGTGACCAGCAGATGCAAAGTCTAACAGAGGAGGGAATCTACCCCATTCCCAAAACCACTTGTAATTTGGGTTTTCACATTCCTAAGTACCACATGTTTATGAATAAGATCCCTTGGTGACAAGTGATAATTCACGCAGCTGTGGGTTTTCTGACACTTGGAGAAATTTATTGTCTTCACATCTCCACTCTCCTGTCAAAGTGATCATGATGTTCAAAAATGTGTGTGGGGAGAGAGGGGTGCCAGCAGATGGACAAACTTCCTGTGTGTGACTACAGAAAGAAGTGACAGCTTGCAACAGTCAGGTGAGCTCTGCCTCTGAGTGTGCAGGTTCTTCTCTTTAATGCACCAAATAGATGCAAGAAAACAAATCAATCTGAGCTTGAACCTCCCTGCGATCCAAGCGTGAGCACTTCAGGCTGGTTAGTTATGAGAAATAGCAGGGAAGTTGGGAGATGCTGGGATGCTTTTTAGTGTAGCGTGATTGTACCCAGGACTTCAGCAAAGTCGTGTCCCAGATAAAGAGATACTTTTCCTGTCATGGCAGGCTCTGGCTTTCATTGCATCTGTGAGAGCAGAAGCGTGGGTCTGAGCCTCCCGCCCGGGTGTAACTCCGTTGACATGAGTTGCAAGAATCGCACGAGAGAGCAGAGTTCGACCTCTGGCTTTGAAGTATCCTTGTCCCAACAGATTTATCACTGGGGCCACGGGAAGGCCTTGAAAGAAAGGAAGCAGTTCTGTTTTGCAGCCCTTTCTTCCCACAAGTTTGTTTGCAGTTGTCCTTTTATTATTATTTTAGCTCCAGTGATTACACACTTGGGGCCCTTTTTTGCTTTGAGGCCTTTGTGCTTCATTGGAGTCTCAGGGCTGTTAGTGAAAAGGTTATTTAAAAATAAAAATCACTTCTTAGATGGGTTTAGTTTGTCATGGCCCCGGTATCAGAAATTCCTTGACGAGTCATGATTAGTCATTGCATAAGGATTGTGGAGTGGAAGGCAAAGGGTTAAGAGCAAACGCTGGAGGAAGGAAAGATACATATCATTAAATAAAAATGTGACCACCCATGATTACAAGTGTTGTAGTCCTCCTTTTAACAAGCACACACCGTACTTTCATTAACCCGGGCCTGCCTGAATAGCAGCCTGTCTGGCTGAGCGGGCAGTGATTTTGTAAAAGCTGTCCCTAATGACAAAGACAGGCCACCTACCATGAACTTCTCTCTATGACTTTATTCTTCAGCAGTGCTCAAGTGTAAATAAACTTGTTTACTCCCATCAGGATGGCAATGATAATGAAGCCTTATTTGTTTCGCCATAATGACAAAGTAATTTGTGCATAGCCCGAGTGGAGGGAAGGGGAGGGGGGGTGAGGGTGCAGTTCTGCTTTATGGTTCCTCCATAGGCAAAGTTGCTGCAGTCAGTGTTTTCCTTTGCTCTTCATTGTGTGTGACGGGTCAGCGAGGGAGAACTTTGCATCCCGAAGCTCAGCCATAGAGAAAGGGCTGGAAAGGGAATGGCAAAAAAAACTCAGAGTAATAATAAGCCAGGAGTGAAGTGAGGAGTCAGACCAGCCTATCTGGGAGGGAGAGAGTGACTAAGTGAGAGGGGAGTTATCTGGTCAGACTTGTGAGTCACTATAGAAAATGTACAGAGCAGCACAGCCCAATGTTTGGTTAGGTTTTTTCCATTCACTGGTATCTCTGAAGCATTTAATGAATCACAGCAACGGCAGTGAGAGGATGTACAGAAGGGGGAAGGGGAACCTGAGACAGGATGGGCAGAGTGCAGCCCCATGTGAGCAAGGAGAGAGGCTGGAAGGGGATGGGGCATCTCATAAAGGGGAGATTTAGCTTGGATATTAGGAAAAAGTTCTTCAGTATGAGGGTGGTAGATCACTGGAACAGGTTTCCCAGAGACATAGTGGAGGCCCCATCCCTGGTTATACTCAAGGTCAGGCTTGATGAGGCTCTGAGCGACCTGATCTAGTGAAGATGTCCCTGCTCACTGTAGGGTGGTTGGACTAGATGACCTCCAAAGGTCCCTTCCAACCTTACACATTCTATGATTCTATGAAGTGAGGGGGTACTCAAGGGTGGATGGAGCTGACCTAAGGCTGCTGTGATGGAATGGGCCCCTCCTGGCGCCCCTCACCCTGCTTGTGCCCCATCACCTCCCCCTTGCCTGGAGTTGGGGGAGCCTTGCAGGTGAGGACCTGACTGAGATGGAAATCAATCCCTTTGGTTTTTGTGTATGGTTAGTTTCCAGCTGATCCCACCGAACTGGAGAAAGAGCAAGAGTGAAAAGGTTTGTTTTAAATGTTAAAAATAACAGTTTCAAACTGGCTCTTGTAATTGGTGCAGGAACTAAGAGCAGAGATGGAGCATTGTGGTCCCAGGTCCCTGTACCCATAACAAGGCAGGCAGTGCAGCTTTATCTTGTGTTTATCACAGAATCACACATAATTACAAGGTTAGAAAAGACCTTTAAGATCATCAAGTCCAACCATTCCCATCCTATGCTAAACCAATTAATCGTTACTTCCTGAAAAAAACACAATTCATTAAGAAGAAAAGAAAAACAGTTTTAAAAAACCACCACTGCTGCCACCTGAAAAAACCCCACAGAATTGAAGGAGGGAAGGAAAGGAACAGCCTGGATAAAATACCCATTGACAGGCTCCTCTGGAAACCCAGCCAGCAGCTATGGGCTCCTCTTCCCGACTTGGGGAACACCATCGAAGCTGGACGCTGGAGAGGGTTTTGTAGGGACCCAGCCTGAGGAGTGTCCCACATGGGAGCAGACAGTGTGAGGGATGGGGAAACCAGAGCCAAATCCAGAATCGCAGAAGTACCCAGAGCTATGCAGTGATACCCAAGTGCAAACGGGTTTAGCAGGAGTTAAGGTGGAGCTTGGAGAGCAGCAGATACCTGAGAGGTGCTGAGACTGCTTGGTAGGGAAAAGAAATGTAAAATCCCTTAGGCTGTAGCGTGTTACATTCCTGAATTACAGACAAGTATGCGGCATTACTCTACCACAGCAGCGCTGAGGTGCAATCTGCTCCGAGCTATACCAGAGGAGAGCTCTGCATTCACACTGCTGAAGTCAGGAGCAGAACATGGCCTCCTGATTGCAACCAACCACCTGAAGTGGATCTACACCCCTGAAGTGGGTGGGTGTTTTACTAGTAGTAAATAGCGTCTTCTTAGAGAGCTTTTGGGGGTGATCCTTGCATCTGAGGCAGCAGCAGACCCCCAGTTCTCCCTGCTGTGCAAAGTGCTGTGAGCTCCCACCTGCTCTGTCCTGCTGGCTGTTGGCTGTGGGTGTGCATCAGAGGACATGAACTAAGAAACGGGGCTGTTTCTTAGGACTTCCCTCCATTTCCCCACTGTAAATCAGGCTATCGAGCTTCCCGGAATGGATTCCCTGTCTAACTGTGGCTGCAGAAGTTTTGCTCAGACTTCCCACTGGTATCGAGGTGACTTTCTGCAGCATGGACATGCTGGCTGAAGAGCTCTCCAGGAGGCCACCCTTATGAGAAGACCTCACTCCCTTATCCTGGCTCCCACCAAGCACAGCGAACGCTCACAGCGGTGACGCCGGGGCAAACCTGAGGTAATAATGTTTTGCTCCTCCGTAGCACCTTCTTTGATGACCACAAAGTGCTTCTCAAACATTAATGTGTTAGAGCTTTGCAGCCCTCCTGATGGAAGCAAAAAGGAAGGCGAAACACAGCACAGCGATGCTACACAAGCTCAAAAACTCTCCAAATTGTTTCCATGGGGACTGAAGCACAGCCCTCTGCTAACAGCAGTGGGGATCAGCCCACCCCTCCCAAACTCCAAGGGAGCGGGAGCACAGCACTTGCATGGTGGGGAGATGGAAGGTCTGGCTGCAGAAAGAGCTTTCTGCTGAGGGATGTATTTGTTTAACTCTCTCTTTCTGGCCAGAGACCTCTAAACACCAAAGCACTGAATCCTCCTGAGCAAGTGCCTGATCCGACTCCGCTGAGAAATGATGGTTTGCATGAGGCTTCTTAATTTGTGAGAAGAAAGTGCAGGCGAGGCTGAGGAGCAGCGTGTGCAGCTTAGCTTTAAAACCTGCCTTCTGCTGCACCACACCGAGCTCTGCTCTAGCACCCAGCCATCACTAATGACCTTGTTTTCTCAGCTCATCCTAGGCAGCACAACACGACGCCCTTCCCCGCACCACCTCCGCTCTCAGCTCAGAAATAACAACAGTGTCACCTGCGAAACCTCTGGCACCACCTCACACACTTCTTCTTGGAGGACTTTCACCCCACGCCTGTCTCGCTCCAACATTGTCTAGCGAGGAAAACCTGACAGGAGCCTTACCACAGGGAAATACAGGAACCACACTCCCTGCCCAAGTCCCCTCTGCTGCATGACTAAGGATGCAGATGCCCTCAGGCTGTAGGAGCAACTGCACCTACACCCAAAAATCGCAGTATCTCCCTGCTTCTTCCCTTTCCAGGCATCTGTCCGGAGCCAACTGCTCTGCTTGTGCTCACGTCCGCTCCAAGCTGGGCTGAGTTTCTGGGTTTCCAGTTCTGCACCCTTTGACCGCAGTGCTGCAGCAAGGCTCTGGCTGGTGTCTGGGGAAGAGGCAGGGTGGGAGCTCTGGGCTTGCAAAAGATCCCAGAGCAGGAAAAGGGTCATCACAGTTTTGGTTCTTAATGTAACAGTTACATTAAGATGAAGGTGAGGCGGGAGCCTGGGGAGTCTCCTCTCTGTGATTTAACAGGGGACAAAACGGTTCCAGGGTGAATCCTGAAATTAGTGCTGGGACTCTGGAACCTTCAGAGACAAAGTGATTCTGTGCATCGATTCCTCAGAATGACACAAATTGATCACCCTGATGTGGCTGCATGTGAGTTCCCAATTCAGGTCTGTTTCATCCTGTGAACTTCAATAATTAAAATGGTAGGACCAGCCTGCTCCACTCGCTTCCCAGTTCCAACCAGTGCTAAATCTGATGAACACCAGTAAGTAAATGAAAAGGTCAGCTAGATTATTATAAATGAGTGTAACACATGTAATAAGCATTGAGATCAATAAAAATAGCACAGTACAATTTAATGGTGGGGGTCTGATAGAAATTATTGTGTTATTTGTGTTTTGGGATTGATTGCCACAATAACTGTCTTGCAGATGTTCCTGTTGTTAACTCTCAAGGCCTTGAGTAGGACAAATGACTCAGATTATCATCTATAAAAATGACTCCTTTCAAGGCTTTTTAAGCTTGTGATTAAATATTGTCCTAAATTAGGACCCAAGGCAAATGGTCAGTACTGCTGGAATAACAAATTAAACTCGCTTCCCTCAGCTGCCCATCAAAGTAGGGAAAGGCATGGAAAGAACAACACTAAAGTGTTTGCCCTGCAAATCTAATTGCTTGAATTTTATACAAGTCTGAGATAAACCTGAGATAGACCTGAGGTGGTCCATCCCAATATTGGTTTTTAGAAACTGCATGGCTTGGAAAATGCTTTTCATTGTGCAGGAAGAAACTTAAGATATCTTCCATGTGAAAACAGCCAGAACATTGCAAATGCTGGATGGGGTGCAGAGAACTTGGGGGACAAGGTGTTGCAGCAACATGTGGGCTGAAAACATCCATTCTGGAGGTTTAACCCAAGTGACCATGGCTAAGAGGAGACAAGAGACCAGCCTGGCCCCTGCAAGTTTCCCTTTCTGGGCTCTCCTTGCCCCGGGCCACCGCTCCAAGTGAGGTAGGACCACCAACATGGGAGATGCCATCCTCTCCCAAGAGCACAGGGGCTTTTAATCTTAAATAACAATTACAGCTGGTGCTAAGCCATGGCCAAAAGATTGTGTGGACACAGGAAAGCAAGATGACAAGGCTAATATCAGAGGCGATACATCTGTGTGAGCAGATCTACCACTTCTCCCCACGTTTGCCTGCACAGACGCGCTGCTGACAGACGAGGAGAGGAGCACTGTTGCTGAGGTTTTCTCTGAATATTTCGGGCCTGATTAAATTCTGAGTGCAAATGCTCTCAGCAGTTTCCCTGCAAACAACCTGCTGTTAAAAAAATGTGATCAACAGCCTCTCAGGTGTGTTTTCCAGGATCTAAAACAGTGCAGCTGTGGTGCTGCCCTTCACAAAACCCCAGACTGGGGCACCCAAAATATGGGTGGGAGGCAGGAGGAGTTAGAGGCCAAAAAAATGTAGGAATCTAAAAAGGGGTGAGAGGATGAAAAAAGGCTGAAATAGAGATAACAGGCCAAGAACAGGGTCACAGGCAGGAAAAAAGGGTGGCAGACTGAAAAGAGAATTGCAGGACCAGAAAGGGAGGGAGGCAAAAAAGGATGGGAAGTTTAAAAAGGGGAGGGAGGCTGAAAAGGTGATGGGAAGCTGGAAGAGGGGTGGCCAGCTGGAAAAAGGGGTCAGAGTTTAGGAGGGGTTGGGAGGCAGAAAAGGGGTGGGAGGCTGGTGGTGGGTGGGAGGCCAGAAAGGGAGGCTGAGAAGCCAGGAGGCTAAAAGTTTTGGGCCCCTCACTACAGGAAAGATGTTGGGATGCTGGAGTACATCCAGAGGAGAGTGACAAAGCTGGGGAAGGGTCTGGAGCATAAGTCCTGTGAGGAGTAGCTAGGGGAGCTGGGGCTTTTTAGTCTTGAGAAAAGGAGGCTCAGGGGAGACCTTATCACTCTACAGCTACCTGCAAGTTGGTTGCAGAGATGCCAGGGTTGGTCTCTTCTCTTGGGTGACAGACAATAGGATGAGAGGGAATGGCTTAAAATTGCACCAGGGGAGATTCATCAGGAAGAATTTCTGTACTGAGAGGGTTGTCAAGCATTGGAACAGGCTGTCCAGGGAGGTGGTGGAGTCACCATCCCTGGAGGGATTTAAAAGGCATGTTGGTGAAGTGCTTAAGGACATAAGCTACAGGTGGGCTAGGCAGGGTTAGGCTGTAATTGGACTCGATGATCTTAATGGTCTCTTCCAGCCCAGGTGATTCTATGATTCTGTGATTCTAAAAAGAGGCAGGAGACCAAAAAGCACTCTGAGGCCAGGAGGGGTTGTGGTCTCAAAGAGGGTGAATGGAAGGTCCGAAAGTGGAAAGGAGTGGGAAGCCAGCAGTGGGTGGGAGGTGGAAGAAGACCAGGAGGCTAACAAGAAGTGGGAGGGGGACAGAGGTGTCCTCTGAGAAGGTCTGAGTGTTGTCTTTTCCCAACAGGTCATGTGCTGTGGCACGGCATGTCAGTCATCCGCACTAAAACTGGGGGACAGAAATTGGAAACAAAGAAAGAAACCCAAATGATGTAAGAATGAATCTCCACACCCACCTCTGGCATCTGAAGCCAATGAAGGAGACCATGGCTTTAAACCAGGACCCAGCAATAACCATGTGGCTGTTCAGCCCCGGTCACAACAAGCAAAAAGTGAGAGGAGCTCAGCGGGAGAGGTACTTCTGATGGTATTTATGGGCCTCTCAGCAACAGGGAGGAAAAACCTCCTAGTAAAAAGCTAAATGAAACCTTCTAGCAACACCCTGCCATGGCCACATGAAAGCTTAATTCCTCTATGGTGGCCTTTCGTCAGAGACCCACCATGGAGTGTGAAATGTCGCAGGCTGCGGCAAAGCAGCCCAGGTTGCCCCCTCACTCCTCCCTAGGCTGCTCCTGGGGAAAACAGGGTATTTAAGCAGACATAACAAAGTTGTTTATATCTTGAAGTGTTCTTTTACCCTTGGGAACTGAGACTGTAGCCTCAGCGTCAAAGATAACTTCATAATAGCCTTTTAGTGGAAATAACCTTATTTACAAGAAAGTTCTATCGCTATGCTGAGATGTAAAATAAAAGCAGCAGATATTACTCATAATGCACTGGAAAAGTTGAATCCCTACAAGGGTTTTTTTTTAAAAAAGCCCAAAACTTATAAAAGCAGCAATTTCTTGGTTAGAAATCATGGAGAGAATCTTGGACCCATTGAAGTCGGCACAAGCAATTTCCTCACTTGTGTTATGAAGAGCATTTCAGCTTATGAAGGCCCAGCAGATTTTTCAATCTAATTTCTTTTTTATCATTTATTCTGTGTGATTGCTTTCAGTGGAGTTCAGCTGGACAGTGCAAGCAGGTTGGTGTCTCTTCTGCTCCTAGTTAATTTAACCACACTGTGCCCAAGAACACGTTCCAATGATGTCTTTAAAAAATCAAACCAAAAAACCCCACAAAGCAAAAAGCAGCAAAACCAAACAGCCTTATGGCTAGCCCCAAACTAGTGATATTAGTTCTCTATATCCTCGTTGCTTTCCTAAAGTGGCCAAATCTGGGGAGTTGAATTATCTTGTGCTGTTCCTTCAAGCAGAGAGACACTGATATTCAGAAGGAACCCGCTCTCTAGTTCAAGTAAGTCACAAACTGTATCTTGGCTATTTGGTTAACCAGGGTCTGTTGATCACTCACACTCCTGGGGATTGAAGGGTAGTAGAGGATTAAATATTAGAGAATTAAACCAGAATAACTTAAGCTGTGGTGCTTGTTCTTCTCAGACATACTTCTGCACACTTTTCCTCCAGATTATCAAAAACAGATTAAAAAATTAAATCCCGAGTCCCACAGTAGATCAGGTTTTGATTCTTCTGAGACATTTCCACAGAGCAATTAATTCTACAAAGGCTGTAGTACAGCACAGCCCTACACACATGTAATGTGTAACTCCCTGGTTATCGCACATCCCACAGCAAAGCAAATCTCTGCCTGCCATCCTCTCGCCATCACAGTAAGAGTTGTGCCTGCTAAGATACAAATTCAGACTTCGGGGAGTTGTAATCATCCTCCATAGCATAGAACTGATAGTCATCGTCTTTATTGTCTGTCCTGAAGTGTCGTGCTACATATTTAGAGCAGCTGTGATGTCCTCAAAGAGGCCTGGGACATGAAGACCATGTCAGGATCACTTAATCTGCCTAACAGAAAGGTTTTAAATCTCAATTAATTACGTTTTGGAAAGAGTTCTTTAGCTTTTTGGGCAGCATGCCTCACAGAAACCATCTTAAACCAGACAGGAATCATCTGCCTGAGCAGCCCACCACTCTCCAAGAGCTTCAGAAGTTTGTGGGAATGTTACACACTTGCTAAAATAATTATTTCCACCACCCACCCCACTCCCCCAAAGCTTCATAGCTCGGTTGTATACCGTCCAGAGAGGAGAAGTATAAATATTGTGGATGGAGTTATCGTAACACCACCACCACCACTGTTTTAGCTTCGTGGTATTACCCGTCTTTGTTCCTTCTCTCTTTCTTTACATTCAGATACAAGAGCAGAGGCATTGTATTTAAAAAAAAAAAACTTAAAAAACCAGAAAAATTCTGTTTTAGTTTAGTTAGCACAGGCATGAGCCCAGGAGATATGCAATGCTGTCTGTCACATGTCTAACTAAATGTGCCATTGAATACTCCTTTTTGAAGCACTCTAATATATTTTAGCCATTTTTGCATTGCAGTGCGGACAGATTCTCATGTTAAGAAAACAAGGAAATACTAAAAGCTGAGTGGTTTGGTTGGGCAGTGTTTGCAGCCTCAGACCAGAGAGCAGGAGTTATGTAAAGGCCCAGGCGTGAGGTTCTTCTGAGTAAAACACACCATCTAGAGGTGGTCACTACTTCTGCAGGCGCTCTTCAAAATCACCGGTTTTAACTTTAACTTTTTATATTAACTATTTTTTTTTTGTAGGGGTTGGAAGGGACCTCCAGAGATCATCGAGTCCAACCCCCCTGCCAAAGCAGGGTCCCTAGGACAGGTCGCACAGGTCGGTGTCCAGATGGGTCTTGAGTATCTCCCGAGAAGGAGACTCCACACCCCCCTGGGCAGCCTGTGCCAGTGCTGAACCACTCACACAACAGAAGAAAATTCACCTCGACAGAGGCAATAAAATACCTTCATCAGAACCTTTGCATTCATAGAAATAAATATTTCTGAAGGAGCTTCTAAAAAAGGCACTTTTGTAGCGAGTCAGGTAAGGGTCCTGTTTTGGAAAGAAATCCAGGTTATGGCGCACACTTGTAACATCCAAAATAACATATTCTGAGTTACATCTCACCAAGAAAATACAGAAATTGTGGAATCCACAAACTGTGAAACTCCTGGCTGAAGTCAGCAAGGGTAGTGGAGGCGTGGCAGGGATGTGGGAGCAGCAAAGTATCCCCTGGTCAGTTCCAGCCCCTGGAGAAACATTCCCTCCCCTGGTGATATTTTAACCAGGTTTTGTGGTTTCCCAAGCTTTTCAGAGCCCAGCAAAGGGGATGCAGAGAGATGGAAGTCTGGAGTATGGTCATTAAAGCAGTAAATGGCTGGTGTTTGCTTTAATACCTCTATTACGACTGCAGGGTAGCCAAGAAAGCAGAAGTACTGCCCTTCACACTCCTTCCCCACACGCCCTGGGGGAATATTCCTCCATTGATCGAATTGCAGGAACTGTCTGTAAACAAACATGTGGTTTGAAACTCCTGTACAAATGGGAATCACAACATCTTGCAACATTTTAATAAACTACGTTTTCTTCTTTGTGTCAATCTATCTCAAGAACATTGGAATCAGAACATTTCCCCAGTGACAGCTTCATCCTTTAAACTCTGCAGATGAGAGAGCATGCAAAACAATCTGTGCTGAAGCAGGATTAAGAGTTACCAGGGTTACACTCCTCAGTTTGTTGGATGCTGACAAGGAGCCTCTCAAAATCACAAGACCTTCACTGCACCTGGAGAGGCCACAGAGACCCAATTTGCCTCTGCTACCACTGAAGAGGCAGTGAAGACTATAAATTCCTTTGCTACTTTGCTTTGTATCTTTGCTGCTATTGCCTGCACATTACAGATGACTTCCCTGGAGTGGGACGTGGTCCCTGACACCAGGGATTTACCTTGGGAAGAGGGATGCTCCAATCCATTACTTGTCATGTTTGTGCCAGAGGTCTGCTGCTTTGTTTTGTCTTCTATCAGGCTCTGCTGCAGCTGTCTTCAACATCAGCAACAGCCCCAAGTTGTGGCTCTGCCACACTTCTTCCCACAAAGAAAGAGAAATAACTGTGGCAGAGGTTGTCTCTGGGTGGTTTTCACTTGCCTGTCGCTGGCAGAGTGCATCAGGTTCCTTTCCCTTTTTCTGCAGGTGCAAATGAATTCACTGAAGTCCTCAGGAAGAAGGATTCCATTGACTTATTTGCATTTCAGCTCTCCACATCCCTGCACCAGTCAAAGGATTCTCAGTGGGCTATCAGAGCTGGCTTTCCCAAATGTTGCTCGTTTCAGGCACTCCCTGTCCTATACCACAAACCCCTTGGCCAGCTGCTGACAGTCTCACAGGTCCAGGCCCAGGAACAAGCTCCAGCCTGTTTAGCAGACATCAACATATGCAACAACTTTGATGGAGAAGTAGATCCTGCAGCCTGGAAAGCTGTCCAACATCTAGAAGGAGTTTTGTGATTCTTTTTCCAAAAGCAGAGCTCCAGCATTTACTTTGTTTTCTACAATGAAATGATAAAAAATATTAATACGGTTGTGGAAAAAAATGAGTCAAATTGTCAGTACCCAAAGATAAGCAGCTGCTCCCTTGACATCTGGCAGGAATCACAGAATGACCAGGTTGGAAAAGACCTCTAAGATCATTGAGTCCAACCGTTGCTGTCCTCTACTAAACCGTATCTCTAAGTACCTCATCTACCCATCTGTTAAACACATCCAGGGATAGTGCCCCTCCCTGGGCAGCCTGTTCCACATCCCAACAGCTCTTTCAGGGAAGAACTTTTCCCTCACATCTGATCTGACCCTGCCCTGGCACAGCTTGAGCCCATTTCCCCTTGTCCCATCTCCTGTCTCCTGGCTGAAGAGACCATCACCCACCTCTCTGCACCCTCCTGTCAGGTCAGTGTAGGTAGTGGTAAGGCCTCCCTTCAGCCTCCTCTTCTCCAGGCTGAACATCCCCAGCTCCCTCAGCCTCTCCTCATGAGATTTGCCCAGGACATTCCCAGTGAACCCCAGGAAGCCCATTTAAACCCATCACCCCACTCCTGCCAACATAGCAGCACTGCTCTGTGCAGTGTGCTGGTCGTCAGTGTGCTCTTTACTTGGGGTTTTTAGGATAACAGTGACATCAGAGGTAGAAAAAGCCTCAGAAACCACAGGAACTTACCTCTTCCCAGAAGAATAGTGGTTTCCCTCATAAAAGAACAGCAGGTGTTAGAGTGTCACTGAGGGACTTGCTTTTGACCACAAAGACAAGAAAAAGCAAGTGTCTTCGGTCAGTCTCACCCTCTCAGTGACCTCTGACGGAGCAGATCTGCCAAGGGTAAGTTGGCTGACTTTTAGGCCAAAGCCAATGATTTATCTGTGTTGGTTGGGCTCGAATCCTGGCGGCTTTATTGAGATTAGGAGGAAATTTACTCAGCAGAGAGCAAAGGAGCCGCCAAAGTTCAGTGTCTCTGGCAGCAGGGAGATGTGGTGCTGAGGCAGAAGGCTTTTGGGGAGGGAAGGACGGAGCAGAGATGGGGGTGCAGTGCCCAGAGCAGCTTGGTGCAGTACGTCAGTGCCCTGATCCCAGCTTTGCAGGCCTTGTGCCAAATTCCAGCCCTTTCCCTCTGTGAGTTTTAGTTGGGAGCAGTACTGAGGAGTAAATGTAGAGGTAGGAGCTGTGCAGAGCTGGTGGCTTTACGTAAAGTAGCAAATCTCTGCAAAACTCCCGGTGCTGCAGCACTGGGTGAAATTTCAATGCATGTTCGTGTCTGAGAGAGAGTGAAAGAACGCCTGGGGAGAAGGAAAAGGGTGAAATGAGTCATTCTTTGCCTTTTTATCTAATTTGGTAGATAATACAGGGTGTGACGCTTCACTCTCTCCTTGCTGAGCAGCTTGTGCAGCTCTAGTTCCAGAGCAGTCAATGAAAGGACTTCTTTGAATCCAGCCCATACATGGTGCAGATGAAGGCAGAGCAGGACCAGGCACAGGGACACACTGGCCACGGGTGCTTCTGCCCTGTGTTAAGCCTGGGAGGTGGGAAGCTTTTCTGTTGTGCAAAGGTTTTGCGAGTTGCAACATGAGCTCAAAATTGGGGGCATCTTAGTGGCTTCCTCAGCTTCAAAGTGAAGTTCTAAAATGGTGTTTGACGCTTCATTTTAACATCACAAACCGAATCAATACCTCCTCCTGACCTGAGCTCTCACGGCGCAGTGGCAGGAAAACTGGCTGAGCCTCAGCCAGTGCGGCCCCTCACCAGGGGAGGGGAGGATGGGGTGTGCAGGGCGCTCCCTTAGTCGAGCTTTGCTCCCTAAACCAAGTTTTTCTCCCTAAACTGAGCTTTGCTCCCTAAACCGAGCTTTTCTCCCTGAAACAAGCTTTTCTACTGAGTTTTTCTCCCTAAGCCGAGTTTTGCTGCCTAAGCAGAGTTTTTGGCCCCAAAACCGAGCTTTTCTCCCTACACTGAGCTTTTCTCCCTAAGCCGAATTTTTCTTCCTAAGTCGAGCTTTGCTCCCTGAACCGAATTTTGCTCCCTAAACCCAGGTTTGCTCCCTAAACCCAGGTTTGGCTTCTCCCTGGGAGCAACATGGTGGCCGGCGCTGAGCACCCGGCAGGGGGCGCCGCAGGGCAGCGGCGCGCGCGCGGGGCGGGGCCTGGCGCGGTGAGGCGGGGCCTGGTCGGGGCCGGGCCGAGCCGGCGGCGGGAGCGGTGCGCAGAGTCCCGCGGAGAGGCGGCAGCTACGCAGCTGTGGTAGCGTTGGGGCCGCCGCGGCCCGGAGCTTGAGTGCAGGCGAGATGTGGCGGCGGTGGGAAGCAGGATGGGACGAGAAGAGGGAGCTGCAGGAGCTCAACTCCCGGCTGCGGGTCTTCGTGTCCCGCGTGCGGGAGCTGGAGGAGGAGAACCGCTTTCTGGCGCGGGAGCTGGCGGAGCTGCGGGAGCAGGAGCTGATCGGGCTCCGGGTGCCCGAGCAGGAGCTGGCCTGGCTGCGGATGCAGCTGGAGGAGCTGAGCCGGGCGAAGCTGGAAGCGGAGCTGGAGCGGGACGGGCTGCGGCGGGAGCTGGAGCAGCTGCAGGTGCTGGGCGCCGAAGTGCTGGCGATGCGGCGCCGCCTGGAACCCGAGCTGGCCGGGCAGCAGCAGCTGCTGGAGCGGCTGCGGGTCGAGTGTTTCGACCTGGAAGAGCTGCTGATGCAGCTTCAGGCCGAGCACGGGGACCTGGCGGAGCGGCAGCGGCGGGAGGCGGTGGAGATTCGTGAGCTGCGGATGGACCTGGCCGCCTTGCCTCCCCCTTTGGCCGGGCTGAGCTTGGAGGAGCTGGAGGAGACCTACGAGATGCTGCTCAGCCAGAGCTGCCGGGAGACCCTGTTGCGCTACCAGGAGCAGATCCAGGTGCTGCAGGAGCAGGAGGCTCAGCGGAGCCGGGAGAGTCTGGAGCTCCTGCGGGAGGAGAGCCGGCAGTGCCGCCAGCACCTGGAGGATCTCCACCGTCAGGGACAGGAGCTGTGCGGGCTCCGGGAGCGCCTGGAGCAAGAGCTGCTCGCCTTGCAGGACCGCCACGGCGCTGAGGTGGAAGAGTACCAGGTGCGTGACAGTGCCCCGCCGCCGCGTTTGGGGGTCCTGGGCCTCGCCCGGCCCTCTTCGGCGGCTCTCTGGCCGTGCCGCTTCCTTCCCGCCCCTCGGTGCTTGTTACGGTGCTCCTCTCAGCCTCCTTCCTCCGCCCCGCTGGCTTTTTCCCTCCAGTTCTGACCCGTCGCGGGGCGTGAGGCGATTCCCCGCGGCGCTGGCGCTCCGCGCCCCCGGGCTAACCGGACCCCCCTGAAGGTTTAATCTCCCCGACCGCGCGGGCGGGAAGAGGTGGAGGCCCAGCAGGAGCTTGTTGCTGCTCAGCCCTTTCCTGGGGAGTCCCTTTGAGAACCACCGCTTGGTTTGAGGAGCGCGAAGGGGTGGGGATCGAAAGGGAGACAGTGACCCTGGTGACATCTGCCTGGTGGCAGCTGCTCCCTTCCCAACCTGCCCTGGCCGAGTACCCAAGAGCGTGGAGCTGGCCCAGGGGCTTGCCAGGGCTCCCTCTCAACTTGGCGTAAGCACATGGGACATGGAGCGATCCCTGGGAGCAGATAAACCCAGGCCCCATGCAGTGGGGCATGAAGGCTGGGATATGATGAGAGAAATAACCTCAATTTTCTTCCTGCCACCTCGTGAGCCTAGGGAAGAGCTCGTGGGCCCCAGCATAGTTAGGAAAACTTTTGTTTGCTTGAAGGCAGGATGGCTCGTTACTGTGCTGCAGGCAGTGAGCAGAGCGGGAAGGCCTCGAAATACAGTGATGTAGGTGACTGGTGTTTGAGGTGGATGTTTGCTGTTCTTAAACAGAAGGTTAGAGCATCTGTAGCCAAGAATTTGCTTGCTGTCAGAATAAGGCTTGGTATAACCACGTATAATCACCCTGTGCGCATGAACAGATCAGCAAACGCCAGGACAGCAAAATATCAGTTCATCAAATTTAGATTGGGGAGCACATATTAGATCATCCAGACCATCGATTGATTTCCTGAGGGCAACATTTCTTTTGTTCCTTGTTAGACCCTTTATTAACACCCCGCTGGAGCTCGGTGTTTGTCTGAGCCCCCTGCGCTCATGACCACATTGTGTCCATGGCAGATGATGGAGGTGCTGGCAGTGGGGCAAGGACTGGGACCTGTTGCTGCATGTCTGGGTTTTGTACATCACTAGATTGTTTGTGAGTCGCATAGTTTGCGGATGCTGTGAACTGAGGCAGATTAGGTATGGCAGAAATAACCAGCAAGGCTTTTAAATAAAAGGTATTTTTATTTTTGACAGGATGTTTCATTCTTCCAGTCACATATGTAAACATTTCCAAAGCTTTAGAAGATGATGTTATACGTAAATCCCTCATTAATTAAGTCTTTCCATCAGTCAAAACCAGGTGAAAATATAAAGAGGAGAAAAAAAACCCTTAGAGTTTTTTCTTGCTTTTAAGGAGTATAAGTTAGTATAGACATACATTAGCCTACTAATACTTAAAGTTACTTTGATTTCTGAGATACATCCTTCATGCTGCCTTCATTTGTCATTAGGGATTTATAGTGAAAATGCCTTTGATCTTCAATCACCACTGCTCAAACAGAAAACCTTTAAGTATGGTGTTACAAGAGCATTTTGTGTACCCCATGTTTTTCCTCTAAAGCCAGTTAGAATGAGTGTGTTCAGAACCCAAGTCTTTTTTTCACCTCAGCAAGGTGTCGTTATATCAGTCTGTCGTCTCTATCTGGTTGTAGTTTTAAAGAATTTTGTTCAGAAGAGCAACCCATTGTAGAAGTCAGGTAATCAAAATGAATGCATGCCCTTGAGCTATCCTGATTCAGCACTCATTGATGGATTGTCGTTTTGATAGCAAGATAACAAACTTCAGTTTTACTCCCATGAGCATTTGGTGTGATTTGGATTTTACAGGATCAATAGCTTCAAATGTCAGTAATACAAGAAGAAAAAAGTGCTCTGATAGCCAATGTGAAAACACGTGAGCTGTTTGAGTACATCTCTAGATGTATTCAAGATATTTCAATATATTCAAGATATTTAAATTCTGGTGGAAAAGAAATCATAAGGTTTATCACTTCTGAATGGCTTCGTAAAATAAATATTTGGTTTCCAATGAGAATGGCCTTTTCCAGTGGCCAATCTAGTGTAGGTGAGAGAGACAGTATCTTTTATTCACATCTAGGTAGAAAATTATTGCATGTATAGGAGCAACTGTTCCAGGTTTTTGTTCTTGTGATCAAAATGTTTTTCTCCTCCCTCATTGTTTCTTGTCTTGGTGAAAGTGTGTGCAGCATGGATTTTTAAACTACTCTTTAAAGAGCATCTATTCCATGCTTATTTATTGTAAAGTGTCACTTAGAAATGAAATGTATGTGCAGATTTAAGTCAAGTGATTACTGCTTGTTGCAGCTGCAGTGGCAATTAGATTTATTCATACTTTCCGTATATCATGCGGTCGCCTTATATGTCCATCTTTGCCTCCTGCACTGGCCTTATCCTCACTGAAGCTTTGAGCAATGTTAAATACAAATATGTATTTGGAGTTAGAATCCTGCTGAACTGGGCAAGCTGCAAATCATACTTTGTTTGGAAATTTTTTCACTGATCCTGGGTGCCGAAGGGATGAACTCAGGAGGTTTCCTACTTCCATAATTTTAGCTGTGTGCTGTGACAACACTTATGCAGAAACTCTCAGTGAGTTGAGAGGCTTGTATTTATTGGATGTAAAATGGCCATGGCTCATCTTGCTGCTTTGAAAGGAGGAAGAAAGTTTTTGCTAAGAGAGTGGGTTTAGGACCAGTTCCTGTGCCAGTGTTGTGAGCTCCAGAGAAGAAAACATCTTGTCAATTGAATATATAGTATCTGTATGTCATGCACGTGTTTTTGTGTACAACTCACTAGCCAGCTAAGTGCAGGGTGTCACTTCTCCCCTGCTGAGCCACTGAACAAGTGATGGGATCAGTAAGTGGTGCCAGATGGGAAGGGCTGGAGCCTGGAAACCTCTCTTTATTCCCCAAGTAGGTGCAGCTTGGACAACCCAAAAAAATTCTCTTCCCCCTACTGCCCTTCTAAAATTTCCCACTGCTGGCTGGGAAGGAACATCTGATGGGTGAGAAAATCACTTCTATGCAGTTACTCAGTTCTAGCAGGACTTCACCAGGGTTTGGGGGGAATGTGGGTTTGATGTGGTTGAGAGAGAAGTCTTTTCAAGCAAGTCCCGTGCCACAGTGCAGGTTACCTTGGGCAAAGTGGAAGCTTGTCACCTCATGGTGTCCTGAACTTTGCCAAAGTGGTTTATGTACTTTATGGCATGCCTGGAAACAGGACTTCAGACCAGTTATTCTCTGTGTTACGTTTAAGCATCAGTGCCTGGGTAGGCAGGTGGCTGTCTGCCATCCAGTCTATACAGTGTCTGCTCCCGCTGGAATGAATTCCTTTGGAAGTGTCACACAGCTGGCTGAGTTATGTAGCCCCTTATGGTAATTATTAGGACACTGTATTTAACTCAGACTTTTGGATCCTGAGTGATTCCCAACTCCAGTGGGTAGAATCTAGGGGTGTTCTGGAGTCTCCTTCTCTGGAGATATTCAAGACCCGTCTGGATGCCGACCTGTGCGACCTGTCCTAGGGACCCTGCTTTGGCAGGGGGGGTTGGACCTGATGATCTCTTGAGGTCCCTTCCAACCCCTACAGTCCTGTGTTTCTGTGAATCTAGGTGGCTTTTCAAACCCAGACTGTAGAACTTGGGTGTGAGGGAATGAAGTTTGAGAGTTGTTAGATGGGGTGAATATTCCTGGTCTTTAGGATCTGCACACTATACAGATTCCCTGTATAGATTCTTCTGGGACTGGAGCGAGACCTGTGCATTGTGAAGCTCTTTTTAACCTATCTATGCACGTGTATATGTTAGCCTCTATTTAACTGGGGAGGCAACAAGCATCTGGACCACTTCATGGTTTGTAACTGGACCTCTTACCACCTTTAGGGGTGGTCCCATAGAGATGCAGCAGTCTTGCCTTTTGCTCCTTTTGCTGAAGCCTTTGGGTCTGGCAAACCCTGTCCATTCCTGCCTGATAGCGTTTTCCTTTTAAAAGCAGAGCCTGGCCCTTTTCTTCGCTTCTCATCTTGGTATTTTCCATTGTGTCAGTTCTCCAACGGGATGGTTGCCTTGGAGCCACTAAAGGTCAGTGGTTCTGCCTGCTGCTGTGCGTGACCATACAGGATGATGTTACCTCCGCTGCAGTCAGGATGAGGCTGTTGGATGGGGCTTTTTCAGCTATGCAGATATGATTTCTCTTCTGCCATAAAAAGGGAGTTTTAGGTTATACTGAAGACTGTAGGCAAGGTTTGTCGTGTCAAAGAAAACATCAGTGTAATCATTTAACAGCAGCTGCAAATGCAAATGAAGAAACATATTAACTTGTGTGTTAAATAGATATACGCAGATGTACGTGAAGATACTGGCAGTTTCCTTCATAAAGCTTTTTTTTTATTAAAAAAGAAAAGTCTTCATGTTTGAAATGCCATCATTTCATATTCTTAGTTTTTAAACCTTACTTCTGCCTAGCATATCATATGGGCATTAACTGATCTGGGGAGCCCCTTGCTGTATCTTCAGTTTTATGCTATTGCTCAGACTGGTATGCTCGAGCATTTGCTGCATATAAATCATGCCATTTGAATTTCTTAAACTAGACAAGCAGTATCTTCATTTTTCCAGTTTTTATTGCAAAGCATTTGTTAGGATACAATCTAAAACATGAATTCCTGTCCACCATAGTACATGTGTATGAGACCTTGCTCTGTAAAACGTTTGATGCCCTTGCATAGTGTAGAGTGATGTGAACAAAACAGAATGAGGCCTTTGCTGGGATGTAATTTCTCTTTCCCCAGCCCCCAGAACAAACTGTCACCTACAGTGTTTTGCTTATTAGGATCAGTCTGCTGGCAGAGGATTGCTTGGGTTGGTAGAGTCTATCCACAGCAAGGAAACTCACCAACAGCTAACACTGATACTTCTAGTTCCAAGTCTGTTCTGAACAAGCGCCTCTCAATTATTGAGGAAGTGGTATGTTCCTGAAGATGGCAATTTTACCTTCCTGTGAGAGGTAGCAGCAGTGATTAAAGCACCTGTTTTCTATGATGTTCAGTTCAGGAGCATCAGAGTTAGTTGTCTTGGCCTAAATCAAATCTTAATGTTCTGTTGTGTAATCGTTTGCTGCTTTTTCTGTCATGTGCAGTTATTTGGTATTTAATCATCCATTTAGTATTTCAGTGTGTGTTTAAATTTAGATCATTTTGAACTTTGGTATTTTTCTGCTCATCAGTGCCTTTCTCCATTCCAAAAACTTGTTCAAGGAAGGCAGGCAGCCCTTAGCTACTATCTGGTCAGTGCTGCTTCTTTAACTCACTCACAGGTATATTAACTGCCCCCATCCCATACACACACCCATGAAGGTACAGAGTTACTTATCAAGATGAAAGTGAGCAATCCCTTGACCTTCTGAATAGCAGTTGGGACAAAGATGGGTGGACTATGAAGCAAGTGTCCAAATATTGTAGAAAACCTGGCTCAAAGGAACCGTTGTAGATTCATCCTTCACGTTCTCGGTGCTAGTGAGTATCTCCAGGTGCTAGAATCCAAAAAGCTGGTCTGGAACCACGTGTCTGGAACTGAAAATACAGATGAAATGGAACAGGCCAGGTTCTCATGGCAAAGCAATTTTTTGACATCAGGGATTTTAGCATGTACATCTATGCTCTTAAAATGACTAAATGAGTCACATTTAAATCAGGTTTATAAAGGAGTGCTTTTTTTTTTTCCTTGCTGTGTATACTTGATAACTTTGTACAAGGCATCTGAATGACTTTTACTTAGACCTTTAACTAACTTAGTAACCCCTACAATGAAATCTTAGCATAAAACTGTGCTTCAGTAACAATACATTTCAGATTGTATATGGGGAGGTCAAAGAGCTGATTTGTCTGGTTTTAGAAGTGTTGAAACATACTCATTTCTTGTTTGCTCAGGTTATTTTCCAATTAAAATGTTATTAGGCATTCAAGTGTACAGATTTTTATGTTAATTCAAACTAAAAGTGGCTATTTCTGTTTAGAGGATAATCGACACCCTAGAAGAAGAAAAGCAGTTCCTGACCATGTCAATCACAGATTACCTGAAGGACTATCAAGAACTACTGCAGGTGAAAGCTGGCCTCATCCTTGAAATTGAAACCTACAGGTAAGCATTGCAGTCTCACTCAATTATCTAATTGGTGGATAATTTAAATCCCTTTTTATAGATATGGCAGCCCCATTCATTCTCTTGCCAGCATTTAAAATACTGACCGAGAGAGAGAGACTTACAGAGACTCAGATGAAGACTCCTTGTACATGTTGCAGTTTGTTCAGTAGAGTGAATGGGCCTCTAATACAGTTTTGAGCTTGCTGTTGGCTTGTCCTGTGACATGGGTCTGACTGTGCTGTCTGAACAGAAGGTAACATCCCTTCTGAAGGGTTGCTAATACATGGGGAGTTGTCTGAGGTCTCTGGGAAAACTAAGAATAGTAAAATACCATCATTCATCGGTAACACTGATGGGCAGAGGTGACTGGAATTTGATCACTCGAGCAAAACTCTCTCTGGTGGTAATAAACTCTGTTCCTCTGTCCCCAGAACAACATGTTAGAGAAGCCAGTGTAATCAACTGGGATCCTATTAACTTTGTGCAGATATAGTGATATGTAAGGCCCATTCTTAGCCCTGGTTGAGTTGATATCAAATTGGTGTGAATTGTTGATGCAGTATTTGATTACAAGCTGAGGAGCCAGTATCCCTAAATGGCAATCTATAAATCATGGGGTAGTGTAGTTGTCACTCATCAGCTTACATGCTACAGTTCATCATGTAAATATGTTGATTATTGTCTACCTGCAGCATCAGTATAAGGAGCAAGTATCCCATTCCTGTTTCATTGTAGATAGTGGGAAGATAACAGAGAAATCTGATTAGTGATTAAAATCTGGCTTTCTCCATCTTTGATTCATTATGGAAACATGATTGGAGCAAGAATGAGATACCAGCAAACAACATCTCCGCTAACTAATCTTCAGTACTCTGTATATCTCTAACCACTTAGTAGCTGTGAGGTTGAAAAGCCAGAGTAATTCTTGTCTAGAGAATCAGTTAGCACATGGCACAAAAGCGATTCAGAAGGGGAAAAAATCCAACCTATGAACTGGAGGTAGATACTATTTTATTCTAAAGATCATACTTTTTTTTTCTACAACTAGCACAATATTTTCAATAAACTTCATTGGGGTACTCATTTTCATACACAAAGAAGTACAGTTCTTATTGAGCCAAGTAATAATTTGCAAAAATTTGCTGTCAGCATATTCTTGTATTCTTTTTAAGGAGTATGCCTCAATCATTAGCTTGTCTGTATTGTGTATGTTATATTCTACTTGTGCACACGAGCTGTGTGATAGGTGCTTCTGTCTCCTAAAGAGTTAATGCTGTGTCCCAAGCATGTAACATTGCTATGAACCAATAAGCATCTGGATAAAGATGGCACCAGCTGAATTATGGGTGAAATGTGTAGACTAAACCAATCCACTGATAAAGATGAAGTTTAATTGTGGTTGCATAACTGAAAATGTGGGAAGCTTGAAAGAGTAACTTATGAGTAGTTTGATTAGGGACTAGTGAGCAAAGGATGTCTGTAGCCCATCACAGAGCAAAACCAGTCCGTTCAGATGCCTCAAGCGGTGTGTGCTATAGGGTAAAGACCAAGGCTGGCTTCTGGACATGCAGTACGTGGAACAAGTAATTTGCAGTCAATTTGTGATGTTGGCCTATACCCTTGCTTCTGCATTTCGAAATAAATGGCACCTATTCATGCTTAGTTCAACATCCTGAACTTCCCATTAAGAAGTTTCCATGAGGGCCTTGGCACCTCTTTTCCTCCTGGCATTGTACGTTAAGGGTGTGGCATCTGGTCTACTTTTTGGAGCTTTCTGTATATCCTATCCTGTATTTTCTTTGTTTTACACAGGTCCTGTTTTAAAGCCAGTTAGTTCTTTCCATTAGTCAACACTGCTCCTAGACTGGCAAGAAAGATTGCCGTTGCAAGAACACCATTCCCCAAGGACCAAGTGTATTTCCTCTATGTTTCTGTTCACCCTTCCTGCTCTGGGAGCTGAGGCTCACTCAGGAAGTGAAATACATGTCTGATGTTGCCTTCATGAAGTTACACCTCATGGGAATCTTCATTCCCAATCCTTTTGCACCAGTGTTGAAGTAAATACTCAAATGTCTTGCAGTTATGTTCTGTGTTCTTGGGACCCTGCAAACCCACAACTAAGTAGACTCTTATTTCCAGAAAGAAGTGGTGAATTGCTCACCATGTAAGACACATGAATTTTAAAGGAAGCTAGAAAATCTGCCTAGGTTCACAATTACTGTGAAGCCTTTCTCCACAGCTATCAGAAGCTTCTTTTCAAATAGCAGAGGCTGCCTAGAGCTTCTGCCATAGATTAAGTCATTTTTCTGCTCTCTCCTTAATACATAGTTGTTGAAGGGCAAAATATTTAACTTTGAAATCCTGGTGTCATGTAAATCATGTAAATGTTCTGATCAAGAAGTCACTGCCATCATTAAGGCCTCCTCAGCTACCCACCACAGCTTTTCCAGTCAGCTTTGTTATTCCCTGTTTGCTCCTTGTACTATCCAATGTGTCCTGTTCCTGGTTTTGTTTTATTAGCAGTACATTTTGAGTTTTCAATGATCTCTGGAGGTCACTTCAACCCCTACAATTCTGTGAACACCCCAGGCTGACTAGCATGTCTCTGCTACCTTTAGCTAAATTACGTTGATAATGACATGAGTTAAAGGTACAGATGGAATATTTTTCTAGCAACACTTAAGCTAAGTACTAACACAGTGGGTGTCCGTGTCAGTTGGGCTCTATTTCCAGGAATTAGATGGCATGGTTATTTTTCAGAGGAGTGCTGCTTGCTTGGAGGGATGGCTTTTGTTATTATTGTGAGTACTTAAGTGTTCATACAGTTGAGATGTACTGCCTGAAGGACGGGGTATTAAAGTTTAGAAGTCCCCACTGTGAAGAGCTTATGGTTGAAGTGTGTTAGGAAAAGATGCAATGGAACTGAGAAGCAGAAAGACCTGTATAAACTGAAGCTACGGTCAAGCTGAGGAACAGAACCTGAGTTTGCTGGCTTCCAAGCCGGTGCTCAGTACACTGCAGTTTCTCATGCTAGTTTCTTAAGCCAAAGTCAGTTTGACATTGTCTTGTTTATCTGATAAGCTTGAGGAAATACATATTGTTTCCAGTAAAACACTGATTCACTGGCCAGTTTAGTAGGCGTCTCCTGAACCATTGCCTTTCACTTGGAAATGGAGCATATTTTCAGTAGTAATATTTCAGATCCAGCTTTCCTCTGTGCTGTTGCCCTTTGCCATATACAGTTACCTCTTGGAACTTATTTTTAGTGACTTCATACGTTGCTGCAGCAACTGAGCAACTGTTGTTTTAACAGCAGCCAGAAATCCTTAGTCAGACTACCCACATTCCCGGTTTCCTTCGTCATGGTTAACACTTTCATTGCCAGCACCTTGGTATGTTTCTGCAGTGTCACCACCAGCTTCTCTAGCACGTGTCTATCAGCAATTTGTTTGGCACTCACTGGCTTCATCACATCAGATATTTGGTCTTGGGAACATTCTCTATGTGTTGAAGTGATCTAATTCCTATAAAGCCTCTTCTAACACAGGGGAAGACAAATTGCTTTTACTTTGGTTTTGCCTAATAAAGGTTATCCTAGGGTTGAATTTGACTAGAGAAGAGAATAAACGTGTCCACCTGAACCTGTTTTAAGGGGGTCAGTGACCTGTAAGCATGTTAACTAATTCTAACCTGGCTTCTCTTCTGAATCTACACAAATCCATGGTTGCAAAGAAAACTGTAGTAATGATACTTTGATGTAGCATTGTCCTACTGAATCTAGAAGCAGACAGAAACCAAAAGAAGCATAAAATGTCCAAAGTCATGTGAATTATGAAATCTACAGATGGCATCTAAAATGCCTGCTTTGTTAATTTGGACAGAAGTGCCCAGCAAATGTATTTATACCATGATGCAAAATTGATTTCAGCTACCCCCCAGGGAGTCAGAAGCCTTCACTATCGTACTCCTCCAGCCTTGGTCTTGCCAACTTTGATGTTGCAGCTGTATGTTATCAGTGCAGAACAGCTGGCACTTCCAAACCCGGAAATGATGAAACTGTTCTCTCACTCAGAAGTGACTATAAAAACACCCAAGTTGTACTGGTAGGAGCATTCCATTGCGTATTGGAGGAACCTGCCATGGGATTTCTAGCCTGTTGCAACAGAATGCTGCAGGAGAGGACTTTGTTTTGGGGATTAACATAGCTTGTTGCCCTACAATGCTGTTCAGACCTGAGAAAAGACTGAGAGGGGATCTGATCAATGGTTATCAATATCTGAAGTGTGGGACACAGGGGGAAGTGGGCAGCCTCTTCTCAGTATCTGTGGGGACAGGACAAGGGGCAATGGCTTCAAGTTGGAGCACAGGAAGTTCTGCACCAATATGTGGAAGAACTTCCCGGTGAGGGTGAGGGAGCCCTGGGACAGGCTGCCCAGGGGGGTGTGGAGTCTCCTTCTCTGGAGATATTCCAGACCCATCTGGATGCCGACCTGTGTGACCTGTCCTAGGGACCCTGCTTTGGCAGGGTGTTGGATTTGATGATCTCTGGAGGTCCCTTCCAACCCCTACGATTCTGTGACTCTGTGAAAAGGGACAAGCTGCTTTTTTAAAATAAAACAAACCAACCTGGTTATATTTTTATGTCAGACAGTAGAAGCATGTAGACATCAGGAGAGAAGGAAAGCACATAAAGATTCCCAGAGAATTTATCAGGAATTCTGAAATCCTGTCTTACTGGATAACCATCTCAAAAACTTCTAGTGCTGAATAAGATCACCCTAATATACCAAATACAAAAAGTAGATATAGAAGAAGCCAACAATTTTGTTTGGTGTGGGGTGTGTTGGGGTTGTTTTGGTGTGTTTTTTGGTTTGGTCTTGTTTGATTTTGGGGGGTTTTTTTTTAGCAGTTTGGTAATTCTAGAGAATACAGTCTTTTCTTTTTTTTGTCTTTTTTTTAACTCCCTATTTAATTTTTTTTCCTTTTTGAATATTTTTAATGCAGTTAGTCCTGAAAATGTTTCTCCTTTCAGTTGTGTTACTCTTTCTGGGAGATGTACCTCTGGAGTATTTTCCACCACTGTAGAAAAGAGAAAACTGTAGAAAGGATAGTAACCTTCTGCAGGAATAGAACAAGCTTGGTGCTACTGTCAGATGGGTCTTGAGGGAGCATGGTCCTTGCACATGCATGCTGTACAGGGAACAGAGTTTGGTGTAAAGGAACCACAGGCAGTATTCTCAAGCAATCAGCTGGGTATGATGTCTGCAGGAACAGCTAATGTGTCTCACCAGCAGAGAAAAGATAACTCAAAGATTCTCCAGTCTGTGTATTCAGCACACCAAGAATACGTAGTAGACAAAATTATGAAGCTGGTTATCAACAGTTGTTGCCCATTTCTGCTATTTGTTTGTAGTGATATAATGTCCGTGAAGCTGAGCCAACCGGTGTCCTGTCCATTTCTGGCCACAGTAACCCTGTGGAAGTGGTGGCTTCCTGGAACTGTGGCAGCTATTAGAGAGTCACTGCAAAAAAAGAATGAAATGTGAGGCAGAGGAACGGAGGGGACAAACAGAAATGTCTTTAAAAGAAACCAAGTGGTTTCTCTCACAAAGAGTTTTCCTAGGTCTTTGTTGCAAAATATGTTGATTCGAGATTGAATAGGAACTAAGAATGGTTACTTTGATACTGAAAGTTGTTTCCTCCAGCACTAGCCAGTGTTTGATGCTAGAATTAACACTTTCCTTCAGTTTTCATTTGACAAGGATAGAATTTAAAAATCCTGGGTGGAACAGTTCCCTCATATATCATGCTGCAGCACCACCTTTCGTACTGCATTGCCAGAAGGAAAGCTGCTGACTCTTTGCTTGCAAATACTTTTTTATTTCATTTTTGCCTTTTCTTTATAAAACGTCTCCATGTGATTCTCTCAGAAAGCTTTATTGAATATCTGTTTTGTTTAGCTTTGTTTTCTCCTAATTTGTAAGATCATCATTCTAAAAAAACTTGCTAGTTTGTATGATTCCATAGAGGAAATCAGTAGATCTTGTCCATGTCAGGAAGCAGTAATGTGGAAGATTTGATGTAAAACCATACTATGTCTGCTGCTGTTACCTACTGTAAGATTATTGCATTGTTCTCAACTGGACTCTGGAAATTAAGTCTGGAAGATGCTAAGGATTTCTCATTCCCAGGGATAAAGATATGGTATTAATACCACTCAGGATCTGACTCACTTGCAGGATAATAGTTTCAGTCTTTCAGACATATAAATGTTAAGTGTCACCATTGTTCTTAGTATTTTAATGGAATCCCTTTTGATGTGTTTTGCAGAGCTTTGTTAGAAGGGGAGAGCAACCAGTGGATTATCACATGGAGAGATCAGCATATAGGGAAATTGCCTCAAGGTAAAAAATGAATCTTAGAAAATGAATGTTGAATGAAGTTAAATATAACTGGAAACTGTTGTTTGTAGTATTCCTGAAGCATAATTTTTATGAGTGAACTGCAAAGTGCATATTTAATTGGTTTTGTGTGTTAATGATTTAAATCAGCGTAGTGCTATTCTGTATGAGATAATTTATGAAATCATGACTCAGGTGGAGAAGGTAAGTAGGGAGTGGTTTCATACCTTGAGTAGTGCAAGAACTTTTGGAAGCCCATAGGTCTTAAGAGAGTTTTGAAGCATAAAAGAAGAGACTTAACAAAGCATATAGTTAAAACCATGGAATTCATCATCATGAAGCATCGTGAGTGTTAAAAAATTTACGTGGGCTTAAAGAGAAATTTTAGCAGAGTAATGAAAGAAAAATCAAAGACTTATTAAACATAAAGATACCATTTCTATCTTAGGAGCTGCAAATCTCTGGAGGCTGTGAGAGTATACCAGGGAAGTATCACTATTTACTTGCCCTGTTCTTATACTCTTCCCTATGTATCTACTGTTGGTCATTGTAAACAGGGTACTAGATAAGATGGACCTTCAATTTGACTGCTATGGTCATTGTTATTAATAACAGAGTTAGTCTCAATAGTATTGCTGAATTTAACAATATTTGGTCTTAAAATCATCAGACTATCAGAGAGAGTAGTCCCAGAAGAGGTTTGAAGCCTGTGTCTGTAGTAGGAAGTTAAACAGACTAGGGCCTGTGCTGAAACTCCTGGGCTGTTAAATTCTCCTCAGTGTCCTGGCACAGCTTTCATCTGGGCTAGCCAGTACTTCTGCAGATGGTGCTCAGGTGTGTTCAGTGGTTAGCACAGACCAGGAAGCACCAGCAGAAGTCAGAGGAGGCATGACTTGATTTTTTAGGAGTATGAGGTTTGAGTTCTGCAGTGCTGGTTGGTCTCAGAGCCAGATAATGGTTCCTAGTGAGTTTTATTAAATTGTATAGATACAGCCTGAAAGGTTCTTTGTTTTTCACCCTTGTACCTTGTTGTACCTTGTGGCTATGAAGGGTTATATTTGTGTTTTCAGTTTCCAGAATGTGGTGGCAGGTATGCCCTTAATTCTCAGTAAGAACTGAGCAACTTCAGGCCACTTTGACTAATGAAGTAAAAAACCCAAACTTATGCTAGTAGCATATGTTATTTAATAAGCTTTAAATGCAAATGTACATTAATATAAATATGAAAGGTGTAATTCTTAAGGGGCCCCTTCCAGTCCCTACGATTCTGTGATTCTGTGATATGCAGTAATACCCAATAACTCACAACACATAAAATTAGCAAGAACCTGCAACTTGGTAAAAAGCTTTGCTTTCAGTTTCAATGTAATTTATGCATAAACTTAATTAAAACCTGCAGGAATGCCTTTACAAAGCTGCACTGAAAATGAAGCTGTTATTTCTGTTAAAAAATTAGTATAAAATTTCTTAGTTCACAGCCTCTGTTTTCTATTCTTTCTGGTACAAGGCATTAATGTTTGGTCACCTGTGCTCTTTTTGCAGATATTATAAACACTTCATATGACTACACTGATGTTTACTCTACTTATCAAGAAAGAAATAGAAATAGAGCTTTGCCAGCTAGCAGGATCACAGATACAAGACACAGTAGTTCTGCACATTATTCAGCTCAATCAACACACTCTGGATCACAGACAACAGCCAGTGGAAGAGATTTTGGAAGAGATATACTTGGTTCAATATATCGCCCTTCAACAACTGTTACAAAGGATGAAAGGATTGTAACAGACCACAAAGAATTAAGAACGTTTACTCCAGCCTCCAGCAGCTGGAAAATGACTGAAAGGCAGCAAAGGACAATTCCAGAAAGAAAGAAAACAGAAGTCACTACTTCATCCACAGTATCATTTTCAAAAGAATCATCACATGCTGAAAGTTCAGACAAGGACCACAAGGCTGACACAAAGCCTTCTGAAAACATAAGAATAAAACCCAAAAAATTTCCGGCTTATGAGCTGAATACTAATTTTAAACCATCTAAATATGAAGAACACGTAACTGAAACTCGGACCACACTGACAGAAAAAAGAGGAGGCAGCAAACCAGCTGAAGAGAAAAAATCTTTGCTGAAAGATGAAGATAAGCTAGGGAAACAAACAAAGGAGGAAAAAAAGAAAACAGATGAGAAACCTTCTGTAGAAGAAAGAAGTGTTGATTTTGGAAGGAAGACTGAGCAGAAACAATATATCCGGGAGGAAGTCATTAGCCAGAGGTTAACAGGGAGTGATGTTTCTAATGCAAGAACTTCAAAAAGTGAATTAACAAAAAAAGATATAAATGTGACCTCAGAATCAAGAAGCAAAGAAGCCATTGAGATACCTATCCATCTTGATATGCCTGCTCCTGACACACAGTCTCAGACTAATAAAGAAATACATTTACAAGGTTTTAAAACTTCTGTAGGAAGAGAAACAGATCGTGTGACTAAAGCTGCTGAAATTCACAAAGTGAGTGTTTCAGAAGGAGAATCAGACCTGAAAGATGAAGAGAGGATTACTGATAAAAGCCATAAAACGGGAACTCTCTCAACTGAAAATATAGCAGAGAATATTGTTGCTGACATTCTTAAAAGTTTTACGCAGTCTAGTTCACAAGTATCCACAGACACAAAAGTGACTTACTTTAATGAGAAAGACCAACCAGATGATGGGAAAACAAAGACTGAGATCATAGTAGAGTCTCAAGTTCAAGAAAACATAGATATTTCTGATAAAGCTGGTCTGACAAACCAGGATGTTAAAAAACTGGCTCAAAAGGGTCTTGAGAGAACTCCTTCCAAAGAGGAGATAGAAGATATAGTACACCATGGCCTGAAAGGAAATGAGGGCAGAAAAAACATGTCTGTTAATGTTGAGATTGTAGAGGAAACACTAGATTATAGTGCTGGTGAAAGGACTGATTTTTCAACACCTTTTCAAGTAGAGGAAGTGGAAGATACGTTCCCTGAGAGAGAGAGGCGTTACGGTGATGAGGAACAAAGCGTAACGTTCCCGTATGAAGATGTTAAGAAGAAGAAACAACGCCACGAGAGTTTCACTCGTGTGGAAGAAGTAACTGAGGAAGATGACTCACCTATTGAACAAAAATATTTTGTATCTGTTCCAGATGATCATCCTATTGTTACTGAAAAAGACGATGACTCAGTGTATGGGCAAATTCATATAGAGGAAGAATCAACTATTAAATATTCTTGGCAAGATGAATTTTTGCAAGGTACACAAAGTAAGAGAGATGAAGGTGTGAGCTCTCTGGATGAAACGTATCAAGTGGTAGGGGAAGAAGCAAGTGCTCATATTTTAAAAGAGCATCCTGAAGCTGAAACAGCCCATGTTGAGTCCGTTGTTATTGAAAAAGAAATTAAAATTCCCCATGAATTTCAGACTTCAATAAAAGGGCTTTTGTCAAAGGAAACAAAGGACCCTAAGCATCAATTGAAGGAAGCTTTGGAGCAGTTGGAGGGTAGTCTCCCAGAAAGTGTGAAAGAGGAGCTGTCTGCATTAACAAAAGAAAGTCAAGCTGATTCTAGTAGCTTACAATTTGATATCAAAAAAGTTGATCAGAAGGAGGAGGGTGGCTTGGTGAAAATTGTTGCTGAAGTCAATCTGTCCCAGACCCTTAACACTGATGAATTTGATGCAGCTCAGCTCGGTGAAGTAATTGCAAGTGAGAAGGAGAAGGAAACGTTGCACTCCCTGAAGAAAGAGAGCTCAGAGAGAGTTGTTGATGGTAGAAGCGATACAGATATTTCTTCCCGCAGTGATAAATACACTGATCAAGAGATCTATAGCTCCTCCACAATACGGCGGAGTGGGGGCTCAGGGTATCATACCACTGAAAAAGTTATTTATGACGGTTCAGTCTTGGAAACTGCAGATTTTGGAGAAGTCTCTCTCTCACCACAATCAACTGATGAGACAAAATCCGTAAGGCATATTAAGGCTGGTCCAGCAGAAGTTCAGAGATTCGAGCAGGTTATCTATGAAGGGCCTGGTTCTGAACCGCTGGAGCTCAGTGCTGCAGAAGATCTTGTTCAGACAGAAGGATCCTCAGAGTTTAGCCGATCTGTGAGGCATTTTAAACTGGGTCCTAAAGAATTCCAAACCACAGAAGAAGTAGTTTATACAGGCCCTGTTACTACAACAGTAGAAGAGTTTGATTCTGGAAATCTTTCCCAGAAGGTTTCAAGAGACTTCAGCAGATCCACGCGACGTGTCACAGTAGGATCAAGGGAAGTAGCTGAAGACGTCTCTTTTGAAGGGCCTGCTTCAGACTCTCTGGAGCTCAATAGCTCGGGTAACCTGTCTCAGACAGAAGGATCTGTGGATGTTAGCAGATCGGTAAGGCACTTCAGATTAGGTCCAAAAGAGGTTCATACTGAGCAAGTTATCTTTGAAGGACCAATCTCTGGTAAAGTGGAGGTCAGTGACACTAGAGACTTCTCACAGTCAGAAAGTTCAGTCAGACACATCCAGTTGGGTCCCCAAGAGTTTATGACAGCTGAACAAATAATCTATCAAGGGCCTGTTTCTGAGCGCACAGAGATCAGTGAACTGGAAGACCACACTCTTTCAGAAGGCTCAGTAAAGCATTTTAGAATAGGTCAAGTGGGAGTTAAAACCAGTGAACGAATCATATATCAAGGCTCCCTTTCTGAAACTCCAGACCTCGTTAACAAAGAAGGACATCTTTCAGAGAATGAAGGAAGCTCAGATATCACTAGATCTTTCAGGCATGTTAAAATAAGTCCTGGAGAAACTCATACTGAGCAATTAATCTTTTCAAGACCACTTTCTGAAACCCTGGAAGATCTTACACAAATAGAAGGGTCATCTGAGAGCAGCAGGTCTGTAAAGCATGTTAAAGTAGGATCCAAGGAAACAGCTTTTACTTTTCAGATGGATGTTTCCAATAGGGGTGGAATATCTGCAGTAAAAAGTGGAGAACATCAAGCAACAATGCTCTTATCCAGTAAGGACGACGCTTCTGTTAGTCAGTCACAGACTGTAGTTGAAAGTGACCAGATTGTAGGAAACGAAAATAAAAGAGGAGGCTATGTGCTCTCCAGTTTTTCTCAAGAGCATGGTGAGAAGGTAGTAGAAAAAGCATCTTTTGATAAAACAGTACAGTTGCAAAGAATGGTAGACCAAAGGTCAGTGATTTCTGATGAAAAGAAAGTTGCTCTTCTCTATCTGGACCGTGAGGAAGAAGATGATGATAATGATGGACAGTGGTTCTGAAAGGACTTTTAAGGAAGTCTACTTAGTCATTTGTTTATACAGATTTTTGATTATCCTTTTTTAAAGAAGAAAAAAGGGATGGAAGAACACACTATTTTCATGACTTAACAGTGGACTGAGAAGTATTGAATCTAAGCCTCTATCTATTCAGCACACTTATTTATGGGAATTTTTTTAGGGGGTGGGAGAAACATGCTGTTAATGTGTTTTTCCTTAGAGACCTGTATAGAATGATTTCAGATTTTTCCAACCACAGATGGAAATTTGTTACAGAGGAATTCAGAGGATTGTATTTTTTATTTGCTTTATGGCAGGTCAGTAAGTGTGTGCTTGAATAGGACTTTTCCACTATTTTTTAAAATACTGTATTGTACTTGGTTACTAAAACATTCAGAAATTGAGTCAATCTCAAGCTACTAACCACAAGTATGACAGAATATAAGACTAATGAGAGTGGTAGGTAGTGGATTTTCTGTTCCATTTCTACGTACTTATATGCAATACCTAATGAAACCATTTTAAGATACAGTTATTACATCTATAAAAGATATAATTCTGTAGGATCAAACTAAGCATAGCGAGAGTTGACAAAAATGGTATTATTTGTATAGCTAGAATATAGGGCAAAAAAGTAACACTGAAGCAATAATTTCTCCCAGTGTTCATAATGAGAACTAGTGATTTTCATGGTTAGACAGCAGTATATTTAATATCTTTTTAAAAATATCTAAGAATTGGCTGGATATTATTTCCACTGAAGTAAGGAGAACTCTTTACAGCTTCAGTGGGCTCTGTACATTAATAACATCAACTTATTTTGAAGTATATGGTTTACCTTGATACTAGGTATTCTAAAGGGAAGCATGAAGTGTCAAACATTATTACATAATGCCTAATTTCTTAACACAGTGAAATTAGCTAATATGTGTTCTATGCTGAAGACAACTTGAACAAATGGCATTGATGACACTTAGCATCATTGTGTGTCAAGTCATTTCCAGATAACCCTTTCTTTGTTTACAATGAGAAGATGCCTTTTTCATTTACGAGCTCTGCAAACCTGACCTGAGATTTGAATTTTCCTTTTTCTTTTTTTCCTGGTTGTAACATTTGTCTCAGGCCAAAGTAGGTTTCTGCTCAAATAATTTGAAATAAGCTCATTCTGCTTGGCTTGCACATTGGTTAAATGAAGGACATCATTTAACTTTACAGTTATAATTCAGTGACTTCAAAGTCCAGATCAGAACCCTGCATCGCTAGTTAGTACTAGACTGTACTAAACCATGCAGTGCTAACAGAAGCAAAAATAGCAGCCAAGATGTTTTTGTCACTGGGGTAAGAAGATACCATACTGGACACACCAATAAGAGACACAGATGAGAAGCTGCTATTTCTACACGCACACACACGCGTGTGCACGTTCACTCGCGCGCTCACACCTCTGCAGAGTAGGTGCACACCTCTACCCAGGTGGCTGTGGCTATGTTGTACCAGTCCGGTGGTCTCAAGCCATTTTTTTCCTGTGGGATATATATACATAGTTTTGTGTATGCTAATCCAGATTAGAATCCAGGTAAATGATCTTAGTCTGGCATGGCTAGTCGCTTCTCAGATTCCTTAGTACTAACAGGAGCTAGGTTTTTCAAAGCTGACTGCTGCTTTCTAATACTGAGTGTAAATGCAAAGCTGAAGAGAAGCTTCATGCTGACTGACGTACGCTGTTTCAGACATGGGACAGTTTAATTCTTGTGTGCCTTGGTTCCTAAGTTTGAAACTGTACAAAGCTATTAATGTTCCTGAGATTAACTCATGAGATTTGTCTGCACTGCAACATTTTCTGAACATTTTCCTCATTCTGTAGAGGTGTGAGTCCCAGCATGGATCAGGATTGGATATTTTTCAATCATGTACTATGAAATCGTTTGTTGAAACTAGAAGTGTAATCAACAGCTGGAAAATGAATAGGAAACTGAGTTGTGTAGAAGCACTAAAGGCATGTATGCTGAGCTTTATTATACTGATCGCTGTGTAATAGATAATATTTTCTTCAAAATTATTCATATGTGCTGAAAAAAAGATCTTGTGCTTCCAATTATAAACAGGGTGTTATTAATTGTAGGACTGTTCATATCCTATGTGTTTGTTTCCTTAGCTGACCCTATGATTTAAAAAAATTTGATAATCATCTATAAGCCAGAATTTTCCAGCTAGATGCCTAACTGTGAGCAATCAGACTCTGTACTTCAGATATCAGAAGTCAGGTCTGTAATAAGCAACAGAGTGGAAAAAAAATAGTCAGTGTTTTCTCAGAGTTTTATTCTAAGCTGAAACTTTAAAGTTCTTAGTAAGATATAAGAATATATGCAGAAAATGTGGTTTGTAACCAACAAAAAGCTACTTACAAATGGGTCAAACCCATTTATTCATACCTTATGGAATCTTTGACAGACACACTCCTTAAGGAAAGCTATACCAACACTGATACGTTTATCTTTACTTGCTCAGAGGATTATAATGTTAGATGAAGGAATAAACCAGTGAGGAGCAAGTGAATTATGAAGTATAGCTGGCCTTAGCATTGAGGGGGGAGAACAAACAGTATTGTTTCCACTGAGGCAACAATAACTCTTGAAAAATTCTTTTACATTTCATTGTCAGATCTTGTCAGATCATTGTTGTAGGTTATACCAAGATCTGTTTCTGTTTTGATTGCCTTGAGGGGAAAAAACTGTACTGTGTACTTTAGTTCTATTGAAGATCAGGATTTTAATCAACTGTTGGGAAGATTGTAGGGAACTGGAAATGTGCATTAGCATCGTGTTTAAAGATAAGCACAGTTCCCTTGCCATGAGCTATGAAAACAAAGAGATCTCATGTAGAAAAGGGGTTAAGTTTTAACAGTGTTTGTGTAAGCAGCCCATTCTCCATTGGGGTCTTACTAACCTGAGACATTTTGACTTAAGGATAGCTTTTGGATGATACTACCTTCAGGCAACAAAATTTAGTTAGGTGGACAGTGGCATCCTGCAGGCCTGATGGGAAGGTCTGCAGCATCAGGGCCATGGGTACACACATTACTGGTAAAAGCAAATATAACCTTGCAGCTGATGTAGTAATTCACTGTGTATGATCACTTTCTGCATAAGTATTATAACCTGTGGCTGAAAGGATTGTTGATAGCACCTCAGTCAGCATGCACCTCTGAAGCTTATTCATATAAGTTGTGCTTTTCATTAAATACAAATAAGAACTTTACTGCTGAGTTTGGACTAAAAAAATGCTTTAAAAAATATAATTAATAATTTGGGAGCTTAATACTATGTATTTATATGCTGATATAGATTGGAAGTGGGGCACTGTTTTCCAAATGTGTAAACCACTGGTCTAGAAAGCAAATCTAACAGAATATCAAGAAAGATGTGTGGGAGACCTAGAACTCTATGGACTGATGTTTGTGAATAGCAGGTGTTTAAAAAGACGGTAAGAATGTTGAAACTGGGTTTGTTGATGTCAGCTGTGTGAAACTTTGCAGGCAGCTTGTGTTTTGGTCATTTGCAATGAAACTGCATATTTTGTGGTGGTATAAGCTTTGTGATTTTACACTTTTTTCACTCTTGAGTATTAAACAATCAAAATCAATGCAGATGTTTCTCTTTGTTTGATGTTCTTAAGGTTGCAGTGTCAAAGAAAAATGTCTTGATGTCTATAAAGACCTTGCTCTAAGGCCTTTCAGACTGATGAGTTAATTTCAGTTTGAAGAATGAGCATAATTTTTCATTCCAGCAAAGGCATCTCTTTTATGTTGGTAACAGAAATGATGGCAAAGCACAGCATATTCTTTATTGCAACTACACACAGCGCAGCTGGACAAGCAGTGGTTCTTGAGTTCAACAACAGGTAGCAGGAGAGGCAGAGTGTGAAAGAACACAGAAGGTGGAACTGCAGGAGTTTGCCAGCATCAAAGTCTTCCCTGGATGCTGAGATTTGACCAAGGTGAGTGTTAACTTTTATGCTTTTCTAGCAAAGAAAACTTTTTTACGCACATTCAGACCTTTAATGGAAAAGGATTTTGTTTTTTAAACAGTACCTTTCTCTGTCCTGTGAAGTTTATTCTTCTCTTTAACTACATATGAAAAAAAATCATGCCTTTTAACCTTGTTTTCTGTTGATTTAAGAAATGGGTCATAATGAGGTTTTTTGTGTGAAAGGATGAGGTTTTCTAAAGATATCATCCATTTTTAATACACTGAGAAAGAACCACTTAGTTCTCTATTTCTTGCAAAATAGAGAAAAACAGTATCTGAAGCTACTGCCAAATCCCAGCATAGTGTGAGGATGGTTAAATGATGAGCAAAACAGTTTCCACTGAAACTGGCCTATCAGAAAAGCATGTTTTCAGCCTTCAGCTACTAAGTTAAGTAGTGTTGCTCTTTAAGCTGTTAATGGTGGAGATCTGGTGTCTCTGAAACTTGACTCGTGTCTCTGAATAGTAAGGAATGGGACTGGGGGTGGGTTGGTGTTTAATGTGCTGTTTGAGATTTCCTTTCTGTTTCCGGGCTTTGACACACTTGTCAGTTGTGGGAACGTTTTAAAGATGCAATGAAAATATGGGGGTCTCAATGCTCAATTCTACAAAGGAGAGCTCAAATGAGGGTGGGTGTGTGGGGAAAGGGTGTTTATTCATACTCCAAATTTAAATAGTTTCAAAGGTAAAACACTGTTTTCCCTGATATGCCTGATTAAAAAAAGGAAAATATTTTCTTCAGCCAGGGAAAACTGGTTTTTGAAAGATGCTTTTTCCAGCTGTTGGATTATCACAAACCACTAGTCTTGCTTTGGGTTCCTTTTATTTGGGTTCCTTTTATTTCCAGATCACTATGTCAAGCTGGGATCAAGTCCACATTGGTCAACTACAGACCTTTATTCAGGTGAGAAAGTGAAAGAGATGCTGAACCATACTACTAAGTAGAATTTACTTCAAGTTTTATAGACCTAATAAGAAAAGCAATATATTTGAGCTCATCTGTATAACCAATCTATCCTTAAGGGAATTTATTTACAGTAGTTCATGCAAAGAAGGAACACTGGGTCTTTGTGATGGAAAGAGACAAATTCACATTTTCCAATCACTAGGTTGGAAAAGACCTTTGAGATCACAGAGTCCAACCATAAATTCATTCATCTTTGAGAATGAGAAGCCTGTCATACTGGCCTTGTGTCTTGTTAGTGATATGCTTTGGGACAGTGATCAAAAGGAGACTCACAGCAGGTTGATGTTTCAGTTCTGTCTTATTTGATCTTTGCTTTGTCAGCTTTTTTGTGTTCCTGGAGAATGTCCAGAGAGATACAGGTTATCGTTTATTGTCAGGTCAATGTTGTTTGCCATTTTAATTTTGTGTGGTAGAGACTATATGCCTGCAAGATACACCCAGGTGTTTCATATAGCTCTGTAAAAAGGCAATTCTCTTAATTGGAAACTGCAGCTTTTAGTTGGCTCATTTTTCTCATAATTCTGGCTTTACTTTCATTTAATGTCATCGCATCATCCTGTGAAAATGGTGAGGTACTTAGTGCATGTCCACCTCTGTCACTATTTGCTATTATTACTTAAGCAGAAGAGTTAACCAAGGGAATTACTGATTTCTTTCCTATGAGTTAGGAATAAAATGGAAAGTGAACATACTATTTTTATTTTAACTTGCTGCTTTGAATTAATCAAGAGGGGTGATAGTGGCACATAATCAAATCTCTTCAGGCAGTGGCTGTTAAATTGGTGACACATCTGACATTTAGTGGAGGAAAAAGTCTGAAGAGTTAGCTGTCTGAACTGCTGCCCTGGGAACTTTCCAACAGCTTGACTCATCTGTCTCTTCCATCAGGCATTTGTGTGACTCCTGTGCCTAAATATTTCTGAGAAGTGCAAAAGAACAGAGGTTCTAACAAGATGCAAAGAGATGCTCAGCCAAGAAAAGCTCTAATTAAAAACCTGATCTGTTTCTTGAATTGGTTTTTTTATTGTGGGTGCCAAATGAGATTTGTAAGTGAAGGTAGTACAAGATATAATTCAACAATACACATTTCTGACTTTCACCAAAGTAAACTGATAAAGAGAAAACCCCTATCTATTTTCCACTGGCATATACAGAAGTATTGAAAAATATTGTTACTCTGTGTAATACAGTTAGTCCAATTACAGTCAAAACAAATAAGGATACAGTTAATTTCATTAAACCTCTTGGCTTTCATCAAAACGTTGCTTCTGGAGCTGTGTGTTGAGGCAGGAGTGTGATTAAGATACCTTTGTGTTTGCTATCAGGTTACTGAGAAGGAAAGGATATTGATTGTAGATGGCTTTGGCTACACCGTGGTGAGCATGGCAGTTACTTACCTATCATTGATAGTGCAGACCATGTTCTGTTCAGCAGGGGGGTTTGGTGAGAGCTTGGCTGAAGGCAAAGGAAATGGCTCTTACAGGAGACTCTGAGAAATATGCACTAGGATTTTTAAAATAAATGACCCTAAAATCCTTATATTACCAACCAAAGCCAGGGAAGAACACCCTTAAAAATGAGTAAATTACTGAAAATGAATGTTACAATATTACTTACTACCACGTTTTTTATTTTTCCTTTGAAGCTCTAAACTGATGTTTTACTTTTCCCTCACTTAGCACAGCAGTTTTATGCAAGCCAAAGAATGATAGAGGGAATTAATTATCTGGGGTCAAAATATTAGGGAGCTGCTGAGTGAGAAATGGTGTTGAGGCTCAAGTGTTTCAAGACTGTATATACTAAATCTGAAAGTCAAGATTGTAGAAAAACCCCAAACCTTTCCACATCAACTCAGGCAGTTAGAAAACAAATGCTTTCAGGTGCATGGTTCTTTACTGTTCTTGAGAGACTGATATGGTTAATTATTATAATTTATGTGATGCTTTCTTGTTGAATGCAGCATGTGCTGGGTATTACACCTGTAGACAAAGATAGTACAAGAAGTTGATTTTAGTAATTAGTTTTATGGTTGTTTTAAATGCAGTACTTCTAAGTGGTCCATTTTGCTGTTACCAGTTGGATGCAAGCTTTAAAGGTTTCAGAGAACCATCTTTCAAATTCCAGTGATACTTCATACAAAGGTAGATCTTGTTCCTGTTGTGGGAGGAAATCTAAATGCTTTCAGCCCACTTGCTCTAAATGTCAGGATTTAATTTCAACACTCAGTATATTTAAAATAAATTGCTTGCAAGCACCTCCAGAAACGTTGATTGGCAGAACTGAGAGATGGACATTAATCTGTGATCACTGGCACTACATCTGAAAAATCAGATGGTTTTTCATCATCTGACTGACTGTTCATGATAAAATGAACATCTAAGGATCCTGCAGTGGTTTATAGAGGGAAAGAGAGAGAAAGTAGGAAAAGGAGGGTCTGGAAACTGGTACTGGAAAATTAAACTACAGGATACTAGAGCATACCTGTAAAATAGTCTCAATCTCAGATTAGGTGGCCTAACTGGGAAGTTATTTTTTAATTTGCTATTTTAAACTACTGTAATTCAGCAGCAGGAATTGGTATGCTAAACACAGCTTAGGTACTTTCCAGTTTACGTACAGTAATAGAATAATCTACCATGGTAGACTGCTCAGCTCTTCAGATAATTGTAAGGTAATGCTCAGACATTGGTCTCTGCTAAGCACCAGCCTTTATTTGAAGGGGGGAAGAGTTAAAGTTTAGAATTCCTATAACCTAAGAACCAGCAATGTTAGACAGATGCTTTTCTGATAGGAAAACTGTACCTTTGCAAAATTGTCTTTATTCCATAAGATCCCATCTGATTGCACATTAAATAATTTGATGTTTGGATAGCTAGTAATCTATCCTTTCCTCGTGTGAGAAAGTACTTATATATAGCATACGGCATTAGTGGGTATTTTTAATGTGTTGTGGTTAAAATCCACTTCCTGAAGCCTCAATCCCTTCTAACTTTATATAGATTATTAGACAACTTGTATTACTAGGAGGGAAAAAGAAAAACTGGAGGGAAGGCAAGAGGGAGTGAAGGCTATGACACATTTTTGTATCGGTCTCCAAATTAAGCCCTGTGGAATCATTACAGTTCTTCAGAGCAGACAGGTTCTTTGAGCTGAGCATTGATTAAAGCTGCTTACTGCTAAAGCACCACAGTCTCAACTTCCAATTTGCTTTTTATACTGAGGAGACAGACCATTTGGCACACTCAAGCTTACATCTGGAAAAACTTACACGGAAATGGTTTCCAAACAGCAATGCTGGAAACTACCCCTACAGCTGCTTTTGTAATGTGGAATGGAGAGTTACAATAGTCCCCAAAACCAGCCCTGCTCAGAGACTACTGGCCCTGCTTTTTGAATCCTGAATCAGGCAACTTTTGTGGCTTCATTCAGCTTTGAAGTTCTGCCTTTTTTGTTAGATGCTGTTACTCAGCATCACATTAGTTATTACAAAGGAACAGATTGCACAATTACCATTGAAAAACTTTCTCTAAAAATTGGTCAAGTTTAATGCAGTCCAATTAGAGCAGTAACAGCACGTTGCTGTGTAGAATAGTGGAATTTTCCTGCAGAAGGAAAAGTTCAGCTTCTGAGCAATGTCATGTGAAAAAACATCCTTAGTGTTCTGTATTCTTTTTTAGAAATGAAGCAAGTCTCTTAGACTGCTATAGATGCTTTTGAAATAAAGTAGAAGTCTGCACTGCCATAAAATCCAAGAAGCTACTTTGATTTCTCCTAGGACTGCTACTCTGAATACTGAATCTACCAAGGAGGGGAGGACTAGCAGGCTAGTTTCTGGCTTTCTTGTAAAGAAAGAAAAAATATTACATTTCCCTATAAGGAATTGGTATAACACAACACTCTTTTTTTTTTTTTTTTTTTTTTTTTCCTTCAACTATACCATGCACTATGGTTCAGTTAAGAGTAGATAACAGCAATAGGTTAAACTGATGTTATAAAACCTAAGCTGAAGATCAGCTGTTTATGTGACACCAAATATGGTTTTGCTTACTTCTAGCTGAAAATAGATTAACCTCATTTGAAGCATGGGAATTCACTTCAAATGTACAGTAACACTAGGGAAAAACAAAACGATAAGTAAAAGTGCTGCTGGCATTTGTAAGTGGCTATAATTCTCTGTCAGAACAAACCCACAGTGTTTTATAATAAATGCGTTCATTTCCCCTTTTCTGGAAACTTATTAAAATCACTCCACTGAGTTGCTAAATTCAAGTAAAATTGTTTCATGTGAACCCATTGCTGGTGATGGCTTACTAATCACTCTTACCCTGGGGAAGCTGGGAGCAGGGGGAAAGGTGGTGAAGAAAAAGTGTATTTTAATAGTTGGATCCCAATCACACATCGTTAAAGTAAATACTAACTTCATACAGAGATGACCAAACCTGATGACTCCTTTTTTGGACTTGTTTTCCGAGGAATAAGATTGAAAAGAAAGCCGTGATAAGCTGTCTTCTGTCTGGAAGCAGAGCAAATATTTCATGATATTATAAATAAAATGCTTCCTGCCGGCAAGAGCAGAGGGGAGGAACCTCCTGTAATCAGTCCCTGTGAACCACCAGCCAAATTCCGAGGAGTGTAGGAGGGCTCTGGCAGATGGGCTCTGTCACTTGAGGAGACTGTTGCCCCCCTGTTACCTGCCAACAGCCAGCTAGCGCTGTATCAAGGACGACAGAAGGGGATGTGTACATGTTCAGCCTCTACAGCTCACAGGCATGAGTGTCAGCTTAGACTGCTAATTTCTATTTAAACCATATAGCTGCCTGTGTGTTGGCTCTGAGCAGATGAATAGTCTTCTATGCTGTTCCAGCAGGAGCCTGGTACCTCTTACTTCTGTACACGGATGTCCTAACCTATGCCTGCTTGTTGACACAATGCCACACTTCACAGCAGGGGAATGTAAGGAAGTCAGTAGAGTCCATGTTAAAATCCAGTGTCCTCTGCAGAGAAGAGTACCTGCCTCCTACCACATCAAAGTGCAGAATGGCTGACAAGTAAGCAAGTTAGGTACAGGTTATGGAGTGCAGATGCCAGCATCGTATTCTCCAGCAGATGTAGTCAGCAGCAACCACAAATACAGGATTTATCTTCACTGCCTGTTGTTGCACTTCCTTAGTTCTGCAGATGATTTGGATGAGCCAAGTTCCTGTTCCTGAGATGAAGAACTCTGGTTCGTTACAGCAAATCAGCCAGAATGAGATCTGCCAGGGTCTAAACTGCCTATCTGAAAAGCACCTTTATAACTGCCAACTCTTGAGCTAATGCTTGTACCTGCTTAGGTTTCATGAGTGCTGTATTTGTGTGCCCTCTTACCCATTCTGTCACTTCTGGACACCCCTCTGTCTTGGTTACTTCTGGGCTAAGATTCCTGTATGTAGTCATTCTCATTCCTGGCCTCTTTTTCAGCAGCAAGTTGTTTTTTGCAAGAGAAGCAGTGACCAAAACACTTAAAAACTGGTGGTCAGAGGAGAGAGGGGAAAAAAATACCAACTCTGCTTGAGCTAATTAACTTCAATTTTTGTTACAAAAAAAGATGAAAAATCCAGATCGTTACAAACCCCAAATCTTCTCTGTATGTAGCTTAATCTTGAAATGCTCTTAGTTAAAACAGGACATGAATACCTAAACTATACGTGCAAGATAATTCAGGTGGCAATACCTAATGTTTATTTTAACACAGGGGAGCTGGTGAAAGAAATAACCTCAAGTTTACTTTCTGGGATTTAACTAATAGTTTCCTGTGTTTCTGCCAACTTGCTTTTGCAAACTGCCTCATCCACAGTCTTCTGGGAAGAGTGGAGAGCTTGCCATTGTCTTCCATGAGCTTTAGTTTGGTACTGTTATTATTACCCTTAAATGAAATGGTAGAGTTGTGAAAATTTTCCACTGGAAGTACTTTCCTGTGCCTCCTCTTGTGCATGGTGATAGCAGGTGTAACCTGATGTCAGTACTAACTATGCAAATTAATGAAGACCAAATTATTACCTATGTTTCTCTTTTTCTTTGCATTTTCTTTATTACTATTCATGGTAAGCTGAGTAGAAAAGTATAGTGTTATATGGAAAAACTATAGCAAAACCCCTCCCTATATAGATACTACTACTGGTGAACTAGGTTAACAAGCAAAGATGAGCATACTGTTGTAATGATCTTTGTGTTTTGGGTTTTTTTGAAGAACTGTTAGTTTAGCATTATTTTCCATATTGCCTTCAGCTTCCTTGAAAGAATTCTGAAAGTATTTTCCAGCCACCAGAAAAAAAGCTAAATGTATTATCTTGAATTCTATAAAAATGCATCCATTAGGAATTAAGATATAAAATACACCTTTAATACTAAGGTTTTTTCCAAATACATTTTTCAACAAATGTATAGTAAAAAAAAATCTAATGCAAATAATCTAGCTTCTAATTTTATTTCAATTTGTTTGAATTTTATTTTTGAGTTGTTAATTCAAATGTTGACATCCAGTGTTACTGTGAATCTGAAGCATATTGGAGCTTTCTGTAACAGTGAAAAATAAATCAATTCACTGTTCTTCGGTATATATGCTATAAATTATCTATTCAAACAGAAAAAAGTCCACAACTTCAGCATTTAATAATGCATAAACAGTATGAGGAACAAGGTAAGAATTATTTAAGAATTTCTGAATATTGAATCATTTCATTAGCTCAAGGTGATAATGCTTTTCTCCTAGAATATCTTTGCCATGCTTCTTTAAAATGAGCTCAGGATGAAAAAGCAGAGTATACTGATTTCTCCCTGTTAAGTGAAAGAACCAGAGAAATTTCCCATATAAATTCTTTGGGTTTTCGTTCAACAATTGACCCACCAGAGAAGCCTCAGGATTATTCCTTTCTGCTGTGCTAGCCTTGTGCCCTCAAAATTGAGGATATGTTTTCTCTGGTATGTTAAATGCTTTATTTACCTTTCAGCATACTTTAGATAAACTTTTCACTTGTTTCCAGGGAAGGTTTAGGGCAGCAGATAGGTACAGTTTGAAAAGAGGTATGTGTAACTTCTGCACTTCATTTGCTGAATTACAAGCAAAGCTTAATTATTTGTGCATGTACATCAGAGATCCTATTTTTCTAACTGAAAATGAACCTAAGAAACATTGAACCTGGTCCTTGAATTTGTTCAAAAGCAAATAGTTGAACTGTTACTGCTTTCTGCATTCATGTTGCTGAGTAGCATTAAATTATGTTCTTGACTGCTAAGTTACCCAGTATGTATATATAGTCTTGTTTAGAACATTAGTCACTTTCTAAACCCGTGGTGTTTGGGCCAGTCTGTAACTGGTACCTCAGTGGTAGCTATTTTAAACCTTCCTGTGATCTCTACTCATTACCTGTTGAAGTTAAGGAGCTCTTTCTCTCATTTTATTCAGGTGCTGTGCGAGTGGAAGGAACTCCTTACAGTGATCTTAATTTGGTGAATGGCAGTTCAGCTCTGTGAAGAAGGGATAGCTGCTATTCTGATGTACCCAGTGACATTTGTTTGTGCATGCAAATGTGTACATCAGATCTGCCTTTCTAGTGCGTTGTACTCAAGCACATGCTATTTTAGGCTGACATTTTCAACCTGGCCTGAGGGAGTTAGATGTCTAAACTGAATTCAGTTTGACTGATATGGATGTTGAACATCTCTGAACTAAAATCCTAGTGATAGGAGGTGGGTCTGGCCTAAAATAATATCATTACCTCTCCAGTAATTCAAAAAATCTGCATCTACATACAATTTTTTTCAAGAAAGTGGTCAGAGAATTAAATTGTGAATGTAAATATAGGACTTGAAGACTGGGATGGTATTTTATTAGGTGAACATTGAAGATACAGATACTGAAAGTGAAGCTGCTGTAGGGTCAAAACCACTGAGCTCTTGATTTGGAGATGATACAATCACTTCTTATGAAAACACTATACTCTTAATTTATATGTATGTATTTTGTTGAATGGTAAACAATTCATTTTATCTGGTTCTCTGATGAAAAAGAATTTATATTTTTTGTTATTGACTTCTGATGCTAGAGGTTAGATGCTGAAATTGAATCAATGGCATCAAACACAATCCACGTTAACCTTCTGATCCTTGCCTCAGACTATTATTGTAGAATATTTCCAGACAGAAGTGTGAACAAGAATTTGGGTTTTATTCCCAAACATTTGCTAACTTATTATAAGTATTTCTAGCAAAATGACATGAGTGTTCTGAATCCCAGTTTAATCATCTCTCAAGTGAATTAAAAAACCCCATCAGGCTTAATGAGGCATAGTGGTGTTTATGAAACATTTTTATGTTGTCATATCAAAGGTGCCATAAAATTGTAGTATCATAATTTCTAGAATATATTGTAAGGACAGTACTAATGTGTTTTGCATAGTGCACAGGATGACATATATAAGTGTGAAATAGAAATTGGGAAAGTTCACATCAAATAGAACTGATTCCTAACAGAAGAGGTATGAGAATTCAGTACAATTAGCCTTGTACTGAACTGTGATAACTGCAATGTGGGGAAGAGCAGCAGAGTTAAAGAAATGTCTCTCTGCCTGATGCCTGCTGTGTTGAGCAGAGTCTGTATTTGAATGCTCTTTAAAGAACACAGTCTGGAAGGAGCTCAAGCATTGAAGAGCAGAGGGAAACAATTCCAAACAAGGCTGCCTGTGTGCAGCTCTGTTTCTGGTATCACCCTTTGAAGGTTTACACTGAAGTACTCTCTGCCTCACGAGCTCCTTCAGACTAATATCATTTATGGAAAGAGCTATAAACAAAAGGCAAATGTCTTGAATATTTTTCAGTGCTGGGGAGAAGTGTTATTTTAAAAGGCTGACACTAGCTGACATTGTCCACCCTGGTAAGCATTGTCTACATCAGGTTATCATCATTTTGCAGGCCAGCATGTTAGAAAATAACTGCAAGATTGTAAGTCACTGACTTCCCTCTCCAAATCAATTGTGCATCCAGAAGAGTTCTAATGAGAAAAAGAACAAAATTTGTCTGTTAGAGCATCTAAACCAGTATGAGCAGTTGCCCAAATACAGCCTGCAAAACTTGGAACTGGGAGAAAGTGTACTTATATTCTAAAGGCTCAGGGAAGATGATTATTTGTGGTCTGTATGTCTTTGTAGTGTTAGGAAGTTTTATAAAAATATTCATAGTGACAACCTGAGAACAATAAGTGACCTCAGAATGGACATCTGTGCCCTTCTTGGATGCAGACCAGCCAGCCACTACAAGCATATATAAGCACTAAAACTTCTTTTGAAATGAACTGAAATTTAGAATGGGTGAAGCTACCAATGTATCTATCTAAATGTTCACTAACAATTTGCTTTTCATGCAATTCAGTTACAATTTCATAAGCTCTTAATTTTCTGACAGCTGCTTTACCTGTGTGGTCCACTCCCATCAGAGTTGTTAATTTAGAAAGTCAGGACATTCCTTTTATCTACACCTGACTGTCTTTTGGAATCAGCAAAGTATTTCCATAAAGTTCTCTCCTCTGGAATGATTCTTCATGGGACTTCAGTCCATAACAAATTTTAATTTTTTCATCCTCTCCAGTTAACCTCACAACAGAAGGACCATCTGACTGGAGAAACTTTTCTGGCTGCAGTAAGAGCAGTGGCTTTTTCTTACCCTTTTAAGGAAGTTCTCTCTGTGGTCTCTGAGATTTGTAAATAGCTCCAGGAAATTAAAGCACTTAAAAATCTCAAGTGGACAATTTACATGCAGAGTTGCAGATTGCTGGGAAAAGAGCTGGCTAATAAGCTTTAGCTAGAATTTATATGGCACTGCAGTACTCCAATATTGCTAACCTTCTTGGTCACACTGGTGAATTTGACTTTGGATTGTCTGCCATTCTAAAATGTTTACCGCTGTTCCCCCACTGGAGATTCAGTGGAGCTGTGCAGTCCCAGCAGCATATCTGTACTGTCTATATACGGGTTCCTTCTGGCTTCTCCAGGAGGAGTTGGACATGGAGGAGGACTTGTACCCAAGCCTAAGGCTGTGTGGATGCCAATAGTTAGAGCTATACAGAGCCATCAGCAAGAGCAGTCTTCTGAATATAATGCAGATAGAACCAATGGTAGATCTGCCCAGAGCTGCAAAGTTACTGGATCAGAAGTTGAAGGGGTATGGTGCTACCTGATATGGGGACAATCCCAGTTAAAAAAGAAAATTACAGGCAAGCTCTAGTCTGCAATAGAAGATGATGTATGAAGAATGAGGACAAAAGTATTGCTGTTCCATTCACCATGAGTTTGGGGCTGATCAAGCCTCTAGTATCCTGACATATAATCATAACTCTTTTCCCCAATGCAATGCTCAGCAGAATTTGAGAATTTTTTGCTTAGAAGACATTGCCATGCTTTCTTCCTAAGTTCTTGGAGCAAGAAAGCAAAACTAATCTGCTAGGTGAAAATAAGGCAAATACACAGGAAGGCACAAGGGAAATAAAATGGTTTGTTGGCTAAAATACTGGTAATATTAATGTAAACTTAAATATGATACCAAGTTTGCTTTACTGCTTAGTGGAGATTTCCAGTTCCATAACTGAAGTTTAATATCTAAACCTTTTGAAGATAACTTATCTATTCATTGAGGGATGAGAAAGAAAAAAAGTTCAAGGGATCTGAAAACAGTGGGGAACGTGGCTAAGTGTCATGAACCAAATGCCAGAAGTTTGCTTATGTTCATCACATAGGTTGGGAAAGTAAAATACTGCTGGAAAGGGGTTTTATTTCCTTTCTGTTTATCTTCCTTTTATAAACTTGCCATCCACAAATGTTTCGTGGCACTCCTGTCTCTGGTCATTTGAAATAGCCTTTTAAAATATGCATGAAACTACTTTTGCTACCAGCACTTTTATAAACTAATGAAATGCTGAGCATAAATCATTCTGTGGCAATATTATCTTCTCCCTGCACATTGCATTAAACTGCTCTGCTTGCACTGGATAAGCAAGTGCATGTAGGAAGGTTAAAGGATATGGACCTGTCTTTATCTTTGAGTGACCCTCTGTCTGCAGCAAATGTATTAGAAATATTTAAAATAATTTACTGAGTTCTGCAAAGCCCCTATTTTACCTTGGTTCCTCCTTGATACCAATTCCTAGTAAATAAGCATAGGTTCTTTCTTGCAATAACTCACTGAAATTTGCTCTCACTGAACTTCCAGTGATGAGATTTTCTACAATCATATTATTGCACTTAGAGCTATAATCTGGAATGCAACATATGAAGCAAATTGCAGCGTTCTCCACATTGAGTTGAATTTTTTTCTCTCTTTTGCAAAAAGAGACATTGCTCAGTAAAAAAAATACTTCCCACATACTAACTTTGTATAAAATAGTACTAGCTTTTAAGTAGTGTTATAATATTCTTCTTGCAATATCTGCATATTGCGGAGTTCTGCTCCACAGAGAGAATTTAAGGTGGAAAGAAACTGGAAAGTACCAATAAAATAAAATTTTAAAACTCACACCAAAACCAACCAACCAACCAAAACCAACCACAAAACCACAACGTTGTAGCTATGGCAGAATCCTAAACAGGCACTAGTTAAGATGGGAAAAATTGATGGTATTGCCCCTGAAATGGATGGTTTTCAGTTGCAGCAAAGCTGTCCAGCAATTCACTCAAACTTATAGTTAGTTTGATATCACAAAAAAGCCAAGCTTTATCATTATTTTATGACCTGCCACAAAGTAGCTGTTCATGTTACTTCAAGTGTGTCTATAGCTCCATCCAGTAACTTAGATACTGCTCATAAAAGCATTTAACAAAGTCTTTCAACAAATGCTCATTGCTAGTTCTCTGAAAGATGGTGCTTCTGTCTGAATAATGCTGTCTGTCATGGCAAAACGTCCATCCTTACTGAACAAGGACATTCACCTTTGCATGCTACGCCCTGGTTTTTTGGACTCTATCACATATTGAACAAACTCAAACACTTTATAACAGCAGCAGACATCAGAACACTGGGACTCATCTAAGCACTTATGTTGTGATGCTTTTATCTACTTAACTTTGCTGCTTTCCCTTTTTGCTCTTATCTTTCCATATTATGTTGTGCATTGATCCTTGACTTTGTCATTCAGGAAGAAAAAGTATCTTTAGTAGTTGTTTCATGTTACTTCAGTACAGTCCTTCCCCTAAGGAACAGAAGGAAAAGGATTGGATGTTTTTCAAACACGAAGAGTTTGCCATTCACCCTGATTGCTTTGAAAATCATGTCTGTGTGGGGGAGAGGTCAGGGAGGGAACACCTGCAAATGGAAGTAAGAAAGACATGTTTGCTTCACTGACAGAGTGTTCTCTGCATCAGGTATGGCCAAGTCATTGAGAGCTGAGCACCCTCTACAGCAAAATATAACTTACCCTGTCATCAACACATACAAACTTGACATATGCTGTTAAATGCTGGCATACTATACCACATAAATCTTCCTTGGAAGTGTGGTTCTCCATTTCATAATAAGAGATCACGTTATTAGTTTCCTCTCTTCCTCCACTTATTGAAGGGTATATTGGGACTATTTACACTGATTTTTTTTTAATACCAAGAAGCCAAACCATAGTGCATTTATCTACCTGTTTTCCAAATCCAGACTGATCTACTTCTCATCACACTGGTTATCTCAAGCTAGAATAAGGAAATAATTTCTAATTAAAAACAAAAAATCATAGTCATTTGGATATAACAGATACATGCAAAAACAACAACTAATTACAAACTGAAATAGGTTTCACCAAAGCTATATGCCTTCTTTGCAGTTCTGGTAGCATAAGCATTGATTTAGCAATCTGGTTTTAAAGTACAAAGCTTTAGCTGCGAAGTCTCTACCAGTCAGTCAGAAGCAGTCACTTTGAATTGCTGGTGGTAGCACACTTCTGGAGAGAAAGGCAGGAGATCACCTAGAATTGCTATCACTCATACTAAACTGCCCACCCAGGAGAAGATGAAGCAAATTGCTTGCATGAAATAGGTAGCACTGTCTTTCTGAGCTGTGACTAGTAACAAGATGTTACCAATATGGTACCGATAGCACACTAACACATCAACAGCCAGATCTTTCACAAGAACGATGGCAGTTGCAGTTATTTAAGCCAAAATTATGACATGAGGGAGAACGTTACTTTTACTCTATCAAACTTCCAATCTCAGTTATGGCTAAATTCAGTAGGAGACTACATTATTCTTAATTTTCTAACTCTTCCACCTTTCCCATGCAAGGACCAAGTTCAATCTTTCTTAGGTCTACACAAAGCAACAAATAGGTGGGTTGAAGCGTATTTTAAATTAATTTTCTTTCCTGTTGTTCTAAGAGATCCTCAGTAATTCTCTGAGATAACACTGGCTTACAGATCCACCAATTCAAGACAAGGTGAAATGCAACAGAAGCAAAAAATCCACTTATGAAAATTCCTTTTCTGTTGCACAAAAGGACTGCAGCATTGGTACAGGGATGTATTCTCCAACAGCCAGATTCTGTGGTTTGTATGTGGTTGTCTGGCTTTTATTTTATGGGGGAAAAAAATTACTTTAAGGATTATACTAAAGTTGCAGCTGTGCTTCTTTGGAAGGGGTATCTCTCATTGGTAGCCCTATGTATCTATGGATTACCAATATAAAGGTGTAATTATTCATTCAAGGATAGGTGTTCTAAGTATATCAATGTGTATTTAGGAAACCTGACCTCATTAAGCATGACTTCAATGCTAAAAGCACTAGGTCATTAAAAGGGTTTAATAGATCTAATGACTTCATTGTCCCAGAATTATGGGGTATTAAACCCTGGAAGAGAGTAAAAGGCACGTGACTTTTTCTGATGTCATTGGTGAGAAATGAAAAATCGTTTCAGAGGGTCTAGTCAGAAGCAGTTGAAGTTACTCTGAGTCTCCACTTCTGATTTTGAATGGAAGCTAAATTAGCTCCTTTAGTCAGACAGAGTATTTTAACCTCCTACAGACACAGGGTCTGGAAGAGTTCCCTAGGTGCAGAGCTGGTGGCAGACACGATGCCATATTGTCCTGAACATTCCTTTCATCAAGGAAAGTGGGAGCTGGTAGCTAGTATCATGCCACTGTTCTGGAAAGGTATTTATCTATGTTGTGTTGCAGATATTACAAGACCAGGAAGGAGGGAAGGACTCAAAAACAGTACATATGCTAAGCAGTCACCACTGCAAGACTGTTAATTGCCCACTGCCAAAGAGTCTCATCAAGCTCAATTATGTCTTTGACTGTTGTTACGTGTTTTAGATCAAATTTTGACTATTAGACTTTTCAATAACGAAGTGCTCTGGAACTCACATTAAACAAAGTCCTCAGAGGATGCAGTGTGCATAACAACAAAACAATTCTCTTTGACTTTCTGGTTTGCTCTTGAAAACTAAAAATTCTGCATTTAAAAGGAAGCAGTCTATTGAGGGTCTCCCCAACATGTGGAACATCCAAGCATATATTCAAGCCATTCCTAAGGTGTTCAATAAAAAGAAAGGTCAGACCCCAGCTGTAACTAGATGGATGGTTTATATGAAAAGGGAAACCCTGCAAGTTCTCTAAAAGCAAATCTCCCACTGGTCTCAGGAACACAAGATTTCTATATCTGACTTCACTGTAACAGGTTCCACAATATGCTTGCATAAATCAAAGAGCTGTGTATACACCGCAGTTCCCCCCCCTCACTATTTATATTCACTTGGAATGAAAAATAGCTCACCACCTGCTTCACTTCTATCACAATGTAACAAGCCACAGAGTTAACACCCTTCTGATATGAATGGCAGAATAAAATTACAAAAACGGTCACTTACACAACCAAGCTATTTGGCACCTCACTTGGAACTTTTCCCTAAGAAATAGAAACATCTCATAAGGAAATTTGTTACTGTATTATGTGTAACTGAAAGGTAAGTGCAGCACCCTTCCATTTCAAGTTTTCATGTAGTAAAATTGTAAAACTGTGTGGATAAGAGTATAAGGATTTAGTATTTTATCAAAGCTTTAAAGTAAATGTATAGGAGCAGTGGAGCTTTGCTGACCATATGGAGTCTCTCTCCAAAATATGACACAGTAGAGCATAAGACTTCTTCAAAAACATTAAATGGCTAAAAGAAAGAAAATTACACTGGGCAGCAATAGAATCATAGAATCATAAATGATCTGGGTTGGAAGGGACCCCAAGGATCATAGAGTTCCAACCCCCATGCCACAGGCAGGGCCACCAGCCTGGATCTATACAAGGTTGCCCAGGAATAGTTAGATCAGACTAAAGAGTCGGGATAAGTTTGGTATCTGGAAATAGGAACAGCTTTGGAATAAGTTTAAACTCACTGTTTTCACATGAACAAATAAGTTTTAATCTGATCAGATCCGATGAGTCATTAGAAATACTCGGGAATCTTTTGACAATTATTGCAAACTCAGCAAATCTGTGGGTTGAACTGAAGGGAAATGCAACGAAGATGAAAAGAAAGCAGATCTTGGGCCAGGCAGGAAGACAGAGGCATAACCACCACGCAGCCTCAATAGCAAGCAGAGGGTGGTAGTAAAAAATATTGTTGAGGTCATATAAAAATAGACCAAAGAACTTTTCATGACATTTGCGGCCTGAAACTAACAAACATCCATGTGCTGCCTAAATTTGCTATTTAATTTTACTACTTCTCTGGTTTAAAGTGAAGCAAAACTGTAGATCATGTTCCATGTGGCTTTAATTGAACCAAATCAGTCAAGTTTCAGGAGTTTCATAAAGTGAATTCCAAAAGAGAAACAAAAGCTTATTATTCATTGATGCATTTGTGACATATATCAATGTTGGTAAGTTTGAAAACAACAATTGGTTAATTGAAATTAATTTGAAAGCGATTATCTTGTTAACATGACACAACACAAAATGCCTCCAGATCAGCTACATGCACCTTTAGCAGTCGTTAAAAAAGGACTAACAACTGAGTAAGCCATGGAGAGCTGACTGATTCATTACCCATGGGTGACCCCATATTGAGATTTCCCAGCAGAGCAGAGGCAGAAATGTTGATTCTGCCTATTGTGATATTTGATTAGTGCATTAACAGAGGAATTTGGTTTCTGGGTCAGGCAGTGAGGCATTGTTTTTTTTCCAATTGAGATTAATTAGATCAGTAGGAATTTAGAATGAGCAGAGACTGCATGATTGGGGCCAAAATCCACTGCTTATTTATTCTGTGTTAGGGTCATCTCACTCAAATTGTAGGTTGTCCAAAATACCAGTACTTTTCGTTACTTCTTAGGAAATCGATTCCACAATATAATGAATTGATTACCAGGAAACTTCCCTCAAAAAATTAGTTCAGCCCAAACTAGTGATAAACTATTTGAAATCTTCCTATTTTGAGAAATGATGATTTGCACCATACGAGGCAGTACAAATAACTTTCAAGTTAGCTTTTTCATGAGCATTGCTGTGCCATTGAAAAATGAGTCGAAGTTTAACAAATACAATAACAAACTAAGAATAAAGACTGAAGCCAAAGGTAGCTTATGTCTGAGCTTTAAACACCGGTATGTTGGCACTTGGCATGCAGGAGCTCCATCTGCCTTCCAGTTTTTGGTACTGCTGCAGAAGCAGAGTTTTAAATAAAAGGTTATGGAATCCAAGTTAGCAGGACTGCGATGAGTCACTGTAACTTTATTCCACTCAAATCAGACAGCTTTGTCATGACACCAAAATTACTAACTGGAAGCTATTAAAGACTTCCTATGAAGAGCCAGGGCTTTCTGGAGAATGGATTCTTTCTCCATCAGTAAAAACTGATGTTAGTGAGTTTATTTCTTCCTGACATGGGAGACAGATTAATGAACCTATGTGTAATGCAAAAAAATCTTCCCATGAAAATAGCAGATCCTAAATTATTGAAATTTATACCGAGATCTTGTATCATTGTGTCTATTAAAACTGTGTTATATTAATACTAAAAAAGCATTATGTGAGACATCGTAAAGTTAAAACAAGGGTAAGTAGAATTAATAGGTCTGAAAGTCTAGATTGAAGAATGCAAACTGAAAAAATTCTAAGCAGTGACAGTCTCAGCATATCATATATTGTCTTTCCAGTAAGTAGGAATGTATGCTTCTTTGAGCCTCAGATTGCAGAATCTGGTAATGACACAAGGCCCTCAGCTCTTGTTAAAAGAAAAATATACATCAGGAGTTCTCATAGATGAAGGAAAAAGTCACCCCCAGTGTCTGCAAGAGAAGAAAAATGAAATTGTGTACTCAACTGCATGAGAACTTTCAAAATTCTAGGCAACATATATTTTCTAGGGATAAGTAGAAGACAAAAGGAAGCATAAACCATGGATCCACCATACTGGAATCCTGACATGTAAGGGATGTCCACCATGTTCCTAGACCATTTCAAAATCTCAGGCAGGTGTTAAGCAGCTGTTTCACCCTCCTGTGCATGGAAAAGAGGTTTACAGGCTGTGAGACCTGACAGATGTACCAGACAATCCACTGGGTTACTAGTGCTTTCCACACTTGTGCATGTCATGCTCACACTCTAGTATACACCAACCCTCCAGCAAGCAGAACTCAGGACAAGGTGAAACTCCATCTGTTGATCACTGGATGGATCCTTGCACCAAGAAGAATCCTCCCACACATGGGACTTCTTTGTAGCAGGTATAACTGCATAAGCTTAGTGTTTAGTGATGGATTTTTGCTTCACTGTAATTCTCAGAATACAGTGATAACCAGGAAAGCCTATCTTGTACTGCTAATTAACACACTAAAGAGCAAAGGTTAACAATATTTCCTAATTATCCAACCTTGAAAGAAAAACACTTTTTTCCTGTCATATATCAGTCACATTAAAGTTTCCTGATGATCAAATCTGGCCTTTAATTGCTCAGGGAATATTTTGATCATAATCCAAAATTACAATACCTAATTTAATACACATGATTCAATGTAAGTGGAATCCACAGTACTGTCTGGAGAAGACTTGCCCAGGATTATTAGTGAGGCTGAACCTCAGAGTATTCAGAGCTCACATTCAAAAGCTCTGCAAGACATTTTGAATTTCCTAGTTCTGTGAAATTGAATTAGGAATCTTGTCACAAAAACCTCAATAAAAATATTTTCTTCATGTTTCATTTGGCAAAACAAAAGAAAATGGTTGTCAAAAGCTTTACTATACAGAGATATTTCCAATTGCATCTTCCCAGAGTTGTTAGTCCTAAGTAGTTACCTTGGGTAATAAATCTGATAGTGTATCATCATCTCTTTTTATTCATACTACATTCATCAGGCTTGTATAGATTTGGCACGAACAAGGGATCACCAGTGGATCTGTGCCCATTTGTTCCAGTTACTGAATTTGTTCCAGTAAACCAAGTGATGAAGGCAGGTCTTCAGGGGACTGGCAACAGCAAACTACTTAAATAGATCCGCTTCTTCAAAGTTGCCCTTCAAAACAAGTTTTATTAGTTTCTTTATGTAGGTACAGATAAGATCAGTCATGCCCAGCAAGCTGTAAATTTCAAGCCCCTCTCTTCCTTGCTCTCACATGGACAAAATTAAGCATTAAACTCTAGTAAAGCAACAGTAAAATTCTACTTAGCAAAGGGTACCCCACCAGTCTTACTTGTTAGATTGGAATGACTTGGCAAACATGAGGCAAGCACTGTCCTTAGTGGAAGATCAGATTCCAATGCCCCATGCTCTGCTCATCATTTTTAGCCTTGTGACTACACAGACAAGACTCTACACCTGTGCTGTGCAGGATCACAGCTTCAAAGATCAGCTTTCAGATCTGAGAGAGCAAAGCTTTTTAGAAGCACTGTGCAGAATCTGATGACACAAGCCCAGGAGATTGTGATAGCATCAGTCAAGAAAAAAAAAATCTATCAGAGAATGAATGGGTGCGATGATTGCACACTATGCAAGACAATAAAGAGAGAAGCCTGAGTGACTGATTCAGGAAGAGCCACACAAGATAAAGTGATGTGTGAACACTCAAATCCCATTAGAAATTCTTGTGGATATCATAAAGCTATGAGGTAACTGGCACTTACCTCGATATAGCTAGTATGAACCTGAAAGAAAAATGAACAAGAAAGAAAAATGTAATATAGTTGAGGTGGGTGAGTATGTTTGTCTTGGTAAAGAATAGCTCATCTCATTCTACAGACTCTTCTGCCAATTGAAAAACAGTCTGGAGGGAATAATTTACATTATTATCAGTACGGAGAAGGCATTTTAAATACTGCTAGGAGGAAGCCTCACACTCAGAAAACAAAAGAGGGATTAAAAAAAGACTCTTTCAAATCCTCAGTTTTAAAACTCCCCACTGAAAGTCTAACAGTACTTTATATATATTATTAACGTCTTTAATAGTTTCAGTGAACCTAAACGACTCTTGCACTTTACATTGAATCCACACATATAGCATGTTTTATAATGACCAAAGGCACACCCTGAGAGCTGAATTTGTTTTGTGACAGAGCAGAACCAAAGACATTTTAGCATTGCTCTGATCTCTGTAGCCCCTTTGTTAGTGTGAGCAGAAAAGAAGAAATGGACAAAAGTTGGCTCCCAAGAATACCAGAGTCCAGTAATCTTATTTCATCCCTATTTCTCTCTCAAAAAAGTCCCCAACCAAAAAAACCAAAAGCATTATAACTTATGTGTAAAGAAACGTATTAAGTATCCTGGCTCTTTTAAGAGCAGGTCTCTCAAGAAAAAAAAAAGGTTCATCTTTCCTGTCTGTACTTTAGTGGAAGGCAGGAACACCATTTCTGTCCTGATCAGTGACTTAATATCCTGGAGAACATTCGGTTTGACATATCATTGAACTCCCTCTGTGGAATGTGTTACTAACTGGGACCATATTCAGCTTCTACTTTGGTCTGAAGCATGCTTAACTTCTAATTTCTCAGCTATTTATCATGTGGCACAGAAGCACCACAGAAGTGTGATGTAATTGCTGTTTTTAAAACCATGGTAGTATACAAGCAGGCCACTTCCTGCACTTACATGCAGATGAGAAAAACAGACAAGTACTATCAACCACAGGAAGAATTAATGTGTGCAGTATGATACAATAAATATGGAGATCTTGAATTTTGAAGGGTAAATTATTTCATCTTAAATTATTTCAACAAAATCCAATCTATTTATTTGAAAAAAAAATCCCCTACTCCAAAAAGACTGTAAGTAGCAAGTGAGACTGAGCAAGTATACTTATCAAAATCAATTCTTGCCTTTCAAGTGTATGAAAATGACAAATGAGCAATTAAGGATAGCTATTCTTTATTTAGAACTGAAAAAGAGATAAATGAGTCTGCAAGAAAAAAAAAATCTTCAACGCTTTTCTTGCTTTGCTTCAAGTGAGAGTTCTGTGAATATACAAGAGAGAAGACATGTATTCTGCAAGGTATTCAACATTCAGCTTCTTGGTTCCCATGCAGAGCTGCTCTGTTAATCTTGTAAAGACAAGTTTATGTTAATTAGTCTGTGGGAACTACAAAGGATTTCTGCATCTGGAATTCCAATTTTAGGCATCAGGTAGGGCTAATCTTCAGCAAAGAGCTTTTAATGCCCAGTAATGTTAAATATTCTGAGTATGAGGGAATGTGCTGTCATTAGACTACCAACATACACAAACAAGACCTTCCCTAGGATAGGATTTATGTTTTGGGTTAGCCCAGTGTGTGTGAATACACGTATAATCACAATCAGATGCTGTATAGGTAAACTGAACTTCCGTAATTCCTTTACCTGTTTCAACAGGGCATCTTTTATGGGTAAAAATGGCCACGACCACAGAATCACAGAATCACTGGGTTGGGAAAGACCTTTAAGATCATCGAGTCCAACCGTTCCTGTCCTATGCTAAACCATACCCCTAAGTACCTCATCTACCCGTCTGTTAAACACACCCAGGGTCTGTGACTCAACCCTCTCCCTGGGCAGCCTGTTCCACATCCCGACAACTCTTTGAGTGAAAAATTTTGGATAGGTTGATGATGGATAAGTTGGGAGACTGGGGGAGTATTGCTTAAGGGTGTTCAGTCTGCTGTTAGCAAAGAAATGGAAAATAGCACCAAAATTTGGCTGGGAATATGGTGTCCAACCACCGCAACTTTTACTTGCAAATGACATTCTGCTTCAAAAGCTGTTAAGCAGGGACAACCGTTGTTAGCGCCAGAAAGCCTGTAAACACCTGTAAGCACCTACGTGCTGTCCCACTGTGAAGAAAGACACACCCCCGACACTCCCCACGCCAGCCATGCCTCCCAGGCCACAGCAGGAGGCGGGGGAGGCGCTGAGGCGGGGCGCCCTCCCATTGGCTTACGGCAAAGTGGACATGAATCTGGGAGAGAGGGAAACTTCTGATTGGATGGTGGACGGTAGGCTGCCTTGTGATTGGGTGAGAGGCGGGGGTGGGCGGTGAGGGGGTGGTGGTGTGGCGAGGCGGGGTGGTGCTGCTGGTGGTTGGTGTCTCGCGAGAATCGTGTGGCGGCAGCGGTCTCGCGCGGCCGCGGCCCGCTCCGCCCCCGGCTGCTCGGGCTGGCGGCGGCGCCGAGCGGAGACGGTCGCTGCTCCCCGCGGCGGCGTCGGTGAGTGACTCTTCGCCCAGCGGGCGGGAAACGGGTCAGGGCACGTTGTGGGGGTGAGGGGTGTAGGTGCCTCCATTGCTCTGCTGCCAGCCCGCCCGCTCGCCGCTCCGCGGGGGTGAGCCTTCCCTGGCCCGAGGCCCCTTCCTTCTCGTCCTCCTTCGGTCCCTGCTTCAGCCGTGGAGGCGGCATCCCACTGCCTCCTCAGCCCTCGAAAGCTTCCGCCTTCAGTCTCCGTGGCGGCCCCTGCGGACACACCCGCGGAACCGGGACAGGCCGGTTCCCCTGTACCCGCCCGTGACAGACCGGCCTCCCCCAGGGCCCAAGGCGCACGGAGCAGGGCGGCTCGGTGCAGCCCCATCTCGTTCTCTTGTGCCCTGCGGCTCCTCCAAGTTTTGATTCGTCTGTGTGCTCTCTCTCCCCCAAAGCTGTCTCACCTGGGTGGAGGCGGCTCCAGATCTGAGGGTCCCCTGAGCCTTCCCTCCGGGTCGTGTGCTCAGTGCATGCTTACTTCTGGCATCTCCATCCTCTGTGGAGCGGCGGTTGTTTTCCCCTGAACGACCTGTCCCCTCACAGTGCCATCACCACTGAGTATATCTGTCCGCATCCTCCCTTCTTTTCCTTAAAGATCGCGTTAGTGTCTGTTCCTTTCTGGTAGTCCTGTTTCTCGTCTCTGGAAGAAGAGTAGAGAGGAAAAGTTTGGCTGGTGTCGTGTGGGAGTAGGAAGGCTTTCCTTTGAAGTAAGAGCCAAAATACACTAGGTTATGACTGGACTTTGCTTTTGTGGACTTGTATGTCTGTGTATTCATGTATGTCTTGGCTAAATGTGCTTCAGCTGCTATGTGAAGCCACAAGTCTAAAAAGAAGCCCACAGGTGCAGAACACCTAAAAAGCATCTCTGGACAAATTGAAGGCTATCAGTTATATGTCTTGTGATTTGATAGCTTTTCATTTAAAAAAATATTTCAGGGAAAGATGTAAAAATTCCTTTACAATTTCTTGTAGCAGGTAGTACTTCAATATATATAGTCTGAGAGTATTTAAGATTCTGATGCTTTTCCTTGAATTATATTAATGCTGATCACAAATGCAGAGCTTGGAATTATCCTCGTTTAATTTCCTTTATCTGTTGAGCTCAGGAAGCTTTCGTGTTGCTAGTGCCCAGGGTCAGCAGTGCGTGTATCCTGTCTCCATGAGATAGCTGATGAAGGCAACTGTTAATAGTGATGGTTCTTCTCATACGAACACTATTTAACCAAAGATGGATTGATGCTTTATAATCTTACATAAGATTCTCAGCAGGTTAATCATTTGCTTGCAGAACTGATCTTAGCATGGCTTGAATTTGAGATAACTCAAGACTAGAAAAGGTGTGCAGAATATTACACCCAAATTGTAGTGGTTATGGGACTCTGAGAAAAGAAATACTTTATTTTTCCAGAAGGACACAGGTCAGTGGTGAAAGCTGCTCATCTGGGAAGCAGGAGAGTTACTGAAACTGATCAAGTAGCTTGATTTACATTCCTTGTCCTGTTGTCAGTCTTCAGCACGATAAGGAGTTTTGTTTACAATGATTACTGTATAATCAGATAGGATACTTGTTTGTAACTCAGTACATTCAGTTCCAGTATCTGTTATGGTTAGAAATCTCCCTTTCAATAAAGGGATGAACTAAAATAAAACATGTTGGTGGCAAGCAGTTATAATTCCTTGCCTTTTTGTTAATGGAAATGAATTTATACACGTAAGTCTGTAGCAAACTGGCTAATAAATAGTCTGGGTTTATTATGTTCTCCTGACTTCTCAGAGTTGAAAAAAATGTAGCATTGCTGTTACTGTCCAGATCTAGACGTTAAGTAGAATTTTGGTTATATATTAAAAACAAGCTAAGCAAAGTCTGTTTTGAGATACAAGTTAACTTTTAATTTGTCTTCATTCTTCTCTAGTTTTGAAATTCTCAGTGAAAGCTCGACATATAGTTCTTTCTGGTTTTATTTTTAGTAAAGTAAGCTGAAAATCTGCTGTCACATCTAGCTCTATAAATTTTCTCACTGTCATTTTCCTGCTTCTTATATATTAGTTTATCATTTTAAAATGGCCTTACTGGCTGTTCATCCGTAACAGTGGAAGCTTAACAAACTTCCATTGCATTTTGTCATTCTGGCTTAAAAGCTACATGAAGGCATTTTAGTCATCTGAAGATACAAAGTCTTCTAATAAATTGTGCTTTTTGTCTTACCTGTGGATTCTTCTCTTAGCATGCTTCACAGAGTAGATGCAGTGGTTAGTAGAAAGAGGTTTGTTTGTTGTGGGGGTGTGTGTGTAGGGGGGGTTTTCTGGTGCTGGTAACTCTGACAAAATTATCTGAACTGTCCATGGAAAGTGGATTGGAAAACAAGTGTGGAACAAGTGTGTTCAGATAAATTATCATGTAATAACTTTGCAAAAGAATGGATAGTATACATCTTTATAATGTATGGGTTTTTTTCCTCCCTCTTTGTCTTCTAGAAATGGGTCTGCTTTCAGAAGATGCAGTGCACTAGATGTGCTTGGAACAAGATTAATCATGGCATCAGAACTGTGTAAAACAATCTCTGAGGCAAAGCTGGAAAGGCACAAGAACTTGTTCTTAAATTACCGAAATCTGCATCACTTTCCTTTGGAGTTACTGAAAGATGAGGGGCTGCAGTACTTGGAGAGACTGTATATGAAAAGAAATTCCCTGACCACATTGGTACGACAACCTCTTTATTGTAATGTTTACTGTTTGTATGTTTAGGAATTCTTATTTTTGGACCAGAAAAAACAAGATTATTTAAAAAAAAGCAAAGCTGATCCTGAATGATGTAATCCATTTTGAAATATAAGTGGTTGTATTATTTTTGAACTTGCATAGGTAATGTTGAGTATAATAAATGAAAGCTTATGACATTTTATGGTTATCTGGGGATTTTCTTATGAGGTTTGTTTGGGGTGGTTTTAACTGCTGTAAACTTCGCTTACTTCAGCAGTCAGGCCTTTCTACTGACAGGTGATCCTATGCAAGTCTAGTCTACCTTCCTTTATTAGGTTGAACAACATTTACCTTGGTGTGTGCCTTATATTAAAGGTCCACTCCAGGGTCTAGTTCAAAGCTTGTGGTTAAAAACTTGTGTCTATGGGCTGCTATTAATAGAACAAACAGTTAATTTCAGGGTTATGAGATTTTCTGTTGTAGGGTTTTTTGGATTATTTTTTTCCTTGAACTAGACAAATTTTCATCCTGAATGAATGTTGTGACTTCAGGATTCAGTGTTTGCTAGTAAATAACTGTGTGACATACACTGAGCTGGTATTAGAGAGAGCCAAAAGTCACAACTGTCAGTTGGCTCAAGTCTCTAAGTAATACAGGTGTGTTTGTTTTTTGTTTTTTTTTTTTTCTTTGGGGAAAATAATAGCCAGGGGAAAGGAGCTGAAGGGTCTGACTACTTAAAATTCATCAAAATCATATTTTTCAATGCTTCCTAGAAAAAGTGCAGTAGTCCATCTTAAATACTGTTTAAAGCTTTGACAATGATACATCAGAATTACTCAAGGGTTTCATATCTTGGGCCAAAAGCTGGAATGATTCTGAAGACTTTCTGCTTTTTCTTCGTCTTGAATGAGTCACCTAAGTTTGTGTGTACTGTAGAGAATTATTTTGGCACTTTTTGATTTTGGACAAATCCTTTGTTGAATTAACATCATGGGAGGATACGATTCATGGTTACAAAGCTCATTTTAAAAATTAACTGAAGACTGTAAACAGTTCAGCTTTGAGACTTTGTGAAATTCAATGATTATTTAGTGGTGCAAGGTTCAAGAAGTTTGTGCTGCTCAGAAGATGAAACAATACGGAGAGTTTTGCATATAACTTTTATTGTATATATGTGTTAGAGCCTGGTTTTGCTTTTGTCAAAGCAATTAGAAAATAGAAATCAAAACAGTCTTGCAAGTACCATTTTCCTCTCGATCTGCTGATATTGATAGATGTGTAAGATGGCTTAAGAGTAATTACCCATGGTTACTGTCAACAGAACAGGTATCAAATGAAGGTCACACCTCTTGCTCAGTATTGTTCAATTAAGGCCTGATTAAAGGCATGGAGCATCTCCCCTATGAGGAAAGGCTGAGTGAGCTGGGACTGATCAGCCTTGAGAAAAGAAGACTGAGGGGGGACCTTATTAATGTTTATAGTTTATCTTAAGTATGGGATGTAGGGGGAAATGACCAGCACCTTTTCAGTGGTCTGTGGGGACAGGACAAGGGGCAATGGCTGCAAGTTAGAGCATAGGAAGCTCCACACCAACATGCAGAGGAACTTTTTCACAGTGAGGGTGACAGAGCCCTGGGACAGGCTGCCCAGGGAGGTGGTGGAGTCTCCATCTCTGGAGATACTCCAGACTCGTCTGGACGCCTATCTGTGCAGTATGAGTTACGGACCCTGCTTTGGCAGGGAGGTTGGACCTGATGATCTCTCGAGGTCCCTTCCAACCCCTATGGTTCTATGATTCAATACTGTAATTGAGGCGTAGGATAAAGGAACTGAAACAGGATTTAAAATGTAAATCATACTTGAAACAAACTTGAAAACCACATGAAATACAGCATTAGGATTCAAAATAGTCAGGATGACTGGGTCACAATATGTCTCGGTGCAATTTCATTCAAGTACATAGCACTATAGCTACTCAACTTCTTTCAGGGGTCATCCTGCCTGAATAGTTTTAATGTCTCTTTTAGGCTTATACTCCTTTGATTCTGTGCCAAGATGATGAGCATTAGCTCCTCAATAACTACTTTAAGTTGCACATGGATTATTAGAAATCATCAAAACTAAATCTATACGATATTCATTGGAAATAAGGTGGTACCAGTTTGTTCCTTCAGAGTTTGAAAGTGTTGACTGAATCAGCTTTTGTTCTGTGCTCTTCTAAAATTACTCTAGTCCTTGTCAGGTGACTCCTATGCAAATGTCTGGGATAGTTACACTGACGGGAATCACACATACCTTGCCTAAGAATAATTTTGGGTTTGTCTTCATTGGGCTGATGGAAATGATAGAGGGCTATGACATAATGAGTGGATCAAAAAGCTATACAGCATGTCTGATTCCCAGCATCAAGTCTTCCAACTTCTTGTTTAATGTTTGAGTGATAACATTAACCTTCTGGCAATGCTATTGTCCCATCTATCAAAAGGAAAAAGGAGTTTGCCTTGATGGTGCTGTCAGAAGCATGATTTAGCCATATCAAAGAATAATTGTTGTGACTGACTTGGAACACAAAATGCTGTCCTGTTCAGACAGATCTGCAGTTTCAGTTTTTGAAGTGTCCAGTGGGTGTGAGGGCAAGGCAAGCTTTGCTAAACTGGTGGCAAAATTGATGATTCACTTGTCATCGTTGTTTGTTGTCATATCACCAATAGAGACCAGAGTTAGTTTTGCCTCTCAATTGATGGATCATGAATAGCTTTTTTTGAATCTTAATTTTCACTGTGGGATGTGTTGAGCAACTTTGACTCAGACCCATTTTCTTGTGATACTCAAGAAGATAAGCAGAATTTCTATTATAGACTTGCTAAAGTGTAAAACCATCTCTCTCCCAGGCTTAGCTCTCTTACAATATCAACAGTTACAGCAAGAATAATAGCGCAGCCTTCAGGTATAATGTGAAAATAGTTTGTGATTCAGCTTAGTATCTTTATTCTAATAAAGGATGTAGGATGACACCGAGGGCGTTTTGGTGGATTTTTTTTTTCATGTTCCCTCTTAATTTTTTAAATTAAAGCCTGAGTATTTTTGTGCTTGAGCATGTTGCAACCTTTTTATATTTTCTCCCAGCTTAAGCTTTTTTCAGCCTAAATAAAATTTTGTGCCATGAAGATGCGTGTACTGTAAGAAACTTCCCAGTAGGTGGCAACAATCGATAAGTTGTAGCCTGTTTCTTGGGTTTTGACGTCAGTGGTTTATTTCTTGAGCCATCATTTGCTGCTTCATAGTTAAAAACTATTTTTTGTACTCAGATCTAGGATGTGGCATCTTTGCTGCATTTTAATACTATGACTTTTTTCTGGTTAGCATAGTCCTTCATAATAAGCTTATAAACACAAAGTTAAGTATTTTACATAATAATATAACTTAAATTTACACAGCAGTGAAAACTGCTAGGGTCTTTTCTAATGGAATTGGCCGTGTGATTGAGCTGGTTTTAAAATACATTTGTTTCTGCATGTATATGTATTGTAAAAACCTTTTTTTCAATAAACATATTGAAAAATGCTTAAAGTAGATTTCTTAAGCAGTGAAAGGTCTTGACCTCAATAATTCTGGGTACAGTTACCAACATGACATCAAACTTACAAAGCCGGTTTTGTGATATATGTTACCTCATAAATGCCATCAAGAAACAGTTGCAGCTAGATATCAGTTAGAAGTTTGAAAATTATATGCATGTTAATATGTAAATAGAGAAATCTTGTTTGATGTACTCAGCACTTCTGGCTTGATGGAAATTGATTAAACTATACAGAGTTTATAGGACATCTCCCAGTTTAGAAGCATTAGAAAAACAGAAGACATTACGGTTAGACATCTTGTATAGTTCCTCTTCTGCTTAAGCGTGTAAAGGCTACAGCTTCTTAGCAGTCGCTTGGCTTCAACAAACTCAATTAATTGAATACATTTTCAGATGTAAGGTTTTGGTAATCCATCTTTTCAGCCATGGAAGTCTTACTACCGTTTAGTTGAGGACCCATTACTACTACTTGTAGGCTGTGGTTCTGTTTCATAGTGAATTGCTCACCCATGATACATCCCAGACTGCACTGATGGAGAACGCGTGGGGATGTTGAAGTAGGGGATTGTATATAAGCTCTTTGTTGCCATTTTTTCTGTGAGTAACTGCTGACGTGTTTTAGTATGGTTATTAAAATGAGTTGAGTACACAATATGTGTGTGTCTGTGTTTTTGTTTTGAAACCTAAAAAATCTCTAACTCTCTTTCAGCCAGAAAACCTTGCACAGAAGCTTCCAAACCTCGTGGAATTGTGAGTTTGTGTAGGAGTTCTAATATATTTTTATTATGCTGATGCATCTTATCTTAAAATAATTCTAGTATGTATTGCTTGCACATAACCTACCTCTTAAGTGTGAAGGGTTTTCTTGGAGGGCAAGAAAGGGTCATTTTTCAGTTGGGTTTTTCTTTTTTTTTAAGCAGGTATATTCAGTCCTTTGTTAATATTTTTTTAAAATATCTTGTGTATCATATAACAACAACTGTTATACAAATGTCTACACTACTAAGGGAAAATATTTAACTCCTGTGTAGACTGTTGTCACCCTGATAAAATACTGGAATAGTCAGATGGTTGTGACAGAGCCAGGTTGCATCCCTAATCATCCTGGCTACCAGGAATACTAAGATTTCAGTCTTGCTGATAGTAGTAGGAAGTTCTTTTGGAACCAACTCAGAGTGTCAAATGGGACCAGGAATGAGCAAGTAGAGATAGTAACCATTTAAAGGTGATTGTTGTAGACAGAGCAGTTAATACAGTCTTGTCCAAAGAATGGATGTCACAGGAACTGTATTATTTTGGCAATTAATGATAAGTTGTAAGCCCCTGAGTCAATGTTTTCTTCCCTTTTCTTCTTGTAAGGTTATGATTTCCTTGTAGGATTAGTGGCGGGGGGGTTAAAATGGGCATCCGCTTTCCCCTTATAACTCACTTGGCTCACTTTCACCATTGGTTCTGTTTATTTAGTGGAAAGCTCCAAACAGGAGGAGGTGTAGATAGGAGTACTCTAATGCATTCAGCTGTCTGATCTTGTCATCTTAATTTGGCCCTTGAAACCACACCTTTCTGGTACATGCGGCCACAATGTAATTGAACTGTTTTGTAGGTCAAGGCAGTCTCCAACTTAGGAGGCAGTCTTGTCTTATTATGCTGAAGTCTTTATAGTATATTTATGCTATAAAACAGTAAAATAAATATTTTTGTGTTTGATATACTTAGTATTTAATGATTTGCCATGGGGCATCAGGAAATCTCCCTGTTATCTGATAGTGCCTTTAGGAAAACATTTATAAACTACGGCTTAAAATAATCTCTTCCTAACACTGAAGCCAACACATAGAAGCCAACCCTAATTATTTGGGCCTCAGCAAGCTTAATTGTATCACCATTATCCCACATGTTCTGGTGGTCCAAAGAGAACTGTAGTGAGCCTGTGGTTTGTGTAGTGCTGATAGTACAAGTCAATTTTTGGTCAGACAGCAAGAGATGTTATGTTGACAGAGAAGTGACCAAAAAATAAATAATTTTAAAAAATAATTTCTAGAGTAGCTTTAAATTTTTAAAACCAAACTTTAAATGATTTCTATTTTCCTGAACATTACATCCTTACCAACTTCACGTTTTTAACAACTTCACTGTTGTCTTTGTTTCTTTGCATGTCTCTCATGCTGGAACACTAGGTGTAGATCTTCATAATGTGATTATTTTTAGCTTAAGTGAAATAGCTCACAAGTATTTTCAAGAGCTGCAGCTGAAATGAGTAAGAATTATTACCCTGAGGTGTATATACAAGGATTTCTACAAACATACCTGCTTTCCTTGTATTTGTTAAATTTTTAGTAAACTTGAAATATCTGCACCTTTTAAAGAAAAAGAGAAGGCTTAGCTGCACTGTGCAGTTGAAATGTTCATATGTCTTTTTCCTTGCTGTGCCTCTATCCCCCTCAAAAGACAGGTTTCTACTTTTGGAAATGCTCCTTTAATAGAACAGAGAGAAAACTAACACTGTGCAAGTAATTTCCACGTTTGTGCCTAAGCAATTGGCTCCTGAGTACTCAGTATACTTTTACAATTAGATATTGATATTTTAACGTTTTCTTACTGTTACTTCCTACAAGACCCGTTCGTTCATTTGCTGCAACGTTGAAAAGTAAAATTCATAAAAGTTTTCATGTTGCTTGTAGTACTGTAAGTGCCCCAGCAGAGGGTGCTGAATATTCTTGGTGAGAGATCTGGTCACCCTTAGTAACTACCTAAATGACGATGTGCAAGATAAGGTTTTTCTTTTGGGAAAAAAACGTACTCTAGGTTTGAAAACCCCACTTGGAGTGAAAAGATCGTATGCTTGTTTGTTCAGTTGGTAAAAGTATAAGGGGTTTTTATGTGCAGGGGAAAATGTTTGTAATTGTGTACTTTGTGTGGGTTTGGGCTTTTTTTTTCTTTTCTTACCCAGCATTTAGTGTGGAATAACCTGGTCTTCAAATATGGTCCATTTTGGTTATTCTGTCTGCTTTATTTTTTCTTTTTGTTCTCTTTTTATGACTCTGAAAACTAGAGCCCATTATTACTGTAATTGTGAATGCTGTGTTTTAAATAACTGTGTGTTATTCTTATGTTATTTTTATGTTAATCATTTAATAGTCTAAGTGAAATTGAAGTACATATATCCATTGCCAGTTTATACAGTTTCCACAGCTTTTGGGGTCATAGAGAGGAATGGCTTTGAGGGTGCTCTTTCAGGCTGAAATTGGATATTTTGCAAACTGATTATGTAGCAGAAGTCCTTGAGGGTAACAGGTGGTGTCCTCTGCTTTTTTTTTCTCCTCCCCCCAGGTACCTTCATTCAAATAACATAGTTGTTGTACCTGAAGGTAAGTAATCTACCAACTCACAATAAATAGCAGGAGTCATAAAATATTGATTTTTCTTCAAGGGGCATATTTTTCCTTTATTTACATAAAACGTTAAAGATTTTCATACAAAATATACCAGTGTAGCTCTTGGTCGTTAATATCCTTGGTTATGCTGTGTTAAATTATTGTAATGAACTCTCAAATACACCTAAATGCTGTTTGCTTCAGTTGTAATTGCAGAAACTGGAAAGGCTAAATGCCACTCATCTACCAAAACAAAAATCCAGTGTCTTCTGCTTTCAAACAGTTACCACACTGAATACTCTTCTGGTTTAGATCATGACAGATTTGAAACTTATCAAGAATTTTGACTAGTTTCTTTTCCTTGCCTTACTTGTAGAGTATGTACCCAACTTCAGGAAAGTATTTTAAACTCTTTCTGAATACAGAAAATTGCTAGAGTCTAAGCAAAGGAAAGGAAAAAGTGATTTCAGAACAGAATTGTCTGAGGAGAATCTAGAAATGGAAGTATTCTGTACATAACCTTTTTTCCCTTCTTGTCTTAACTGCCAGCAGTAATGTTTGTTAGATAGATAAACAGTTCCATGAGCGATGTCATTCAATTGAAAGACCAGCTTTAATGCATCAAAATCTGCTCAGACATAGGAGTTAGGTACTCTGGCTTTTTATCCTCTTGTAGTCCTATTAAGACTTTAACATTACTGTTGGGTCACATTCATGTTTTAATCTGTTCTCTCACAAGCCATTGGCTCCCTCGTTAAACTGCAGTTTCTGGACCTCAGTGATAACGCCCTCGAAATTGTGTGTCCAGAGATTGGCCGCCTGAGATCTTTGCGTCATCTTCGCTTGGCTAACAACCAGCTGAAATATTTACCTGCAGGTAAGGACAAATGCATGAGGGATTACAGCAATGACAAATTCCATTTCAACTTAATTTACATAGCGATCTGCTCTAGGTTTATTCTTATCATACAGTTGAAGAATGGCACAACTTGCATTTAAAGGCCAGGCAGGGATTGACATTGTATGTATACCAAATATACTCCGTAGTTACCAAACAAAAAAAACCCTTAATGTCAAGTCCTGAAAAATGCTTCTGAAGTGGGGGGAAAAAAGAGGTATCTATTTAACAGTCTTTGCCACTGAATCAAGAAAACATTGAACTTCACTGAGAAGACACAAAATGCTAATGACAACTGTCATTATAATAAAATTATATTTCTCGCAACTTTCCAGAAGAGGGATAATAAAGGATTGCAGTCCTTCTTTCCTTTGTTTTCACTCCACAGTCCCATTCTTGTATTTTCTAAAGACACATGTCTGGTAGGTTTGCCTATGGCAGTTCTACCTCACTATGACAGTAAATAACAAATGTTTGTCTTACTATTTAGTAACAAAAAAGCAAAATTTATTCAAAGTAAATGTGACACAAAGTCAGAAAAAGTTGGCCATAGGCAGAGTTTGAATTTTTTTTTCTTCTAAATACTTTGATAAGCAGACATAACTGATTATTCTTCTATTGCCCTTATATCTCTCTAGAAAATATAACGGTGATTTTAATTTTTTTTTCCACATTTCTGTGACATACTTGCATTTTCTGATCTGCATAGATGATAAAACTCTGGTATGTAAAAAAACCTGGTTTAAGTTAATCTAACAGGACTAGCTTTTCGCTCTAATTTTAACTATCTTCTCAATGTGACCTTCATGTGTTTGTAAATTTACATTGCTTATTCTCAAGAAATATATTGCATTTACTCCTTGAAGTTTTGGGTGCAGAAATCTAGCTGTCCCTTCCCTCTTACTTTTCTAGGCTTAATAAGTGAAAGGATGATTATGATTAGAAAGAAAAAAACTATAGGACTATGTAAATGCTCTGGAATGAAATTAGATAAACCTGTTAAACATTATGACCCAAGGCCAATAAAATTTCCATCAATTTTCAGATGTCCTACATTCAAAAGAAAGGAGTGACTTAAGTGTGCTTTATGTTCCTCAAAGATAATTTACCTTATGGTCCTGTACCATGAAAGAAAGACTTGTTCAAAGAAAAAGTGACACATTTTCTGCTAAACTTCACACATTAACTTAAAAAGGTTCCAAAAAAGACTTTCAAAAGGATAATTTACATTACTGAAGAGTTGATTTCAAGTCTACCACATTTGATTAGGAGCTGGTATCAGCTGCATAGGCACACTGCATTTAATTTCTCCTGAAGTTAACAAAATTTGGTACTAAGCATTGTCCCTAAGTGTATTTAGTTTTGTGCGCATTAAAATTTTGCATGTTTAGAAATAATACTATTGTTGCCTACTTTTTAAATCAGGGAACCCGGTGGTGTCTGGCTTTGCTGGTAGTATACCATCAGTTTATCCATATGCCATTACTGCTATCATTACTAATCCTGTCTGCTGAGATCCTGTCACTATCAACATGACTGGATGTTATACAGCTTGAGTGTTATCAGTCTGAGAGAGATTAGTCTTTCACTTACACTGGAGAGTTTGCCCACTGGAGAGTTAATCTAATACGCTGAGTGTTTCCTAAACAATGCTTCCTGAAGAGGGCTTCCTAGCATATTTTCATAGGTTGTGAAAATTTCAAAGATGACTTTGTAACAAAATCTTTGAGTTTGGAAATAACAGAGCAAAGTAGTTAAGTTTTTATTATATAATCCTTGATTATATTGGTAGCGTAAATCTTAAATAGAGTTCTGTCAGGAAAGCTAGCAAAGTCAATAAAATTAACTGGGATGAGATGTGATTTCACTGCAGTACATCATTTTAATGTGTGTTAACTGCTTTCTTCACAGCAGATACTGCATTATAATGCATTGTTAGGGAAAGCTCTTATTAGAAATTAAGACCAATTAACCATATAAGATATAATTTAGGTTCTACTAGTGCATCTTGTGCAGAATTTAAAGATCTGCATTAAAAAGTAATTTTCAGGTGTAGTTGATGGTCATTTATGGAAGCAAATGCTCAAAACTAGTGACCACAGTTTCTGATTGTAGACGTTCTCAGACTCTAATAAAGGTTGAGCCTGTGCCATGCTTTATCTTCAGTGTGATGGGCAAGATTTTAGTCTTTAAGTACGTGGCTTCATAAAACTTGTGAGAATTTGATAATGAAGATCTCTCTTCTCAGGTTTGGTTGTGACCATCCAGCTAGTTTTAAAAAGTTACTTTATTGGGGGAGGTGGGGGAGAACAACTAAAATGCATGCAGACAGCATCAATGTTTAAGTCTCAGTTTTCTGAATAAATTAGGTGACTGTACTGATGAGGGGGAAAAGATCATTAGGTGAAGCATGGAAATTGTGTTCCTTGGAGATTAGAAAGCACTTCCTATGCTGTGGCACTCTTGTACTGTAAATGACAATCCTACCTTTGTGTTTAGCAAAGACTTCCAAATCAGTGCCACCCATGGATAAAATCACATACTTTGGCTTCAAGACACTTTAGTTGCGCACTGCTACTGAAACAATGGGACTTCATTAAATTGCCGGGAGAATTCTTGAAAGATGACTAAGCTAAAGTTTGAGAAGTAAAGGGGAAACACTTTTTTCAGAAGCAGCATCTCAAAACTGGAATATAAAATATCTGGAAAAAATGCTTGCAAAATTCTCTTGAAGTCGTGTTTTGAATATAACTTTGGATAAGTTTAAGTGGACCAGCTTCTGCGTAATGCAGTCATCAGGATCTAGGTTCTGTGGTAATCAGAATCACTAACTGAGACTCTGACTTTAAGAGCAGAACTGATTAAAAGAGTTGCAGATAAGAAGATGAGATTTCATATTATAAAGGTCTCTAGAGTACTTCATTTTGAAATGTGCAGCAATTTTTTCTTCTGCAAAGTGTAAATCTTGTAGCTTCTGCCTTTAACAATTTCTTGGTTCTATTATTTGGCTCTGATAGATGTAATTCTTGAATGTGAACTAAAGCTTCATGATGTTTTCTACTATTTAACTGTAGCACTTAAATAATCTAAATTCTTGAGGGCTATTTGGAAATACTTTATGCCAGAGATCTTATTTGAAAACATCTCAGAGCTACAGCGTAAACAAAAGATGGTCGTTACTTCATATTATTACATTAGTTCATGTACAAGCTTGACTTGGAGTTGGCATTAGATTTTCGTAGTAGCTTAACTTTATTTTTTTTGTTAGATATTTCTCTTTATTCAGAGCATTGATGAGTCATTTAAATTTAAAATTTTAGTTAGTCCTGTTTGAATGTGCCATCAGAAATAAATCTTCAGAATCTTCTCACTTATGAATGACTAATTATAAAGTTTTCCTTTGTGTCTGATGTTTATGATGCATATATTTCGACTCCTTTCATGGGAAATTATGTTCTCTTTATGTAAGAATTATTGCATCATTTGCAAAGGGAAAAAAAAATCCAGTGAGATGTATTGGTCCCACAGCCAAGGTTCTTTCTCAATTTTTCTGTGTTACAATTTAGATTTGATTTGACTTGAGCCTTGGAAACTTTTGATGCGAAGTGACAGCTCTTCAGATTTACTTTTTGGTCTTGTACTTAGTGAATGCACATTTGGACAACAGATGACTTAAAAGATGGTGGGTTACACTCAAAGTTGGAGTTAAGTTTCGTATTTGACAAGGATTAGAATTTTTTTATTGCACGTTACTTGAGAAATACTTCTTAGAAATGGCAAGTTGTAGCATCTTCTTCTAAGATTTAATTAAAAATGAGGTTATGTTTACTCAGCACATGTTGGGAGTTAATTATAGATTTACTAAAATGAAAAGCTTAATGTTTTGCCAAGTCGAGAGCAAAAGCTAAGTAATTAAACAAAGAATAGGGTATGGTTTATGATCCCAGCCCATCTTTTGGCAAAGTTCCCTTTGAAAAAATATCAGCAGTTGTCTTTACGTGGCTGGACCGAGTTTCCTTTTGTGTTTATTGTCAGGGAGCTTTAAAAACCAAGAGTTGAGTGTGTTGATCAGGCAAAAAAACCCCAAAAAAGCAGCCTGATAATACCAAACTTCATGTAAACTTTGCAATGACATGTCTTTAACCAGTAAGTGGAAGTGCAGGTGAGTGGGGAGCACCAATAGTTGCTGTTACTGAAGGGGGGCACAGATCTCTGCAAGAGCCAAGGGCAGATTTAGCAAATACCCTTTCTTCCCCGTGTAAGGAAATGTGTGGCTTCCATTTTAAAGTGTCGTTTCTGTGTTCTTTCTTGAGACATCTGCCTGTTGCATCCACTTCTTGCCTTTTTTGCTTCATTTTGGTGGAATCTGAAGGAAAATTTCTTCATCCCCTTGGTGTTTTTTCAAGCACAAGCTGCAACGATGTTTAGGGGAGGTTAATGGCACACATACTCTTCACTTCATTTCTGTTCAAATCCCGTTCCTTTCTAAGGCAAATGCTTTTAGAAATGTAGTCAGTTTAAGCCTCATTAAAATACATTTGTAGGCTTATAAAACTTCATCTTCAAAGCATTTGAGACAGATCCTGCGAAGCTGATAAGGGAGTGTTATCCTCATTTTACAGAATGGAAGAAAGTGTTTTTAACAGAAGTGATTTGCTCCAGGCCACAGCAGGAGTCAGTGTTAGCCAGAAATAGAACTTGGGTGTTCCCATTCCATTTCTTAGGACCACACCTTTTTGAGGTTGATCATATTTAATATTGGGGAGGATTGAGTCTTTCCACCCGTTATTAGGAAATTAATAATTATTCCTCCATAATTAATAACCCTCTATGTTAATAGGAAATTAATAGCGGTAAGATCAGTGAGTTTTTGTAACCAAAACAACTTGTGCTTCCAGAAGGCTGAATGACTTCCTAAAGATGAATTCTAAAAAAGATAGATAAATACTAGATCATTTTCTCTTGCATAGGTAACTTTAGTGGTAATGACAAGAAGGGGTTCAGTTGTTATTAAAATTATAAATCAAACTGTAATTGTTGATTACTGCTTTGTCTATTTATAAAGTAACCCTTCAAATTTTAATTAATTATTGCTCAGTCTGTTTCACTTAGGAATTTGCTTTGCTTAATTGGAGGCAATAGAAACTTTGAGACATGAAAACTGCATATTCATTTATTTCACTTTTTTTAAGTCACTGTGAAGTACAGTATCTGCATTTACTATTCATACCAGTATTTCACTGGTAAAGCCTTCGTGAATACCCAACTTAATTCTGAATAGAGCTCAATATAAGGTATTTCAGTAAATCTTAATTAAAGGCATATAAATGCAACTTCTTCCTTAGCTCCTTTTTACAGTAGATTTCCACTGATCGTGGGTGCAGCATGACAATAATTCTATTCTTATTCTAGACCTTGGCATTAAAATATGTAGTCATAACTAATTTTTTAAGCTTGTTATCCATATGATTTAGAGCCTTCAAAATGGGGGGGAGGGAATAAATTTGGCACCTTTTTTTTCATCTTAGCTTTCCTTTCTCTTTTTATTACTGTCTGATTAGGGTAGATCACTCTGATACTTAATAAAGTTCAGGGTTTTTTTAAATAGTGATTGTGACTTTAAAAGCAAAGGCATAACTGATGCAGACCCTGTTCTTTTTTCAGAGCTGGCATAACCTTAGTCCACTCTGCTTTCCTAATTTAGTAACATGGATAAAAATATGCACGACGGGACAGGTTTGGTACGCCAGGCACCCATCCAGGAGTGTGGTGTTTTTAAGTAAATGGACTTGTGGGGATTTGAGGAAAACATAGATTAGGTTACATGAGCTTTGCGCTCTATAAGTATGTGACTACTTAAAGGAGCATGGCCTCCTAAATAAAAATCTTTTAATTATTGTCATGATACGTAGTTTTCCTTGAAGTAGGTTTTTCTTTGCACAGATCTGTAAAATATACACTCTGTTTAATAATTCATTTTGAGATTGAGTTTACTCTATGAACCCAAGAGTCAGTATATATGATTTACATTAGCTCCTGGGTTCAACAACAAATTTATCTTTTTTTTTTTTAACCTAAATCAATGCAAAGCTGTACCCACACTTGCCCGTTACTGTATTGTGAGCTTTTTCACATCAGGATTAGTAAGTCAGTAGTTATGCTATATTAATGTTGAAGCACAATAAAAATACCTCATACTATTTTCAAGACATTTTTACATGTTTTGGTATTGAATAACTCCAGTACAGCCTTGTCTTTACAGCCTTTAAAGACTGATATTTTTAGTAAGAATATTTTCCCATCAGAAATTACAGCAGAGAGTCAGAGTTAGGAACAAAATGTCAATTTGGATGGATACTGATTGTCTTTGGACCTTTTGACCTCAACAGAGGTAACCAGAGCACAGGGTAGCTTATTGTACAAGTGGTATTCCTTACACATTAGCTCTCATGCATATCCCAGCACAGTGGTATCTATTTAATTAAAGATGTTGGTTGTATGAGATTTTTATAAGTCTGCCTTGCTCAAACATTTGGTTTGAGTTAAATTCTCAGGAGGACTACTAGTACTTTTGAGTGCTTTAAATTTATGGGGAGGGAAGTGAAGGCAGAGAATAAAAAAATTCCTTTAAATTCCGGGAAATTTTCATTAACTGAGGTTTTTCTTGTATACCTTCACCTGCCTATAGTGTCAGAATGAGTCATCTGTGTATACAGAATGGTTGACTATTCTCTGTTTGTCTGCTTGTCCCTTACAGGTTTGGGGTTTTTTCTACTTCCCTGTTTAGGGGCTTTTCAAAGCCTCTTCGTTAGTATCATGGAATATTTTTTTAGTATAGCATTATGCAACTGGATGCTGGTAACAAAAATAGTAAAAACACACAGTCAGAAATATTTTAAGCTTAAAATGTTCTAATGTATGCTTTTGTTCCAACACTTCTTCCAGATAGGCTTCTATTTGGCATCCTGGCACTGAAATATTTCCCATAACTGTACCAGAAATGACGCTAAGAAACCAAAAAACCCAACAAAACTATCTCTTTCAACAATAGCCTGCAGTATTCCTCATTATGGTGTTGCACAGCAGGTTCTCAAACATGCAGATGCTAAGTATGTATGTGTTGTAATTCATTAATCTAAAAACTAATAAGAAATAGTTGGAAGAAGCCATTAGTGTCTTTCATTGTAACATTTAAATGACACATTCAAAAATTACTTTGTGTACTAGGCTTACTGGACTAGAAAATTCCACCTTAAAACTTGCTATTGTAATTTGGTGCAAACACTGGGAAAAGTGTTTGGAAATTAAGCTATTTTAATTAAGCTATTGTAATAAGCGTGGGTTTAGTTAAAAAAAGACATTGTGATATGGCTCAGTATATCATATTTCCAAGTACCTGCAATTTTATGAAATGTAGATCTTAAAACAACTTCTGGTCATTACATATCTGGAAAAGTTACCTGGGACAAACTGAAGTTGGACTTGAGGTTTCATGTCAATAAATTGAGGGCTAAAATCCTACTGAAGCAAAAGCCTAATGACTGAGTGTTTGAGTTTTCTAATATTAGTTTTACAGTAGTTGAAGGACACTCAAAATTGTAATGTAACATAATTCAATTTTTTAGGAAGATTATAATGATTTTGGATCAGTCACACTTTTTCTTAGGTCCATAGTTTGTTTTTAATGATGCTTTAATTTGAAAAACCTCCACCTGATTGAGTTTTGAGCATATTTAAAACATGAACACGTGCAAATGTATTTACTGAATTCACTAATAGATCTGAGGGTGGGGTGCTGCACATCAGAGTTTCAGACCATCTTAGTTTCATTTGACTCCTTTGTATGACCTTGGTAGATACTGGCCGGTAAATGTTCACTTCTTATTAGATAGATTCTGTGGCCAGTGTGAACTAAGTGAAAGCTCTGGTGGTATCACATGCCTGGAAAGAGACATCTCTCAATGACTGTGTGTGAGTTCTAATCACTGCAATACTTTTTTTTTTTTTTTTTTTTGTATGGTAGAATTAACATGGTTTTGGAGAGTAAGACTGTGTCAGTGCAAGGCCTGTGACCTGCTGTTGTCCAATTTTATATTTGCAATTTTGATTTTCTCTGAAGCATCAGAATCCCAGATAACTGTTTTTAGTGCTTTAAACTAGTTTCTGAGATTGGGCCAGTGTTGCCATTTGTTCCTTACTGTCTCAGATAAGATGCTTCTGACAGTCACCGTGCAGCAGAATCTGGCCCCACCAACCCCAAACTTACCCCCTCCCTGTTCCTTTCTGTCTCTGAAAAGGAGTTAGTTAAGAAACCTGGTGATGTATAGGTGAAATCAGGACGGAGAAGAGAAGAGCCAACCTAATTACTACCAGTGATGCTCTGAAGCCTTTTGTGCTTCTGGCTTTGCAGTATTCCACTTGTGAAAATCAAAGTCTTTGTAGGAACATGTATGTTTTCTAAGCTCTGGGCCATGGGCTTTCCCCCGTTAGCCGTCCCCCTCAAGGGTTTTTAGGTAGGAGATAAAGGAGTTGTGCCAAGATAAAGGAGTTTGAGTGCAGCTTCTAATGTTGAGGTACTTGGGCGATTCACAAATTCTTGAGAGCATGGAAGCAGATATAACTGGATTCTCTATTGTTAAGAGATTTGGTTCAGCCTCTTGAATACTGGCTCATGCTTCTGTCCTTGATTTCTCAAGTCATGTAAGCCTTGTTTCTCCAGGGGTTTTCCTCTTGTCTGTGGGGGGTGGACAGGAATTTTGAAGGCGTAGAGAGTGCTTTATGTAATTGGAACAAGCATTCATCTGAAGCTTAAAACTTTATGAAGATGTTTGAGATCTTAAAAATAATGGTAGAAGCATGGGAGTTATGTTGCGTGTTCTTATGCTTTTTATTAAATAAGGAGTCTTAAGAACACATGTCAACACAGTTTATTAAATAAAATTGCTTAATACTCTTCTAGTAAACTCAATTTGAGATTTCTCAGTTAACTGTTAAAAAATTTTTGCATGTCCAAGTAACTTCCAAATTTTGCTTTAAAAGGTCAGCCAGTCACGTCGTGTATGCAAAATGAATATTTGAAAGGAATTTGAAATGAAATACTGATATCAATATTAGAGTGAGAAGAGGTTTTTGGAGCGTAACGTGGAAATGCTGCTGCCACATACAAATAGTTCATACAGTAAAGTGCAAAGTACTCTTTCAAACATCTGACAAAAGAAATGACAACCTGAGTTTTCTAGGGCATATGTGAACAGAGCCATGGTGGAATTCATCTACCCTCCTCTGCTCTCCAGTCCTGCAGTCGTTAGAGCTGCCACTTGGGAACAGAGGGCTTCTGAAGGAAACTCTTGACCTTTGAATATCCTCCCAATGCCATGCTGAGCCGGAGGCCGCGAGACAGAAGTGGGAAGTTTATGCAGCAATATATAACTTTAGAGAACGTTAAGCTGTCATTGCTGCTTTGATCAGTGATAGAGTATACTTTGATAAAACTCAGATAAAGGGCTTCAGGCCGTAGCATCAAAACAATGCATTCTGTTCCTTTTAGTTTGAAAAATGTATTTCTACAGTCTGTTTTTAAACAGTGGAATGTGCTTGTGAGAACTGATTAGACATGGCACACAGACCTAAATAATGAAGGCCAAATAGAATTATTTGGGGTTTATGTTTTGATTGTTTGAAAACTTGGGTTTGAGATTTACAGAGATGACTTGTTGTGTCACAGTTATATGCCACAGAAAAAAATAACTTTGGAAGTGGCCACAGTTGTTTGAATTTAGTAGTTATTCCATTTGTGGTGCTTGTTTTATGTGAGTTTAATGACTGAACAGCAGAGGAGAGAAAGGAGAATTGGAGGGTCTTTGGTCGCTTTTGATCAGTCTTACTCCTGTGCAGTTGAATCTAAGATGCAGAAAAGCAGACTACCAGGAATGTAATGTAGGTATGTAATTCTGTGTTGTAGTTTTGCTCTGAGTGTTTAAAGGTGTTACAGAAATGTTTCTGAAGAGCCATGAAGTCTATCAAAACTACATTACTAGTTTCTTTAATTGCATATATTACCTGTGAGGGCTCTGAAGCTCTACAGATCTTTAGACCATTCATAGCTCTGTCAAATCTCTCACACCCTTTCCTTCTTCTACTCTCTTCCCCTTGCCCCCTCCCCCCCCCCCCCCCAAATTCTTGGTGACCTCTCCGATTCATCTTCATAACCGACAAGGTATGATGCTTCATTGTTTGGCTGATTTGCTTTACAGCTGGTATTGTGCTGTTGGAAATAATAAATACAAGAATGATTATATTCATGATAGAATGCTTGGATAAGATATTGGGCAGGAGGGGAGTTGCTTTTGTACTTTAAAAAAAAATTAAATAAAAAAGGAATATTTGGGACTTTTCAACTTTATTCTTACATAAGAAAAACTGTAATATAATAAAATTCACTGTGTAACTTTTTCCAAGGTGTCGTTCCTTTCCTTTTGGAACTTCTTCCCTCAACATGCTGAATCCTCTACTGAGAGCACAGCAAAGCCTCATCTTTGGAATTTGATACAAGGGTTTTTCCATGTTACAGCTGGCAACAGTCAGGTTCTGAGCAACATACCTTGGGGCTGCCATGAGGCGGATTCTCCTTCTTGCGCAATGCATGTATTAGCCTGTCTACTTTATAAGAGGAAGAATAAGGGATGTCTACTAAGCCCCTTCCCTTTGACTGTTCTTACAGAAATCATCATTTATTATTGAGACTTAACATATTCTGAGCAATTAACCTGAACTTGAGTGATCATATAGTGCCTAATATCAGGTGAGCTTCCTAAGTAAAGGAATTTCAGAAACAGTTAATTTGAAACTCATCTGTCAGCACTGAATTCTTCTGCTGATGATTCTGATAGTAAAGATAGGACTTTACCTACTGCCTGGTTCAAGACACGTGATATATCTGAACTTCGCTTCTGAAACCTCAGAACAGATGTTCTTTAAAATACTTGTAAAAGTCTGTCTTTTAAAACTTACCTAAAAGTAAAACTGAACTGAAAGGGAGCTTTAAGGTACTCAGGGCCTCTCCCAGCTGTTCACCTGGGTGAAGATGGATGTGTATCGACAAGGCTGAGACTAAACCTCCAAGATGCAGAGTTGGATGTATGCTGGGAAAAAAGATGTTTCATATACAAATAGTGTTTGTGTTTCTGTAGTTTGTAAACTTCTTTAATATAGACAGTCTGTTCAATACTGTTTAGTCAGGCTTTCAGAGAACCTCAGCTTTGAACAGATATTAAAGTGCAGGTCATTCTTCTCTGAAAATTTTCATTGGTTTGTAAATGTGTAAAAAAGGAAATGGAAGTAGTAACTAACTGCTTTGCAAATTCCAGGTTCACATTAGAAATGCCTTTTGACTTGGGGATGCTGTACTGCCAAAGGGCTCTAACGTTGTTCGACAGCACTGATTTGCTTCAGGAGGGTCCTAAGCAAAGGCAAAGTAAGCCATACAAGCAAAATCAGCTGTTGGAGAGGATTATGGCCATGCTTACTGCCTTTACCAACATTGTTTCTAAGTAAATGGTGAAAACAGCAGTTCACTGTGCCTTTCACCACTGTAACAAGGGTGGTGGAAGTTCAACAGTGTGCATCTGCTATGACAGCACATGACTGCAAATTTGGTAATGAAATTCTGTCATCGTTAGTTCACAGAACCTATTCAGCTATTTAGTTTTCAGGAAAAAATTACCTGTCAGCTAAACTAAAATAGATTGCTACTCATTTTTCATTTAAAATCTCTGGCTAATTTTCACTTTTTTTTGTTGCACCAAATTAACATTTGTGGCAAGAAGAAATTAGCTCATGAATCTTATTTTTTGTAAATTTGAGGGTTGAGTGTTAGAAGTCAACTTGCTTTTCCTGAAGCTCTTAAGTCTGTATTTATCAGGTTATCTATGAATGTACATGTGTCTCTTGAGTTCTCTTGGCTTTTTTCTTTGCCTAAGTTCTCTGTAACTTACATACAGTGATTAGCTATATTAACGGGTAGTTAATATAATGCAATTTACTAGTAGGACTTGAGTGCTCAGGGAAGCCTGGAGAACAAAGTCATTCAGTCTTTGAAAGTGAACAAACACAAATTGCTAGTGCTGTGCAATAGAAGAATGTCAGAATGTATCGATTTTCATTTTGACCTTGCTGGCCAAATATAATTTGCTTTTATGCATACTATTGTGAAAGAGTTAAAATACTACTTGCTGTTGACATTCTTATTTTTACTCAGCTAGCCTATCAAATAAATTGAGGCCAAATAAAATGCATCCTGACACTAAATCTAAATGGAAGAAGCCTTTAAAGAGAATGTGTAGAACTGGAGGTATTAAGTGAGATTAACTTTCTTGTGGTTCATGTCACACACACAGGGTTTGATACCTGTATTTCAGTTATCTTAATTTTATTGCAGTGGTATTTAAAATAAAGACTGTGTTTATCTCAGCATCGTCCAAATCTCCATTAAATTGTCATTCTTTGTGGAAGGCTTTGATACTGAGCAACTGCAAGTATACCCTAGTTGGCAATTATTTAATGTTTGAGAGCTTTATGGACTAAGACTACTTACTTGTGTTGCTAAAGGAATGCAATTCAGAATGACTGAGTGTGGGGGATTTGGAGTATAATGGCAAGCCTTACTTGTCTGCTTTGCATTGATTTGAAACACTAAACAGCAGTATCTTCTACTGATTAAGATAAGGCTTGCCATTGCTCTCAGTGTTTTCAAAAATGAGAACATTGCTAGTATTGTTTGAGGTCAGATATGTTATTTTTTGGTGATAATTTTCATTAGAAACTTAGTAGTTGGTCCATGTCATTTTCTCAGTAGTAACCACATCATTATGACAGCTTCTGCTTGCCTTTCTCAGCTGGTAAATAAGCAAGACACTGCTTAACACAAACAAGCTGGGCAAATGAGGAGGAACAAGAGAAGCTCCTATTAGTGCTGCTAATAAAAGGCATCTGAATCCGTAGTTTACATTTGAGAGAGATGCGCCTCTATTGCAGTGGGAATATTTCCTGTGAATGTTTAGCCAGTCCCTTCCCTGTAATGACTGTTGTAATTTGTAGGAACTTCCAGTGGCCTGGAAGAAGTTACTTTCACAGTCTTTAGGTAAGACAGTCCCATCCATTAGCATTCCTTTGAAAAACAAACATGGGCACTCCACTGCCATAAGCATGTTCCAAACTACAATCTTCCTTTGGTTCTTTTCCCTTCCCATACCCCACTCAAATCTGTAGTTGCATTATTTTGTTACACAGACACAGTTCACTTTGAGGGGAGAGGGTTTTTGCCATCTCCCAATAGTAAGATAGGTAAACATAACTTGGCTTGATATAGCATAAGCTATATCTGATACAGCATCTTTCCACTGAAAGATGAAAATCTAACCTGGACCTATTGTTATTGCTATGTGTTTAGTTACTTAGTGGAAAGGAAGAGAAAAAAACCCACACCTTAAGAACAGGAATAAAGATGTGTCTGTTTCCAGTTGGTTGGAAACAGTTGGTAGCAACAGTCACAACAGATAGGTCTTTGCTTGAATTATGTAGATACCGGTGAGAGGTTAGGAGCTACTAATCTATGTTTGTCAGAGACATCGGTCCATGGTGTTGATCTCAAGTTTTTCCTTTGAAGAAGAAAGGAAAAAGCTGTCCTACAATTTATAGCCAGGACTGACACTGTCTCTGTGGCTTTCAGAGCTATCCTTACTCTCTCCTTAGGGTGCTCATTTTGTTTGCCTTAGTTATAGGTGATTCCTCATTTGTTGTACTTAATCAAAGCAGGACACTTACGCCAGCCAGCCACAGATGGCTATATCTTGAGTTGAAGCCTTTAGCTCTTTTGCACAAAGGTTTTCTGGAAAGCTTTTCTCCCCACCTCGCCTCTTTCCATGTATTGATAATAGTTCACACTAAACTGTAGATGATGTGCAGCAGTAAAGATGGTAAGACATAAACACAGCGAGAGAAACATAACAGGTCTCATGCTTTATTCATGCCACATTTGTTTATGTTCATGCCACCCCAGGAACACTCAGAAAAAGGAAAACAGCTGTTCCTCAAAGGAAAGACAATAGCAAAAGCACTTCAGTTCCTAAATAAGACTAGCAGAATTTTTCTTGCAATATATTTGACAAAGTACTGTTCTGTCTCTTTACACTTCGCCTCCTGTATCCAGAATTTGGGATATCATTTAATAAAGCCATATAATTTATTAATTTCACATCCATTCCTTATTTGTGTAGCAGTAGTATCTTGCTGTGGGGTGGTAAAGAACTAGGCAGAAGACAGAATAAAATGAAAGAATAGGTTGTTGTCTTACAAAAAAGGCAACTAAAAAACCCTCCCCTCACCCCCCAAAAAACCCCAACAAAACATCAACACAATCCTAAACAAGTAAAAAACCCAGTACCAAACAGAAAAACCCAGCAAGCCTGATTATTGCATGGACTTGAGTTACCTTTGCACATAAACAGTTTTTTCCCCCTCTCTATTCTTCTTGGCCTTTCACCCACCACTTGTGGTGTTTATATCATCTACTATATTCTAACTGTTGTCATTGAGACAATTATACAAATTATACAGGAAAATGAAATTCCAAACTCGCATTGGTGGGGGGAGTAGAGTGGATCTGGGCTTTTTGGTGCTTCTCTCCTGATGCTGATCAAAGCAGAGTGCTAGACCCATGAAATGCAGAAGTCCCAGTTTTGTTAAGTTTAATTGTTATAAAAGATAGGTAACTGCTGACCTCCAGAAGAGTTTGACTTAATGAGACCCTCATGTCTGTTTTCAGATGGTTTTAGCTGAACTAAAATTACTGTATAGCAAGGTTGGACTTCAGAAAGCCACTCTTCTCACCTTTGCTTTTGAATAATAGTACAAAATAAATAAGGTTCAGTACTAAATTTGTGTGTGACATTTAGCAAGGTTGATAAAAAAAGATTCTTTATGGGTATGTTCAGCAGAAGTATGTGTTTTTCACTTGGTTTTGGGGTTTGTCTGCTGCTTAATTGTTTTGGCAAGAGTCAATATAGTTTATGGGTGAAGTAGGTGAAAACTGGGAAGTGGGGACATCTTTGAGATGTTACTTACTGTGTTCATTCACAAAGATTATATTTCCCAGGAAAGTATCTTCCCCTGTTCTTCCCAGCCAGGATATTTGTCTAAAAAAACAACAAATGCTTTAAAAGTAATAGATTCAAGTTGAGGTGCTTTTTTTCATAAAATTTTTGAGTTTGGACGTATATTGAGCACCTTATTTAAAAACATTATTCATAGAATAATTCCCTCAGTATCACAACACTTCTTTTTTTATTTTCTTCATAAAATATTAAGCAGATATTAGCCTACATGGGATGAATACGAGGAGAAAAAAATCATCTTCAGTTCTGTTAAGCTTGAGGAACAGAGTATTTTTCAAGCTCTCTCACTAAATACCGTAGAAGATCTGCATATAGCAGTGTCAAAATGTAAATGTTATTTGCCTCCCCTTTTTTTTAAATATAATGATACTGATTTTCAGTTATGGTCAACTTTCCTTGTTTGAAGATGGCACAGGTCTATCATAAGTGCCAATTTGTGCTAGAAAATTTAATTTTTACAGGCTGTGAAATGTGGTAGCGTAGCAAATGTAATGTAATGCATGAAAGGCTATTTAATTTTTTAAAACATCTTAAAATTTATTTAAGTCCTCCTGAGACATCCCAGGGCAGATCTAAAGGAGATCTTTTCCCTCAAGCTCACAGTTATTTAAACTTTTATTTCCTGTCCAATACAGTTTTAAACTGATAATAGTATCACAATTCAAATTCACAGGCATGTAAAGAGACTTGTATTTTTTCCTAATGGGACAAGTAACAAGCTTTACAAGTATGAAAGACTTCAAACTCCTTTTGCTTACCATTGGGTGGTTTTACGGGTCTAATAGGAAAATGCATTTCATCCTCAGGTACACAGAAGTTGATGAAACAGTATTCAAAGGGTGAAGTATGGTAGCCACTTTTAGCACCTTCTGTTCTTTTCCCGAAGAAGCCAACTTGCATTTTAGACCACGGGATAGAGGAGGATCTCTGGGTCCATGAAGTGTTGTGCTTCACAGTCACAGCCAGTCATCACAGTGCTTGATTCTCTAAGGAGTTGTGCAGATGTGTCCCTCTGGGTATCACGAGTTGGAAAACATGACTCCATGATATATAGCAGAGGTTTTTAGTACAGAGTGCTGTAGCCTTCTAACAGTGATGTGCTGCTGGGATTGCAGGGTGGATGGCAGGCAAGAGAGGTCTTCCCTGTTCAAACCCTTTGGTAGCAGGGTGTGGGATATACATGTCTGCATGATAGTAGCACAACCTAGAAGACAATATATTAAGATACTTTCTTGCTCCTAAAAAAATGCTGGCTATATATAGATACTGCCTTATTTTCACTGGTGGCTTGTTACCCTTACATAGTGAACCAGTCCCTTTCTTCCTTCATTGTTTTGAGCAGAGGCCTGACTTGCAGCATCTTCTTACCATGCTTATTTGCTGTTATTTTTCATTCCATTTCAGTCACTTAAGACTAAAAGTTCTAGTTTTCCTTCCTGTATGACTTTGTTCTTTACCATGTTACCAGTATTAAATGCTTATTTCAACCGCAAACTAAAACCTGCACACTTTTTTTTTTTTGTTGGGTTTTTTTTTGACCAAAGTACCAAATGAAAATTCCAGACAGAGGAGACCTTTAAGGAATGCCACCCCTAGTAACGTAAGCAAGTAATGTCATTGAAGATAAGCCACTATAACACAACTTACATTTGGAAAGATTCAGGTTGCATTTTCATTCTGTTTTCTATTTATGTTCCTGTCATTGGTTACTCGTGGTTGCTCTTCAATTAGAACAGTTACACTGAGGAGTGCTGAGTTCACGTTAATAGGGCTTTTTTTGAACACAGGTTCTACATATCTTCTCCAAACCTAGGCTGCTTTCCCAGAAAATGTCATATTCATTGAGAATCCTTGTGTATGAGTTTGCAATTTTGGTGTATAACCCATTTTTTCAGTATTCTGGGATGGAAATCTTTTAAGCAGCCTCATTTCATTTTAGTAATGGATGTAGTGATTTTCAGTGCTTTGTCCATGTTCCCATGAGGTATTCTGTCTCTGTCCTCATACACAGCATTATTCTTACAGGGAAAAAATGATGCAAAAAACATAATTTCTTCCTTATTTCTATCCCGTGTTGACACCGTTTCTTCATTTCTTGCTCTTTATTTCTTGTTGAGAAACCTTTTGTTTGTCTGAGTTCCCATTTTGCTGGCCTCCTGGCAGTTTTCATTTAACTTCTGTGGCCTGACCTCTAAGTGCCAGCTCTATTTGCTGATCAGTCCCTTTTTCCATTCCTTGTAGGTTCTCTGCTTTCTCTTAATACCCTGCTTTGAGGTGCATTCTCATGCAGGTAGGTCTGCAGCCCTTTCCTGTCCCCTTTTTACCTTTACTTGGATGGAAAGACTCAGCGTTTGTTTTAAATACACTCAAATCCAATTGTCTATGTGTTTCATATATCCTTGGATGAAATTTTGACTTATGACCCAACAGGGAAAGGTAGGATTACTCTTGAAATGTAAAGAAAACTGTTATATTTGAGTTATGCAGCTGGTGAGGCCTGTACCCCCAGAAGATTAAGAAAGTTTGCATTGCCTATGGCAATTATTATATGTTGTATAGGCTGCTTACTTCCAGATGGGATTTTTTTTTCCCTTTGTATAAAACCATGAGAATTAATTTTTAAAAATGGCATTTAAACCACCTGAATCAGAAATAAGGGGTTTTTTTCTTTTTTTCCTGATGCTAGGTGTGTTTATACAAGCACAGTCAGTTTTGTTAGAAGGTCAATAATTTTGGAAATTTCCTGAAATTCTTTTAAGGTTTCACTTTGTTTAAATAAAAAATTTAAAAAATAAAATGGCATGCTGATATTTGTTTCCTTTTTGTGTTGAGACACAGACCTGTTTGGTGGTTTTTCTTTGGAAAACCCAAATGTGTACGATGACAGTTCACTTGTCCCTTTCTCCAAGTAGTTGGGAAGGCTGTTACTGGGAATGCAAAGGCTTCTTTTTGGAGCCACAGTAATCACTTCTGAATCTTCATATTATCAAGGATGAAAAAGATTAATTAATTACTCAGTCACTGGCATTTTTAGAATACAGTCTGAAGCATTTATGTGTACATCTGTGGCACTGAAACTACCTTCAGAAGGCTGTAGGCAGACTAGAAGTCTGCATTTAGGTTTCTGTGAAAATAAGGCAGTGTGTGGATTTACAGTCTGTCAGCCACTTCGTGTACCTCACCATGAACACATTTGTACCATATGAATTGCCCAGCTACATGTGAGGGCAGTTACCTGTGGAGGTGGACACACCTGAAGCACATGGGCCCAAGAAGGGGCACAGGAGCTCTTTCTCAGAGGGTTAGCAAAGCTACTGAGGACTAATTTGGGGGGTTTCTTTCCTGACTTCAGATATCAAAATGGGGCTCAGTGCTCTGCCAGGCTGATTTTGATACATTAATCCTAGAGCTAATGTAAATTTAAAATTGTATATTTATGAATTTCCTTTAAATGGAATTGGAACTCCTTGACGTGGTTTAATGGTGATGTGTAATGCTTGTCTCTCCTATCCTTTGTGGGGGGAGCAGGAATTTCTGACTAAAAGTCCCTTCTTTGTCAGTTCTTAGGAAAGGCTATTTTCTTTTTTGGGTCTGCCTGAAATTTCCAAAATCCTCCTCTCACGTGTCTTAGTGCTTGATGATGTGATAGCAAGAGAGAGATTTGTCTTTCACTGTGTGTGTTAGCCAAGGCCTTCGTCAGTATTTATGTCGCAAAACTTTTAAAGCATGGATAATAGTATTTAGTAACTAAAAGCTTGAAAAAACTTATTCATGGACTGTTTATATTTTGGGTTATTCCTCTTTATTGTTTTTATTTGCTTTAATGAGATTGAGTTGAATTTAGTGTCGTTAGTAAATGCCTGAGCACATTCATCAAAATGAGCTTTAAATGCAGCGGTGGGGAGTCTGTGGGTTATATCTTTAATCTGATGGCACTTCAAGTTGTTTGTCTTACTTTTAACCTCATCATGGGTTGGTTAGTGTTTCTGTAACATATGGCACTGTATGTTGAAAGTGGATGTTTACATCTGGTATGCATTGGAAGATTAAGGTAGAAAGGATGAAGTTTTGGGCAAGTATGTGTTTTTTGGATGAAGGATAAAGTGAGAATACTTTTATTTCCTTTTAGATTTGAAACATATCATTCTAGCAATGCCTTTGAAACTCTGCCAGCTTTGCCAACCGTAACATTTATGGGATTTTGGACCTAAACTGAATTAGAAAACTGTTTTTAGTGGCAGAGAAAAAGGTTAGTGCATGAAAATAGCTGGGCCTATTATTGACTGCATGTGGTCAGTGGTTTGGCTGAACGTAGGTGTCTCTTTTCCTGTCACTGTTTTCAAACATATGGCTTTGTTTGTGATGAATATAAAACTCTTTAAAAAACGAGTTCTTCTGCAGTTCTTTTGCACAGTAGTCTTTTGCTGTTTAGTAGTGATTATTTCTTTCACCATTCATTTTTAATCTTGTAGTTAAAAAAAAGAAGCTTTTTAAGTAAAGCTTATGATTCTTGTTGACATCAAAACTAGGAGGTTTGAAGAACATGGTCATATGTATATAGCAGCTGCTTCTGCCAGTAATGTTTTATAAAAGGATGCATATACCGTGTGGTTGGTTCTTTGTTGTAGTTAATGCTGGGATTGTTTGCAGTGGACAGAAACTCATTTCAATCGTGCTCAGACATTTTGTTTAATTAGTACTTTTGTGAAAATCTTTAATACTGCAGTACCACTTCCGTTGGTTTTTTCCCCTTTTCATGTGTTCCATGTTGAAAGGAACGTTTTTATAGCAGTTTATCCCAAGATCAACTTCAGATTTGCTGTTTCTTTTGCCCATTGTATAGAAGACAGCTTGAAATTAACCTATTGTTTTGCTTTCTTCTCTGTGTGTAGTATACAAGGTGCTAGCTCAGAGAACAGCAAATTTCTAGTTCCTGCTGCAGAGAGCTTAAGGGCACAACTGGTTCTGTTTAGCTTTAACTTAAACAGTGTTACCCTATTTATATCTTTTAAAAAAAAAAAGTGGTAGAGCTGAAAATTGTGCAGATTGTGGAATATGTCGATGGTCTGGTGTTCTCAGTGCAGAAAATTCTAGTGAATCATGTTTAAGCAGCTATCAGATGCAAGAGCTGGTTTCATTCAGCTGAGAGCAAAGTACATGTGGGCTCTGCAAGATGCTGAGAACTACAGTACAAATTAGGAGCACCAAGCATTTTGTGAGTTGGTTCCATTGGTATAAAGTATTTAAAACCAAATCAAAATTGTTGATAGTTTCCTCATGTTTGGGGAAAAGAATTTATAGTGTTATCCAATTTTTAGAGTAACTGTAAAAACTAAACAAGCAAGGAGGTAACCTGTAGAGCTGCTTAATGTATTTGTCTCTGAGCTGTAATTATTGCAGCTATAAGTTTGAACTTCCTACAGTATAACATAGCAGTATAATTTACAGGTTGAGAAATGTGTTTTCTAATTTGAACTAGGGTTTTTGAATTGCAGAGCTGTTGTTCCGAAGCATACTTGGTGAAAGGCTGTCACTAAGCAAGAAGTGCTGTGCATGTATTTGTCTCATTGCAAGAGAATCTTCAGCAAGCTGATATAAGAAATACATTCTCAAATTTTTTTAAAATTAAATTAATTTGAATCTGCATGGGTTCGGTGTCATGCAAAATGCCCTCAATGTAATGTGTTTTGGTTTGGGGTTTTTTTTTTTGTTTTCTATTTCTGATTTAGGATCAGGTAACTGCTTGATATTTTTGCCAGTATTAATTGTCACAATTCAGGAATTCTCTGTCTTGAGAGATTTCATAATTAAACATACTGCCCAACTGGTAACTGTTCCCCATCAAAAAGATTTGAAATATGATGCTGGAGATTTCTATCAATCTGTCTTCCGGATTTATACAGTATCTTAAGAGAAAAACAGCACAGCTAACAAATGACCTTTGTTTTCAGTTTGTGAGGGGTTTTTTTTTGGTGTTGTTCTTTGTTAAAATAGTTCAATTAATAATGCTCAATGCCTCCTGTTTGGATTCTAGAGGTTGGAGACCTAAGGGAGCTGCAAACGCTGGACATCTCAACCAATCGTTTGATAACGTTACCTGAAAGGCTGCATATGTGCCTTTCTCTGCAGTACTTGACTGCAGACCGAAACCACCTATGGTATGTTCCCCGACACCTGTGCCAACTACCAAGCCTCAATGAGCTCTCCATGGCTGGAAACCGCCTTGCATTTTTGCCACTTGGTGAGTCACCACCATCATTGGGCTGGGGTGGGTCAGCAAAGAGACAGGAAAACAAACTTTATGTCCCAAAAACAAATAAAAACCTAAAGTGCAAGAAGTGATCATCTTTGGTCTCTACAAGCTCAGTTTATGCAACTGTCACAGTAATCATATTGTTGGAAAATATGTTAATAAACAAAAAAAAATGCAGGTTAAGGTTTCATGTCTGTTTTAAAGCAATAGGTCAGCTATCAAATTTACTTTATTTTTAGCTAACTGGGGCGGGGGGGAGTTTAAATGCTTTTGTGTTTAAATATAGTACTATGTAATCTGAGTTCTACCACTTTGGGTAACGATCTTTCTCTGCCTGCTGGACCTGGTAATTTAACTAAGATTCTTCAGCTAGGGTTTAAAATTTGCTATGGAATCCCAGTAACTCCACAGAAACTATTTTTCATTGTTAGGTATGTCAGTACGACATAATCTAGCAAAGGTTTAGTTTGTGCTGTGTGTAGGCATCCATCAAAAAATTCTACAGCAGTAGCCCAAGAAAGAATTTATCTGCCTTTTTCTCAACTCTTTTGAGCTTGGGAGTGTAGAAGCAGGTCCTTGAGAGTTGGAGGTGCAGTCAGTGTGTGGTGTTTTGTTGTGAAAAATAGTTGTATTGTCATGAAGTGTGAACTGTATATTCTGTTTGGAAAAAAACCTGCTATTGCATACTTTTGTTAAATTTCAGTCCTGCTGTGGGCTAATCTCTGCAGAAATACAGACACACATGCAGATCTGCCATTAATAATTTCTCTAGAATACAGTCAGAGTTTGGTGTTAATTAGGTGCAGATGAAGTTATGATAATCTCATTGAGAAGAAGCTGAAAATTGAGGTGGCTAAAACTGAGATGATAATTTCTAAATTAATTACCTTGTATAGGTTTAACTTAATTTTTCCACTACTAGCAATTTAGTCCTTTAAAGAAGTTTATGGTCTTTCTGATATTCCTAGCACCTTAGCTTGTATTACTGGAAAGTAAGTGCAAATAATGGCTCCAGACATAGTGTTTTAGTTGAATCCCAGCATATGTCATTATATAAATGAGAAAATGAGGTCCAGGATGCATCATCCAGATGCTGCAGTACTAAAACAAGTAAAGTAACTTACCCTATTTTGGCAAATATTTCGAAATCAATTTCATTGAGACAGAAAGTTGAATCTGTTTAATTTTGCAAAAATATAAGATGCTGTTCAGCAAGATGAGATGTTAAAGGGTGAAAGTTTTTGTAACTTTTGCACTAGTTGCTTACCTGTGAGGTGAGCTATGACCTGGATGAGCTGTAGATCTACTGAAGTGTTTTAAGTTCAAAAGGAGGAAATAAATCTCTAATATAATGACACACCTTCTTTTTTTTCCTTTATTTTTAGACTCAAATTCAAAACATTCAAAAGGAACTTTTAAAATAAGGGGAAACATCAAAGCCTGTCAATTGACCTTGTTCAGTAGTTCTTAATAGTGACTCACTGGTGAACATTTGGAGATAATTTGCTATCTGTGGATATGAAACTGAATCATAAATCCTAGAGTTCAGAGGAAAACCAGCACAGTATAAATGTAAATGTTTAATCCTTTCTCTGAAGAATCAGAAGGCTTCAGAGTGGTCAAGATGTGATGAAATAAAGTAGAAGAGTCGGTCTATTGAAAAGCAAAAGGATAGATTTAATCTTCTATTCTATGGGAAGATCTTTCTCAGAGTATTACTGAAGTTAAGGCATAAGTGTAGCATTATTTCTGCTAGCTGCACGTTGGCTAACGGGGGTTTTGTGTGTATTCTTACATCCAACTTCACTTCACTAGTTAATCACTGAGTAAGAATGTTAAGTAACAGTGATAGATGCTGTACAAATACCTACAAGTGATATTTGAGCAAGAGTTGTCAAACAATTTGTTTTTTTCAGTTAAGTTGAGTTGGAAAGCAGACATTTTATTCATCTCCTGACAGAATGTTGAGGCTTTTGTCTCTTTTATTAGACATGTCCACGTTAGAAGAAATAGTTTGGGTTGTATTGCTTAATGCTTCTTACAGTGTGAATTACTTCATTTATTTCATACAGTGAATGCCAGATTCTTCCTGATCTAAGTATTTCCCTTGTAGCTGCTAATAGAGCATCCTCTGAGTGTAATGGAAATCCACATTTTGCTGTTCCTACATTGATAGGTGTAAGAGATATTCCTGCAGTAGCCCTGTACTTTCGCAGCACTGCTGGATAGGTACTGTGTAGTCCTGTACATTCTTTTTGGTTTGTGGACACATGTGTCTTAAGGGGAAAAAAAAAGTAAGTATAACTATTAATAAATTTTACAAAATACAATAAAAATGCTTGATGCCACTCTGACTTTCAGAACTGGTACATAAACAAGCAGATGGGTACACAATGATGAATGTCATTTATTCTGCAGAATACGCTTAATTCTTGTACATGCCAGCACTTAAAATACTATTTTTCAGCGTGGAATATTCCAGTTTATTTTCAAAGAAACAAGATTGGATGGATCTGAGCCTTTGGGCCTTCCTAACAACTGTATTTAAAAAAAAAAATACACTACAACAAAAAACTAAACAAACACACACAAACACCCCCACCCCCTCCCAGATTATATGAGTAAGTTGAAAGGGAAACTGCATCCTGGACCAGCTCTGTTATGGTCAGGATGGCTTTCATGTTGCCCTGATAAATGGTCTTAGGGATTCTCTTCTTGAATAGTAGGTGTAACTACTGATCATTTTATATCAATCTACTTACAATTTAAATTGTCTTTTAATAGAAATTTAACTTTAAAATTTTACTGTTAGCAAATGCTGCAATGCCTGAAAACAAGTTCCATTGCAAGCAGAAATTTGAATCTGATGACACTGCAAAAATAAAAATTATTTATGTAATAAAGTACAAATATAATTAGGCCATAAATTCTCAAGTGTACTGGCAGTACAGGGGATGTTATGACAGCAAATATTCAGTGTTATAGCACTTTATTGAGGGTTTATGTGCACTTTTTGTTTGGAAAATAGGTCTAGTAATTATCAGTGCACAGTAAACAAAGGTCTTATTCTACGTCAGTATATGCTGCTTTTGTGTCCTTGCCCTCACAGTATGGTTAAAAGAGCATCACTGCAGACACACAAGAGCTTTTGTTCCATCTTCAGCCATGTGGAATGCATATGCCAGGGCCCTGAGGTTAAGAAAAAAAAAGGGGGGGGCTAGAAGAAGGAAAAGAGGAAAAAGAAAAAAAAATTAGAATTGGGGTTTGTTCTGGACTCATGGCATTTGGTCATTTCTGGGAGAAAGGTCTTTGATCTGGGAGCCTGGAAGGAGGAAAGTGGAAATGTTTTAGACACAGTACAGCGCTTGCAAAAGCCACATGAAAACCTTCTTTGTAGCTTTAGCCTTTTCATAGATGGGCAGCTTCCTTATTTTACAAAGTTCTTCAGAAGCGTGTTTTTAAAGAACTTTTTAACAATATTTGTTGACTGATACAAGACATAAAAGTTAATGTGGATGGGATACAAAGAGCTTTTTTAAGTGCTGATTTATTTAAATTTAAACTTCATATATAGTGTTTGAAACTGGAAAAAAAATCTTTTGGTGACTAGAAGATGCTTGGTTATTTAATGCAAAGAAACTATATCAAAGGAACATTTATAGTTACAGGCTATTTGGCTTTGGGAATTGAATTTTTCCTACTGAGATATTTTGTCTAACATCCAAAAATTTGCTTTAATTACCTAGGAAATGCAGTCAACTCAGAACTTAGAATCTAAACATAGCAGAAGATAAAGACAGAGGGAAGAGATGAGATGCCGCGTAACTCCCCCTTCAATGCATATGAAAAGAACAGCTTTAGGGCTTTTTTTGACTTGCCTGATTTTCAGCCCATTTGCATACATCTGTGTAGAAATGAGCAAGATGAAGCTCTTTAAAAAATTTTCTTCCATTCTCTAAATTAATAAGTTAAACAGTAGCACATTCAAGCTACCCTGTAGTTTTCTGCTCTTCTTAGTGTAATTGGCTTCTGCAACACAAGGCGATAATCTCCCAGCATTAGGTGTGCCATGCACATGCTATCTGCTTTTAATTTTATTGGCTGGTTTTTTTTTTTCTAGCCTTACAATATTTTATGATGTTATAGTGCCTCAGTACTGCAATATTTTTATTCATTTTAAGATAACAATGTTTTTGTTTCATCTAAAAATATCCCAGAACTTGACCAAACTATTTTCAGCCCTGCAATACTGAGCCAAAATAAATCATCTTTTTTGAGGTGTTAGCTCCGAACAATGCTCAGCAGCATCTCACAGCAGTGCCCATCACTCAGCAGAGATATTTGTTCTTGCTTCTGGGGGCAGGACAGTTGGTGGATGCAGCAGATAGCTCTTCAAACTGGAATGTCTTTGGGACAACGTCAGTGATGATTGTGTTGGTTGAAAGTGTCGCCTGATATCCAGTGACTCTGGTTTGAATAAAGCCCAGATTCTGGTCCCTGAAACCTCTGTAAGGATAATATTAAAAGGAAGAAAAACCCAAGCAAACAAAACAAAAAACCCTTGCCCCAAACCACAAACCAACCCAAGTTTTCCATGTTAACATTTTTGTTTTAGAAAATGAATCTATTTGTTTTATGTTGCTATCATAATTTGTTCTTTATAGCAGAGATTAATAATGGGACACCCTCTGAAGGTCCTCAGCATGAGGTTTTGAGGTTTCTGGTGCTTGCAACAGCCATTCAAGTCAGTGACAGCTGTGAAAGCATTCAGTATGCTTTAAGATGGCCAAATGTTTGGAAAATCAAGAGGCATACAATTTTTTTTAAGTTTCTTTTTTTTTACATGTATATAATGCAATTTGTCTGGGTTGCAGCTATCCCCTCCTAGGCCACAAGTCATTCCAACACTGTTGCTTGGTTTGTGCTTTGTATTCAAGACATACGCCTTTTCCTAAGCCAGTATCTCAAATGGCATAGGACCTACAGATAAAATGGGCTGCCCAGATGATCTCCATGTCAGCTTGCTTGCCAGTTCAAAACTCTTATTCATTTCTTGTTCACTGCTCGTTGTCTTTTTCAGTGTCTTGTGCTAGTATGTGTTTCTCTTTAGTTAGCAAACAGTTTTACCACTTAGCTGTGTCCTGTTCCCAAGAATTCTTCCTACAAACCTAAATTACCCTTCCTAATTTTGCTCCTTTTTCCCATCTTAATTTTCTAAACAACAAAAAAATTATTCCCGACTTATACACTCCTATCTGGAGGTAAGTTAATATATTTATAGCCTGTGAAGGTATTGCTTAAACATGCTGTACTTGCTTCTCTTGACTGCCACCCGTGAGTATTTTAACAGAAGTAATGTAAGAAGCACGCCTTCAGATGTATTGATCACTTGTAGCCACAGCTTTTGTTGTATAATATTCTGCAGTTTAATGCTTCTGTGTTTTCTTGTGTTGGGTAATTTACCACATCACACAGACATGTTTCTAAATAATTACCAGTTGTGTTTGGTTATGGCTAATGTAATCGTACTAGTATCTGCTCTTGGAGAAAAGGAAGAATGAGGTGGACTACATTCTTGTTCATGGCTACCCCTGTACTGAAGATAGTGAAGCTGTGATTTCAGTGACATGAGGCCAGTTAATAAAAGCAGGCTTGACCTTATGGACTTGAAGCATGCATTGTAGATTTGAAACGTCCCTTTGCTTCTTCAAACTGACTCCAGAGCTCATCAGTGTTAACATTTAATTATTTATAGAGGGACTTTCAGGGTTACTGAAAAGGAATTTTATTTTTAGTCATTTTAACCACAATTTTCTAAACAGCTTTTCAGCTCATCTGGAATAAAATCATTGGCTGAAATTTTACAACTCAGAATTACTAATGTATGTTTGTTTACATTAAGTCCAGTTAACTTATTTTTAATTAAAGATAATTGCTTTGCTTATAATTGTTTCTATGTCACCCCTTCTTCATCTTGACTTTTTAATTGTGTTTTTAACCCCAGATTTAGGTCGTTCTCGGGAGCTACAATATGTTTATGTGGATAACAATATTCATCTGAAAGGCCTCCCATCTTACCTGTATAATAAAGTCATTGGTTGCAGTGGGTAGGTATGAATTAATTCAGATGTTTTTGCATACCTGTTCCTTGTAAAATTTCTTGTAAATATCTGCCTGTATGATACAAATGACTTTGTGTGTATGTGTGATTGATTGATTGAGAACTGATGTTACTTGGAGGGGATTACTGCAGCACCCAGTTCTGTTTTATTTTTGTAATAAATCTTCTTTGTTAATTGCTAAGTTTCTATATTTTAGTATTAAGCAGACAGTGAGTGCAGTTACTCTGAAGGATTTTTTAATGGCCTAAGGCTGAATCCTAACTGCATCTAAAGTTTGGCCAAAAACGTAGGCTTCACAGCGTTTCCAGAACTAAAGAATGGACAAAATATTTTTTTAAAGTGTTGCAGCTTCTATCTCCTTATTAAATTCTCTTATTTCTGTAAAGTATGGCCCATATCTTGGGTTGTCACATGCAGCTCCTTCACGCATTTTTACATCACAGCATCAGCTTCTTGTAGGTCTTCCTGCCTACTAACAAAACTAAGTAACTTTTTTAGGACTTATGGATTGACAGGTATATTTTTACATGTGCATGTTAAAAATACCCTAGGCTCTTTCATGTTTGTGGTTGGGATGTGAGAAAAAAAGCGGTCTGTCTAGGACACTGGCTTAATTCTTTCTGCACTGACACTAGCATAAATGAGGATCAGCACCACTGATGAATGGAGCCTTACTGGTGTAAAACTGATCAGAATAGAATTGTCTCCATTACCATCTAATTATAAATTTCTGATATGCTTGCTCTCAGCAAATCTTGCATTAAATATAAATTCCTCTCTACAGCCTGCACTCTGCTGCAGAATGAGAGATGCTGAGTCTTGGCATTTTAAGGTTTTTCTAATATTCCCGTGTCAGCTGGGTGTGTGATATTTAAATACTTGCAGTTGGATTATAATTCTGCTGAACTGTGTGCAGCCTCAAGCTTCTACTAATTTATATTTTGTTTTCAGGAAAAACAATTTCTAGCCTTTGTTCTTTCAGAACTGATTGTAAATTGTAAGACGGGCATTAAATTGACCCTAAAGGTAATAGAACTGTATTGATTGTGACCAAACCCACTAGTGCTGGAGATGAACCAAGTTTGGTCCAACTGTCCTGCCTATTACAGACAATTTTGAACAACCACATTTTTTTTCTTTTTTTTAAATGTTTTAAGCCCTTATTTTATATTCGTTCACAGTAATTTTATGTTTCCACTGACCTTTTATGAAGATCTTAACAGGTTTTTTTTCTGTCATTTAATGTACACTGCTGGTGAGGGTAGCTGCTGGTATCTGGAGAATACTGCAAATTAGTATAGAGAAGACAAAATATTTGTATTACTATTAAAGTAAGCAAAATAATAGCTGTATTTATGTACCAAACAAATATTTTTCTTTATGTTATAAAAGTATTTTGAAATATCATAGATTTTTTTTAAGGAAAACTTTAAATATAGGAAAAGCATTTATATAATATTAAGAAACCAAAGGTTTTATTTGATAATTTGCTGAGTGACATTAAAATCGTGGAATAATGGTAGTGTGAAGAATTTCTCTGATCTTTCCAAGAAAGCATTAGTAACCAGTGGAAGGTTTTCAGGGATCAGGCAAGAGTTGAAGATCCAGGCTGTAGTGCTTTGTCTGGTCATCCACTGGAGAATAAAACCTGACATGCTGCTGTTACCAACATACAGCTAGATTCCTGAAAATAGAATATAAATTGCATTGTGTAAGTAATGAATCTCTGTCTGGGAATCCTGCAGTCAGACTGACTGAAAAAGCCTTTTATGTGAGAGGCAATGATCTCAGCACTCAAAATAAATTTTGATCTTATTTTTTGGAGATTGGATTTCATAGTCTCCAGCTAGGTATCTGTCAGGCTTGTTGAAGGCAGCCAATAGGTGGTCACAAATTATTTTTTTTTCCTTTTCCCCACTTATTTATTCACCAGGGTTCTTCTGCAGCTCCATTTTTTTCCATCTAGATAGATCCTCCTCTACTTCACTGTTCAACCTCTGTGGGTTTTGTCTAGGTTTTTTTAATTCTTTGTCATAGGTTTAGAATCATTTCCTAATCCAACTTGATTTAAGGATGTATATCTCTTAGATTATTCCTCTTGATGGTCTGTTTTGCTTGTTTACTTTGTTTTTCAGTGTCGTGGTCAGACATGAATAGCCTTGCCCTTCATGTAGAGTATATCAAATGGCCCAGCTCTGAACTTCAGAAACTGTAGTAAGCTTATGGGTATGTCTTCTAGCTAGGCTGTTAAGGGGTTAATCAGCTTGAAAATACATTATAGATTTATTTGTTGTGATAGCTGACTCATTGGGTATGGATTGCTGGGGAACTATTGTTGGATCTCTGAATTCCCAATTATATTTTAACCCCATTAATGGTCTGTGGGAAAGTATTAAATATTTAACAAGAGGCTTATTGACTTGCTGTTTGATGCTGCTCTTTTTTGCTTGTTTCTCTGGGCTGTTTTTCCTTTAATCAGAAGACATTAGTTTCTTTATCAGAGAGGTACTATGAGAGGTACTATGAGATTTCTTTCACATCTGATACGTATAGTTACCTCAGTCTTAGGTCCAATATCTGGGAAGGCTGACAAATTTGTGTTTCTGTTCCATTTGTTAGGACTGACCCTAACAAGTTGCTCTTGGCTTCAAATTTAAGTTGTCATAAACAATTCTGATTTCCCTGTTGACTTCCCTAACCTCTTAGTAGAATTTTCCTATGCGTGTCTCTTTGGTATGATAGCTTGCAACAGGGATCACATAAAGAGTTATTATTTTTACTACAAGCTAAGTTTCTCTCCTTAGATCCAAATAACCTTCCCTTTCCTTATATGATTTGGGAACAACAAGCCTAGTAGACTTACTAGGGTATTATCCCACTGTATCTTAGGCTGTTCTTTCCATTTTTCCTTCATCCATCCCTGCTGTACCCTTCAAGGCACTTCTGTATCTAGAGAAAGGTATAGTAGAGTCACCCAGTGGCACTTAAATTATATTCTTTGGTGGTAGTAGTTTGCCTTAAATATTATAGTTGAGAAATCCATCACTATTCTCAACTGGTTGATCCAAGACACAGGAAGCCAAGTGTTTGGTGTGAAACTGCTCCTCTATGTAAAATAGTAATAATGCCATTCAGCAGCTAAAAGAGATTAGCACACTGGCAAAATAAGGTTTGCCTCCTTGGGATCGTGTTTTCATTTCTCCAGCTTTTAAATGGTTTTTGATAAGTAAAGACCTCCAGATGTCCCATCACTAGCATGTCACAAAAGGTGGGAATCTGTGGAAAATGTGTGTCAACAGGTATTGCTCTCTGCACTTTGAAGGGTGCTGCACTGATGAACAATATCAGACACACATCGGGTTGGTCATGTAGGTTTACCCAGAAAAATACTTTCTCTTTTTTCTTTTTTTTTTAATAACCACTTTCTAAATATCTTGTCTCTTTCTAGTTGTGGTTCTCCAATTCAAGTGTCAGAGGTGAAACTGCTCTCTTTTTCATCGGGCCCATTAACTGTGTTCCTGCCAGCAGAGGTGAAATCTATAGGGACAGAAACAGATCATGTGCTACCTTTACAAGAACTGGCCATGAGGACCCTCTATAACACCTACTGCAGGTTTTTAAAAGGTATGGAATTTCTGAATTCTTCTGATTACAGAAAGAGTGAAAGTGCATTTCTGACAGTGATAGGAGCATTTCAAATAGCTCTTCAAAGAGCTGGGCAAGGATTAATATTTTTAAAGATTTATTTAATCAAATTATGTTTGAAATTGTGTGTTAGAACAAAAATGTCCAAGATTTTAAAAAAAAAACAAAACCAAAAAACAGAGATCCAAAGACTATTTCTAAGGTTGAGTGGTGCTTACAAATGGTTTCTTTCTTGAGGACTGTATAAAGAAGGACATTTTTTGCAGGAGAAACTTTAATGGAAATAGGAGATGAGAAATACAGTTCCTGAGGCAAGATTAGATGCATCAGCCAACAATGCAACTTCTTGCCAGGCAGCACACTCCTGAACTGGCAGACTTGTTATACATAAGGCAAAAGAAATGTGAGCAGCCCCTGGCCATTTCAGTACAGCGTGACAGCTGAGCTGTTTTAGTTCTGCCCCAATTCAGACTCTCTGCTCTGAACTGGCCCTTGGCTTCTCTGGCTGTGCATCATGCAGTCACATGAGTTAGCAATATCTGATGATAACCTGCAGATTCAGATTTTGTCAGATTTAGGTGTAGTGTGAATCTCCCCTATTCACAGCGTCTTGGGGATTCGTCAGCTTGGGAGGTGAAAGTAGAAAGCAGAAGTGTGGCAGGTTGCAGTGGGAAGGTTAGAGGGTTATGGTAAAGGGTCACCATGGCTGCTGGAGGAAATCAAAACTGCTGAACTGTTGGTTTGCCAGGAAAAGTGCACTGGAGGGTCTGCAGCAAATGCTCTGAAGGGAAGAAGCTTCATGTTGAGGAGCAGGGTGAACACACAAGTCTGTGTTCATAGGGAACAGCACTGTTTTGTGGAGAATGGATTTACTGATGTAAAGAACATATTAATTAACCAGTTCATTGCTGAGTACTCTTGATTTTTCAGCATATGAGTAAAGAGGGGAGGTTTTTAGTTGTTTACTGTCAGGGTAACAGCTGTACCAAAATTACCCAGTGACGGAAGCTGTTTTGTTTTGATTTGCAAAATTCTGGTCTCTGGAAAGGAGTTTGAGAACATCAGGTACGAGATCTTTTAAATCATCAGTAACTAATTTTCTCACCCAGCTGTGACTTGCACATTAGTTTCTGGAATATGACTCTGAATGTGGCTCCTGAAGACGCTGGTGAAATTTAGGCTGGGAATAGCAAGATTAAAAATCAGTTTAAGAAACGGTTTGTAGATGGTTTATACAAGGCTGTGAGGATTGTATGTGGTTGCAGCCGAGGTACAGAACTGGAAAAAGATAGTGACACTTTATTATCTTGCCTACATCGTTTGCTACTCTGTACTGTGTACTCTTTTTATATATTTAGATATACATACACACACTCTCTTATTTATATATATCTTATTCTGAGTGACCTTATTAAAGCCTGTGCATTACTACTGGTGCCACCCAGATTTTGGTGAGGCAGGACTAATGCACAGTTCAGAGAGGTGTAAGATAATGGTGTGTCAGGGAAGCAGGTGGCACACGATTAAAATAGCAGATTTGATCTATCACTGCCTAAATTTGCAGTTTCAAGGGTGCTGTTAAACATTTGGCTGCTGCTAGGTAAGTATGACAAGCAACTGGGCTACTTTTCCTCAGTCTTTGCTCAGCTACAGAATGTGACCTTTTCTTCCTGACGCAAATGTGATATTCATCATGCTCAGCGTCTCAGTTGAGGCTGTTGTGGTACATTGTGTTTGGGGTTAAACCTTACAGAGTCTGAAAGCTGAAACTGGTGTGATATTGCAAAACTGATTTATCAGGTACTGCATCTTATCTTGATTATTCAGCACCTAAACTCATTCACCTGTCGTGGCTGTCTCTCATTTCCTAGATGGAGATTAGCATGTTGGTTTTAATTTATATAACACTATGTGGCTTGGGCCCAGCCTGAGAAAACAATTACTCTTTCCCATGAAATGACCCTGGAGTCCTTTTTGCTGAAAATGATGGCATCTTGTAAACTGTGGGGGCACAGTTAAGAGATTATGAATGTATTGATCTTTCTAGAGTGGTCTCTCGGGTTGGACCTGTGAGAATTTTGCTGGGCTGGACTGTATTTCAAGTAACTTTAAATGTTTCAAATCCATAGATGCTGATGTTGGAATTTGGGCTTTTTAGTGAGCCTTGCTATACTGCTGGACTGCTTGCTGAAATATTTTAGCAAAACACTACTGATGTCCTTTTTAGACTTTTGTATTGTTATTAGTTACTAAACACCTGTCTGGATCATCTTTGTGTCTAAAAATGCTTTATGATATAGTACTGGATTTTATTATTTGTTTGAACTATAATATTTTCAGCTGAGTATTTGGGCCCAGTTAATCTTATGTCCACAAATGCTAAACTTGGGCATTGAACTCTAACTTTTTGAGCTGATTCATGGCAAGTACTGTGTGCTTCATCCTAATTGTGGTAATTTGTATTACCTTGCTGTCTTTTTGACAGCAGTTTTCTGAATTGTTCTTGAATTGTGCTTGTGTTTTACTTTATCATGCATCTGTTTTGTTACAAGCCTCTTTTGTTACTTTTATTCTCTAGATTTGAACTTTCTGACTCCAATCTCACTACCCAAAAGCCTCTTGGAATTGCTGCACTGTCCCTTGGGACACTGCCACCGCTGCAGCCAGCCTATGTTTACCATTGTCTACCCAAAGCTCTTTCCCTTGAGGGAAACTCCAATGGCAGGATTGCATCAAGGGTAATTATACAGGAAATTACACTGGGGTTTCATTTTGGAAGAAAAACACCTTATGGAACAAAGCATATTCTTAAGTTCTTGTTGTTGGGGTTTTTTTAACTTAGCAGTCTTTCATATCTAAATCCCCTGTCCTTTGACTGCATATAGATGTTGAAAAGTCTTTAATGTACAAGGCAACCAGCATACTGCTGTTAGGCTGCTTAGCAAGAGCTATTGCACTTGCCTCTTACAGACTGCTTGTAGACAGGGGTTTTGATATAAGATTGACTTCTCTGTGGTAGCATGCCACGCGTGTGCCACTTATGTGCCTTGGAATGGAAATACTAACTAGCTGAGACCAGGATTTTCTCAGATGGCCTCAAACCCTGACTTCAGGAGAATGCTACCACCTAAGTGCTGTAATTAAAGGCAGAAAAAAACCTCTATAGCCTGAGCTTAATTAAAATGTTCTGCAGTAAAATACTCTTGTTTTCCTTTCCACACTAATTAACTTGAGAGAGACTGTGGAAACATTCTGCATTGTAACATACATTTCATAGCAATACATCTTTTTAAAAATATTTCAGTTTTTATAGCAGTAGCGGTTGTGAGCATGTCTGCAGGATTCACAAGTCGAGCAGACAAGCCTGCACAGACCTCCTGACTTGCTGGACACTACAGTCATAGAAGAAACTCAAAAGTGGGATATGGTTCAGGGAATATTTCCCTCATGCAGACAAAGACTTACAAATGGTGATTCAGGTAGACAGTACCTATTTTCCACAGCTTTATTGCAGGTTATTTTGCTGTGAGCTTGTGGCATAATAAGTATCTGAGTTGTAAGTAATTCAACTTTTATGAAATGAAAACAATTTAGGTATGCCAAATCTGGACAGCAGCCAGGAGGCCACATAAATATGATCTTATAAAAATCATCTTTCTTGGAAAGATCTGATAGTAGCGATTGCATGCTTCAGTCATTTGTTGAAATTCTATGGATTTCATGTTGAGTAAAATAAATTGCTTCCACGTTATAGTCATATTTAGGTTAGCATGTTATAATCATACTACAAAGAATTTCTTTCAAGCATTGAGCTCCATTAGAACAGTATTATTTTCTAAGAAAGTGATTGACAACTACTTGTGGGTCACTAAATTCTTATATTAGCTGAAATAATCCAGCAACAGGAGAGTTTCAACTGGAGAGCTCTACTTTCTAATTAATTCCTAAGCATTGCTCATCGTGGAACATAAAGTTATGAGGTGACAGACATGGGTAGACACATTTAGGAATTATTAAAGTTACAACTCAACAAAAACATGCTTTAAGGCTATTCTGGAAGAACACTATGTTAACATTCTAAAAATATTAATTGAAAATATTTATTTCTGAATGGTTTTCACTTGTTTAAAAAATGGTGGTTATCATTCCCTCTCTTAAACAAGAATGTACTGTGTTCTACAAAATGCCATGGTGAATACAGCCTTAAGTAGCTGACATTTGATGCAAATCCACAGAAAATGAGATCTAAACAGGGTAGCCTGTCATCCTTATCTCTGTAGCTTGTGCACTTGACGTGGTAAGATTATGTGGAATTGTAGAGGTGTGATAGCTGGTTTAGGAAGATGTGGAGGACAGCGTTTCTCTTCTAAAGAGCTTACAGTGACCATGAAAACATAGAGAGTAAGGATCTTGAACAGCTCTGATTAGAACATGCCAGGTCCATGCCAGTAACTTCTGTCTGGATTTCTGTATCACATTCTGTATCCTCTTACAGGAAAGGAGAGTTAAATGCTGAACTGGATTTCTATATCTGAAAAAGCACAGATGACATGAACACGGGGTAAAGCCTGATTTCTGGGTTAGCGAAAACCAGATCTTAATACTTACAAAGCAGATATCTAGGTCCCTGCCAGGATGGGGGCAGGAGGAGGGTCACATCATGCTTTCATTTTGCCACCACTGCTGTAGTACCTGGCACAATGCGACAGCACTGCCTGCCCATTGTCCTTTCTGAAGTGCAGGGCCCCGGTTTGCTCACTGGGCTGAACCAAAGGAGGACACTGGGCTTCAGTTATTTCATGCCTACAAGCAGTAATTCAACAAACACATGAGCAAAGCTGAAGAGAAGAATTACCCAGCTATTTTCCTTTTAGCTGTTAAACCTACTGGCTGTAACACTCAGCCACACCCTCCGCAGGAAGAAAAACCACATGTGGCTTCTTTCAACTGAATGCATAAGAACCCAGGAAGGTTTATTGAGAAACCCCCGTAGTGTTGTACTGCTTCTGTATTGGGCACTCACATAGAGCAAATTAACCTTCTTTTTCTAAAGTGTTGAGATCTGCTAATCCTGTATTTTACAAATCAGCATATTGTCTGCTGTGGAATGGGGCCAGGAGCTTTAATCTTTACTGACAACTGTTCCCCCCTCCCCCTTTTTTTTTTTTTCTAGGAGGACAACTGTTAGTTTTGTGGCATACTGCTGCTCCACCCAGTGTCTGCAGACTTTTGACCTACTGAGTTGATAAACATTTAAAACTACTCAGGAGAGCTGCCAGATTAAAGCTGCATTAGACCTCGTGTCCCATTGGTACTGGAATACTGTGTGTGTGCGTGTGTGCCAAAGCAGCAGAAGTGCCCAGTCAGGAACACTAAGAGGCACTTAAATCCTGCCCTATCAAATTTGGATGAACTGCAGAAACTTTTCGGAAGTGTAAATATCAAGCTTTTAAAAGTATTAACTTTTCTCTCCTCCAAGACAGAGTGCAAACCAAACAAATTCACAAGCTCTGACTTCAGGTTTTCCAGTATTTTTTTCAAATGTGACTGTCTCCAGGTTGACCTGTTGCATCATTTGAGGCAGTTTTCATTCCTCTAACAGGAGGGAGGGGAAAAAAATCCCGTTATGACAAACCAGTTTTCACTAACTCCCACCCCCCATCCTCATCACCCCTATGGATGGATTCAGGTGTATAAGTTTAAGGTGACAGAAACCTTTGAAGGATCCCAGTGACTTTCCCATAGAATTTAGCTTCATTTTCTCCCTCCCTCTCATAATATTTTCCCTAGCAGAGTTATTCCAGTTGTATATCAGGTCTTTGACAGTTAACTGTGCTATTTCAATCCACGTGTTAAAAGTAGATCTTTCTTTCTGGTATCATTAGAAGCCACACTGATTTAATTGGAGTAACTAGGTCATGTCTGGAGACTAAAGATCTTGTTTCAGTAGGGAAGGCCGGTACTGATGTCTATACCAAGTGGTCTTGCTCCAGCATGTTTGAGGGTGTGTTTTCTTTATTTTCCTTGCTCAAGTTCTTTATTTTTAAAATCACTTCCCCTTTTGCTTCTTTGAGTTCTTCAGGAAGAAGAAAACTTTTAAGTACAAATTTCACTTGAAGAAATCTAGTAATATGATAGTAAATATTTAGCTATATTTATTATATTTTTACAGTTGCAGACTGTAGATCTGCAGAGAGTTAGTCTTCATCTTTTTCCAGATTCAGCACTTGGCTGATTTGTGAAAGCGTGTCAGTGGAGTGTGTTAACCTAAGAGAAGACTGGAAATCAAGGGGGTGGGTGGGTGGGTTTGTGTATCTCCATGCATAGATAAATATCCACACAGGCATATCTACACAGAAGGGCTGTAACATTTGTTTTCATATATTAAGGGCAGATTTAGTGCAAATTTCCACTCTGTCATATTTGTGGAAATCCTTTTTTGTCAGATCTTGTTCATTTTAAATAAAGGATAAAGGGTGGGAAAAAGGCCCAAAATGTCTGCAAGACTTAAAGTTTTAATTTTACACTGAAACAGTTTATATAAAATTAGCTCCTCTTGTCTTAATTTGTAATATATTTTTTTTAATACAATATGTTGTGGGTTTTTTACTTTCTATTTCTTGGGTATAAGCTACTTGTTGATTTAGCACAGTGTGCTGCTCTGTGCAGTAGGTAGTTACAAGCTGAAATAGATATGAATGAAACAGTTTGTTATAAAAATGGCAAGATAAAGAGACTTATTTGGTAGTATATTAGCATATGTTGTGGTGAGGTGTGCATACTTCGAAGGGAGGAGGCATTAAAATATTTTCCTTTTGCCAAAGAAGCATTTGTTCCCGCTGCAGGCTTCCTGGCATCTCTTCAATAAATAGAGTATCTTAAGAGCTTAAAAGAGTACCAAAAAGGCAGTTTTTGAGGGTAGAATTTTTAGGTTGTGCATGTTATTTGTAAAAGCTTTGCTGGTTTTATTGGGTTGGTTTTAGAGAGTTGAATTAGCATTAAGAAATGTAGAACTTAATCCTTCAGGAATGCAAGTATCATCTACTGTTTAAGAATTGTGAAACTTTCTAAAATAAATCCCATTTATTAAATCTGCTTTGCAGTAGGGGAAAGAGCCATGGCCAAGCAGACTTTGTACTAGTGGATTTCTGACGCTGTCATTTCACTCATTTGTTTCAATGTTGGTATCCCCAACAGGCCTTCCCACCCAGGGGGTTTACTGCTGAACTAGCAAAATGAAGCTTCTGCTTTTTTCTTCCTTCAGTACTACACAGTTGACATGTAACTTGCCTGTGTACGATTATACCTGTAGCAGAAATGTGCAGGTGTAGTGCAGAATCCATTTTTAATGGATAAAAAATATTACAAATTAATATTACAAATGCTATTTTTTGATACAATACTCTGACTGGGAATTTTCAGTATTATTTGTACTGTGGCTTCCTCTGTTGTCTTGGAAAGAGATGTTTTCATGGAAGTTTTATTCCTCTTTTTATAGCAACATTGATCTTAAAACACAGTTTATTTCTGAACTGAATCTGTAAAAATTATTTTGGAGTTAAAATCTGTCATCTAAAAGACATCATTTGTTTTATTAGGAGTCAGATCATAAGTGGAGCTTGCTTTATGTACTATTATTTATTTATCTTATTTCTTCTTCCCATAATCCAATTATTTTTTTGAGTTCATATCAGTCTCTATTATTCTCTGCAAGTGCAGTTCAGAAGAGGTTTAGCCTGTTCTATAAGCAGAATGCATCTTAACTAACATTTCAATAGATGATATTTCAAGACTAGAATGTTCAGTGAATAAATGACTTAAATATGCAATTGAAGCTGAAATGTCATACCCTATTTTTATAAAACAAGGAAGAGGAAAACCAATATATAGGCTGAAAATACAGCTTAAATTCATGTTTGTCTGATTTTTATTCTTTTTTAATACAAACAATATTTGTATTCATCTGTATCTTTGGGTGATAATGTTCTAGATTAAAATAACTCCATTCTCACTTGTCCAAATTTTTCTAAAGTTGTTCTACTGTAAGAGTATTTCATAACTGGCTACCATGAGAGCTAGAGAGACAAGTCGCAGAAGGGAGAGGGAGCTTGTTGCTGATTGAACTGTGCTTCACTTGTTTTTCAGTATGAGCTGTCACAATACTTGGATTTCCTTAATGCCTATATTTCTAGGCAGTTTTTGATTGTTTGCTCTTGTCTGTCAGGTTAGTTTACATTGAGAGAATTTTTCCTTCATACTGCAAAAAAGTCAGGTTCCAGCAGTTGAAAAAAATAACCATTTTTAAAGGGGTTTTTGATCATGAAAATAGATCTTAATTCTATTGTCAGGGTGGGAAGAGGAGATGTTTCCAATCTATTTTTTTTCTTTCTAGGCAGTATAAAGAGAGGTGCAGGAGAGAAAGTAGAGAAAATTAGTCTTAAACCCATTGATACTGCTGTATTTTTTTTCTGAGTAAAGATTAATGCTTAATGCAATTAGGCAGCATGGCATAATTTTTCTCTGTTGTGGTAACAGGCACCATATTAATAAAGTTGAGACCCTACAGCTTATAGAGAGAACTTTCTGTTCTGCCACAAAGGAAACTCAAGAATATCTGGCTTTCTTACTCCTCGAGCAGTTTTACCATGGACACTGTTACATTTGGAGCACTCTTCTTGGGAACCCTCCTGTTACTCCCTTGGTGGATCAGGAAAACAAATGTCTCTTCCTGTCCTGTGTGAAGAACAGGGTCTAACATCAAGAAGTGGGTATTTTTCTAGTTTGGGCCTGATGATTCTCTTGGGCTCTTAGTGACGTTCGTTACAAACCTTCTATTTACTTCGTTGCGGTGAGGTTAAGATCTTACACTGAGCAGAGCGGAGCTGTTTATTGCCAAGTTGGCTTCAATTCTTATATATCAAATTCTGCTGAATCCCTTTTTCTGGCATGAAGGGAGAACGAGGCTGTTGTAACACCCATGTGGTAACAACGTGTCAGGTTTTACTGACATCACAGCCAAGTTGAAGACTGGAGAGTAACAGTCCTTTCACTAGAGAGGATTACTTCTTTGTTTTTAAGGCCACTGTGGCCTCATCAAAGTACCACTGACAACAGAAGAACTTTTGCCTTGATGTCAGTGGAGGATGGATCAAGTTTTAATGGATAAGAGGGGAGAATGTGGTTTGCTGTCTTTGTGTTTCTCACAAAAACTGGGACAATGACTCTGAAATCCATGCCTGCTGTCTATCTGCAGATGAACTTACATAATTCCAAGATATAACTATCTTGCCTCTTACCTCCCTCTGAATTCTACTTGTGTTGTTGCAAAATGTTATAGTTAACTTGTGATGGAAGAGGCTGCATAAATTGAATCCAGTTTTTACTACTTTTTGTATTACAGACCTATTTTGTAAGAGACCAAAGGTCTGGTGGAAAGAAATGGCAAGGTTCACTTGAAGTCTTCGTTGCTTTTGCTTTTATGTGCCCTTCTTTGGATTACAACTTGAACTTGGATTGCAACTGAGTTCGTTCTGTGTCTGTTGAAAGCATATGTGTATTGCTTTTTTGCTCTGTATTAACCGAATGTCACTTGGTGTGAAGGTGAGCTTGCTAGATGTTTTATTTAAAGTTAGTGGTGCAGTTTGTTGTATGTGCCTGTTAATAAACTATATTTTTGGATAGAATTACAGTCCATTAAAGTTAACTAAATTCTTGCCTCTGGGGCTATCAAGCTATGTTAGAATGTAACATTTAATTTACATTTCCGTTCATTGGCACAGTAATTAGCTAGTAAGTCTCTTGTCCCAAGGCTGAAGAGCTGGGGTGAAGACACTTCTGAAAGCACTATCAATCCCAAAACACCAATTCACTTAATTCCTTTGTCTCGGACAATGTAGTTAATCAGATCTCGCATAATAGGAACAAAACCCATATGGAAACATTACTTCAGACCCTTCTATGGATTCATCAAAAGAAAAAGAACTTTCAGTTGGGCTGTATTAAGTGCCACCCTGATAATCCATAGATGTAGCTGTCCTTCATGTATTATTTACCAAGCAGCATTCAGCAGCTTTTTTCTGCTCATCTAACAGATATTGTAGGCTGCCAAAAATAAGTAGAAATTAAGCATCTGTTTTACCACTCACTTCACTCCTTACTGTGCAGCATTTTGCTTCAGATTGAGCTGCTATTCTTTATCTGCTCTGATGAGTTGTTTCAGTTACTGTACATATATTGGGTGAATATTAGCGTATCTGTTCTTAGGTGAGACCTATGTTGGTCAAGGTGACTCTGAACATCAGTTATAATAGATGCTCTGAAGGGTTTTTATACTATTCAAACTTCCCCAATGCTTGATTGCTAGTAAATTTACAATGACCTTTTAGTATTTAACAATATAAATTTCCCAGTTTTCCTACCCTTATGATGTAGGTAACCTCTGCAAGGCAGCAGGAGGATGCGAGTCCCTTAAGTGAGATGGGGGGAGGTGGAGAGAACAGCCCTTAACCTCTAACTTTTACCAACCGCTGCTGTGTCCCTTATGAATTAGAAAGAAACAAATGGGAGAGCTTAATATCCTTTTCCTTTGCAATTAAAAGTACTTGGCATAAATGCAAGCTAAGTGGAAACTTCAGTGGCTGAATAATGCTATTGTATGCAGGAAATGAGAGGAACCGAGATCTCACTTGGAAAGGCACTGGATGTTTTGTGACTTCTAAGCCAAGATTTCGGACTGTTCTGTGTGGTGACATTTTGGAACCTTGAGAGCCAAATTGAACCACTGCATCTGCATCCCCCAACTTCAGTGATCACTTTATGTTGCAGTAGAGCCTTTTCTTTTCTGCGCCGAGGAATCCTACTGGTATTCCCTGTAGCTGGTGCGGGAGCTGGGGGTAGCTACTTACAACTATTGGATTTCTGTCTCCTATCTCAAGAAAGAGAGGCCAAGAGTTGACCAAGTACTTTATCTTTTGACATTTTATATAATAAACCCCTCAGAGCATGCTTTTTCAGCACCCGTTATGCCCTTCAGACATCTCCTGCTCCCAGGCAAAAGACCTTGACACATCTGTGAGAGATCTCAAGTCTCAAGAATGAAAGGAGTTTTGTTGTTGGAGGTGCTGAAGTGATCTGACTTTCTGATGATGCCTTCCAAGTGGCAATCAAGGGCTAATTTCTGAAGTACTCCGATGCTCTTTTGTATGTTCATGAGGAATGTAAATATTGACTGGCTCTTTCTGTCAAAGCAAGCTGTCAGTCTAGGATAGCTGTTCCCTTGCTAAATCCAACTGTGGTATGAAGACCAGTGCCTTGAAGGTGTTCTGCTGTCATTTTCTGTCAACCTCATGAAGTTGCAAGGTTTAATTATTTTTTTCCTTTGGATCAATTGAGAAAGCTTTCTTGTGATGCAAAATGCAATCCTGAGTTTGTTTATTGATTGGTACCATGAATGTTCTCTTAAGTGCACTTTTATAAGCAAATCAAGCTATTCTAGTACGAAATAAAAAATGCATTGTTAAATTCCAGTTCGGTGCCGATGAGGTCCACTGGAAAGCTAATGTTTTGCTTAAGAATGAGAAAGAGCTTGGGCACATAATCCATGATAAAATGGAGATATGGTCTGAAGATACTGATGACACTGCCTAGATCCTATGAAAAAATGTGTTTAACAAGTTGACCAGTGTTCCTTCTAGGGGAAAAAAAAGTATTAACTAACTGTGGTATCGAATGTGCCCCATTCTGCTTTGGTTGATGCACTTTCTGGCTCCTATAATTCTGCACCTGTAGCTATTAATCAACCTTATTATGCTTCCTTTATAATTTAGAGTTCTAACCATTGATTTTTGTTGTTAAAGCAATTAGAAGAATCAAGCTGAGTATTCTTGGGTCAGTTTGTGATAACTGTGATTGCTTCGCTGGCACTGAAGTTTTGAAACCGCCTGAGCATGGACTTGAGTTTGGCTGCCTTTGCTTCTGCCCTGTCTCTGTTGGCTCTCTAATTTCATTTTGCAAAAAGCCAAATCAATGTAGATGATACTTGAAAAGAAGAATTACCAAGAAAGACGGCTTTAACTTTCTTCAGAAAGCCTAGCTTGGAATAGGGCTGGCACAGTCTCCTCTGTGAATTCTAGGTAAGTGCTCCTTTTGAAGCAGAAGGAAAAGCAGTGAGTTGTCCAGGCAGGAGAGAACCCCATGTCTAAAAGTACCAGACTTAATTATTCTGTAAATTCACAACTTAATGCTTTGTGTCATGTTTCTCTAAGAAAGGAGTGACTGCTACAATAGGGAGTTAGTTTGTATCTTACATCTTTGAAGAATTAAGATTGATTTTTGTACTTCTACTGATACACTCATTTCTTTCCCAGTGTAACAGTTCTTTTGCTTCTGTATAGCTGCAAATAACAGCCCTTTTCTCTCTTAGTCATCACTCCTGAGTAGAAATTGATGCTGTGTTCATTAGTCTGTATGCAAACTCTTGTTCTGGTCCCATTTTCACTGCTATTAAGGCAGCGTGTTGCCTGCACAGTGACACAGGTTTGTTCATCAGGCAAAAGCACCTAATTACATTTCTGTAAAATTACCTAGATCGCAAATTTGTGTTCTGTTCTGGCTGCAGATGAATGGAAGACATCTAACTTAAATTAATGGATTCATTTATATTAAATCAGTACTTTGTATCAGATTTTTAGATCTAGCAGTATCCAATCCTGGCTCTGAAGCCTCCATTATGAACCATGGAGGTTCAAATCGCTCCAGTAGCTCTATCGAAACTGTAGCCAAACTCATATCTGATTTCTACAAGGATACTTGGGAGAAAGTTTGACTTGAAAACCTCTATTGAATTATCTCCTTGTTCCCTCCTCCCTCGAGGAAGCTCAAATGGTGCAGGAACTCCTATCTGCTAGCTAGAAATGTCTTTCCAGGTCAGTGCTGAGCCAGTTCCCCTCCCTGCCGTGCCGGTGGCACGCTGACATCCCTGCCCAACTCGCTCTCTGGCCCCAAGCTGCAAAGATGTAAAATATTGATTCCAGTCCATCTCATTGCAGTATTATCATGAGGTGTTCAGAGACATGCTGGGGCTAGTCTTCTACTTACAGGAACATTTATCCAGGGGGATCTAGTGTGTTACGTAGCAAAAAGCTGCAAGAGGGGGAGAATGAATTTACTGTTTTCATTTACTCACGCTCAGTAGCCTGAGACCTTGCTGTGGCTTTAGCTATTCTTGATTAATTTCATATGTGGATGGTCCTATTCCAGAATAAAAGTGCCTTGTTATGAAATAATTTAATTCCTTTAATTTCGTTTGGGAATAAGTACATCCACACACCTGGTATTGAAATCTAAGATAACTATGTCTACGTATTTACTCACTGATTCTCTTCTGGATCAGATCTCATGTGTAGCTAAATCCTTGTACTCATTTAAGAAGACAAGATTTATTGTTTTAAATTCTTTCTTTTGGGGAGTACCTGTTTGGAAAAGAAAAATTCTACTTCCAAGGATAAGATGGGGGGGATAAAAATTGTGGAAAAAAAGCTGGTTTGGAAGGACTGCATTTGAAACCATTGTTACATGTCATATCATATTCTACTGTTATATACTGAAACATCTGTCCTTTCACACTTCAAAAAATGTATTTTGATGCAGTATTTCAAATTGAGATACACAGCTTGGAAACATGGCTTGGAATATTTACGTTCTCTAATGTGAAAATGTGTTTTATGTCTCCACCATCACATTTTCTGAGGAAAACGCAACTTACAGGAGTGCTTGGGACTGACTTTGCTCTGCCTGGGTGTCAAGGTAAGAAGCTGCTTCAGAAGTTGCTCTCCAAAGCCACCCATCCTTCCTGGGTGTAGTTTGACTTCCCCAGACACAACCCAAGGCTGCTGCGGGGTCTCAGCAGTCGCTGTGAGCTCTGTGTGCCTTGCAAGGCTGGTGAGGGAGGAACTGATCAGGGAATGTTCTTCTCTCTGACCTGTCTTCCTCTGGCTCTGAAAGGCAGAGCGTCCTCAGGCCTGTTGATTCACATGGTGGTGGTAATGTGGTCTGGTTTCCCAGCGTGACTTGCTGCTCCAGTGCAGTGCTTGAGTTTTGAGGTCACTGCTTCTTAGCTGCATGGATCTGGTTCAGCTGCCAGAGGGGTCTTGCTGGCAGAGGAAGGATGTGTGCTTCCATAGTGCAGCATGCGCACCGAGAACGCGTAAGCATAGGGGAGAGCTTTCCTGTAGATGTGTTACTAAGCTCTTTAAGATTTAATACTCTCTTGAAGTTCAATCCAGTGTAAGGGAAGGCTTAAGCAGCTTAATGGGTTAAAATGATCCATGACTGTGTCCTTCAGACAGTTTAAAGACCCTGCAGCAACCCAAGCGGGCCACCTGTTCCTCTCCCAGACAAACAGGTTACCCTCCTGACCTTTTTTCTGCCACCCTTCAGTTTTGCCTGGCCCGGCTCCATGTGTGGAGTGATTGTTCTGAAGTTTGTCATTGTTTAAAATGCCACTTGCCAGAGTTTAATGTGCACAGCTGCAACCTGAGCCGTCGCCGTGTGTTAATAAGACTAAAACCATTGGACTGACACCAAAAGATCTGCTTGCACTTGGCATGTCATAAATTAACATCATTCTTACCTGCCAGGGATGATTCACTGCTGGCTCAAAGAATATTTAAACTTTAGAGGATGCCAGCAAACTGGGCGATGGTTTGACCTGCCACGTGGCCTGAGACTGCTGCTTTTCTCTCTGCCCCCGCCTTCCCTCTGTTGCAGTGTGTCGGGAAACAGAAGCTCTTTATGGCCTTATGAGAGCTTGTGTTTGTGTGCTGCCCTGGCCCTGCTGCCCCGGCTGCCAGAGGGCTGGCTTGTTTGTGGGAAGATCCTCATTGGCTTTCAAATTCCTAACTGGATTGTTATTGCCGGTTTTGGGAGTGGTTGCGAAGGTTAATGCTTGCCTAGGCTGTAACCTGTCATTGCAGCTGCTTCAGAAGGCTTTCTTCCCACAAATCCTGCCTGTCCTAGGAAGGCAGGCTTGTGATAACCTCTCAGCATCCCAGAAACTACATAAAAATTTCATGTTAGAGGAGCAGGCTTGACCAACTAACAGCCCACAGCAGGTGGGTCAAGCTGGTGCCCATGCTAGGCAGCGTAAGAGGCGGAAAGGGATGTCCCACGTGGAAACAGCAGAGATCGTGTTGCAGGGTTATATGCCAGAGGTTGAACGTGCTCCTCAGAGTCCAGACTCTTGGGCTCCAGCGTCACAGGGACTGCCCAGTGCTGGAGTGCTGGTGTGTCCTGAGTGCCAAGAGAGGGGCAGTGCTGCTCTCACATTGATTTGCTCGCTTCCCTGCTTCCCTCCTGCATCTAGGGAATTGCAGGGTCAGAGGCTGCAGTGCTGCCTTGGCAGTGGGGACAGTCCCCTGGGCTGTTGGAGGGCAGAGAGAAAGGAGATAAGGAGGGATGGGAGACAGTTAAAGACAGTTTTTGCCCTTCCCCACTGAAGTCCGTGAATGGTGGGAGAAGGTGGTCGTCTCTGCAGTGGGGAAGTATTTGTCTATCTCCTAACAGAGACCAGGCCTTTTTATAATGACTTGAGATTTGTCTTCTCACTTTTCCCTCAAGGCTAATGTGTTCCTCAAAAAGGGAAAAAAAAGTGAAGGCATAATGTGCGCCTTCAGTTAAAACGGCTCCTTTGCTTTCCACGGTGTCTGCATTGCCTGTTTGCCTTGGCTCATCCAAATCATTTGTTAAATACCCAGTTTGCATAAACAGTCCTGTGTGGACTCTGGACCCTTGAAGTCTCACTGTAGGCATCAGGAGGGATAGAAACAGGCCCTGTATCTGTCTGAGAGGCATTTGAATCTGATGGAAATCCAAAGTGTTGTGTGGAACAGGGTGTAACCGTGATTTGGTTGGGGTAATTATGGTAGGCAATGCCAGCAGCAGGCTGCAGTCCTTCTCGTGTTCCCCACCACAACTGCACGCAGGCTGGCAGTTTAACCCTGATCAAACTATTCCATTATAGTCTTCATTGTATACCTTTTGTTTTCTTTCCCAGCAGGGGGAAAAAAAAATTACAAATGGTCCACTACATATAGGTAAGAAACAAGGCCTCCCAGAAAGGAAGGAGTCATCCTATTCAGCAGGACAGACAGGAGACCTGACCCTGCAGCCCCGGCTCCCCTAATGACATGATTCAGACTGCGGTGTGCTCCCCTCCTGCATCCGCACCACTGAAGCACATTCAGAGCAGGAGCAGAGGTTAGACAGTGTCTGGGACAAGGACTGCAGCTCTCTGCTCGGCTTGCAGACACATGGTGATTGCTGCCTGAGCTGCATAAAGGCTTATGCTGTCTATATTTTATTTTGTGGGTAGTGCGGGTTGTTGGGTTTTATTATTTTCTCTTTATGCAAGGCTAACATGGAGTGCAGAGCTGGTTGCTGGGCAGTGGGGATTGCAGTTGGTAATAAAGGTCTGTTTTCTCACTTTCTCTATTTTTGTCTCTGGGCAGGATGAGGCACATCAGGGGAAAATCTGACTTGAAACAGAAGCTCAATTTTAAGTTGGAGTTAGACAGTCTTGCTGAGAGAGGTTTGCTTACACCACAGCTGTCCATCAGGGCACTCTGCTGTGACTACTCATGCAATGGCAACCCCTGGGGTTTGGTGCCACTTCTCTCCTGGACAGCGGGTGTGAAGTAGGGTACAGCACTGCATCAAACCCCGATCCATCCCCTCGTTAGTGTGCAAAGTGGTGTTTTGATGCCTGGGGCAGGATGTCTGCCTGCCTGTCCCCCAGCTCCCACAGGTCCTGTGAACATACTGAAAAGGTGACATACATCCTCTCCTAATGAGGGAATGGTCTTTATCAGGCACTGGAGTCAGGACTCCTGGAGCTTACACTTTTTCTTCCTGTTTGGGGCACCTACAGAAATTCTCTGTCTCTCTTCACTACAGAGATGTCTCTGTGCATGAGACCCTGCTGGAGGTGGTCTGTTATTTACAGGATTTTTTGCTTGCAAGGACAATTTTGCAATAACCAAGTGAAAACAGCTCTGTTTTTGGTACGAACATCTGACTTTCTCCAGGTGAGGCTGTTTTCAACAAGGTTGCTGGATATCCCCACATCTGCTCAGATTGGGAGATGAGTGAATCCAGCTGAGCTGCATTTTGCCTGTGCCCTCTCTAAAATGAACAGCAGAGCTGATAAATTCTTCAGCCCTCTCCCCTGCCAGCTCAGCGACTTGCAGCTTCTTTCAAAACTCAAGTGAAGAGCGCAGAGGCCAGACTGCCATAGCACTGGGCAAGTGTCAGCTGAGAAACAGGCTACGACAAGCCTGGACATGAACCAGAGCCGCTGCCCAGTCTGGGAGGGGAGATGGCAGCCACACTACACCATGGCAGCACTGGGATGTTTTTGTTCTTGAAGCTTCACTTTGTGGCAAGGGTGAATTGGTGCTCAGCACCGCTGGCAGTGGGAGGAAGGGCTCAACTCCTCTCATTGCTGGTCAGTAGATATTGCAGCAAGAGTCTGAAGCTGCCGTTAGTGGATTTTACTTTTTGCTGGTATAAAGATCAGAATCTGGCCTAGGGTGAGGGTGTTTGTGCTTTGGCAGTGGGTGTGAAAGGAGAAACTCCAGAGGGTTGGGCGGCAACATGCTAGTTCTGATCTCTTCCGTAGATGGCCTTCCGGAGACACGCTGGGTGAGTGGAAAATGTAATGAAATTCCCAGAGCCTCCTGGTGCACTACCAAGGTATTCTTGCCAGCTTTCCAGCCTGAGATGTTGGTGTAGCTGTAGGGGCCAGCTCCGCAGATAGAGCTGACTGCAGATTAACCCCCACTGTGGCAGGAGGATTATCGGGAGAGATGTTTTCCTCACCTGTGAAGCAGCACACACTATAGCCACTGTTGCCTTTGGGGTAAAATTAGCTGAATAAAGGGCTCACAGTGGATCAAGCTCTTTTCAAACTGCCTTCCTTTTTTTTGAAAGCTCATTTGTTTATTCTGGTTCACAAACTGAGCAGTACAAACAGCAGTAAAAATCTGATGCGTTCCAAATTCTAGCTGTGAGGATGGGTTTCATGACCACTGCAGTCTGCACAAGGTCTTTTAGATCCAAACCATCTGTGGGGCTCAGAGTATGCAAACTATTCATGTTGTCTTAAAGATTTACCAGGGAGCAGGGCCTTAATGTGCCAGAATCTGTAAGAAAACAGAGACCTGAACCGCTGACAGTCCTGAGGGTCTTGTTTTAAGCTTCCATATTCTTCTTGAATAGATTGATCATTGTCCTGCAGCATTTAGTGGTGGAGAAAAAAGCAGGGAGGGAGTTTAACAAGTGTCTCATATGGTTTGCGTTGTTTCTGCTATGCTGAACCTTTCTTTCTGCTCACACAGCAGGGTTTTTCTTTGCCTCGGTTTCCTTTGTGCAGATGGTAGCAATAGGTTTCTTCCCCCCACCGCTCCACCCCCCCTAGCCATCAAATTAACAGCCTTGGTGTGCTTTCATTTGCTGGCTAGTTTTGGGTGGTGCTGGAGGATTGCTCCAGTCAGTACATTTCCAAGACTGGCTTTTTAACCCAAGCTCTACAAAAACAAACTATGTTGCTGTTGTTGTTTAGTTGTTTGAGAGAAGAGACCTTGGGAAAGCAGATAGGAAATTTGCTCGAATTGTGTTTTGTCCGCTGAAGGAGTTGGCTTTCAGTGCTGTTAGAATAGCAGATGGGCTTCTTGCACAAATCTCCCACAAGCAATGGGCTGAATTGGGAAAAGCTGGTGGGCAGAGGTACTGGAAACTATCTTCTGCTGTGTTAAAGCACCCGCAGGAGTGACTATTGAAAACTCTGGCTTTATATCTCCAGGCTCCACAGCACATCTTTCTAATCCATCCGGTTGCACTGATAAACTTCAGAATACAACAATCTCCTGAGCTTGTGAATTTGCAACGTGATTTTTCTCTTCCTTAGTCACAGTAATCCAGTAAAATATCAAAGAACAATTGTAGACTGGCAACCCCTCACCATTCTTCAGTGGTGCTAGTAGCAATATTTAGCTTACAGAGGAATTAGTGGTCTGAACTGCTCCATTGATACTGATGCTGATGCAAGTGGATCCTAACCAGAAACAGATGAAGAATTACCACTTTTGTTTTGTAAATGTAACAACCCAACCCAAAGGGAAACATGGGCAGTAGGTTTTCTAAACCCTTCACAGAAAGCCTATGGGAGGGACATAAACTGAGCCAGATCGTCTGTGTATTTATATAGTATATATAGTTTATATGTTAAGAGAGCTTAGCACAAATTTAATGTTCTTTCATTGCCTGCTGGTATGCCTTTCTGAGTCAAAAAGTTCTGGTCTTGGCACCTTTCTGTAGTACAGCAGCATGTGTGGGCACATCTAGGTTGGCAGCTTTGTGCATACTTGATGCATCTTCACCTTTTGGGGTTTACTTTGTGGCAGAGACTGGTAACAGGCTAGAGACTGCAGGACCTAGACTTTTGCTTGTCTCCTCGATCTTGAGGATGTAGTTTGAAATATTTGCTCATCAGGTGTTTCATTTAAACTTGGTTCTACTTGAAAACGAACCTCTATACCCACCATACTGCCATGCCACGAACAACAAAGATAGTCAGCCACTGCTCAGTCTTGCATTTGTTTCTCACGTGTTCCAGGACTGCTCTCCTCAAACCTCCTCTCTGGTTGTTTTCATCTGTTGCTAGAGCCGTCTGTCTCCAAAGGAAGGACCAGCTCTGCCATGTGAACAATCCTCCTCCATCTGCTGCTACTGCTCCTATTCCTGTAGCTGTGTGTCAAGTGGCAACTCGGTGACTCTGTGCTTGCAGACACTTCATCAGTCTATCTGTGTTTCCAATAACCTATGTGAGGTCACCACAAACTTGCAGTTTAGTGTTGGGCTTCAATAGTTTGAAGCTTCCCAGGAATAATGCCACTGTCAGCAGCAGTTATCCCAGCTAGGATAAAAATTCACTGGGCATGGAGACCAGATTCTTGGGGAAACAGCAAACTCCTGGTGCTGTGAGTTACCTCTCAAGTGTGGTCTCTACAAACCTGCCTTCACTGTGAGGGCTACGACCACAGACAAAAACTAGTCAGGTCTATTCCACAGTTTCCGTTCTCTGTAGGCTAAACCTGTGCTTTAATTCCCACTCCCAGCTAGACTTTCATTCCAGTGGAAACTCTAGTCTGTGCAGCTGACCTCAGACTTCCTGGGCGGTAAGTGAAACGGAGCCCGAGGCGTTTCTGAAGTTTTCTGTCCTTATCAATGTGCAATTCTAAGGGTAAAACCAGGCATCTCGTAGAGCATCAGAGAGGCCAGAAGGTCTCCTTTGCTCTGTGTGGGGTTTTATTGAGATGGATGTGGAGTGCACAGCCGGGAACACAAGTTGTTTGTTTTAATTTACAAATTAAAAATAAACCCATATTTATTTGCATCAGTTGAGGGGTCTTTTTCTCACAGCTGCCTGGAGAGCAAGCTGTAGCTGCCAAGTAAAATAAGGTTTAAGGCACTAGGAAGGGCAGAGCTGATAATTACTCTGCACGCAGCAAGACACTGGTAGGTACAATATATAGACACCCGTGTGAGGCGCAGAACTCTGCTGTGCCTTGTGGCAGACACAGCACTGAGGTGCAGGGGGGTGTTGCAACATGGCAGCCACCCACAGCGAGTAATCCCCATGACTGTGTTGGGGAGGAAGCCGTGTCCTCAGGGATACTCTTGGGAGCAGTTCTGTCTGGCCGCACACTAGCTGCCAACCCTTGTCTGGCATTCCTGTTATGGAAAGCTGGTTGGGAGGTGGCTAGAATCCCTTGTTTGCTTTGTGCTCTGGTGAACACTGGGAACCACGCTTCTTATGTTGAGCAGTGGTTTGCTCCTGAAAAATCGATGGAGAGAAAGCTCATCTTCCCAGGTCTGCTTGCTCCTTTTGCTGTGTGGGTGTGTACAGTCTGTGAGGTCTGCGTGGGCTCAGTTTGGGGACCACTCTTTGCCTGTGAGATGCCCACAGGCCCTCAGGGAGGATGGCTGTCAGACTGGCATCTGGGTGTTTTATCTGTGGTCCATGCCGATGAAGTGGTTTGCGGGGCACGGATGGCTGGTGTGGTCTCAGCTGTGTTCCCTCTGACTCATCTGGTGCAGTGGAATAAATGACCAGGATCTGAATGTTGGTTTACTGTGGCTGAATCCGAAAGCCTGAATATCAGTATAGTGTGCTCGAGGTGCCATATTTATTTACAGACAGACTTCCCTGCCTTTAGGGCATAAATACAGGGAGTAGGCAAGGCAGGGGAGGTTCAGGGAGGTTGGGCTGTGTGACAGCTCCACGCAGGGGGCAGAAGTTCAAGTCAGATCTTCAGATGCCTACCAGCGAGACCGTCTTTCCTCTTGCTAATGGCAAGGAAACACAGAGGAGTCCCAACTGATAGCTCAGATCTGATGGAGTCAGTGTCTTCTGAAACAGCTGGAGGGTCTATTGTACTGGCCATACTGAATAAGAAAGGGTGTCTGCAGAGCAGCACGTGGTTATTACCTGCATCTTGTAGCACAGCTCCGCACTGGTGCTGCTAGAAGCCTTCTGTCGCTGGCCCTCCTTGGCTCTGGATTGCTTTGTGACCAGGATTTAACAAGGCAGTTTACAATGGCTTTGACACCATTTGGGTAGATGAAGTGGGTGGCTCAAAAAGCATCCACCCACTTGCTAAACAATGCCTGGGGCTCTGAACACATTAAACTGTTGCTCTGCTCTGCTGCCTACATGCAGCTTTCCAGGTGGAGTTTGTTTTTGATGTTATCCATCCCCCTTGACTGCTTGTGAGCTGACTCTGACTCCACCTCCCATCTCTCTAGTCTGTACTTTGCATTACAAGTTTGCAAAGTGTTGCACAGACAAAGAACAGTCTTTGCTTCAGAACATGTCTCGATGGTGAGATGGTCGGGTTTATTGCAAGTTCTATCTCTGTTTTATTTAAGAATTAGTAATTTGGTGCTGGATTTGACTACTGGAATTGCAGAGACGCAAAATCTTGGAGGAACCTTGATTCAGTTTGATACAGCAGAGATCCCAATTCTGAGTCAAGCTTTTTAAAAAAAACCAAACCCAACAATCACCCCACCAACAACTACTTTCATTTTTTAATCAGAAGCATATAATCTTCCTTGGAACTCTTCTTAAGTACCAGAAGGGCGAGGAGGTAGATATTGTGAGCTAGCACAATTGGTGGCAAGGATGATGTTTTTTTCAGACTTTGCTAACACGGATCAGTGTGTATATATGCTGAAACTTAAAATTAGTCAAGAGCCAACAGCTGTCTGCCATACTGCCACAGTGGGCTGGGAAATGGCCCAAACACAGAAAAAGTTTAAAAAAAAAAAAAAAAGATTGTTAGAGAGAGGGGGAAAAAAGCTGTCTTCAAGTGTGTTTGAAATAATGAAAAGAACTGATGTGCAAAGCGATTAAGAGATCTTTGAGGATCAAAAGCCTTGATTCGGTTTTGCCAATGGAACAAAACTTTTCATCTGTTCTTATGTGGACCTTAAAGTAGGGCAGAAGGGTGTAGTTTTTAAATTATTTCATTTCAAAATTTACTTTGGGCAGGGGGAAAGGGTTCTTTCTGTTTGTTCTTGCTCTTGTTATTCAGTGTCCTTAACACAAAAGGCCAGCCTGGCTCTGAAATGAAGAGCAGGGTCGTTCTATGAACTGGTGGTTCATTAGTCTCCTTTTGATATGGCAGAACAGTAAGGGACCCTTTTATTTTTTTTTTCCCCTTTCTAGTAACGTCTGTGTTCTTAAATCAAGACATCTTCCCTCATCATGCTGCAGCAGCTGAATCTTTTTCAGAGATTTCCTAAGTGGGCTGTACCAATAACGCTAATCTTGTGCAGACAGAGCATACGCTTAAAAATGAGATGCATAAGGATGCTGAAAGCAAAGGTTTTCACTGCTCTGTGCAGTAAATCCTACTTCCCAGCTTGGTGTTTATTTGGAGCTGGATGCCCCCATACCAGGGTAAACCTCTGTTTATTTTCCTTGGTAGTTTTTTGCCAGCAGGACCACAGAGCCAGAGGTGTGATAAGGGACGCTCAGAAATGCAAATTGCTGGATTCCAGCACTGGGAGCTCAGGAGGGATGTACCCTTTCTTGGGGCAGGGGTGATGGAAGTAGCAACAAAAGAAGGTGAAGGGACCTGGGGCTGTGAGAGCAAGGACATGAGGTTGTGAAGGAGAGGATGAAACTCAGGAATGTCCTTGTCTTTGGGTTCCTGCAGGGGACATTCGAAGAGCTCTCTCTCTGTTTCAGCCTGCTCTAACCATGCCAGGAGAAGAGCTTTCCTTGCAGCTGGAGTGTCCCAATGGTCCCAGCACCCACAGCGCAGTTTGTTTCTTTCAGCACAGATTTGCATATTGGAGGATGCACAGGATAGTGTGTGGGTTTGCTCTCTAGGTCCACCAGACCAGCTCTGATCCATCACACACTGCCAAGCAGGGTTTCAGAGCATTGGCTGAGTGCAGGTTGGTTGGGTTTAGTGACAGAAATTGCCTCCATGGTGGAAGTTGGGTGTTGGTCCTGTCTCGTTGCAAAAGAAGCAGTGACAGCAAGGAGGTTGGGTGTTTCTGTTGTCACTGCAGAGTCTTTACTGAGTAGGCATCGGGTGCCACAGCAGCCCAGGTGCTTCCTGTGGTCTGGAGCGGGTGGTTTCCTGATCTGTCCTAACTCAGGTCAGATGGTAGGTGTGCTCTAACCTATTCAGTAGGGCATCTGTGCTACACTGGTTTAAAGCCCGTTCTCTCCGTGAAATCTGAGTTACTACAAGTCCTATTTTCTCACCACATGTGCAGCAGAGCCGGTAACTACCATGTAGGTTGTTGTGGGAACCACATCTGTGTGCTACGACCCCCTGTCATGCTCTGGTGACACACCAATAGCAGGAACCTGAAAACAACATCCGCGAGGGCGGACAGCTCTATTCCCATGGCAGGGCAACGCTGTCAGCTGCAGCCTGGAAAAGTTTCACCAGTAAAAATTTCTAGCAAGGTTCAGGCTGTGACGTGAATGAATCTGCTTTCTTCTTTGACCTGTTTCTAGATGAGCACTTTCTGTCTGTTCCTAGCACTCCTATGTCCGTATCAGTGGCAGGAGTGAAATGTCACCTTTGATACAAGCCCAGAGTAAAGGCATTTTGTGAGAGATGTGATGGGTGGAAAATATTACCTCCTATCGACTGGTGATCTCCATCTTGACTTGAAAGCAAGCATATATTTACTGCATACGCTAATGCACTGCATAATTTCTATACTGATCTAACATCTTTGTAAGTGTGTGTCACTTCAGCCTATTATCAATTCTGATACAGCTGTGAGCAGCAAAAAGAAAAAGACTAAAGACAGCAGTCCCTGTGCCTGCCTTTGGGGTTGAGGCGTGGAGATTAGACTGTCCATGTGTTGTGTTTTGACAGTAGCTTCTCTCCTGGTGTTCACGTAAATAGCTATTTTTAGGAAGATCATATATTTCCCAGTAATTGTTTTAAATGCATCAAAGGGCTCACTGATACAAAGCCTGTGATTTATGGGTTCCCGCTACTTTTTAATAGCTGAACTTAAATCCTGGATTCGCTGAAGCCATTTGGAAAATTGGGATTATTCCAAGCTGGAGCAAAGGGAGGGAGACTGATATTTTGCCAAGATCAGCAGTGATTCATTCCCACATTCATGCTCAGCATCCAGTGAAGGGCAGAAGCTGGGAATGCTGTAAGGAGAGCTAGTGAGAGATTATCATGTTGAAGGTGAATCTGCCCTACTCACTCCCTCTGCTGCTAGATAAGGTCTTTTGAATGAGGAGGGCCAAATTCTGCCGTGTTTTTCTGTCATCCCCCTAAAAGCTGATTTATTCATAGGAGACTCAAGCCAACTGCCTCTCCTCCTCCTGTCTGTAAAGCACAGGGAGAGCTGAATATTGGCTGTCCTGAAGAGTGTCCTCGTAGGGGTGAAGGACTGGAGAGCACCTCGGGATAAATATACTTTGGAAATCCCTTACAAAGAGATGTTTTAACGACTGCTTGGAACGAGGCGATGTCTGTATCAGGTTAGCCCAGCAGTCCCTGGCACTGTGAGTAGGAGCCCCGAGGGACCTGTAAAGGGACAGGGTGGACCCAGGGCTCATTGCTGGCACATTCTGTCACATTCCAATGATATTTGGTCCTGGACACCCTGAGTGAGAGGTGATTGCAGAATAAATTAGATTGGTGATAGTGTAATTTAGATTGGGCGATAAATTTTGAAGTAATACAAAAAGTGGAAACTTGCTCTGCCCTCGGTTTCACTTGAGTTTGTTTAGCCTGAGGACGTTTGTGCTTTTGGTGTCTGCATCAGGGTTCAGATTCCATCTCCTGGGACAAATAGTCACTAATACCCAGGCGTGAGGCATGAAAGGGACTGCCTGTCCCTCCCTTGTCTGTGCTGCTCCAGCTGCACGTCCAGTAGCTGCGTCCATGCTTATGGGGAGAGCAAGGCTTTTACAGCAGGGCAACTGAAATACTTTGTAGTTGTGAGCCCCTTGGGAACTGTCTTTCCTCAGAGAGATCTGTCCTCCTTGTCCTCGGGCCAGCTGACAGCGGAGTAAAATTTCTCATCGTGTTTCAGTTCTCCCAGCCCTGGGAGAGAAGCACGGGGAGATGATGAAGTAACAGGAGCCAAGTATCCCAGCATGGTTTAGTCCCAACAGAAAGGAAAGGATTTTTTTTTCTTTTTCCCTCTTTTGCAGAGCAAGGGCACAGCCAAAACAGTGTTTTCTTCTGTTCTTGACGTGATCATCCCTGTTGTGTATGTCTGAAATATAATAATTCTGAGAGCATTGAGCTGTCATTCTCAGGAGGCAAAAATAAGCAAATTTATATTTGTGGATAGGAGGGAGTAATAAACCCCTGAATTTCCAAACACATAGAGGAGCATTGACTTCTAAATACCAGAAATTCTAAGCCCTTACCTTTGCTAATTCATGTGGCATTTGGAGGGGCTGTGGATTTTTATTTCATCCTGGTATTTGTGGTATTTCCTGCCATTAGTATAGGAAAACCCTTGTGCGGTAAATGCTGGCTTTTTCCTCCGTTGGTGGCAGCCACGGAGACTTGGGTTCATGAAAGGCAAACCATCCTTTTCAGTACTGAAGGATCTCAGAGGTGCCTGGGAAGGAAAAATCTCATTGGGGTTGAATAAGGATGTTGGTACGGTGACTGGCTGCCTGCTGAACAGCTCCAAGCAGAATCAAATCTTCTCTTGAGATCCAAGACTCCAGGGCTTAAAAATCATTGGGTGGTTTCAAAAGCTGTAGCTTAGAAATACTACTGATAGTAATTTTATCACCACCTCTTAAAAGTAATCTGCCTATAAAGGTTTCAGGTACAAGTGCTGGCCCCGAGTCAGTAACCCAGCCTTCAGAAATTGCTGGTTTTATTGCAGATTAAACTGTAGATTGGGCCGTTTAGATTTGTAATGGAAAAATATTAGCCAACGTACTTTCCTCCCCTCCACCCTCTATCATTAGGGCACATATCAAATTGCACTATCTGGCAGGGAGTTCTGAATGTTATTTGAGAAGAGAGAGGAATGCAAGCGATGTCAGCAGAAAACAGCTGAGCAGCGGTTAAATTTCCTTGGCCTGAACCTGCTCCACGGGGAAGAAATGCAACAACTGGACTTGTTTCATTTCACCCCAGCACAAACCATCCTCTGGGAACAGGTGATGTTTGTGAGCAACTCCTCTACAGAAGCTGGAGTTTTGGGATGCTGCTGAGTGGATGAATCCTGCTCTGCTGTGGACGTGGCAGGTCGAGCTCAACGGGGTCGGCAGCGTCTGCGATTCCTCAGTGAAAGCTCTGGACCTTGCAGGATGCTGGCTGTCACTGTTCCCTTGTGCAGCTGGAGCCCCTGACAGTAGAGGGACATCTCTAGGTTGTATCTTTGTGGCCTTAAACTTTCTATCCACATTGGCTTCAAAGATAAACGCCTTAAGAGCCGGCTCAAGTGAACTTGCCCAGTGCTGCAGTAGAGCAGTGGAGGTGCGTGCAAGGATACTGTTAGCTGAGAAGTTGGACAGAGTTAAATGGTACCCTTAATCCCCTTGATGCTGGCAGAGTCAAGTTAAAAGGTCTTCCCCACTTGGGATGAAGGTTTTGCACGTGTAGATGGTGGTTCACTTAAGGGCAGTGCTGTGTCTGCAGTGAAAGAGCCTTCTTCTCTGCTGGCATTTGCTTTATTGCTGAGGGGAGAAGCCAGTTCTGCAGTGTCTCACGTCACAAGCTGGGGATGTGTGTTGAAATTTTGGTCCATGGAGGCTTTTAAATAAACAACAATGGAGACAGCAAATGGCCAGGAACAGAATGGCTGCACAGGAGAAGAAAACTAAAGTAAATATAGCCCTTGGTTTTCTTCTGCCAGTTGGTCTTACAGCATCATCTGACTTCTTTCCCTTCCACTCCCCATTTTGGCTGGATTTTCTCTGCTTATTCACATAGCAGAGATCCACATTTTTCTTCTCATCCTCACAGCTATTGAAAGCACCAGGAGGTTGCAGTCCCCTGGCATGATTCTTCTTGGGATTTGGGGTCCTTCTTGCTTGTCTGGCTGTGGTTTAGGGTCCCTTCTCTTGCTACGTTCTTTAGTTTGCCTCTGGACCACTCTGATGGGACAGTTTGGTCTCCTCTGGGACAAAACCCCAAGTAAGCAAGGCAACAGGACCCAGCTTTTCCCTGATCCCTCTCCAAGAGCTTTGTCATGGCTCCCAAAGAGGGAGATCTTTCAGGTTGTCTCTAGCCTAAGCCAGTGGCCATGCTTCACAAATGTTTCCCATTGAAATATTTTCTAAATATTTCCCAAAATGCATCAGGTACTTGGACCTAATTCCCACTGACTTCAGGAGGAGTTATGGAACTACTGTTGCAGAGAGCAAATGGGTATTTAAGGTCAGTATTGGGAGATTTTGTCATTGAATGCGAGAGGAGCAAAACAGACTGAAGGAAGACATGGTTTCTGCAATCCCTCATCTCTTGCAGGCAAAGGAAGGCCTGTCGTTAATTTCAATAAAAGGAGAAATAAAGTATATATAGAATAATTTCATAAACTGAGGAAATATTCTTGGTCATAGAGATCTTCATTCTACACCAGAAACAGTGTGGCTGAATAGATCTGTCTGTAAAATTAAATTCTTCCAAAAATTATATGAATGCCTTTTCGTAACTGACTGCAGGAATGGCACTGCTGTATTGAAAAATGTAGTCAAAATCCTAAACAAAATCCCATCTAGTGCTCTGAATCTTTTGTCTTTGAACATATTCCCTCTCTTCCTCATCCCAGTTGTTGGTGTGGTAGTTATATTGCCTAGTACAGCCTTCTCAAACAGAAGCGTTTTTATTTGCATGCAAATTGGTAGGAGGCAGCTTGCCTGTAAATACTGTGCTAATCATTGCAGGTTCCATGGTTCATCAGGACTCTGATGCCTAATTGGCTGCGGGATTGCCTATAACTCTCCATAGCCTGATTCAGAGCAATAGGAATTGTTGAATCTACATAATAAAGCGAGTGTGATGAAAGGTGAACGCACACCTACTTTACATGTGCCTTATCCTTCTCATCAAGGTCAAAGCATTATTTTTTTTCCCCCTTCCTGATATACATATTCATAGAGCCTGTGCACAACTAATGAGTCGGAAGATTAAATGGTTGTGGATTAAGAACAAACCCTACTGTTCTCCTAATTAGATTGAAAGTTACTTAGTTCATCTGATTAGAATTCTGAATTCAAACCAGCTTAACACACTGGCACAATGCTCCTCAGCTACTTGGAAATCTGAGCGTTAGAGTCACTGGGACAGGTTAACAGTCCCTTGTATCCAGTCCCCTCAAATCTCAGCGAGGCCAGCGCTGCCTCCGAAGGATGGCTGGGATATCCCCCCTCCTGAATTTCTACAGGGGAAGACTGACTGTGTCCAGTTCTGGGCTCCTCACCATAAGAAGGACATTGAGGTCTTTGAGCGAGTCCAGAGAAGGGCAACCAGGCTGGGGAAGGGGCTGGAGGGCAAATCCTATGAGGAGCGGCTGAGGGAGCTGGGGGTGTTCAGCCTGGAGAAGAGGAGGCTGAGGGGAGACCTTATCACCACCTACACTGACCTGACAGGAGGGTGCAGAGAGGTGGGCAATGGTCTCTTTAGCCAGGGGACAGGAGATGGGACAAGGGGCAATGGCCTCAAGCTGTGCCAGGGCAGGGTCAGCTCAGATGTGAGGGAAACATTCTTCCCTGAAAGAGTTGTGGGGATGTGGCACAGGCTGCCCAGGGAGGGGGCTGAGTCACCATCCCTGGATGTGTTTAAAAGATGGGTAGATGAGGTGCTTAGGGATATGGTTTAGCACAGGACAGGAATGGTTGGACTTAAATGTCTTTTCCAACCCAGCGATTCTGTGACCCGGGGCCGATGTGCAGTGCTGCCAGGGTTAGCTGGCACACAGGATCTCCAGCCAGGATCAATTTCATGTTGGATGGTTGGGTTTGTTTTTTTTAATATTCCATCAGGGACATGACTTCTTCCAGTCGCTGGCAGTATTACCTGGGGTGCTGAGAGGAGCCCCTGCTCTTGCAACCCCCATGCCTTAAAATGTCTTTTCCATACATACTAAGGTATATAATTAGCAGCCATGATTCAAGGGAGTCCTTGCCCTAAGCCCCACATGTCACAGCTCTTGCCCTAAGCTTGGAGGCAGCTGTACTGATCCCAGGGCTTGGAAAGGGCTGCAGCAGGTCAGGCTTAGAAAACCTTTGAGAGACAAACGGCCAGGTCTGACAATGGGCATGAGTCAGTCACTTTGCAGTTCGGTGATTCGTTTTCCTGTTGCTCTGCCATCTGGGCTGCTTGTTTTGGGGAACAAATCCTTCTTAGTGCTTTATCTATAACATCCTCCCTTCCACCGAAGGGATCCCTCTGTGCATTATTTTCCTGACTTGTGCCGTGTGTCGCTTCCTCCCGCTCCCCGGCCGCGCAGCTGCTCGTGCTGCAGCTGCCTGTGTGAGGAGTTTTGGCAGAGCTCCTTAATGAACGCTGCTCCAAGATGCTTGGCTTCACTTCATGGCACCCGTGAACATTTGTCCTTTCCCTCTAATCTTCTGAATTGCAGGAGCGTTCAGTATTTTGGGCTTTAGATCCTTCCTGGTTTTATTCAGGTGTAGAAAAGGGGAGCAGAGAAGGTGATGGACGGTCTGTTTAAATGTAAAAAAAAAAGGTAAGGGTTTAGGGCTACCTTGTCCTAGTTCTTTTTTTCCCCCCTTCTTTTTATTTTATTTTTTTTTGAGGGGGTGTGTGTGCATGCATTTATTTTAACCTCTCTGTCTGAAGGGGGGGAGTGACCACAAGGTCTGACCTCTGTGTGTATCAAAAAGAGAGCACCGAATGAGAGAATTTTGAGAAGTTTTCACAGATGTATTAAAAAATAACCTAAGATTCCTTTTTCCCTTAATGAAAACAGGAGCAACGCGTGTCTTTCCACAACAGAGATGAAACAAAGAGAACTAAGAAGCGTGTTGGCATTCAAAAGAGCAGGAAAGTAACACTGTTCCTGTCGCTGTTAAAAGGTTAAAATCCTGCCTGGCAGCCTATAAACTATTTAAACGATCCTACAGAAATTCCACTTACTGAATCATCTTTGGGATTTATTGCTAAATCCTTCACCCCAATTGAAGACCCAATGTACTCACAGCCCTGCCGGAAAATACACCTTAATGAGGGGAAATTGTAAAACTGGACAGAAAAAAAAGAAAAATAATTAAAAAAAAAGAAAGAAAAAGCCCTCTTCAGCAAAGAGAGGTCCTTGCTGCAGTCCCCGCTTCACATGGCCATTGAGATGATGGCAGCTGTGCTGCTGTGATCATATGTGACCTAGATTTTCTTCACAGTAGTCCTGTGCTCTCCCTGATCTTGTGTAGGCCTGAATGAATTGAATAGAAACATTTCTGGATGCTTTCAGAGAGTGATGATGTCTTTTTCTTTTTCCTCAAACCGCAGCATCTGTTCCCCTTGTGGTTTTTCTCCCTTTGCTCTCGCACAGTGGTTGTGAAAGAGGACAGGGCTGGCACAGCTTTAATTTGGGTAATGGTGGATGGGGAAATCGGGGCAGGTGCGATTCCTCCTTGGTGTGCTGCGGCGCAGCAGAGCGCAAAACTCAAGTCGGTGGATTTGAGCACTGAGTGCATACAAAGGGAGATGGGAGGGTTGTTGGGAAGGTCGAGGGGTGAGACTGTGGCATCAGGAAGTCCTAGGTTTCTGCACTGACCTAGTCTGAGTCTGGTATCAACTCCCCTAGGTACTATTCACATCAAGCTCTCCTGCCTGGGCTCCGAAGTTACCCTAGAGCAAGCTCCTAATTCTCTGTGGGAGAGAAATTGAAGAGACTCAGCTCCTCAGTGCTCCTATTAACCCTTTTTGGCTGGATCAGGTAGGGGCTGGAACAGGCTCATTACATGGCAGCACCCAGCATAAAGTCTGGGACCATCCCTGGCTGCTGGTACCGAGGCTGTGATCCTCCTGAGCATCACTTTTGTTTTCTGACTTCCCAGGTTTGACACCAATGCCATCTGTTTACATAATTAAAGCTCACTCCATTTGGAGGGTCTTGTTTAAGGTACTTGGAGGCAACTAGAAAGATCTCGTTTGATTTCCTTCAGGGGGGAAAGCAAGGCCTTGCAGTAAAAAAGGCTGAAGCAATCTGAAGGGCAGAGTGGTAGTATTGCCTGCCTTCCTTCCTTCCGTCCTTCCTGACCCTTATGAGTCTGTTGAAACTTCCAGTTTCTAGAATCAAATGCAGACTTTTGTAAAGTTAAACCAAGGAACTAGTACTTAGAGAGTCCAGTTCTGAACAGAACAAAAATAAACACATATTCTCTGCCTTGGTTCATGTGTAAAATAAACTGTAATGATCCCATCATCTGCTTTGCAGAAAGCTGTGAGGACGACTTCTCTTTGGTGCTGTCTTCAGTTACAGAGCTGTTCTGACAGTGGCGAGTGAGTGTTACAGGTGGTGGGTGGGGGTTCCTTCCGAAATTTTATATAACTCCAGTATTATCTGTTCCTGTGATTGACTTGACACATGAATTCAAAACAGTTGGAGCTTCTCTCCCACTCTGGTGTAGCAAACTGGGAGCTGATAGTTTGCTGTTCAGCGCATGGTGTTGTGTTCCTTTGTTCACTGAACCTGGCACTTGGCAAGTGGTTTTTGCCACTTTGGGGGTTGTCACTTCTGTCTGCTAAAGGCTGAGATAAAGCTGCACAAAAAGCCTTTCACTCCAAACAAGCCTTCTCTGTAACATACTGACTTGATGACAAAGGAACCAGGAGCTTAGAGGTGGATTGGAGTGGTTTTTTTTCTGCTCCAAAGTGTGTGTGCTCTCCCGTTGTCCTCCTTTTATTTTAACGTGGTATTTCCTACCCTGCTGTAAACACGGGTGGTTTTTGTCTTGTGACTCTGCAGGGCTTTGCCATGGCATTCCTTTCATAACGCCTTGCTGATAGTGCTGGATGTGCTGCTGGCAGCTTCCAAGGCTTATCAAAGGGCTTGTACCAAGAGCGCTTAGATAATCCCGTGAGGGGCTGCATTAGCAAACACAAACCGGTATGAAGCACTGTTGGGATGCATTTGTGCCAAAGCAACCTAAAACTCATGGGGACAAAACCCTGGTCCTCTGGAAACTTGGGAGTTTTCAATTCAGCGTGGGGAAGCAGCGTGTGTAGCGTGTCCTGGTTCACACTGACATCATTTCATCTGTAAAGTGACCTCAGTTACATCAGCACAGGGCTGAGCACACAGAGCTGGGCAGCAGCACCTCTCCTTCTGAAGGCCACTGTGAAACACACCTTGGGCCTTACACTTGGCTCTTGGTTAAAACATGGAATCTATCGTAGGCTTCACAGTGGTGCCTGAGTAGTTCAGAGATGCTCAGTGGCTGTGACTTGATGTATCTTAGTGGAACTTGCAGCTCTGCATGTTGAAACCCCACTGTTTTTCACTGAGCTTTCTCCTGCTGTGTTACTCCTTACACACCGACAGCAGAAGGAACCAGGCCTGAGTTCAGAATTACTGTGCTTTGGAGTTATGTGCACATGATCTGAGCCATGAATTGATACTTTGGCTTGGTTCTACTGGCTCCTGTAACACAGAACACACATCACAAGCTGCCCAGAAATACTGAGCGCTATTGTGGGCACTGTGCTTTTCCCTTGTAAGTCAGGCAGGTGGCTGGATGCTCAGCTCCCAGTGGGAGAGTGCAGGATAATGATACATAGAGGGACAAGGCAAAAGCCGTAATTCATGTATGGACAGGAACTGAAGGGACCTCTCCTGTGTCAGGACTGTCACCAGTTCCACCTGCCAGAACAGCCTCTGTAGCACTGGGATACCTCTTGAAACGTAGGGAGACAGCAGAGCAGGCCACGAATCTGCAAAACTGGAGATAAACTACCTGTGGTCCAAATGCTGATCCCATTATAATCAATGTAGGTTGTTTTAGGGACTTTGCAGAAACCAGGATTCGACTTCACAAGATGAAATGAGAAATTTAACAGGGATGAAGAAAGGCGTTACCACGCTATTCATAACACTCCTTGTTAGAAGCTGCCAGCTTCGTCCTGCAGAAAATGAAGGAAGCTACAGGTGATGGAAAAATAAATTGGTCCCTGTGGGCACAGAGATGTTAACTCTACATGTATCAGAGATGAGACCGACGTGCGATGAACGGCGGGTGAAATGGCAGCCGTGGTACGTGGAAACCTGGTACGTGTCGGTGAAGCTGGAGAGCTGCTCAGAAATGGCTGGGGTGTAATGCCACGTTTTATTCAGGCTGAGACTAAAATAAACCCTTCCAAGAACACAGAAGTTGCTTGTTGGAAGAGTAAATGGCAGATTGTGTGAATGCTTCTGAATTTTCTGCCTCCTTCTCGCAGTTGTACCTTGCAGCGAGGGGCTTGCTGAAGCTATAGGAGAACTTAGTGGTACAATGAGGAATTGGATGTAGTTTCCTACAGGCCAAGCCAGCTCCTCGCTGCTGGCTCATCCCTTTGTGCTTCTGAAGCACCGAGTTGCACGTGGTGCTGAAATGTTTGCAGCTTTTATAACCCCCCATACAGCTTTGGCTTCAGCCTGAAGCACAGTTACGCGGGCAGGGAGAAAATGTTCTCTGGATGAATCCATCATAAACATAGTGCCTGTCCTGTAATAGCTGGGATTGGAGAATAACAAACTAATAAACCAAAGTCTTTTATTTCTTCCCTTTTTGTAGATCACACGCTGAAGGCTTCTGAAAAGAGCCTCTGTCTTTCAGCCACAAGTCAGTAGCAGAGAGGACCTTACAGTTTCCATCAGTTGGATCTGCTGAAGAAGAAATACTTGCTGGGTTTCCCTGGAAGCTCATAGCTGGGGTAGGTTGCAAATGTAATTGGGCAGGGCCAAAGATTTTCTGTAGCTTTCTCTTGACTAGGATAGGACTGCCCAGACCAGGATGCCTCCAATCACCTCTCTAGTCATAGAATCACAGACTGGCTTGGGTGGCAAGGGACCTCAAAGATTATCTAGTTCCACCCTCTGCCATGGGCAAGGACACTCTCCACCAGCCCAGGGTGCCCAAAGCCCCATCCAACCTGGCCTTGAACCCTGCCAGGGATCCAAGGGCAGCCCCAGCTTCTCTGCGCACCCTGTGCCAGGGCTTCACCACCTGCACAGGGAAGGATTTCTGCCTAATATCTAATATAAATCTCCCCTCCTTCAGCTGAAGGCCAGTCCCCCTTGTGCCATCACTCCATACCTTTGTCACCAGTCCCTTTCCAGCTTTCCTGGAAGCCCCTGAGGGACTGCAAGGTGCTCTAAGGTCTCCCTGGAGCCTTCTCTTCTCCAGGCTGACCCAGCCCAGCTCTCTCAGCCTGTCTCCAGAGCAGAGGTGCTCCAGCCCTCCTAGCATCTCCATGGCCTCCTCTGGGCTCACTCCAACAGCTTTGTGTCCTTCTTGTCCTGGAGATCCCTGAACTGGATGCAGCACTGTAGGGAGAAAGGTCTCCTCAGAGTGGAGCAGAGGGGCAGAATCCCCCCTCCCCAGACATGTTGGGGATGCAGCCCAGGACATGGGTTTCTGGGCTGCCAGCACACATTGCTGGGTCATGTTGAGCTTCTCATCCCTTAGACCCCCCCAAAGTCCTTCTCCTCAGGGCTGCTCCCCATCCACACTCTGCCCAGCCTGTAGTTAACCACGAAGGCTTTCTGGTCTGTTGTTTATCCCTGGATATTCACTGCTACAGAGCTCCTGCCATGCCCTTGTGGCAGCAGAGTGGCTGTGAGGGTGCTGCCACACTTGTATGGTTCTGTCTGGACTTGTACGAGGTGAGCGAACAGTTTGCTACCCAAGATAAGTCCAAGCAAAACACAAGAGGTCTGAAAGCTGCTTTCATCTCTGGCTGTGCTGCCCAAAGTAATCAAGTGAGGCCAAGACCTTGTTCACTGTGCAAGTTTCCCAGCGAGCTCAAGATGAAAGATGGCTTTCCTCAATCCCACACCACCAGCAGTGTGCACCACCAGCCCAGTCCTGGAAAACACCAACACTCAGTTGATTTTATATAGATAAATAAATAGAAGGTGCTCTTGCTACCTAAGAGGAAACTTAGCACCTCTCTTCTCTTCCCTTGCAGATGGTATCTTTTTATCTTTCCTGTGGGCAGTTTTGAGTTGACAGTTTCACATCAAGAGGGGTTTTTTGTGGTAGGTGGAGAGTTTTGCGAAGCTTCTCCCAGCCCTATTATGAACATGAAGGTTTTCTCTCACCATTCAGGTGCACAAAGCTAATGACTAAATGGCAGAGGAGAATCAGCCTTAGGGGGTTAATTTAGCACCTTCTTTCAAGCTACAGCACATGATGCTTTTTAGTAACAGGACTCTAAGCTCACCTATTGTGGTCTGTGCTCCTTCTGATGACAGGTAGGCTGAAACCAGTTTAAGGTGTAAAAAGTGCCCTTCCCAGGGTACTCAACCTATATTCATGGTATTAGAAGCCACCTGGATGCTAAAGCAGTGCTTGAATTATAACAAGAAGGGCTAGAAATTTTGATTTGGGTCTTCCTGTTCACAACAAAACCAAACAGGCTGCGTTTCGACTGTGGGAAACGATGGCTTTCCACAGCAGCCCCAAGGCCAATGAAATCACAAGAACTGCAGTCCTGTTTTCCAGGCTGCTTCATTCCTGTTGTTTATTATACTAATAATGTCGTATAACCTCTAAATTATTGCCAAATTAGCTGTGCAGTGAATTGCTGTTCCGTCCGAGAGGTCTGTGGTTGTGTCGAGTTTTGGCAGTACCAGTAGCATCTTCTGTGGCCTCTCAACTCCTGCCTGGCTTTCCCCAGCCTTGCTAAAAATCATATGCTTGTCCTACAGGCCATACCAAACAGTTTATCTGGTCCCCAAGGAGCTGATAAGTCCCCTTGAAGTCACCCAGCTCTCCCATCTCAAGTCTACTCTCCTTCTCTTTTCCTCCCCATCTTTGCTCTGCACAAATGACACCCAGAAGGGAGTAGCAGATTTGGCATGGAAAAGAGGTCACACAGGACATCTCTACCAAGAACCACTCTCCCACAAGTGGCTTCTCTCACTGTCACTTTTCTCCCCAGGCTCCATAGCCCAAACTCTCCCTGGCCTCCATGGGCTGAGGACCGAGATGGCAGGAGGATGCTGCTTCTGATTAGTTTTCTTCCCTGTATTTCCACGTTTTCTCTCTCTGGTTTATTGCACCTGGGGACAAAGATATTTTTTTCTGTCACCGTGCAGACAATATGATGGTGAAATACAACATTTGGTAAGTGGACCACCTGTAATCTTGTCTTCACAGCTCTTCATCTTGAATGTGAGATTCAGATTTGCACATTTTCCTTCCCCTGCAGCACAGACACCCCAGTACAAAGCTCTGGCTTTATTGTATGTAACAGGTCCTAGAAAGTTGCTTAGATCTTTATTTCTGAGCTTGGCACAAATAACGTGGCACGAGCATTTTCAATGCTGCTCTCATTATGAAGGTAGAACTTTTCCCTGGAACTCTACAGCCGTTTTTAGAAAAGAATTGGGAGCATTAAGAGTGACAGCTCTCTCCTCAAACCTTTTCTATTAGCTGACAAGAAAGGATGCCATTTGCTTCCTTTGCAAATAAAATATATAAAATAGTACTGGCAATACCTGAAAATATCACATAAAAAGCAGTAGTAAAAGGTATCTGCTGAGAATGGAAGTTGTTCTTATTCAGTCTCAGTCGTGATGAGAAACTTACCTTCCAGACCTGACTACACAAGGGGCTATTGTGAGGAGATAGTCTCTTTACACTGCTTGGCTGTGTAAAGCTTTAAATATATATATATATATTAAAAGTAGGCAAAAGGATTACATTACAATTGTCCATGCAAATGAAAGCTCCTCCAATCTTTGAAAAATCTTCCTTAATATTATATAATAAGAAATACATAACTGTGCCTATTTTTACTGTAATTTGCTTTCATTTTATGACATTTGATAGTAAGATTTATTATTACCCGCATGGAAAATATCCTGCCCGGGGGTGGTTGAAATAGATCCTGCAGACAAGTCATCAATCAGCTCGTGTTTATCTCTTCAGAGATCCACGCTATCAGTGGCAGGAAAAATTTCAACCAATCCAAAGAGTATTTACTGATAATAAAAGGAAATGTTCATGTGGATTTATACCACCTCTCTCACCAGAGGTCACAAAGCATTTTTTGCAGGGGGGGTGGGTGTGTGTGTGGGGTTTGATTTATTGACCCACATTTAAAGATGAGCTGTGGAGGGCTCAGAGCCCCCTGCGTGGCAGCAGCCCTTACCCGTTGCTCCCTTTGTGGAAGAGGGTCAAAGTCTCCTTGCAGAGGGTGGCATGGCACACAGAGGGCTTGGAGATAACCCTGCTCCCCCTGTCCCCACTGCTAACGAGTTCAGCTAAAAGGATTTAAGACTAATGCAGGCAAAAAGACCTTCCACATCATACAAAGAGTGTGCAAAACAATTGTCTTGCATTTCTAAGAAGGGAATTATAGCTTCTGACTTAACTCCTGTATCGTTTGAAAGTGGAAGGGTTTATACTTGTGGCCCTGATAGAGAGGTTCTTCAAAATTTTATGACAACACCCAGAATATTTATAGGTATTGACTGCAGGGTTCAGGACAAAATAACAACCCTGACTTTACCTAGTATTTGCCTCTCAGTGTAATCACTAAGACTGCAACTGTTATTTAACCCGTGGATGACAAGTTTTCTTTCTCTCACTTTTGCTTTTTTTCCTTTGTAAGGCTCAGTATTTATCCTTACTGGAACAAAGAGCACTTTGAATCACAACGTGAAGCGTGTGTTTTTTAAAAAAGTTATGAAGGGGTCTTTTTTTGGGTTTATTTTTATGTTTTTGTCTAGGGAAATTTACTGGAACATTCATTTCTGTGTGAGAGGAAGCTTGCTCGATGTGGACAACAAAGATGTTAAGATCAGGATGAATGTCTATGGGAGATAATAATAGTGAATAAAAAAATGCACCAGTCCAGTACTCATATTTTCCAGGGACTGCCAAGAACTCAGTTCTGGGTTGTGTTTTACATCTAAGCTCCATTGTTCCTGACTGGGTTCTGAGTCTGTCAGAAAGACGACGACTTTGTTCCTCTGAGCAGCTTCAATCTGAAGCTTTTGGGCCGCTTTCACATTTCAAGCAGCATTTTTAAGATGTATTTTCACTCTCCCAGCTTTAGAGTGCAAAGCAAAGCACCTTTTTACTATTTCCTGCTGAACGTGAGCGGAGCCCGTTGACAGTGGCAGAAGTAATTTGACCTACGATAAGCCTGTGTGGGGGATGGCCAGCAGTTATCAATGGTACGTGATACATGTGCCATCAGTGTATTGCCAGGGAACATGCCTTGTGAGGCAACACAGCGCTAGCAGGAGCTTCACCTTGGGCATCCTGATAGCCTGGCGTATGTGTTGGGGCGATGCTGACTCCACAGCCTGACATGATTTGTTCTCCTGAGAGATACACAGTGGGCAAGAACATTTTTTCCTGTTGATGCACTTGGAGGCAGTAATCATATATCTGTAGGGTCAGGGCCAGGGTTTAGTTGTGCCCTTTGACAGGTGAGCAGCCTAGGCTGGAGGTACAGAGTTATTTTTCTTCCTTTCTTTTATTTCTCAGTCAATGTGAGGTGTTTTTACAAAGCAAATGGTACTTCTTCAGCTGTGAGCTCTGAAGGTGATCCAGCCTCTGACGCTTTGGTATTCACCCTGGCTGCGTGCAGAAGCCTGGTAAGCTGCTTCCCATTCACAGGGGGGATTTGTTAGTGGGTAAAGTTACTCTTCTCCTATGAAAAGTTATTTGGAAACTGTTAATGCCCACCAGTTAAACTTCTCCCCTTCCAAAATGTCCACACAAGGTTTCCTGGCCCATCCCAGCACCCACCTTTTGCCTCTGTGGCCGTGCTTGTCACCAGCATCACATCATGTGTTACGTGAAACAGTCTTTCATACCAAGAACTACCAGAGCCCTAGATCCCCGTGTCACACTGCATTTGTAAACCTAACTCAGCTATTGACAGATTGCTGGTCTGCGAGATGGCTGTGACAATACAACCTGGCAAATATTAGCCTGGAAAATACTCAGGAGCTTGTTGCCATCAGCAAACCTGGGGTCTGCGAGAGGTCATTGTCAGCAGCGCGTGGGGCAAAGCCATCCAGTACGATCGTGTTAGTGCTAGCACAGAGCGTGAACTCCTGAGAGGGGACTTGGCACTGGCTTATGCTCAAGGGCAGTTGTTGGAGCAGCTTGTGAACAGGCAGCTTGCCAGCTAGACGGGCATGGCTGTGGACAGCTAATAGACCGCGTGCATGAGCAGGGGAGGCGAGATGCTCAGCTGGGGAAATGGGAAAGAGATTTCTCTAAACTCCTGCTCTCAGGGGTAAGGGCACATTCAGGCAATGCCAATCCTGGGAGGAGTAAAGAAATGATTTCTGGCAGCTCAGACAGGTTCTTGGTCCGGCTGAATCTGACAGAATGCTGTGGGGGAGAAGTGGAGATGTCATGGTTACTGAGTATGGAAATTGTGTCAGTAGCTTGGCCATCTAGGTTTTAAATGTTGTCAATCTGCAACGTGCAATACTGTAATGTTTTCTGGCTGCCTCGTTTACAGCATAAAAGCAGGCAGCCTCTCTGTAATGAGTTGGTATCTATAGACAGCAAGCTGTTGATAGCAAAGCAGAAATCTTGGCTTCTCATCTCCGTTAAGTTTAAATCAATCAGAAAAGGTGGTGGGCAGGAGAGGAAGAGGGGTTGTTTTGTTTTCCCATCTTTGACTCACCTGACAAACTGAATTCCCTGTGAATTTTCCGTCTCCCTACTAAGCCTGCAGATCACTGCCTTCATTCCTCTCTTCCCAGACCTGTGTCCATTCCAGCTCATGAGTGATGCAGCAGCCCTCTGATCCATCTCATCTTTGCATCCTGGAGCATATTTAGGATCTCTGCCATGAATGCTGGGATAAGGCAGGACCTCTTTACTGTAAACACATCGCTGCCCAGCATTTCAGCCCAGCAAGGGATAATTACCAAAACTCCGAGACAAGGTGTTGTGTATCTCTGAACTGGGTATGGAAAGGATCCTCCTCAAGCCTAATGAGTCCGTGGCTGCTGCAGACATCCAAGTGGGCCTTGCTGTCTCCAGAAGAGACAGAAAGTGACTCTGGGAAGGCAGAGTGTGGAATCTGACACTACTGTGTAATTGAGCAAAAAGGGCCATATGCATTATTTATGAGCAGAAGGCTGGGCTTAATGTTAACAAGTGAGAAGAAAGTGGCTTCAAAACACTGCCTTTCTGCTCTTCCCTGTAAGGAAGGCTTCTGTTTTCAATTGCTTGCATTTTAGAGCAGGAGGGAGACAGAGCTGTTATTTATACTGTGCCTTATTTTGTGTGCATGGTGGTGTACAAGATTGAGGGAGAGGCAGGGATTGCCCCAAGGAGTGCACTCTGTGTTCACTCCAGCTCTGGCAAAGATGTGTCATGCACACTGCCCTGTAACTAGCTAATCCCAGTCAGCTCCAGGCAGAAGATTTCACTGCAAGAGAGAAGCAAGCAGAATTGCTCCCTGTTTGGCATTTCCATTGGGACAGCTTTAAAAAGATGAGGAATTTTCTCTGAATCACTCTCTCCATCAAATGCCCTCTCTGTGTGACCACTGTCCAGCTTTGGGGTTGGATGAGCTGATCTTTTGGCTCTTCTCCTGCGGATTCCCCACCAGCATGGTCTGTCCTGTCTGGTGTTGGGGCACGTGCTGGAACTGGCATGCAAAGTCTCACTGTGAAGCCACACAAGTATGCTGGGGTTTTGCTTTTTTAGCCATTTTCTCATGATTTTCTAAAGAAATCAGGCTTGGCTGACTAATGTCAAGTTTTGCTCTTAATGGTGGCAATGTGTGATTATTGCCAGCAAAATATATTATCTTCTTAAGACCATGGGATGCTGAGCTGCCTCTTTTCCCAAGAAAACAAGAGTGTGGGCTGAGGCAGGGCAAATCGCTCCCTGTGGGGGAGCCACCTTCATGACTGAGCAGATGCTGTGGTTACTGTCTGCTCAGCCACACTGAGAACCTCCAGGCAGAGCTTGAACTCTTGCTGGACCTCTTTGCAGGTAGGTACAGCCATTAAAGGGATAAGGGCTCTTCCTCCCGCTCCACACAGCAGGTGTAAATGATGCTTGGGGCTGGGGGGCTGCGATGTGCAGCCCTGCTTGGGCTGCAGTCTGTGGTCAACCTGTTCATGTTGCAAATGTGGCACCCAGCACTAATCCTTGTATTTCTTGTATTTCCAGAAGTTTTATCCTGTTGTTTTCTGCAGGCCCCAAAGGGCAACACCCCCACACTTGCTCCCCTTTATAAGGCCACCAGCTTCTCCAGTCACCATTTCTGCATTACAGCTGGTCATCCTTCCTTATGGCACAATATCCAGGCGCCTTTTTGTTTCATGGCTGCTTCCTGGTGTGATCCTGAGCAGCCCATATTTTGTTTCTGGAAAGAAAATTTGCCCAGTGGGGTAAGATGAAAGTAACCATCCCTCTGTAAAAGTCAGGAAGCAAAAAGTGAACACCACTGCACTGGAACTGATGGGGGAGAAGTACTCCATTCCTTGATTTCTAACACTGCCTCATTGATTCTTCTCTTGGTTTAATCAGCAGTTACTGCTTTTCCTTAATCCAGGTTCATAACTCCTCAGTGGAGTGGGTTTTTAACAGAAACACCCCTGAGAAATCCTAACAGCGGGGAGGGGGGGATGGGGGAAGCTGAAGAACACCAGGATCCTACCTGTGGCCCAGAACAAATGTATTTGAGCAGGGAATTGCTGTTTCTAATAGGCCTCACTTGAAAGTCACTTTGCAGACAGGTTTGCAGCTGCACACAGTGTGTGTGTGTGTCCAGAGGGACCTGGAGACACAAACCTGAGTGGTGAAAACCAGCAGCACTCAGGTTTTTCTAAGACAAACACAGGAGCATGGTGGAGTTTTTCCTTGGCTCAAGTCATATTGTAGCAGAGAAGGCAACAGGCTGGAAGGACTAGTAAGGATGTGTTTTGTAAGGGTGGGATTGGAATAGGAGAGGCTGGAGGTGAGGCAGAGCGGATGGGGGAGGGAGGGAGCCCATGTGGGGACCGGTGAGTCACGCATCCTCCAGCAAGAAGCACTGACTCATTGGGAAGATGATCGCTCTGCTGTTTCCTTTCTGCTAGCTGAGGAATTGATACTCAACTTTATTCTGCAAGCTCCCCAGTTAGAGAGCGAGATGTAGAAGGGAAGACTTAGCTGAGACTGTGGCAAAGGTGGTAAACCTGGCAAGTGCTGCCTGAGTGGCTGCATTTCTGCAGAGGGTCCCAGCAGCGGCTGGAGAGGACCATCCCCCCCGTGCATGGGCTGGGTACAGAGCAGTGCCTCAGCTCCCACAGCTGGGCTATGCACCGGAGTTCCAACCCCTGTTTGTGCTCCCTCTGCCGCAGGGTCAAGGCTCAGGTGCTCTCTGGACCGCTGCTCCCAGCCAGGCAGCCTCCTCGGAGCAGGACTTGGGATCATGCCACCTGGGAGAGGTGCCACCTGCCGCCCCTGCATTACAGTTAAGTACAATCAGCTGGGGTGTGGTTCTGATGCTTGTTATCTCCTGTCTGGCTCATAAGGCTTAACAGCTGAGGAAAGCCATCACCTATTCCTCAGTATCTGCCCATTTCTAGAAGAAACAAATCTCTTTTTTATTTCTTGTGTACACAGGACAGTAACTCTGCGTGGCTGGAGAAGGGGACCAGGGGACCACGTGTTTTTATTTTGTTCTCTGCTGTCAGAGACGTCTGAAAAGAATCCAAACTGCCCCTTGAAGCTGATTCACACTCAGACCGTTACAGCTCGGCAGAGATTTCTTATGAGCAAAGTATAAAGAGCCCTAATACACGATGTGGTGGTGCAATTCCTTTCACAGAATGGATCTGAGGGTGTTTGTGGGGTAAGTGCTGAGGGCCAGGGCTGTAACGCCGGTGTACAGCCAGGCCCCGCCGCCAGGGTCGGAAAAGGCAATGGCAATTCCAAGTCAGAGCTGCAATTTTCTTTTGCTTTACAAGTTTTATGTGGGTAATGTGAAGTAATTAATGAACCAGAGCGGCGCTGCAGAGGGGGAATAATTTTAATGTTCTTTTTAAATACGCTACTAAATCAATGGGGCAGTTTAAAAAGGAATGATAGCCTGGAGATTAGGGAACAACATGAGAAATTAGGCAGGGTTTTGAGAGCGATGGAATCTCAGGTAGACAGGTACTCTGTGATCTGCTGCGTGGGCATTTGTGTGTTTGGCATACGCTGGCAAAGGCAGAACTTGCTGACTTGTTGTAGGCCTGAGGGGTCAGGCTCTGCAGTCTTGGTAAGAAGTAAAGATCCCCAGGACTTGGAAAAGGTGCTGAGAGATTGCAGAGCACAAGCTATACTCCTGCTTTCCACTGTGCAGGAGCAGTATTTTTCCACTCCTGTCATAGGTCCTCTGACTACTAGCTACATAAGTGATGTCTACATGGTCTTTTGAATGCAGATACGAGCTTACTCTGGCTGCTGTCCAAGAGAACCAGAAGCCATGTAGCTGCAGCTAATGCGCTACATGCCCAAATTACTGTGGCCTGCTGAGAGGCAGGATATTAGCTTGGGCTTAGGGCTCTGGCCAAGCTCAGACCACGAGTAAAGCAAGTTTTCGTCTGCATGCAGAAAGGCATGTCGACAAGGACAGCCAACCTGCATCATCAGGTTTGGAAAGCCAGTTTTTCTTATCAGTTAGGGCAGGTGAGCTGACCCTGTGGAGATCAGGCAGACACAATTACTGCACATCCTGCCCCAACCATGAAGAGCAGAACCACATGGTTGGCTTGAGAGTCAGCCAGCTTCGGTGGCCAAAGAAAACTGCTTTGTGGGCTTGATCCAAATTCTGTGGGCCTCTGGTTGGCTGTCCCTGTTGTAGGCATACCCAGGGTCCGGGTGGCTATGACTCATTATGGACAAAGAGGGTTTGAATTCAGTCTTCACTGGCTCTGAGAGTTTCAACAGGAGCTGGATAATGTGATAATGTGATACCTGATTGTCCACGTTGCATTCTGAGCCATGAAGGTGTACGTGCACACGTAATGTGTTTGTGCAGGCCAACTGAGAAGAAAGGCTGTCTCCATTTTCCATTGATATATTTGCTGGTTTTTTTCCCCTAAAATTTGTCATTATTTTTGAAGACTGATTCCTGTGTGCTGGGCAGGATTGTGGTGCAGGGAATTAGGGATCTCTTTTCCCTTTCTCTCAAAACAGGGAGTCCCCCTCTCTTGCTCTTATGTTGCCCCATCTGCAACAGTTCTGAAACATTAAAGAATGCTGAAAGGCAGAATGTGAGTAACTCAGTTACTGAGGGATAGAACCACAATTTGAACAGGAAGAAGCTTTAATTAAAGCAAACCATCAGGTCACCTATCTGGTAAAATCCTGGCCCTGTCAGGGTTAAGGGCACAACTCTCACCAACCCTCCATTGAGTAGAATTCTGCTCGTAGCTGGTAACACTTGTCTCTTCTGAATTTGAGGCATTGGTCCTGTAACAGAATAGATAAGCTAAAAATAGAATACAGTCTGACCTAAAATAGTTTGACATCCATATCATGGTGCTTATTGTCTGAGAATACATCTGAATGACATGTTGATTAATCCTGAACTGAGGAAAATGTGATTCATTGGAAAGAACTGAGATCGTACCAATAATTCAGTACCAGAAGCTACAGACCCATTGACTCGGTGTGCAGCGTTCCCAGTGAAACTTTTATTTGCAAGCTGTCAGATTCATCTGCCATTTTCCCAGCTACTTTGGTTCCCTTCTGAGTGGGCTGGATGAAATATTCCAGTTCAGTTCATGTGGGCTATCAGCCACTTTACCAAAGCAACTTTTTCCCTCTGCCTTTTCCTGGAAACAAAACAGTCACATCGAGTCAGGTTGCTGCGAGTGGCTTTTAAGAGACGTGTCGGTTGCACTTAGTGCACAGCTGGGGCTAAAGTGAAGCTCTGTAAGTGCCTGAGTGATTTAGCTAGAAATTGCATCTTGTGCAGGAACCTAAATGTCAAGTTCCCCTGTCCCTCTCACAGCCAGAACTCCCGACAAGTCCCCTTTTCCCGTGACTCTTCACTTCCCTACAGATGGAACCGTGCTTTCCTTCAGATAGGATAAATCCTGTCTGGGAATGGCACAATCTAAAGAAAAGCGAGCTGTCACCCAGGCCTTCAGATGACACTTAGCCACATTAACGAGTAAACAGAGCCCAGAGGAAAGATGCTTTTTGAAATGCACTGTTTGTGTCAGCAGTGCAAAAACTAACGAACCAAAACAATCAGGGGGAAAAAAGGGAATCATTGGATGCACCTAAAGCTATGGGCTATAAAGTCAGATCAGTCAAGAAGAGCTCAGATAGGAGCAAATCTTTGGGACAGGACATACATTCCATTTTCCATAAGCAGTAAGACAGTGTCTACTCCAGCCTTGTGACGAGAAGAAAGCACGAGAAGAAAGAATAACTGTAACCATGTGAGGAGATGGGAGCAGGAGGGAATGTGTTTCTTATTTTGGAACCTTCTCATGGCAAACAAGCAAGGCTGAAGCCAAAATCTTCAGGACACAGAAGGAAGTTGGAACCGTTACACTGCCGCATGGCTCACGAGCAAGCTGGCATGAAGAGAGGGATCAGCTATACATTGTTTAGAAGGAGCCACACAGAGCATGCAGTAGAACATGCACCCCCAGGGCATTTGGAGGCAATGACTATCAACAGTCAGTGGAACCGGTCCAAATTTACAGCTATGTAACTGAATGATAATTCCACTCTTCATCATGAAGGAACAAAAACATGCACCAGAAATAAAAGAGAAACTGGTGGCAGGGTATAGAAATGGTGCTGGGAAATGGCTTTGCTTTACTTGCTGGCGCTGGTTCCCTCAATTCTAACTCTTCCAGTACACACTCTGAAACTAGTTACTCTTCTGTTGAACCACTCTTAAAGTAAGAATCCTCCGAAGGAAGTTTCAGATGAGAGGAAAGCAGTATTAGCTACAGTTCGTGGTTACTTCATGATGATCCACACAAAATTGCTTGGTCTTGAATTAACAATAGCTGTGGTTTAGGTTTTCTTCCTTCAGTGATCCCCAAATTATGCTTGCGTGTATAATTTGTTACTAGAGGCAGAATAAACATCAACTCTAATAGCTGAATTTTGAAGGTTAATATTAAGGCTAAGTACATAGCATTTATTTTCTTCTGAAGAAAGCATGTACGCTCCCTGGTTGAGAGATGAAAACTACGTCTGTGAGAGCAATGGCTGATGGCTTAGTGTTCTGCATGATAAAATAAATAACTTCGATTAACTTCAAGCTCCAGTACCTCAGATGTTTGTTGTCACAGAGCAGCAGCTTGGCTGATTGGCAGCTCTGGTTTAGTCGACATGTGTTAACAGAAATTGCTCAATTTACATCGAGTACTTAAATCTGCTGTTTTAGAAGTTTCTGTCCCACATACACTCGCGTTTCAGCTTTTGAATAAATGGAGGACTTGTGAGGGTCATTAAAGAAATTGCTAAAGCTTCTGCAAATGCTGTAGGCCGATTGCTGACTGAGATGCACAGCGTGCACGTGTCACTGCAGATACTTCCCACATAATGGGACTGATTGAGATTTTAATCTGGACAAAGTGCTGGAGGCAACTTTCTTTCCAACACTCAATTATCCTGATAATAATATGCCAATTTTTTTCCCTCTCTCCCAAACGTGTGGTCTGCTGCAACTGTGCAGCATGCAAACCGTGCTGGGTGGAGTGAGGGGATGGAAAAAAACACTGAAAAAAATTCATGCCATGGCAAAGGGCGCTTACAACCCAATTCCCAGAGCGTGGAGGACAATGCACTGTTACCTTGGATGGATAAGCCAAGTAACCACAGTGAGGAAGGGCTGCATTTCTTCCCACAGGCTGCAGGACAACTCCTTACCAGTTCTCAACAGCCACGTGGGAATAAATGAAGCCCAGCCCTCTGCTAGGACTGCAGAGGATGGCGCAGGGGCAAGACTATCAGTTTATTGTGCATGTGTATCTTGAATCCTCCCTAGTGGGATGTTGATCTATAACAGAGTCTTCTAAACTCTCACACAACACAAGGAATTCAGACTAGTTTCCCATGGATGTTCTCCATAAAAGAATTTCTTAGAAGAGATAACTCAGACAGGAAACGGGAACTAGGCGGGCAAATTCCTTCACTCGACTCCATCTCCCATTGGTAATGGATTTCAGAAACTGTCCCTATATGACTAACTCCAACTCTGCTTCCCCAATTTCAGAAACAGTTTCTAGAGATGAAGGGTGAAGCCGTTTGAGAAAATCAACCTTTGTTTGCTTTTTTATTCATTATGGATTACTCTGCTAGATTGGATTACTAATAACACTTCATTTATTAAAATCTCTGAAACCTAGATTTGCTTTTCAGTATCTGTATCATCTTCTGATCCTTAATACTTTTCATCAAGCTCAAGGAATGAAAACAAACTCAGCTGTTTCATGTTTCTTTGCAATTGACTTTTACCAGGATCATGTTAGCCTTGTTACATACTTGTTACTAATTGATGGCAGGGTGTGCTCTTCTGAGGCAATGCAGAAAATTCATTCCTATCTTCAGTAGTTTCACAGCTGGAAATGATAGAGCAAACCAAATCTGCTAGGAGAGCTGGGGAAGGTATTGCTGCTTTCACATCAGTCGCACTCTCTACGTTGTCTGCAGAGGTAGCTGTGAATTTGGCTCGTTTTCCTTCTTTATGTGCCCAGTTGTATTTGTTGCTTGGAGTGAACGCACATGCCCGAGGCAGTGTACAGCATCAGACATAAGATTTTTGGCTTTTTATGGCTATCTGAAAGTCTTTCCATTTATGTTAGATTGGATTTAGTTAAGCTAGTGCTGGGTAGCCACTTTTAGTCCGGACTAAGAGTGATTTGTGTCAATTTACCTTAAATCCATTCCTAATTGACTTGCACTGAACTGAACTAACACCTGATTTATGCCCTCAATTATCCCCTTTTAACCAACAGCTCAGGCATGCTGTCCAGTTCCAGCAACTTCACGAGTCACTGCGCATCAGTGGAGGCACGGTAACTGCAGTGTGCCTTTAGCCTGCAGCAAACACGAGGTTCAGCGTGTCAGCTTAACCTCAGGGCCAAGAAAAAGAAAAATCTAAACTGGTTTCTTCCATCTGAGGTGGCCACAGGCTAAAAGCAAACACACATGGTCAATTACTGTGGCTTAGCTGATGCATGGTAAGTTGTCAAGCATGTCAGGGCCTGAATGAGATCACTCGTTCGTGTATTCAGAGCCTGGAAGTATCATTTTAAAACTGGTGTTACATAAACAAGTGTAACTATGGATATGGACACATGGACAAATTAGTGTGGGGTAACAAGTCTGCATGTGTCAGCCTTTTTCGTGCCTCCATGAAATGCTAGGTGATTTGAGGTAGCCTTGTCCTTTTTTCACCCAGGGGGGAGGTATAGTGAAGGGATGGTAAATTCTAGAGCCTGGTTTCCATTAAGTAATGGTTTTAACCTAGTTTAGAACAATTCAGCTTGGCTTAAGTGTAATAAAGCAGATTTAAGCTGCTTAGGTAAACTATACCTACTGCACATTTTGCTCTTTGCTTCAGTGGTGGAATTTTGCAGGTCAAATCTTGAAATGAATAAGCAACTTTCCATTGGCTTCCCAGAGCAGTGTTTGATGGAGAAGTTTGAAGACACTTCATTTTATAGTCTAATTTAAAGGTGAACTTGCATCTTTCTTAAAAACCACTGAAAAAAGAAGCCCCAAGACAAACAATAAAAGAAACCAAACAATCCCAAACTTTGAGCTTTTCTCCCAGATAACACTTGTTTTCTTACTCCACCCTGTGGGAGAGCTAAGAGGAAATTTGCTTTTTTCCAATGAGACACACAACAAGATTTGCTAAACTGAAACTAGAGGTGCAAAAGTTCTAAACCCAGGATGAGTCTGGACCCTTTAAAACTATGACAGGGGCCGAGGAAACACAGGATGAAGCGTGAAAACTTTGGATGCTTTTCCTTTTTATTCACCAACTTCCACTCAACCTCAGTTAGTCTTTCTCTACTTCCATCTAATGAAAAGGAAGATACTTCATTATGTGAGATCACAACACATGGCTTCAGGACCAGGCATTATTATCTCAGCTAATGTGGACACATTTTGAACGCTGCTTTTCTCTCTGCTATCAGCCACCGCCACCTCTGCAGTAATGTGACAGCAAGAGAAAAAGGATGGGAAGGTGATAAAGTTTGCCCACGCAAGTAGAAAAGAACTTTCTGTCCAAAGCCAGCTGGCTTGGCTTGGAAATGAAATGGCATTTTAGCACGGGGTGACCTGTTTTACATGTGTATCAGAGCTCTGTGTCAAAACACTTGTCCTAGATGCAACAGCAGGGGCTGTGAAATAGTTATCATCAAGTAACCATAGCAAACAGGTGAGTTGTCTCCATGCCAGTTCATCTTCTAAACTGTTTGACAGATAAGAAACCATCCTTGGAGATTATAACAAATGTGCTGCCGCATTTCATGGTTAGAACTGAGCATATTTTTAGAAAAGGGTTGAGAAAGTATGCAGTAATCCTAAATCACAGCCAAGAAAACCACAAACCCCTTGACAAGTGCCTGTTCAGATACAGAACTCGGAAGAGCACACCAGTTGATCCCTGTAAATGCTCTGATTGAATTTTTATGGCTTGTTTTCCCAAGTAAAGCAAACCTCCAACAGAGGATCAATGGCATTTTTGCCTCTACCTGAAAAGGCTGGAGGGAGAAGGGAAGCAGATCTGTTATTCATCCTGTGGGACACAGACCTGTCAGCCTACTGGACCCTCAAAGAAATCAATGGGAAATACACCAATGACTTGTTTGTGCTCAGAAGTCTGGGCACCATTATCAAAGACCTGGGTAAACTGCCCAAGTTTAAGGATTCAGCTAATTCATGAAATCAAATCTCTTTAAAAGTTTCTTTCTTATTCCTTGTACATTAGAACAGATCATGCAGAGCCACTGTGGACTCTATATATGAAGCTTGCACAATAAAACGTGCAGTTTGATCAGTGGAGTTTACAGTGAAGCAAATAAAATGCTGAAAAAATAATGCTTAAATTTACATTGTAAGAGCTGCACTAGCTGATTGCAGTGGGGGCTGAGGGTGCTCTGCACAAGTCAGGAGCAACTTATCTAGGTTTTAAAAGCTCCAGGAGTCTTTTGTCACTTGAAGAGGCCCCATCAACTTTACATCTACTTTAAAAAGTAGTTCAAAGAGTTTTCAGGTATTATGGTCTCCTCTATCTATTTCTGTCCCTTTTGTTTCCTAACAGCATGGGATACTGACCACACATACTGCTGTCAAATATAGAAATTAACCTTACAGAATAAAGGAGACATTTTCTCTTTAATCTCTTGGAAAAATTTTCAGACTGAAGCACAGATCTTAAATTGATAATATCCCTTTAAGAATTTATTTGCCAGGTAATGTTAAAATAAAAAGAGACCTTAAGGTCAGTTTGAACATTAAAAGACCCCCTTTAAAATCAGTTTCAAATCTCTATTAGAGATAATGGCAAGTGACGTTTGAACAGGGCTCCAAATATATCCTACACCTTAAAAATGCAAGTAACTTTAAAATGCTTTTAAGTAATTTCTAGTTCTTTGGAAAAAAGGCAAGAGCTATCCTAAGAAATACTTTGTTGCATAGAAATAATAGAAATAGTTTAGTGCTGCAATATATGACACTTGTAATATTTATAAAGCTACCAAATTATTACCAGATGAAGACCTGTAGTTTCTGAATAATGTACTAAATATGATTGGGTTTATAGAGGGGTGAAATAGTACAATACCATCTGAAGAGCAACATGCATTTTAATAATGAAAATATTGAAAGTAACTATTTGTCTTTAGATCTGCTAAGCAATCTGTGTGTTCCCTCCAAGATGTCAAACTATACCGTGCATACATACACTTTGCTCTCTCTATAAATATACATGTGCATGACACATTTCTAAAAGCAGTAAATGAGTGCTGGGGAAATACAGAAACAATGAAGTTCCTAAGAGAGGCTTATTTTTTCAAGTTATTAAAAGAAGGTGGCAAGCATTCATGAGGATATGAAAATTTAAAGCCGTCTGCAGGAAACTCTGAAAACCTCTGGTTAAGGCTGCTGCCAAAAAATCTCAGCTATGTTATGTCAGAATGTTTAATTGCAAGCTGCAATTTTAATGAATGGAAAGATATGGCAAAAGCAGGAAGTTTCTGAAGGAACATAGAGCAACCATGAAAATAAAATACCAAAGGTTGCAATCTTGAATGCTGTTGGAAGCAGGAATTTCCATCCATGCTCTGACTCCTTTTCCTACTGTGCAGAACTTGCCAGCTGTCTGGCTAAGGAGAGGTAAGCTGGTCTGGATATCATCTCCCAGGCTCAAGGCAGCACTTGCTATGTCTATGTGAAGAAGTCAACTTCTTTGCATTTGTCATTATGGGTGTTTACAGAAATGCAGCTTAGGAATAAGGGGAGGAAAGGCAAATGTCAGAGTGCATTAAATAACGTATTTTCTTTACTTTCCAAGAAGCTTGCTCGCAGCATGATGTTACTATTTATATCAGATCTCTTAAACCCAGCTGTTGGTTCATGTTAACATGCAGAATGGTGAGAAAATCCCAGCAGAAGAGCGTGAATCCCAGAGAGGCTTGTGTTCTTGTAAGGACCTATAAAATAGCACAAGTTTTGCTGAGGTATGGGGCAGGCCCCAGTCACTGAGGCATGCAAGGCAACTATTTGCCCTGTTGATCCCCCAGTATTAGAAGGCCAACAGCAAAGCAAAAGGAAAAGTGCCAAATGCTGCAACAGACAACTTCAGATAACTCAGCTCGAAGCCCTGGCTGGAAAAGTTTGAAAGAGAACTTCTACCTGTAATTCAAAACTAGAACATATACTGTACACCCACATTACAGCCTTCTCAGACAAGCTGTGTCTGATCTAATCTTATGTACCTTGGCCACAAGTTCTGGAAAAACAAATATTCCCAAGGCAATCAGATTACTGAATGTACCATGTAACGATGTGGAAATATCAGTGGTTTACAGAGGGCAGTTTATGAAATGGATCGAGTGAATTTAATTCATACATTGTCAGGCAATTTGGACTTAACTAAAATGAGGAAATCTTTCCTTGATTAGATCTGTTTTTAGTGAAACGCCAGAGCCAAGGAGTAGTGTAACAGCAGTGCTCCCAACCTCAGACAAGGGGTTTGTTCCAAGCCAGCTTTGTGAGACGGAAAGTCCATGTCCCAAAGCGGTCGTTATGGGGTTAACAGGGTTACCCCAAGTGGCAATGGAAAGGAACCATTCTCTGCTCCTCTCCATTTCCTGCTCCCTGGGTGGGAGTCCCCCCTGCTCCTATCCTTTGTTCCTAATGAGCTCCCATCCTGAAACTGCTGAGAGTACAATTTGGTTTTGTTGCAAGAAGTATAGTCCTTTACAAAATCTTCATTCATAGAGTACTTCCACCATTGTAAGCAAAACAATGATAGGAATTAATCTGGCCTGCGACTCTAAGAAACCTTGTTCTTCAAAGCTTGTTCATAGACCCTCCTTCCCTAAGGAAGATAAGTTAATTGTTTGGCAAATATACCAAATATACTAAATACCATCCCCTACTCCTCTTACCTCTAATTTAAAAAGCCCTGCATTTTGTTTTAATACAAAGTTCACCTTCAGAAGCATGAGACTAAGAACTTTCCTCAAGGACACAAAATGAAAAGCTGATGTGTGGAATATAAGGAACATGTGCAAGGAGGCCTGAGGGACAGCAGTGGTACATCTCTGGAGTGTTTTGTAATAAAGCCCGAAAATGTAAGTTTGAAGGTAGTGGAGATATGATTTTGGTGGTAGTGCCTCCAAAATACCTTGAATGAGTGGGTGGAAATGCACAGCAATAGCGATGCAAGGCAGAGCTTTATTGCCATAACAACTGCTGGATGACAACTCTATTCAACTGTGAGGCTATTAAGTTAAAATTAAGAATACTGGTGTCTTTTTCTCCCTGTATTTTTATTTAAATTTGCTGTTCCTCTGGGTTTCTTTCTCCTTGGACGTCATGGAAATCACACTGCCTGCTATTTGGCCAAGGGAAGAGATTTCAGGTGGTTCTTTTTACGTAAGATGGGCAGAAATGTGCTTGCAGTTGTTCTCTTCTATGTCAAGAGTGATCCTAGCAGATGCTTGCGATAATTTTTCACTTGTCATATTGACACTCAAGTGTGATGTTCTCTGGGGCTTTTTTCTGTTGCTGCTTCTACTGTCTTAGAAAGATTGTAATTTTTCCGCCCCTTTACTGTGGATTTTTCCTAATCACTTAAGCTTTGCAGCCTTTGGATTATCCAGGTGCCTTTGGCCTTTCCAGTTGTCCTGAAAATTAAACTTCACCCAGAATGTGGCCATCAAGTCGTGCAGTGCTTTTAGTCATTTTAATATGTAAATTCTTTGTGTCACCCCAAGGGCTGATATTTTCCATTTCTGCTACTGTGACATGTAAGAACATCTGTGACCTCCCTGTCACCTATTCTTTTTCACTACCAGTCCCAAGAGGGGCCTGCAGAAGCAGATGTAGCGACACATCATCATGTATGGAAAACAACATCTGTAATTTCAATTGGATGCTGTATTTTGCACTTCCTTTTCTCAATTGTTACGTAGGGGAGTGTTTCAATAGAGGGAGGAATGCATTTCAGTGGGAAAGACCCTGCTCTATACCCCTTAACTATTGTTTGCATGGCACATATAGAAATCCCTTGAGCAACACATGCTATGCTTATTCTTGTAGTGCCACTGAAAAGCACAGATTAGAACCAATTAATTTATCTTTTTGGCTTCCTGCTCTATTTTTGCTAGCTTAGAATAATATGATTACATATTGAAAGTAATTAATGAGTGTATCTGGAATTCCTTGCTCAGGCCTTGCTTTGGTGTCTTACTCCAACTCCCAGTGACCTTTATAACTTAAAAAATTCAGAATTTTATCTAACATCTTTTCAACATATTGCTGTCATGAGAGGATTCCATGGTATTAATCAGATTCTAGTAATAGACCTTGCAGATATTATGGATCACAGATACAGCGAGAAAGAAGAGAATAAACCATATTCATATAAAAATCAATGACATTTGGACTGCTTATGTTGTGAATTGTAAGAAAACTGTATGTATTTGAATCTCCTCCCGATTATTAAAGGTCAGTAACAATCAGCTTGGACACCTAACAGTAGATGGCAAGTATTTGTATTTTGTTCTTTGTTTTTCACACCTCTTACCAGCTTTTTCCTAGATCCAGAGTAAGAAGTACACACTCTTGCACTTCCACTTTGAATTAAAGGTGGATTTTTAAGAAATTGTTCAACTTATCTACTGGCCATATATTAAACATCCAAGTAAACTGTACATTACAAATCCTAAACGTCAGTATTTCTGTGAGTTGTGAATTACTGCTTCCATTTGAGCAAAATGTTTGGAAACAGAAATTTACATTAATATTTTTGGGAATGAGCTTGGAGCATCTACCTTTCTCCTTCCCCTGGTGTGGTTTTCACACTCTGAGTTGGGTGTCTGTGTCATCATTTCTTGCATCCTGTTTCCTAACCATTTGTGGAGTGATTTTTTTTTTGTTTGATTTTGTACTCAGTTAATGACACAGTCTTACAAATATAAAGAACACCCTCTGGTTTCCATTTTCCAGAGAAAGCACCTGTAATTCTTGTGTCCTGAAGCAGAGATGTGCACTGTCAGTTGATTTAATGCTTTGAAATGGCTCCTCATTTCGCTCCCGGGCTGCGGGTGTCTTGCAGGATAAATCTGGAGGAGCTGTAGAGCGCAGATCATTTTGCTCAAGTAACTTTTTATCATCAAAATTTTATTTTTGGGTCATTCTTCAGCTGCTGCCTTCTGTGAAGGAGAAAGGCGCCAATTTTATGTCCTTTATTATGTATTCCCAAGTAGTCTTTTCTACTTAAAGCAAAATTAATGGGGGCTCTGACAAGACATAATGTTGAGGTGGAGATGGATGGAGGAGGAATCAAGGTGGATTGTCACGTCAGCCTGAAAGCGAAGACGGCGCTCCTGTCCTCACACGGCGGCGATTTTCACAGAAAGCCAGTCAGAAATAAAAGGAAGGGGGAGCTGGGTTAACCCCTGCCGGATCCTCCGCCGATCACGGCTGGCAGGAGGGCAAGGGATCGCTCGCCAAGGCTCTTACTGAACTCAAGGGCACAGGTTTGGGCTCTAGGAGCGAAGCTGCGCCTCGCTGGAGCGATGGGAGCAGGGCCGGGAAGCTCTGCTGCCTGCGCGGCACAAGCTCTCGTCCCCCGCCTGAGGAGGGAGTCGGCTCGCAGCAGGGGGCTGCGGGGCCCTGAGATGGCGGGCGGGTGCAGGAGGGGCAGAGGCCGGCTGGCACCGCGGCGGGCAAAGGAGGCCACGACGACCACGGAGGCCGCGGCCCGGCCGGAGCCTCGGCTCGCCCGCAGGCCCCGCCGCCGCCGGGACGGAGCGCGCGCGGCCCGGCCCTGCCCAGGGCAGGCGCGGTGGCGCATGCGCCACTTCTTGACGGGGCGGGCCTAGCTACGTGCGTCACTGGCGGCGCAGCGAGGGACGGGGCATCCCGGAGAGCGACGGCTGCTCTGTGCGCATGCGCTGCGCCAAGGTTGGGGAGGAGCGGGCACGGGTAAGACCTTCCTTCGTAGGACGCCCTCACACTCTAGGCTTTGATTGGCTGTTGATTCCCTCGCCTTCTCTCTGATTGAGCGCCCTCCTGTCACTCAAAGCCCCACGTTTCATTACGCTCAGCCCACCAACTGCTCTCTGGTTGGCCGGAGCCTCTGTTTGTCACGGGCGCTGTGATTGGCTCTGCCGCCCCTTCACTCCAGAGCGCTGCCCTATCGGCTCGGGGAGCCGCAGGATTGGGTCGGCGGTGAAGAATGTAGACCCGGCCGCTCCCATAGTAAAACAAAATAATCCCACGATGCTGGATGATCAAACCGGGGCGTTTCCAGCCCCGCCGCCGGGAGTAGGTTCACCTTGTATTTTCCCTACGGTTTCCTCCTCTTTCAGCTCCGGCTTGTCTCGGGTGAGAGGCCTCAGCGACGACTGAGCTGCCAGGAGAAAAGAGCGGAAGGATATCCTTCAGAGAGTATTGCGCCCCTGAGAGAGAGTGTGACAGAGGAAGTAGTTCCGGCCCCGATTGGGCCTTGTTTCCCAAAAATAGCGCCCAGCGGGTATCCGTGCGCCGGTGTCAGTGTCTCCTGAGGAGCCTCAGCAGGGAGGAGGCAGGAGCGGCTGTGGGGAGCGAGGGGACGCGGGCGGGTGAGTGAGCGGTGCGAGGGGGGAGGTCCTGCTTTTGGGGGTGAGTGGGAGGGCGGGGGACCGTTCCTCGAGCCCAGCGGCTCTAGCTGGTGGCGAGGGTCCACAGGCGAGGAGCGAGGGGAGGTGAGCGAGCGGGGTTGGCGGCAGGGGCAGCGGGTGACGGGCGGGGGCAGTCGCGGAGGGGGGTGGCTCGAGGCGGGGAGGAGGAGGAGGAAGAACGAGGGTCTCCCCTCCGGCCCCGTCCCGCTCTGTCGTACCGACGGCGGTGGCGGAGCGGAGCGGGGGGTGCTGGCGGGGAAGTTGGTGTGGGGGGCGGGCAGGGGAGGGGCGCGGGGCGGCGCGGGGGCGGCGGGCTCGGGGTCCGGCGGGTGGGCAAGTTCCCCGCGCCCGGGGCCTCTCCAGAACTTCCTGCACCGCTCGCCTGAGGAGAGGATGGACATTTATGGACCAGGCCAGCGGAGTCTGCCCGGGGGCTGGTGCACCAGGGAGAGAGGGTGGGGTACGAGGCCCCGGCGTTCGGGGAACTCTGAGGTAAGATCGTCCTCGCCTGGGTGGCCAACTTCTCCGCTCGGGGTGTGTGTGTGTGTGTGTGCCTGGAAAGGCGGGGAGGAAAAGTACCTTTTGTCCTGCTCTTCGGCAGCTGCGTTGGGTAAGCGACATCGCGTTTAATAACAAACAAACAAAAAATACCCTCTCCTAGGAGTCTGCCGGCGGTATGCGCTAGCGAAAACGCTTGGGGGTCGGGGAGGGAGGAGGTGAAGGTAGAGGTTGTGACGGGAGTCGCACGCCGCATGAAGGTGTGTTGCGAATGGGAGAAGAAAACTGCTCGCTAATGTGTGAACTGGGGGATGTTTTGTCCAGGGGAGGAAAAAGATTGAAGGCGCAACCGTGTTATACTGCGAATAGGATTTTTGTGTTCACCAGCTCTGTGCAGAAGTCATGAGGATAAGAAATGAGATTGCTCTATTTCCGACTGGGAAGACAGTAAATTCTTTAGGTTTATGGAGATATGCTTTTCAATACATTTTTACCTGCCTTTGAGATGCCAGGTGGTGAAGAGAATGGGGTTTCTTAGAAGAAGTAAGCCATAGCGACTTGTTTGACAGGTGATTAATTTCAGACTTGAGAAACTGGAGTTCTGAAAGAAGGAAAAAGACAATTTAAGGGGAGGATGGGTTTTGGGTTTTTTGGTTTGTTTTTTTTCCTTTTAAGTGCTTAGTGTAAAACCATTGTGTCCCCTAGTCATACAAAGACAAAATTTGTTATGAACACCGGTGGGAAAGGGGTTCTGGGAAGTACAAAGGAGCAACAAAAAAGGCATAATTTGTAAAGAGTAGTAGGGGGGGGGAAAAAAGTGGCTTCATATGGAACTGATAATATAGGCAATATTTATTTTAAACCTTTTTTACAGTGTGGTAAATCTTTGTGGCATAAGCAAGGCTATAAGATTCAAACTGAAGCATGTTAATGTCCACACAATTCTCTCTTATTCAGATCTTTCTTTTTAATTTTGAGGATCCTAGGTATTTACATTTTGATAATTTTTCTGTTGTCTTGTTATTGCTAGCTAGTGTTTAAACAACCTGTGCAGAAGGTGTCAGAGCAGTGCTCCTATAATCTGTTCTGTCTGTTTTTTAAATAATTTAAAACGTTTACCTCTTACATGTAAGAATGTAGAGATAATCTTTGGGGTTTTTTTTCCTCTTCTCTAACAAGTTATTTATGTTTGGGGGAGAAGCGTGAGGTTCTTTCAGTCGTTTTTTCATTTAGGTGCTAGAATATATGTAAAATGACATGTCTTTCAATTACATAATTTTGATTAATTGTAATAAAGGATGCAATTTTAACACTTCTGGTTGCTAAAGGGCATAATTACTGAATGATATTTTAAAATTCTAGACTTTTTTTTAGCTAGCAAAACAAAAAATGAGCAAATGGAACAATCTGTTTTGATGTTAAGGGATTATAATAGTGCTGGCCAGTTGGAGAAGAGCCTTGTTTGAGGGCATTCAGTTTGGAACTTAGGAAGGAAAATAACCCAGTGCCCTGGTTATTTATTTTTCTTCCCCATAATTCTTTTCTAAATCTGTAGTTGACATAGTCTACCAGTAATAGTAGAGGAGTATTATCAGTAAAGGAGAAGAATCCTTCAATGAGAGGGACAGGATCTACTTGAGAACGCTTTTAGTGTAGCCAGCAGTCTCTCTTTCTGCAAGTGCAACTCATCTAAACCAGTTTTAAACTTCTAGGATTTCTAATGATTTATTTGTGAGAAGGTGTTTACAGGTTGTAAATCATAATAGAAATATATTAACCTTTAGCTTGTATGTTTTGCACCAATTTTTATGTGTGTATTTAAACTGATGTGGTTATACCTCGCTTGTATAAGTTAGTGGCCCAATACAATGCATTGCATATGCATAGATAACTGCATATAGAGTCCTGTAATTTCACATAACATTAGTTTCTGTCTCTGTAGAACGAGGCACAAAGAAGTAAGTGAACACTGAATTTTATGAAGCTAGGTAAATTGCTCTACAGAATTGAGTCATGTTGGACTAGTAAGATAAGGAGGACTTGGCTGAATTAAAACTTGAAATGATTCTGGAGAATAAAATGTCTTATTATGGCAGAAGACTTATCTTATTTAGAAACCTTATTTGAGCTGAAGTGTGTGTGGTTTACCTTAAACTGGTTAATGTAGGCAGCAATGCTTTTATGGGGCTTATTTTAGAATGTTAGCCAAGTTTCTCGGATAACTTGTTGATGTCATTCTAAGTATTCTGGTCCCGAGAGCTGCTTCAGAGAGACTGGAAGCACCATGGGAGCCCATGAACAATGCCATGCTACCTTGCCTGCTCTCAGGCATGCTGTGCGTAGCAAAACAATCAATTCCCTAACAGTAGTAGTAGAAGTAGTGTGGTACAATGCTGTGTAATGTGCAAATGAGTATTAGTTTGGGAACTAAGTTTTTTGCTTAAATAAGAAGTATTTTGAGTTTGTGTAACTGTTATGCCTTGCATGAGAGCAGTCTGTTTCAGGACATTTTAAAAAAAAGAAAAATGTTTAGAGAAAAGAAAGCACATTTTCTTCAACTCACCAGGTTCTAAATTTTTGTTATTAAAGGCAACAGGATTAAATGCTCCATGTAAAACTTCAGCTTTGGGCCTTTTTGCTATGACAGCACCCTGATAATGTGTGCAAAACACCGGGACATACTTTTCCTTCTTATTGAAGCCAGACTTTGAATTAATTAGTGGTGACATATATGCTGTGTAACTTCCTAATGTACGAAATGGCTTTAAGTTTTCACATTTCTTGTACTTGAAAGATATTTTTTCACATGTGTAATAATGTATTCTTCAATTGATCAAGTAGAATAAAAGTAAAAAAAAAAAATCTCTGTCCATGCTAATAAGGTGAATTTTGGGGTCCATTGTCTCGTGTTCGCCTTTGGTTCCTTCAGCTCTGGTAAAGTAACCAGGGAAAATAAACCCACAATTCCTCTTTTTTTCCTGTGTGCTTTCCTCTGCAAGGCTAACACAGTAATTATCTGAATGGAGGTGCCAACGTGCTAGTGAAGTGGTACTGAATGTGGGTTTAGTTTAACTCCTTCTCCTATCTTGAAATGAATAGTCTCCAGAGGTGCAGTCAGATCCTTAAATAACTAAATACAGCTTTTTCCCTGAATATTTACAAGGTGGTTTTGGTGTCTTGGGAAGCTCGTAAGATTACAGCAAAACATTCTTTTGCTCTTTTCCCAGAAGTTAATTTTGTTAACCTTCCAGTAAAAGATTTCAGGAACTTTTTTGGGGCAGCTAATAGAGATATAGTTTAGGTCATTGATACAGTATCTAGTGAATGAACAACATAGTATTACTAAGTTAAAATCGAATTCAGCATTCTTCCCCAGCATGTGGTCTGGGGTAGAATACTAGCTAATACATAATGCAGTGGAGGGTTAAGTTTGTAGCCTGCAAGACTGTAGTTTGCTTTGTTTATGTTAAAACTAGCATCTGATTTCTACCCCTTACCATCACCTCCTATGGTGTATTCTTATTTTAACGCTTGATCTTTCACAGTCCTGCTTCTGGAGTTGAAAGGAAAGGATTTTTTTTCTTCCATGTTACGTGACTTCTTATTTTTGTTTATAAACAATATTGTTTAGATATATGTTTAATGGTTCTGTGAGAACCTTTCCTAGGTTTCATTATCCTTCACTCAAATATGATTTTCTTTAGGAATGTAAACCCATGTAGTATATACTCTCATTTTCATTCGACCCTAAAGAGGAATTATTATCTTGCAAGACAACTTTGTTACTGAGATTTTAATCCCTGTCTGCCAAAACAGGCACTAATACAGAATATGTTAAATAATATATATGGTGATCTTCATTTCTCTTTTTTTCTGCCCAATCTAAGGCTGCAATGAAGAATTAGGCAGGAATGACTGTCAGGTCAAGATAACTAAATTTTGTGGCCACTCTTTTTTTCAGAATTTTAATGAAGGGGGATGTAGAACCCTTTCTACAGAAAGCACTATGCTTTTTGTTCCTCACGTGTTGTGACAGTGTAAGTGTGCCTATATGATGAGAGGAGAACATGTCCTTCTTAATAAGAGTGTGATTAATTGAATTATTTTTCAGGGAATTAACTACTTTATATTCAAAATGTTAGTGATGCTTAATTAGATAGGTCTCACAGTTATATTTGCCTCTGTCCCTGAAGAGCTTTTGAATTCTGCATAAGTCCTTACGGGTCTACCTAGAGACTGAAAAGTGCATTCTGTATTGCTTTGGGCACAGCTGAATTTTGCTGGTAGTTACTAAGTATTGTTGCATGCCTATTTTAAGTATGCTGAGATACAAAGTGTTAGGATTTATCAGCCAAGCATAGTTGTCAGGAGGTGCTTGCTTTAAGTGTCTGTGTATCAGGCATTGATGACAAAGCATCTCTTACTGTGGGTTTGGGTTTTTTTTTAAATTTTTAAATGAAGAGTTACATAACTAGGAGAAAAATGTGTTTGCCTTCATTGTAGTGGTAAGAGATCACCGAAAAGAGTGGGGTATAGAGTGGATGGGTTTGTGCTCATGATATTTCTATGATGATAATGGGGAAAGAAGGATCTTCCCCATTTACCTCAAATCCTTTACAGGTGTTTTTGAAACTCAGCTTCATTTGAAAACCAGATTGCTTCCAACACTAATTTAGTATTTGATAGATTAGACCAATGTTATTTTTAATAGTTTGAAAGCCTGTGAGAATATGTGAAGCAGTTATGTCATCTTGATACCTGCAGTAATACTTGCAAGCTGTGGTCAGGGTCAGTATTGCTGCACCAGTGCACGCAGGCCTTGTCTTGAAATTTTCTGTGATCAATTACAATGTTTGGAAGGTCAAGGGGGATAAATTATGAAACTTTTAGCTATATTATTCTGTAAGCACATGCTTAACTGAGCTGTGCTGAGGCTATCCTGTTAAATATTTTTTTCCTTGAAGATATTGACATGTAGAGTTGAGAGAGTTCAGAGGAGGTAATTTTGATATCCCTTATGATATATAGGTCAGGTATTATAATTGTAAAAAGATTACAAGCAGTTATAAGAGAAGAGAGTAAGCAAGTAGTTAAGTCTTGAGAGACTCGGATATAAACGTGTACAAAAAGATGAGGGGTCATAAATGACAGAACACTTGACAGTGACCATTGAAGAAACCAGTGTCATAAGGTGATTTTCCCCCCATCCCCCCACCCATATCATGCAAAATCTGCAATAATTGTGTCCAGGAGGGTAAGAAAGAAGTTGTAATAGGTCATGTCCGTGTTGTCCGTTTCCCCCCTCCTCGTCCCCCAGTATTAAAAGAAGTGACTATTTTTAAGTGGCCACCTTTCTTCAGTTGTTTGAATTGTATTTAATTTGCTGTCTTACTGTTACAGAAAACTTGTATAGTACAGCTCAGAAACATTGTGTGAGGTTATCAAACATTAAAGACATCTTTTTTTTTTTTTGGTATCATTCTTTCACAGCAGCTGCCCTCTTCCTGATATGACTGCATGCATCCTGTTTTAAAAACTGTAAGATGACAAGAATGACTGCTAGTAAGTTTGTATATCTAGCAGTTCAAACATGTTGCTTTTTCCACCATGAGCTTTCAAAGCACTGGATCTTCTGAGAGTATTTGAGAAAATGGGATGTTCCATCATCACTGTGCTTGCATTATGTTGTCATGTAGTGAGGGTAATAAACGTTTCAGTAACTAAATATTTTTATTTTTCCTTGAAGCTGTTAAAATTAGTGTGTAATTACATGAGGCTTTAATTGCAATTCAGGTGTCTTAAGCTTATGCTCAGAAGCTCGTTGGTTTCAGGCTAAAAGAGGGCAAAGTAAAAGGTACAGCAAGAGCTACACTGTTCCATTTCTGTACAAGTCAAGTGAAAAGTGCTTTTTGCTAAAAGTTTTGAGCTTATAGGCTGTCAAATTATGTTAGTTTGGTTTCAATAATACACATCATCTGGGCTAGTTTTCTTTTGGGATTTGAAAATTTTGAGTGTGGAAGGATTTCCTCTGACAGACTTCCTTAATATCCTCCTGTGTTTCTTTTGGAGCATTATGGTTTTTGTGTTTGTGTGGTGGTGTGTGTTTTATTTGTTTTGTTTTGTCCTGTTGTTGTTGTTCTTATCTTTGTTCATAACATCCCAGATAGTGGTGTCTTAACTTTCTGTCACTGAACAGTATATCAGGATCTTTGCTTTGAGAGAAGTTGGGCTTGACTGCGGAAAAAAGGTGCCAGCAGTGAAGGTATAAATGGTTTCTATCAGGAAACGCTACATTAGAAGTTCTTTGGGGGAAGGAGACAAAATCGTGTGTGGCTGTAGAGAGATGTGATCAGTAGGTGGAAGCAGGTATTCAGTGGATATTGGAGATGTGGAATATGGGTATATTTCTACATCTTCTAATTAACACAAATGCTAAAAATTCACAAGGAGTATGTAGAGCATGTAATAGCTTTCTTGAATTATCAAAGAATAATTTTCATTTTTTAAGTAGCTGCATGTTTTGTCAAAAAATATGAAAACTGCTCACCTGAATGGCCATCAAAAAGTAATGGGAAACTTGACAATTGAATTGAAATTTTAAAATATAGTTTGTCAAATCTGTATTAATAAATCAGAAACACTTGTTCTCAGTGAAGGACACAGAGAAATTCAGAAAGTTTCCCAGACTTTGTAATGATTTGAATGCGAGTTGAAATTTGAGAGGAGTGGCTAAACAACAAGAGTTATCATAAGATAATTGCCAAATTATCTTTTCTTTAAAAAACAAAATAAAGCCGTTGGTCAGTGTTTGTATTTATAACTGTTAATTTCAGTAGCTTCAAAGAACTAGTAAAATGCAATGTTCAAATGATTGAAAGTTCTGGATTTTAAAATACAAGTGATTAATATTCTTGAATTTTGGAGAATTCTAACTACTATAACTGCCTTAGCATTCTGAAGGATGCTCCTAGTGATTCCTAGTTGAATTTTTTTTACAGGCTTATCTACATAGGTGCTTGGATGCACAGTAAGATAAAATGTAACCTGATAGCCCACAGTTATCCCACTAGCTGCTTTTCAGTAAGTCTTTCTGCAGATACTTTCAGCGTGCCCTATATATGAGACCTCTCTAGTTCAGTGGGTTGCAGCCTTTTTTTTCCTATTTGTAGATTCCCTGTATGTTTTTGCTGAGGAGATGGACTCCTGTGCTGTCAAATTAAGCCTAGCAGTGACATACTTGTTTGTCTAGACACTTTTTTAGGGATGCCCTAAAGTTAGTTCATGAGTCCTGTTGTTGAGTACATGTGTATTTACAATGAATAGTATGTTAGCACGAGATGCTTATGGAAAACTCGCACCAAGTTCTATCAAAAAAGAACAGAGTCATTCACTTCAGAAGACATGATCGGAGAGGGGATTGAAATGTTATGACTACTGAGACACCCAAGTAAACCCAGATTTTTCAAAAAAGCTGTGAAAAGAACTTGCCCTATCTTAGGAGGCAATGTTCATAGTCATGTTATGAGCCCTTGCAGCACCCTCTGGTGATTCAAACATGCTTGTGCAGCAGTTGGGGTCCTGATTGAACTTCTGAATCAGTATAACCACCAGGTCTTGTTACAGGACTGAAAAATACTTTAGAACAAGGCTTGGCTACAAAAGACTTGATGTTACTAATGGGCACTTTTGGGTTTTGCTGCCATGTTTGTTTTCTTTTCACCTTGTTTCTCTAAGAGGAGATAGAAGTCATTAAAGGATGTGTAGACCATCCTATTAATATTGGCTCTAGGCAAGCCTAACCAGTGTGACTGCGTGAGAAAGAAGGATTCCAGCTTTATGGCTGGGTTCCTGAGGAGCAAATGAAGCATGTTATGGGGAAAAGTGAAGAACAAAGACAATGTGTATATGAAAATTTTTATTCTGTGTACTGCAGCCCATTTTATTTATGGTATTTTAATATGACTTGGAGAAACAGTGGGAGTAAATTTTAAAATAGCCTGTATAGTAATGTTAAAGTAGTGTTTTTTTCATGTAAAAAATTTACAGAACTTCCATTTTCATTTTTTCACTATTCTACCATTCCATGATCTTTCAGTGTACTCCTCTATACAGTGTTTTTCTCTAAGTTGTTTAGAAATTTTAAATGGCCTGCTAGCTGAGTAGGCTGAGTACACGTGCGAGCTACTGCCTGAGTGATCCCACAGAACCTGCTGCCTTCTCTGGTTGTTGCAGGTCAGGTGCTTTGACCAGGGTCTGTCAGCAACTGCCAGGTCAAAAATTCTGCAGCACTTTTTATGGAGTCTTAAAAATAATTGATACTTTCACGGTTGCATTTGGTTGAAACTGGCCAGTTAAATCAGAAACTGCTAATCAGGGGAGAATAAACTGTGATCACAAATCTCATTTTATTAGGAACGTAGGTTTAGAAAGCTGTGGGTAATAGACAGTTCCATCTTCAAGATTTTAGAGCCATCACTGGTAATGCCCTAATCTTATATCAGTAAGCAGTGTTATTTTCTTAAGTGTTTTTATTTAATTTTATAAAAATAAGCTTAAAGGTAGGATGATTTGAAACTTTACATTCAGTTTCTTAATTTGCTTTTCTTTTAATATATTTAATCTGATATAAATGTCATATTAGACTGTGATTCACTCATTCAACAGAATAAAGTTAAATCATAGATAGATCTTCATTGTGATGATGCCCGTTCGTAAGCATATGGGAAGAAGTGTAGAATACTTGTTACTTCTCACTGTGCAGAGAGTCTAGTCAGGATGTTGTTTGCAAATTCTGGTAATGGTTTGGGGATTTTGTGCAGGGAATTGACACTACGGCATTTGTACCTGGGATTTGATTTCTTGTGATCTAGAATAGAAGAAACTCAATGGGTTGTCAGTGTGACTGCCTGTCTGCTTTTCCATTGCCAGACTTTGGACTGCAATTCCATAATTGTATATAGTTTTGGACAGCAGTTTGCCTCTCTTACGTGTATGTTCTGGAGGTCAGGGAGCAGGAGCTTATTTGCATCAAAGAAACAGGTCTTCTGACTTTAGAAACCATTTAGATTTTTCTGTTTCAACACCTTGTGTCTAATCCCCCCCCGCCTTCCCCCAAACTTCCAAAACAACCCCCCAGAAAATCACCCACCACCCACCCCCAAGAGCAGAAGGGTGTATCTTGTTTTCTTCTTAATAGATGCTAATAAATGTTTTTAAAATCTGTCCCCACACCCCGTGTGAGGTTCATAGCTGTGTTTTATTGAGGACTATCTGTTTTTTTAAACATGGTATTTTTAAGGCTGAATTTTGTTCGGTAATGAAAGGTACCTCGGTATTCCTGAAGATACTGCCTGACTAGTTCTCAGAAGAGGTTTCGACCTGCTTTTCCATCATGCATTCCTTTAATGAAATGTTAATGAGAAGCTGATCTGATAAATGTCTTGAAAACTTTCTGTGCAGCAAACTTGTAATACAAGGATTTTTCTTCAGTTCTCTTTCTTTCAAGATATCTATGTTTGTTTCTGTAGCTGTCTTGCATGCATGTAAGTAATGCCTACAAGCAAGCCACAAAGATTGTGGTGTGTTCTTCTGAGGCCTGAATGACTAATTTTCTGAAGGTGTAAGGAACAACAGCCTTTCATGTGAAGTTTCTTTTGTGCTTGTTACAGCTGTTAGAAGCAGGAGAAAGTAAGTACAGACTAAATGTCAGAATTGCAGTCTGACGAGGAATCCTCCAGACTAACTTGAATAGTTGAGATCGCAATTCTTGCTTCTGTCCTGTCTGTACTTCACTGCTTTTAATTCTTCATGGTCTCTTCTACTTAATGGCTTAGAAGATACTTCTCTGGCATAATTAGCTTATCTTAAAATAGTCTGGTCTGTTAGCAGTATCCGAACAGCGAAGAAGGAACAACCAGCCCAATCACTGGTGTGACAGTGTTTGGGCCATAGGGAAGAAAGGAGTAGGTGAAACTTTTTCAAAGATATAAATAGATCTCAAATGCTTCAGCCCAGCTGTGATAGGGTTTACAGATGTTTTCTTTCAGGGTTTTGATCAATTAAAGTGACTAGAAAGCAGCTTTTCGTTGTTGTATGCTGGTTGAAACAAGTGGAATGAAGATACAAAAATTCAGTTCCAAGGGTGTTCCTTTCTTAAATTGTTTTTTATATTTGTAACTTGAGTGTGTCTGGCTTGGTTTGTCAACTTTTACACTTGAGAGAGAACCTCATCTTCTCTCAACTTGAGGAATATTTCTGTTTTCAGACCTTTAAACTTCAAAGTGTCCTGTCATTAATGTGTTTACTTCCTGTGTATCTGGGTTTGACTACTTTATATAATTGTCTCATCTTCCTTTTCCATTTCCAACTCCTTAAACCCAAATAAAAGTTGGATAAGGGAATAATTGCATATGTTAATGAAAAAGATTGTTGTATTAATTCTGAAGGATAAGCTCTGTATTTAAAATGTGTATTTTTGAAAGGACCTGTGCTACAGTTGTTATTGTAGTTGCTACAATATTGAATATGGGATTAGAATACTTTTTGCTTCTTGTTGCTATGCAGGAGAAGGAACTTGATATACAATACATTCAGGATGCAGTTTGTGGTATGATTTATTCCAGGTTTTCTGGAAGACATCTTCTTGTTTGGATTCTGTAGAAGAGCACTACTTTTTCTGAAGTTCATATTCCACCCCCCGCCACCCCTAAGATTATGTGCTAAGATACTGTGCTTTTTGTTGATTTAAAATGTATTTCAGTGTGATCAAAGTAGCCATTTGGTGAAATGTTCAGATCCTCAGTAGCTAATGCTATGTATACAAATATTAGGTGCTTCTGACTTTAGGCAGAAAATCTAGTTCTATTATTTCAATGTGTAAAATGCTCTTTAGGGAAGCTTATTTTATCTTTTGATTGATAACTGTTCATTCTGGAGTCTAATAAAACTGCACTGACATTTTAAGGTCCTCTTTTTTTTTTTTCTTCCTCTCTCAAACCCTGTAAAAAAAAAAAAAAAACCCAAAAAACCACAAACAAACCACCCCCCAAAAAACTGAACTCGAAAGAAATGCTTTTATTATGTAGGGTTTGAGTTTGCAGACTACCATTGAAAGACTAACTGGGACTCTGTAAGACGTTCTCTTCTGTCTCTTGGATCTGTTTAGATGAAAATGCTGCAAGCCGATGGCATTGCCTGTGTGCTTGTTCCCGGTTATAGTATTAATGTTCATGTCTTAGTGGTAGAGAGATTATTAGGAGAGGAAGTCAATCACAGAAACGGTTCCTGTAGACTACTTGAAATAATGGTGAATTCTAACAGGGTTCCCATGGTAGTGAATGTGTTTTCTTTAATAAACATTAGTCAGATCTTGCTATTGTCTTCTTTATAACACGGCATGTTGGCTCTATATACACAAGTTGCCTTAGTAAAACTTTCTAAAACGCTATTAAAAAATACATGAAACCATGTTTGGCAAAAAAATGCTACAGGATTCTAATGGATCCTGAGTGTGTAGGGAACCATGTTTTTTTCCTTTTGGCATTCACGTAAGCTTTTTAAAATCCAAGTCTTTGTCTTTCTGCTGTTGTTTTTCCATACCAAATTAAATTATTTAACTTTTATTTTAGCAATAGGAGACAATTTGAACATAAAGTAATGTATTTTTCTAAATGAGTGATACCGAATTGGTTTATCATTGTTTAGAGAACATGTCTGCAGTCATTTATTGAGAAACTGTACATTTGTTTGAGCTACAATATATATATATACATATATATACGTTTGAAAATACAATAAATAAAGTAGTCCCACTGTTCTAGATCTGCACTTCCTTGCCACTCTTTAATTTCCAGAATTTCTCAGTGGGTTGTGATGCTGTTGTGGAATTCTGGAGTTTTGTGGAAGGTGAAGGGAGCTCTGGTTGTTTAGTAGCAGAGAAGGGTGTGCACAGTTTCCTGTCCAACCCAGTCAGCATGCGGCCAGCCCTTCTCTCTTACTGTGCCTGTTACAGGAGGTTTCAGCCCTCATGCTGCACGGGGTTTGTACTCTGCCCATGGTGAAGATGCACTAGATCTGGAGATGCTCCAAGTCATGTAGATAATAAGGAACAGTGATGTCTGTGTTGTTCTAATAGCTTTTCTTTAAAAGGTGTTTCTGGATTATGGTGCTGTTTTACTAGTCTTGGCCAATTTATGTATGAAATCTCCTAAAACCAGAAAGTTCTTCACCCAGAACTTAGACCTGTGTATCCAATAGGTCTGCTTAGACGTGTTTTTACTATATTGCAACTTCCATGTGTTATTTTAATAATGCTGTCATTTTAAAGACTTGCTAAGGTGCTATACTGAACAATACATAGTGGGAAAAATATTATCACCTAGATCAGTCTCCCAGATTAGAGACTGAATTTGGGAATGGTCTTTTAGTCCGTTTAGCTAGAATTCTGAGATTGCGCCTTTTGATCCAAGGTAAAGCTATAGTGCAATAGATGTATGTAGATAGATGCATGCAGACTACTTTAAACTAGTTTAATGTAGCTGTCTTAAGTCAATGGCAGGTTAGAATACCTACACAGAAAGCATTTATTTTTTTATCCGTACCACTTGAAAACCCAGGGTGTTAGATAGTAGTACCTAAATAGGACAATCCTGACTTTTTTTTTTAGTCGAGATCATGTCTTAAGAGTCATATTTGTCATCTATTAGGTCTTTGAGAAGTTGGGTTAATTGTTCAGTTATGACTATTCAGTAGCAAGATGTGGATGGTAATGCACCTGCATTTTTGAGGTGCATGTGTTTTATCACATGGTCTCGTGTGGTTTGTAGCTGTGAATTCCTGTTTCAGCTTTTCATATCTTTAGCAGAAGAGTGCTGAAACTATTTGATATGTTCCAGTAAAACCAGTGAGAGTCATCACCCACCAACTTCTACTCTTTTTCCATTTGTTTCTTTATTAAATGTGGTTTGGTCACTTTTTACGTACTGTGAGAACATACTTAGATTTTTATTTAGCAAGCCATGCTACATGAAATGCCTTCAAAAATAAGCTTGAAATACTTTGTAATTACTGTGTGACAAATATAAATCAGTCATCCTTAAAAATACCTGGGTTTTATTTACGTGTTTAATTTAGATAGACTACCATGAAGTTTGTGGCTTTCAGTAAAACTTGTAGGTTCAAAATTTTTCTGTGGACTAGATTAATGCCTCTGTTCTAGAAAGAAAGTTTTGGCTCAGATGGCCTTAAATCAGGAAAACTAGAAAGGTAAAACTTTTTGTTTTAATTTTTATCTGACAGTTGTTTCTGAACTGTCCAGCATACAGATCTTGCAGTGTTGATGATAGGTGGGTGATGACAGTGATAGTTTCTACTGTTCTAAATTAATGTAGCCAAATGGATACCTGATTGTGAAAAGACTTAGCTTTAACTAAGAGCTTTACTCTGCCAAGCGTGCTTTCCATCAGCTCTTGCTATTTACAAATATGGGAGATTAATTTGAAGCAATTATTTAGTGAGTGTTACATTTCTACATTTGTTTTCAGTTCTCTGTTGATACCTGTAAATTAAAATTAAAAGTTTATTTTGTCAAATGGAGACTTCTCTCTATCAAAGCTTGTTTGCTAATCCAGTGCTTCAGAAGTGAATGTTACTTTTACTGGCAAACCTTGCCTTGTTTTTGAGTGTTCTGCCGTTGAGGAAATTTAAGATTGGTGCCTTGCCTTTGAAGTTTGGTTGCTTTCTGACCCTGGTCCAGATGCCTTAATCCTCCTGTCCAATTTAACAATCTCTTGTCCTGTTCTTTGTCAGTGTGACAGGGCAGAAAAGTATTTTGAAGAGAGCTATGGTATGCCATGTGACTTGGCTAGAATGAAGTGATGTAAACAATAGAAGGTACTTTGGATATGATTTTTGGTGTGAGGAAGAGTGAATATGCCAAACTTAAGCTGTTTATTCTTTATCTTTTTTTCTTTTGAGAGATGGTTGCAAGTAAACGCAAAGTATTTGCACAGTCCGCTCCTGTCTGTGTGCTATTATTTTTTTAGTTCTCACTCATTTGACTTCTCAGTGGGTAAATGAGTTTTCTGACAGATTTATCTTTTAAAGTGCTAATGTTTTTAGAAGTAGAAAGTATTGTGAATTCTACTCTAAGTTGTTGTTTTTACTTTCTGTTTGTGGTTCATCTTGTAATGTTCTCATGAATAAACTTCCAGGTCTTGAAAAGTAGATGCTCCAACACTGATCAATTATGTACCAACAGTTTTGGAGAAACAAAACAATTACTATCTGATCTTAACAGACAATCTGCATTGTTTTATATTATGCAAACTAGGCCTTCATTGATAATAAAGTTAGGTAGGTTTTGATTTCCGTTATTGTTGGTTTTTTGTTGCTTCTGAAATAAGAGCACATAATTTAGTTCGAAGTTCTCTGTCAAGGGCAATATATAGCATTGAGTGTTTATCGCTCGTTTTGGTCAAAATGTGTTAGAAGATCTGTAAGACTAACTCTTCCCTGTAGGACCCTAATGTTGTTTGCTTGCAATAGAAACGCTGCTTCTTCAGTGTTTAGTATCTTGGTGAAATCTGGAAGTTACACTTTTAATAGTGCTTTCAGAAACATGTTAATTAGAAGGATGAAAAGCATGTTTTTGTAGATGAGGTCTATTTGTTGATCCCATTTTCTAGTTTTGTTTCGTATTGAAGTTTATTGGTTCCATTATTTTATGACTTTTCTGTGTTTATCTGTGTAGCATTTGTTTTTAGTTGTGTTTTTCTTTGCGAAAGGAATAGAGTATGACTGCTCTAAATGTGTTAACTGCTGTATACTTCTAATGTACTAGTACTTCTGTGTGTATTCTTCAATGCTGTGACTTTGCTAATAACAGATCAGAATGGTATGTAACTCTTAAGTCACCAAGATGGAGACAAAGTTCAAATAAATTCTAATGAAGAAATGGGTTAATGTCTAATGTAAATAAATGATGGCTAAAATATTTGAGCAGTATCACATCAAAGGTTTAGCAGAAGAATTGGAACATTGTAATTTGGCCAGGCTCACATTTTTAACAGTTATGCAGAGGTGAAACATGGTTCTTGGAGTGGTTTTGGTTTTCTCCTCCCTTTGCAGTGACAGCTTCTGTGCTTTCATGGGTTGAGGGGTGGGGAATTCTTGCCAGCAGCTGCATAGAGACCTGTTAAGTGCAAAGATAGCCCAAATTTGATGTTAAAACCGTCAGGCAGAGTACTGTTGTGTGTTAGCACTTCGCATGGTGCTGTTTGATCAGATAAAGTATTTCAGTCACGTGTTTGTGTCACACACATTAGCTACACACAGAATATTTAATATATTTTTTAAATCAGGAGAAATACATCTCCTGTATTAAAGATTATTTAATACCTCCGATGTGGTCCCTTAATACAGATGTTCTAATATCAAAATGAAACCTAGTCAGTATATCAGGATCATACGGTAGACTTCAGACAGTTTGGTACTTAACCTTTGAGCGACTAAAATTGCACTTGGTCTAATAATTTTCTTCTGTAAAAATACGGTATTCTGTATCTTTCTGTCAGTGTATTATTTGATAAATGCTAGTGTTCTCTGCAGACTAATTAAGGAATGACTCTGAATAATGAGCTAGTTTAAAGTATCATCTACTCAAAATTCACCCATTTATTACAGCATACCTATGCCTCTCTTTGTTCTCTTGATATGCCCATAGCATATCTTTACTGTGGGTAACTCAGCTACCTGGTGATAGTTCTATTTGGCTTCTGGGTGTTCCCCATCCAGAGGATGGAGAGAACCAGTGATATATGGATAATCTCACAAAGTTTCTACATAAGAGGAACAGTGTCGAGATGTGATTACAGTATGCAGCAAGCATGTGGTTGCAGCTTAAGTAGATATGAGATGACATTAAACTAGCCAGTGTGGGTATGATTTCACTTGAGTAGCAACTTTCTGAGATTTTTATGTGGTCTAGCTGCCTAAATATTTACCAGAGGTCTGTATGATTTTTCCTGCCTCCAACTTCAATGATGAAGCTTACTGTGATTGTACTCTTCAGTATTTGAGTTTGAGTTAGGCTTTCCTCTATGCTTATGAAGAGGACTAATCTGTCGTCTTCTAGCAGGATACAGATACTGTTCTAATCTGTCTTGACCTCTGTGATCAGGTCCATTTCCCTTTTATTTTAGTATTAAGGCAGCAGTCTGAAGCTGTGAAACACCATTATCTGAAACAGTAATCCAGAGGAAGCCTTCAGAAGAGATTGCCTTCCTTTCTAAAGTAAGCTTTCTCTGCAGTGGTATCCCCTTTTTGCAGTATGACAGAGGCTGATAAAATATTTCTATGTGTACTCCATTAATTTTGACAACTCAGATTTGTTTGTACTTTTTACTTGCCAGTGTGTGTATTTCTATATATGTCAAGATATGTAGAGACAATGTGTGGGTTTTTTCTATGTCAGTATCTTTTATAGAGAACATCTGCTATGAAATTGTTATAGCAGTATGCAATGACATGTATTTAAAGTGTATTCTTGTAGTTACTGTGTACCCAGCTGGCTTAATAAGCCAGTAAAATATTTCCAATATAGTTGAATATCCTACCCAGTTAACATGCAAGATCAATTAAATTCAAAACAGTACATGTCATCTATGACAGACTATAATCTTGTGACCTTTTCTTTGAATTTTCATAGCAACAGAGTAAGACAAGCCAATTTGCTTTGGAGCTTTGAATCTTAAAAATTCATAATATAGATAACATAAATGCAAGGCTTACATGTATGTTTTAAAATAGTAAATGGGTTAAAGTAGCACTGGCGTGCTTAGTACTCTGTTGGCATAGTTTTTCCCTTCAGATGGTTGGTTGGAATGTGAGGCCTCTTCCTATGTTTGCCATGGCAAAGCTAAACTCTAATGTTGCTTATAGGAGAAATTTAATACAAGCAGCTTGTGCAGAACTGATCTGCTGCCATGATAGCATTTAATATATTTAGCATGCATCTGTCTAGTAACCATGTGATCTTATGCAAATGAATAAAACAGTGTGATTCTCAAAAGTTATAGTTCCTCTGAATGTTTTCAGAGCTCTGTTAATTAAATAAAATGTTATCGAGCTATTTGAAGAGACTCAGTTTGTAACTGAGATATAGTCAACTGCATAATTGAAATGCTGCAGCGCTGTGTCTGCATTTCAGTCTAAAAGAGGATTGAGAATTCAAAAGTAGCTAGATTTTGTTTTTTGGCTGCTATGATTCAGTTTTCAGCTGCCATAAGGACTAAATATTAATGTTAAATAAAATCTGAAAATAGCATCTGATCCTCAGGTACTTATTCCTTAAGAAAAGCTGCAAATGTAAATTTTGGCAATACTGTGATATCATTGGGATTTCTGGGACTCATCTGTCCTTAGAAGCTAATGTGTTGGTTATGTGCCTTCTACAGATTTAACAGGTCGCCATTTGGTAGATGCTATGCAGGAAGAGTGACATAAATAATTCCTCTATCAAGACAATGTTACAAGGTGGATAATCTCTTTAGGATTTTGCATAAAAGATGTTATATTCCATTGTTAAAGTTTAATAGCACTTTCAGCAACAAAGCTGCAGAGTAAGTATGATGTTGATGTTGGCTTACTGTTTTAAGACTTTTTTGATGTTCGGTGCTGAGCAGAAAGAGATATGACCTGCTCATCTGTTTGCTGCACGATACCATTTAGCACGTGGCAGCAGGATTCTTCACTGCAGGTATGGTCCCAGATTAATAAAAATGTTCTAGGTTGGGTTGAAATGCCAGAGTGCAGTTTTAATACTGAATATGGGTGTTTCTGACAAGCCATTACTAAGGCATTTGCTTAATCGTGTACTTGCACGATTGTGTTCCTTAACCTTGAAGATTGAAGTGAGTTCTGTACGCATGGGGAGTTCCTTTTTTTCTTCAGGTCCAGTGGTCACAGGTCATGCCCGTAAGACTTGGCTAAAAGCAGAGGAACAAAGGGTTCCATCTTCCCCCCAGCTGTGCTTTAACTTGCACATCTTCCAGCTGGGAACTTTTTCCACCTTTTCCTATTGAAAAGACAGTGCAGTTGTTTTTGTCCAGATACTGGGCAGTTGGAATTTTGGTTTTGATGGCATTTTTCTAGATGCTCTGTCATTATGGACTAGTAAGCTTCTTCAAAGATTGAAGATAGTTTATATTGAATTATCTGGGTTTGGGAGACACTACATTTCCAGAAAAATCACAAGGAAGCTAAGTGGATTTTCTTTTGAGTACTTTAAGGACACACATGGTAAAGCAGCATTAAATTGTCTTAAACATAATACAGAACTGAAATTATTCCATAAGGCATAACGATATCATGTGCTCAGAGTTAAATACCTTAACTCTGCAGAATATGCTTGTTTTGGAAGCTGTGGTTGGTCTTTCAGTGTTTTGAAATATCAAGGTCCTCAACTAATAGCTTATGAAAGCAAGATCCCTTTAGAGTTCCCATTTTGTTTTTCTCTATCAGTCTGGATCAGAGATACAGCAAAGCCTGCAGTGAAAACTGGTGTCTAGCAAAAACTGCCACTTGTTTGCAGTGGGCTTGTCAGTGCTACTGACAAACGTTTATTAAATTCAGTTTCATGATTTAGCTTGCTGTTTCTCATGGCTCTTCTAAATAAATTTTCATTACAAAAGCTGAGTTGTATGCTTAATTGATTTTTGCTTTCAGGAGGCCAGAGAATACTGTGCACCTCCTTGAAAGACTGTCCCTTAAGGTGAAATCCTTAAAAATGAATGAGAACCAGTTTCTTTTTCCTGTCTGTTTGAATCTGCTAAATTTAAGAAGCCATGTCTTAGTTCTACATTTGTGTCATCAAACTGGATTAAATGCCACAGCTAAAACTCCCTACAGATAAATTTATTGTTAACTCTTTCTGCTGCTGATCTCCATCAGGCTTCTTACTACTGTTTAGGATTTCCCCTTCTCTTTAATCATAGAATCACAGAATTGTAGAGGTTGGAAGGGACCTCAAGAGATCATCGGGTCCAACCCCCCTGCCAAAGCAGGCTCCCTAGCACATAATGCACAGATATAGGCGTCCAGACGAGTCTTGAATATCTCCAGAGAAGGAGACTCCACCACCTCCCTGGGCAGCCTATTCCAGTGCTCTGTCACCCTCACTGTGGGAGTTGGACTTGACCATCCTTATGGGTCCCTTCCTGAGTTGGAAGGAAGTTGGACTTGACCATCCTTATGGGTCCCTTCCAACTCAGGAAGGGACCCATAAGGATGGTCAAGTCCAACTTCTGGCTCCACACAGGGCCAGCCAAGTCAGAGCATGTGACTTAGTGCATGTGGGGTGTGCAGCTTCACTGAAATGAACTTGGACTTATTCCACAAAAGAATGAACAGTGAGGTGTGAGAGCTATTTCATTTCTATATGGGAAGACTATAGAAATATTACTATCCTGCTCTGCAGTGTTTTGGCTTCAGTTCCACCTACTGAAAAAATTAGGCAGGGATACCTTTTTGAATAAAATAAGATTTTAAATCTGAGAATTCTCTAGATAGTACTTCTTGCTTTCTGTGCCCAAACTGCTATCTTGCAGGTAATGCAAGTGGACTCACTGGCAGCGTTAAAACATAAGAGCAGGAATCATAGTTTATTGTTTAAAGAAAAACTCAGTGCATTGGTGCTTTCCAGATGCTGTACACCTATGCTCATGCATGCCTGTCTGTCACTGAACTGTGCATTTCGATAGTCATAAGATTTTGTGTGGTATGTTTTCTGATTCAGAGTCCTAAAGGGTTTGTGAGGGGGGTGCCTGTCATCTATGAAGATTTGCTAATGATGTTAATCTGATATTACAATCAAAATTAAATATATTCAGTGGTAGACAGAGAGGAAGAAAAATCTACAAGAAGCTGAAAGGAAGACTCTCCACAAGTATTAGTTAATGTAATGTTAAGAGTAGTCCTTGCTAGAAGTACAGGGTAAGCTTGTTTTGAATCCTATCTTTCTTTTGAAAGCAGGCAAATGTTCATAGTGTGGAGGATTTCTCCACCCCTTCCCGTAGTGATGTGCTGCAGAAATGATGACACTGTGTTGGTGAATTCTGACAAATCTAAACATAGACCATAATCATAGGTGTGTCTGTGCAGGGGTAAGAATCTGTGAGTTTCAGATGAAATTATAAGCTGAAGTTTTGAGAACTAATTCTGACTTGGTGGCCAACATTTTGTATTGTGCTAAAAGGTCTTTGCTTCAAATCTCAGCTTAAGAATCTGTTTAGCTTGGCGGCAGAATGAAGTATACTAAAAAGGAGTTATCAATCTGTGGTTTGTTGACCTGCAGAGTGGATTGTTGGAAAAATACCTTTCTTCCTGTGAGGAGACATACTTTATAGTCCTTGTGTTTTGTTTTTGGTTTTAATTTTCTTTCCTTTAAGCAAATCCAAATGCATTTCCTTACAGCTTCTGTCATCTTGCCTCAGAGGATATCAGAACAGAGAAGAGTAGAACTCAATTGCTGATACAATTTCTTAATTAAAATTCACTCTACTAATTCTTTCTTTTTGTTATAAGCTGACACTTTCGTTTTTGTTAAGCAGTATGTGGCCTTTTATGCAAAACTTGTGAAGCATCAGTTAGGGAAGAAGGAGCTGAGCTATGAGGACCATGAAAGGATGGAACTGGAGGCTGGAGGTTTCTCACAGTGCAATTTGTAACCAGAGTTAGAGCTTTGTTACTATATAGGTGTATGTTGCAATGAGCTTTAATAGACAGCTGAAGGTTTTCAGAGTAGTTTATGAAAACAGGTATATTCAAAGGTACTTCAGTCTTACTGAGGGGAAAATATGCTTTTAATACAGGCAAAAGCAACAGTAATACAGATGAACATATTAGGCCCTAGTTATGCTGTCCCTTCTAGGCTTTGTCTTTGCTGATGCAGGTGAAATTGGAGACTACCAGCACGGTATCTGCTGTTTGCCAGCTAGCTGTCAATATTTATTGCTTCAGCTGCTGCAAGGCTTCCAGTCAGCATGTAGGATAAAAAAAACCAAAACTGTTTTAATGTCCTGAAGGCTCGGAGTACTCAACAATAACTTTTTAAAGAGGAGTTAAGTTTTCTTGCAGGTACAGAATGCCTCTAAGCAGGTTCTTGAACGTTGTTTGTAATCTGCATGCCAGTTTGCCAAGGTTCTCTTTATATGGAGTTATATGAACAAAAATCATATTCACAGGTGAATTACTTAAAATGGATAAAACAAGATGCTGTAAAATAAGCTAGCATCTGATTGTAGTATATAGAATCCACTGTCATGAATACATTTAATGTGTGAGTTATTGTTTTGTGGTTTTTTATGGTGGCCTTCTTCTTTAGGGAAATAAGTATGTGTTTTTAATGAAGAAAAAAAAGTTTTATCATCATACCAGAAAGGAATGGAAAAGATTGCAGTTTCTTCTTCATGTACTCTAGTGATACTATTAGAATTTAAAAAAAATATAAAATTCTAAATAAGTCTTATCACTTGATACACAAGAACTTAACACTGGCTTTAACCACCCATTTCACCAAGCTCAGATTGGCAGAGGTGTCAGAACTTGCACATTGTACACTTCCATCTACCAGAGCTACAGGCAGTATCAAAGTTCTGTAGTGGGATGCAACTGCTCTTGCCGAAATAAGAGCAGTTATTGCTAACACAGAAATTAGAACTAATACCTTAAAGGCGAAGTCATTCATGTCTGACTGCTACATATGTTAATTTACAATTCAAATATACTCCTTAGGTCTCCTAGCTAGGTTTTTTGTCAGAGAGGAACAAGGCAACAGCATGGATGGAAGGCATCCAGCAGTGTGTGTGAAATAGGTGCTGTTTTGTTTAATTTTCTTAGTATGTTTAAATAATTGAGGCAATTAAATGCTGAGATGTCCAGTTTGACCATCTAATAGTGCAAGAGACTGAGGCTGATTGTGAAGCCTGCCTTTCTGGAATTGTTTCAGGGCTGCTTCTTGGCATTTCTGGCAGTTCCTTTGTAGTGAGGATAATAGTTTTTTTTCCTTTTCCAAAATCAGGATAGTAAGCTGTGTGTGATTGTATTTCTAGGGTTTTTTAATCCATCACTGCAGGTGTGGATGGCCCACTATATTTAGTCTCTGATTCCTGACTGATTCTGGTTATTGTTTGGTCTAGGCAGTCATTGCATCAGCTGGTACTTGGCTGATGAAGTAGTGAAGGTGGCGATGTCTACTTTACAGTTTCAAAAGCTTGCATTTGCATCTAATGTTTCATGTCAAAGTTAAATGAATATAGTTGTTTAGATGGAAGAGAGTTTCAGTAAGGGATGTCTACAATATTCTGAGCCTGTCTGGGCTTCTGCGTAGCATTCCTGGCTACTTTGTGATTCAAAATAGGCCAGGTACCTTGAAAATGCGATATATCACAAAACCTGGATCCATAATGTTTTTCTCAATATTCTTTGCTCTTGTTTAACTCTGGTGCAGTAGTTTATCAGGAAGGCTTTGTATATTTATGTATGGATCACTTAATTCTTGCTTGGGATCTTAGTTTTTTTTCTGGGCCTTCACTTAGACTTTTGTTGGCTGCATCTTATCATTCAGGCCTTTTTAGTAGCTCTGTTTATTAAAATGTTTATCAGGGTTTGTTGATGGGAAGAGAAATTGAGATATTTCTGAAGTTTTAAGGATTTCTGGTTTTAATACAGTAATGGAAACAAATAGGTCAGACTGCTCTCTATTACTTAGTCATTGAGTATTTCGTTCCAGAAGCTACTGAAACAGATATTTTAATACATTTTGCTATCTGCCACTTGAATCATATAGCCTTGTTGTGAAGCAATAATGTTAGTTAGGGTCAAATGACCAAATGAGCAATCTGCAAGAAAGATAAATTAATTAGATTTTATTATTTGCTCTGCTTTGCAGGTGTAGCAAGTAACTGAGCTACTGTAGTGTGATGAATTTCCACTTACCAACTAAACCATATGAACTGACTGTGTATGCTGGTTTGCTGCCAGTGCTAAGGAAAAAATAGTTTCAAAGGTAGATAGTTTTAGAATTAGGTCTCTATTCAGACAACAGATCTTACCTGAAAATTCAGTGTGCCGCCATCAGTGTAGTTTAGATAACATTTTTGCAAGTGAATTGAAGTGGCTAGGTTAATGTTGTATTGATGGTATGTGAATGCCTAGACTACCAGACATCACCTGCCAATAAAGGAAAATGTTTATATGCAGGAGCTGAAAATACTTTGAATAATGTTCTTGCTTCTTAGTAGAAACTTAGTTTATTACGGTGTGTTTAGGTGTTGAGGTATCTTATTGTAGTTAAGTGTTAAGTTTTTAATGACCTGCCCTGTACTTCATTTGGGCAGTCTTAGCTTGTGATTGCTTTCAAGAAAATACAGACATCCAGATGGTCGGCAGTAACACTAGCCAGGGCTGAAGGGGGTTAGGGCAGGAGGGGAGAGTAAAAAAGGTTATGAAGTACTTGGATCAATAAGATTATTTTAGTTCCTTAAGGAATTTAATTCTAGGCTGCTTTTAAAAGTGGCTGCTGAAATTAGAGTGTTCCTGGGAATCAGACTGTTTTGACCATGGGTACCTAGCACTGTCCTCCTGATTTCACTACTCTTGCCTATATTCTGCCTTCATTTAATTTTTTCCTAGTATATCACCCTTGAGATGCAGCTGAGTGGATTGATCTCCGTTGTATGTTATTACTTGCCACCTGTCTGCCTCAGACTTTGAATTTTAAGACTAGGAAGAAACAGTCTCTATGTGTGTCTGGAAAGGACTGGCTTAATGATATGGTGTAGCTGCCCCAGCAGTAATGGTGGGTTTTTTAACTTAAATACAAAATGGTTATTTGCTTAAAAGGATGGGAATAAGTCACTGAAATTTGATTGTAATCTCTCTCAAGTACAGTATTGGGTTGTTTTTTATTTAGAAGTTTGAGCTAGTGGTGTCTCTAAATTTTAAAAGAAGTGATTGAGTTTTGAACAAAGGCTATGGCAGCCACAGAAGAAGAATCTTACCACTAATTTTTGTTAGAAACATGTAGGTGTCTTTATGGTTTGCTGAATGTTTTATTGAGGCATGCAGCCTGTTTGAAGCATTATGTTGTCATGTCTGTCTGGTTTATAATTGTTGCACTTCAACAGTATGACTGCATGCTGTCATTTAATCAAACATCGAATAAATTATCAAGAAAGCTTTCTGGATAATTGTTCAGTGATTTAAAGCTTCTTACAGATTCTTTGATGTGTGATACCTCTTTTATTTTCTCTTTGTTTTCCTGTCCTGTTCCCTTAAAAATGGGGATGCCTCTATCATGTGGAATTCTTTGCCTCTGGAAGACTGGAAATGGGGGTGCAGTAAGAAAGTATGCTCATGAGGGAAATGGTTGTGGGCACTACCTGTCATAGCAGGTCACAAAAAAAGAGGTGGAGTCAGGCAGGAAGCTCGGAGCCTGAAGCTTGTGGAGGGCATGAAGAAAAACTGATATGTAGGATCAGGAAGCAGCAGGTAGTTAAAAATGAGCTAAACCTTGGGAAGAAGATTCCTAAGTACAAAATGGGAGCATACTGTGTTCTTTGTCACAGAGCTACTGTTGACTGAAGCCAAACTTGGAAGCGAAGACTTGTCTTGCAAGAAGAATCTTATAAATAATCCTTCTATATTTCCATTCTCTTATCTTCCCACGTTTGTCCCTTTAATAAAATCGAGCACTTTTTAGTTTGAGGACTGTTTTGAGGAAGATCTCTGTTAGAAGAAGGTATAAGCAGAGCCATTTGAAAGCTGTGGTGGCCTTTGTATCTCATTACATTCCTGAAGTCAGCTGTAAACGTTTTTGATTGCTGTAATGTTTGCTCAGTAACATGTGTTGAAGTTGCTGTCATGTGGCTGTTCATTGCATTACTTAAACAGTTTGTACTTTGTAGGCAGAGTGGACGGTTTTCTTCTTAGTAAAAAATAAAAATGAATGACTAAAAGTATAGTTACTGGTAAGTGTTTAGAACTGCACCAAGATTTAGAAGTCTTGCTGCAAATCACAAAATCAGTTTGTTGATGTACCAGACCAGTAGTTTTTTATGTCAGGTAAAACCAGTGTTAAATAAGACTGCCTCTCAAGATACATTCTTTGGTTTTTTCCAGTAGAAGAAACAAAAAAAAAAAACCCCAAACCACAGAGGCAATCAAATGTCTTTTTATATACATACTTCCTAAGGAAAAATCTGCTACGGTTTCTACTCTTGCCTTGGGAAACTGTGCCAGTTATACACCAGTCAGTTTTAATATACTGAGAACAGACACTGTTTTACTTAACTGGAGAATTGCTTATTTGGCACTTGCTACAAGGAAACTGAAGTGCAGCCTGCAAAATTTGAATACAATTTTAAAGAGAATGTTTGAAGGAGAAGAGTTATAAATTTCACAACGCTGCCCTACAGCATGTGCTGTTTTCTGAATATTTTTTCTGCCTGTCTTAAGATTTAAAAAATTTATAAAAATTATGTCAGGATGCTGTTAGCTTGGTAGCTTGTTTAATTTTGAAATATGTCCAGCAGTAGTAAGTTGTATTTGTATTTTTCTGAATTTGCTTTCACGTATTTGTGGGGGGTTTTTTCCATATAATCTAGCTGTGAGATGTTTTGATACGTCAGAACTTACACAGAGGGCTATTTTTGTCTAGTTTTTGGTTGATGAATGTATCAATGTTCAGTTTTCTATATGTAGGTTATTTGTTGAGGTTCTAATTGATAGTAAAATTAGCAATAAAAAAACTGCTTAAAAAAACTGCCATGTTGTTGCTAATGTTTAAAGTGCTGCTCCTACTGCATTCAGCCTGGCATGGCCACGTTAAAGTCCAGAGCAAGGCTTTCAGTTTAATTATCTATAAAATGATGAAAGCAATGAGTGACCACGTACACAAACCAAACAAACCAACATAGGTGATGCAGTTTGTCTAGAATTTCATATAAATCTGACCAGGCTGTATTAGAACTGACTTTAGAACTGTATTCAGCTGTTGTAATTGTGTAACTTCTGTTCACTTGTAGTCCCCAGTCTTACTCACTGTATGTACTCAGATTTGCTCTACTGATTTCCGTAAAGATAAGTATAGATGTGACAAGTGGGGCAGAGGTATTGTGAGAACTGTGAGATAGTGAGCTGTACCTTTGCCAAATAAGATTATCAATAGATTAGAAAAATTCAGATAAACTTCAGTTGAGATGGGAAAAGTAGTGAGCCAAGGTAGCAGTAATTAAAGCTTGAGTGTCACTGCCATAACTGATGAAACATGAAGACTCCTGGAAATAGATTTCTCAATGATAATACTTTTTCATAAAGCCATGACTTGACTTAGTGGTATGTAACATGTTTTTAGTGTTATCTAAAGGTGCATCAATGAGCCTAAAGAGGATTGATGAAGTGTTGAGCTAGAAGAAAGCTCCAGTCTGGTTTGTAAACATATGAATTAGAAACTGAATGGTCCTGTGTCTGTATTTTATTCTATCTTGTTGTAAGTGGAAGAAAAACATAAAAATGAACCTTTTAATTGTGCACACTTCCACATTATTAGGTGCTTGCTATTTTGTTAATCACCTCTGCTCAGACAGTATCTTTTTCAGCTGATTCTTACTGAATCATTAAGCGAGTTCTAAAGAAAGGAAATTATTTTCCCAGCTCAGAATAGCAGCATGTTATCAGTGATTTCCACCACCCTTAATCCCCCAGGATGAATGTAAAAAGTTCATTTCATAGGGTTCTGTTTTTGTCTTCTGTAACAGAGGAGAGCTCTCTTGTAGCAGCTTTTTCTTGTGGGTGAAAGGGTGTATAATTTATAGCCATCTCTAGGAGACGTGCGCTTATCAGCACTTGGGAAGGCATATCCACGTGGTTCCCTTCTTTTGAAGCAGAAGGGAGTTTTGATAAGAAGACATGTGGGGCTCTGGCACTCTTTTGTTTTTTGTTAGGTTTTTTGCTACATGGTAGTTAAGTTTCTCAGCCTTTACAGATTCAGAATAACCTCGAGAGATGTTTTTGATTTTGAAAAACATAATACGTTTTATGTTTCCTTATGTGGCTTACATCTGTAGAGGTCTGTGGGTTTAAATCTTGTGCCTGAATGCTTTCATTAGCACTTTAATATTGTAATTGTGAAAATTAAGAAACATGTGAGTTTTAAACTAATTAAATATCTGCAAATGCTCTTCTGTTTCACTGTGGAGCAATCATACCTAAATATAAGTTTAGATTTCTGCACAGAGTTCATTTTCCAAGATCTGTAAATGGGAGGAAAAAGGGAGGATTATCTAGTCAAAAGATATAAAATTGTGATCAAACTGACATGGTTGGTCTAAAAGCTGTTGCTCATTCACTTGGAAATTAATCTTTCTGATCATAGCTTTTAAATGCTGGGGTTTGTTTTATTAATAATGTTCGGCATAATCTTACTTTGTGGGCAATTTGTATACTATGGAGAGGTAGCATCTTTTGACACATTATAAATTAGGAAGAAGTTTATTCAGAAACTTTCTAGACTGCTATTCAGTCATACAGTTACCTTCTTAATTTGTTTTTGAAGAACTCTTGTGGTTATTTAATTTTTAAAATTCATCTTCTGTCTAAAATCGGGTTTTAATCCAGTTTTGAGAATTTACGGGGTTTTTCCTGTGGTTATCTTTCCCCATTGTTAGCTCATCAGTTTCCCGATCCTATTTTCCAGCTATGTTCTAATGTGGTTTTGGGAATGCAAAGGTAACTGATGATAGTGAATATCAAAACTGAATTTATGGATGTGAATGATTAGAAAGAATTTAATGTCACTCAAAAATACGTGGTAAAGATGCATGCTTTTACAGATAGCTTGACAGTGGCTTCTTTGTTTCTGAAGACTACAAATGCTCCAAATAGAATGATACATTATTTTTTGGACTTCAGCAGTAGGCTGAGAAAGTTTAAAGCAATGTAAGTGTGAAAAAAATTTGGGTATGGAGTTTAATTGACATGTGAACCCATTTAATTTTATATAACGAACTAGAGCAGAATTCCTGGCTGATCCTGGTCAAGGCCACATCTGTTGTATTGTCTAGGAGTGCATATATGTTGTAGGTGATGCTGATAGTGCCCAAAAATGTTTTTGTCCATCAGCTTGGGGAGAGTCTATCTTTAAAAAGTGTGTTATAGGTGTAATAAAACTTGCTTTAAAAAACCCCAATCCCTGAATCTCAGTTCATTTGTCATACGACTTGGACTTCTCTAGTTCTGTTTGCAAGAAAATATAATTATTCATCTTAGGCCTTGCTACATAAAAAAATGGCAGGAAAGGCCATTTCGAGCAACAGTATATTTAAATAGTATTCAAAAATTGCAGTTCTTCAGTAAGACCATATTTTTCAAGTACTTAAAAATCTTTTCTAATATACCTTTAAAACTGAATTTGAAAAGCCATGAAACTAAAAATTTGAAGCTCAAAAGAAGATTTCATTTTAATGTGGAAACTGAGGACCATGTTTAGTTGCAAACTCCACAAAATCCACCCTTCCAAGTAGGGTTTACTTAAATCATCTAGTATCAAAGATGTGCATTGTTCTTCCCAGCTGACAGAAACAAGTGGCTTATGATGCATAAGAAAGACTGTTGATAAGAATTGTTTATGGCTTCCTGTTTTTAATGCCCCACTCTAAAAAAAGTTATTTTGGCTAAGGGTTGTATTATTGTTTTCTAACAATGCTTGTGTATTGCTTGTTAGCTGAGGACCTTGGAGCTCTGGAGCTGTTCTCATTTATTGTAAGGCTCTACTTGGATGTAGAAGAATGGCCTCTAAACTGAGGATGAAAAAATGATTTATTTCCTAATATTGTGGTGCAGCAAGAAATGCGAGATAAATGACAACATGTAGTATTGTTTTGAAGGGGAAGGCAATGCTATTGTTCTGCCCTTGTGTTGGATGATTTCTATTAAGTGCAAACATATAGGTAGATGCAGTCCAATTGCTTGAAATCTTAATTTTAAAAGGAATTTTGGAGCAGGCCTGGGTGCATTAATAACATCCCATGGCTCTCAACACGTTTCTGTGCAGATCGAACTCTGAGTGAATATACTTTGGAATAATCACTTTGGAATTCAGTAAATGAAAGCGACTCAAGTTGTATGCCTGGGTTTGCTCTCTCTTTGAGGTTATCAAGAAGAACATGTTCTTATCTCTTAATTCTGGACAGTGCATTAGAGTCTAAGAACCTTTTAATTAAGCTGTTGATTAATTATTTTGGGGAAGGAAGATATGACTTGATTCTTAGGTGGTGCTTTTTCTAGTTATTTCCTCTTTAAGTTATGGAGCAGGCAGGGAGAAGACTTAGGTGTTTCCAGATACACTGTGTTATGTCACTTTTTCATAGTATCTGCTTTGTTAATGTAAAATAGTCAGCACCTGGTGATAGGTCTCATCCATCTTCATATGTATGGGAATAACTTTATTCTGGTCACGTCTTTGGGAAGCAAGCAATGTCAGAATTGCCAGTGAGTGTGCAATTTGGCCATGACTTGGATGTGCAGTCTAAGCCCATGAGTTGATGCTTAGGGGCCAAATCTGCAAAAATACCTGGACAGGCTCTTTTAAGACCAGAAAAAGAGTTACTAACCTTAATTTAGTGAAAATTATCTGTTATTTAGTAAGCCTTACCTAAGTGTTATCAGTGTAAGATCCATCTATACAGATCTGTGTTTTTATGCAGCTGTGGCTTTTGAGAATTATGCAAATTATCTGACATCATGACACTCATTTCTGTGTGTGCATTGCAGTAAATGAGCTGTGGTAAGACAGTTACTGTCAAATGTCAACCATGATGGTGAAATGGAAATTCCGAGAAAACAAAGGGAGGCAGAGGGAAGTAGAAGGAAAATAAATGGAAGAAGTATAATTCTGACACAGTTTTTCCTAACCTGTTCTGCCAGAAGGCTTGCAGACGTGTGGAGTTCTGCACAGATATAACTTGTTTCCACTGAACCCTTGAAAGAATCCTTTTAAATAGGTCAAATACAGTTTCCTTGCTTGCAAAGTCATATTGAAACCGTAAGCAACCTTGACAACAAATGAACTGATTTGTGTTGTTGAAAATAGGAAGTCATGAGTATATATTTTTGCATGTGACTGTTGTGTTTCAGTCTTTAGTGTGGTGTTTTCACGTGTGTTGGGGAAGGTAATAAATCCAGAACATTTGGAATGAAGTTTACTTTTATACAGTAATAGAAGCTTTTACTTGGACAGCTACAAATATCTTTCTTGCTATTACTGCAAACTGACATTTTCTGTTTAAAGCTCATCATGAAGCACATGGCTTTTTTCCTACTTTTTCTCTGCCTACTTTTTAACAAATGCTTGAAATTCTTACTTGGCAAAAAAGAAAAAGATTTTGCTAAAGGAAATAAGTTTTTTGATGTCTGTAATTTGATTCTGTCACTTAAGGAAGTAGAACTTTACCTTCATTAATGTTACTTGACATTAGTTTCATGTTTATTTTCAGACATGTGCGTTGATTTTCATATATATGTCTGCTAACTTTTCTTTATTTGGGCAGAAATTTGTTGATCTAGTTGAAATGGTTTTGAAGCTTAAGCATTTTACCTATGTTTGTGACTATGATTTAGCAAAAGTAAAACATTTTTGATGTAATCCTATAAGTAGTCAGTCTTACATCTTGCATAGGTTTATTGCTAATCAGGAAGGAAAATAAATCTGCAACTCTGATGTGATGATGGATTAGAAAAAGCGAGAGTCACGGATCCCTTGAAGTGTACTATGTGTTTGTCACTGGGGGTAACTTCCCATTTCTGTGTTCTGAGCACGCACGAAAAGTGAATTTTTACTGCACAGTGTACTCTGATTTTGCAGTTAGTGTCAAGATCCTTTCTACCCTAAGCTCCTGCCAAACTTATGTTTCAATTCTTGGCTTTGAAAATCATCTTGTATGTGACTTCAAAATGAAAGGGATGCTGTATTTCAGAGCTGGCTTGCCCTTGGCAAGTGTGTTTCAAAGCCAGGTTTCTGGTGTCCATAGCAACCTATGGAAAGAGGGAGGAGAGGCTGGACCCAGATGGGGACAGACATGCAAATAGCAATTTGGAATCCGCTAAGTGAGAAAAGTGCTTCAGGTTGAAGAAAGTAGCAGACCTGAGATGATGAAACAGTGTACTGATTAAAGAGGGTGAAGCAAAGATTATAAATGGGAAATGGGTTGATGTGTTTATGCCTAATAGACACTAATTTTTAAAAGACCTGAAATAGGGTCTGAAAACTATAACAAAATGCTGGTGAAAATTACTGTCAGTTTTCCTATTTCCCTCTGTGTGATGGTACATGGAGCAGATAATAGTGTTGCACTGCATTTCCATTGGCTTATGGAAATGTTGGTGCATCTTATTTTGTATCCTTACATATATGTATCGCATAATCTCACATCACATTTCTCTTCTTCTCTACCCTATTTTCCCTTATTCACCAAACAGACTTGCTTTGAGTACCTGTTGTGGAAAGTTGAATAGCTGGGTGAATGAGATGGCACCATATGAAGAACGTGTTTGGCCCTACAGTGGGGTTTAAAACTCTCATGGAGTCTGTTTCTCTGGGAAAACTTCAAGAACTAGTAATTTGCCCACGTATATGTCAAACACAACAGAACATAAAATATATTTATGCCTCCATATACACTTATGGTAGATTATTATAATATTTTACATATTTTGTATCTTGTATACTGTACACATGGTGAGTCCTGATTCAGAAAAACCAGTGTATAACTGGAAAGTGGGTAGAGGAGGGCAGAATGGTTAGCCAGAGAATGACTTTTGTGTAAGAATTGGTTGATTGGACTACGATTGTTAAGCTTTGAGTAAAGGTAGCTGGAGGAAGATAGAATATAGGCACCAAAATCAAGACCAACATGAAAGATAAAGAGGACTTTTACTGCTTTGCATAACTGAAAATATGTGGATACCATATACAATTAGCAAGATCAGACTTAAAGGATAGATCTTCTTTTCTGTGGAACTCCTTGCTTCCAAGTAATAAATTTAGACAGATTCAAAAGCAATATTTACAGAAGATTTGATGCATAATTTTGAATCTAAGACTCCATACATGACTTCAGAAGATCCTGATTAAAAAAAAAAAAACACAGAATGCCTGGTTAAAATGCTTGATAAAGATTGCTTTTAAGTGATACATGCTTATTCTATTCTGATGTTCCTTCTATGCCGTCCTTGTGATATTTGCTAACAGCCACGGATAAAATGCTGGACTAGATGGATCTTTGGTTTCACATGCAGTGCCTGTTTGTATGTGCTAGTTGGGATGGTGAGGAGTTTTAAAAAGCAGCAGGAAGAATCTGATAATTCTGTATTCAAAGAACTATTACAATAACGTATGGTATACTTAAAAAATGAAGCTATGCATGGAAAAAACAAAATTGAAGAGCTGCTTATAAAGACCCTTTCATTAGGTATCTTCAAGGAATGCAAACAGATTTTTTGTGGAACTAAATTTAATGTGTGGTTGTTGCGTGCACTGAGTGGTGGTTTTCTGTTTTGTTGGGATGTTTGGGTGTTTTAATGAGTGGGGCAGCTGACTCAAGACTGGGTGTTTTATGAATTGAAGCTTAGTCGGGTAGGTATTCTTGGTAGTGTGGAGGTTGGGTTTTTTAGTTGTGTGGTGGGTTTTTTTGGTTTTTTTAACAAAAAGGTATAAATTTATGCCAGCTGTTGCGTTACAGCAGTGTGCTGATGGTTGTGTAGAAGCTTGTTCATCTGGCCTTTAGCTACCTATTAATGCCTTTTTAGCATTGGAAGAGATATTTTTCTTAAAGAAAATAAAAGGAATGCAGTGCTGATGCATACATCGGTGTTTTGATACATAAACAATGTCTAGCACCATATCCTTTTGACTAAGGGATATCACATAATCTTAGTGTTGATTTGATCTTAAATTCCATGGAATCGTATTTCTAAATATTGTTGGGCATTTTATGGTGTTTTACCAAAGTGGTCCTTGTTGATATCAGGTAAATATAAAATGACATCCCTTCATTTTGTGATGTTCCTCCACCTTTTTTTTTTTCTTTCTTTCCCCTCCCAAGCTGCATCAGAATGTCAGGGTTGTTTCCTCAGTGTAAATTGAATGTATTGTGAAGTGTAGCCTGTGACTAATAGCCTCTTGCTGTCTCTGCTTATTAACTATCTGATGGTGATGTGGTTGCACCACTTTCTACACATGGCCTCAAGGATACAGCATTCTGACACCCATATTAAAATATGCAAGGCCTGATTTCAAAAGACATGTTGGGCTGGAAAGTTAGAGAGGCTATAAGCTAATACTGTGGCTGGTTTATTCCTTTTGTTTTAATGAATATTAGGTGGTAGTAGAATACAGTATACCTGTTTCATGTTTATACATTCTAGTGTACGAGTTGATGTTTTACTGGTTATGTATTTTCAATTATTCTCTAGTTTTGTTAGATTAATGTTATCCTGCTGTTCAAGCAGTATGTTTGGAATGTGAAATACTGAAAATGCATTTCAAGTTTGTCAAATATCAGTGTTTTACAAGTCACTTCAGGGCATCAGTACAAGATAAAAATACTGTGAATGCATCTTTATCTTTCTAAACAATTTACTGTAATGAAAGAAGTGCTGGGCTGGTAATTGGTTATTGGCAAATGTGTAACTTGTTCCCCTCTCTACAGTAACCTACTATATGAATATCTTAGTTATTCATTGGTGTCTTGGTAGCTATGAAATAGTTTTGTTATGAAAGTGTTTTCTATGATCTTTATCCTTTAAGTAAAAATACTTCAGCTTCTCCCCTTTGCTTCCCAGTAAAACCCCAAATACTGCCTTACAAAATGAGACGTAATTTAGTTTAGGGACACAAGATTCATATTCTTCTGGCTTTGTTTCATTGTTGTGATGATCACAAGACAAACAGGAAGCACAGAGCAGTTTCTCTTTAATGAATGGAGTTTACCAAAACTTTGTGGGTAGATTTTTGAAACCTCAGATAACTTGAGACCTAAAGCCATAGAGTGGTGAGCCACCACCCCTTTTGGCAACTGCAGGTTTTCAAGGCATACAATTGAAAGTGCATGAAATCATTCATGAATTAAAATCCGTAGTTTTTAGGTAGAATCTAGCAAATGAGTAGGAGTTACTTTAATTAGAACAAAGTATGTAGTATAATATTTTACTAATGGAAATGCTTAAATCTTTGCTGCAGTTGTTTTGTGTATGCGCATGTTTTACGGCCATAAGTGTTTAATGATGTTTCCTTTTTAGTAATTTAGAAATAATTTTTTTCCAAAATTTTATTTTTTAGGGGCTTATAAGAAGTAGGAACCTTTTCTCAAGCTGAAGACAAAGTAAAAGAAAACTGTATCATGTGTTAGAATACTGAAGACTGACATTTCTTGGATTAGTGTATTTCTGGATTGTAAAGCAAAAGAAAGAAGAGGCTGAAAATGGGGAGAAAGAAAATACAGATCACAAGGATAATGGATGAACGGAACAGACAGGTGAGAAATAAAGAGTCTGCATGAACAAGTTCACAGTAATCTTGAAAATTAATAAAAACTTTGAGTATATTCATCCTAATTCATGCTTCTAAAGCTCAGCTTTGTCTTCATGTATGTACAGAATACAAATAAGAAATACATCTCAATAGTTTTACAACTGTTTGAGGAAAAATTTATTTATAAGTAGTATCAATTACTACTATAAATAAAACTAAAAGCATTGATTTAAATTGCTTATAAGGGCTGTTTACCACAACAGTTTTCAAAAAAATCAGTTATAAGTGCACTGTTTTAGGGAAAAATGCTTACATTGCTGCTCTTGCCCTGAGAGAGAGGTATCCTGTGAACTTGAAAAGTACCAGAAGCAGTATTTCTTCTTAACTTGCTAAATTGCTACACGAGATAGGAAATAAAATTTTAATTGGATATTGGAATGTATAATGGGTTATCTGGAAGGTACTATTTTTAAGGAAAAAAATTGTAGAAATTATTTAGTATCTTTAAGAATAATCATAGTGGGTCAGACCAAAAATGTTGCTAGGCCAGTATCTTTTGTCCATTGATGGTCATAAGCTAATAAGTGTAGAATAGAGACACACATGTTGTTCTACTCTAATCCTCTTCCAGCTTCTAACTATTCTTAGCTCAGGGATTTCCTGAGCTGGATGTGGTTTCCGTATATTTAGTAACCATTAATGGATTTTTTTGGGTGTTTTTTTGTTTTCCTCACCCCCTGCCAGTGAACTTGTTCGCTCATCCTCTGAGCCTTTATAAAGCTGCAGCATTTACAAAATTTTTTGGCTAGGATTTCTGATAGGTCTATTACCTGTTGTTTCAAGAAGCACCTTTTTCTTTTATGCTTAGTCATGCTTCTGCTAGTTGCTGAGGTTTTGTGTGGAAGAGGCAGCAGTCGCTCCCTATCTAGTCTGTCCATCTTGCTTGTTACTCCGTGGACCTCTGCCAATGTTTTCTTACTTTGTTTTAAAAATAACTCTTTTAGGCTGAAGCACCCCTTGCTTGTTTTAATACAGAATTTATTCCATGCCTTTGACCGTTATCAATACTTTTCCCTAAAGTTTTTTGAGTATTGCTGCACTATATTTGGTGGCAGAGACCGAAAACTGCACAGAAGTTAAAATGCATACAAAACATGGACTTAAATAGTAGTGTACTGGTGTTTGTTCTCTATTGCTCTTCCCATAATATGATTTGCTTTTTAACTGCTACTGAGCACCAACTTGATTTTGGGGTAGTGTCAGAATTCCATGAGATTGTCTTGCTGCTGACATACCAGCTCAGAGGCTATTGTTTTGTTTGTGAAATGAAGATTGTTTTTCTCCCTGTATCACTTTAAAGCGATATAAACTCTTAAGAAGACTATATATAGCAAGCAAAGTAATATTGAACTTTGGGAGAAAGCCAAGTATTGTGTTTGAACAGCTTTAATCACACAGTGACTGTACGCTTGATGTAGATAAATGTTTTAAGTACATGTAGTAAAAGTAGATGAGTTAACTTCAGTTCTTTCAGACCTTGCTCTAGAACTTCAGGCACATAGAAGAAGTGGAAATTGATCTCTCTCCCTCCCTGTTTTTTAATTGATTTGGAGTAAGTTGGACAACCTTGGTTTTGTTCTGCTTAACATACAAATATTGAACTAGACCCTGACTTTGTGGTTAGTGTTTTGGTTTTTTGTGGGTTTTTTTCAGGGGAGTTTGTTCCAACCTGAACAATAATGGAGAGATGGAAAAAACAATGAAGAGAAGGAGAATTAGTGCATTTGTTTCAAATTTTAACCCACTTGTACCATTGTTGTGACTAAAGCAGAATATGGGGATTGAATTCTAAAATTTGTTCCTGTCTGATTTTGGTTAGTGCTTTTAGGGACTTTCTAGTTCTAGGAAGAGGCTCTAAATTAAAAACAGAATTAGGCTTGCCTTATCCTTTTTCTGTGGAAACTCAGACATGGTAACATACTACATCTTGTTTTTAAAAGGTTTTAAAGACACTAAATAGTTTTTATTAATGGAGCCAAGCTTTGTAATTGTATTGATGATGTTCTCTAACCTAACGCTGTCTTGTATTTTTGGTAGCTAGCATAGAGAGTTTTAACATAGTAAAATGCCCTGATGCACAGGATATTTATTAGGCATTAATTTACTTCTGAATTTTTTTTCATTGACCTAGGTCAGGAGGGCATTTAGGGTTCAATATATCAAAATGGAGAGTATAGTTCACTTGTCTGTCAGGTTTTCTATGGCATATACAGCTGCTTAATAGGTCCCTTATGAACCTACATATGATGCAGTATATACATGTTCAGGTTTTTGTGTGAAAATTAATAGAATGGGATAGAGCTTTGCCTGGAAAGCAAATGAATATAATTTGTGTGGGAATAAAATATATTGTTTTCTTAGAAGCATCTTATTTCTGATGGGATTGTATGTGAGCTCCAAACAGTATATATAGATCATTACTCTGCAGGATTATAATTGTCATGAGACTGTCATTGTATTATTAATTAAGCAGTCTTATCAGCTTGAATGAGCTGTAGGACATTTATCTTCATTAAGCTGAAGAGAATAAAGTACAGTAAATTAGATATCAAAGGAGCTCAATCTTGCTTCCTTTGCTCTCTCCTCCTTGCCCTGTTTTTCTAAGCAGTATTAGAATTGTGCTGAGGAAGCTGTTGACCTGCAATAATGGTACATGTTTTTGGTTTTAGTGTGGCCCTAAACAGAAAGAGGGAAGAAAAAAAAAAATGTGCAGAACTAATGTTCTGCTTTCTGTGTTTTTAAATGAAAATTCTGTGCATAGTAATCTATGTAATCAAGTAAGGCTTGGACTGGTGTCATAGTGGGGTTTATGCTAAGCACTATCCAAACACTAAGTGAGAGATTGATGCTAGTTGAGATCTCACAAGTAAAATAGATTTACAAGAGGCAAGAAAAAAAAACCATTTTCAGTAGAGAAATTAAGATCCTTTTCCCAGTATCATACAGGTCTGCAGTGGACCTAAGCCTTCAGACTTTTCATTTATTGACTTCTCAAAGTAATAAAACACACACAGAGGTATTGTTTATGATGCCTTTTTTCCTAACAAAAACTAGGCCATAGTATCTGTGTATATCTGGTTGTACTTGGGTAATAATGCAGTTGAATCTAGAAGAACAACAGCTATTTAAAAAACCCCCACAGTTTCCCCAAATCCACACAGGAATCCAGACAAAATAATTCTTTATGTCCCATCCAAGGTAGGATAAATAAATCCCAGGTCTTCTGAAAGAAGGCATGTGTAAAATGACAGGACTGCTAGGATGCTTACAGAAGATCTGGTTTTAAAAAGAAGCTGTATTATATAATATGTGGATAGTAAAATTTCCACTGGAATTTGGGAAAAGTATAGCCTGGTAAAGCCAACAGTAGAACTTGGTCAACTTACTGAATTCATAACTGAAAATAAAATGTTAGCAGAAGAGGCGTTAGTCTGTCATATTTTTTGGTGTCTTGTCTCACTAATGTATTGTAATTGTTAATAAGTGGATAAGAAGATCTGCTTACCCTAGTTGAATCTCGAGTGTTACAGCACTCTTATATAAAATTGCCTCTTAATGGAGCTTCTCACCAAACGTACTTTAAAAGGGGTGAATTAAGAAGTTATGGTAAGTACTCACTTCTCATCTGAACACAGATTATTCAAGCCTCACAAGAGGCTCTGTGATTAGTGGTTTTTAAACCCTAAGTTTCTAAGTTACAAACACAGCAGAGGAACTATGTGGAACTGGAGTTTTCGTAACATGCCTGCCATTCAATGTTCTTATCTTTCTAGGTCTTCTGTTTATTGCCTCTTCAGTTTATTCCTCTTTAGCCTACTGTGGGTAAATGTTAACAATCCAGGTTTTCAAAAATGACAGGCACAGTGCATTTTTTAGGGGGAGGGAGCACATACTAAAACAGTTTTGATTTTGACTACTTTTTTTTTGTGGACATGGATTCTGTTTTATAGCTGGAGGGGAATCTCGGGTCCACAGTATCTTTGGAAACATTTGTGGTGCAATAGCAAAGTATGCAGATACTGTTTTAATAATTTGATTATTGTCGGCATGCTATGTACATAATGCTGTTAGTATATGTATGCATCCCTCTGAGACCGTGGTGGAAAGGTTGGTGTATATTTTGTATTATGGACAGTATTAAAAAACTGTAAGCATGAGAGGCTCATCTCTGGAAAAAATGCTTTGAGAATTTCCCCATCCATCTTCCAGAAACTTGATATGCACCTTGGTAATTAACATAGGTTAAACTATAAAAACCTATGAAACTGGTTTGATTGTTTCTTGTGTTGTATTTCACTCCTATCTTGCAAAAGTATTCTTGTTGACTGTTAAACATCTAGTTGAATGCAGGTCACTCACAAATCAGATGCAGACTTTGTATTGCAATATAGGGGTGTGAATATGGCCATAGACAGGGATGTTCCATTCAACACTAGAGCTCAGTTTGAAAGGCTAGGTCCAAAAATAGCATCTTCATTTGAAAAGTCTATCTTGATAGTTGTAGGCAGAGTGCCTTTTTGAGACACTTGAGGATGTTTAGTGAAAATATTGTCCTTTAAGTAAAGCTGGCCATAGCATCAGACCTGTGTTTGATTCAACTTGATGTCAAATACATTGGTACTCTTACATTCTCTAACTGAAATCTTATGAAAGGAATAATTTTTTAAAAAGGTCTTAAAATAATTTATTATTTGTATAACTAAATGTCTTTCCCCTTCCCTGATGGGCAAATGTTCCTTTGTGATGGTCTGTAATGGATTTATTTCCCCTGTAACAGCTCTAATTGGACAGAATGATTGTTTCATGATGTTCCCAAGTGGGGCAAAACAGCTTAAGTATAAGTAAATCTGATTAGGTGGTTTAATAGCAACAAAATAAGCATATTTCTGAGTTCTGCATAATTAGAAATCACATTACATAGCAACAGTGTTGCTTCCATTGTTATTGCTGTTTTCTTCAATTTTGTTGGAATGAGGGTTGTGAGTAATTTGTAAACTGCTTACAGCATAACTGATCATCACAGAAGAAAATATTCTGGTATGTGGTAAGTCAGTGTTGGTTGAATAGAAGGACATAGGGCTAAAGGATCCCACAGTCTTTTAACTCTCCTTGGTAGTTATATACCAGTGGAAGAGTTGGGAGGGGAGGGGAGTGTAATTGCTTAACTTGGCCTAGCATAAGTTAAACTTTAGCTTAGCATTGGCCCTAAAAGCAACACCTGATTATGATAGGCAGTTCTTTTTAAGCTTCGACACACATTGAGTTATATTGCTTGTTAAGAAGGAATGCATCGCGTAGGCTCAGTTGGTATATACTTTAAATGCTTGGTTATAGTCATTCAAACCCTTGTCCTGTGTCTAAAAATCATTATTCTTTCTTCTCTAGGTCACCTTTACAAAGAGGAAGTTTGGATTAATGAAGAAGGCATATGAGTTGAGTGTACTCTGTGACTGTGAAATAGCACTCATCATTTTTAACAGCTCTAACAAACTCTTTCAGTATGCCAGCACTGATATGGACAAAGTTCTACTTAAATACACAGAATACAACGAGCCCCATGAAAGCAGAACCAACTCAGATATCGTTGAGGTAACAATTTGAAAAGACACATCAGTTTTCTTTTGTCCTTAATACTTCAAATATAGAGTACTTTAAGATATTTTAAACAAAGGTATTGAATTACATTTTATGGTAAAGTTTTCAAGTGAACAGCTGCTTTTAGTCTGGATTCTTTAAGGCAATGAATTGTCTTTTCAACTGTGTTGTTTTCCATCTGCCCTCCACCCCCTGCCAGTTTCTAGGAAACACATTTGCTTTCAACCACATTGGCAATGGAAATAGAGGTGTGAAAGGTGGTTGTTTTTCTGGGGGAGGGAGGGGGAAGGTGTTCAAGGCTTTAATGCAAAAAATCAGTTGGTTGGAGAATAAGGTCCACAGAGTGCCCTCAGCCTGACAGACAATTAGGTTGGCCCCTTTTCTCCAGTCAAATGATGCCCACAGATCAAATCAGCCACAGACTATGTGGCCCCTTGTTCAGCCAAAAAACTGGAAGGAAAAAAAAAAAACCACCCCAAAAAAAACCCCTAACTGACCCAAAAAGGTCAGTCTGTGGAACAAATGAACTGAATTAAATTTGTTGTTTAGTCACTCTGTATGTTAGTTAAAGCATAGCAGTAGAATGACTGCAGTTTTTGCGGTAGTAGAATAGCATGAATATATTTACTCAAAGGTATTGGTTTCATCTACTTTTATTATGCTCATGCTTTAAATAGAAACTCTTTCCAGTACATAATTTCTAAATTAGGTGCAGTAGAAGTCAAGGATTTTCTTGGCAATCGGAGCCTTTATGTGCTGTAACTGCATCTCAGATAAGTCATGTCTCCAGTAGTCCTGTAAATAGACCAAAACAGGTGGCTGTCTTAAGTGTTTCATTTAAATTCTGAAGTTGTCTTCTGAACAAAGGCCTTGCTTTTTAGGAACGATTTAAGAATGGTGATTAGCCTTGTATAGCTGTAGAGCCTATTGCCAAGGGGATCAGAGAGTACAGGGAGGATACTAGCTGATCTTGTAAATAAATTTTTAAGCAAAAATGAGATTGACAAGACTGAGAAATAGACAAATGCCTTATACTTCTTTCTAAGAAGATTCTCTGCTAATTTGTCAACTGTCTTTTATGATCAGAAAGAAAACACCCTGAACTTCTGTCTTCAGCTTTGAATACTAATGAGAAGGATAATACAAGCTTTGAAGAGTTGAAGCAGTATTACTTAGTCACCGGATTAGTATAAATAAGGGATAGCCATTATAGAGGAAGGGAAAACCTAATTCTTTCAAGATGAGCATTTGATTGTGACAGATGTGAATTTGAGATAGGGATGTGAGCAAGTCAGTGAGCCAGGCCGATTTTTGTTCGGCATCTAAAGCCCCTTTGTGTTAGGACTTGTGGTAATAGTGACTCTTCACATCAAGAGGACTAAATCTCTTCCAAAATAATTTCTGTGCAAGATTGCCTGTAGTTTGGGGGTTGGTTTTGTTGGTTTTTTTGGTGGTGGTGGAGTGCTTTAACTGGTGTCAAGCGTTTCACCCTGGCAACCACATAAAGTGCAGTTTGTACCCAAGTGCATGTAGGGTTTCTCTTCTGGGGGAACACGCAAAGACTCATGTGCAGATTAGTTCTGATTTTCCTCTGTAGGTTTACTGTATGGTACTAGTGTAGCATCTGGGACTTTACTCTCATTTTTCAAACATAATATAATTTAGAAGTGCATGTCTCGGTCACTTCAGATTAGCAGCATATGCTCTTTAGTCTGATTGAAATGTGGGGTTTTTTGTGGTTTTTTGGTTGGGTTTTTTTTTCTTCCTAGGAAAAAGTTATTTAGCCAGAAGGGGAGTGTATTACTTGTAATGGGGGAAATATGTTCTTTAAGTTTATGACTCTTCTGGATGGGAAAGTTAAATTGGTAGGATGCAACGTTTACGGGCTCAGCATGTGAAAGGTAGAGTGATGTTTCCTTTCAGTTGGATTCTAGGAAAAAACTGTGTACAGTATTTCAGAGAGAACTCTGCAGCTTCTATTTTTTGCAACTGAGTGCATTTCAGATTTGCTCTGCCTGTATGGTGACTTTGTAGTCTATTAGCTATTGTTGTTTAGGCAATTAAGAGATATCATTCACGGATGGTTTGTTTCCCACTGTAAGTAAATAATGTCTTTGGTTTAGGAAAACATTCCTTTTCAGTGGAAAATTACCTACTTTTTTGCTTTACAGTAGAGCTGAATTGGTTCAATGGAGAATATCATGTGTTTTGGAACAGATGTAATGACAGGTACAGCATAGGTGGGGAACATAGAAATACTATTTTAAAAAGTAAATATTACAAAGAAACCCCTCAAACCCCCCCCCCCCCCCTTAGACTAAGTACGTTTCATTTTATGGAGTTATAGCTGGTGCATATATCTTATTTAACAGTTAAGTAATTCACTTGCTCCCTTCGATGTGACAGATGGTATTTATTGTGATGTAGGCTCACTGTGAAACTAGTCTTGACCCACTGTATTCCCAATGTGTGACAGAAGCTTTTGTGGTTTTTCTTCTGTGCTAGGAAGAAAGTTAATTCTACACAGCTCAAAAACTGTTACAAGGGAAGAAAGAAATCTACTGTTACTTATTTTCAGTTCTGGGTAGATGGTAATGTTGTAAATGATTAAGTGAAATTGATGAGACATCTTCTCCTTATAGTTGCCTCCTGTTCAGTTTTGGCATCAGAATTGCTTTTATGTGCCCAGAGCTTGGTATCCTCTGTTACTGCTGGAACGTTTGTGTGAAAACATAGTAGGAGGGAGAGCACTGGCGTCTTAAATGAGTGCTAGAATATTTTTGATACATGCCCTTATGTCTTTCACTGCACGTGTTATTGTGGATACAAATGCTCTGTTGCTGTCCTCTACTTATTCTTTTCTCTTTTGTCTTTCATATATTTATGTTGGTCCCATTTTTTCTTTTTGATTTCTGTTAGTATTTCATTGTCCCCCCTTTTTATTCAATTTCTAAACAGTCTACCTACCTATAAATTGTTGGCTACCAATTTCTTACCACAGGTTTTTGTTTTTGTAATTTTATTCTTTCCTAGCTTCTTGTTATCTTGTAACTGGTATGGCTGTCAGGAATATGGTTTTTCAATCATCTTGGCAGAATCACAGACTTCTGAATAGCTGGAATTGGAAGCTACAGAATATTGTTTTAATGTAAGCGGAGTTTTCTAACAGCAGAATACTTGGGGATGGCCCATTCTCTGCCCTTTGATACTTTTAAAATTAAGGGAGAAGATCTTGTAACAGATGACCTGTAACTAATTTTAAAGGATAATTTGTGTGGCATTTGTGAGCTGGAATTCAGCCTCTGTTATCTTCAACTTTCCTGCTGTTTGAATCTGTTTTACAGCATTGGAAAAAAGAGGTCAATAGGGAAAACTGGATTAATCGTTTCACACACTCAAAATCTTCAGAACATTACAGGTCTGTGAAAAAACTTCTTCCTTGCTTATCAGGATCAGGTACAATTAGCTTAATGTGGTTTTTAGATTGAAATATGGAAGGTGAGCACAGCTGATGTTAGTGAGGACAGTGAAACTTTGCTCATGATTGCTGATCTCCTGACCTTTTTAGTACAAGGCATTACTCAAGAGATGGTGAGTGTAATGTTTCCTTTAAGCCTCATGAAAGGAAAAAATGAACCTTCCTTTGAAATTCCAAAATAACCTTTTCCTATGATTTTGGAAACCTGAATTGTCATTCGAAACACGTTTGTTTCTTGCTCTTGGAGAATAAGTTCTTTTTCGTGTCAGGTGAGAGAGATTTGGTTCTATTGAGCAATGAGGTTTCATTCATCATCATTTTTTCATAGTTAACTGGGTGAAAGCTAGTGGTCTTGGTCCAGGTTAGATGGACCATATAGGAATATTGGAAAAAAGTGAAATTTTTGTCTGCTTTGAATTCTTTAAATACTCAGATCAAGTATTTTGTTTTACAAAGCTGTAATGGCACAGTTGAAGATTGTTACATTGAAATTCCGTCTACAATTTGGGAGGACTTGCCGTAGGTGTTAAAGCATTTGATGCTTTAATGTTCATGGACTTGCTTCTGTAATGCATTATTCTTGGCAAGAAATTATTTATCCTGGAAAAAGAGTATTTCTGTACAGTAAAATGGGAAGAATTTCAGGTTTTATCAGGATTCTGTATCCATATGGTCGACAGAATGTTTTAATATATAAAAGACAATTTGAGACCTTGGCTGGTCATCATTTTTGATCCAAAGGAAAAGAGGGAAACGAACAGGCACTTCTACTCAATCTTCTTTAGTGTAGGGGGTGTTAAGATTATCACAGATTCTCTGCAGGGTAACACTTCCATGTTGGGCCCTTCTGTCCCTCAAGAGGAGCTCAGAAAGCAGCCGTTGTTCAGTTGTTCCCAGCCTCGCTTTTTCTGGAAGATGAGGACTGAAGATGGGTTCTTCTTGCTTGTTTAGCTCCACTTAATATCTTTTCCATGCTTTGTTCCTTGAGCGATACAGCAAAACACAGTATCTTTAACCTATGCTTGGCTGTGGGTGGTCTGTTCATGTTCCATCGTATCTCCTCATCAAACTGAGGTGATTTGGATTTGATTTGTAGGAGCCTGTCTAAAATGTGACCTTTTTTGCTTGTTGGCATCTGTGACCCTGAGAATTTTCGATAGGTGTCAGTTAATGAGCCACTTCCGTGCTGTATATTTTGATGCTGTTTTCAGTATAATAAAATTTACTGTATAAGGCTTAGGTTGTACCCCAGATGTTGACAGCTGTCATATGCAATAATCCATAATAAAAATTAGAACCAAGAAGTATTTTAAAATCATAAGTTATATTATGCAATTGCTGTAAGCATACCTATGTGAAAAGACCGTCTTGGTATAATCATAATTGTTTCTTGGTGATTTGGATGTTAGTATTCAATTTCTTGAAGTGGGAAATGCTGACTCTAATAGGAAGTAATGTTTCTGATGGCTTGGTGTGATAGTGGTCATGTCATCATTTTGACAGAAACAAGACAGAAAGCAGGTGAATGTACCTGCCGCTACTTACAGTAGCGTAAAGAAGCCAATTTAATCTCTCAGAAGCTGTATTCAGCGCATCATCTTGCATTAAATATCAAATGGGCACTCTCTTTCTCTGCCTTTTCAAATTTTAATGAAGAGCTGTTATAGGAGCAATGCATGTTCTTTAGTCATAAACATATATAGCATTGAGATGCGATTGTCAGATCGTAGCTCTGAGTAAGCATGTAGAGCTCATCTGCACATGTAGAGCCTGCAGCATAAAGAAGCAGATGCATCTCCACAGCCAGATGGAGCATATGCCAAGAGACAAGTGTAACAGTGTGAGGAGCATAAACAGAAAAGTTGGTGTTGAAACACTGTGTTTATAAACCAAAAGCTTTTTGGTTTTGTTTTTTATCCAGTTCTCTCCACCTCCCCAGCATTGCTTCTTTTCCAGGCTATGGATTACCAACATGTATTTTGGATTATTGATGTGTCACACAGTAGAGTAGTTTAACCATGGGATGTTCCAGTATTTTGGTAGCACTTGAATTGGTTCATAGCTTTTTTAAAAGTTTGGGTGAACTTCATATGAAATTGAAGCTTTGGGAATAGTATCTCAATTTGGGAATAGTATCTCAAGTTGGGAATAGTATCTCAAGTTATATGAGGCAAATTCACTTAATTGATCCTGTTTCCTTCCTTGGTGGTTATCTGGTATGTCCCGTCTAGAGATTCATTTTGCAAGCCATTTGGGATTCCAGATTTTGCTCTTCAAAGGTAAAAAGTAAGATGGTGGAAATTACATTTTTAAAAGGATGTGATCCATTTCTTTGCAATGTTTCTTCCTAAGAGAAGTTACATGGTAGATTTTTAAACATTTTTAAAAGGGAAGCAAGACTTCACAACAAGCTGTAGTTGAAAATGAAAAATGCTTCCTATAGATGACTGAAATCTCCACATTTACATGAATATCAACATAGCTTGATAGTTCTGAGAGGTGACGCCATGCGTGTTGTTGGTTAGGCACGCACATGAGACTGTAGTAAGGTTAACAGTGCTGATGAGTTAATGTTTTGCATTCCTTCATATTGGATAGATGGGGGCTTGCTGGAAGTGGGCTATGCTGGGGGTTGGGGGTGTGGAGGAGAAAAAGCAAAAGGCTTTGGGCCGATAGAAGAAAATGTATGAGTCCTGTGACTAGTGTTATTATGTGGTTTTGTTGTTTGGACCACTTGCTTTGGTTTCCAAATGGTCATGGGCCACATTGTGAAAATAACTGGAATGCATTTAGAAGAAGGAAAGCTTAAAAATGGTTTCAGTGAAGCAAAGAAATTACTTTGTAATCTGACCATGATGCTGAGAAAATGTAGGCATTATTGGACTTGATATGCTAAATGATTATGTAAATGTAATTATACTGCATGTAACATTTCAAATCATTTGAGATGGTGCACACAAATGCCTTTGAGACATTTTAAGGAGGTGATTGAGGAGGATTTATGTATCACTTTTAGCTTACCTTAAGAGGAGAAAGAATGCATTAAAAAAGAAAGTCATCTGGACTATGATTCATCAGAAACTTACATAAAAATATACCTGTGTGTATATATGTGTGCTAGTGTGAATCAAGGGTTGTTTCCCTAGCAGAAGTGTTTATAGTAAACCTGACTTGTAAACAGGTTATGCTTTGGGGTTTTATTTCCCATTGAGGCTTCAGGAAGAAACAGCTTCCTTAAGTTTAAAACTTGGTTGGGGTAACAAATATTGATTCTGAATGCAGTGACAGATGACACCTGTGTATTTTGTGCTGACCAGGACAGTTACTACTTATAGTGCTGTCTGTCTCCTTTCTCTTAATTACAGATTGTTGGTGGCTTTAAGCGAGCTGACAGTGCTAGTTTTTGCTCCTAGTTAATGTTGTTTATATATATATAAAAAGTATGTGAAGTTTGTCTAGAATGCATCTTTATATATAATTTCTGAAGTCTCTTGCTAATAATGGTTATGCTTGGGTGTTCTATTGCCACTAGTCACTTTATGTAGTTCCAGTTCGGATTGCTCTCTGAAGTCCTACAGAATCACAGAATCACACAGAATCACAGAATTGTAGGGGTTGGAAGGGACCTCGAGAGATCATCGGGTCCAACCCCCCTGCCAAAGCAGGCTCCCTAGCTCATATTGCTCAGATAGGCGTCCAGGCGGGTCTTGAATATCTCCAGTGAAGGAGACTCCACCACCCCCCTGGGCAGCCTATTCCAGTGCTCAGTCACCCTCACTGTGAAAAAGTTCTTCCGCATGTTGGTGCGGAACTTCCTATGCTCCAACTTGCAGCCATTGCCCCTTGTCCTATCCCCACAGACCACTGAAAAGGGGCTGGCTGATTCCCCCTGCATCCCCTGCTTCAGATAATTATAAACTTTGATTAGGTCCCCCCTTAGTCTTCTCTTCTCAAGGCTGAACAGTCCCAGCTTACTCAGCCTTTCCTCATAGGGGAGATGCTCTAGGCCCTTAATCATCTTCGTAGCCCTTCTTTGGACTCTTTCCAGGAGATCCCTGTCCTTTTTATACCAAGGAGCCCAGAACTGGACACAATACTCCAGGTGGGGCCTGACCAGGGCAGAGTAGAGAGGGAGGATCACCTCCTTTGACCTGCTGGCTACACTCCTCCTGGTGCATCCCAGGATCCCATTGGCTCTCTTGGCCACCGAGGCACACTGCTGGCTCATGGCCAACCTGTCATCTACCAGGACCCCCAGGTCCTTCTCCACTGAGCTCTTCTCCAGCAGGTCATCCCCCAGCCTGTACTGATACAAACAGTTGTTCCTTCCCAGGTGCAAGACTTTACACTTGCTTTTGTTGAACTTCATCTGGTTTCTCACTGCCCAGCTCTCCAGCCTGTCCAGGTCTCTCTGGATGGCAGCGCAGTGCTCCTGCGTGTCAGCCACTCCTCCCAGCTTTGTATCATCGGTGTACTTGCTGAGGGTGGATGTTATTCCCTCATCAAGATCGTCAATGAAGATATTAAACAGGACTGGACCCAACACTGAGCCCTGGGGAACACCGCTGGTAACAGGCCTCCAGTCAGATTCTACTCCACGAATCACAACCCTCTGGGTTCGGTCCGACAGCCAATTCTCAATAGTCTTAGGCCAGTTATACTAGTGAGATTATATTGAAATTAAATTAGCTGTGATGTGATGTTCTCCCTTTTTTTTTTTTTTAAATAAACCAGCAGAAATGTCTAATCACTTACTTGATGAATGACAGCTTACTTGGCTCTACATCAGTAGAAGCTCAATTTGGATCAGATGGCTCTTCAGGAAGCTGTGCTGCTGTGTTGACCAGAATCTTAAATCTATTTCAAATGCTAGTAGAGGGCTTTTGTACAGTACCTGTCCACTGAAAACTCTGCAGAATCAGTCCTGCTGATAGAGGAGGTGGATGTATTTTAAGAACCAAGATAACTTTGTATTTAATCTAGCAGACACTCCAAGTGTTCAAGTTGGTTATAACAGCAGATTTTTCCTTACTTAAAATTATCCCTTTTTAAAGGGAAGTGAATGATATTATAGGTCCAAATATCATTAGTAAAAAGAAAATACCTAGATCTTTCTTTTCTTCACTCCAATCTGTCAGACTTTTGATCTACTTGTCTTAATGAAGTGGTTCATTTTCCTGTGAGCTAGATGCTTGGCCGGTGTTTAAAGTTCTCTTCATGACAGATCATTTCTTCCCCTCTTTCAGCACTTTCTTACATTTATCTGATGAGAAAGTGTAACTAATACAGTAAACTCTCATCTTTTCCTTTCTCCTCCTGTCAAATGCTGTTAACATTTTTCCTGAATTTCACATGAAACCTAAAATAACAATGTAAATTTAATAAAACTTTTACTGGGCACAGATAACCATTTAAAGCATGGCTTGATTCTGTTCCCATCACAATCTGCATATGTAGCTACAAGCTACACCTCGTTGTTCCAAGAGGTGTGTTCCTGTTCTTAGAACAGTTTTGAATGTGGCAGGCATGACTTATGGGTATGACTCTTCAGTGTGCTGCCCTGCCAGTCAGGGGTATAAGCCTGTCACTGTGATTCTAAAGTGCAGACTATCTAAATGGAAAGTAGTGCTATCTAAAGGTTGCTTCCTCAGTTTATAGTGGTAGCATAAGTTGTTAATATTTCAGTTTGGATGATGTAAGAATTTTAGAATTGTCTCACTGAATTCTAGACATAATAACTATTAAAGAGAGAAATAGCAATGCTAATGAACAAAATGCATATTTTGGATTTGAATACTTTCAGCTTTTGCGGTGGTTTGGTTTTTTGTTTGGTTTTTTTGTATGCTTTTGGTTTTGGAGTGGTTATCTAGATGTAGTAAATGAGAATATTCAACAGCCCAAACCAGTAAGAGCAAAACTTTTCACAATATACATGTCACTTGGTAGGATGAGGTTGGAATAAAAAAACTGCTTTTGCTCACTTTACTGCAGAAGACTTAGTTGTTCTTTTGAATGAGGCCTTCCACTGTAAAGCTTGCCATTGGGTGGAATCTGTCCTTCCCTTCCCGCCCCAGATTATGGTTATTGTAAGTCTTTCTCATGTGTTTCCTAAGAAAATGGCCCTTGACTTTGGTTCATGTTGCAAATTAGCAGATAGTATTAAAATAATTATTCCACCTTTCCTCACAAATATTTATTAGAGTATAAACTTTGAACTGTAGAAGCTAAAATGTGTCAAGTGTGACATTTGTAAAATAGAGTTAACACTTTCAAGTGGAATTACTAGGAGTGTTTTGAGAGATTCTCTAAGGATCTGTCCTGCATCCATGAGTGTTTTTGGCCCATGAGGGTTTCTTGGAGTGATTACTACATCCTATATCTCTTATTTGCCATCTTCCTTTAGAAGCAAAGGGTGATTAAGGCTGCATGTTTATCTGTTTGTTTGTAGGACAGACTTGGGTAACACATTCCAAAGAATCAAAACTTAATGGAAGTGAGGTTTCTTTAATATTTCATATAGCTTCTTTTCTTAGTGAATTACATACACCTCTCATATTCTTTTGACACTGTTTTTAGTATTTAATCTGTGCTGCCAGTCACAGTGATTCTCCTCTGTTATGAAGTCCTCTCTTTCCCAGCTGTGCGAGTGAAGTTTCTCAGACTGATTCTGCAGTGTATTTGCAGAATGTTTTTGGTTTGGGAATTTATAGGGCAGACACACAGGCCAGTTCTCACACCCACTGCTTGGGAAAGATATTGAAGATCTGTTTCTGAAGACATTAAGTAGGATTGAAATCAACTCCAAGAAAATCTGTAACAGCTCAGAGCTTATTAATGCCAGAGTTCATGCAGGCAGTCACACAAAGACATAATTACTTACTTGTATTAACAAGTTCGTCAAGCTGTGCTGGTCTCATGTATTCTGCAGTCCTCGTGCTGCTGCAGAATTTGGTGCTTTTGAAATTGTATACTGACAGTTAATGTGTATTTTTTTACTTTACCATTTCAAAGTGAGGACTGTGGCATCTCTGAAGAGTGAGTGAATTTACACAAGTGGTGCATGGAAAGAACAGATTCTAGAACAATGAATCTCCTGGAACTACAGTAATATAAATAGTTGTTCTTGCTGATGATCCTCTTGGTTTCAGTGGAGAGTTAATGTAACCCCAACTTTTGGGTTTGGTAGTGTCTTCAGCTGTCAACCTTGCCAGTCTGCCAAGGATTAACTACCTTGCAGAAGGGACAGCACAGGTGCTAGCTTCTTGATCGTTGCTGTTCATCAACCAGTGTTTCAGCATAAACTGTGAAAAAGGAGGGACATAGTTGTGTATAGGATGTTTCACTCCTTTGAGGTCTTTTGGACCTCAGCGTATTTGCTTGCTGTGTTTGTTGAAAAGGTTTTAACACTTTGCTTTTGAATAATCTCAATGTTTGGGCCTTCAGGTGGTGCTTCTGCACCCCTAGCCTCCAATAAAAAAAAATCACCCAGATCTTCATGATGTCATGAAACTGCACAGTTGTATAACCAATATATGTGGGTGTGATGAGATTGTTCTGATCATAGGATGGAGATTGTGGTTTGTTCATTGCCAGTGTCTTAGTCAAAGTGATGTGGCCCATCTAGACAGCAACCTTCTCAACACTCATCTGAACAAAGGACTTAATGTTGATCCTTTTGCCTGGTATGTTTTGCATAGTAGCTGTTTTATCACCTGAATAAATAAAAGTGTTTCTGGTGGTAGTTCTTGTGGTACAGACCTGTGAATCTCCTAACAGCCCTCAGTATAGTATATAATATCATTCTTATTCTTGATAATGCTTACAAATCAATACCCATAAAGTCTTAATGTCTTTGTGACTTACCAGTGATAGTTATTACCTCTTGTTAGTGTCATATCAGTGATGTAGTATTTCATGTGGGGCCTTACATGTCTGTAATTTATAGTGTAGATTATGGAATGCTAGTTAAGTTAGTTGAATTTGCCATCAGTGTGAATTTTTAAATGATGTTTTATTTGAATTATTTATCAACTACTTGGAATGGGAAGTGAATAATATGTTTTTAAGTAAAAACTCCCCGATTCATTGGGGATGTTGTGAAGATTTTTTTTTTTTTTTAGTTCAAAGCTCTTTTGTGTCATCCCTCCTGAAACTCTTCTAACTGTAACACACCAATGCTGTTTAAAGCCCTGTTCTTCTTGGCATAAACTTAAAATTCAGTACTTGCTGAGTACAGTGACTTTTGTTAAAAAATCAGGCATGCCAGTGCCAGTCTTTATCTAATATCAATGTGAATTACACGATAGAGTAAAGCTTAGTCATATTTCACTGTCCCTGATTACCATATAGTTTTTACCTTTCTCGGTCCCACCTTTGATTTCCCAGCCCCTTTTCAGGTTAGGTAAGGACAGTCTTCAAAGAGATGCTTTGGCTTTTGAATTATTCAGACTAAGTGAAGGTTATGCAAGGAAAAACATATTAAGTGTATTCCTTTGACACATAACTGAGAAGTTCAGTATTCAAAACATGAGTTGTGACATACTTATTACAGCTTTGTGTCTTGAAGTCCTACATTCTAATTATTTTAATTCAGTAAAAAGAGATGTATCTGCTCGTACCCTACTTTATTTCTGGAGAGGCTTGCTGCTTCCTGTAGTACGTACTTATCTCAGTTGCTGTTTTCAAGTACCTGCTTTCAGTTGTCTTAGTTAACTTGCCTATTTTTGGGTTTCTTTGGTAAATATTCTGCCATGATGTTAGGAACTGGGATAATGTTTGCACACCCACACCATCCCTATTTGAAAGTGCACTCGTGCACTATTAACTGTTTGCCTATACTGTTATGCCTATAGTAAGACAACTATCTAGGTGAAACAAAATGGCACTTCTATACCAATATTAAAGGTAATTAAAATTTGTTCTGATAATGTAGCCAGTTCACATAATCTTTACATGTGAATGGTGTTTTTAACAATCTTATCCTTAGATTCCACTAAACATTTCTTTGGGAATAGTCACTATTTGTGTTGTAACTACTCTTTTGATAATATGAAGCATCTTCAGTAGTGAGATTTTTGAAATAGTTTCTGTTATTCTTTCCAATTTTCAAGCTGTAAGGAGAAATTCAGGATGAGAAATGGTTGAAATAATTCAATGTTAATGCATAGGCAGGTAGATCAAAAGAAAGCCATTCTTTTTATATCACTGAATTGTAATCAGAGTTTAGAAATTTTTCTTGGCAAACTTCTAAAAGATTATGAAGGATATTATGCAGATGGGTTGCTACACTTGGAGACTTTTCATGTTCCATATGGCTTATCTGCAATATACTGTTGCTGAAAGGAAGCAGTCAGTCGGCTACTGCTGTTACTGATTTATACTTTAACCATTGCAAGTATGTGAAGAGGTATATATGGGAAGATGTACATGTACATATCTATGTTGTCACTTGAGTAAGGATTAAAAGAAGTACTTATATCTTTGAATATTCTGACATGGAACTGCTCTTGGCTAGGTTTTACCATTAATTTTGTTTGTTGCAGACTGTGTTCCCTGAAAGGACTATAAAATATATTTAATTTATATGCTACAGAATAGTTTCTGCTTCCTGAAGATGAACATAGATCTACTTTGTCTTTTGTTTTATTAAAAAGATGGAGTAAGATCAACTTAGACTGGCAATTTAGTATTCTTTAATGGAAAAATCTAGTTGCTGGTACTTTCTATAAAGCAGGTAAAATGAAAACCTGCTCAGCAGTATAAAATTTAATAATCCAGTAAGTTGTATAGAAAGTGAAATGAAGACAAATGCATCAAACATCAGACTTTGAGAGCCTGGCTTAGCTTCCACTGTGGAAATGGTATTAGCACTGCTAATGGATCACTAATCGCTTCAAGTCTCAAGAAGTTCGTTTAGGGATGAGCAATCTAGCTTGTTTGTAGGTCAGCAACTGCTTACCAGTCCACAGTTTACAGATAGCATTTCTCTGAAATCACAAATGTAAGGAAGGAGCTTCTCTTCATATATCTTCTAGTCTATTGTGTAATATTCTGGGGGTGAAAAGTAGATTTTATAGCCACTATGATGGTTATTCTTTCCTAAATGCTTGTGGCTTAATTGTTTAAAACAATGTTTCACTGCAAAGTTACCTCAAGTTAGAATTTGAGCTTCATAACATATCAGGTCTAAAAACCTTTTGTATGTGTTATTTTATATAAATGCGAGTTTGAATCCTGAGTGCCATCTTTATCATATCTTAGAGGAATTTGACAGCTAGCTTTCATGTTTGGCAAGCCAGGGATGCATGTTAAAACTTGCCAGATACTGGAAGTGCTCCAACATTTGAAACAAGACTCTGTCTTTTCTTAGAGTGGTATATAACAGGGACACTGATAAAATTTCAAATCATGGACATTTTTCATCTGTAATTGATGAATGCCTTTGTCTAAATCCGCACATAGCAGCGTGTTGCTTAAAGGGCTGTTCCTTATATTTTATGGCCTGTTGCTAGGCAGGCTTGCAATTATTTTAAAAAAAACCCCAAACCCTGGAATAAGTAATTAAGCCTAAAAACCCTTTCTCCCCTATATATATTATAGTGTTTGGCCAAGAAATATAATCATTGGAACAAATTTTAAGTACTGTACTCAGAATTTTGGCTGTTTGGGTATTTATGCACAATATCTATTATTTACATTTGAAATTTTTTTCCTGTTACAATACCACTACTAATTGAGCACAAGTATGGAAAAATATTAAGTGAGCTAAAAAAGTATGTCAATCGTTCAGATTTTACTTGGTGTACATTATTTTGGCTGGGGAGCCTACCAGAAAGATGGGTGAGGCCTTGTTCTGTAAGCAGTAAAGCTCTCCAAATTGCTTATCTCATGGAAATGTCTGTCATAATCTAATTTGACCTCTTATGCATTTCACTGAAGTTTGAAAGCTGGGCAACACTCTGCTTTACTGTGCTGTTTTGGGATGTATGTATTTGTGGCTATAATGAGAATATGCTGTTAGAATTTCACAGCAAAAGGTAATTGAAAATGTGTCGGGGGTACTGAAGGGAATAGTATTAGGGCTAAACTTAAGTAGCCTCCCAACTCAAAGGAAAAGGAAGAAAGCTTCATGATGAAATTTGCAGATGCTTCAGTGGTTCAAGTTGAAAATATTAATAGAGCCTAAGGAAAACTTAGAGTTTTGTAAACGTTACATAAAACTGCATGGTATGTCTAACTATGAAGAAGGAAATTAAAGCCTACAGAAATAATGTCATTGAGCTTCCAACACATGTTACTGAGTTGAATTATGGATTATTTTTTTCCTCTGGCTGTTCACTTTTGATGTGTATGGTGGACTTAAGATTCACTCCTGCTTGTCTGGTAGACAGTGGTGAAATTGGTACGCGCAACACTGCAGGGTCAAGCTCTGAGTTTGCACAACCTTATTAACTTTTGACAAAAGAAACAGAGATGGTGATACTTTTGAAGCCAAACTGATCTGCAGGAAGTTTAAAAGCTATAAATAGCTTTCAGTGACTAAAAGTATTCCTTGGATAAATAGGGAAGAAATTATTATATGTAAAGGATCATACACCGTAGTATTGTTCAGGATAATGAAGGTGAAATGGGTTATGAAAGATGAAAAATCCATCCTGGTTTTAGGCTCAACTTCTTGGCAACCATATGTAACAGGAAGCAAATAATAAAGCAGTTGTCATGCTTTCAGCATGACTTTTTTCTATATGTAAAGTCTGCAGTGAGACGTGCAGTTGTTGTTGCCAGCTGAAGTCTCTCTGCTGTGGGAAGGGAGCTGAACTGCATTAAAGGAGTATGCCCTCTTTTTGTTTTTACACTGATGTTCACATAACAAGAATGAAAACTGGATGGGAGTCTGATGCTGTGACAACTGTATCTGTCCTTCATTTTGTGAACTTCTCAGAAAGAATCTCTGGCTTTTCTGTAGGATGCATTTATCAGTGATGACTGAGGCAGTGGTTTGCTGCTGCTGGAAAGGACAGGCCATTCCTTCTGCCTCCTTTGTAACTGTGGTGCTCAGCTGACACGTGGGTAACCTAGTTTATTCCTGCTAAAACTGAAAACAAACCTAGCAAAAATGAGTTAAATCAAGGGCAGTCATTTTGATGAAGGTTCAAGCAGACAGCAGAGTTTGTATTAGGGTGGTCTCTAGGATCTTTCTGTGGCAGGAAGTTGTTAACTGTCAGTCAGTTTGTCAAACTGCACCCACCGAGATTTCAGCAGTTACCTTAAAGCATGGATCTTGGATCTCTCTAATTATCTGTAGAGATGCAATAGGAGACTGATCCTGAACATTTGCTCCTAAACATTGACAGGAAAGACACTGTTGCAGCCTGGGTTAACAGTGCTGACTCTTTCTATTTGATTCATGCGAGGTGTCAACTTCACCATCTCTTGCTTCAGTGATGCCATTACTCGTATCACAGGTGTCAGAGTGATGCTCAGGCCTGTCCTTCCTGCACGGAGCTTTGCGAGTGCTTGCTGGCTGCATTTATGGGTGAGGGGCCTTTGGCATTTGGTGCAAGTGGTAGTGGTGTCCTCTCCCTCTCCACTATTGTGTGGCAGCTCTCTAGAGCTTCGGGAAACTGCTCAATTGCTTATGCTTTTGATAACCACAGTGTACATGTCTGCTGGAGTAACACAAATGTTTGGCAATACTAGTGGAGCCTTTCCATTCTTTAGGCCTGAGGAATACTTTATTTTTTTTTAGTTTAATTACTCCAAATTTGTGCTGCTTCACAGCTTTGGCCATGCTCTCACTGCAACAGCTGCTGGGTTTAAGTGAAAGGTTGGCCTTTTCCAAGGGAAAACACTTTTTGTTTCAATCTTAGTCGAATTTTGGAAATGTTTTTCCTCATACTTTGGGATCAAACACCAACAAAAATCCTGTTTGGCCAGCTCCAATAGTAAGTACAAAAATAGAGCTGTTAACATGATACATAGTAGCATTGATAGCAGCAACCATTTCCTTTCTGTGTAATATTACAAGAAACACAACACTGAAAATATTTTGAATGAACTAACGCTTTTTTGCACTTCATAACAGTTTTTACATATGAGGTCACCCTACTTTGCTTCAAGGCAGAAAAATAGTACTTCCTGAGGTGACAGTGAGCATAACCTTAAGTTCTGTATGGTTCTGCCAGAGCTGGTAAGGAGCCCAGTCTAATATCAGAAGTCTTGTCTTTTTAACCACTTTCACTGAATCAGAGCACAAAACATGCTGATCATGTTTTTTTAACAGTTAGCAATGTGTTAGATCCTAAAAACTAGGATCTTTCCTGGGGAGGAGGACAGTTGGGGGTTGTCAGTTAACTTCATCTCTGGTAGCAGTAATCTGTGTTTATTAGTTCAGAGATTCTGGTTTCCAGAACTGCTGATGACCAGTACATTGAGCCAGTGTAAGTTTGTGTGAGAAGCTGTGCACAGCTTGGCTGGAACAAGCCTTGGAGAAGGTAGTGACTTGATATCACGCTGTGGAGTCTCAGCAGGCTTAAGCTCCTGCATTTCATGTTTCTCTGTTGGATTTTGTGGAAGGAAGCTTATGCTAAGAGAATTACACTGTGGTGGTTGAATAACATCTTTGCTTCCTCATGGGTCATACAACAGATAACTTTATTTTTCTACTCTTTGGTATCTGTATTACTGGCTTCAGTAAAATTGATGTTGAATTAGAGAGAGAAACTAATTTTTGTTTTGCAAGAAGCACATCTTATGTTCCTTAGATGCTTCTTGCCAAGGCATGCTTCTTAAATTAGCAAAATGCAGTGCAATTAAAAAGTACTTTGCATATGTGTGGGGAGGTTTGGGAAAATATTGGGATTCTTCTGCCATGTGCTTAAATGTAATATTTAAACCTGTCATAGCTAGTCCAACCATTTCCATACAGCACTTTCTAAACTCTGGCATTTTAAAAAAAAATTAATTAAATAAACCAATATTAAACTAATAGTTGTAATACTGGCACATTTCAGTTTCCCACAGTGAACCAAAAGTATTTTAAAACTTCTGGGTCATTCTGCAATATCGGGGTGACCACAGCTGTACAGAACACTTGTATAGCAGTGTTGTATTTCACACAAGTATTTTTTTTAGAGAATCAAGCAAACAATAGATTTCACGCCTGCTATGGTTCCTTGCATTATTTTCTGACAAAAAAGCAGTACTTCTCCTTCAGCAATTAGCTAACCCAGTCTAATATCAAAGCTGCACAATATCAGGCACTGAAGGCACAATACAGTGTGTTGGCAAACATGTTGGAACAATTTCCAGTAATTTGGGCTAAGTCTTAGAGGAAGTGGAAAGTACTGCAGATTAACTCAAAATGTTACACGCTCCTTTAGATGATCTGGAAAATAAGACTTGACACCAGAAGGTAACTGCATTAAGTGTTCAGTAGCAAACCTTGAAATTCAATGTTCTTTTTCCCTCTTGTAGTAAGAGAACTTAGGTTCTGTATTTATCTCAACTGCAAGAATTCTGCTTTTATTCTAAACAAACTTGTGTATCACAGCAGAGAAATAAAACTCTCTTCATATTTGACAAATATTATTTGGTCTCACTAAATGCTGCTCTTTTCTCACCCCTCTCCTATCTTCAGAGTTAATAAAATTTCAGTCTCCATGATACTGTCTTGGAAATAGTTCAAGGAGGGTGAGTTATTTACACTAATTGGAGAAAAAACAGATTTTAGCTATAGAGAATCTCAGGGCTGGAGTCAGTAGTTGTTTATGGAGTGTGGCTTTCCTCTGTCCCCAGCAGAGCGATTCCCACTGGACGTGGCCTGCCTTGTTTTCCCTTGCGCGATGGCCTGTTATCGTCTCTCGCTGTGCAGCCTGTGAGAAAGTGAGGCTGGGCTGTCTCGCGTAGGCTTCGCCTGGCTGTGAACAGATTACAGCATTCCACTTGTTAGTACGAGCCACGGAGCAGAAATGTTTTACTATTATGTTACCGGGCAGTGATAAAGTTGGCAGTCTTTTTATGGTTAGGTCCTCAAAGTGGCAGTTCGTGCTTTAGTGATAAGGAGACAGAGCTTTGGATATCAGACCCAGACTTATTATCTGTAACAGTGAACTGTGGCTTAAATCCTTCCACAATGACAGGAACCCCATCTGGAGTGAAGGTTTCCAGAAGCTGAAACAGGAGATACTGAGGCATTTTCCTTCCTCATGAGTCAAAGCAGAGTTAACCCCATTGTTATCAAACCAAAAATAACTGGTCGCCAGGAGGAAGGATGCATTTTTTTATATTTAACTAAATCTCTTCCTTTATATTAGAACTTTTTGAGTACAATTCTCAAACATATCCAGGAAGACAAATTGGTAGCATTATGCTTAAAAGCTCTCATTTGATTGTTTTAGAATATTGAAAGGGGAATTAATGAATGCTGCAATACTTAAGCTTTCTCAAACATCTTTATCATAGGAGGTGAACTAGACAGTATGTGTATTCCTTGCAAGATCTTTCTTTATAGTATCTAGATGCAGCTTCTAATCGTGTCTTGGGCACTGTGTATGCGTGTTGACGCTGAGCACCGTGTAAAGATATGTTTGGATTCTATTTACAGAATCCTGTGGGTTGCAGGGGTTAAGTGTAATCCAGATTACACAGTGTTAACATTTTCCCTACTGATATCAAAGTGTAGAAGACTGGTAAGCTGACTTGTTAGGAAGGGCTGGGAGAGGGATAACAGGCTCCGACCTTGAGAGGCCGAACAGCCGGCCCTTGTATGGCCAAGTCCCTATACGTGTCCAGCTGATTGGTTAGGGGAGCAGGATCAGTGCTGTGACAGGTGCTGGAGGAACCTACACCTGTTTTCCCCATATGCTGATTTAGTGATTACATTTTTGTGGGAGTTCCAGATACTGTGTGGGATATGGTGCAGCAAGCCAAGAAACTTGAGAAGGAATTACAGCTTATGGTGACCTGTGATATTAAAGAATTTCAGACGGTGTAATTGAATTTTCAAGTAGTGCTTTAAAACTGAAGTAGAGATAGGCAGTAGTTTGCATAGAGTTGAATAGTGAGAGAATCTTTTGTGCTTTTTATTGTATTAGTAATTAGTAGATAGTACTTTAAGAAAAAATCCTGGTCAGTGCTATAGTCTAAAACATTTCTTTTATTCAGAAAGTCAGTGTGTTATGAGAACATAGTTTCTGTAGGAAAACAGATGGAATTTCTTTATGGTGTTGAGAGTGTCAGCATGCAGATTTCATAGAATATAGAAAACTTCTCACAATAAGAAAGCAAACAAATCCCCTTATGCCTGTATAGTCATACTGCTGCCTTATGTTCTAATGTGTACCTGTTTAAAAATCTGTATTGCTTTCCCTTTGAAACCTTTTTAAAAAACATTAAAGGCTTTTCCGTACGTAGCATTTCATATCTCGGGTTGTTATAGACAAGAATTTGCAGAGAAAGATTTCTGATTGTGTAATAGGAGGAAAGTGAAAAACGACAAGGAATACAAATACCTTTTAACATTTGATCATTAGACCTGTAGTTTCACATTCTTTATTTGTAATGCCTATATTGTAGACAAGTTTGGGTTTTATTCTAGGGGATGTTAGTTCTCCATCAGAAAACAGGAAGTAGCCCAATAAAACAGTTGCATCAAATTTAGACTAAAGGAGTCTGAAAAAAAGTATATTTAGCGAACTAAGTCATCTTGGAGAGGAATTATGTAATTTCTTCTTATAGATTTTTGCAGCTCTTGTTATAATGTGGGATGACAGAAGTGCAGGAAAATCCTGCCTTTATAAACAACCAAGACCAAGTTTTACATATATCAGTATACTACAGCTGTTAAATTCAATCGATAATTTTAGCCACTGTGTTTCTCAGAATTTAACTGTATGCTCCTTAAATGTGAACATTAAAATTGGGATGCTAAAATAAATTTATTAAAGATCTGGTAAATTGGCTTTTAATTGCCAGCAATGATATTAACTCCTTTGTCATAGGCTTGAATGTTCCCTGTATGTCAGGCAACTTTACTCCATGAGAAAGTATCTAAAAGTGGTTTTACGTGGAACACTGGACAGATGAAGTGGGTTTAGGTTAAGGTTATCCATGAGATGGCACCTGGAAGAGCCTGTGCCTCTGAGTGAACCTTTTCTCTTTGTGTACTAAGCCACTATACTGAAAAACTAAGCCTGTCTGTTGAACAGTGAGTTTTGTCTGTGAAAGTTTCACGTAGTTTCAGTGGGTCTGAATGATTCAGTAGTATACAAAACTTCTTGGCAAGTTAGTATGATTTGTATGTGAATTTTCCAATTGTATTTCAGACCTTAAGAAAGAAAGGCCTTAATGGTTGTGAGAGCCCTGATGCTGACGATTACTTTGAGCACAGTCCACTATCGGAGGACAGATTCAGCAAACTAAATGAAGATAGTGATTTTATTTTCAAGCGAGGCCCTGTAAGTACTTTTATTTTATCTCTACTTTTTATTTGTTGATCCTTTTTATTAACTTCATTATTTAGGCTCTGAACAAGAAGGAACACAGAGGGTGCGACAGCCCGGACCCTGACACTTCATATGTGCTCACGCCACATACAGAAGAAAAATATAAAAAAATTAATGAAGAGTTTGATAATATGATGCGGAATCATAAAATCGCAGTGAGTACTTAAGTATGGTTTGTGCTTCTATTACGTGCATGAGAATTTTCATGGTGTTTGCTTACCACTGCGGAGACAAGAGTATGTAATGGTTTGAGAAGGCAATATGTATTTTTGAGGAAAAATAAGAAGCTGATACTAGGTCCTGTTTAAAATAATTTTGCCTTAAAGAATAAGACGACATCTCTAGCTTCTTTTTTGCACTCACAGCTTTTCATACCTTGTGAACATGAGATAACGTTTCTAAATTTCAGGAGCCTAGCTGCATTGCCAAATCCTACCTAAAATATTTTTATAAAGATAGATTTTTGGCGTGGGATGTAGGATAATTTATTTACATTTCATATGTCTATTAATTGAGATTTTACAGTATGTGACAATCAGGCTTGGATTGGATTAATTTTATCATTAAATCAGTGGAATTTTATTTGGCTGAAGACTGGATGTAGAAAGGTATTTAGATGTTTAGAGATCAAAACTAGTGTGCTATGAGTGCCTCAGAAGATTGGTGTCTTACTCATATTGAAATTCCAACAGATACTTTCTTGGGCACTGAAAGAACTTTGGAAAACTTGTCCCTGGTGCTTAGGCTCTATTTGCAGCCACAAGTCACCGAATTGCTTTGGAAAGATATGATCTATCCCATAGGGTGATCAGATGATCATTTTTCATTTTAGTGTTATCTAAGTCAGAAATTAAATTACCATTGCTTGAACCCCATGTATTGACTGAGCAGATTGTTCATTTTCTCCTCGGTTTCACATATCCTCTTCAGTTTTAGGGTATATGGCAAAAAGAGGATTTAGAAGGACTCTTAGAGAATTCTTGGACTCTGGAACCCAAGAAATTTGGGGATAATAGTGGCATGAATCTTGAGTGTTTTTCCCGGAGGTGTACGTGATGACATTTAATTTCCATCTGCAAAAGCCAATTAGTGTTGAGTATTACATGGGAAGTATTTTCTAAGACGACTAATACAGGGCCCTGACAGAACCTTTAAATTCTTTAATATTGCAAATCTTGTGGCAATTAACGTAAATAGATGGGCTAGGTTAACCAGCACAAACCCTGGGGTAATCGAGTACTGTGTCCCCAGATGACGTGCTGATAGTAGAAATTATTTCATTATTCAGGGCAATAAGGCCATCTCTGGGGACTTAAACAGCAAACTGCCAGCCATGGCGCCCAGTTGCTCCTCTCTGCAAGTTCTTTATACTTGATCGAAGCCCATATCTGCTTTGTTTCAAAGCTTTTGCTTCCCAGCGTTTCTGTGTTGAGATAGCTTCAGGCCTCATCTCTCAGTATGATACAGCTAACCTGCTCTCCCCTGATTTTCTGTTGTCTTCTTGAACAGCCTAAATTGTCTGCGTGGCCATCAGTGTAAATAAAAATGGTGACATTATTGCTTTTTATCAAGTTTTAAGCTCGATAGCTCTGTGTTTATAGCTTAAGCTGGAGCTGTTATGGTTCTGTTTCCAGTCTTTACGGGTCTTTTCTGTTCTAGTGAGCTCGTGACTGTCAAAGGATAGGAATGAGGCAAAGTGTGAAGAATCTGGGCCTAACCAAATGAGTACCATAGATGGGCAGAGGCAGCCTTTATTGTAAGGTGTAAGGGGAAGTTGTCATTTATTAGCTTTATTATTGAGAAACCTCCAGGAAATCTCTTCCAATTGTTAACTTCTAGCATTGTTTTAAGTACACATCAGGTATTTAAGGCTTAATTTTACTTGACTTTTCCTTACAGATATTAAATAACTTCTTGAAGTAGTTTCCCTGTTAAACAAACACCAGTACAGCCTGTCATTAGTTAGATACTGTGAAAGATTTGCTAGCATTACATTGCTGTGCTTCATTACTTTTTCCTATTGTCTGTGCCAAAAATGGATAATTATTCTTAGGAATGCTTCAGTAGGGACACTATCATTGGCTGTTGCTAGTTAGAGATTTTGTTTCTTCTAAGATATGTGTTGTGCTGTTTTAATTAGTATAGTTATTGTTGTATTTCTAATGCTATCAAAATTGTCATGCAGAAGTGTCATTCTTTTTCATTTTAAGCTGAACTTGACAAATGTGCATTTTTTTGAGTATACTTGATAGGTCATGAGTGTTTGTCACTTCTACTTTAGAGGTCAAATGCAAATACTATCTCTGTTCTGTCAACAAATACTAATGTATTTGTACCCTTAAATTGTACCTGTCGTGGTTTGTTTCCAGTAATTACAAAAGTTGTGAAAGAAAATAGTCCCTCTTTGTTTCAGAAACTCATCACTGTCAAAGGATAGGAATGAAACAAAGGCCAAAGAAGTTAGTCATAACCAAAAGAGTACCATAGATGGGCAGGCATCTAAGCTTTTGATTCAAATAGCTGTTGAATAACAAACATATATACTTCAGAAAAAACAGTTGCCTTTCAAATGCTGTAAAAACTAGAATTTTAAAAAAGAGATTTGCAAAAAAAGATGGAGAGGCTATTGAAGCAGGGTTTTATGGAACACATAATAATGACAACTGAAATGTTTGAATTCAAGTTACTGTGAATTTTTAAAGATCCATTTACTTTTAGTCTGAAAAAGCAGTTTTAGTGATTGCTAGCAAGATATTGGCCATGTTATTAAAATGTTATTACTAATTTTTTCTTTTTTGGTGTAATAACTGACTATATAATGTGCATGTTTATGCTTCCATTTTGAAGGTGCAGCAGTTTGTTGATTTGTAGACATGTTTAGTTTTTCATTGCTTTGTAATAATCCACATTAACTGATCAATTTGTTGTATTTCTGAGCCTGCAAGTTCATATTAATATCTTCCAATTTTTTTATATTTCAACTTTCAGTGTTTTAGAAGTTTGAGTAATACTTCTGGAACTATATTTATATGATGTATAGAAGTTTAACACCATACTGTACAGCAAATGGATGTTTTAAAATTGTATGTTAATACAGTTTAAAAACTAACATAATTAACTTTGTCTTAAAATCGGAGTAATTGTTGGTAAATGAAATATGTCCCTCTTTGTAACATGTTATTTCTGCAAGCAAAGTTAATGCTAATGCTGTTGTCTTGTGTGTACCTTGTCTTCTTTCCTCCAGCCTGGTTTGCCTGCTCAGAACTTCTCCATGTCGGTTACAGTCCCAGTGTCCAATCCGAACACTTTAACCTACAGTAACCCAGGGAGTTCCCTCGTATCCCCATCACTGGCAGCCAGTTCATCATTAACGGACACGACCATGCTCTCCCCACCTCAGACCACCCTGCATCGGAACGTATCGCCTGGGGCCCCTCAGAGACCACCAAGTACTGGCAATGCAGGTAAGACTTCACTCCCATTGTGCTTTCATTTTATACCCTCTTTTTTTTAATTTAAAAAAACCCCAAAAAAACCAAAACACAAACCAACACAGACAAAAACTTGGTACTTTTTTAGTAGTATTGGTGTGGGGTTTTTTAATAGTGTAATTTTTGAAGTACAAACTGCTATGATGATGTAATGAGAGCAAGTTAGTTTAATGCTCTGGCTTATTTTTGTTAGGTGGAATGCTGGGGACAACTGACCTCACAGTGCCAAATGGAGCTGGTACCAGTCCAGTTGGTAAGCATGCTATTGTGTCTTTTTTGAAAAATAGTGTTGTGGTTTTAGTTTCAGTTATTCAAAAAGCAAGGTTTTTTTACTCTTCAAAGGTTGTAATTTTCTTAGTTGCCTTATAATTGTCAAGTCTTAGCAGGCATTTAACTTTTTACCACCATGCCCTTTCCACTTCAGTGATATTTGCATTTTTTTATTTCAGTGGTATTCAGTTGTAGCATGCTGCTTTTGCTTTTGTGTTTCTCTGCAGGTGTAATTATAGCACTCTAAAGAGATCTTATGTTTGCCAGATTTCTTACTTTCTATGAAATATAGCGTATCTATTACACTAAAGGAACTCAGCTGGGTTCTCAACTTTTAATTCAGAAGACCTGGATGTTTGCTATTAGTGGTGGTGGGGTCAGTCGAAATGAAGAAAATACAGACTGTATTGTTTGTATTGCTGAGAGTATCTTGCTAATTATTTTCTAGCAGTTATACCAAGAAAGCAATAAATCTTGGAAGCTGATAGCTAGGCTGTGTTTTAATTTTGGAAGATGATCAGAATTTCTTTCAAAAACAAATTGGAGATTTTGCCAAAAATCAGGTTCATGGTGTTTTTTGGTCTTCAGTAAAAAGATATGATAGTACATCTCAAATAATATTATGTCTCCCCTAAACAAAATTCAGTACTCTGGTAGAGGGCAAAGCAACCACTGAAAATTATCATGCCACAGAAAGACAAAATAAATGACAGTTTGCCCACTTCCTTCATGTCCCTTCCTTAAGATATCGTTGTGACTGAAGGTCCATTTTGGGAATAGATGTAGCTCTCCTTGCAATGTGTTTGTAGCAAGGAATTGGAGAAGCAGCTGTTGACCTTTCAGCATTTGCCCGTTGGCTACTTAGTGTGGCAACTGGGGAAAAGTGCTTTGAAGATGAAGTCAGGTGACTGACTTTATGCATTAAAAAATGCTGCAGCTACAAGGCTGAAAGCACAGGATTGACTTTCCATTCTTTATCCGTTCTTTGGGTACGTGCAGCAAAGATATGAAATATTAAAGTGTGGTTTCCAGTGGGTAAGCAAGATTTTAAATGGAGGAAATTTCCTCAGTTGAAAAAAATGACTATTTTTAGAGACTCTGGAGGTCAGATGTTGATTTCCATAGTATTCTCAAGTCAGACTAAAATAAGTTTATCAAGTTGTTTCAGGCCTCTTTTCCAAAATCAGGCTTTAGTAACAGTAGCCTCAGATTTAAGACTCATTCTTTCAATAAGCAAATAAAAGTTGTTTACAGCTCTTGCTATAGAATATTAAACTGTAGAAATACCCAGTTACAGCAGCTTGGTGAACATATTTAATGCAGTAAAATGTTTTCCTCCTTGCATTTATTAATAGTTTATGTGAAAAGTCAAAATGCATTGCTTATCTCTTTGGGTGCGATGTTCTGGAAACTAAATGTTATACATATGCCCACTCATTTCTAGAAAGGATTTTTTCATACAAGTTTGGCTACACAAGAACAGTGGAACAGCTATAAGAAGTACAACCAGTAAAACTCAGCTATGTAGTTCACACCAGAATGCGAAGCCACTGAGTACCCAAAGCTGTCAGAGCTTCATTTTCTGCTAGGATATAGCATGGCTTCTTTTAAACGCTGTCAAGAGCACAGTAACCTTCACAATTGCAACCAAAACTAAGAAACCATACATAACCAGATAGAGTAAATCTGCTAACTTGTCAGTTTGAACTTGACAGCTGCCATTGAAGTGCGTATATCAAGTTAATTATGTGTGCTGAGAACAATGGGTTTAGTTTCTTGCTACATTTATTGTAGAATTCACTTTAAAAACAATATTTTCTTCTATTAGCTTTCAATCTTTTAAACTTCTCAGGAATGAAGAATTCTCCTATGGATATAGTTGTGACAGGTCATGTGTCAATTCTGTAGTGCTCAATTTATAGGAGAGATGTCAAACATAAGGATGGAGTACTGGCATACCCATATTCCCTTACAGACAAAGGAAAAACCCAAGACTTACTTGACATGATGAATTTTTGAGCATTTAAGGTTTTGTTCTCATTTCATTTAAAGATACTTCTATGCCTTTGAGTAAAAAGCAAGTTAAGGCTACCTTAACAAAGGACCCAGTTCAAACAAATTGCATAAAACAGCTCTCATTTGCTTCACAGGAGACTTAAGTCCTATGTAACTTGACTGGAATAGATCTGATTTGCTTTAGCAGGCAATCTGCCAACTTAACAGTTTTTCTATAGAAAATAACTTTGAGTAAAAATATCTGCGTGTTGTGGGAAAGATTGCTAGGTGCTTTTTATGTCTCCAACAGAAAATCTGTGATCATTTTGTAATACTGAGAGCTTATTTCATAACACTGAAAAAACATTTTTAATTTTTAATATTTCTAAAATTTTACCCACCACAAAAAAATGAGCTTAATGTTTTTACTTGGCAATTTCATCAGATTCGGGAGGGGAAAAAATGTCCAATATTATAACAATATTTGCTTTTGCACTAACTCATTTTTTCTGTTAAAATTCTAGCTCCAAAATGTCTGATCTAATTAAGGATACTGTTTTAACAGTGACAATGCGCAACCTGTTCAACTTGTGATTGGCTTCTGATATGCTTCAAAGATCTTGTATCACCAGGATGTGTACAACTTGCTATTCGTTCTCAACATCATCATGGCTTGAAGACATGCTGTGTGTCTATATTACTCCTTTCAAAGGGCTGTGGATTCTAATTAGGCAAAGTATAGCCTCACTTGCTCTGAGGACCCACATATGGGGGAGAGATTCTTTGACTTTGAACTGAAAGGGCTTTGTGGATGGATCACCTTCAAATTTGTCACGAAGAGGTTTGATTTACTGTGTTCCAGTAGATTGGGTGTTATGCCTTGAATCATCTAGAGGTTGCCAACAAGTGCACTTCTGGTCAAGTTGTCCCATCCCTGAGGAGACTGAGGATCAGAAAGGTGTAAAATTGCTACCACTGTTGCCCAATCTCTACTTTTTTCTATGCCTTTCACTTATAGCATTGAGCTGGAACCACCTAAAGACCTGAGCTACCTTCACGGCTAAGGCTGCATGAAAACTATAGCCTTCTAGACTGAGTTTCCTAAGTCCTTCCTAGATTTTGACAGAGCTGGTGGGAGTGGAGGCTCTGTGGTCTTGCAAAGACACAATATTATCTGTCTATACATTTCTTTGTCAGTGAAGCAGCCCTTCTGGCCAGTAATGCAGTTTATGGACCCAGTTAATCTTGTAGGAAACTATTTTTTCTCTTAGAATTTTTTTCATCAGGAGAATGGATAAAAAAGATCTGCTAGAGCACTGCATTTCTCCTTTCTGTTCCAGAGCTGTATTTTCTCTTAATGTCTTCACTGATTTTCAGATTCTGGTCATGTGAAGTAACTATAGGAATAATTAATTTCTTTGGAATAGAACTGAAGGATCTACCCGCTTGAGAAACTGTTGTGTGAGCTATTGGATCCCTAATAAGAGCCACTCTAGGTCATGGGAGATGTTCTATCCTGGCCTCATGGGGATTATGCAGAGGTGGAACTGACAGCTTGCGTGCACCTGTAAACCGCCTGTCAGAAAGGGATCAAGGCAGAAAACTGTCAAAGGCCACACCTGTAAATGATTTCCTTTATCTTGAGGGCTTGTCTGATTGGGAGAGGGTTTTTTCCTACATGTATGAGGATAAAAGGATCTTTCAGCTTGGTCTTTCACAAGTCTGAGTCAAGTGGCTAATATGCTGCAGTTCTTAAAAGTACACCAGAAGGTTTAAATTACAAAGCAGCTTTCTGTGTGTATCTCTCTATTCATGTTGGTTTTTTTTTAAATGAGAGAGACCCCAGTGAGAAATATCCAACTAAGTCTGGAAAAACATACCTCTTGCAGGAATCTTGCTTGAAACTGGATTGGTGCTATCAGACTCTTCTTTAAGAAAACAGACTCTCTAGCCCACTCTCGAACTCATCAGTCTGTGTCATCTACATCAGATAAAAGGCTTGGCGCTGTTGTAGCTGACCACCTTAGGAGAGCAGCTGTAAACCTTGAGCACATTCCTACTTCAGGCTGTGTTCCTGTGGTGTTTCTCATTGGCCATACTTTCTCTTCAGTGTGACAGGTAGTACCTGTCACAAGTAGTCTTCCACTAGACAGCTCCTTGCTTCCTAGTTGGTATTGAAAGTGGTTAAGAATGAATGTTCAACTAATATGAAACTCAATGGACAAAGTTTCTTGTTTTGTAATGTTAGGAGTGTTGGCATAATGTTTTGCCTTGCGTTGGTCTGTAAGATCATGCAGGTAAATACAGCAGTCAGTGTTGCCCTACTCCAAGGTAGAAGCTGGAGGATCCCTGAAGAATATTCAGAACAGCCTATTTACCCTACAGCTTCCAAACTCTCCTCAAGGAAAAAAGTACTGAAAGTGGACTGCAGAGCAGCTGTTTCACAGCATGCAGGCTGAATCCTTTTCCTTTGCTAGATGTTGTCAGCACATAACAAAGTTTGATCCATCCATCATCCTCTGATTAGATCAGCTCACAAGAAATGACTGGCTGAAATCAGCATGAAAAATATGCTGGTAGATGAAAGCACTGGAGTGTTGTTGGGGTTTGGTTCTTTGATTCATGGAGGGTTTTTTCCCAGTTGTAGCAGCCTTTCCTTGGAAACCACCTATCCACATGTGGTCAGTTCAGCCCCAGAACTACCCTTGCATTTTTAGTTGACATTTCATATGTTATGTGTGTTCATTATCCTACAATTTCTGATTTACAAAGAGGTACAAGACAATCCTAATTAGAATTTGCCACCTGTATAACAAATTATTAATGTCTCAGCTGAATCAAAGTATTGCAATGTGTCTGTTTGTGTGAAATCCCAACAATTATGTAGTCACCGTGCCATGGATACCACAATGCACATCCTCAGATGTTGTAAGCATACCATTTCTGTTGCCTGTTCCTTATACTGGCAGAGAAATCAACAAGTTCAGAAACTAGAACTCTGATTTCATTAACTGTAAATGCTTTAGTTGACAAAAGGCCTAAAAGCCATTCAGTTGCCACTGCTAATGTTTCACACTCAGTTGAATAACATTTAGATACAAAAGCAGTATGCCTTTGTTCAGGTTTGCTGCTGTTCTCTGAATAATAACACTACTCTTGAAGAAGCCCCATTTAAATTCTAAATATCCTTGACAATTGTCTCTCCCTTTATGCAGCTTTGGGCAAAAAAAATTTCCAGCAACATGGGAAATGAGGTTTTTTTAGTTTTGTAACAGGAGCAAGCATTCCCTTGACACTTAGTCATGTGTAATTTTTTTGCTGCATTTTAATATCTAAAGTACTGCATTAAAAGTAAAAATGTTTCAAAATCTTAAATTACTGTATTATCTGACGAATTGATACGTATCGATAAATGTAAATAAAAGAATTTCAGCTTTCTTGAGATGTAAAGTCTCAAAGCTAGCAGAGAACGTAGGCCTTTTGAAATGATGGTAGAGTTGAGAGTGATTTCTGTGAAAGCTAAAACTGCTATGAAATGCAGAAGGAATTTGGGTTTTGGTTAATTATTTTAATTTCCATGTAAAGCTTTTGCAGACACAAAAAGAAGAATTGAGCAGGTAATGCACATAGAAATGCTATTCTTGCATTTACTTTTGCCCCAAGGTCCTACATGCAAATGTTTTTCTTAAACCAGATTTTATCTGGTCTTCTAGTCCTGTAGTAAATGAATGGCTTACTGCAAACACAGTTCTCTGTTTACTTCTAATAATGTGACATTGGTTCTATGATGTCATTTGAGGCATAAATATTTATTTACTACTGTTCTTCTTTTTGCTTGATCTTACATTGCTTAGCTGCTTGCCCACAATTATTTCCCAAAACTCTGCATAACTGCTCAGCTTCTCCAAAAATGAACCACAAGAAGAAAAGATTAATGGAATCAATGACTATAATTTATTTCTTGAGTAGTAATAAGTACACGGAGTACTTTCCAGCCACGTGTGTTCATTGTTTCAGCTGATGGGATTTGTATAGTGAAATACGAGTCTGGCTCATGTAATTGAATGCTTTGTCTTGGGCTGCAGGACAGTAAATGAGATTAAGCTCTATTACGTTTCTGAAGGTAGAATACACAGGGGTTAAAATGGGTGGGTTTTAATATTCAGCATCAGAAAAGAAGTTAGTTCAAAAGTAAACATTTTCAGACTAGCGTAGTACGCTAATGTATGTTGGCAGTGTTTTTTATCATAAAATGTAATTGAATTATAATTTTAATCCTTGTTTAAAATGATTCATGTAATTGAGAGCTTATCCTATTTGCATTGGTGTCTGTTTTCCAAAGAAGGCTTTTGAAAATGCTTTCATAGTCTGTTTTAAAGAGTTAGACTTAAATAAAACTCTTCGAATGGAAGTCAAACCACTGGTCTGGACACTGATAGAGGATTTTATATTCTGTTCCCATTTTGCAGTTTGATAGTGTTTTTAAACATAAAGTAGTTGTCTTTGGGGAAGATCTATAGTGGGTGGGGTAGGTACAATTTCTGTATTATACAAAAGAGTAAGTAGAATTTATGGGGTGGTTAAAGCCTCAGTTTGGCAACCTGCCGTAGAGTTGCATCATCTTGTAATTATTATCTTTTTCTGGCTCCTGACCCTCTTCTAAGAAAGACCATGATTTAAGTTATTTTTTTACTCTTAATTTGTAATTTGATTTTCCTATTAGATTATTAACAGGAAAAAGGCTTTAAGCTTCATGTTAAAAATGAATATTCTAGTCTTGCAGGCCCAGCATATGGTGGTTCAAATAATCATAGTTAATAATAACCAGTATAGATACTTCAGTGTTTGTTACATGTTCTGTGCCTGCTATTTATAATAAAGGGCTGATACTACAGTAATACCCATGGTATTGCACACTTATGATTTCTTTTTCACACCTTCTTTATATATATATATATATTTTTAATGCTCATTTTAAAGAAATGCTCAGCCTTTTGTTAGGACAAATACTTTGACTCTGCCCTGCTGAATGATACTGTGCAGAGAAGGCAGTGGCAAGGACTTTGTTGTTTTTGACAGCACTGCTAAAAGCATGAAATGTTTCTGAAGGATTGGCAGAGCCCTGCAATAAGGGCTGCAGGAAATGACGGTAATGGGTGTGGAAGAAAGACACTGTCCAGATTTAACACACGAGCTACCAAAATACTTGAAACCATAGAGGACAGGAAATGGTATCATAGGATAGACTAAAATGCTGTACAGAACTTCATTGTTTGTACGAAGTGTTTTATTCTGAAGTTCGAATTCAACACGGCAGCTTTGGCATGTTAACAGTGATGTGACAACCTAGTGAGTAATAAAATGCTATTCATTAGTAGATTAAAGCCCAGACCATACTTCTTTGTAATAGCAAGTTCTTCAAATGTTCTGATGTTTTTGATGAAAATGAAAGATAATAATAATTGCTATTCTCTAATAGCCTTCTCTAATAATTTTTCTCCCTCACATCTGTTTCCAAATACACTTAAATTTTACTCTGTCCGTTGTAAGGTTTGTCTTGCAATCTGATGCTATGTAGGCTGTCTGTAACTAATGTTTATACTCATTTATAATGCATGGGTATTGATGCACAACTGTATTTAACAAAGCTATGATTCTATGAAAACTGTCTCTCCGTTTCAGGAACCTTATGGTCGCTTAGAACTTAATTTCTCTTTGGTTGGTTGGGTTTTCTGTGTGACCTAGCTGTGGCTAGTTCTCACCTAGCAGTCAAGAAAGAGTATATTTAGCTCTGGTATTCTCAGTTCTAGCCACTTAAAATTTAATCTCTAACCTAGAAGTATCCCGATTCTGCTGTTTTTTGCTGAGGATTGTAGATGCTTTAATCACAAAATGAGGTATTGCTCTGGTTTTTAATACAGAAGGAAGAATGCTGACATGAAAAGCTTCTTCTTTAGGCTGTCTGCGTTCCTCCTATTCCCCATAACCTGAGTTAAATGGTAGAATTAGCAGAAAACATTCCCATACCTCCCATCTAAATGTTTCATGAAAATACTAATTAGAATAACTCCTCCTTGCTTTGTTAGCCTTGACAGACTCAAGGGACATAGCAAATCCTCCATGTATGGCCAGGCTTTTGGCACATGGGAAATCCATGAAGACAGTAAATCCAGAATTTGAAATCCTGGTTTTAAAGTTGTAAATTTACTGCTGATCCGCGTGTGAACAAGAATTCTGTGGTTGCAAATTCCAGGCTAGCAAGTTCTACCTACTTAGTTTTTTTCTTTAAGAATATTCAGCAATACTTGTTTCCCAAAGACCTTTATAAAACTCAGGAACATATCTTTAGATCAGCACAGGAGCTTTGTTTTAATTCTTATATTATTATATATGATATATTATTCTTTCTCCATTTCTACATTGATAATATATAGGGTTCCGTTTCTGGAGGATAGGGAGAGGACTGCATTTGGCAGTTCCTCCACCATGTAACAAGGATTGTTAGCAAAGGAGGCGGCTCCCTTATTAACATCCTGGTGAATTCACACCTTGGTTCTCAACATACACTAGTGAAGTGTCTTTCAGTACCCACCACCTTCATGAAGTGTTGTGCTGTTACTGATACATGTTACTGTTCATTCTTTCAAAGCTTTGAAATGCATTAAAAACCTTGCTAAAGAAGGTAGAATGTGACACTGACAACTGTCTTATTTAAATTGCTTTTAGATTAATATGTACTTAATGTAATAAATTGCATTGGGCATAGGGACCTATTCAAATTAGAAGAATAATGCAAAGCTCGTGCCAGTCTGGCACTGTGGGCAATTAAAAGACAATTTTCCACAGAGTGAACTTTGTGTAACAGACTTTTCCCTGAATTGTGACCATAAAGGCTGCTTTCAGAGCTGCAGTGTTAGTATGAACATAATCTTACTATGAATTGTATTTATTTATACACACACATACAGAAGTTCTGTAGTGTGAACTATAGGGTTCCCTGTTGTGAAATTCCCCTGGCTTAACAGCGTTTTTTCACTTGCAGCTGAATAAGGTGTGTGTATTTTGGGAATTGTTGCTATAAATATGATAAATTCACTGGAATGTGGCTTTAAATTTTTCCCCGATAAATATATTTTGGTAAATGTGATTGGTGCTTTTGTCAGTACAGGAAAATGGAATGCTAGGTACTTCTGTACTGTCTTGTTACTTTTCTCTCCTGTTTTGAGTGCAAGCTGAGGCTTGAGCCTATTCAGCTTTCTGAAATTTCAGTGCTGAAGACCTGTAGGCTTTTGCTTGACTGATTGTACTTGGAATAAGTGTTAGGAGTAAGGGAGAAAAAGACCTTAAATAAATTGATGGGAAAAAATGATGTGTATATGTGTGTTCAAAGCTTGGAATGAATTCTAAGAGAAAGGATTTGTTCCCCTCATTGTTGCTAAATACAAGATAAGTTTGAGAATGAAAGTAACTATATGAGTTAATAGATACTGGAGTATAGAAGATCTTTAAGACATTTGAAGACTATGTTTTTAGAAATAGAGACTTTAAGAGCTGATTGATTCTCACAGGCAACAATTCAGTATAGCTCTTGTTCTGGGGTGAGGTTGAAGTGGGCTTGTGCAAAACCACACTCTTTTTTGCAAGCTCAGCCTGAAGGAACTTCAAAGGACAAAATAAAAAAGTGCAGCAGATGTTATTAGAAACAGGTTTTTGACAATATGCTCTTCTCAGCGTTTAAGCTGCCACAGCGTGTCCTTGAGGTGATGTTACCTTTACACATTGATCTTCTGTGAACGTGGTTTTGGTTTGTTCGATTATTCAATACTGAGCCTCCTGACGTTTGTTACTGGAAGTTTTACAAAAAAACCAGGTCATCATTTGTACATGTGCATCAAATTTTTGTAGTGCTACTTCTTTTTAGTCTCACTTTTAGTTCATTTTCTCTCTTTCAGGAAATGGGTTTGTGAATTCTCGAGCTTCACCAAGTCTACTCGGAACTACTGGTGGTGGGAATGGCTTGGGCAAAGTCATGCCTACAAAGTCTCCACCTCCCCCTGGAGGAGGCAATCTTGGAATGAACAATCGCAAACCAGACCTCCGTGTTGTCATCCCACCCTCCAGCAAGGGTATGATGCCACCACTGGTAAGTTAAAATATTTGTTCCTTAAGTGGTGGTGTACAAGTGAAGTGTTCCGTCTGCATGGACAGGGAGAAGCGCTCATCTGCTTACTGTAGGTTACAGTAACAGAGAGGTGTTTGCATTATCAAATTTCACTGATGAAAATTGAAATTACAAGTTGTTACCTTGGGAGAAATTAAATTTGTAAGGAATTCTCTTTTTAAAAAATGTAAAATAGCAGCCTGACCTAAATGTGGTTAGACTGCAATCCTAGAGACATAGTTTGGGACTTTGTTTTGATTTGACCTCTCACTGACTGGGTACCAAGAACCTTGGCTTGGAGGATGTGGGTTTTAAAAAGGGTTCTGCATTATGCTCTGGAGGAGGAATGGTTTATTCGTGATGTGAACTCTATTAATGTGCCCCAGAGCACATTTGTACCTGTTTTTCCTGGGTCAGAGTGGTTGTGGGATGTAAAATGGAGCTTCAGTGGTAATGATGATCTGAGAGAAACGCTTGTTTGATGTGGCGTGTGGGAATGCAACCTTGTGTGTCCTATGGTGGATGTCGTGTCGTCAGTGAAGACATAAATGAGTAATGAGGATCAAGCTCAGTCCCCATTTGTGTACTTTTCAGCACTACTGTGCAGTTTGGCATGTGGGCAGTAATGTTTGTTCAGCCTGGGTTTGGAATAGCACACGAGTTTCATGTTAGGCATGAGGCAACCACAGCGCTGAGACCAGAACAGGTCTTTCAGGAAGAGTTACTCTATTTTTCCTTTAATTTGGTTGGCCAAATACTTTGGGCTTAGTCTTCTGCTGTCATGTAGAAATTTAAAACATCTGTGTGTGTGTTTTCTGTTTTCTGTGTGTGGAAGGATGAACCATAGCCAAGAGGAGCAGGATATAAACAATACAAGTACTCTCTGTTTAATTCTTATTTGTTTTTAAGATACCACAAGTGCTTACATTTGTTACTGGTATTCATGATGAATAATATGAAGTTAATCCAAGTGACAAAAAATATAATTATCCTCAGAGTAATGGTTCTTGAAATGTAAGGTTTTTCTAGGAATATTGAAGTGTAGAAGACCTAGGGAATACATTGCTGATTTTGAAAGTGAAAATACACTTCTAAATTCATTAGAAATAGTTGAGGGTCTTGATAATGGCAGTTGCTTCAATGTTGATAGTGAACAGCACCTATTTCGGTTTTGTCTGTTGTTAAAGAAATTGGAAAGAGATTTCAGAGTGCAGATGCTGGGATGGTATGATGGGTGTATGTGAAAAATAGTTTGTTACTGAGCTGGATGTTTATTGGATCAGTCCAGCCAGAAACTGCTGTGCTCCATATCCACATATGTTGTCAATGTGTAGCTGTGTCCTTGTCTTTACAAAGGTCTTTCTGCACTCATCTTGCCAAAGTGGGTGTTCTTCCTGCACGGTGTCTTTGACCCAAATTACGTGAAGTATTATACTTCCTAGTGGTAGTATTTACAGAATGAGGTGGCAAATTCACATCATTAATTAAAATAAATAAAATCCTGAAGCACAAATGTGACTTTTTCTTTTGGTTTTGAAAGCAATGCTATTTTTAGTAACTCTGTTATCCCTCTTGTTTGCTGAGTACAGTCGGAGGAGGATGAATTGGAGTTGGTGAGTTTGGGCTACTGTTTGAGAGAGAGCAAGATGCTGAAAATGCCTTTTGCTACAGTTTTTTTAACTGTAGTTTAATTACATATTTTAAATAATTCCAGTGTTCCCTTGGTAGCAGACAAAAATAACGTTTGTTATATCAAACTCAAAACCTGACCAATTCAAGTTGAAAACACATCCAAAGTCTAGCACTTTCCATTTGTAAACAATTTTTTCCTGAAAATATTTCTGTTTTTCATGGAGGGAACATTGGAAAAGAGCCTTACAGAGTAACTGTCCATGTGTATAGGATATTGACTGGCTTTTATGTAAAATAGAAATACCCACTTATCCCCAAAATTATTGGAATATTTTTAGAAAGTGGCTTCACTTATGAAGTTCTTCAGATTGTAACACAAGCCCTTTGTTACTTCTTTTCATTTCAAGGAGATTACATCATTGCTGGTGAGGTCACCTTTTCAGAGTTTAGAATTATTTCATCCTGCATGAGATTATCAAACCACAGGGGTGTTCCCTGTTTACCAGAAGGAATACGGAATTGCAAATGAATAATTCTACCTTTTTCCAGTGGAAAGATCTTCTGCTTTTGAAAGGAAACTCTTGGGATTTGGGTTTTCTCTTATTTTTTTCCAAAAAGTTTTAACATTTGGCATTTTGTCTGGAAAATAACGTAAGCCTAAAATAATTTGTCACTTATTTTTAGAGGGATATGCAAATTTTTTTAGCTGCTGCAGCACCAACCATGTGGAAGGTGCTGCATCAGAGTGCAATTGTAAAGATACACCAAGAAGTCTGCCTGCCACATACCTTGATCTGGTTTTGAACATGGACCTGTTGCTAATATGAGGCTCTAATTGCATGAAAGCATGGAAAATGTAGTCATTTAGATAAATTTCTTGATGAATGCATGCTGATCCTGGTTTGTGTTGGTTTGTTTTTCCCTTAAACATGAGCAATAGATTTAGAAAAGTAATGGGAAATGATTTTTGAAATTCAGTATTTATATTTTTAGGGTTTATTGGATTGACTCACTGTTACAAACAGCTGTCATGCATGTTCCCCTCACCTTCAGAGAGGAGTGTCTGTTTTCCAGTGCAAGAAATAGACCTTAAATGCAATGGGAAAACACTTAATCAAAACAGCTTTGCAATTGGGATGTGGAAAAGCCCTTGAGTTAAGGGACTGCTACCTGCTAAAAGCCGCCGTGCTCTTCACAACGACTTGGTGAGGGCGGGTGGGTGTGGGGACGGTGTGAGGCGCGCAGGCCCTTGTCTGCGGGAGGGGAGAAGGCAGCAGTGGCCTCCTCAGCTGCTGTAAAGAAATCCGAGGAACACCTGCAAGGTTCCATCTCTTACCCACCTGAATTTCTGATGCCGATTCCAGCGCTGGAAAGCAGTTCCACATCATGCCTGCGCACGTTCAGTCTGTACGGTTGGGAATGAGTATGGGAAATGGATAGGAGCAGTAGCATAGCATGAAACGAAGATGCTGAAGTCTTCCTGTCCTGCTATCGCTTCCACCAGGTTAAAAAATAGTGAAAAAATTCCTGGAAGTTGCCATGGTCTTTGGCTGAATCTCGGAGTGCAACAAATATTAGACATGTGACTATTTCCTGGTGTCTTCTGTGTATGGCTGAGTGTTGAGGAATCGTATTCAGAAATAAATTACCTCAGAAAACCACCTTTATTAGCCACTCAACAACAGAAAACATAAAATCCCATGGGGAAATCCTCTGGTCTGGATTGCTTCCCAGTATACTCCTCTAACTTTTCCATTATATAGTAATCCAAACTTTATAGGCTGCCATCCAAGAAAGCTTTGGAAAAAGGTCAATTCCTGACAGACACGAAAATCTGCACTAATAACATATCTTTATGCCAGATAAACTTGGTCTAGTGGAGATTTTCAGAAGTACATAAGTGATTTAAAGGGATAAATTGCACAGAAAATCAGTGGGATTTTGTGACTTCGAGCTTTGAAATGTGGGAGCTCTGAAGCAGTGGGCACGTGTGCTGAACAAATGGCAGAGAGCTTAACACTGCCAGACTCTGCTCAGAGGTGGGCTTTCCACAGCAGCCAGGCAAATGGAGAGTAGAAGAGGGGGGGCAGTGGAAGGCTGTAACTAACCTGAACGTGGTAGTTGTGGTATACAGTTTTTCTTTAAATTGAACAGATAGACAAGCCAAGGACTCGTAGCCCTCAGTTAATCTCTGCAAGTTTAAACTTAAAATTGAACGCAGCCCTGTTTCTGTACCTGCTGCTTCTGTTATTAAAAAGGGAGTCATGCATTTTTAATGCTGCTTGCTCAATCAAGATCAGAGCAGAGAGGAAAAATTAAGTGCTGCAGATATTGAAATCCTTGTATACCTGTCTGAAACAAGGGAAAGGTAGCAGTATCTTAATATCTTCAGTCTTTAAAGCTAGGAAATGGAACTGAACTGGAGCTGAAATATTGCTACTTCTGTAGCAAATATTTTTTCAGAGAGGAAGGCCTGCTTTAAACACACATATTAAGCAGGTTGAAATTCACTTCCATTGGTTGGGAATGGATCTGTAAGAATGTAGAAGGTGTAGAGCCTTGGAGAGGCTGTAGAACCTTCTATTTCTAGTATTTCTGAGATTACTGTAGGTAAATCTGTTGCTTAAAAATAAATGTAGCACTTCCTGTTCTTGACAGTATCTGTCATGGTTAAATGATGTTGAACTATGTATTTTGAAGAACGATTTAAGTTGCCTCTGTGAAGAGCAGTATGTTCTGTGTCAGAGCAGCTTTGCTGTCTGGTGGTCTTCACCCCAGGGTTGAACACAAGGCTTTCTAAGCAGCAAATTTGGTTCAAGAGCTTAATTTGAGTGATGGGTTTGCTACAGATGTTCATTCCGGTATATGGGAAGGAGAGAGGGTGATTAAAAGGGCACACTGTGTCTGCAGTCGGATAATCTGAGACAATCTAGTTCAGCTATTTCTCCTGTCAAAAAGCACAGTTGCTCTGTGTGAACTCAAATGTCATTTGCTTTGAAACATATCTGCATTATAACAAGTACTCTCTCAGTTTCTCAGGAACCATGGGAACAGCAAGATTATTTTATCACTGAAGTCTTATCAACACAAATTTAGAAGATCTCTGTGTTCCTTTCAGGACAGGTGTACTCAGCACAGTGTCAAAACTGGCAGCTAAAATTTTGAAAATTGGATAAACAACTGGGAAGTGGGAGACTTTTCTGGTGGAACGGCACCTCGCCATCTGCACTGAAACAAACCCCCTTTAAAAATGCAACCAAAAGCTCTTAAATCACTTAAGAACTTCTGAGAATTCTTGTGTATATCCTTAAGAAAGCACTTTTATTTTTACGTCCTACAACTCTTAACACCATTTGAAATCTGCATGCATGGGAAGTGGACCAGTTAATTTTTCATCTCGGTTTGTCAAGATCATTTGGTTGTCTTGAAATGTTTCGGTTTGTCTAGAAAAATCTATCCTGACAAAAGGATGTCTTTGTAGCTAAAAAGTCAAGCAAAGAAACACATTTTAATTTAATGCTCTTCTCATATCAGCACTTGATTTTTCCATTGTTCTAACTGATATCACAAGGCATGTTGTTATTTTTAATCGTTTATAGAATACCCAAAGGATAAGTAGTTCTCAGTCTACACAGCCTCTTGCTACCCCTGTGGTGTCTGTGACAACTCCGAGCTTGCCTCCGCAGGGATTGGTGTATTCGGCCATGCCTACTGCCTACAACACTGGTAAGCATTGTTTTTAATAAGTGGCTTGATTTGTCAGATGCACAAGGCTTTTGTGATTCATAAGCCAAGAAAATTTGCATTTCTGTGACACTTCACTTTATTTTCCTCTTCAGTTCAAGTGAAGGCTCTTATTCATCAGAAATGAGTCTTTAGCTTGTAAAACGTGTAAATGTTGAGACTTAAATCAGGAAGCAGCTTTCAGTCAGTCAGATGGCACACAGCTGAATGCAGAGACACAGGAGAGCGTGCTGCTTACAGCAGTAGTGTTCAAGCGATCCATCTGAGCGCGGAAACGCCTTGCGCTTCACAGAAGCCACACTGTCCCCTGCGTTCTGCCCCGCTCAGCTCCAGCAGCAGGAGGGAGTCAGGTTCTGCCAGGGCTCTCACTTGACAGAATAACCCACGGGGCCGCTGCCTTTCAGCAGTGTCATGGAGAGGGAGGTGGCACTCATGGGAGGGCATTGCTGGCTGTTCACCAGTGCGAGTCCCTGTTATCCAAAGGACCTTTAAATGACTTTTTATCCAAGGTATGTGTAAAGCAAGGAATTTGGTAATACAAGTGATAATTGGTTTGCCACTTTAGAAAGTAGTTCACAATGTGGTGCCTCCTGCTTTGTCTCTGTACCAGTAGCAGTAATTATGACTTCAGTCTCGAGGTTTTTTCTTCGTTACAGACCCTCTGTGTAATCAGTGAAGGAATTTTTTTGTAATCAATTCCTTGAAAGGCTGCAGCCTTGATGGTGTCAGGTTGATTACCATTGATCTGTGATGCATAGTTTAATTTTCAAATGCACCTGCAGGGAAACTACATTGCAGATAAGTGTCAATAAATTTTCTAAGTCAGAGTTAAAATAGCTGTTGGTTAAACCTAAAATGGAAAACAAAGGAGGATTCCCCAGCTCGCTGTCCTTTTTAGATGAAGTCTAATTAAGACATTCAAACATAAATGCTATAATTCGTTAGAGCAGGAATTTCTGAACTGGGGGACCATTGTGTTGGTGCTTTTTAAGTCTTATTTGGTAGACTTTCAAATTTTAAAACTAATTTTAAAATATTGCTTCTCTTTTCTGCGATGGTACCTCCTAGAAACTGAGCTTCCCTTTATAGCTGATCAGCTCTCTGGGTAGACAGAAGGGCTTGAGAGAATTGTCATCTTTCCATGGATCCAGGAAGATCTCAGTCTCCAGTAGAGGAGATTCCCCAGGAGCATTTTCTTCCTGCAAGCTGTATTGTCTTTGGCTGTACCTAGTAGCTGGCAGGTGTGAGATGCTCAAGAAGCTGGGAGGCAGTGCAGGGTGTACTTAGGAAGGAATAAATCCCTTTTCCTTGAGGAGCTGCTGTACTTGGCTTAGGTGGTAAGGTTTTGGGGGTGGGGATAGGGGATACACATGGTGCAGGGGTGGTTTCTCTAAGAATAGATCAGGAGCTGCCTCAATGTCAGATGGAGCAAGTGCTTTTCAGCTGGCTTCCAAATGTACCTGCTGCTGCCTGAGGCTGAGCCCATCGGCAGCGCTGGTGGCACTGCTGTGAGGACATTTTTAAGCAAGGGTAAAAAAAAATGCTGTCAGTGACCTAGTGTTCCTAGTCTTGTGCAAAGGTCAGGACACACAATCCCAGCAGCCTCAACCAACCACCCCTCAAGGCTTGCAGCAGATCGCCAAACCCACATACTGTAACGGTTTGGTAATTTATTTTATTTTCTGCAAGGAGGGGGCATCTCCAGGAGACTGCAGTGTTGGAAGGTGGAAAAGATAGAGCAGTTATCCAGTCACAATTACTTTCTCCCCAGAGAAGACAGGATTTTTAAACATTTTTCTCCACTTCTTTAGCTTTCAAAGTCTTCACTATAGTTTTTAGTTTAGACTTGTAGCCATCTTCCAGCCAAACAACTCCTGTCATCGTGTATTTGTATCCGTTTGCACGAGTGTGGTTGTTACCTGCCATTTACTGCCCCTCAGCCACCCTGGCTGTCTTGCCCCCCATCCCCCAGGCAGTTACTGGGGTTCCTGAGGTTTAGAGGGGCTGTTTAGTCATCCACAACACTAAATATTTATACTGCGGTAGCACCCCAACAAATGTTGAACATTTATGCAAATGATGGCAACCCTGGGGAGGGATAAAGCCTGAAGATACGAATGGAGTTACACTAAGAGCATAATGAGCAGAGTGAAGAGTTATGCTTGGTGACTTGGTTTGGATTATAAGCTGAAGTATGACTTTGCTGGACGCAGAGATCTTGGTTTGGTACTTGCCACAAAGATTGTAGAATCCCAGCTTGGTTTGTGTTGGAAGGGATCTTAAAGCTCATCTAGTTCCAAGCCCCTGCTGTGGGCAGGGGCACCTTCCACCAGACCAGTTGTTTATCTGGTACCTTCAGTGGCTGTTGAAGCTAAACAAATAGTTCTGGTCCTTGGTCAGAAGCCCCACACACTGAGCTTTACCCATGACCCCACAAATCCCATGGTGCTCTCATGCAGGCTGACCTGGTTTCAGGAAGCAGTGCTGCCTATGACCCTCACCCAGAATAACCTGTGAGCTGATGACTGAAACAGGCTAAACCATCAAAAAGATGAGAGGGGCTGTAATCTGAGTCTTGGGAAGCAGCGAAGACAATTGACACTGGTGTCCTACGCAGTGGGCAAGTGCTGTTTTCGCTGGGGTATGGTTTTAAAAAACAGCCCATTTCCTTTGATAATGCAATAATTTCTGAAAAGCTTTTAGCCTTTAGTGTTTTTCAAACACTTTAAAACGGTCTCTATTAGATTGAGCCTTTCAGGGGATTTGCAAAAAGAAATTTGATGTTGAAACCAAATTGTCATCTGGGTATTCTCAGAGTAGTCACCACTTAGAGAGCAATTTCAGTTTTGTAGTTCAAGGACTGAGATAAAATTTAAGCACCTAAATTGTTTGTCTGGATTGATGGGGTGTTTTTTTAGGGCTGGAAGGGATAGGTTCAGCTCTTAGCTTCTTAATTAAAATGTCAGATACCAGTTTTGCATAAATATTTTATATAATTTGTTTTCATGGAGAAGTGTTCTTTCTGCAGATTACTGGAGGAAGGGCTGGGACAAGCTGAGTTACTTTTTCTAAAACATTCTGCGGTTTGCTTTTAAAAATATTTTTACAGAGAGCAGTTAAATAGTAACTTCATCTTGAGCAGAACACCCCTAAACACACCTAGCTAGGGGTTACATTCCTGGCTTTGGGTCAGCCAACTTGCAGAGGCAGAGGTGTCTTGTTAGGGTCACAGCAGTAATGGTTTCCATCATGTAGAAGACACTCTTGTCCACACAGCTTTTCCTCCTCGTATCAAGCCACTCGCATAGAAGTGAGTGTCCTGCTTTTCCTGCTAGCAGATACATGATTACTTAGAGAAATGATAAGGCAGCTATTTGTGTAGTGGCGTATGTATTCCTTGGGAAAGTATCTCCGCAAACGCCTGTCATCAGACATGTTCTGTCTGAAGTTAATTGCCCATTATCATAAAAGCTGTAATTGCAAAGGAAAAAAATACATGGAAACTAAATTCCTATAAACATTTTTTCAGGTCTGCTCTTACAGAAATCCTTTTGGCACAGAATAGCACATCCATCTCGGGTGGTCACGTTTGTGACACTTGCAGGTTGTCATAGGTTTGGCTGTTTAGATGTCTGAGTGCACATCCTAGTCACTGGGGGGCTGCTTGGGGTTGGTGTTGGGTTTGGGTTTTCTTTAGCTTGTTTTTCTAAGCGTTGCAGTCTTGCACAAGGGCTTTAGAACCATAGACTGGTTTTGGTTGGAAAAGGCCTTCAAGATCATTGAGTCCAACCATCTGTCCAGCCCTGCTGGGTCCAACACTAGACCATGTCACCAAGTACAACATCTACTCTTCTTTTAAACCCCTCCAGGGATGGTGACTCAACCACCTCCCTGGGCAGCCTGCTCCAACATCTGACAATTTGGATCAATCAGGTTGGGAAGAATCTTTCTGTGCAGAAACACTTGTGAGGGATTTTCAGAGTTCCGATACAAATACCCACTGAGAAAAGAACCAAAAAGGCAGCTCAGGTAGGGTCACCTGCTGGGGTGCAGCTGGGGTTCCCAGGGTCTTAAGAAAAGCACAATACCCTGCTAGCACCAGCTCTCCTTCCTCTGCAGGCAGTAGGGGAACCTTGAAGTTGTCCACAGCAAACGAGTTGGTGGATGGGACAGGGAGATTGTTCAAGCCAGCTTATTTCAGGAGAGCTAAATCACAAGGGTGGTGGCTTTTTAGGACAATACTAAAAAATAAAAGTACAACCCCACCACCCCCCAAAAGAAAACCCTAACCCACAAACCAAAGCCAAACACAAACCTTGGTGCAGCTGCTGGCAGCTAAAGGCAGTTTGGCTGCTAGCATTTTGTCACATTCTCTGGAGTCTAGAAATTATTTTAGGGAGGATCTATTACAAAATAATTAAAAGCAGAGAAGTGTTTGCAGCTTTGTTTCTAAACCTGAAAGAAAAGCATGGGTGATAATGATGGAGTGAAAATAACTTCACCCCTGTGAATGACGTGAGAACTGTCTAAGCATTGTACCCCAGCCAAAAGTAACAGCCAGCTATGGGCTGTTGATTAGGAATATATTGTTTGCTGTTATCCATTTGAGTTGTATTGCTAAATAATGACCTTTTCTTTGTTCTAAAACACAAAAATGTTTGTGGTAGAGACGACATAAAATAAGGAGTGAAGCTGTTGTGTGGAGAGGGAGAAGGTGATGTGTTACAGTGGGGCTGCATGAGCGGAGTGGGCGAGGGGGTGGGGTTGCAGTGACCCCAGTCATCCTACCCTTTATGGGGGCCTGTGCCCCGCCCCTCCCTGGGCTGGGTGGCTTCTGCGGGCACCAGTCCTGCCCTTGCAGAGTCCTCTGCCTGCTAGGGCAGCAGCAGCCAGCGCTGTTCCACTGTCGGGCTTTGGAGACAGGTTGCAGGACTAAACTGGGCTGGAACATGAGCCAGATAAATGGTGTCTGCGCCTTGTCTGACTAACTGCTGCCTCCTGCCTGGGAACTGAACCAGAGCCGGGATGTCTCTGATACACTCAGTGTGAGGAAACTCCATTCCCTCCTAGTGACTTGTAGGAATTCTTCCCTTTTTGTTTCGTTTTGAAACTTCTATGCAGACCAAAACCTTCAGAAATGCAAACCTTGTCTTACTGTAAAATGTGTACATTTGCGTGTGAGTGTGCTGTACCTCTGGGCTTGGAAGCAGCTGTGAGAGGAACACGTACAGATTGAAAGCAGAATGCAAAAATAAATTGGTTTGGATGCTCATGTCCTGTTAAGGTCCTGGTGAAATTTGGAGGATTGCTCCCATACTTAAGCGTTTTCACGTGTGGGCTCCTTCCAATCACTGGCCTCTGTTTTGGGCAGAAAGCATTTATATTTGTGTATCTCTCATTCTTGTGTGTTTCTGTGTGTGCATATACACACATACATAGATAAATAAATCTATAAACTACTTATTTGTTTTTCCCTCTTAGATTACTCCTTGACTAGTGCAGACCTGTCTGCCTTGCAGGGATTTAACTCCCCAGGGATGCTGTCCTTAGGGCAAGTATCTGCCTGGCAACAGCACCATCTCGGTCCAGCGGCCCTCAGCTCTCTCGTGTAAGTACAGCCGGTAACATTACGGTACTGCACCCAGTCGGGAGCTTCTGCCTCTTCAAGCTGAATAACCTGCTCTGGGAGATGTTTAGCACAGGACTGCTTTGGTTTCTCACTGGCTGGTGATGCCATATTGCCTTTCGCGTTTGCTCCTTGGCTTCAAAGGCGTGTGCATTTCGTGGGTGCCCCTTGGTCAGGTCAGTGCCCCAGCTGACAGGCTGTAGCTCTGCAGGCCCTGCTTCTTACCAGGGGGTCACCCACCTGGCGAACAGAGCTGTTTGGAAACAGTCCTGTTTGGTTTGACTTCTTCACTGCCTTCAGACCTTTAACTGCTGCTTTTTTCAACCTTGTTTCCTCAGTAAGTTGCATTGATTTGCATTCTCATTTTGCGGGTGTTGTACCACGAGACCACACCATCACCCAGACACAGGAATTGTTGCTTTCTTTCCCTTTTTTGTGTTGTCTTATTTCTGCCTTTTGGTTTTCTCTTTCCAGTACTGGCAGCCAGCTATCTCAGGGTTCAAATTTATCCATTAATACCAACCAAAACATCAACATAAAATCTGAACCAATTTCACCTCCCCGGGACCGCGTAACTCCCTCTGGGTTCCCGCAGCAGCAGCAGCCACAACCGCAGCAGCAACAGCAGCAGCAGCAGCAGTCGCGGCAGGAAATGGGTCGCTCTCCTGTTGACAGTCTGAGCAGCTCCAGCAGCTCCTACGATGGCAGCGACCGGGAAGACCCAAGGAGCGATTTCCATTCACCTGTTGTGCTGGGAAGGCCCCCGAATTCTGAAGATAGAGAGAGTCCGTCGGTAAAACGAATGAGGATGGACACGTGGGTGACATAAACCTGCAGTGTTGCCTCTTCAGTTTTGTGTTCTCAAAATGAACTGTCCTGACATATCTAAATTTATAAATAAGGACATGAAATAAGTATATTTATATGTATATACATACGTGCATATATATATCTCCACATGCATATATATGTGCTAGTGTGTGTAGCATACACAAAATCATCAGGCACTTACGACAAACTTCTTGTATAGCTGCAGCTGTCCCATGGTAAAACGTAACAGAACAATCCCGTAGGTATTGATCTAGTCTGGCACTTACCTGGACTTGTTGTTTTAACAATATATCCTGTTTTGCAGAGAAACCTTGTACCCGCATTATAACCCTACCACACTAGATTGCAGAAACCAAGAGGGCTCGCCTGTAGTAATGTCCCTGTGTGTTTTATTCAAGCTGTATGGTTACTTGTAGTTAAGAAATAATGCTTTGTAGCAGCAGAGCAGTAGAAAAGCAGGAAGAAGAAAGCAATACTGTACATAAAATGACCTTTATATTACCCAACCTGGCATGGGTCTCTATTGCAGAGGGTGCATGGAGAAGGGCTGATGCTATAAGAAATAAACAAACCCCACAAAAACCCTGTTTTGCACGTGCAAAAAAAATAGTGTATTGGGTCAAAGAAGTGATTTTTTTAATGAGTGAAAGAGACATAGAGAACTCGCATGAAATATTCAGAAAATATTAGCCTAGAAAATAGAACATTAACAAAATAAAATTAATATATTAAGTTATAATTGGAAGATGTTTGACAAATTTGTTTTTACGTTCATACCTTTGAAAAATATAGAAACGGATTTTAGCTCATGTATATTTTATATTAAAGAAAACAATACCCTAATGAATTGAAGACTATATATAAAGTTATATACAGTACTTTTGAACACATTCTGCTATGAATTATTTATATAAGCCAAAGCTGTATGTTGTAGCTTTTTTGTAGAGTATAGTTTTATCTTATTTTGACTTTCTAGTTTTTGCTTTCAAAGATGAAAAGGAAAAACTTGCAGGCGGAACCTTGGGGGAAAAATAAGCCATGAACACTTATATGTAAATTTAAATTTGAGCCAAACTCTTTGTGTATATAGCATCCTAAATATATTATCACCTTTGGTGTAAGTACCTATGTATTGTACGTTCACCAGATTAAAAAGTATATTTTTGTGGATTGACGCCAACTTGAAAAAAGGCGAGGTCCTTATTATTAAGTAGAGTATTCACTGTTTAATATTTACTATTTTGTTAAATATACTGTACTTTCTTTGGATTTTAATTATTATTAATATTATTATCCAGATTTTTCAGAGGGTGTATAAAGGGGTTGTCCCCCTCACTGGTGGTGAATGTGTGCTGTTAAATTGTAATCTCTGTGCTGTATGGTTAAGCTTCATTATACATTTTATATATATGTATATAAATAGCAAAGTGGCAAAAAAAATCCGGTGTTAAGTTCATCCTGCATAAATATAAAAAAAAAAAATCTGTTACAACACATTTTAAGGCATCATGTTAAAACTGCCTCTTCTGAGGAAGGAGAAAAAAGTGGAAAAACTTGACCTAATTTCTCATGATAGGGAATAACACATATCAGATGAGCACAAAAGGTTGTTTAAGTTGGTAAGTGCTTTGGGATGAAGCCTCACAAGCAAATTTGCTGTTTCCCTTTGCTGGAATGGGGGAGTGTGGCTGGCCTGACGCTGGCAAGGGGAGGTTCTGTTGGGGGGCTGGGTAGTGTGAGGTGAGGCAAGGACAGGGAGGGCACTGCCCACTCTTCTGGCAACTTCTGCTCAGAGCAGCTGAGGGGCAGGAGCTGCATGTGAGCAGCAAAAAGTCTGGGGACCCAGCAGCTTGGTGAGCCGGCTTGTACCACAGGCTGTGGTGGAGCTGGATTGGGTTAGGGAGTGTTCCTGCCTTTTTGGGTCTCTGTCTGGGTCCTTGCTGTGCCCCTTCCCTTGTCCTGGGAACCAAGTTGGGGTGGATACAGCTAAGTTGTTACTGCTGGTAGTCTTAGTTCTAGCAGAGAAACTACAGTGCTGTTTGCTATCCAGTGCCCTCCATGTTATCCCTGATGTTTATGCTTGGGCTTTAATTATTTGTAATTACGAAAAGTCACTTGATACTGTAACTCACAAGTTTGAAAAATGGAAATCCAGCAGGGACAGCGACCTCCTGTCTGCTTGCTTTCATGTGTGAGTGAAGAACAAAGCCAGTACCCACAGCTCCCCAAACCATGTTCCCGTTGCCATGGTAACTTAACAACTGTACAGGTTTCAGTTCCTTTCAGCCACTTACCTTTGGAACAAATTGCTCCCCGTTTATTGCAGTTACTGATCCGTTTACGGAAGCGCAGAGGAAAGTAAAACCTGTTCTAATAGCAACTCCATTTCCGAAGTGGCTGAATTCACTTACCACTTCAGAGAACCTTTTAATGCTCTGAAAAGTTATGTGATTTTTTTCATTATTTATGCACATATATGAACTTTGCTGTACATCTGAGTGGGAGTTCTGCATTCACATTTACTGTCTATTTTCTTGTGTGCCTTATAAGATGGCTCTGCTGACTGTATCTCAATAGTCTTTATTTCTATGCAGGTTTTTAAACAGTACTATTACTGTGTTCTTAAAGAAAAAAAAGCTACATAAGGGTTAGAGTTTGTATTGAAATTGCACCAATGTATTAAAACAAAATATAATCAGTTCTTCAGAACCGCTACCGGGACTGTTCTAGTGTTGCCCCAGACCCTCCACCAGACTCAGCAGAACAAGTCTGTCCGCAGACCTCCTGCGGCAGGGGGAGGATCTCATGCTGTCAAATAAATGGGAATCTTGATTTTTAATAACAAGTAACTGACTTTGGAACATACTTTTTTAGGAATTGTTAAAAAAATGTTTTGTAAAAAAATAAAAAGAAGACATAGCACAGGTATTTCAACAGGTAAAAAGATACTTTTTTAAATTACCGAGACTGAATGAAGTTGCAAGTGGATCCAATCCTAGTCTGAACCCATTCGACTCTGGATGATTTAAGGTTTTTATCTGCTCTTGTGACAAATCACCTCTCCATCTTCGGGCTGTCACTGTAGTGTTTAAAAATACACGTTATCAGGGATTCGTCAGAGAAAAATGCTTTAGCCTTTCCTTTCAGTTAAAGGACACTAATGCATCAGAAACTTGCGAATTACTGTGCGCACAAGAAATACATAGTAAATAAGGAACAAAATAACTCCTAACAATTGATCATGGGAAGAAGTTAAATTAGAATGTGAAAGACTTAACAAATGTAAACGTTTAAATCGTAGTAGAAACTTTCTTCACTTTGCTGTGCAAGAGAACACTGCTTTGCTATATTTAAAATGGCTTTTTTAAAAGAGATTTATGTATTTGGTAAATGTTTGTAGTCAACAGTTCACAAAGAAGCTGTTCACGGTTTAATGATTATAAGCCGTTTGGCGGCACAAGCTGGACTTTGTTGCCATCCTTGAGACGAATCTTTTAAGAAAAAAAATAAGTTAATCTCAATTTTTTCCCTGAATGTGTTGTTTTTTCTTCAATATACAATAAATATTCTAGTGAACTTTTTATCAAATGGTTAAGAAATGCTAGAGGTTGTTGTAAAATATTTGTATCCTGCATTCACTAAAGTAAAGATACTGGCTTTTACTGTGTACTCCAGCCTCTCTCGTGTTTGCAGAGCCTGTTTGGCACATCTTTGTCCCCCCTCCAGGTGTCTGAAACACTCCTTGGGCTGGGTTCGGGGGTGCTGAGTTTAAGTATGGAGTTGGGGATGCCTGTATGCGTCACCAGAAGAACCTTATTACCATCCCTTGTGGAGTAGTGGGGTACAGGCTGGCTTTTCCCCTTTCCAGGCACTGTTGCTCCCCATTCCCCCTTTTTGCTGGTAGTGGGTGCCAGGGAGCTGATGCAGAGTTGCTGGGGGGTTGCAGTGTGTGGTGCTGCCTCTGTGGCCACAGTTCACCGTTGTGAAACCAGCACAGAGGAAGCGGCACCACCCCCAGCTCAGGGCGGCTGTGAACCAAACAGCTTTGGCGTGAGAACCCTGCAGAGAAAAGTGGGCGAGTTCTGGCTCTTCAGAGTGTCAGGCACCCACCTGCCTGGGGGAAGGGCCCTGTGCTGCACAGCAGCTCTGCTGGTGGGGGCAAAACCCCCAAAAAGGTACAAGCCGCCTGGGGGGGTGGTGCCCCTTGTGCTTTTATTTTGTTTTGCTTTATTTAAAAATGTATCAATCCCCCTGCCCAGAACAAAGAAATACATTTCCTTCACAGAAGAAAAAGACAAGGCTTTGTTCAGGATAAGGTACTTCAGAGTCCTTGTTTGTGAAATGAAGTTCCCTCAAGGTCTCCCGTGTGCTCAGACAGCTGCAGCAAGGCAGAGTTACCGTTATAACATCACCCCCTTCTGCTTGCTCGGTGTGGTGTTCCTCTCAGTGCCAGGGAAGCCTCAACCCTATTTTGCCCCACCATGCAGGGCCTGTCAGCCTGCTAGGCCTCTGGCCAAGAAGCACCTCACCCCTTGGCTATAGCAGCCGGTGCTGTGGCTCTTTCTCAGCTCCACCTTTGCTCAAAGAGCTGTAAGCAACAAAAATGCTGCCCCACCCAGACCCCAAACGTGCCCCTACACCAGCCCCAAGGAAACACCACTGTGGCCTTGCTGAAGGTGCAACTCGGTTGGCAGGGGCCAGCATGGGCAAGGAGGGGGGACATCATGGGCTTTATGTGCCAGCTCTGCTCTACCCCTCAAAAACGAGGTAGCTGCCAGCACAGCAGCAGGAGATGAGCCCAGGCCTGTACAAGTGGCCCAGGGAAGGGCTGGGACCCCCATGGAAACAGAGCTGCTCCTGCCAGCTGCTGCCACTTACATCATGCATTACCCTGTCCCTGGCCAAGTGTCACACACCTGGGCTGCGGGAATTCCCTAGTGTTTGAGTCTAGGGCACGTTTACCTCTGCCCAGTCTGAATTAGTTCTGAGGCAAATTCTTCTCTGCACCAAAGCTCCCCGAAGCCTCATTTTTCTGCTCACCTCTACCTTGTAGTGTTTACTGGCTCAGCCTGAAGAGCACAGACCTCAGGCTTGCTGACATCTTGGGACACCACCAGCCTCCAAAGCTTCACTGCTCTGTCCTACGCACTCAGAAGCCTGTTAATGAAAACATCAGCAGGTCTCAGAAACATTTAACATGCAGCAGCTTAATCGTCCCCCTCCTATAAAGGCTTTGCACTTCTTTCCCTGTCTAGGGTAACTCAGGGCTTCCCTCCTGCACTTTGTTGTCTTCGCATGAGAGCGCATTGCTGAGTTGCAATTTGCAAACAAGGAAACCCAAGGCCAAGACTGAAACTGGACCTTTGAGATGCACCATTATTAGTACTATTGTCTTTAAAAAGTAATACTGGCTAGCCCTGCCTCCAGCAAAGGCGCCTTTGAGGAGCATGTACTATGTATCACAGCCTCGCACTACTCACCCACCCTCCTCCAACACTCTTTGCCCACCTGCAGTCATGTTGAAGTGTGGGCTCTGGACAAGCAGTACTCTGTAATGAGCCCAGCCTGCAGAGACTCTGGCTTTCAGGTGATGTCTCTCAAGGCTTTAATCTAAGGGAAGAGGGCTGGCCTCACCCTTCTCAGTGCTGGGCTTGAAGCACCCTGAGCTTCAACATGTCCCCAAAAGGATGGCGGGGGGAAGTAAGTTAGCATCTTCATGCCCTAGCACACCTAGCTTAACACACATCCTTTATGGGGTAAGTATGCCAAAACTGCCATGGACTGCAAGAGACCAAAAAATCCCATTTCAGAGAAAAAAGCAGCCCCTGCTTCTACTTTAAGCAAAAAGTGTTTTCTTAAAATGCAAACACCACCCATCTGTCCAATCACATTAATACTGCACCCTCCATCTCAGCAGCGAAGATGTGCTGCTTAGACAGGGTATTAAGAAATACCTGAAGCAACCACGATGAGTAAATTGCTACAAACTAAACTACTTTCCCTCAATGGAATTCATGAATGTTAAGCCAAGCTGCCAGATGATCTTTATCAGCAACAAAGCATCCTTATTCTTCCATTAAAAAAAAAAACAACCTCACACCACCTCTCTTTCAGTCAAGTTCAGGATTACCACATTAGCTACTTAAAAAAATAAAAATAATCTGTATTGTTATCGCCCTGAATGCACTTGACTCAAGTCACTGGTGTCCGGGCTTCTCTGCAGGGAGGAGAGGCTGTGTTTGGCTGCCTCTGCCCCTTAGGAATATTTTTTCTACAACTAAGCTTTGTGGTAATTTCCCTTCCAATCCATCTGTTGAAATATTTGAGGTTAGTGTTGTGTTGGAGGTATGGGCCACCAGGCCTTGTGTTTTAAAATAGATGATATAAAATACTGGCAGGACAATTCCTATCAGGAGCATAATAAAAACCGCATTCCACCACTGGATTCCACAGTCTGCACCATTACTGGTCTCTGGTTTCCCCGACTCAGGCAGCGGCCTCTCCAGTGCTTCCATGCAATACTCTGCACTTAGCCGCACCTCTGCCTGCACCGCGTCCCGAATGTTGTTGTCAATCCCCCTGAAGTAGTCGCTCAAGTGTCCGCCATCAGCAGAGCTGCTCACGCCCTCATCGGGCTCTGGTAAGTCCACGGCTGTCAGGCCGCCCTGGCAGGGCACAGTGGGGGGTGGGCGTAGTTCTGTGCTGTTCTCTGTTAACAGCCCGTGGGTCTTCACCGGGATCTTGATAGATTTCAGTGCATACAAGTCCTGCTCACAGATGAAGTTGTTGACACGTTTGATATCTGCAACCTACAGAATCCAGAAAGGACACGGATATTAGTGTAGGACAATCCAGTACTGAAGCAGGAAGTCACTAAAAAGCTAGTGTGCAAGCAGCAGCTAGAGAACAAAAGCAAGCCCTTGGTGTTTTGAGATTTCCCAGCTGTTCCAGGACTGCTCCAAGTCCTGCAGGACAGAGATGTCAAACCAGTCTATAACCTCCTCTAGTGCGCTAGTGTCTCTCATAGGCTGCATTTTGCTTAATTCTGTTTTTCCTTCCTTTTGCTTTCTTTACCATTCTCTCACTTACTGTCTCATCCAAGTTAAGACGAGTCTTTACAACAGATCCTTTTAGAAACATTTCTGATATACCTTAAATAAAGCATTAGCAATTCAGTTGAGAGGCCATCATCCGTACCAGCAGACAACACCCTCCCCCTGCTCAGAAAGCAGTTTCAGAGTGAGCAGAGCTCCACCTCTAGAGCACACAGCAGCAAGATCACAGCCTGGAAGAGAGCAGGTGAGCCTCTCCCTTTGCTCACATTCCCAAGCACCGCCTCTCTTCTGCACAACCGCAGCCCCGTACAGCTGGTTCCTCCACAGTCAGTAAATGCTCCTGCTGCAGGTATGTGCTTATGGCAATCTCTGTGCATCTGCGGTCATCTCTGGTGGTTTGGGTGCAGGTTCCCATCCGTGACTGGCACTTCCACCCAGCCGCTGATGCAAACAGCAGTAAGAATAGCAAGAAAGAACAAACCATACGTGCAGCATATAGGTCACAAGGACAGCTGGTATCAAAGAAAAGACAAAGGCAAGGCAGTGTTTCTTTATTTAATGTTAAATAAAGAGAGGACAGCTTAATACAGTGTGCAACTAAGAAGTAAGTACAAGACCTTCTACATTGCTCTAAATCCTCGGTCAAAGAAAGCAAACGGGACTGTCAGTGTGGGCAAGGAGCTCTCCAGAGCAGCCAAGGAGACATGAAAGAACCTCAAGGGAAAGGCCAGAGGATGCAAAGCACAGAAAACCACAGGAACCCAAACCAAAGAGGAAGGCAAGACAAACAGCTTAATCGCCTCCGATACACCATACAGAAGAGACAGCAATTTTCGAGGAAGTTTTTAGTTTGTTTGTTCTTTGAGAATCTCATAAATTACCATATGAATTGCGTTCACTGCAGCCTCACAAGCTTGAGGCTATCACCAAAACTCAGGAACTAAAATCAAGAACGTGCTTCACTTCCTGAACAAATATGTTAAGTGCCATCAGTGCCAACAGCACTGCCAGTTCAGGGCAAAGATCCCCTTTTCCAAGGCAATACAGGAATACACCAGAAGGGAGCCTGGACATCTCCTCTGCCATCACAACAAATGTTTGGTGCTACGTGAAGGCTGCACTGCTGCCAGGAGCGGGAAGGTACCACCTCTCGGAGGGGAAGGCAGTGCATCCTCCCTGGCACTGGTTCCTACAGGTCAGAGGACCCTGCACTGGGCCACAGGAGTGAGGAGCTGCCTCTCTCCATCCACCTCCCCTCCAGCCCGTACAGGCTGTCACTGAACAGTACATCAAGCCCAGCTACTGTGCAGTCCCTGAAAGGTGGCAAGTCAGCTACGTCACAGCCAGAAAGCAAGCCTCTGCTGAAGGGCAGAGGTGAGATGAATGCCTGAGTCTTACATTTACTCTGCAAAGCTTGAGAAATCTGAAAAAGGGATGTCTAATCTGGTGTCCCTGAGGTGATGGGAATCCTCAGCTGCTGGTTCAGACTCCTCACAGCTTGCCCCAGCATAACATCAGGACTTGAACCCTGCAGAACTAGTTATGAAACAACAATCTATCTCACCCAAAGCCTACTCACTGAGGTGGTGCTTCAATTTTTGGTTTTGTTCCAAAGAAAACAAATTATCAGGACAGTAAATATCCCCTGCAGTGTCTGCAATCAAACACTGCAATATTGTGCTAAGGCTCTAGTAACAGAAAGTGGAGCAGCACTCGCGCAGAAACAACAAACAAAGCTGATGGGAAGAACGCAAGGGCACCAGGCTGCACAAGCCTTTTAGGCTTATTTTCTGTACTCGTTTTTTTGGCTGCAGTGAGCTCCTCTTGTCCCAGCTAAGAACAATGCCAAAAGCAGGCCAGGACTATAAATGGTCAAGAGTAAAAATGAGAATTTCAAAGTGCTTTGCATCTCTGCCAAGTTATCTGTAGGACACACAAAGCTAAGAAGTGGTGCACTGTCTTAACACCCCCACCCCAAGTAAGCGCTGATAGCTCTGAAACCAAAGACAAGTTCCTTAATTTCAAGGAGAAGCTCATCCTGGATTTTTTTAAATCCTTCCCATCAGCTTGCTTTCCCAACCTGACAAACCCAGCAGCCGTCAGTGGGTGAGGCAGAGCAGATCTACCTGCATCTCCTGGAGATGAAAGGCTCTGGAAGCAGGGCAGCAGGGGAGGTGGATGAACAGTCATGACAGGGAGAGGACTGAGCCCTCCTGAACAGGGGGAACAGCGGGATTTTTCATGCCATAAAACAGGAGTTATTCAGGATCTTCCTCCTTTGTGTTCACTGAACTGCTATGATTCGGCACAAGCAGCAAACCCAACACAATTGCTTAGGGATGAGCAGACAGTCGTGACTACAAAAGTCAACTGCTGTAGCTCTGAGTTCTCATGTTCCACTGGTGCCAATCAAGGCCTATTCAAGCCCTACCAAACTTGCTTCTTCACATGCATCAGACTCATCAGCAGAACTTTGAAGGGTTTCTTTTTTGTTTTGTTTTGTTTTTGTTTCTAAGGGAATGGGAGGGGAGGAATTGTCGCAATTCCTCTAAGCCCTCTTGCTTCAGCTGCACCACACAGCTGTTTTGTTAAGCAAGACAGACTGCAATAGTATTGCAGCAGTTGAGCCAGTACTGTATCATTATCCCTATCCAGGTCACTGTCCAATTGTTTGCATCATGGAACTTTTTAATCACAGTCTAGCTTGCAGATAAAGGAGGCTCTAAAAATACAGCTTTAACTGCTAAACAACAGGGTACTTCTAATGTTCAGATCAGGTAATTAAAACTTTTGAACATTTTTTTCTCATAAAGCTCTCTGGTTTGGAACAAAGACAATGTTATTTTGTAGCATGTTCCAACTCCAGAGAAAATCCAGCACGCACACACGCTCCCTTCTTTCTGGGCATGACAGCAAACAATCCAAACCCACATTGTCAGGCAGCACCCGGATTCTGTGACCTGGACTTTGGCATCTCTCCTCCAAATACACCCTGTTAGACTTAGTCCTTCCTTGAATTATGTAAGTGCATACCTTTCAAAAAAACCAAATGAATAAACCCCACCCCAGACACCATCAGAGTGGCTTTTCTTTGTACTGTTTGGATTGCTTAACAAACTATATGCTCCTTGAGAGCAGGGCTCTCACCTCATTTCTGTACTCACCTTCCTAGTTTTTGCCCTCATTTAAATATCTAAGTACAAATCATGACTGTTACACTGCACTTAGTCACGCAAACTAAACAGGAAAGCAGGTCACGCAGGGCGTGGGGTTGACAATATCTTCCTAGGCTGCTAGATAAAGAACTCTTTCTTTGTTGTTGTGGTTTTGATTTTCCTTTCTCCAGCTCAGTTTTAGCCAGGTATCGACCATTCGTGTAACACACAGGGCAAACACTTTTCAGTGTCAAAACTAATCCCACCATAGCACACTTTCCTGTAACTAAGCTACACGTAAAATACCTCTAAAGTAATTAGACCCAAGCAAACAGAGATAGTTCTTACTTTACAACCATACTGAAGGGCTATCTTGTTAAGATTATCATCCTCCGTAATCTCTCGTTCCAGAAGTACCACATCTCCAACTCTGTCCCGAGAAGTGCTGCATCGCTGCTGCTCCTTGCCCCTCGGCCGCAGTTCCATAACATTGAGTTCCTCCTCTGATGACTCTTCTGAATCAGATCGGCCATTGGGAAACACGTATACCTGCCTGCCTGGGTAATTATGGATGGTGACAGGAGCCTGGAAGGATCGTGTCCTGCTCTCATTTAGCCTCATCTTTTATATCAGCACCTGGAACAAAAATCAGACATTTTTAATTTCCTTATTACAGGTTTATTTCTTAGCATGTAAAATATGGGAGGACAAAAAGCACAGCAGTCGCACGCGTGCACACACACATACGCACAGAGCCTTCCTTTTACCCAGATCTCTGTGAGGGGAAACCCAAATGATGCCACACTAACAGAAAGGACAGAAATATCAGAAACATTATGTATACACACATCAACAATGGGCACATTATTTTCAAACTCTTTTTTTTTTGTCTAGCTATGGACAAACAACCATATAACTCCACTTTGCTGCACATCATAAATAATATTTTCTATAATTTCATAAAAAAAGCAATACAGGAGTCTTGTAACTGTGGTAAAAGAACACTACACATCAGATGTCCTAACAAAGTACTTTAAAAACTGACACAAATTATTCTTTATGTCACTTTTATATAAGTCCTTAATTCGCCACACTTCAAGAATCCACATTTTATTTTCACGTAAGTGCACTTTTTTTTTCTTTTTTTTTAATAGGGACAGTTCAAGCTATACGTATTTTCAACTTGAAAGACAAGGTCATTTTGTTGTATAAAGAACCTGCCTGGGCACTTTAATTAATTACTGGTAGGCCTACAGCACCAAGTTTCTTTTTTTCTTCTTCAGCCCTCAGCTCCCCAGCCAATTTGTTGTCAGGATCGGGTACAGGTGAGAAAGCCCCACGTTCTCACAGAACTCCATTGACCTCAACGTTCTCAATCTACCCATAAGGGATTCTTACTGCAAAACCGCTACCACAGTTCTATGGTGTTTCATCAGTACTGAGGCTGGCACCCATTGGGTCACTGCTGGGCTAGAAGAGCTTAAGACCCAAGACCACGGTCTCCCTTGACGCTCCAGCGGGCGATAAGTTGCAAGCCAAGTGCCCTCCTCAGCGCGTGCTCTCCCGACGCACCTCACCAATGGTTTCTCCCTAGGGAGGGCCTAACTCCTCTCAGCCCGGCTCTGGCTGCCCCAACCCCCACACCCCTGGGTCGGACGGCCCTGGCCTCTGCCCCATACCGACCCACGGGACAAACCCGGAGCCGGCAGCCACGGGGAGGCAGGAGCCCGCGAACCCCTCCGCGTTTCGACAGGGTGGAGAGGCACCCCCAACCCGGGATCGGCGCTCCGCCCTCGGCACCGCTTCCACGGGGCAGCGGCGGCCCGCCAGAAGCCTGCCTCGGTCCCCGGTGGGGGCCGCCGCGTCGCTCACCCCCGCCCCGCGCGAGGACTCCGCGCCGTTCCCCTCAGCGCCTCAGAGGAGTTGTCTGATCCCCTCAGCGCCTCAGAACTGATCCCCTCATCGCCTCAGGGGCCCCGGCCCCCTCAGCGCCTCAGAACTGATCCCCTCAGCGCCTCAGGGGGCCCCGGCCCCCTCAGCGCCTCAGAACTGATCCCCTCAGCGCCTCAGGGGGCCCCGGCCCCCTCAGCGCCTCAGGAGAACTCTGAGCCCCTCAGCGCCTCAGGGGGGCCCCGATCCCCTCAGCGCCTCAGGGAGCCCCGCTCCTCTAGGCACCGGGATACCCGAACCCCTGGTCCGCAGCGGGCGGGCCCGGCCCCTCTCCCCTCAGCCCCCTCGCCCCTCAGGGCGGCCGGGCCCCGTCCCGAGCCCCTGCACTGACCCGCCACTCGCCGGCCATCAGCCACACGCACCAACCTAGCCACGACTCTCGCCCAGCTCGCCTCCCATTGGCTAGCAGTGCCGGAAGGCGGGCTCCTCAGTGCCGCCAAGCCAATGAGCGGCGGCGAAGGGCGGTGGAGCGAGGTTGGTTGAGCGGTCAGCGCTGGAACGTGTCGGCTTGAGGCAGGGCCCCCTTAAAGGGCCAGCAGCCCTCCCGCAGCCCAGGCGAGACCTGTGCCCGAAGGACTCGCGGCGTCGGTGCGTGCAGCCCGACGTGTGGCATCGCTGTAACGATGTGCCGCGTACTGACGATAAATACAGTCATAACACAGTTTCAGGTATCACTGTCAGTACATCAACCACGCACAGACATAGCGCCCAACTCAACTACCCTGACTTGCCTCACGGAAGGAGGAGTGCTCAGGCCAGCCCCTGTGCTGCTCGGCGAGGCTGGCGTGGGCAGGTGATGCCATTCCCATGCCCGCACCCATGCGTTTACCCCCGCAGCACATTCCCTGCCAGCCAGCCCGTCTCACACACCGAGTTACCTCTGGCTGCGTGGCGCTGGCGGTTGGTGATTTCCAAGAATATCTGCCTTCTCCCTCTGGTTTTGTGGCTAGCACGAGGCATTGCCTCACTGTGCCCTGTGTATGGCCACAGCTCCCAGTGCCAAGTCCCTCATCCAGCCACCCCACCCCATGGGCTCACCGCTCCAGTTGGCTCGAGCCGCGGCCAAGCCGGTGCCGGCAGAGCAGTTGGTGGAGCTGATGAGGTGTATTCTGCATTGGTATGTTTTCCTTGGCCCATCCTGACTCGTGGCTTATGTTTAAAAACCAAGCTCAGGACAAATCTTTAACAAGTTCCACATGCAAAGCTTTTCTGGGGTGGGGGGAGAGGAGAAATGCTTCCATGTAGCTGGTTGTAGGAATTAACCAGGCACTACTCACCCCGAGGGATCACGTGAAGAGCTCTTGTGTGGGACAGCCTTAGGTTTTGCTCAGAATCATGAGGGACTGCTGGACACACTCTGTTCTGGAGGAGGCGGGCAAACCTATTTTTAAGTCAAATTAGCATTCTAAGCACAGCTGCCAGCTACCCCTTTGCCTTCTCTTGCACAATCCTGGTGCTGGAGGCAGGGAAGAGTATTTCCTCTCCAGCTCTTGCTACCACTAGGTTAGATACAACATCAGTTGACAAATGTCACACCTTAGAGAAGAAGGATGGCTCCCCAAGCATGGAGATTATTTTTTTAAGCAACAGCCATTGCTTCCTCACAGCTTTTCCTTGCCCACACTTCTTTGTGGGGCTGAGTGGTTTCAGCAGGGCTGGGAAGGTGGTGCGGCGAGTGGCAAGGCAGGGGTGCAGCTGAGCCCAGCATTTCTGAGCAGCTGGCCAGCACCCCATCTCCAAGCAGGATGCTCTTTCCCTCCATCCCTGGTCCAGCTTTCTCATGATGATTTTGGAGCTCAGCCAAGATTACGTACTTTCCTGACCCAACAGACGATGGATTTAGTGTGCTGCAGAAGGCTCTACAAGTGTGGAGACTAGACAAAGATATGCCAGAATGCTTTCCCTGAGCCACTTACAATCTCTCTGTGACTACTGAGGTTCAAAAGTTATGAGTAATAATCATGCTTTGTCAAACAAATACAGGTTACTTGGGGTAACCTTCTCAAACCTGGAAAATACAACTGTAAAGGTGATCTGGCAATGCAGGGGAAACCACTGAACTTCACTGACTGAGCTAAGTCTGGCTTGGCCTACTTGTCCTTAACTGTCATTTGCTGCTCATTATTTTTCTAACTTTTAAAATAGCAGGAAGAATTATTCGTTGATCTCATGGAAAGACACCATGAAATGCAGATGGGAAATTGCTTCATGCTCCAGCTGAAAGGTCCTTACAGAAATTTTGTGAAAAGGGGGTTTTCTCCCAACTGGTGGGATGAAACAGCTGTTAAGATCTGGAAAGTTTTTTCCTAACTGCCTGTGGAAGACTCTGCAGGTGCCAGCTCTGCACTGGCCCATGGAAAGGTCCTTCTTAGAATGGCTGTCAGGGACAGGGAGGGGATTGTCCCTCTCTGCCCTCGTGAGGCCCCAACTGGAGTACTGTGTCTGGATCTGGGGTGCCCAATACAAGGTGGAACTGCTGGAGAGGGCCAGAGGAGGCCACGAAGATGATCAGAGGGCTGGAGCACCTCCCCTACAAAGAGAGGCTGAGGGGGCTGGGCTTGTTCAGCCTGGAGAAGAGAAGGCTGTGGGGAGACCTCATTGCAGCCTTCCAGTCCCTGAAGGGAGCAGAGAAACAGGAGGGGAATCAACTTTTTAAAAGGGCAGAGACTGGCAGGACAAGGGGGATGGATCGAAGCTGAAGGAGGGAAGGTTTAGATTAGATATTAGGGGGAAGAAGTTCTTTCCAGAGAGAGTGGTGAGGGGCTGGAACAGGCTGCCCAGAGTGGTGGTGGGTGCCCCATCCCTGGGGGTGTTCAAGGCCAGGTTGGAAGAGGCCCTGGGCAACCCTGTGCAGCTCCAGGCCTGGAGGCTGCTGTCCCTGCCTGTGGCAGGGGGTTGGAACTCTGTGATCCTTGGGGTCCCTTCCAACCCAGACCATTTTATGATTCCGTGATTCTCACCTCCAGGAGCCCGACATACCACTCTCATCATGCTGAGATAGGACCTGGATGGATCTTGACAAATTCACTTCAAGCAGGACACGGAGCAGCTCCCAGTGCGTTTCCTGGCAGTCTCTAGACCTAAGGTGTTACATGGACATAAAGGTCCTCCGCAGGACCCGAGGTACCTACAGCTTTTGCTGACTCCCTGGCCTTTCCTGAACCATTTCACTTCACAGAAGAATAGCTCAACTCTGCACCTCAGAACAGCTTGTCCCTCCTGGTCCTCCAAGCTTGACTGCTCCCCATCACATTCTGCATAAGCCAGGTTGAAATCAGAGAAGAGAGACGCGGTGGCATGTGAACAATCAGCAGACACATCATTTCAGACCTGGTCACCAAATGAACTGAGGGAACCTTCTGCTCAGCGGCTTTGCGACTGCAAAAGTTCCTGCTTCCCAGTGGCCTTGCCGTGCTGAAGCTCAACTGATGCAAACTGTGCTCAGTACAAAGAGTATGATGATTCCTAACAAGAAATAACAGTGGTTTTGTAGGAGTGCTGACGTTGGTGCTGGGCCAGTTGTGTGGATGATGTCATCATTCCAAATAATTGGAATATTTTCCTTAGTTAGCAGATAGGTTGTGAGAACAGCAAAGCCCCAAACAAGTGAAGTCTGTCTGAGAGCTGAATGGTTCAATCATTACACATATTCAACCAATGTAAGAGTCATAGGTCCCCCGAGTTTCAGGAATAAATCCTCTTACCCCGACTTAGGTCAATGCAGAGGGCAGCAGAACTGAGAAGGCCTGCTCATTTTCTCTTAATCCAAAGTACTGATGTGTCCTTGATGCTGGGCACCAGCATTGACATGATGTGAACTCCTTCCTGGGGAACATCAGAATTCATCACTGTGTGACAAAGAATCAAAACTTCAATGAAGGTCTTGGTTGGTGCCTTCCAAAGGGAGAATAATCTAGAATAAAGCTGTCCTATTTTGTCCCTGTGATTCCTGTAAGCTCTTGCTTCTTTTCATCGCGTTGGGTTTGTCCCTCTTTTTTCAGGCTCACTTCTGAAGTGTCGGAAGTGTCAGACATGTCCCTCACACCTTTCTTTGCTTCTCTCTAAGCAGCCTTTTAAACCTTGCAATGAAATCTATTACTTGGATTTCAGATCACTTGGTGATTGTCTGCTTTCTGCTCTTGGGAAACCAGAACCTTAATGTGCAACCTGCAGAAAGCAGTTCTGGTCTCTCTGGCTCTATCAGTTCACTTGCCTGCCCAGAGATGGGCCATTTCACACCCCCATGCATGCAGTGCTCCTCAGTGCTAACTGATGCTCAGGCTACAGCTGCTCAGCCTGGCATCTGGTGGTTTCCAACTGTCCAGCACTTGTTGGAGTGAGAATTGCAATTCATAAATCACCAGGGTCTTCATTAAATGTGACTTGATCCATAATTTGGGATTAATAAAAGCAAGACAGAGTGAAATCATTACCCTGTTTCCTTCACCATATGGGCTATAAACAATAAAAATACAGAATGTACAGCAATAAAAGATGAAGGAGGGGACCCTCACTACCATCCTGCCACTATGCACAGCAAAAGTTAAAGAAATACTTCTGGAGCATCTGCTGCTTAATCTCAACCAATTTTAGTTCAGTTTAGCACATACAGGGGAAGGCTCCTGTACAGCACTGTGAGGCAACAGGAACGTGCTGATATTACAGGTATTGCTGAATTGTTAAAAAACCCAAAAGAATAGAATAGAATAAAAAAATAAAATAAAAAGAATAATTAAAAAATAATTAAAAGAAGATTAGTATTTCTTCCTCTGCTTCATTGTTTCCCTGTAGGAGACTGGGTTGACAGCTGTAGCAAACCACATCCATGTGAAGGACACAGCATTATAGAAACTGTGATGCCTCTAATGCAAATAATATAAAAATGCTGGGCTTTGCTCTGGTTTTGGGCTAATGTAGGATAACTGATCTCAGGGAAGTTGCCCCCCCCCCCCATGTTAAAGCAGACAAATGAGCCAAGTACAACAAAGTAATATTCTCCCTGGTGTCTGGAGTGACTAAGCTTATGTGGGTTCTGTGTGTATGTTTGATTGAATTATATACACAGCAATAAGTTCAAGAGATTGATACCGTAGGCACACAACACAGGGAAAAAAACCTCAGTTAAATTAAATTAATTATAGGCATGTGTATGTACTTAATACAGTTAATCGAGCTAAGGAGGTTACTCTGAGTGCATGTTTGGTAGCATCAGGTTACACCTTGCCTCTTTTAGTGGTTTCTCCTGTTGGAAGGACTTGTCTAGCTCAGCAGATTCCAAACTTAGCCATGGGCAACTCCACATAGGCGTGCTACTCCTGCCATTGCCTGGCCTGGACGGGTCCTGGGCTGAAACGTAACGCTTTCCAGAACAAGATGGTTTAGGTGGTCACACCTGGAAAGAAGCACAAAGCCTGTGTCTGTGCAGCCCTGCTCACACCCAGCTTCACACCTTATCTGCAGGGGCATCCCTGGCTCAGGGGTGACCCAACCTGGGTACAGTCTACACCATTCTTAATCAAGGTAGACCCAGCAGCAGTGTGACACCCAGCCCAGCAGCCCCCACCCAGCCCATCCCTCCGGGTGGCTGCAACCTGTGGCAGAGATCGTGGCCTGTGGCCCTTCCCCATGTAGGGCCCTGCTATTGCCTGCAACGAGCAGAGGGATTTATCATCCCTCTGAGTCAGTGTTGCTGGGTACCCTGTCCCTCTGCTTTCTTCCAGGGCAGAAGAACAGCTCTTTCCTCCACCCTCACAAGTTGTTTTCTCCTGTTTGTAACATAGCAGGTGTTACAATAAAGACCCAGCTTCATCATTCATCTCCGGCTCAGACATCATATTACTCCCACCTACGAGGGCTCCATTTGCAACTCTCTCACGTACGCTGTGACTCTTAGGAATGAGACTTTTATCTCGGGACCAGAATGCAGATCTAAACAGCACTGCTGTCTCCCGCAGGAGATAACGTGTCTTTGCTCAGAGACCCAGTTCTGTGCTTGCCTCCTATCACGCAGCACCATTTGGCAGGGACTGCCTGGTTTATGTGATAGCAGACACTGAATTACTTCAGAAAAGCAGACACTTATTCTTTATACAAAAACAAATGACTAATTAAAAGTGGTTTTAATTCTGCAGTTCATATTTACTTGGGATTGTGCCAAATTCTGGAGTCCATACTCCACACCCTGTCCTTCTGAAGGAATTTGGCTAGGGAAAGACCTGCAAGATTTGTTCCCTTTCCTCTCCCTTACTCTTAAAATCCCTCTCCCTCTGCCTGCTCCCTTTCTGCAACTGGTAAATTGTGAAGAACAGGAATGTTCCTGGGAAGAAACCCAGGCGGAATCGCATTCAGAACAAGTCAAAGATTTCTTGCATAGCTGAAGCATGTGTTTGCAATCCCCAATTGCTGGAGCACGTAAGCCCTGCCAGCGCATGTTGTTCCCTTCAGATGTTCTCAGAGAGAAGTGTCCAGGCAGTGTCCAGAGTAGTTCTGTGGACAGCGTTTAGCTGAGGCACTGTTCCTTGGTCCATCTGTTAATGATGCCAGGCCCAAAAAAGGTTCTCAGTGAAAGGACAGTGGACAATCTGAGCTATGGTGCAGCATGACCCCACTGAGCCACAAACTGGGTCCGTTTAGGCCAGCAAGAGTTTAGCTGCTGCCGCCGCCAACCTGTCACCCCAGGCTTCAGGCGGCTTCAGGGATTAACAGGCTCCAGAAAAATTAGCATGTGCAACCCCAACAAAATACTGCTCAGGAGAGAAGGACAAAATGATGAGGTCCCCATCGGATGTCCAAGAGGTAAATTATAACTGTTGGGGAGCAGCAGCCAGCCAGCAAAAACAGACTGCTCTCTCTTCTGCTTGAGGGGTGCCACTGATCCAGAAGGAATGTAACTCTTCCAAAATGACATTTAATGGTTCAAAATGGGAACCTGACAGAGCCAAGAAGAATGGGAGTTGGGGGTTGAGACACTGGTTGGAAAAACGCAGCTTCAATGTATTTGTGAGGAAGCTTTTGTCCTTGGCACTGTGCGGAGCACAGTATATTACGGGAGCACAAAGTGAGTCCTTGCTGAAGTCGGTGCTGATACAGGAGAAAGGCAGGTTGATGAAAGCATCACTTGTCTTTCCAATGACCTTATCATGTGAGCTCAGCCAGCCAAGAGCTGTCTCTCGCTCTGTGCTCCTCGTGGTCTGAGCCAACAAGCCTGAACGCGCTGTGCTGATACCTGATACTGTTCGGTGCTGCATGGCAGCCCCTGAGTGTTGCATCCCTCCAGAACAGGACGATGGCACCTCCATGCTGTGCTGCGTTATCGCCTGCCCCATCTCCGGTTCGTCTCACTTCCAAACATGTCCAACCTGACTTTGCAACTTTTGAAGATAAGGTGCCCCAGGGAAGGCCCTGAGCTTGCAAGAGGAACAGAAGAAACAGAAGAGTCTTCCAAAGCAAGATCTCTGATCTCAGTAGGTGAGAGGCTGTGCTGTGCTCAGCCTGGATCTCCTTCATACCTGCCAATTGGGTTCCACCTCTTTACTGGTGCGTGGCAACAATAATGAGCGAGTAACACATGGGGGCAGCAGCAGGCTTTGCTTTCTTGTCACTCGGGGAGTCTGTCGTTGTAGCATCCTTGAGGTGCTCCAAGACTTGAGGGTCACCGTGCTGGCCACAAGCCCAGAGTGACAACTACAGCTGATCACACTATGGGAAAAGCATGTCGTAGGAGAGAGGGGCTTTGTGGCCTCACGGGACAGGATGTCAGCACCAAAACCTGTGCTTTTGTCATTGCATCTGGTCCTTCTCCAGTTCCTGCAGTCCCAGCCTAAGCAGTTCTGTGCTCATGTTACAAAGAACATTAAACCAGCAGACAGTAACAGCATTGTCTGCAATGGCAAATATGGCTGGAGTGAAAATCCCAGTTCAGATTCCACTGCATCCCACTGGACAAGTGTTGCTGAGCTTGCCTGCACTACAGCCAGGATGGAGCCCAGTGTGTCCCTTCCGGTGAGATGGAATAGAAAAGATGCTCTTATCTGAGTGCACCATGATGAAGAATGCAGGATTCATACAACTTATTCTCTGAAGAGACTCTGAATATTCAGGTAATGGGGGAAAGCCTTGATCTTGGCTTTGAGGGACTTAAAGCCAAGTTTTCAGAGTTGGAACATTTTAGTCAGGGAAGTGGCCATCATTGGCACAGCAAGGCTCTGGGATTTTCTGGCAGGGTTACTTCCAGAACAGGGCATCTTTTCTTCTGCTCTGGGAGAGCAGAACTTCAGGAGTTGCTCATGCACCTGATATTTGCCTGGCTGCTCATATCAGTGCTCCCCATTGTGTGTAATGTGGTGTCTGAGTGGGATTGGCCCAAGATGATACTGGAAATGGGAAGAAATAAAGAAAAAAAATCACAGAAAAGCAAAAGCCAGCTCAGTCACCAGAAATGATGATGGATTAATTATAATAAGGGATGGGAAACAAATGTCCAGATAGCAAAATCATTTTCTCTAACCAAGGCTGCTACTTTAATTGGAAAGTCCTGTTAACACAACTGCCTGAGCGAGCCGAGCGCAATAGCACAGCAGGGCTGTTGCAGAGCTGCAAGTAAATAGCTGAATTGCATCTCTCAGCTTCAATCTGCAAATTTCTATAGCCAAAAGAACAGATTTAAATTTAAAACTTCTGTTGGAGCTCATGCTTCAATTGGGCTATGGGCCAGGACATGCAAAGACTTCGGGCATTAAGAGTGTCATGTAGATGAAAAGACAGCGGGGAGTCATTTGAGTTGGCTAGTAATGATCTAAGCTATAGCAGGATCTGCCTTCGTTCCCCTTAAACCAACTTGTGGGAAGGAAAATTGGCAAAGCTGACATTTTATCACTTGTCATTGTTAGAGCAAAGGCTATGCATGGCCCTGACACAGCTCCTGTGTTCTGCACACTGCCCAAAGAGGGGTCCCAGCCCTGAGCGGGCTCTGCCCTTTCAGTAACTGGGCTGTGAAGTAGCCCTGGAAAATGCCCAGACCCACGAACTGACCACTATTAAGGACATCCAAACTGCTCTGTTGGCTCTTGTTTTCTATTCACTTCAAACCATAATCTCAGGTAACCCTTAATCATGGAACAACAGGACAGTTTTGCACTCAACCTTGTTCTCCCAAGGAGCTCAAAGTACTTTATAAAGCTGCAGCCAAGCAACGCTGTGATGGTACTTCTGCTATCACACAGTGGTTCCCTGACTTACTGATTCACCCAAGGCTGCACACAGTGGGATGTCAGCACAGCCCAAAGTTCAGCTTTCTTTCACCAGGTACCAGAGTAGCCAAATCAGGTTCTTGTAAGGAAAAGGCAGAGCAGTATGTTTTATATGTGGGCTGTAACCCTGCTGGTTGACGCTGCGGCTCCCTGCACAGGCAGGCCTTGGAAGGACAGCGTGAGAATAATTACTAGGAGTGTATGCAATCCTTTGCTGGGACTCTTCACTGCCAGAAGCTGCTTTATAATATTCCCAGGCATTTCCCTAAGTATCCAACAGATTGGACAAAATTAAAGAAACATGGGCTTTGGGCTTCAAGGCCACTGGGAAGTCGCTAGTCAGGCTCCCAGCTGAGCGGAACGCAAGGAAGAACATTGTTAGCAATAAACACAGACAAATCTTCTCTAATTGGAGCCACGGAATGGGTATGTGCTTCTGGGGAAACCTTGGCCTTCCCTCTGGACCATGCTCACTACAAAGACAGTGGTCCAGGTGGACAGTGGGGGCTTTTATTGTGCCAGGGACCTTCTCAGGTGATAGCAGAAAAAGCAGTCGCACCAAAAGCTTCATAAGCAGAAAATAACCCACTCATAGCCCTTGTCCTGGCATTGGGTTCTTGTCCAAAGTAGGAGGGTGACATTTCCACTTGTTTTGGGGCAAGTGCTAGGAAAGTCTCCACCAGGGCAAGGGTCAAAGACAAAGCAGTTGCCAGCTGCAGGCACATCTCACAATGAAACAGAAGAGCCCCATCCTGCAGCAGTGCCTGCCTACACCCCGCTCTGCAGAAGCAAGCAGCCGCCTGCACAGAGCTGAGCTGTATGCTGAGGGCTGTCCTGCAGCCAACCTCCAGTCAGGGCACAGTGCCCAGGCAGCCAGGAGACCAGGATGAAGGGCTGGAGGACAGAACTGACCCTCTGTGGCTGTGGGAAGCCCTTGTGCTTCGTGTGCCCACCCAGGTGGTGGTGGGCAGGCAGCCTGGGGAGCTGTGGAGGTGGGGGCTAGGCTCACAGCCCCACAGTCTGGTCTCACCACGTAGATACCAACCTTGCAGGGAGGGCTTTGTAGGGCTAAGGCCTGGATGTAAGAAGGGAATTTCACCATGGTCTCCTCCATGAAGGTCAGAGAGAAGTTGGCTCCGGGGTCACACCCATGACGAGACCGTCAATGTGGTATGCAGGTGCATGGGAGCATGTTGGCTATGATGCTTGGCTTGGGGAAGCTGTGGCAGGACCCAGTGCTGCCTCTTGGAGTACTGAAATCAGAGCAAGTACAAGAGAAAAAAATCAAAAAAAGAAGGGAGAAGAGGAACTATTATGAGAATTAAAGTGACAAATGAGCAGACAAAAGGTGCAAAATGTCATCTTTCTTTTGTACTCCTAGGTGGGATGTTACTAACAACAGAATGAATACCACAGAGAACCAGGCAGACGTGGTAATGCCCTGTCACCCCATTCCTTAAAATTCAAAGCACACAAATGCTGAAGTTTTGCAATAATCAAAGTTCTATACCCTCATGTCATCGTTAACGTTTAACCCAAAGCCCGTGGATAGCAGCTACAGTGAATTAACATTTGCAATACTAGCTGGATTGAATTTGCTAATGCAGAGAAAAGCAAATTAAAAATTACAGGTCTGTTGTGAAAAAAGAATGAGAACCAATTCTCTCTGTTTATCCTGATTCAGTTTGTTTGATTGTACTTGCCTTAGGAAACATGAGAGCTGGGGGGGGGATCATTTTAGCCAAGAACATAGAAGAGCAACAAATCGATTGTTTAGAGTTCATGCAAACATTATGCCAGTCACTGAACCAGAAAAAAAAGTTGGCTCAGAGGCAGTCACTAAGTTGAGAAAGGATCTATTGATAAACTACTCTTGGGAACAATCTCAGAATGATGTGAAAGATAGATGGGAAATGGTGCTGTGGAGCTGAGCTAAGCAAATGGCAGAGAATACTGCATCATTTGGGGTTTTTTTTCTTTGCTTTCCTACCCATTCTTCTCCATTTATTACTGGAAGAAAAGAGTGGTTTTGCCTGTAAAATCTCTGTGTCCAAAGAGGTGACGCTGTGGTGCGCTACAGCACCAGTGCTGAACTTCTGGGTAGCTTTGCTTCAACTTGGGGAGAAAATCACAGTACAACTACTAGCCATGGATGTTTTATGTTCAACATTACCTCAACTTTAAGCATCTACGCTTACAAACTCCTTGCTTGTGGGAGGAAAATATATCACAGTGGTTTCAACTTACCAGAAAGCTGCTCCTACCAGGTACTCTTTGTGGAAACGTTAAAGGAATAGTACCAAGTCCCAAGGTATGGCTAGCCGGGAGAAGATGCTGTCAAACATGTGGCATCTGGAGAGGTGAGGAGAGAGTCAGGGCAGCTTCCTCGTCCAGGAGATAAACCTTCACGCTTTTTCCAATAGTTGTGATGCGTTTACAGATGTTCCCAGAAAGGGGCAGTAGAGACCAAACTCACAGGATGAATAGAAGCACCATGTCCTGATCAGGGAGAAATATAAATAGAGAAGAATTAATTGCAATGGTTTTTCGCCCTTGGCATACAGAGGCTCCACCATGTGTCCATTCAGATAAAACCAACAGAACCTGTATAGGCAAAGCTGGGTCTGCTCATCAATCTCAATCTGCTCTGAGATGGCTTCTGGCACCTGCTTTCCCAGGCAGGGCACTAACCTGCCTTGTGTTTCAATCGTGGATGCTGTATGGGTCGCAAGAGTGGGCACGAGGGCTCCGTGCATTGAGGAGCACTGTGGAATGCACTGCTGAACACCGCTGCCACTGCAGCAGCACAGCAAAACGACTTAGCAGGATGATCAATTTAACTTGGGAAAGTTTACTATCAGGCTCATCAGTATCTATACCATGGGTCATGACTATCACTGTTTGGCTTCTGCGTAATCTTGAAAGAGAGGAGACAAGAGAAAAAGGGGTGCTCATAAAATCAAGATTCCCAGCAGCTCCTGTGAATGTGAAGTAGGGAAGCTCATCCCTGGACTGCTTTTACAACCTCTTCAGGCTGACTTGAACCACTCAGAGTTAATTCTAGAGCTGATTCAAGCTGCTGCCTGAAGGAAAAGGCACAGTTATTTACCTGGAGAAAGTCCCATGTTTTACTTCATTTAAGCCACTTATCCCAGCCCTGTGCTATTGCTTTATGTCATTCTCTTGCACTACCTGTAAGTACAGTGGAGGGGATGATTGTGCTGGTGGGGTTGTCCAGGAGCTCCAGTTGTGGGACAATAAAAGCAGCATAAACCATGCAGCCAGCCTCTTCCTCAAGGAGTTTCTGGCCAAGGAATAAGATTTGAAAACATGAAAGCAAGCAGGGGGCAACGTGAGGTGAGAGACCAGCAATCTGCAGCAGAGGAACTGAGGCAGTAACAACTTTATCAGGGAACTGAGAACCCTTGCTGGTCCTGCTCTCAGCACAGCTCAACACACCAGCAAATCTGGCTGCAGACTGAAATCTTGGCTTCCCCTGAAGCCAATGGCAAACGTCCCACTGGCTTCAATGGGAGCAGGACTTCATGCCAGATCTCGTGCTTCCCATTCCTTTGCCGTAGCCATGAGAGCAAGCTTCCCTTCCAAGGCTGTGTCTGCAGTTAGGGCCTTCAGGAGCAGAATGGTTCTCCTCGCAACCTAAGAAATATCAATGGGAAATGAAAGATTTCTTTTTAAAAGGAATGGCAACTGCCCTAGAGAACAGCTTCCCTGGAGTTATGGGGCTCTCTGGAGCCCCATTTCTTCCTCTCTGAAATGTTTCCCTTAGGCTTTCACTGCCCACAGGGTGCACAGCAGTTCAAGGGCACAGGTTTTGGCTGTGATGAAGTTGCTAGTGGGAGAGATGGTACGAACTGGGTTAGGCAGCTAGCAACACTATGCTCTCCTGTTTCAACATCTCTCATTCCATAACTGCCCACACAGCAGTACCTATACACAGTGTGACTTGCACCAACACAGCACACAGGCAGGAGACTATACTGGCCCATTTCTGCTGTCATCACAACAGAGTTGATGCCTGTTGGAGGAGGTAAAGAAAGGGACGCTGGAAGAGCTGTGTGCTGACCACACAGGGCTCTGTGTTTTCTCTGGCACAAGCACCTCTCTGCTGAGATGAGCATCTTGAGATCTCCAAGCTATTTGTGAGGTGGCAAGGTCACAGCTCTCATTTCCTGCAAATCTTTGCTTTCCTTGGCAAAAATCAAGAATTTTGTTAGGGAAATCTTGGTGGGTGTTTTGTGATCAGTCAAGCACAGCAGATTACATTACTGGAGGGTGCATACAGGACCCCCTGTCTTCTATACATAGTAAAATGAGTCTGTTTGCTCCAGGAATTCAGGAGTCACCAGCATGGTGCTGACCACCTGTATTATTTCTTAGGTCACGCAGCATGTCTACTGGACAGAATGATGTCTGTACAGCTGACTGTTTGCATATCAATTCTAAAGGCAAAGGAAATTCTTCAAATCCCAGAGCACAAATGTGCACTGCTACAGAAAAGCAGGTGGAGATGTGCCAAGTTACAGCTCCTCGGTTGCTACCCCTGTAAAGAATGCCCTGCAAGGAAAACTGGAACGTATTTCATGAAAGAGCAAAGATAACACAAGACTATCTGGCAAGGGGTGGAATTTAATATTAATGGCTTTCCTTTAGTCACTATATTTCCTGATCCTAACTTAACCCTCTAAAATCAGCAATGGTCAGAGAAGGGCTATAAACTAAAAGGTCTTTCACTGAAAGACCTCAGAGCACTTTGAAAATATTGGGGACTGCTGACGGGTGGCTATATCTGAGGAGACTGCCCATGTAGCCAATGGGCAGATGATCCTTTGGCATCTACAGGCCAAACACTGAAACTGGGATTCTGCCCTGCCCTGCTCTGCAAGCATGTCTTCCTTCTTTGTCTCCCAGTCCATTACAGGAACTGAGGAAGCTGGGCTTCCCTGGAATTCATGCTCCAGATTCAGTGTGAATAAACCTTACTCCACGGACAGATGCATAATGATCACAGCAGGGATGTGACTGGTGTCATTTCAGCCCATCAGCCACTTGAGAACCTTGTCCCTGGAGGTCCTCAGGGTTAGATGGAGACTGCTCATGTCTGTGCATGGCTCAGCTGCTGGTGTATGTAAACATCTCCATTAAACAACAGCTTGCTTTGAAAGTGAGCTGGATTAGTCCCATCTCCCCACCCTTCCATGCCAGCTGGTACTTGCCTGGAGAGGTCCAAACACTAGTCAAAGTGTATAAGAGATGCACAACATGGCTCCTCTGAGTCCTGTGGTCCTTCAGTCAGAGGAGATCCTTCTGTGGCACCCACATCTTCCTTTAACCTGGCAAAGTACCTGAATTACTGAAATGACTTGCCAACAGAGATTTAGGCTGGAAACATCTTGAGAAAGATGGCTCTCATTAGGGGCTGAGTCCTGCAGAAGAGCACAGTGCTGGCTGGGGCACAGAGCTGGGGAGAGAAGTGTTAGTCATCGCCTGCCTCGTGTCCAGCCCTTCGGACAGTCTCCTCTCTTGGATGATGCTCTGTTTTGCCTGTGTGACTGTTGGCAGTAACTAATGAGCAGAGCTGGTTGAAAATTTTCCATCAAAACAATATTTCTGTTTTGCCAGAAGATAGTTTAAAAATTAAGTGGAAAAATTAAGAGAAAAGAGCTTGGGTTTTGGCTGACATTGTTGGTCAAAAAAATTCCAAACTTCAGATTTTTTAGCCAAAAATGGAAGTATTTGGGGCAAGGCAGGGGAGGAGAGGGGAGGGGGGAGCCTGGCAGGTCTTAGCGGTACCCTGAAAAACATCTAAGAAAATTTTGACAAATATGAGGATGTTTTTGTCTATTTTTTTTCCATAGCAAAAGATAGTTCTGCTTCTAGAACCATTCTACAGGGAGGCTGGAAAGCAAACAAGCAGATATGCTCTTTCTTTCCTATACATACGGCTATAGATACTCCATAGCTTGTAGTATCAGCTTAGGCAGCAATTCCTTTAGAGAGATACATCGGAAAGACCAGATCTCTCATAGGATCATAGAATCACAGACTGGTCTGGGTTGGAAGGGACCCCAAGGATCACAGAGTTCCAACCCCCTGCCACAGGCAGGGACAGCAACCTCCAGGCCTGGATCTACACAAGGTTGCCCAGGGCCCCATCCAACCTGGCCTTGAACACCCCCAGGGATGGGGCACCCACCACCTCTCTGGGCAGCCTGTTCCAGCCCCTCACCACTCTCTCTGGAAAGAACTTCTTCCCCCTAATATCTAATCTAAACCTTCCCTCCTTCAGCTTCACTCCATCCCCCTTGTCCTGCCAGTCTCTGCCCTTTTAACAAGCTGATTCCCCTCCTGTTTCTCTGCTTCCTTCAGGGACGGGAAGGCTGCAATGAGGTTCCCCCTCAGCCTTCTCTTCTCCAGGCTGAACAAGCCCTGCTCCCTCAGCCTCTCTTTGTAGGGGAGGTGCTCCGGCTCTCTAATTATCTTCATGGCTCCTCTGCTGTCCAAGAGCCTACTCCCCAAACCCGGTAACTTTGAGAAGGGACACACACACACACACACACAGAGAGCTGATTCTCCTGTGAGTTTGTACAGCCGATGGGAAGCCTCGATAACCTCACAGTTGCCTTGCATACAAATAAACCAAGCCATGGGGACAGCCAGGGAACAGGGATTGCTTGTGAAGGAAGGTACCGTGCACACAGCTGTTGCAAAACCATCCACGCTTAATAGTTGGCCAGCCAAGGCAATGTTGTTGCTAATAACACTGCAGAGAGAATGGCACATAAATACCTGGGAGCCTGCAGAAAGCTGTTTTCCATCTTGCTTACACAATAATGTGGTTTTTCTTTTTTTTTTCTCCCCCCTTTAAAATAGTTTCTTCAGCAAAATATGGTTGGGAAGAAAAACAACAGCTGGAATCTTCCTTACCATCTGGGAAATGTGACCGACAGCATTTCTTGGGCTCAGCGTCACAGTCCCCTCCTCAAGGTATTGTTGGCTGGTGTTGTGAAATGATGTGGGGAAGAAGGCGCGAGCGGGAGCGGCTGGCAGCTCTGAGGGTTTGCCAATGTCTGGAGAGAGCAGCAGTCTGCTAGTTCAGCAAGGCCTTCCTTCCTTGACACAAACCTGGGCATAAAGCAGATCTGATGGTGCTGAAGCCAATGCAGTGCAAGCGGCACAGAAGGCGAATCAGCTCTGTGAGAAAACCAAGATGTGACATGTTGTTATTAGGCAGTGGGAAGCAGGGGAGGTTCATTCAATTTATAGTGATTTCCTAAGGAATTAGACCATGATTCTGGCCAGGATTTAGATTTTACACAACACTTATTTTTTTTGAAAGGGCTAATTCAATCTAGATGTGGATTTCATACCTTTTCCTTAACGAGAGCAGTACCGGGGGAAGCACGCTCAGAAGTACTGACGTGTCCTGGCAGATCTCCGACTGCTGCAACTCGCCTTGCTGACAGCCTGAGCTTGACTCTTGTCCCACAACAGCCCGGGGTTACGGTCCCAGCGACTTCCACCACAAGCAGCTCTGGCTCAGAGCCGCCAAAGTGATAAAAGACTTCTTGTGTGATCATCTCAGGAGGAAAGTTTGGTGCCAAGCAAAGCGTCAGCCTGGTTGGGTCTTTTCGCCATTAGAGACAAAATCAAGGGGAAAAATACAGAGCTGGGGAAATAAATGGAAGCTGCAAAATGTTCAAATAATGTCTTTTCCAAGAAAATGAAAATAAACCCTAAGAATGGCTTGTCTGGCTTTGCTGGCCAGGCTGTGGTTGTGCTGATCTTCATGCAACCTACAGATCCTGGTAGAGGATCCCTGTTTTTCAGCGATCCATCAAGTCTGAGCAGTTTCACTGCCTGTCTCTGGGATGGCTGCATGGTGATGGTGTAGTATGCAGTGACCTAACAGAAACTGCCAGTGACCTTTAACAGATGATGCTTTTTGGGGTAGCAGAGGCAGCCATACAGGCTGGTGCTACCAGTGCTCTCCTCCTGCTGAGCAGATGAACATTCCCCTCTTTGCCAGCCCACATTTGAGCAGGATCCAGGCTTAGGGCTGGATCTCATGGTCCAATTTCTGTAAGGGGTATCTCTGAAGTGCTGTGAATTTTACTCTTGGCTACTTCCAAGAACAAAAAATGCATCTGAGGATAAAATACCAGTGGGGAAAGTGGGGATCCCTTTCCCTCCCTTGCCAGTGCAGTGACTGCAGTACAGGCTCACACAATGAGTGTATGCTCATCTCCATGCCTTTTCAGATTGCTGCTGCCAAAATCCCCAGCTAGCTGCTTTGGGAATCTGCCTCTTCCCCAGGATCACTCATGGTCTGTAAGCTCTTGAAAGAGGGACCATGTCTTTGGGCATGGCCTTCCAGATCCACATGTCTGGTTGTAACTTGCAAGTGCCACTGCACAAAGAACATCGAATCATTGCAAAGGATGTCAGGACAAAAGCTGGTTGAAGGCAGCAGTGAGGGAGACATGAGGCTACTACAGGAGTACAATGAGAAAAACATTTTTCTTCAGAGGGCTGAGGGAGGAGATTAAAGGGAAAGGGACAATGATCATGCAGGGAAGGCAAGGCCATGAAGCATGTCTGTGAGAAAGAGAGGAGGATGGACAAGGCAAGTGTCTCTGGTGTTACACTGGGACTTGGGAGAGGCTGGAGATGCTGAGGATGCAAGGGCTCACCTGGAGACTGAGTTGTGCCAGGAGCCAGACCCACATGCAGATGTCCTGTGGGCTCCACCATGGCGAGCGTGCAGAGTTGCTCTCTCCCAAAGCTGAGGGAGAGAGCAACTGTGGCATGACCCAGACAAGTCACGCTGGAGGCTCCAGCTCCACCCAGGCCACAGAGGGATGAAACAGGAGCCTTTCCCAGCCAAACAAGAGGAGCTGAGGGAAAACACAGCCTTCAAGAAAGCCCAGCTGATTCTCCCCAGGCCAGCGCCTGAGGCGGATACCTATCTGAGGCCATGTGGAGTGGACCTGGCCAGTGTCTCGGCTGTGGTAACACACAGGAAACACATATACAAGCCCCAGACATCAGCTGCAGGACTCTGCTAATTGGGAAAGCCTGTCCGAGTGTCTGGCCACCATTTGGCAGACACGGCAGCTCTGACAAAATACTAAATGTGGTAGAGTGCAGCCTCCAGGCATTCATCATGGGGTCTGTCACATGAAAGGGGCATGAAAGGAGACGAGGTGATGCAAGACACATGGAGGTCAGCCTTGCGTAGCCTCTGATTACCTTCGGGAAGTTACTGCTAAGTGGAGTTTGTGGTGCCTCTCTGCTTACATACTCTCTTGTTTAAACTCTCCCTTGATCCAAAGTGAAGATGCTTCAGTCCTGCTCATCTGAGGCAGTTATGCTGTTGTAAAGTCTCTCTCAAGGTAGAGCAGTCCATTTCTGAAGGGTGTGAAGAAAAGCCAGATACATAAGAAAAGGACAAAAAACCCCCCAAACCCACAAAAAAGATAAATGGTCTTTATGCATTAATAGTGTTTGGTGAACTCCTGTCTTCTCACTGATATGCCTCAAAATCAAGATAATCAGAAGGATGATGAAGTGCCAGTTGTTTGGAGAAGTATTATCAAGAATGTTCAGCATAGGTCCGCGGAGAAGAAGAGATGCTATTCAGGAGCAGTTCCCACAGCCTGCTGGTTTTGGGTGCACTATATTCACACAGCAGCAGGACAAGTGAGGGAGGTAACTTGCCAGCAAGTAGGTTACCTGGGCTTCTTTCCTTACACTGTGAGAAGTCTGAGTGCATTGAATGTGATGCACCTGGCATGGTTCTTCTCTGTCTGGGACTCCACAGCATACTGGTGTTTGTTCTGACACTCTTCAGTAAGAAGAAAACATTCCTTTCCCAATGGACTGTGTGGTGTTGGGGAGAGCACAAAGGAACATGCAGTTTTCATTCTATCAGCCAAGCAAGGTCCTCCAACAGTAGCACTCCGGGTGATGCATGGGCTGATGCCAGGATAAGGTGATCCACACTGAGCTTTTTGGGAAGAAATTTCCTTCCAGGGGAAGAAGCAGGGTTCCACCAGCTTGCTGCAATGGACCAAGAGATAGCTAAGGCTGCTGGGTACACCAGGACTTGCAGGAGACTGAAGGCAGCAGGTGGAGGTGGTAGAAGCAGAACTGAGCTCCAAGCAGCTGAGGACAGATTATGCTTTCCTCCTGGTACTCTTATGCCAGAGCACCAGAGCCATCTGACCCCACTTGCCTTTCATGACCTTTGCTGAGGTGTCTTAAATAAACAGACAACTGAGATCACAGGGAAGGACAACAGCTCAAATCATCTGGTTTCTTGGTTAGAAAATGGGGATTAGGAATAAGAGAAAAACAGCACGCAAAATAGGCAAACTAAGTATATAAGCCTACTGGATTTATAGAAGAGATATTGGCAGATACCAGGAAAATTTCAAGCCAAATGTATGACAGCATTCCTTACACCCCTCCCACCTATTGCCATATCCCAGCTTAATGTAAAGCCTTTTGGCTTCCAAAGGCTTATAGCTATGTTTTATTGTTTAACCAGGTCAACAATTGCAATCATATGTTGACTCCAGGCAATACACAAACACAATGATGTGTTAATATACAGCAAGACTTGGATGGAGTTTCTACAATTTTGCTGCTGTTAACAGTCATATGTATGATTGCAGCTGGGCTGGTATCTCCTAAGGCTACCTCTGAGAACGAGGAAGCCTATCAGCGTTGTTCCATTACCAAGAAGCCAGCGCGAGATCAGTAAATGAGCTCTATTTTTAATATCAGTATAAACTCCATTTCTGGAAGTCATTTTGGGAGGAGGACTCTCACACCAACTGTACTTTGGCTTGTTTTTAAGGCTGCTTTGGAAAGGTGCTGCACCCATTCCAAGAAGCGTTCTTTTAACAAGAACTTAGTTGGAATGGGACATGGGTGATGGCATTTTTGTGAGACAGGATGGGAAAGGATCCTACAGGCCTATCTTTGTTCAGCTGTCTGTAAAAAAAAAACACCCTTCACCATGCTGAGGGGGAAATTAAAGAGTACAAAAATTCTGGCTAGTGCCTACAACAAAGACATCCAAACCACTTGGCACTGAAGTAATTCTGTTTATTTCACACCAGGGAAGTGTGCAGCTAGGTTATGTAGATACCTTTCCAATGGATGGGAGAATTTTGCTCCAATATAAATTTCCACATACTCAGTAGCCTTCATTATCAGGTTGTGCCTACAGAACAGCTACCATTAAATACACAGCAAGCTGCCACTTCATCTCAGCGCCAGCACACATTGAAAGCAACCTTTCTCCGAAGGACTTGCGAGATGTCCCTCCCGCTCTGCACACACTTCAGCGTCCCCGCAGCCTGCTCAGGCCTACACAGCGATACCTCAAAAGGAGCCTGGATCATTTTTTCCAGACCAGCATTTTCTACTGTTGTGTCACTGACCACAGACCTTGCAAGGCATTAATCGGGTTAATTAATCAGGTATTAACATTCCCCGTGCTTTATTTTGCAACTTGATTTGCTGGCGCACTGGGAACTCTGTGATGCCAGAATTTGGGTGACAAATGACCTTTCACACCTACCACAGCTATCAAACAGTCGGCCTCGACTTAACCAAAGCCTCAGTCCAGTATTAGACAGATGCATAATGTACTACTTACAGCTTCACTCCTTTCTCTTAACTGTCACGCTAGCTGGTTCGCTTTGTACTTTTTTCAAGTTCAGAAACCTCGTTAAAGCTGTTATGGAAAAAATAAATTTATTATTCAACATACTCAATTTTTTCAAAATGGAATGATTCTCTTTTCATTTGCTTTTTTTTTGCTTTTTTTTTTGGTTTTCATTTACAACTGTTTCCATTCAGTTTGATGGTTTTTATCTTTTCTATTTATAACCAGAACCAAAAAGAAAATTACCATGGTTACAGTACATATGCAAATTAGCTAATGGAAAAATATATACATTTCACTCTGTAATGAAAAACTTAAATGATATTGCCATGGAGAATATATCCCTGTATTATAATAAAATATCAAGCAATAATCAACTGCTAAGATCCTTTTCCACCAACAAACAATAGCACCATACATGAGATAGTGAGAATCTACACTCAATAACACAGTTGTGCAACTAGAAATGTACAGTACTTTAGTAACAGTACAGAGTATTGTTTACAATATGGAAATACCACCACTGTAATCAAAAGAGCATCAATCTCTTACCAACAACTAAAAAGAAGTATTGTCATAGATACACTGAAACAAACAGCTTGCTTTTCACCAGTATGTAGCAACGGAGGGCAGAGCATAGCTGTAAATTCATAGTAAAGCTGATGCAAAACAGAAGTGCAGGAGTATTGAACACAATTAAACCTTTTTATTATCCTTGTTTTCGTGGCCATTACAAAATGGGAAGGTTGTCACCTTATGAAGGGAGCGGATGTCGTAAAACGGAGGAGCTGTTGTGTGGCGTCAGGTTTTAATTAATGGTGGTTTCTGATTATAAAAAAAACACACTAACCTGTGGGCTGTGAAAGCAAGTGAGGTGGTTTTTCAGTGCTCAGACATTCTAAAGAATTCCTTGTAAATTCATGTTTCCTTAGGTAGGACCCAGAGCATGGACCCAAATGTCCTTTGAAGTCCATTACCCAGGATACTGGGACAGGCCACAGGTCTAACTAGCTTAGTATCCTGTTCTGGACAGTGGCCAGCAGCGAAGTATTAGTGAAAACTCCAAAGAATTAAAATCCTTCCTCTCCTATGCACCTTTTTAGGAGCCCACCTTTTGCCTAGGGCGGGTGACAGATCAGCACCGGAAGGAAAAATGACCCCTGCAATTTAAAAGCACCTTGGATTCCTATTAATGATAATAGCAAGCACTATTCTTCTAAGATAACAGAGTAGCCCAGTGGCAGATCCTTCAACAGCTCAACGTGAGTATTAGTAATGCCAAAAATGGCCAGCAAGGGAGTGGCGTTTCATGGGGCCAGGCCACTTCGTGGGCAAACCATGCCCGTTAAGGGACAAACAGCATGCTCCACACCAAGTGAGGGGTGTCTGGGGACCCATCTCGATCCAGCTGCTGGGAGGTGGCTGTGGTGGTCAGGAGACAACAAGGACAGTGACAAGCAGGGTGTGACAGCGGGCAAGGGGGGAAAGTACCACTGTGAATTACCAGTATAAATCAAGTCCCCTGAGCTCTGTGTGATCTCATGGAACTTTCTCATGAGTGGTTGATCTACTTATTAATTTGCCTAATGGACCATCACCGTGGTATTGCCTACATCTTCCCTGTCACCCCCACCAGCAACTTTTGACGTTGATTCCTTGCTATAAGTAGTTACACAACCTCTGCGTCTGGGCTACAGGGTGGGAGTAAGAGAAGGAGGAGGTCTGGTCCTGACTATAGGATGCCTAAAAAACATCCAATATAACAAAACCCAAGTTGGAATCATTTCCCTGATCGAGAAAATCATCTGGGGCATAAGAAAGCAGATCTGTTTGAGACAGGCACTTGAGAAAAAACTGTGCAAATGTGCCTTTGTGCATACAGGCCAGCCCTTGTGTGCACACACACTCATTTGCACTAGTAAGTACAGATGCAAATGTGAAGCCCACACAGTCTTAGTCTGTTGATGAGCGTTAGCTCCCTGTGCTTGAAAAACTTAGCCCTTAATAAAATGCTAACGAGTTGTTCCAGTGAGGTCCTGGGTATTGAAAGGATTGTAATAAGGAAGGAAAAGTTGCTTTGAAGATACTTTAGGTACTGAGAGTCTTTATCCCTCCTTGCATTGAAAAAAGAGACAACAGCAACAAAGACAACTTGAGGAGAGGTGTGAGCTGCAATCCAGGCTGGCCCAGGGGCTGGGGTAGTTCTGCACTCATCTCCAAAGAATCAAACAGTAACACAGTTCTAGAGTGAGTACAAAGCTGCGATTCAAATGGCTCTGTTCGTATCACCAAGAGTGGGCTGTAACTTAACCACTGCACAACTGACCTTGGGCCCTGGCAAGGGAAATGATCCATGTTGGAGCAAGATATGATAGAGAGACATTGATCTGTAGGACTAATGGAGGGGACAAACTCTGCCCTGGGCAGAGCTCCTGTTTCAAGTCTCAGATCTCAGAGAGGAGTTTGGTTTAAAGTGCAGAGACATGGAAGAGAGTATCAAATACGCAGCACTTGCTAAGTGCTCTGATAGCACTGATCTGATAGCACCAAACCTGATAGCACCACAAAAGTAAGACAGGCAGCATTAAAGTATGGTCAGTAAATTTGCAGTCCCTGCTGAAGGCACCGGAAGCCTTGGCCTCACGGCTTCAACAAGCTCAAGATTTCACTTTGAATGTTTGTATCACTGACTACTTCTGACTCAAAAGGCTACATAACCCCAGATGTGTACAAGAGCCAAGAGACAGGAAACACCTGTTCTGTTCTCCCCTCCATCCTTGTTCCAAATCCTGTTTCTGTACCAGGCCTATCCAGTTTCATGGTCCTCTTAACAAAACAAAAACCCAAAGAAAAAAAGTCTCATTATCTGATTCTGTTTCTAAAAACTGGAGAGGATCAGGCCAAGCAATCCCTCAGTGAGGTCTATTGGGTGAAATGATTTTTGGCTTCTCCCATCTCACATAAACGGTTCTTTCTTAAAAATAACTATCTACTGCTGTTAATACGTTTCCATTTCATTAAGATCACTGATTGATTAGGTTTCATAAAAGCAACTATGTTATTTGGGAGCAAAGAGAGAGGATTGCTTTTTAAAATTAGAAAGAAGAGCAGTCCCTACTACTTGCTCTACAAAATTATAACTTGGAATGTTGGATATAATTGCATTGAGTTTTCTGCAGGACTTTCAGAGATGTCCGTCCTCTGCTATCAGTTTTCACGAGCTTTTACAGCAAACCCTCTCTTTAAATTAAGCCTTTCATTTATGTGCATCCCTCCAAGCCCACTCCAAAGTTGGATAACTTGAAAACACCAGATGAAAGCCAAGCTTAAGAGATTAAGTAATGTCTCTACCTTTGCTGAATTATTTTGCCAGTGGCCTTCCTCCATGGAGGTACCCATAACCTTAGTCAATGTAATCACTTTGCAACTCTTGTCCTTTTCTTTAATGGTAGCGAGCCATCCAGTGGCTGGTGATTTAATATATTAAAGTAAAAAGCATTAATGAAAAATGTAAGGCTGTCAAAATAGGATAAAACGTTTGGCTCCTTGAGATGACTCTTTCTGGTTTTTTTTTTTAAGGTGGATGAGTGGATTACTTTGGTATCCAGTCTGTAGAATTAGTTTCAAGTCTTATTAGGTATGCTTTAGAATCCACCACATTGTAGCAACTCATGAAGTTCCAGTACTCAGACCTACGAGTCCGTGATTTACATACAAACAGCTGTAATACCCTAAAAAGTAGCACAGGTTCATTAACTCTTCTGCTGCATCTTGTTTGCATAAAAGTCTCTGCAAGTCTGGCAACAGCGCTGGTACCACCGCATGTCTTGGCACAGGTTCTTCTCCCGGATCACCCTGCAGTACACTGTCCACTGGTCGCCTGTGCACTTGTACGTGAGAGCAGCTTTGGACAAGAAAAGAAAGGAGAAACTAGCAGATTAGCCAGAGAACAGCATCACAAGTGTGATCAAAATCACTGCCTATGAGGGAAGCAAGGGGCAGTCTCGCTGTCAGCACTGGAGATCAGATGGTCTTTCTACTGAAGGATCAGACTCTTGAAGTGCTTCCTGCAAGGGTGTAGCAGCACACGACTGGGGAGAGCAAGACTCCTCACGCTGCACCTGATTTGTCTCAGTGACACAGAGGCCTAGATGAAGAAAATACCTAAAGCATCAGCCTAGATTTAAGCACATGAGGCCTTCACAGCAGCCAAAGGCAGGCTGCATGCTCGCTGGGAGCGTGCTTTGCTAAGGGACACTCTCAGCAGTGGCTGTCACCTTCTTGGTGGAAACCATTTTTACAGAGGAGCAAAATCAACCCCAGGGTCACATGTGCTGCTATGAAAAAGCAATAACAGCAAAACTGTACATGGGATAAAAATGATGCAATAATAGAAAGTTCTTTTAAATTAATATTGCAGAAAAAAATGGTCTTATTACAGAACACCCCAAGGTGTCAATCCAGCAGCATCTCGAGTCCTTTACTCCTCATCTTTGATGGAAGAAACCAGGAAAGGTTTTTATCCTGTATTTAGCTGTGAATCTTGGTGCCAAGTCCCAGAAAAAGACAGCAGCAAAACTGGTTTGTTTACCACTGAGGCTTTGTTCGGTTGGACAAGAAGCAAAAGTTTGATAGAATCTGATGAAAGTTGCAGTGTCCCAGAAAAAAAGGAACATGAAGCCAATTAAAAAAACCTGATTGCAAGAAAAAATATTGAATGGAAGTGATTGTCCTAAATGGGGAGAGGTTAAAGCTGTTTCTGAGTCTGCCAGAAGTGGAGGGGCTTTTTGAGGGGATTAGATCTGCAGCACCCCCTTCTAGCTATGGTTCCAACCAGGCACAGCACTCAGAAAACAAGATGTAGCTGAACAAACACCACATCTTGCAAGAACATCTGAGATAGACCTGAGACAAGAGATTTTAGATAATGGGAAGACACTGAGCCACAAACAAGGCTAGGACACTAATATTCTAGGTCCCACATAGGATGTGAAGACAGGAAACATGTCAAGGAAGTGACATAGGCCTGGTGCTTGAGGGACAGAATAAACCCCCTCTGAACGTGCTGAGGGACATGGGACACAGATGTAAAAGTCAGATGAGGTGAACTCCACACTTGGATACTTCTGAAAATATTATCTGGGATTAAAAACATTCTGCAGTGGGGACCAAGCAGCATGCTTTTTGTAGACCACTGAATTTTTTTTCTGTGTATGTATTTTTGGGGGGATGAGGATTCCATTGCAGAAACCAGAAGATTTTGTTTCAACAGAATCTAATGAGAATTTGTTTATAAGCAGAAGAGCAAAACACTCAATGATATATCTTTCTGCTAATGGCAAATATCATTGTTTCTGGCCCTGATGATTCCAAGCCCAGTTTAGAAACAAAAGCATCCCAAATTACTTGCAGATTACTTTCAGCAGGGACTTGAGCCTTCTCAGTCTTCTAAACATGTGAGTTTTTTACTGCTTTGTCCTAAAATGTGAATTAGGATGGATTCCTTGTCTCATCAGTGTATCAAGGGCTTACTTCACAAATGAAATGTTTTCTTTCCACTATGCTCTTAGTGCTAAAACATCTGGGAAGCAATCTCTTATGTTCTTAAACAAGAGGGTAGAAGTTCCTCACCTCTTCTTGCATTTGCAAGAATAGAATTTCCCATTTTCTTTTAAACATCTGTTAAAATTTTGGGCAACAAATTTCAGATCAGAAGCTTCAAGCCCAGTCCTAGTTGAACTATAATTTAACACTGGACAGTGCTGTTAGAAAATGGTTCTCTATTACTCAGCTTCTCTACTTTTTCATGTGTTCTAGAGGCTTCTTAGCCTACAAGACCAGCTCTGCTGAGAAAGTGGAGGCTGCTCTTTCTGGTAAGCTTCTAGCAGTGCTGTTTACAACCCAGCCTCTCATACTGAAAAGCAATGGGAGGCACTGGGGAGGCTGTGTCCACGTAGCTGATGGCTTAGTTTAGCTTCATCTTACTGGTGATGATGTGTGAAATGTAAGAAACCAGCTTGGTTCTTGGAGCTGTGGCTGAACGTACAGGGCTGAAGTTTGGGAAAATATATTTTTATCCCCTAATAACCTGAGAAAATATGACATGGGAAATGATGGGTTCCCACAACTTTGTAGTCACAGAGGCATTCCTACCTACAGCCATTTCTTAAATAGAGTGTTAAGGTGTTTTGGGAAACAGGTGGCTTATTGCCATAGGCTCATCTCAGCCAAGTACACAGGGGATCATAGAATCATAGAATGGTCTGGGTTGGAAGGGACCCCAAGGATCACAGAGCTCCAACCCCCCTGCCACAGGCAGGGGAAACAACCTCCAGGCCTGGATCTACACAAGGTTGCCCAGGGCCCCAGCCAACCTGGCCTTGAACACCTCCAGGGATGGGGCACCCACCACCTCTCTAGGCAGCCTGTTCCAGCCCCTCACCACTCTCTGTGTAAAAAACTCCCCCCTAATATCTAATCTGAACCTTCCCTCCTTCAGCTTTAAAGGAGGGATGCAGGGAGAGTGAGGAGAAGGGCAGTGACAGGAAATGAAAGGTTTCACAGAAGGGGTGGATGCTCTCTTGTCTTCCTGGGCAAACCAATTAATGAACCCTTATTCCTGTGGTAGCAAATGAAAAGGAAAAAAATGCCCAGTGATGCTCTACTTGTCAAGGTCATGTACTTTTCTTGGGGCATGGGTGAATAAATTATCATGCTTTACACTCACTGCAATAAAAGAAGGTGTGAAGGTTTTTGTGATGGAGAAACATATCACTGTCAGCTCCCTAACCTCTGTAATCAATCAATTAATCAATCATTCACCCACCCACCATTTGTGTGCCCCTGTTGGTCTCTCAGGTCTGTCCACTGCAGAGCACTCCAGCTTGGGCAAAGCCTGAGGCAGGAATTGATGGATAAAAGAGGACCTATCCACACTAGACCTTTAGTCTAGACTTTGATTGGAGGCCCCTTTCCTAACCTCTGGCCCTGGGCAATCCTCTGATTGGAGGCCCCTTTCCTAACCTCTGGCCCTGGGCAATCCTCTGAAGCCCCACATTTATCACACTAGGACCCTGGGCTTTGTCTGGTCCTTTGCAGGTGGCATCTTCCCCCAGTACCCCTCACTCACCAAGTCTGGGCGAGGTAATTGTGTTGACATTTATCTTCTCATTGCAGACCTCCTGGTGACACTGCCTGTAGGCTGCTGGCTTGGACAGGACAGGACACTCATTGCCGTGGCGCCCGGTGACTTTGTGCATACACTGGACCACACGTGACTGGAGACCCTTCCCACAGGTTGAGGAGCACTGGAGGAGAGAAGGCACTGAGACAGGGTCCAAGCAGAACAGCTTCAAAATCACATACACACATCACCAGAAACATCACTGCCAGAGCTGAAGTGTGCAGCAGACTGGCAGCTCTGTGGCTGCCAAGGACTGAACAACAGAGACATTATGGAAGCTGGGGACCCTTCATACAGCTCTTCCATTGTTCATGACGTCTTCACAGCTTCAGGGAGTGCTGTGAGCTGAGGAACTGTCCTGGCACAGGGAAGGAAGCTATTGTCTGGACTTGAAGTCCACCTATACTTGGATGTCCACAAGGTAGAGATGCAATTCCCTCCACCAGCCACAAAGAGGCAAACCTAGTAAACGTATGCTGCTTCATTATGGATGAACAGCTTCCACCTCCCTCTCCATGAGTAAGCCAGAGGTACTGATTGCCTTGGTTTAAAAGCCTTGTCCAAGACTTGGATGGTCTAACAAGGCTTCCTCCACAGAGCAGATAACCGTGCCAGGCACTGATACAAGATAAAACCAAGGACTACAGCAGAGGCAGGCAGCTCTGGGCAGGCATGCCCAGACCTCTAGAGAAGCTCTGTTCCAGTATACTAGCCAACACATCAGGTGTTCAAGCATTCACTCTCATCTATCCCTGCTAACTGCCTGGCACTTGTCTGTCCTCCTGGGAGCAATCGTCAATTGCACTCCACAGAGTCGTGCCTTCCTTTAGCCAGGAGGCCCAGCCTGTTTATACACTCTCTTTGTTGTCATACAATTGGAGTCCCTGCTCTCCCTCCCTCTTCCTCTGGCCCAGTCACTTGTGATTTACAATGTCCTACTTGCACGCTGTTCAGTTTTAATAAAGCAAACACAGTAAGCACAGTGAGGTGCACCAGCTGGAGTTAATAAAAGAACCTTGTATTTAAAATAAAGAAACAATGGGTTGCAGGACTTTGGTAAGATTCCTATTTCTGCTAAAGCCACACACAAGCAAACAATGGGAGAGAGGAGGAGGAGGTGGGGGAAAACTCAGGAGATACAATTAGGATGATGTCAAAAGGATGGTGTTTTCTGTTCTCTGCTGTTTCAGAACGAAGTCAGGGCAATGGAGCTCTCCACCTGAAAAATGCTATCACCCCAGAGTGGGAGTTCTTCAAAACAGCATGCCAGGCATTCAGAAAGCTCAAAAGATGAGCAGCACTGAGGTTGGACTGCAGTCAGAGTACGAAGGATGTGTATGCAGTGTGGATGCTTTCAGATAAGGGCCACAAGGACACATGGATGTACATGGGCCTCCACCTCTCCCAGCTATGGGGGAGAGCACAGCAAAGCGGTGGTCAGTTTGTTCTGGGCCTATCACAAGAAACCCCTGCTGCTTCTCAAAGACCATCTGACACAAGAAATGTAGCTGTGTTTCAGGTGGGAACACAGGGAGCTTCTCCTTCCTGTGTGAATCACTGAAAGGCCAGGTAACAAAAGGCCTCAGATGAACAGGACCACGTGAAGCTGAGTTGATGGAGCTTTGCTTCAGACAACCCAATGCAGAAATACATTTCTACAAAGTATACTCTATTTCTGGGTAGGGCTTGTGGGATGAGTGAAGGCTGTTGTCAAAAATAACAACAACCTTTTATCTAATTTTCTTTTTTCAAGTCACTCACATTAACAACTGTACATTAAACAGTTGGTTTCTTGTATTTGGTGTTCTCATCAAATTTATATTTGTCCCCCTTAATTGCCGCCCTATTTTCCACCTGCTCTTTATTCCTGTTCTCTCTCCCCTGGGCTCTCTGTAGGACTGAACTGCATTCAGACCAGTCTTGGACTCAGATTCCTTCTGGACATTGCTGCTAAGCCATCCTGGTGTGCAGTTTACCTCTCGGATTCCAGCGGTGCAGCTGCATCCAGGATGTGATTGGTGCAGTGGTGGGATAGTAACATTTTACATGGCTTTTGAAACTTTTTTAAAAAAATAAATAATTTGGGGTTTCTGTTTTTCCTTTACATCCTTCTTACTTGCATTTAGGGTCAACACACTATTTAGAACAGATAGTTTGTGCTTGAGATTCGAGATGTTGAAGTTACATTGAAATTTGGTCACTGTCTATTAATACCTCAACAATGGTTACAGTATTTAGGGCTATGCTGGACCAGCCCCTCCTTTGTATGCCCTACCAAACAGCAATCATTCAAGTCCCTTATTAAACCCCCTGTCATAACTTGAGCCTCTGCAGTGAGCTGGAGGCATTTCATTAGTCTTGGGTGTCCCTCTGCTCTTCCCCAGCAACTGTGTGACCTCAGTGACTTCCACTGGTCTGGAAGCCAGCCAGGCATGGCCATTACACTTGGATTTAAAGTTAACAATTTTTATCCTGAAAAATGCAACTATTAGGTCCTTCCACTTCACCAGTCATCGGCAACCTCTAATCCTCAGGATTTCAGTGGCACTTTTAGTCTTCAGAGTGCTTTAGTAATCTTAATCCTCACAAAGGTCTTTGCAAGGGGAGTGAATTACGCATCCATTTAACAAACAGAAATGCTGTTACCATGTAGGCATAAAGGAACCTGCCCAGGCCACAGGGTTCCTTCACATGACTGTAGTACCATAGAATCATTATGGTTGGAAAAGACCCCCAAGATTATCTAGTCCAACCATCCCCCTGCCACCTATATTACTCACCAAACCATGTCCTTAAGTACCTCATCCAATCTCTCCTTGAACACCCCAAGGGGACAGTGACTCTACCACCTCCCTGAGCAGCCCGTTCCAATACCCAACCGCTCTTTCTGAGAAGAAATTTCTCCTCATTTCTATTCTGAGCCTCACCTGGCACAACTTGCAGTGATTCCCTCTCATCCTGGTGCTACTTATCTGTGTGAAGAGGCTGATCCCCAGCTCACAGCTCACCACAATCTCCTTTCAGGGAGTTGGAGAGGGCAATAAGGTCTCCCCTGAGCCTCCTCTTCTCCAGCCTAAACAGCCCCAGTTCCCTCAGCCGCTCCTCATCAGACTTGTGTTCCAGACCCCTCACCAGCTTTTTTGCCCTTCTCTGGACATGCTCCAGGGCTTCGATGTCTGTCTTGGAGTGAGGGGCCCAAAACTGAACCCAGTATTCGAGGTGCAGCCTCACCAGAGCTGAGTACAGGGGATGATCACCTCCCTGGTCCTGCTGGCTACGCTATTCCTGACACAAGCCAGGATGCCATTGGCCTTCTTGGCCACCCGGGCACACTGCTGGCTCATGTTCAGTCAGGTGTCAACCAACACCCCCAGGTCCTTTTCCTCTGTTCAGCTCTCCAGCCCCCCTGCCCCAAGCCTGTAGCATTGCCTGGGGTTGTTATGACCAAAGTGCAGGACCTGACACTTTGCCATGTTGAACTTCATCATTCAGTCAACTTCAGACGTGAGTCTGCAACCTCTGCCTCTGGCTTTCAGGCACAACCTGTGCTTACAAATGCTCTTAAGGGAGAGGAAATCAAAAATCCCCCAAAAAAGAAGGAATGAAGGGAAAAAGCATTTTTCTCCTAAGGTGAATAAGGTTTTCAGATAACAATATACAAACCCTCACCTACCTTTGTCTGTGTTGCTGTCTCTGCATTTGTTAACCAGTAAGGAGGGCAAGCAATGAAACTTTTTCCACAGACACTGCCAACTCCAACCCTTAGACAAATAACAGCAGAGTTTTTGCCCAAAGCAGTTTTATTCCTTCTCCTGGGAGACTGGGATCATCACCTATGCTATGCAATTAGTTTTTCACAGCCAGGAAGACAGATTTTAACATCTTTCTTGAACTCTTTTGAGCTTGGCAGCTAAAGGAAGGTTGGACATCTGGCTTATTTTAAGACAAAATTTTCAACTCTGTACTTGGATAGCCTTTTTTCCCAGGAATTTCAATAGGAAATAGGAATAGATACAAAATACATACAAAGGGGGAATTGTTACTCAGGCTGCACTATGAAGAGAGGACATTATTAAAAGAGGCATAAAAATCAAACTCCAACTGAACAGCAAATTCCCATAAATACCTTCCCTCCTACTCTGGACAGCTAAATGCATTGCTACAGACTCTGTTCCCAAATATTTATGGAGCAAGTAAGCATATCCACAGAACAATATTCAGGGCTGGATCACTCTGTGCCCCCGATACAGGATCCTCAGGCTTGGACACAGTTTATGAGGGGTATGAGTGCTGTGGTCTTCTTGCAGAGAAACTTCCAGGCAACCAAAGCTGTGGCAGAGTTGCCTGGACTGCAGGGCCAAAAGCACAGGTACAGCCCAGCATCTGATCCAGCTTCTGCAGAGCTGGTACAGTTCCCCTGTGCAGACTGCTGGGAGGCTCCATGGCTGCACAGCGAAACTGTGCTGATCATATTTAAAATGCCATCAATGGACACTGGAATTTTTGGGGCAAATTTAGAGTTCTTATACTGCTAGTGACAAAAATACCCTGAAAAATGGAAAGGCCTTTACAAGCATTGATGTAACTCTCAAGAAACACCCACGTTTTGATGCCACGATGGAGCAAAGTGATCTGTGAAAGTGGAGGACCAGTTTGGAAACCTGGTTTGGAGCTGTGTGGATCTCAGCCTGCCAGCTGAGCTGCTACACCAGCACTAAGAGAAAAACCACAAGCAACTTGCCTACTCTGGGAAGCTGGAGACTCGTGGTTGAAGAGAGATGCTGGTTTCAAAGAAAGAAGTGGGATTTTTCCTTCCACCAGGCACTGCAGGTGATACCAGAAAAATGCACAGGCAAAATTCACATAGTTTAACCATAATGCACTAAACTGACAATATAGTCATTGTAAATTGGAAATCCTCCCACTTGCAAAGATCAGAGGGTTGTTTGGTGCTGTAAAAATGAGGGGGTTAATGAACAGTTGCAAAAAGTGAACCTAATGAGAACCCTTGTAACTCCCAGTTCAAACGCTGCTTGAGAAGGCAAAAGGAATACAAAAATGCCTCCCTCACATTCTTTGGCAGTAACATGCAAGCCAGTGGGGATATCAAGAAGGAAATAAACTCACAAATTGTCAAGGCAGCAGCTGCATTCATCAGCTTAAAGAAGATTTACTCACTGAAAAACTTCAACCTTAAGACCAAGCTCTGATTTTTCAACTGGAATGCTATTTCCACCTTAGGATACTGATATGAAAGCTTGAATCCTACCTAAGGTGCTGACAGATGTCTAATTGCTTTGAAAGCAAATGCCTCAGGAGAATATTAGGTATTAAAATAGAATGAATTTATAGTAAGTGCTGTCAGGGATTTCATCAACTCCTGATCTACAAAAGATAGCCAGAGACAGAGTAGTAAGAATGGATGAAGCCAGGGCAGGGCTGCTGTTGGGCAGCTGGAGGAATATGTGAGAGACCAGTCCAAAGAATCCCAGTGTTGACCCTCACTGGGGACAGGAAAAGGTACAACTGTGCCACTACAGAGGACAGGCTGTGATCTGTTTGGGACTGAATGGGATAATAAAGCTTTAGCTGAGGGCTGCTGGCTGGGCAGGGATGCATACATCACCTTTAAAGATGTCACTTTTCTCACCTCTAAGAGCTGTTAGTCTCCTTTGGAAGAGACCTGCTTTTCCCAGCAGAAGGTTGTGGTATCCCTTCAGCCAATCCTGAACATGCTCCAATATTTAGAAGGCTGATCTGTTGGAGTGAGATACAGTTCAAGATGACTGTCTTAACCAGGCTGAAGGGAAGAAGTTTTTTTTCATTTATTCATCAGACTGCAGCCATCTGATGTTTAATGATACTGGTTTGTCCTCAGTTTGCTGAAAGCAGCTGAAGCCAAGGATAATACCATGGCCAAAGCTCCAAAATTCAGAGATAGAGTTCAAGTATTTCAAGGCATTAGGATAGGGTAGAGTGTTCCCACCCCCCCAGGGGTCTTAGTTCTTCCCTCTGTGAAAGTCAGAAACAAAGCAAGACAAGTTCCTACTAATAACACTCTACACATGGCATCTGAGATGGATGATGAATGTCCTGTAATTGCTGCATTCTGGAGACCTTAATAGTCTACATGTGTGTGCTCCGAAAGTCAGTGCTCCACACACCTTAACATCAGGCCTTTCATGACTATCTCTAATTTAAACTAGCTGAAAAGCAGCATGCAACATGCTTCCAGAGACACCAGGTCAACTTGCACCATGGCATCATGCTAAAGGAATAACCGTCTGTATCAGTACAGGCTGGGGGATGACCTGCTGGAGGAGAGCTCTGTGGAGAAGGACCTGGGGGTCCTGGTTGATGACAGGTTGGCTATGAGCCAGCAGTGTGCCCTGCTGGCTAAGAGGGCCAATGGGATCCTGGGATGCATCAGGAAGAGTGTGGCCAGCAGGTCTAAGGAGGGGATCCTCCCCCTCTACTCTGCCCTGGTCAGGCCCCACCTGGAGTACTGTGTCCAGTTCTGGGCTCCCTGGTATAAAAAGGACAGGGATCTCCTGGAGAGAGTCCAGAGAAGGGCTACGAAGATGATTAAGGGCCTGGAACAGCTCCCGTATGAGGAAAGGCTGAGTGAGCTGGGGCTGTTCAGCCTGGAGAAAAGAAGACTGAGGGGGGACCTAATTAATGTTTAGAAATATCTTAAGTATGGGATGCAGGGGGAATTGGCCAACCCCTTTTCAGTGGTCTGTGGAGATAGGACAAGGGGCAATGGCTGTAAATTGGAGCACAGGAAGTTCTGCACCAACATGGGGAAGAACTTTTACACAGTGAGGGTGACAGAGCCCTGGGACAGGCTGCCCAGGGAGGTGGTGGAGTCTCCTTCTCTGGAGATATTCCAGACTCATCTGGACGCCTATCTGTGCAATATGTGCTAGGGAGCTGCTTTGGCAGGGAGGTTGGACCCGATGATCTCTCGAGGTCCCTTCCAACCCCTGCGATTCTGTGATTCTGTAAAGAAAGACATTTCTGTCTTTTCACTGATAAGATCTAACCAGCCCAAAGCAAACTGGAAGCTGTTTTTCAAGCTTCCCTCTTTTCTTTCCCTTTTTTTTCTTCTTTTCATTTTTTTCTTTTTTTCCTTCTTTCTGAACACCAGATCAGTAAAGAGAACATATCTGGTCTTGCTTACAACAATCTTTCATTTGGAAATTTTAGTGAAATGACTGATTTGTTTAATTTAGCCATGAAAAAAATGCATACCCCTCTGACTCCACACAGGAAGAAACAATAAATTATAGCAGAAAATGCTCATGGCTGATGTGACAGTATCTTAGAAGGAAAAGAGAGAAGCAACCTCTGCAAACTGCCTACAGCTGTGCTTTCAAACTGCATGACCCTAAGGAACAAGACCTGACCAGTACATTCAGCATGTCTCACTGCATAATGAAGCCTGACTTTGCTATTCTGAAAAGCTCCATTGTGTGCAGAGAGTTCAGAGATTAAGAGCTGAATACATGAATATTCGGGGGAGTGACAGTGCCCCTAAGTGCTGGTGCAATGCAGCCCAGGTGGATGCTAATGAGGAAATGTCATTTGATTCGTTATGCCAATCAGACAGAACTTGCTTCTCACAAGAGTTCAAACTGGATTTCAAGAATGGGATGAAGCAAAGATGGGAAATGGAATGGTATAGCCTATAGGGTACCGTGTGTGACGTTTTGATCTGTGGCAGGTACAAAATGGAAACCCTCCATAGCTTGTTCCACCCAGAAACCTGAAAGGAAATGATACTGAGTCCTGACACAGCTGTTAGCCTGAAAGAATTCCTTGGGAACTGAAGGCCCACTGAACACATATTTTTTTAGACATTCATCAGTTAATGATCAATGCTCCCTAAATGCAATTTATTTTAAAAAGTAATTAAACCAAGGACTCCACTAGGATTATTTCACTTTAGCAAGATGCTGCTCAGCTCTCAGTCCTGCCCAAGCATTCTCTAGACAGGGAGCAATTCAGGTTTGAAATGTGGGATGCTGAACTAACGCTGCATTTCACCTCTTTGCACAGTCAGAGGGGCCACCATCAGGCTGATAGTAATTGCTCTTTAAAGATTTCTGGATGCTTTGCACCTTAATGCTTTAGTACTCATTCTAAATGTCAAAAGGCTATTGGAAAGACTGCAAAACTATAGCAGAGATACTAGAGATATATATTGCTAGTGATACATATTGCATGCTGCAAGGATCAAAGGGAAAAACCCTCCTCAGATGAGTAGTGATGAATTACCTACTGTTCGTATTTTTAAAAACATGATCCTTCACACTGTAATATCTCAGGGTAGCTCAGAGAAAATGAATGCCTATATTTAAATAGGGTTGTCTTTAATGGTTTCTTCTTTTTCACATCAAAAAAAGAGTAAAATAGTCATGATGGAATTCCATTTCCAATCCACTGCTCTTGGTGGGAGGCTTTAATTCTCTGTCAAAAAATGTGCATGTAATGAACTAGGCTTTTAAATAAAAAATATCAAAAAGGAAAAGTTATTCTTCCAATTAAAAGGATCTTTGGAGGCTGTATTGGAACATGAGACAATAATACTGTGACAGCACATGCCCCACTTCAAACAAAAGGCTGATGAATACAGGATATTTGCAGCACATTCTCCTTTACTACAGAACCATCGAAATAATTTGTACTATGGATGTTTCCAGAAAGTCCAGCAGAGATGTGTTGTGCAAACTGTTGTGCAAACAAGGAGCAGTCACTGCCTCAAAGGCATGAGCAGGTCTTGGTATCTTACTGTCCCCAGGGAAATGACACAGCACTGTAGGCAACATCTTTTCACTTGCCATGCCTTGGTTTCCAACTACAGCTGGCTGGGGCTGGCAGCTTGCACAAATCTAGATAGAGGCTCAACCTTTTAGGGCCATTACAGAGTGTTTACACCTCTGACCATTGCTAATGATGTCACACAGATGGGGGCACAGAGAATCAAAAGGCAAAAATTCATTTTACTGAACTAGCTCTGTTTAGGTTCCCTTTGTAGTCAGCAGAGAGACATCCCCACTTCAAGAGGCAATTCAGCCTTTACTAAGGAAAGGAGATAAAACCACTAACTGGAGCTGCCTGTCTTAAAATAACTGTAATGGAGCCTAACAGCCATCTCAAACAGGCCACCGAACTGTTGGGTGGCCAAACTCAGTGGTGGGAATTCAATTAAGCAGTTCAGAAGTCTCATATCAACATTCCTAGGGGTATGAAAACTCTTTCTAAGTTTGTCCACAAGAGAGCGATTGGTTGTACTTGGTGGTGACAGGACAATCCACGATTATCACTTAGTCCAGAGAATTCTTTGATTGAAACTACAGAAGGATGCATTACCCCAGGAGATTTTCCTTGTTAAAGCTGTAATTACCTTAAAGACATGGAGATTCTATGGAAAGAAAACCTGCAGACAGTTCTCAGCTCACGAAATGCTTAACTTCTCAGTTAATTAGGAGACCACATTCCTAGAAAATCCCTAGGTAAAAGCTGTTCTTCAAGCATATATATTAAGAGCAAGGGATTATGTAAAAGTGATGCCTTGAGTACAACATTCCTAGAAGCATCCAGCTTCTTTTTGATGTGCCACTTCTTCAGCAAGGCAGTAGAAAGACCCTGGGCTGGGCCCAAGGCCACAGATTTGTGAAATGGCAGCTGGAACATGGACATGCCTTCCCTCATATCTCCTCTTCTGAGGCTTTTACTTCAATGATCCAAGTCTTTTTCCCAGAACCTTTATTCTGGATTCAGAATCATACAATCACCGAGGTAGGTCTAACACTACCAAGTCCACCACTAAATCACGTCTCAAGTACCAGGTCTATCCATCTTTTAAAAACCTCCAGCGATGGTGACTCCACCACTTCCCTGGGCAGCCTGTTCCAGTGCTTGAAAACCCTTTTGATGAAGAATTTTTTTCCTAATATCCAATATAAACCTACCCTGGTGCAACTTGAGGCCATTTCCTCTTGTCCTATCACTTGTAATTTGAGAGAAGAGACCAACACCCCACTGGCTGCAATCTCCTTTCAGGTAGCTGTAGAGAAAAATAAGGTCTCCCCTCAGCCTCCTTTTCTCCAGACTAAACAATCCCAGTTCCTTCAACTGCTCCAGACCCATCACCAATCCCTTGCCCTTCTCTGGGTATGTGTGAGCACCTCAATGGCCTCAACAATAAAAGTTATTTTCTCCAAGGTAGAAGAAGATGAACTTAGTTATGACCTTTATGAAGTATCAACAAGTTGTCCATAGTTTATCATAAGCAGATGGTGGGTCGAGCCATGAGTTAGTAATGATTGTTAGAACAAAGGACAGTTTGCTTCTATATTTAAAACAGTACTGAATACACCTCTCAAACCACAGCTGTCCTTGATTTGCTCTTCTTATCATGTAATGTGAATTAATCATTAAAAGTGAGGCGTATAGAGGATTTTGTTTGTGTTCCCAAACATTTGGAACCACAAAACATGCCTTCTTGGCACAGGAAGATTGTATTTAAAAAAAACCCCAAAACAACCCCAGCAAACATTTTTTTTTGGTATAGTGCGAGGCTGGGGGGTTTATCTCTTAGAGAATACAGTCTCCTGTAATCCTGCCAAAACAATTCATCTGCAATAACAAAATCCTTGTTACCACCCATTGTGACGAACGACTGCTGATCTTCAGTATGAAACACCTCAATAGCTGGCCCAAAGCCAGCATTTCTCATAGGAAATTAGATTTTTTTTTCCCCCCCTCCCTATTGTTAATATTCTTCTGGGATGAGAACCCATCACCAGCATTTCACAGGCTGAGCAAACTGCTGGGAAGAAATTGGCAGCTCTTGATGTCCAGGGAAGGCAGGTGGCTATAGGTAATTTTTCAGATGTGCTTTATCACCACTGACACAATTTGGCAACAAGGACAATGTTTAACATCACACTTTGCCAAGCTGGTCCTTCCTAGTGCTTTCCAGTTTCTGAATCCAGTGAAAGTTGTGCCAGGTGGTTAGAAGAGATGTATAATGGTAGAAAAAGATTTCTCCTTTCTCTCCTAATTGAAGCCCAGCTTAATATGTCATACCTTTCTGTTTTCAGCTGACAGCATGATTCTGTGATGGTTCCTACAGAAGACCCAAGGATCTTGCACAGCCTGGCAGGTCAGATTCTGGCCCACATGGCATTGGTATGAGTCTGCATTAACTTCAGTGGCTGAATTAATCTGGATTTACACTGATGGAAGGGAGACCCACTGTGCTGAGTGAGATCCTTGGCTTGTGGCCAGTAGGTTGCAGGGAAGAATGACAGACAGTTACCCTGGCTTCACATTAGGTTAGTTGAGATTAATACAGGCCTTAGTATTTACAGAGCATTTCCTGTAACTGAGAAGAAAAAAATATGGCAAAGCCAATATATGACAAGGATCCATGTATCTTTCTCCTAAAAATCTTTTCACTGGGCTACGTAATACAACAGGTTAATGAGATAAAATGTTGCCTGAGGGACAGAAGTTGCATATTTAAACTTCTAAAAGCTGAAAACGCACCCTTCTGAGAGCCAGCACTAATGACAGAGCTAGTGTATCTTGCTTGTAATTCTACCCTTCTGGATACTAGACCAGTTAAAAGGAGAATAGTAAAAAAAGAAACCAGGAACCTGGAACTGTTCTGTGCTATTGGCTTGAAATACAATACTGCAGGGCAGAAACAGGTTGTGTAGAGGCATATAAAATTAAGCAAAATTGAAAATGAAGAAAGATCCACAAAACTCTTGTGGGGAATCACTCCTGCTGTATAATCTTGCCTCTTCAGTTGTACCCTGGAAGAGTCCAAAAGCCAACTGGAGAGGAGATCCACATGCATAAAGACACAGTCTGTTCACTAGCTGCCCACCCTCTTCACAGGAATGTAATCCTTGACATGAAGTTTGTCAGCATAATACAATTCATCTTGGAAGAATGAACTACTGTCTTGCTAAAGCATCAAGAGGCGTATTTTCAGCAGCCAAGGAGTCTGAGGCAAGTGTTGGGAAACAGTGACCTGCGTCTGTTCTTCTGATGAGCACAACTACAACAAAAATGTAAAAATTGTTTCCAGTGCTAGGACATTTAACAACTCAGATTTCAAACAAGGAGGAACTATTTCAATGGAGAAAGAGTGTCTGAGATGTTTGTTTCTTTAACTGAATGCAAACTGGATGTGGAATTTCCTTTTGGAAGAAAGGACTGCATGGGAGATGGCTTGGATTCCCATTTGTATATTGCATCATACATAAAAAAGGATGATATAACGAATGGCAGTTCTGAAGAATCCCGGCAGCAATCAGAAAATGATTTCAGGTTAACACCTTCAGTGAGTTTCTTGCTGTGCAATCTACCTTTCCACAAGGTTTGAAGACTCTCAGGCCAGGAATAGTTATGTAGCTCATCATACCACGGCTGCATTTGAGTTAAATGCTAAAAAGAATGAGTATATCCCTTTAAGATAAGGGGGTTAAGAGAGAAGTTGCAGTAGTGCAGGGAAGTTGGAAGTGTAATAGCAGCAGTAAAGGAGGTTACACATGCTTATTAGTATCAGAACAATACTCTGTCTTTACAATTACAGTAGACTCTGTTAATCTCAAGCACTGGACTAACAAAAGTAACTTCCAAGACATTTAAAATAACCTTACAGGCCTGGATGTGTGTGTTTGCACAGTGAACTAGATGCAGCAGTTCCTTATGCAATGCTTGACATATGCTGCAAATACTATGGTATTGCAATATATAGAGGTACCACAGCCAAGGCTGCTTGCTAATCCTGCTCAACTGGCACCAAATGCTCTCACAGCTGTAATACCTGGTAAGGACCATTTTCCAAATAACCCTGACAAAAAGTGGGGAAAAATTCCTCTTCTTCAGAGCATGGACAGGCAACGGCTGCAAAGCTGTTACTAAGGTCACTGGATGAGGTTTTGGCTGGTAGGTGCAGGTTAAAGATCAGCATGGCCACACCTCCAGCCCTCATCTCTTCTACCAAGAAGTGGATCCAGCTCCTGAGAACATAAAACCACAACTTGTCCAGTATAGAACAGACCTGGAGCTTTCAGTGCTCGTGCACCTCCTGAATGAACAGGATCTAAGAGTTTATGTAGGGTAACAATGACCATCGCTGTCAGACATGAGATAAGTTATTTATATAGGGCTTGAGCTCCTTAGGGAAGTGATCTGTCTTATCAGGCAAATTATTTGTATTTGACAAATATTACTGTTCATAAAAAAATAACAGCCTGCCATTACCACCCAAACAGCCTTCTCTATTTATAAGTTTAAATTTACTTGTTTAAATGAGGTTTTGACTCTTCCTAGATGACTTCCTTTTATCTTCAGATGATCTTAGTCTGGGAAGTTAAAGATTGGAGGCCAAGTCGCCATGCAAGCTGTTTGCACATAAAGCATCAAAGCTTCTTATTTTAATCCATGGTAATTATTACAGTAAGTAACAAATGTCCAGTGCATTAACTGCAATAAGTTATTGCTTATTGAGATCAATTTGTATTAATATAAAAAGTTTCCATCTTGGTCAGCACAAAGCTCCCTCACAGTGTTTTTTACAGCACTGGTAACAAATGTTTTACAATGGAATTTTACCCTGGAAGTATGAGTTTTAAGGAGTTCACTATAATCTAACGGCCACAGACCTTTTGTTTTCTGTAAAGGAGGAACTATTTAAAGCTGGACAATACCAAAGAGGAATTGCCAATGGCTGTAAAGGCTCTCCCCTAAGTCTAAGCCCGACATTAAATCTTCTGGATCCTCATGATGAAAATCCTTCGCTCGGGATTTGTGAAGAATCAAATTCCACACCAAACATTTCAGCTATCTGGGTTTCTGGGACAATACATTTTCTTCAAAGAATTGTATCTACCCATCCCCTTTTCTAACAGTCCAGTGATGCCTTTTGTTTACCCCTTTACTCAGAGAATAAGAGTCTAATTGTGTGATCTAAGTGTCCAGTCAAAATTAACCAATATGTCTAGGATTTTCAATGCTCATTATAAACGAAATCTAAGTCCAAGAACATCCTGCTGGACTCGCACAGGGTGAAATTCCTGGGAAGCAGAGAGTTGGCACAAGCACTCTGCAGACAGAAGCAGGCCACATATACAGCACAGAGCTTTTGTGCCCTTCTGCACAGGGAGGATCCTGATCCTGAGTTAAGAATTGCAAATGACAAGTGATTTTCTACCGATGCTGTCCTGTTCACATGCAGACGCTAAATCCATCAACACCACTATTTACTGTGACCCATGTGTGATTGCAGCCTTCCTAGCAGCCAGCCAACATCTTTATCAGATTGGAACTGGTCATACAATTCTGAACTTGCAATCCACGTAATCAGTGAATACACAATTATTTCATATTCCTCCCTAGAAAGAGAATCCGGGTCTGTTTGCATGCCAAAGTGTTCTAAAATGCGACAAATAAATAAATAATGTTATTTCACCTGTTAACACATGGGAACTGTTTGTTTTGGCCAGCTTGCATGGACTGTGTGTGTGCCAGGTTATGAATAAAATAATGTTCAATACTCTAAACATTCTGTGATACAAATTCCTGGCTCAGCATAAACACAGACCTGCATGCAGCAGGTTCCTAACGCGTCCTCCAGCCCCGACACCATTAAATTTATATATCTGTGACAGAGTGTATCCAGAAATAGCTGTAATTCCTAATAACAATGTTAAAAAATGGAATCACAGATAAGCTGATTCGCCCATCACGGGCCTCTGTTTCACTGGATTTTACTTGCTGGAGTTTGGGATTTTGGAAAGCAAAACACAACTACTGTATCCCAGTGGTTTCTGCACATGCCGTACATTCCAGAAGACAAAGTAGGCTTTCTGTTTAAAGAACAGTATAGTTACAAAGATAAGATAAAAGCAAACTGGAATATAATATTCCTGGGAAATTTTAGTCCTTTATGCAAACATGATGTCAGTAATGTAAAGGATGCTTTATACACAACACTGGCAAAGGCTGAGTTTCACACGCTGCCAGGTCTCCTTCCCAAGCAAAACTACCTGTTACTTTAAGATCAGAATGCAAATACAGAACAAACTCTGCTCTGGATTAATCTGCTGTATTCAGGAACTAATTCCACTGATGTCACTGGGGAAACTAAGTTCAGACCGGCCGAAGTGAAGGTAAAATCCAGCCCCTGAGGAAGGGACTGATGGTTTTGGCTCTGCCTTTACATTCATGGCTTGCTTTCGTTTCAGGTGGTTGGAGCAAGTCTAGGACTGGACTAGGTCTCAGACGAGCATGAAATTCAGCTGCACAGCTCTAGTCTTGCATGTGTGGTAATAAAATAGCACACTGCCAGACTCTGCGTGCAGGACCTGCACGCGGCTGAGGAACAGAACTCAGCTGTGAGTCCTCTCAGCTACCCTCTATTTCTGTGTGAGTCTGCCAGGGCTTCTCTGCACTTCCCCCCAGTAGTATTCAGTTTAACAACAGTTGTCCCAAACTTTATCACTTGTGGAAGATGAAGACTAAGGTCCAGCTCTCTTCTCAGCTCCATATTCATGCTTGGAGGGAGATAAAGCTCTCACACCAGCCCCCTTGTGAGATTTCCCCCCCCTTGTGTTTTTTTTTGGTGACTAGGTTCTTAACTCAAAGTGCAAATATTTAACTCATATATGTACTACAGGAAACCAATCTTATAGAATTTATTCTGCTAGCCAGAACTGTTCAGAGTTTTGCTTTTTGAAATCTGGAGAGCAGTTTCAGCTTTATGACATCGAGAGTCCACCTCTGGTGGGAATCTTGTGTGGGTTTTGCCTTTGGATGGTTAAGCTGTCAATTAATATTCAATTCTGTCCTGTTTGGAATACTCTTCTCTAAAACTTGCAGGGTTGTATCTGTAAGCCTGTGTTGCAATGCTTGGATTATAAATGGTTTCAATCCCAGCAAAAATTCCCACCAAAACCAATTAAATCCTCTCTTTCCAAATATTTAAATGGCAAATTAACACAGACAGCACATGGACACATAGCACCCTGAACATCTTTGCACTTAGTGAACACCACGTAGTTCACTGTTACCTTAGACCAATCGCCTGTTTTCCATTCGTAACAGCCCGTGTGGTCCTCACACTCTTCCTCATCTCTTGGCCTGGTGGCTGCATCACATTTTCCTTGAGAATTTGTGCATGTCACTGTTCTTTTCTGAATGCCCTTGCCACAGTCTGCCGAGCACTGCAAAACAACAGGTAGTTTTCTGTTACATGACACCTAGAAACAGTAACTTTCACCTTGGTAACACAGCTAAAAGGAAAGGCTGGTTTTATGAACACAGAAGGAAGCTGATTACTCAGAAGATTTTCCCCCAATAACCTAAGCCCCTTTCATACATAAGAGTAATTTGAAAAGCATGGGATCTTCTTGTGAAATGTCTTACTTTTGAAAAATGGCGATTCTGAGTATCAACCTTCAGCTGGCACTCTGTTGGTAGTGTTAGAGATTAAAAACCCCACTAAATCTGGTGTTTAAGAGGTCAGCATTCACAATGAAAAAGGAGATTTACTGCACAGAGCTGCCACGTCCCTTGATGTATCGTGGGAGTAAAATGCTAAAAGCATTCTGAAATCACAGTAGCACAAGACCACTGTTACAGCCATTTCAGCAGGACAGTTTTTAACCAGAGCAAAGTCACAGTTCCCACATGTGTTCTCATGCGAAACGCAAACGTGGCCCCCACTCTGCTTTGCCATGCCCTCATCACTATGGTAGCTCCAAAGAACTTCAAACATACAAAGGGGATAGCTCAGAAGAGGCACCATTCGGTGAGCCACAGTGCTGTGATCAGCTCCCAGCTGTGGCCAGCAAGCTAGCCACAGGCATCAGCAGGGATGAGAGATACACTTCTCAACACCGAAAGCATAAGCAGGGACTGTTTGAAGTCCTCTGAGACAGAAGCAGGCTACAAGGGCTGCTTGAATCAGTTGCTGAAGGAAGATCTGGGCATTCTAACAAACGTCCATGCAAGTGAGCACGAATTGTCCACAGATCACAGAATCACAGAGTGACTGGGTTGGAAAAGACCTTTAAGATCATCAAGCCCAACTGTTCCTGTCCTCTACTAAACCGTACCTCTAAGATGTTTTTGTGCCTGGGCGCTATGAAGGTGGCTTCTAAAGAGCAGGGATATCTGGTCACTCATTTGTTATCTCTGCCAATGGCTGGCTGGAAATTCTGTTTTACTGGAGAATTTGTTTTGATTTCATTTCCCACTGTACCAGGTGGGGAAAGGATGCTGGTGTGAACTGGAACAGAATTTGTGTTTTAAATAACCAGTTCAGTAATAGGGGAACAGCTCTGCTGATGCCAGCACAGCCACCTAAGTGCATGCTGCTGCACAACAGCATAGCTGGCCTCTCTGCTCTTCATTTTCATGCCACTGCAGTGGCCAAGAGAGAGAAATTTTCCTGAAGAGCCACTGGGGACAGGTGGGTGGAAAAATGATCTATGTACCAACTGAGATAAAAACTAACCTCCTCTAGCATGTCAAATTCTCCCCTTCAGGGGATCAGCATGGAAAAGACAGTTGATTTGACACTGAATAAATAGGGAAGATATGAGATATTCTGTGAGGTCTTTTGAACATATTCCAAGAAGCTTCTCCATCCAGGGGGTCTATGCTGGAAACAAGCGTCAGCTTGATATAAATTACATCGAATGGACAAATCTCAGCATGCCTGTCTAACTGTCTTAAAAATACAATCCAGGCAGTTCTGACCTGCTGGCCTTGTTAAGGACATGAATGACAAGCGTTTATGAGCTGGCAAGCAAACAGACATGCCTTTAAATACTTCAGAGCACTACAAAGTGACTTCTTGAAAATCTGGGAAACCTTCCACTTAATTTACTATGTGCTGCTCATGGCGTGACCTCCTTACGGATGTAACATCTCTGTAACAGGCACAATTGTATAGTTCTGCTAGATACAGGGATGAATTCTTCCAGGCTTTGCAGAATTCCAGCAACTGCTTTGCTGGACTCCTCAGAGTGTAAGACTTGCCAGAGATCCCAGGCTGGAGCTCCCTAAATGGTACCTAAAAGCCATGAATTTGCCCCAAGTTGTATAGACTTTCCCAAATTATATATCATTTTCCTCAGTCCTCAGGGTGGACTCCTCAGGATTGCTCTCATTCTTCTCAAACTACAAAGCACAATATATAAAATCTTTCAAATGGTCCAATTTACTCAAAGTAAATCAAACTGAAGTGGGAGTATTTTTCACAGTAGGAGAAATCTCTAGGTGGGTTTTACAAGCAAGTCTGGGAAAAACACCAACTGTTTGTTCTTCCCACAAGCTTTTAAGTCATTCACAGATTAATACTGCATATAGTTTCCTAGACAAAACAGCATTTGCAAAAGTTTTCCAACAGATCTTTGGTGGTCACATATAAATCACCCTCGTTAAGAGCTTTTTTCTTTCCTCAAGTCATCTGTTTTCATGAAGAATTTCTTAACATGTAGATTCTACATGCAGATTTACAACAAAACAATCTGCAAATTAACATGCACAGTCCCTGAGTGTCCAGCTGAGATCATTAGGTCTTATTTTATTAACAAATTACTTAGTGAAATCCCATGAGGTTTTGTAAAGGAGAAACATTCACCTTTTTTCTGACAAGCTCTATTTTTGTCATTAAAAAGGGGTTGAGCAGAACTTTGTCCAAAACAATCTCTTGTGTTTGGCAATAAAAGAGAAACTTAATTTTTTCCACAATTGGAATTTGCTTTGAAAACACACATTTTTGATTGGGGACGAGATATCAATGTGGTCAACTCATTTTTGTTGTGTAACCAAAACATTCAAAAACATACATGATAAAATTGATCTGCAAAATGACACCACTGCTCTGATATATAGTCTGTAACATCAGATTAAAATATTAAGGATTAAAGTGATTACCACTGAACAAAGTCCTAGGTATAAGAAGCGTTCAAACTGGCAGATCATCAAAAGTGTCCTGGAGTCAACTGTGCTACAGAACAGCAGGAATGTGCCAGAACAAGGACGAATTTAAAATCATGGGTGGGCAATTACAGACACGAAAAATGGTAAATTCATTTATGAAAGGAAAAGTAAACAAGTTATTGAACAAATGATCTAAAAATAGAGAAGACTGTGGTGGGGACCTCACTGCAGCCTTGCAGTACCTGAAGGGAGCAGAGAAACAGGAGGGGAATCAACTTGGTAGATAATGGCAGGATGACAGGGAAAGGATTGAAGCTGAAGGAGGGAAGTTTTAGATGAGATATTAGAGAGAAGTTCTTTACAGAGAGAGTGGTGAGGGGCTGGAACAGGCTGCCCAGAGAGGGGGTGGGTGCCCCATCCCTGGGGGTGTTCAAGGCCAGGTTGGATGGGGCCCTGGGCAACCTTGTGTAGATCCAGGCCTGGAGGTTGTTATCCCTGCCTGTGGCAGGGGGTTGGAGTCTCTGATCCTTGGGGTCCCTTCAGACCCAGACCAGTCTATGGTTCTATGTTTCTACGAATATTCTGTATTTACAAATGAGTTATGTGGTCACAGATATGGAAGATTTCCACTCTCGAAAAAGTGTTCTGGAACTTGACTTAGTCCATTTCATTAAAAGGAGAGGGAAGTACCTGTGACAGTTAATAAAAGCCCAAAGTACAAATTTCCTATGTAAAACAGGTAGGAACTGCACCCTAAGAACAGTCTTGGCTATAAACAGCTCAGCTACTGGTTCACCACCATAAAGAGGGCACTATCTGAAAGGGTTACTGCTATGACACACAAAAGACTTATCAGACAACTCAGTAAATCTTTGGTGTGTTTCTCCACATCTTTTGAAATGAAAGAACTCAGAAAGGAAGCGAATCTCATGCATTAGTGAACAGATACAGTGTCCTGAAAGGAAACACTACTCTCACTTAACTATCATCTCACTTGCCAAACAAAGATTTCCTGTTCAGGAGGTGGACAATGGAATCACATTGTGTTTGTTAAGAGACACTGTTCCTCAGTGCAAGATCCTTTGTATCCTGAACTTCTGTGACTTTTTAGCACATTTCTAACAATAATATTTTGCAAAAGCTCTTTGACAATGTTTTAAACAGGAGCTCACTGTTTCAAAATAGAGATGAATAGCAAGGAAAGATCCTTCCCACAGAAACTGCTGGACAGTCCCATAACACAGCCAGTCTGGAAGGAGACTGGCAGAGCTGTAAGCAGGGCTCCAAGAATCTTCTCATCATTCACAGGAGCCTAACAGATACAATATCAGCACTAACATGGACATCCTATTAGGACAGTTACTCACAAGGTACAACAAAGTTTCCCTGTGTTACTGGAGTCCTGGTCAAGAACTGTAGGCACACCCTCAGTTCACTCTGTTGCTAAATAAATCACAGAATGTCTAAACCACACATCATTTATACCCCAAAATGCATTTATACTATCTGAGAAGAATTTCTTAACTCTGCAACTATGTCAAGATGCACCTTTTTTACAAAGAATAACCAGCTTTTCCATGTTCCTGAAACTACACAAAGTAAGGTTGGAGAAGTCCCAAAGATTGTGCATTCACTGTAACACGCAGATGCTTGATAAATCTGGTATTTGTTTCATACTGCAAGGGAGCCAGAAGCCCTGGTGGGTTACTACACTTCTGGCCCCAGGTCAGTCAAATGTTTTTCCTTGTTGGTCAGAGTTTTCAGATGGAAAGATATAGATACTATAGCATGGAATCTACAAACTCCCTTCAAAACCTCACCCAGTATGGAATACAAACCTCAGCTCCAAACTGATCATCTCAACAAATGACAGTCCAACCCAGTGCCCCAACACTGTGAGGCACTGACTATGCTGACCATGAGAACATGCTTAATTTTAAGGGTTTAGCTGGATTAAGGACAGTGTACCCAGAGCTGTGTGCTGTCTGGCTCCTCTCTCGAATCAAGCTCCTACCTTTGACCACTCTGATGCTTCCCAGATAGAAAGGCAGTCCCGTCCTTCACAGCTCTGGACAGTTGTTGGTTTGTTGCCAAGGCAGTAGAGGTCTCTTGTGTTAACGTAGGTGCCGTTTTGTAGCTGATAAACACAAGTCACTTCCCGGTGCTGGACGCCTTTCTCACAGGTAGCAGAGCAGGGACTCCAATGGCCAGTCACCCACCTGGGAAGGAGTCAGAGAACAATTGTTAAAACATGGTGGGATAAAACATGATGCTTCATTTAAAAAGAGTGAGAAATGGGCAACTCTTTCTAGATCTGTGGGATCTTCAATAGTGCTGTATTGCTATCACACTGAGATCACCCGAGCACCTCTGGCAGCTGAAGTGTGGAAAGCAGAGGGGTGTTGGTGTACAAGTGAATATCCTGTCTCCATGCTAGACAGAAACACAAACTGCATCGCTGCCTTTAACCCCCAGTCTCTACAATGTGGCTGCATTTGTCCAGGAAAAGACAGACTTGTTTGCAGACCATCCTATCCCACAAACATTGTTACCCTAGAGAGGTACCTGGGATAAGCACTGCCACATCTGCATGCACACCTTCACTGTGCACTGGAGCTGTGCAGACAACCTATACCCACTGTGCACAAGCTGGGATGGTGCTATGGCCAGACACCTTCTCCAGCATGGCTTTCCCACATCCAGGACCAGAGCCAGCTTCTCTAGCCCTATGTTATAAGACCTCAAAGCATACAAACTCTCTACAGCCCAGACTATTAGAATGCAAAGACATCTCCTGCCTCACTTTTAGTTCACCCTCTCACAGCTGCTGGTGAGATTTCCTTTTTCATAGTTGGGCTTTCCAGGATATTTAATTGGAACCTCATCAGTTTGAAGTTCATGATATTAAGGGTCTCAAAAATGGAGATTAATGCAGATTAATATTCATTCTTAGAAAATCTGAATTGTATTTAACTGTCAAGACTTAAGAAGTACTTAAAAAGACAAAATTTTCCCTACAGAAAGGACCCTACAACATTGATTGAAAGCTGCTGGAGCTCACCAGGATGTGCCATAACCCAGCCTGGGTGGGGTGGGAGGTATTTCCCTTTACCCATCATTTCTCTGAGCCTTTGGGATTCTTTTACTTTGTAAGCACATTTCAGTTGCCATTTCCTTCCCTTTTGATCAAAGTGCACTGGGAACAAATACATGGCCTTTTTTTTCCTGCTGTTTGCTTTTGCATGCCTTTAAAGACTTCGGCAAACACCAAGCACAACGTTGTGAGGTGTTCGGGTTCCTCCAAGGTAAGGAACATATTGCTGCACTGAGCAGTCCCCAGATGTGGGCAGGAAACCTCACCCCTCTGTCTCCAGCTCAGTGTAAGGTCAACTGAAAGGCTCCCACTGACTCCAGCAATCGCTGGAAGTACCACTGTGGCTGGGGGTGGGCTACAAGGCGGTGAAGAAAACGTCAAAGAAGAATCTGAATTAGTGTGTAGGGAGGAATGATTTTTTTTCCTAAGGACAAACAGCATCAATCTTTATGCTTCCTGCAATCTGTCAGTGAGGAAGGTGCTCTCTGTAATTACAGGCATTCCTGCTGAAGTGCAAGACTGGAACAATAACTGTGTACACACTGAGCACCAGAAGGATATCATGCCTTTCTCACCAAGTAATTGACCTTCTAGCCTGTTATTTAGGACTACTGTCTAGATTAGTACCCTTATACCATGAATCTTTTACTTGTCATTCAATCCTGGCTTGTCTGTTAGCATAAGCAGCTCAAATAAGACTTCCCAAAACCAAAAGGCTGCTCAGAAATACTATGTTGCTTTGAAGAGGGCTCCAATAGCCTGGGTAGATCTTTGTATGTACCAACTTATAAACCCCATTTCTTTAGAAGCTGCTGTGTAACTTCTCCTAAAGGAATCAAACGACTGTTTCCCATCTTTGTGTTCCTGAACAAGGGAAAATCAGTTCAGCATGATTTGTAGAAACATCTTCACTTGGTACAACTGTCATTAATTCATTTACCAAATGTGATGGCTGATGACCTGGTGTGACAGCCCTCATGACTGCATTGACAGTGAAGGCAGAAGCCATTTGGTTTGAGCAGGATGCGATGGGGCAGGCTGGCCACCTGTCCTTTGTGGAACACGGCCCTGCTCAAGTGTTTCTGTGCATTAAAGCAGTTGACACATCTCTGAATTTCCGCTGGCTGAACCAGCTGGCAAGGCCCCAAGAGTGCTGCTCTAGACAGTAGTTTCAGCTCATCTCTGTGGCTGAGTGCTTGGTATTTTGCTGAATGGGAAAATGCCATGTGGGTTATCAAATACCAGGCCTGAAATACTGACAAAAATAGCTCTGAAGTGCAAAAATCAGTTTTCATGACAATTAATAGCCAGTCTCCCTTGATATCGGCTGGGCTCTGCCCTGTCAGAGCAAACATGGAGGCAGCTCTCTATTTGGGTGAAGGAACTGCTCAGCAAGGGCACGGAGGGGGAAAGAGTGACTTGGCTTTATGAGCTGAATGCAAGTCACAGGCCCAGGAACGGTTTCTGTACAGGCTCTGCTGAACTAATATCACTTCAGCACTGTACTCTCCCTGTGATCTACAGCTACTGGCAAAGGCAAAAGGGAAAGGGGCTGAAAGCAAAGGAGAAAAATAAAAATACATTCTTGGCTGAGGCAATCTGTGAGCTTGCATTTAGGATGGGCAGCACGCAGCATGCCAATGATTTCCAAGATGCCTTAAGAAGTCAGGTCATAACTTCCCTTTCAGGAAGGACAATCCTTTTTAAACGTTTTTTGTCATGCTCTTAGGCCCCGTTCAGTGGTCTCTAGTGAGTGATGCTCTAGCACAGATAAGAGAAAGCATAACTGGAAAACTGGCACAGAGAAAACAAATCCACATCATGATGAAAAGAATGACTGCACAGGGGATGAGCCAAACCCCAGGGAATCAGTACGAAGCTGTGCCTGTGCTGAGACCACCATCTCCAGCTTTTCTGTGAGAGTGGCATCTGTACAGCCAGCTTCAGCTAGCGATCCACGACATCCACCCCTGATGCAAGCCCGATGGTTACAAATAAGGTGGAAGTATGCTGTAAGGGATCTCTGACACCTCACAGCCCACTCCATCCTACTTGTGACAACTGCTGCTCTCATGGAATCAGAATATTTAGAAATTGAAGGCTATTTTAAAGCAGTGGGTTTAGATTCACATCCGAGAGACAAGTGACGGATGAGACGCTTGAATAACAGTATCAGTAACGTAGGCTGTTTGCAAAGGCATCCAGGGATGATCACTCTGACCACAAAACTTCATCCTCCCAGTGAAATCTCTGCTTGGTTCAAAGGCTTGTAAAAATGATCTGGCAAACAATTAAATGAGAGTGTTATGGGCAGTATTGACAGTGCCTGGTCTTCCCCCACAGTCCTCCCAAAGCTCCCTTCACAGGCAGCAGAAGATATTATTTTAGTGCCTATAAGAGAGAATCACTGTAACTACTTTTAAACAACATCGTTCACAACCAAAGGGGAAAGAACAGGGATTTATGGATAAAGTCATTAAATATGAAAATTCCTGCAGCTTCCTATTTGGTAAAGGAATGTGCAGCCAAGAATCAGCATAATTACTACCTGCAAGTATGTACACAGGGAAGAAAAATGTGGTGTACAAATAGTATCACGTAAAGGTTACTATTAACTTACACAACAGATGATTTTCCTCTCCACACTGCCATGGCACATTTGGAACACACCTGGTTTGAGAATAAGACTTTTTTTTCCTAAACTCTAAGTATTTTTCTTAAGATAATGTAAAAAAATTATTCCAGTGCTCAACTCAAAACATCAAGCTAGCTTTGTATTATTAACTAAGGCAATTAACTGTTGTACACTAAGCCCTGTGTATATCACATAGAGCATCTGGCTTCCAGGTATGTTTTAAGCCTGTAAACTGATCTTAGGGATTGCTTGACATCACAGTGCTTTACAGTTTGGTCTTTCCCTCCCAGGTTATAACCTATATTCTGTTGGATCATGCGAGTGCTCGAGCTGGAGCCCCTGGAGAGCATCTCGTTTTTCCAACAAGCACTGATTTATGTGACAAATGCCCTCACCTTCCTCACAGCCATAGGGATGGCTTTATCCATGGTATTATTTTTTGCAATCTTACCTCCATGGAAGATTGAAGAACTAGATGATCCCTGCTGGTGGTTAGATTTAGGAAGAAAGTGATGAGCTTTTAAGCACAGATTTTTAAAACCCAATCAGTGACTGTCTTTCTAGCTAAAAAATGCCCAGAAGCGTATGTTTTTCTATAGCCTTAAAAAGCTGGGATGGGCAGGACATGCAATCTGAGAGGGCTGTTTTAAATCTCGGTCTTCTGAGTCTTCCTCAACCTCTGACCTCGCAGTATCTCTGCTGAGGAATTGGGAGTTCTTCTTCTAATCTGCTTTGGCAACACTCATCTGGCAGGCCCCTGGAGCAAACTTGAAATATCTTTTGGAGGTTCGGTACATCATTTGATCTTTCTATGGTCTGGATTAGTCATTAACCTTGAATTATCCACTCTACCTACTTGCCTAAGACTCCCACATTTTCTAGAAAAAAACCTGTCTACAGCACTCTGTACATGAACCCAGAGGAGATGAATGTCTGCAAATGAAGACTTGTAGCTGAGGATTTAGGAAAAAATGCTATGAAGATAAAATGGGTCAAGACTGAAGGATGGGGTGGAGGAGTGCAATCACAGGACATGAGGTCATTTTTCAGAGATCTGCAGCCTCGGATAACACAAACCATTACATGTTCTAGGGTAAATACTGCAGCTCATTGCATTTCACCTGGTTATTTCTGTCTTGAAGAAGATTGGTGCCTGCAAGGTGGTTCTGTTACACTACCTAAACATCCATGATATATTTGCACATGCAATCACTATCTACAGGGGTTGAGTTACTTTTGTTCTCTCCCTAACAAGATCACTGTCCCTGCTTTCACAACAACAGCTTGGATGTGACCAAAGACACGTTTCCAATAGCACATTTTTTCTGTTTTTATTAAACCAGGTACTTTTTTGAATTGGCTTTTACCTACAGCTAGTTAAATACTGCTGAATAAAGTATCAGAGGAAATTTGCTACTGAAGAGGACACAGCTAGTCTGAAAAAGCACTTGTGACAGAAGCTAATCTAAAGCAGTGTAACCTGAGGGATCTATTTCTAAGAGATTTCATTGCATACATTTTGGTTTAGCACACGTTGCTGTGCTAATGTGTAGGTGGGGCTAACTCCATGCCCAGTTAGCACTGGTTATCTTTAACACCTGTTCATGATGCAAAAATCTGTCAAAGTCACTCATAGTTTTCTGAGGCACGTGGGTGAAACTGTGGCTCTACTGAAGTTAGGCAAAACTCAGATCAACTTGCAGTGGGGCTGGGATTTCACAGAATCATAGAATATCCTGAGTTGGAAGGGACCCATAAGGATCATCTAGTCCAACTCCTGGCTCCACACAGGGCCATTTAACATACTGGATTATTTTAGCAAGGAGAATTGGATGAGATCTCTCAGAATCAGCCATGTGGAAGTGACAGTCAGGTATGTTTTGCTTACAGCTATTAAACTAAATTCATGCTTGAATGTGCAGAAGCAAGAGAACGCTGTTTACAAACAGAATCAAGATTCCCATGAAATACTCACACTCTGCTAATTTGTCTTTCTCTTCCTACACATTGCTGAAGCTCTCCACCTTATCTCTGCTGTGCTGGGGTCAAAACAATCAGGTGAATCGTGACTTTTGGGAACAGGTTGTGCCACACCCAGTCACAGAAGGTTGGGGGTTTTTTTTGGGGGGGTGAAGTACAAGGAATCTAGTAGAATAATACAGCTGCTGATGTTGAAAGTAGGACTCCAAGACTAACATTCCTGTCTGATTGCCTTTATAAACAGTGCTCAGTAATTTTCCAGTACAGTAGTCATTCTGCTAACAGACTTGCCAACTTTCACTAACACAGGTTTCTTTTTTTCCTTTAGTGATTACCATTCTGACAGCTTGATTTTTTTTTTTTTTTTACTTCCCACCAATTGTAAGATCAGCCATAGGACAATGTTTCAGAGTTTACATGCACCTTGGGGACTTTTCCTTTTTAAATGGAAGACATTGCATCGTCCCTCCTCCCCCCCAAATCGAGTAGTTCCCTCAGCTGCTGAGGACTCAGTGTGGCATCGGGGTGTGTAGGTGTCCTTCTTGCTGGCAGCTGCCTCACTAACCCTCTAACAGCCCCTCTCAATGAGTTACCCCAGCCTGGTGGATATCTGATGGGGCAACTCCCTTCAGCTCACACCACAGGATGAAAACAGATGAAGACCATTACAGCAGGCAGCAGGAGGAGTGAATTTCACAATTAAATATTTTGCCAGATTATCCTGCTAATCCCTCTTGCAGGGTAAAGCCTGCACTTGGCCTGAGGAGCCTCAAACCAAAGGAACACAGATCATTTAACATTTTAAAACAAGGCAATGTTCAACATTCACTTTGACTCAACAAAGAACTGTGATGTAAGCCAGCCTGGGTGTTTACACCAAAGCTAAGAAATCTGTCTCATGACTCCATGTGAAAACTAATGCCAAATTAAATTCTGCTCTAGCTAGTCATATTGAATTATTTGATATAAATGCATTTACCAGTAGCCAATAAGCCTTCCTGATTGTGGTCTCTGTCTGTTCCCAAGCCTTCTCTTACTTCTCTTCCAGAAATGCTTTATTAAATTAAGTTGCTGGATTTACTTGGAAATATCTTTTTGTCTTTCAGTAGCTAATTAACTGCTGATTGCCTGTTGCTGTACTCGATGAACTGCCTACAACCTGGAAAGCATATGATTTTGTCTCCTTCTAGTGGATGGTGATAACCAGACGTGCCCACAACAGGACATCAGCTACTCACTCTCAAAGGTGCCCAGAAGAATCTGAAGCTTTCTCTTCTACAGCATTTGGTTTCTCCTCCTGCAAGACCTGCCAGAGACCTGCTGCAGCTGCCCACCGCCGGCAGCCCAGGATGGTTTCCCTGAAGAGCAGCAGCCACCAGAGCGCAGCATCGCCCGCTCGCTCAGCCGCCGGCAGCCACCGTGTCTCGCTGAGTGTCCAGCACAGTCCTGGCAAATTCATTAAGCTCAAAACTGATTCTAGAGATCCCAACTTCAGGTTTGGGAACTACTTCAAAATGAGCTCTTACGTGGTGCCTCCTTGGATCAGGGAGTGCTAACATTACTATTTATGCCAGATTTCCAAGCTAAATGATTTGAAACCCTCCCCATGGCTGTTCCTTCTTTTCTTTTTCTCATGTAACCAAACTCACAGCACACCAAAGGAGATGTTCCTTAGCACAGAGCACAGACAAGGTTTTGAACTCATTGCTGTTGGATCTTATGGATGACAAACATTTGCACAGGTTCCAAAACAGGCTGACTGCACTCATGGAAGAATATAACCATTTGGAAGCATTAAATGCCTTCCTCCATCCCTTCAGTTAACAGACACTCCCAGTATCTTCCTCCAGTTTAGTATAATTTCCATACAGCCCAGCAAGTAACATTCTCAAAGGGTTTCCATCATATCACTCCCCACAAACTCTACTATTTCACCTCACAAAATAAATTAGAAGTTATTCTGCTCCCCATGATGATAACAAAAATTAAAATGGTGCAAACAGACCAGAATCAGGGCTGCTGAGTGATTTCAGTGCTCTGGGACTCTTGAACAAAGCACTGTCACAGCCATACAGTGGAGTCTAAAGGGAGAGGTGGACTCTCAAACAGAAAGGGTGATACAGATAAGCACCATGAGCTTAAATCAGACCAGGAATGAAAGCAATGGGTGCTATCAACCATCACACACTGAGGCACCATACTTTGAGCAGTTGCTAGCCTTTCCAGCAGGTCAGTGAGGTGCCAAACCAGCTGGGGAGTCAGATGTCTCTTAAAACTGGCTTAATTTTTAACCCAGTAGGCATCACTGTGGTGTGGGAGCTTTTGGAGATCACAGTGTTGGACTGCAGTCCAGAGATGGAAAAGTGAAAGGGGAAAAGGAAAGAAGAAAGAAAGTGATCAATGTAACTTCATCAGCAGGACAGTTTTTAAAGTGGATTTAGAGGGAAATGCTAATCAAGGACATAGCGGTAAATGGATGGAACGTAGGCTTCCTCCAGGCAAAAGTCACTGACTGCATTTCTTTGATTAAAATAACTGCTTTTCCAGACAAAGGAAATGTGGTAGATTTAATCTCTTTGGTTATCAGTAAAGAACTCCTTTTGCTCCACTGGAAATGCTTATGTAAGTTGGAAAAACTGGTGATATGCTGGGAAACACGGATATCAATATGTGAATCATATGGTAGATGAGAGTTTGCCACAATGAGTGATGTAAAGGAATATCAGTTATAAAAGGAATTTAGATTAGTTACCAGTGGACTTCCTGAAAGATTATCTTGCACTTGATCTAATTTAGCATGCTCGTTAATGACCTTGGCACAAAAAGAAGAAAACTGCAGAAAAACTGGTGAAAATGCTGACAACACAAAGTCTAGAAACCTTGTCAATGCAATGGAGGATTAGGATGTCATACAGGAAGAACTGAATAACCTTGAGTACTGCAATAACAGAGGCAGGATGAAAATTAACCGCATCCAGTGGAAGTTGCATGCTTAGGGAGTAATAACAAGCATTTCTGTGTTCAAGTAGGATTCATGTGGTGAAAAACAAGAGGAGGGAAACATCTACAATTACTCTAATTATGATACAGCCATGAAAAAAGCAAAGTAAATATCAGGAGTAACTTCCAGTGATGACAGGAGAGTATGAACACAACTGGGTCAGGGTAGACTGGACTGAGACTGGGATTCTCCATGCACTTCTGGTCACCTATGCACTCAAATTATGAATTCAAGTAACATAAATTAGAGCACTGGAGAGAGGGTTACCAAGGTGATGAAGAACTGATGCAGAGTCTCTGGTAATGGATTTAGCCCAGTAAAATGATGGGAGGAGGAGGAGACATGTTGGCCTGCTGTACCATAGGAAACTTAGCCCAAGGCAGAGAGATATGGGAGTGAAAATCCTGTCTAAGCAAAGGAACAGAGCTGATGCAAGAAAAAATGGCTAGAAAATGAAAATAAATAATTAAGGCTGGAATTAAAAGATCCAGAGCCACATGAACAGCAAGGTCAATGGAGAGCTTTCCAATGATGGAAGGAGACTGGAGCAAAACCACTTTAGATAAAGGACTCTACGACATGCTGCTGGTAGCAGCAAAAAACCACCCTTGGACTCAGGAGATACTTTCAAATCCTAAACAGTGAAAATAAGAGCTCAGGTCTCCTGTGGTTTTTCTGTAGGAGAAGGCAGGGATTTCTGGCTTTTATGCTGCTGTTAAGCGTTTGTGTAGGAACACCACATATTCAACAGGTCCCTGAGAGAACTCAGCCTTTAATGAAATCTATCGCAGCAAAGAGGAGGAGAATTCACAGTGTTTGCATACAGGCCATTACAATCCTAACAGTTGGGAAATTTCATGTGTTTTTGGTTCTTTTCCTGAATTAGAGGGGAGCAGTTTCACAGTCATAGACCCAACCATGCATGTTGAAGTGTGTGGCCACTGGCCGACCTATGTTTTCAGTAATAACAGCTGATGTGATCTGTGATTTCTGAGTCTCGTGCCAACACGAGTGCTGGGTTTGCCTATATATTTGGGTTGGTGTTCAGTGTGCTGGAAACAACCCATACGCACCGCATGCAGGAATCCAGATTCCATCTGGTTACAGGAGGGCTTTGTAAAAAATATCTAAAGAGCTAGGCAAAGGATTAGAATAAAGAGGTGCTAATAGGGTGCAGTTGGGACAGGAAAGGAAGCTGTAAAGAATTTAATGGAAAAAGAGGGTCAAGGAACATAAAAAATAAAATAGGAAGAAAAAGAGGCATTTTTTTTTAAAAGGTGAAAGAGTAACAATAATAAAGAATGAAAGATTCTTTTATTTTTGCCAGTTTCAACAAAACCCTAAAGAAAATTCTCTTCTCTGACGTTTAATTTCAAAACATGTCGGTGTATCCAATCCTTTTTTCAATCCTGCTTTGGTTTTTTTGCAGATGCTGGGTTGCAGTTGCAGAGCTCTAATCGTCTCCCTGGCCTCACGAAACTACTGTCCCCCTGCCCCACGTTATTTGGCTCTCCCAAAAGGTGGCTGGAGTTCAAAGGGATATATAATTTGCAAAGCACTTTGGGATCATGCTGGAAGAAAGACACTGTTGTTAATATCATACCCTTTTTTTTCTCCCTTCCATATCACTTTGTATATATAATGTGGGTTATTATTTTTTTATTTTTATTACAATCTCAACAATAATAGCCACCTTCTCTTCCTCCATTTACACAACATGTTCTCACCCCATCCCAAAGAGTTTGCAATCCAGATTACATTTAGATTGAGAGAGGGAGTGAAGAGGCCACGTGGGATAGTGACATAAAGTCACACAGCACATCCAAAAGAGATGCAGTGACTGAGCGTCCTACGACCGAGTCCTGTGCTGGCCATAAGACCCTTCTCTAGAAATAAATTCTCTGTAAGGTGATTCTTTTAAATGTTGAGTAAAGGTGTAAATGTAGATTGAAATGCACAAAACAGAGCAGGTTTACTACAGAAAGGAAAGCATTGTTCCTTCTTCTACACCCAGGTAAAGGGCTTAGGTCTGAGTGGAAATGGGAAAGGACCTTGCTGTAACAAGATGCTACAATAATTTTACTTGAAACCCTAAAACAAATTCAGGACTCATAAAAAAAGCATTGACATGGTGAAAGAGAATGGTTTCTTTAAGATGTTCTTGGTCAGAGAATATGCTAAGCATGCATTTCTAATATCTGGGTGGGCAAAAGCAAGTGGAAATTTAAATTCTACAGAGGCACAGAGAATGTGCTTCTGAAAATGTTTCCAGTCAAAAGCATGTTAAGTGTGAAAGTGTAGTCTACACGGAGGGAGTGAGAGAGTGTGGTCTATCAGATCATCAGCAAGGATTTTGTGGCCTTTCCGGGTACTAAGCACATTTAATGTTGGCTGTCATTGCTCTGACAAAAAATGGACCAGTAAGAATGTCACGGTGCCAGTGCTAATTGCTCCTGGGGACACTGTGCTAAATTGTGGCTGGAAATTGCCTGATAATTCCATAGAGAAGAGATTCCTTGGAATAACATTAAGGGCTGGACCTGAATTTACTAAAGAACACAGTCTGGATATAGGAACTTTTCTCAGGAGGATTTGTTTGATTTAACCCACTATCACTGCCCTGGGCAGGCAGCAATGTCACGGTGAAAGTGTGCGACAGAGGAGACTTCACCAAGGGCTCAGGGTCATGCAGATCCCATTGAGAAACAGCACTGTGGGTCTCATGGCTCTAACAGACCTGATGGCCAAGACCTCCCTTAGTTGCTCTCAGCTTCCTACTTCTTCCAGAACATTCTAAAATGTTTTACTTCGCCTCTACCACCTGGAATACCCCTGCCTGAGCTCCTCCCAATGGCTTCACAAAAGCTCTAGAAGAGATATTTCATGTTAGGGCACAAAAACAAGAAGATGCTTCTTGTTTCTGTCTTTCTGAGAGAATGGCATGACAGAAGTCCCAGAATCACTGAATTCAGGAAGCTTCCTCAGGGAAATGGCAGTTTTTTCCTTGAAGTTATCAGGAGCTCAGCTCTACTTTACACACTAGAAGCACGTGGGATATCTCACTACACCTTTCTGTATCACTGAGACCTGTATGGCCACAACACTGTGCAGCAGCAATAATAGGCAGTACAGGAGAAAATGAAACCTGAAAGAGCGTAGGCTCATTGATGGATTACCTGACACTGGATTTTCCTGCTTCAGGGCGCTTTGATCAGAGTGCAAATCTAATTAGAAGGAAGTGTGTTGTTCCTCATTTTCCCCATTATTCCTGCCAGCAGGATTAACTTTATAGGTGTGCTTCCCTGGCATGTCTTGTTTTGAGTATGCTTTTTTAAATATTGCTGAGCTTTATCCTAAATTGATTCTATGTTCTAATTACTATTAAAAGTGGAGTGTCTCCGTTACTCCACAACACTGAACATTACTGCAGAGCAAGAACAAACCTTTTCGTTAGCAAATAAACTGAAGAAATTGATTTCCCTTCTATGTTTTGTCATTTTGGCCAGAAACCTCTTCTTTTTAATACAATGAAGATCAAAATTCATTCAGCTAAAAGTGTTTGCCAAATTAAAAAGAGAGCTTTTTATTATTTTTGGAACTTCTTAGTATTAAATCTCTAATTACTCCTACTGATGTAGAAAAGCACCCTTACTGTGGAAGGCATCTAAAATGTGTTTAATCATGATTTCTTGACTTCAGTAAGACTCAGGTGTGTTTCCAAAACTATGCAGGTGTTGCTAGGCACTGCACAAACCTCACATGAAGAAGAGAAACTTCTCGCCTGGAGACTCCCAGTGCTAATACAGATCAAACACTCAACACAGCAGGTCAGCTGTGGTAGCTGAAAGGCTGTGGGTTGTTTGTTAGGCGTTTTGTTTGACAATCAATCAGACCCTTCTCTGTGCTGATTCAGAAAATTAAAGGTTAGAAAAGCAGTCACCACACTCCTGCCTAGCTTTATACTGCCAGTTGCTCTGTCACCCAGGAGGCAGCCACGGGGATAAAAAAGCCATCCCTAAACAATGCATGAAGGCAGCTTGCATAGAATCTGGTCTTGCTGGCCACAAATTAAATGGACTCTGAGGTAATGAAAATCTGACCTGCTCAACAAAAGGAAATGAATATTACAGCTGGTTACTAAGGCTAACAATGCGTTCCAGGACTTTTAGACAGTTTCACCATGTTCACCAGATGGAGGCTTTGGAAATGGGTGATTTGTGAAGGAAAAGGATATTGAGTTTTATTATTTCTTAACTCCTTACCGTGACTGGCAGGGGTGTGTGTTACATTTCCTGACCTGGGGCTCCGGGCGGTTCGCTCGCTGGCAGTCACTGTCATTCACCAGTGTCATGGTCTTGTTAATAATTCGAGTACAAGACACAATGGTTTTCCGTTCACCTACAAGTCAAATAAGAAAACAACTCTGAGAAAGGAAACCAGTGGCTAAGAACAAAACCATACCAACTCATTAGCCAAAATTCAACAGCTAGGAGCTCCCTACTATCTCTACAACATGTAATCTACACAGACCTACCACCTCTGCAAGCAATCTTGTTTCCCTCTTCTGTCTTACCTTTATACTATTATTTTTTGTTGTTGTTGTTTCTTTTGTCGGGGTTTTTTCCCCAAAGAAGTTACAAATCTTTTCCCAATACTTGTACAATTGACTGCTTCACAGGAAGAACATCTCAGACTTTCTCTTTCTAGGGTTTAATGTGAAAACAATCTTGAAAACAATTTGCTTTCATTTTTGGTTCCTCCTCCACATGGAGCTGTGCCCTGTAATCACCTAGGACAGATGCTCCAGCTATGTAAGCTGAAGCCACACAACCATCCACTCCTCAGAGACTGATAATGACAGGACAGCTGCCTCTTGCTGCTCTTCATTCAGAAAGAGCCACGTTGAAAAGGAGTTGAAAATAATGATAATCTGGGCTCATTTTTATGTCACAAAGAGATGAAAATAAGCCACCAAAATGAACTATTTCTCATATTCTCGTTCTCTAGATATACAAGAACCTTGAGAGTAGGATACATCTCAGGAGTACTCAGCATTTCTCACTAAACTTTGAGCCTTCCACTGTGCAACATCAGGAAAGCTGTGCACAGTGTGACATGACAATGCCCAGATGTGACAAGGAAGATGCCATCCCTGCACCACATGCCTTTGCCTTACTGCTAATTATTTTGGTTTTTCCCGATCTTCCTCTTAATCCTGATTGTTCATCAAATAGAGTTTATTCAGGATCTGCAGCATATAATAGGAAATAACTCAAAGTCTGTTAATAAAAATTGTATAAAGGTCTGTATGGAAAGGAGAAGGCTCTTCCCAGCTTGGATAAGTATTAAAAGTATCTGACAAACAAAATATAACAGATCAATTGCAGCTTATGCTACACTACATGGTACTGATTTGACTGAAATATGTGGCAGGCTTGCAACACAAATCAAAAAGAGCCACAAACGAATTTTCTACTCACATGAGAGTTAAATGGTTCTAAAATCTACTGGTTTAAAACCTGAGTAGAAGTAAGTGTCCATTTTAAAATCAGTTCTATTTACAGAAAAAAATAAATCCATCACTGAAGTACACTGAGGGCAGGGAGCCTTCAAATATGAGGATGAGCACTCTTTCTTTGTGTCATATAATATGATAAATACTCAGGTCTGCTGGCAAAGAAAGACTGTCCAGAATGCAGGGAAATAATCTATTTTCCTCAGGGAAAAACCTGCCTCTTCCAGCACTGAAAATTCCACGGACAGTGGCTGATAAACCAGTCTCTGGTTTCACAGGCACCGATTCCCCAAGGGTGTCAGCAGATCTGTCTCGGCGCATCCTAGGGATCATGGAAAAAGTGTGATTTGCAACGTGCTCACTCCCAGAAAGTCCACCCAGCATTAAGAGAACCTGACACAACCTCCAGGAGTTGTCACAGCAGCACTGCCCCCCATTTCATCCCCAGGGAAGGAAGTGCCTTTCAGTGAACATGTCCGAACGCCTGTGAAAACTCTGCTCCAAGAATGTGACGGAAGCTTGAGATATGGGGCTGCACACAGTGCCTGGAGCCATCCGTGGAGCATTAATCCAGGTGCAGTTTCAGCTACGGTAATGAGCCGACAAAGCGGTGTCCCTGCCAAAATGCTGGGTGAAAATTAACTGTGGGGATGTGGATGATAGCTGGGAGAGCTGGTGAGAATGAGCTCTCATTTGAATTCATTATGGCAACATCCATTCCCATGGCCAGTTTCCTTCATGCTTTGGCAACGCTGCCTTCTGCAGGCACCTCTCTAACGGCCGGTGTCTGCAGACACCGTACAGCAAGTCCCAAACTGGCCTTACCTCCTCCACACTGCACACTGCACCCTTCCCATCCACTGTGAGTCCAGATGTACAAAGAATCCTGTTGCTTTTCTGGCTCGCTTCTGTTTTCAGCAGTATAGTTTACAGGAATGGTGTATTCATAATGAATTCCATAATTCTGGTCATGAAACAACAGCACCTGGTTCAGCAGGAAAAGAAAGGCTGTTACAACACACTGTGTACTGGGAAAGCAAGCAGGCTGCAGAGACAGTAATGCTGGAAATGCTGTCTCAGGCCAGTAATTCTAAAAGGTAAGTACCTCATGGAAGGCAACCAAATCTTTATCTAGAAGCCTGAAATGACAGTGGTACTGGCAAAACAGGGCATCTGTAGAAGCAATAACTGCTCATGATTTGTGAATATCTAAAACAGTCATGGAGATGTCTAAACCTGGAATTCAAATGCGAACAGCAGGCTGTCTAAAGAGAAATAGCAAGACAACAGGAAGCATTAAATCAGCAGTTTTCATAGAACAGCTATTTTAATGAGCATCTAGAGTTAAAAAGTCACTCATCATACTTGTCTTACCCTTGTTTTTAAGAAAGCAAGATGGCTGCAAGCCTCATGCAGAGCCTCAGGCTTATGGTTGGAGAAGTTCTGGGTTAACATTGTAGTGTTTATGGATAGTGGTCCTGGGCAGCTGCCCTGTGCTACCCTGCTTGAGCAGGGAGTTTGGGCAAGACAGTCTCCAGAAGTCCCTTCCAACTCCAACCCTTCAGTGATTCGGTGAGCTGCAGCATTTACTGTTGCATTTGAGTTGGGCTGCTGCAGCATCCATAGTGTGAAGGCACAGAGATGTTTATTAACACATGTGAAGGAACAAGGTGACCCTTCTCAAAGCAAAAAACACCTAAGGCAAAAAAACTGGCACATGACTCCTGGGAAACGTGGCACTCAAAGTGAGCATGGCTATTCCTGCTGACAAGCTCTAGGAGCAGGATTTTATTGTCTCAGAAACCTGGGGGTGACAAGGAAGAGCTGTAACATAGAGCTGCTGGCAACACAGAGATGTTCATACCCTGTGTATTGCTAAGAGGAAGGCAGAACCTGCTCCCAACAGCAGGCTGATTACCTCCCATGGAGTCACATGGAATGTCACTAGTGTTATTACTCCAAAATTCACTATTAGAAAGCCAGAGGAACAGAGAAAAATGCTTAGTTTTTCACCACAGGCAGATGACAGTTTCAGTCCTGTTTTGATTTTACATCTTGGGCTTCCTGGCTTCCTTTGGTGCTTCACTGTCACTGGCTTGAGTCAGAAGGGACTAGAGGATACCCAATGGAGTATGAGGTCCATGGAATCTGAGTTACCACACTATTAGCAAATGTCACAGAGGTACTACTGCAATGCTGATGGTGTGGCTTTAGATTTATTTATAATCTCACAATCTCAGAGGCATTAGACAGGTGAATTCTGTTGGCTCTTGTCACCTACTGAAACAGGAGCAGCACTTTATCAAAGATATTTTAAGTGGAGCTGTTGTAAGTGAAGCAAGCAGCTGCCCCATTGAAAAAAACCCAAAAAACAAATTTGCAAATGCTATTTTCTCCCAACAATAATTGTTTCCAATTCAGATTTGCAAATCATTTCTACTTAACCAATAATCTCACTAAAGATGTCATAAACTCATTTAACAAAAGAAAACAAAATAGTCATATATGCTAAAAGGCAGGGTGCAGCTCGCTGGCACTGACATCCTGGAGGTCTGTGTGGTGACCACTGTGGAGCTACACAAACCCAGCACCCATGAGTTGCTCTGCACATTGTATAACTCTGGGCAGAAAAGAATCTTCCAGAGGATGTGAGGAATAAAGATACAATTTTGCTTCAGCTACAGAGGAAGCCTTACTATCAGAACCAAACCCCAAGGCTGAGACTAGCCAGTCATTATTACAGCTTCGAAGATGAATGTTTGGGGTTTTTTTTCAAAATGCAATTCAAAACACCAGGCAGTTGGAGGCAGAGAGCTCAAGTCCTGCTCTGGCTGCCTTTAAATGCTTGAGATATGAACAGCTTGTTCTACAGAACTGATCAGTCTTGTCTAAAGCATCTTTATGCTCTGGGAGTGTTTGGTTGTCCTCTGTTGCCAAGAGGAGGTCTAGCACAACCCTAGTTACACAAACATTAATTTCTCCAAGAAATATACGTACAGCAATGCAGCTGGAGAAAAGCCTCAAGTATTAAAAACCAGCTCCTAAAAAGAAATCCTTATTATCTCAATATGGGTGCAAGACTAGTGAATCTGAAAGCCCATATGAAACCAATTTCATGCAATTTCGTAGCCATATATAATTGGGGTGTGTGTATGTGTGCATAATTGGTTTCAAATGCAGGTCACAATGGGCTGACTGAAGCTTCTGGCTCTTTGTCAGTCCACTGTTCTCCACCACTGTCTGAACAACAGTTTTCTATTTAGAGGTAACGGGTAACCATCCTGCCTTTCTTGTGTTGAAAGAATGAAACCCACTACCCATTATCAAGGAAAAGATTAATATCTGACTTGAATAAAAGACTTCACGTGTGCTTTGTTTAGGACTGGCAGTGATTTGAAGCCACATGGTTTTTTTAATGGTCTGGTAACTTTTACTTTCCTCCTTTTTAATCATTTTGGGGAGGGTAGAAGGTGAAGAAGGAAAATTTCCTCTGCTCACATGCACTGAAAATAACAACCTGTGCATGAAAAGGATGCTCATGAGAACCTATCAATCACACTAGCTCCTTATGCTAGTTGCTTACTCCTTAATGAAGGGGAAGTGAAAACAAAGCTCTACTGGTGCTCAAGTTCACAAACTCTGGCACCAGATTTTACTGTAGCACACCCATAACACCCTGGAAGGTTCCAAGAGCTGGCAAAGGAACCCTGCAAAAACATCATCACAAACAGTGCCTGTGCAACTCCAGTACAAGATACTTGGTCAGAGTCCTGGTTTCAGGAGGGAAGACTTGCATTAAGGCCAAAGTCAAGCAGAAGCTGACTTATCTGATGATGAAGATTGCTCCTGTATACAATTTCCATGGGTGGGCAGGCCTTGAATTACCTGGGTGAGTCAGGAAGATGCTGGTGTGCCCAAACCTGCACCACTGACTATTTCAGTAGTTACCTCTTTGAATCCAGCTTTATACTGCTCTGTATGTTAACCTAGAAAACTCACTCATCTGTCTGCTAAAGCAAAGCCAAAGCACCTCATGTTCCTATGCAGCAAAGGGAAAAGTATTGCTAAAGTGGAATATTATTATTATTTTTTGTGTGTGCATGTGAAAACTTCAAGCAACTTTTAAGCTTTTCAAACCAGGGCATGAAACATTGCACAATAAACATCAGCAAGCCAAAAAAATTCAGGTGAGGAAAGGGAGAGACTTCTGGTTTTTGCAGTGCTTACAGATAGCCTTCAGCAAACAAACATGGCAAAAAGTCACAAGGAAAAGAAACAATACATGGAAAAACGTAATTGTTACAGGAAACAATGCACACATTAAAGTACTCTGTGTTTGAATGCAAACCTTGCTATAGAAACTGTAAAGCTTTCTGCAAACTTCCAACTAGTAACACATACATAGGACTGGCATTATTACAGCTATCTTACAGACAGAAATGTCAAGGGTACCACTGACATCAGGGGACTGGCCCACAAGTCACCTCATCACCTATTAGGGACAGGACAGAACTACAATCCTGCTCTTCTCAGCCCTGTGGCCTTCTCACTCATGTTTTCATACAGCAGATGCATGACTGTTTATAAAATGACATGCCTGGTTAACAGCAGGACTGTGTTGAACATTAGGAACAACTTTCAAGAATACCTTAAATGCATTTAAAAAAAAAATAATATATATAAAGAAAACATGAACATTTCTCTTCAGTAACTACAGAGGGTCAGATTCAAATGTATCATCTGTGCATCCCAAATCTGCATCTCTTCTGTAAGAGCAACAGCGTATTTAACCACAGAATATGTTCTGGGATCAGCTAAGAAGATGTTTCAGAAATATCCTTTCCTGTGTGTAAGCAGACATGTCTATGAAATAAAGCAAGCCCCTGGAAACCGATATCCTCTAGAATGGACCTGTCACATCGTCTGCAAGGCACTACAGGAGTATCCTGTAATGAACTGGGATACCTACTGGGACATTGCATGTTCTCCCAGAATACAGCAGCATTTACTTTAAAACAGGGAGCTGGGTTTCCCCAGCCTTTGAAAACTGCAAAAGAATGCAAAGAGAGGCCCCACAGCATACCTTTAAAACACTCTGGGCAGGAAGTAAACAATCACAAATTAACTTTCAGCTAGGATATAAACCCTTTACGTTGCATCACTTAAGAAACACAAACAAAGGATATAAAGTTACCATCAAGTGTAGTGGTATTTTAGTTGGTCCTTTGGCAGAGATTTTCTCCCACAGACCCCTTCGCACGTACCGGACAGTAGTGCCTGCGATCTGAAACTCACCAGGAAGCTCAATTTTCCAGTCGCTGTTAATGGATCTCTTACTGGAATCTTTTAGAGCTGGAATGAATCAAACACCACGGAACGAAATGTAAGCAAATTTGTAATTACAATACAGACTCTTGAGCTTCTGTCTCAGCCCACATGATGTACAAGATGCAGCAGACTTGGGTTTAAAAGACATTAAAAAAAAGAGGTATTCTCCAGTTGACTCATAACCTTTCTAATTTGGGCATCTTCTGTTTTTCAGTTGATTTAGGTATTTCTAATTATATTAACATTTAGTAAGAATAATATCAAATGGTCTTGCTGAGGTTTTACTACCTAAAATTATGACATCCTGCTTTCTGAATAAGCAACATTCTCCAGTTTCAAAACTTTGAGGCATTCTCTGCACCATTCCACTGCCAGAAAGCTTAAAGAGAAGAAAAAAGAGTGTGCAGAAAGAGTGCCAAAGGAAATCAAAGGAAGGAAAGATAACTACCCACTGTCCCTGAAAAAACACTACTGATTTAGGACTAAATGGTAGAACTCTTCCACAGTTTGACCTATTTCAGGATACACATGGTATATACATATACAGCTCTGTTTTTGCAAAGGAAAATGAGAACAACCTAAATTATTTTCTTTGATTTTCAATCCAGAGATCTTTAATTTGGATTTAAAAGTAAAAATATTTCAGCATTGCGCTAAGAAGCAAGAACCATGAAGCAGAAGTGACTGACTAGGAAAGCGCAAAACTTATTACCCCCATTTTCCTTATCAAAGCTGGGCAGAATGCAGATGGCAAACAGCATAATTAGAAAACCACCACAGCCATAATTCTAATAATCTAAATATTGTTTGTCAAAGTTTTCAGGATAAACATGCAGGCATGGATGTAAAATGAACACACCTGGAATATCTGGTATGTTGGAAAATAACACTTAGATCTGTTAAGGTATTCTCAAATGTAACTATTTAGATTCTAATCTTAGAAAAATGGGTAGTACCATCAATAGGGACACATATACCACACTGGCAGGCATGATGTAAGGATCTAATACCACAGAGTAGCTGCTTGAGTATGACCTGAAGATACTTCTGATAAAACACTTACATCCTCGCAGTCTTATACTCTCATATTTTTACTAGTTGAAATAGTATGTGAGCACCATTCCGGATACAGTGCACAGACATGGTCCCAGGCACCTGGGAACCTCTCTGTTGTTAACATGGTCCCTAGCATACCTTATCACCCAGGTCAACTTGAATTCTCCCAAACAACGCCCAGTGTGGCTCTGGATCCAGGACTTTCCAGGGTCCCTTCCCAATAAGCAGTGTGCAGGCAGCTCCCCTTCACAGGGGCTGAGAGCCCACACACAAGATACTCCATGACCTCAGGCCCAGGAACATTTCAGGGTATGTTCAATTTACTACCTGAGTATCACTTGCAATGTCTAACCTGTGGGGATGTATGGAACAGGTGGACATCATAATGTCCTCCCTGTTTGTCTGTGCCTTTCTAACGATCTGCATCCTGGGGAGTTACCAGAGAAAGGTGGAACATCTTTCTATCCTGCTGCACATAACCTTCCTCAGGGTCTCATCAGAAGCTCCAAAACCAGGGTGAAGGGAAACTGCAGGTATGGTTTCCCCAGGAGGAGTGAGATGTATGTGGGGGGAATGGTTTTTCTGAGGAATGTTCTCTTTGGCACACAGACCAAGGATATTTACATGCTACAGGAATATAACTGCCAGTGGCTTACTTCCCTACCTGCAGCTTCTCTTCCTGCTTTGTTCCTCAATCTATACAGTACCTTCTGCAAACTTCAGACAGAATTCTGAAGCAGGATTGCTTTTCTCTGCCAAAGCCTAGTGGCTTCCAGGAAGATCAAAGCAGCCATCACACTGGCCTTGAGGAGCCGTGAACATGACTAATCAAAGCTGTGGATGAGATAAAACTATCTCCGTGCAGTATGGCTGACTAGTAAAGATATCATGGCATACGCTTGAAACAGTATATAAGAACTTCAATGATTAAAACTATGCTTTGGCTCCAGCTCATCATTAAAGGAAGATAGCTCGCTGATTAAAACCAAAACCTTTCATCTTTGTGGACCTGTTTTCTGGGAAAGGCTTGATTTTGAATGCTACAGACACTGCTCCCTCAGTGACTGAGATGGAGAGTTTGGAAACAGCCCTGTTCCCAAAGGTGCACCTTGAGGACTGCAGGAATTACACTGGAAACTCAGCAGACTATTTGGGCCAAAGTGTTTTCATCGCTCTGTATCTTCATTGCATGCAAGTGCCCCATCAGTGGGGATCACTGCTGCAGCTATAAACCCCCCATGTCTCTTAGACACAGGGTACAGCTCTTTCTCCAGCGGCTTTGGTCTTGCACAACTCTGGCCTAGCCCTGGAGGTGATAGTACTAAATTCAGCGGGGTGAATAGGACCTTTTCCTCCTGCTGAGTCCTGTGCTTTTCATCCAAGCATTGCAGAAGCATCTTGCAAGACAGCAAGTATCTTTACTGCCATTTTTGAAAAGAAGCAAAGCACTCAACAAAGAACGTGTTCCCTCAGTGACAGGACCTGAGGAGGCCAGGATATATAGAGTCTTCTCCAACAAAACTTGTCTGGCTGTTGGAAAAGCCCAAGCAGGAAAGCTGTGGTTCCAAGCAGTCCTCACTGATTTAAGCTAGCACCCACAGGATTTATTCTGCCTCGGCTGCAGGTCTCCTGGGACCGTATGCCCCAAATAGGAAAGCAAAGCAGGTCTTTCTCTTCGCCCCACTGTGGGTGCATTTAGGCAGTAGCGAGAATCCACTGTTACATCTCAGAGCTTTTCCTGGCTCAAAGTTGCACAGTAGAAAAGCAAAAGAAAAAGGAACCCTAGCAACAACCCATAACTTCTTTTTTTCTTGTTGGCTGGAAGACAGGAACTGACCAATCTATTTCTAAACCTGGCATCTAGACAGATCTTTATTTCCACCTTGGGTCCCTCCAGCTTGCTCCCCAGCCTGTGGACACAAACTGCCGAGGCATTTCCTGTTCAAGGTGGTTTTTAAAGGTTACAGCCAGCCAAGGCAGCCAGCGTGGGTTGCCTGTAGGTGGAGGGAAATTCTTCAGGCACTGCTCCCAGCACATGGAATAATGATTCCAAATTATGCTGGGCTCATTTCCAAAGTGTTGTACCTGGTTCTGAGTGGAAATAGGACCTGATTGGACTCTACTTTGTCAGTGTAATTGACGTAGAAAATTCTTCCATACTCAGACCTGGATTTACAATGTATTATGAGGCCTATCAGAAAGATTGGATTTTGTTTTCTCCATCATTATTTTTTGTCCTTTGCTATTCTTCAGCTTAGGTTAGCAAGACATTGGGTATCTTTTCTTAGTGTCCAGTGTTCCTTGACAGAGAAAACTCTGGAAAGCGTTAAGAGGTTCTCTTGGCTCCTGACCATGAACCAAAGAGCTAAAAGCATTCAACTTTAAAGTAACCAGATTTTTATCTACCTTTATGTGATGCACATAGGGCCAAGTACTCCTCTCAAATACACCCAATCCTAATCTTCACCACAGTGGGGAAATATTTGCTTTGCTGTCAAGGTTAGGTGACCACAATGAAGGGCAGTCACTAGCTCTATGTAAGACTCTCGATCTGCAGCTACTCATCAAAGCCCAAACCCTGGACATATACCCATGCAAATCCCACCAAGGCAAATAAAAAGGCTGGCTTCCAGAAGGCAGAGTACTTGCAAAACCCAAGGAAACACTAGCTCTCGCTGTTCCACCAGTGCTTTGCTATGTCAAACATCTTACATGTAGGCGTAATCCTAACTGGCTGCAGCATCACTAGCTGGCTAGTGGAAATACTAGCAGTATGATATGTGCTTCCTTCCTAGAAGTGGTACAAATACTAATACTTTCAACCTGAAGGCAGCTGAATTACATGATTTTCCTTCTTTTTTCCCTCTAAATCTGGAATGAAAGAGAACAAAAGCATCTTCCTAGTGATATTGCCAAGTTTGGTAGCAGAAATTAGAGGCAGATTTAGCAAACTGTTTGGCCTGAGGAAATAGAGGGGAGTGGACTGAAGGTTGCAGCTAGCCCACCTCAGAGTGCAGGACTAGGTCTTGGATACAGCATCAAGGAAAAACCTGCTGCTGCAGGAAATGGTGCAGGCAACCTCATGGTCAGGTTATTGAGGGTTGTCAGTGTCTTGTCCTGTCTCTGCTCCAGGCTGAGCTGGGCACCTTCCTATCTGTATTTCTGCTGCTCCTTACTCTAAAGGCACTGTTCTCTTTCCACTCCCTCCCAAAGTATTGTGTTCAACCCAGTTCCAAGTTCTGTTCAGGAACTCTTCTGCCTATACAGAAGTATTCTCTGGTCCCTGCAGGTTGCACAGGCCTGTAAGTGTCACATAGTATCACATCAAGCAAACATCATGAAACCAAGCCATGAAAGCAGAGAGAGATTGCAGCAAGAATGAAATCAACAGCTTCTTCCTGACAAAAATAAACCTATCATCTTACAGGGCATTTAGAGAAGGGTCATTTTAACAGAAAATAGATGTAACTTTTGAATCAAAACATGTTTTCTTTTGTCTTTTTACCCAGAAAACTGTGAGCAGGTTTATCCTCAACCACTCTGATCCGTCGGGCACCTGCAGGGATGACAGCAGCTTCAATGTAACCTATGGCAATAGAAGAGCAGATGGATGAGAGCATGTCACAGCCAGCCAGAGGCACCCATTGTTCAGTATCTCACCACAAAAAAACCAACTCCTGCCAGGTTGGGGAATGGGTGGGAAACACTTCAAATGAGGTCCCTGTGTGGCAGCCAAGTTTCACTGCTGTGACACGCACAGTTATGACTAACATTCCAGCTTGAGAAGAGGGAGAGAAATGCACATGTGCTGCTTAACTGGGACCTAAGGCTTGTGCTTGGTAACTAGATTTGCTCCCTTCAAGTCACCCTGGCTGTCCTGGGGTACTGACACGGATGGATGAGGACAGTTCCTGAGCTGACATGGTGTCCCTGTCAGGAGCAACTCTGCGCATCACAGAACAGACAGCTCTGAATTCAAATGAAGTTTCCAATAGATGTTCCTGCTTTCTCCTTCCCCCAAAAAACCAGTTCAAGGCTGTAATCAGTATCAGAAAGGGCTCCCACTAAACAGCAGGAGCAGCTTTGACAGTGCAACACCCAAGCTGAAAGGTTCTCAAGGACTGACCACCAGCCACCACTCAACACTGCCAGCAGATACACATGTCAAATTAGACATCTGACAGATTAGAGCATCTGACGCAGCAGGGAAGCTTTTACAGCACCCCACCTGATTTTTATAGAACTCTCTTTGTTTTTATCTTTCTGAAACTCTCTTAGCTTCTCCATACTTCCTTCAACAACCAGCAATATGACACAATTATACCACTTCTGACTAACAGAAGAACAGGATGAAGAACTAGGAGCTACAAGGAAATGTTACCTTTTTTCCCCCACCACAGAGCCATGTGGAGTTATGGACTTGTTCCGTGGGGTGGAAGCAGCGCCTTCACACTATAAAGCTGAGGAACATTAGTGCCCATTGCAAAGGTCTGGGAGCCAGGTAGAGTTTTTCCACTGGCTTCAATGGACTCAGAACTGGGCCCTTGTAAATGACACTAATCTCATCAACAACCATGACTTGATTCCTTTTAATTGGCCACCCAGTTTACTGTGCAGCATACAACTTGGCATCTCTTTTGGGTTACTGTTCTCCCCTTTCTTTGAGATGTTAAGTAGCTTATCGTGTGTGCTCCTTCTTTTTTTTCGTTTTAATGGGCTGTGTGAAATTTCTCTGTCAGCCCTGCCTCACTGGAAATACTGGGCAGCTTAGAGCAACGGGTTGGAGAGCTGCTGGCACAAGGAGCAGTGAGAACTCCAACTATTTTAGGGAGCTATTTTAGGGACAAATGCAGCTGAATGGCTGTGCTTCTGCTACACTGATATGTGGGGGGGACCCTCAAAGGACGATGCTGACAGCCTCGTGCATCTCAGGACTAAGTGATTCTGTTGCCTCTGGGACATGAAGTGACACAGACAGGGAGTTTGGCTCTCGGATTCTGGATTCATTTCTGCCTGTCTGAACCAGGAGAGCGACAGCCCCTTTGTTGTTGCACTGTGAATACGGCTTCAGGTCTTGGGTTTCATGAGGTGCACTGGGCAGATAGCTGGTCACGGTTAGAGACTCACACTCCCTCTTTCCCCGACTGCTCTCTCTGAATGACATATTGTTCCATTTGACCGTTCAGCTCAGTTCTTGATGCACTTGTGCCTCCTTACTTACTTCTCCCTTCCCCAGGCTGTCTCAGAAACAGTCATCCCTTGCAGGAAAAGCAGAAAGAAGGAGCAGAGCTGCAAACAATGTCTGTGTACAGGAGCCAGAGCAGTGGCTCTCCCAGCTGCTATTACAGAGTGGGTTTCACTGAGAAAAATCATTACTTCCAGGGTCAATTTTTTTTTAAGGCAATACTGAAATCTGTTATGAAATCAAAGCAAACAGATGTTGGGTTTTATTCCAGACATTGCCAGGAGTTGGTTTTTCATCAGCTGAGATACCAAATTACAGTCAAAACAGAGTGTTTCAGAAATCAACCATCCCTAGTGCACCCCATGCATCTGCATATAAACCCGACCGACAATTACCACCAGACATGAGCACACAGCAAAGGTGTGATTAATGACAGTCTCTCATGGGGAAACAGGTCCTGTGACACACCTGAACACTGCCATTAGGAAGTCAGTTTGGAACATGCCCAAGTTTCAGGTAATTTAATGTACCTACTGGGGGACTGATCACTTACTTGTTTTTTAAATCACACACCAGATACAAATGCCCAGAGTTAAATCGTGCAGGGGTTGGATACAAAATTACAGTGAATATAGTGGAAAACCAGCCACTAACTTCAGCGAGTTTTGGATCCGTCCCCTGACTTAGCCACAGCCAGGAGTGAGCCACGCTGCTTCAGGGGTGAGCGAGCTCTGAGGCTCAGCTAGTGCCATAAACAAGCTCCCATTTCACCACTGTGCCATGAGAGAAACACCACGTGGAAAAGTTGACTTTTATGTTACTTTTTATAATGGTAAATAGTGGAGTGTAAGCTATTAATAGTGTATTAGTTCTAGAGACTGTTTAGTTTGGTCTTACACCAGGTTTTTCTCCTCATGTAATTTCTAATCCTGATTGATGGCTTTGGGGGAGTTGTATTCACAGCTCCCGAATAAGAAGAAACATACTGTGCTCCCTCACTGAGATGGTGTGGCACAGCCCTGCCTGCTGACCTGCACTCTCCTGGTACTGAGCTGCAAAGCAGTTGTGCAGATCTGACCTGGGCTTTCAGAGGTGAAGCAGAATTCTTGGGCATGTCCCAGTGGGAGTGTTTGGATGCTCCCATTCACTATCTCCAGTTACACCGTGTGAGTTAGTGGTCAAATCCTACTGTAAAGAGACTATATAACACCCATGCAAATTTGTCACAGGTACAAACTCAGATTGCTACCACCACTCCAGTTTGGTCCTTAGAGATAACGTGAGGCTTCTGGTCACAGAATATTCCTGATCTTTGAGGTAGCTGCACCAGAAAACACCTCTGTTGTTCTCCAGGCACATTTTATTAAGCAAAATGTAACTGCAGATTGCCAGAAAGATTATCAAGTGTCAGCTAGTAAAACCAAAAAAGTCTGAGAGTTGGCGCTGAGTCAAGGACTCTCAAAGATCTGTTAGGGCTTAGGATAATTGTCTGCAATGCAGAGGTTTGCAAGGTTGGGCTTAAAGTTCTGCTTTAAATGAGGAACTGGTTAAAGACTGATGAGATTTGGCAAATATCAGGCAGTATTTCTAGTAATTTCACCCATAAATCAGCCTGTTAAGATGAAGCTTTGAAAGTACAACAAGAGAACTTCATTATTTGATAATTTATAGTGCAGTATGTAGTATACTCCACCTTGGGAACAGTTACTTTGGCACGCACCAATCTTTCTGGATAATCTGTATTACATCAGTGTCTCAGGAATGTAAGACCGTGATTGAAGCAAATCCTAGATACAAATTATATGGTGTAACTCGTATTAGGAGAGACACCAGAACAAAGAGGTGGCTTTGTCATCAAGGAGATTAATATGTGAACAGTGGCTACTGTATCTTCATTTAAATGCTGGAGAGATTTGCAAGAGGAAAGCAGCTCACACAGGAAAATCCATTGTTAGCCATTGTTATTATTCCCAGAAAGAACAGAAAGTTTAATGTGAACTTCAGAATGTCGCTGATCTACTGCAAAACTGTTTGCCTGGTTCACATTGCAATGAAAGATGGACTCCAAAGTAAAAGAAAAATTATCCCATGGCTGAAAGTACCAATCTCTGGGCACTGTACCTTCACATCTTATCCCTGGATGCACATGAAAATCAGGTTTTAGAAAGTCAACGGCACTCATCCCACTATCAAACTTCCTAAAGTGCTTTGAACAAAGACCTCAGGGTAGAGGCCAAGGAAATCAGACTGCCCTGCCGACCTGCCAGTCACAGACAGCACAGCTCCCTTCATATTTTAGGGGTAAGTATCAGCTGGGCATCTTGGTTTCTATGACTCTTCCATCTTGCACCCTTTGCTGAGTGCTACTTGTTGCAGTGGAGTGGCAATATCCATGTCCATTTCAGAACAGTTGTGATGATTCTCATTTGCTATTAGCTTGAGAGTAATTCCTCCATTGGCACCTGTCCACTTCCAGCCATGGGATAGCTAATTAGGAAGACAATTATTTCACAGGGGAGCCATGGATAGATTTCAAAGCCTCCTGCTATTGGTGTGAAGTTGGTCGCTAGGATTTCTAACTTGCATGTTCTGCTTAAATCCTTATAAGACATCCCACAGTCAGCATGAGGATTTTATTTTCTCATAATTTAGATGTAAACCTTATTGACAAAAAAAGAGTTTCTTGTGTTGGCTAAAGGAGCTCCTGGCCAGCACTACAACACTACTGTTCAAATATCTTTTCTTTCTTTTAAATATGTGCTGGACAAGTAACATGCACCATAGAAAGCCTGCTTTTTCACCACCTTAAAAAGGAAAATGCTAGTAAAGATACACTCTTTCCCAAAATGAGAGTTACAACAACTGGCATATCTCATCCTATTCTGCTTTGCCATTAAAAAAATCCAAATATCTGTGGTCCTTCTTTTGGATCACAAGCAAAGGGCAGCAGTGAAAATCTTGATATGGCTGAGAAAAGTCGAGACAGATGTCAGTGATAAATCAGCCACCCCACAGACACGAGCCAAAGAGCTGTCCTTTAGTTCTAGGCCCCCTGTACAGTGGCAGGGAGACAGAGTGGACTTCAGAACAAGTCTGTGTTTGCTTTTGAAAAATTATTTTGTAGAAATAGGTACAGGGCATGCTGCCAGTCAAAAGTAAACCTCAGTCTAAACAGTGCGTTCAGTTGGCCTACTGGAGACAGCCAGCTGCACACAAGTGTATGTGATGTTTAGCATCACAAATAAAGGCTTCTGACCTCCTCCTCAAAAGAGAAATATAATCTGTTTACAGCTGGATCACCCCGGATCACAGGTGGCAAGATCTGCACTGCTGGACCTCCTGTGAGGCACTTTGAATGTTCCACTACCATGCCTCACCAGGGTGGCAGAGCCTCATCTGCGACATTAAGGATGGAAAAAAAAGAAATAGGACTGGTTCTTTTTACTTGATTAATGAAAATTTGGCTTTCTTTCATGCAGGGAAGTTTTCTAAAAGGAAAGGATCTGTACTTGATATCTTTGACAAATGAGGCTAAATAGTAAAAGGACTTGAAGTTTATCCATGGCTTTTGATACCAATCTCTCCATCTAATGCAACCAAAGGAAGACAAAGAACCAACACCAAAGGATGTCACCAACACCCACTGACACTGCAAACAGCATTCAAGTATCTTACACGAGAAACACTTGGGAACAGCCTTTGCCTTTGCCATCACACATGTGGAAACCTTCTTACAATGACTATTGGTTACTAAGAAACAGAAAGCAGTTGGCATGGGTTTAGGTCACTTAATAGGGCTCGACAACATAATTTGCAATCACATATAGGGACCAATCCTGCAGCCAACGGAGTCCTACGTGCAGAGCAGCTGAGGATCTGGCCCAAAGGTTGCGGGTGCAATTCCCAAAACAGATACCACTCCAAAACAATCAATGTCTTGATATTTGAAGTCTGCTCTCTTCTGAAATAATAAATCAGCATACTTGATTCAGTGTGTTGGCCTTGACTTGAATCGCAGCAAGTTCGTGGGGATTTGCCATTGACCTGTGCAACCATTTACACCTCCAAACCTGAATCTGTTACCTTAGTCATACTGTGTATTCTCCTTTGCCCCAACTTTTGTCAGATTTTTGGACATATTTGCTTAAATGTCAGTTTAAAAGGAAAAAAAAAAAAGGCCAATGAGTATCTTCATGTTCATTTGTGATACCTCAGAGCCAACCCTGGAGCTTTGCCTCCAGCCTGAGGTTCAGGAAGTTAACCTGAGGGGAGTAACTCACAACGCAAAAAATGTCTGCAGAGTCTGGCCTGGGAATTGTAAGTGAAAAAAATCACAAAAAACCCAACCAAAACCCATGGGTGGTATTGTTTGCCATTTAATGGATGTCACTTAAAAAAACTATTCCCACAGAAACTGGAATTCTCTTTAAAATTAATAAATCAAAACATCTAATAAGTGTTTATGAAATTGTAATTGTAAAACCAATTATCTTATAGATTATGTGTGAGGTGGGTAAAGGTGAAGACATTGCATTGACAGGTTTGAGCTTCTTAGATGACCAACAACGGATAAGGTCAATAAATGCTTGAACATTGACCATGATCCAGTCAGCCATCTTTTCTTATTAGGATACAGGGCGCCGGGGTTGAAAGCCTCCCGTAGTGTCTTGGCAGCCAGACAACCAGTTAAGGCTGAAACTGTTCTGTTCCTACAGCCTTGTAAAGTTACCACCCTCATCTAGTTGGAAACGGGTGCAACCTCCTGGCAGCAACCCAGAAATTTCTTATTTATCTGCACAAGATGTTTCATGGTCTTATTGGAAAAGACAAAAGATAGTTATTCTTCAGGAGCAATGAAGAAGTTCATGTACAGCTATAAAATCCACTACAGAAATGGAGAATAATTTTTTAAGGGTAATGAGAAACTTTTCCCACCATTTGCATCGAATGCAAGTGCTTTGACATAAGTAGGTGGAAAATAAGTGGGACAAAAGAGTCAAAGGCAATAATGTGGGAAATCACTCAACAGGTCTGGCCTAGCAATGCAACAGCACAAATGTGCTCCAGGAGGATGTGGTGCAGGTGGGAAATCCTATCTGCATCTCTGAGGAGGTGACAGCAGGCTCCACAGATAAGGAGGCTGCAGAGGAAGAGGTCAATGAACAAAACCAGAGCCTCAGACTTCAGTGCTGAAGCCTTGATTAAAGGAAGCTGCTAAGCACTGGTGCTGCACCAGTAGGTAAAGAGAACTGAAGTGTGTGTTTACAGGGAAACTTTATGTGCTTTGCTGCATTCAGTCCTGGAGCAGCAGTGTTGAATGTATTTCTCCATACAGAAATGGCAATTCTGTATTTCCTGAATGTGAAAGAATTTTTCTGGACAATTCCTTCCTCTTGGAGCAGCCTGCAAGTTCTGAATCTGGCTTTCCTTCCCTTTGCCTGATTAGGATGTATGCTAACGGGTTTCTCAGAAGCACAATACAGAAACTCAGAAACAAATATGAATTAAAACACCAAGCTGTACATACATTCATGTTTAACAAGAGAGGGAGAAGTCTTAACTCTCATCAGAAGCTCTTGTATCCTATAATGGATACTAGTGCTGGCAGGGAATCAGTAAAAATATTCAGAGGGGAGTGCTCTTTCATTTAGCTGAGACAGATATTCTAATTATGAGTCATCTGACACATGCAACATACATCATTCTGAGCTCTCTGAGAGCTCAAAGATGGTGCTGATATCAGACTTGTCTCCCACTGGAAAAGATGCTGTGATTGTGTCTCTTAAAATCAACAGCACTGGTAAAATTCAAAATGAGAAACAGAATTTCATTCTGAATGAGGGAGTGGCTGGTATCTGGGCAACTGAGTAAGAAGCAGACAGAATATCACATTTGAATTGAGTTGGGGTTTGTTTTGTGCTTCTAACATGTTTACTAGAGTGGATGAGTCCAAGAAGAAGAGCCATTACCACCAGTCTTTAACTCTTCCTGTGAAGTTCAGAGAACCTCCACTCCACTAAAATGCTGCTGAGGGTTACTCACCCATCCCCTTGGTGTGGTTGAAGTCGCCTTTCACCACTTTACAGGTCTTGCCATCACCACTGCAGATTCCACAGCGATCCTCTTTGGCAGCTGAGCCAATGATTCCATCACAGCCAATTTTCTAATGACAACAAGGAGAGGTCCCCATTATTTTGTTTGCAAGGTTAATGTATCTCTAAACATTTAGGTCAAGGCTAAGATGGACTGAAAACCCAAATGGGAAAACAACACTGTGAACCAGGCAGGGGAGCACTCACTTGGAAGGGTGTTGAGTGGGTTATTCAGAAACCCCCTTCTCTAACACTAAGAGCATGAACTTTGATTCAGAAGATTTAACTGAAGAGAGTTTCACAAACACTAGTTATTTCAGAGATCATCATAGATTTCATAGTTACCCACTCTTAACTTCCTTCAAACACAATAGATTAAAACAATATTTCATGTTTGTATAGCAATTTCCATCTGAGGAGCATAAAGACATCCCAGAGAAACAGACCATTATTGTGATTCTTAGTTTAGAGAAGTGAAAAGTATGATTTTCCTAAATGAAAAATTAACCCAAGTAACCAGAATCCTGGTCATAGACTTACATCACATAAAATTCAGAGTGCTGTTACAAGATCCAGTGTGCTGCTCACTGAATGAGCTCTGCTTGGGATCAGGATCTTAATGGGGAGTGCAACATTCAGTTCTGATTACACTTTTGCAATGGCTGAAAAAAGACCTCATGAATCAGCTGGCTCGAGATAGCTGCAATGCAAAGCACTTCAGTGAAAGCAGGTTGGGTTTATATTTGCCCAATATGGACCCTATGATTTCACAATTACAAAATTTTCCAGATGCTTGCACTATATCAAGCTAGCTATACAATTGTAAAGAAATAATAATTTTTAAAAAACCCTAATGATTTCATCTAAAGCTTCATTTGAAATGGAATTAGTATAATTTTCTATACCTATCCAAACTTCTTCCAATAAAAATCTGCAGCTTTGTATCTACAGACAGGTATTACTAGACCAGGCACAGTGCTCTCTCTCCCTGTAGCTATAGAGGTTGTTGTGGCAATTTTCCCCACTCCCTTTCCAGGTTACACTGGTGACCACTGCACATTTGTAGATCTTGAGGCTGATAAGATTTAGCATCATTAGTTTATCTCTTGTTTTCTGACCATGTAAGACCCTCAAAATAATCAGGAATTCATTCTTAAACTATAAATTTCTACTGAAATCAGAGTTGTTATTATGCAAGTTATTAGCAGAGATTCTACTATTACAATTAAGTGGAAGATTTATTCTCTGTAGATAAACAGTTCCTTGGCAAATGAGTTAGCACGACTGTCGCTAATAATACTTATATGAATAAAGCTGTTGGGTCTCTCCTGTCTTTGCCTTCATATAATAAAGCCAGAGGAAAGTTGGAGAGATATCTTAGGGAACAATCAAAACAACAAACATTTTGAAAAATAGGGTAAGCAGGGAAATATTCAGAGAACTTGGGCTGTTTATCTGAGGCTGCCTGCGTGTAAGCAATGTAATTTGGACCTGAACTCAAACGTTCCCCTTGTTTCAGAAGACACTGGCCACTGCCTGAGTCCAGATGTATTACAGGGATCAAAGATTGCCAGCATTCAGACGTGTTCTGATGCAGTGCTTGTCTGGGTAAATCATTAGAGACAGACACATGCTGAGAAAGGATGATCATCCTAAACACTCAGAAGAGAAATGCTGCTCATTAACTAGAACAGCATGTGAGTCAGTGGACAAGAACTACAGGAGAAACTACAAACGGGAGCGCTAAAGGAAGGTAAGAAGACGACCATGAAGTTTCTGGCAGTTGCAGTTCTCAAGTCTGAACTTCATACCCACGTCCAAAAAAGAATTTAGGGATATTGAATGTGATTCTGCCCCCAAAACAGAGGGATGTCCCAGCAGTTCTACTTCCAGGACAATCAATATGATTTATTAATGCGGTTGCTGAAAGGCAGCGGGAAATCTCTGCCTGCCTGCCACCCTGCTGAGCCACTGGAAAAGCTGCTTTGCGTTTCAGATCCTAGTGCTATCTTTTATTGTAGAGCATTGTTATTAGCACTATGTAAGCACACAGATGAATAAAGGGAATATAATGAGCATTGAACCACGCTTATTCCCAGTGCTACATGAGGAGTCTGCAGGACTGTAATGGAGGCAGGCAAAGAATGGAGAGTTAGCAATCACATGCTTTGCATTTACACTGTCATTTCCCAGATGATGTAGATCAGTGGAAGGCAGCAAAGGCTCTGAAAGAACAAATTCCCCCTCTTCTGACTCTGGGGCTCAAGACAGGCCATCTCCTTCAACATTTACTAGGTGACAGACACACTTTGACTTGAGACCCCATCTAAAAGTGTGGAAAAAGTGCCCAGTGAATCCACAAATATACTCCCCTAAAACTGTGCTGGCTTTTACCTTTCATTTTCACCCTAATTCCCAGTGAGTGGAGGAATTTGGAATGGCCTTAGAGCCTTCCCTTCAAAGACACTATCCCTCCCATCTACATGGTAGACTTTCCATTCAATCCAGGGCTTGAGGCTTAAAGCCCCCATCAGATTTGGGCCAGGAAATGGCTTCTTACAAAGAAAATCTTTAAGAGAATAAACCAGATTTCTTTCTTGGCTTCAAGATGAAAATTGGTGCGTTCTTGCTACTTTATGGAGGAAAAATACCTTGGAAGCACTTTACTCTTGTCTACATAAACATTAGAGCCCATTTCCCCATCCCCAAGCCTTCCAATCACTTCCAAAGTGAATGTGTGTTTAATAACAGTACATAATGAAACAGCTTTTGTTCAGCCTTGACAATGGATTCCAAAAGCTGCAAAGTCATTTAGAAACACTTTCCAGTGACCACCTTGGTCACTCGGACCCTTTGAAAACTCCTCACATTGAAAATACTGCCTCTCCTAAAACAAGAAAGGCCTTTAGTAAGGCCTGTTGCAATGAGACAAGGGGAATGGTTTTAAACTAAAAGAGAATAGATTTAGACTAGATATAAGGAAGAATTTCTTATGATGAGCGTGGTAAAACACTATCAGGTTGCCCAAAGAGGTGATAGATGCCTCATCCCTGGAAACATTCAAGGTCAGGCTGGATAGGGCTCTGAGCAACTGATCTAGTTGAAGACATCCCTGATCACTGCAGGGGAGTTGGACTAGATGGCCTTTAAAGGTCCCTTCTAACCCAAACTACTCTGTGATTCTAAGTGGCAACTGAGAAGAGGCAGGGCTGAAGCAAAACATAGTAAGCATCACCCTTCCTGGGAAGAAAGTATCTGCCAGCAGTCCTTGGACTGTCAATTGAGAGATATGCCCAGTTTTCTCCAAGGTGAGAAAGCCCCTGAGATTGCAGCACTGGGGCCCAGAAGCTTAAGCCTGAGTCCCATGAGACAGGGGGAAGGAAGATCTATCAAATCTGTTCAGCATCAACTTCTCACTGACATTAGGCTACGTGCTATAAGTATTATACTGTCAACCATTAAAATAGAGCTGCAACCTGCAGAAAGCTTTCAAAAAAGGTGGGGCTCAGTTAACTGTAAGCAAAGGGAAAACCCCAAGTTTCACTGCTCGAAAGTCAAGTCTTGTGCAGAAACAATCCCTTGAAACCCAAATAGCTCAAGGGAGTTATCTGATCTTTGCTATCTTTAACTTGTTTTGTGGTGCTTCCTCTACAGTCCACCTTACTGACCAAGGTAAGGGGATTTTTTTCATTAAGAAACAGGCAAAAATGGGAAGCTTTACATTCTGAGGAAAGGAAGACCTTGTAAATAACATCCTGTGTGTTTTCTGAGCCAAGAGTTACTCTGCAGGTGAGCAGACTGAGTCCATGAACCAGTCCATCCAGCAATAGCTGGATACTTTCAGTTCCATCAGTCTTGAATGGAATGGGGAGAAAGGAAGTCGTTTTACAATCCTACCAAGATGATCTCTCAAGGAGTGAGCTGGGCACTTGGAGCCCATCTGTGTTCAGAAGGAAGAATAACAAGTAAAAAGCCAGCCTGGTGTAACCACCACCTGTTTAGTAGTCTGTGGGTGTATTTGCCACTGTCAACCCTGATCTTGGACTCTTGGAGCTTCATCGTACCATCCAACATGGACTTGGACAGTGATATCCGTAACTCTGGCAAAGGGACTGATGTGAACACCACCCAGGAGCCCAGCTCCTGCCTGTACGAGCTGTTGAAAGCCTGCAGTGCTGCAGTGCTGCTATTAACAGCATCCATCGGACAAAGAAGCAGATTTTAACCAAAGCCAGTCTCTTGCCCATATTAAACATGTGAGTGTTGGCAAGAAACTTAAAGATAAGTCTTTTGGGTCTTGAAGTCCTCAGCATGGACAATCACAACTATATCCACAGGTTTCTTGACGATCTTCAACCCAGGCAGTCTCCTACTCTGACACGATGGTTTGGAACTATCCATTGACCTTTAAATTGGCAGGTAACTGCACATTTACTGAGCCAAAGGCCTGAAATTCATTCTCTCTGAGCTGATATCTTAGTCCACCCTTCCTTCTCTCCCTCCCCCTCTCTCTCATTTTTATAATTAAACATCTGAAAATACTGCTCGTTGGGTGGTATTTCCAGTTTCAGTCCCTTGCTGGCTCCAGCATAGGAAAACTCCTCTTCTCTTCTGAATACACATCATTTGGATTCCTCTGTGTGAACTCTTTTCTGTATTGCTTGGAAATTTCTTAATGATATTTTTATTTGTGTTTTCAATGGCTGTGCAAGAGTTCAATTGATACAGCCTGGGTGAGTATGTTTTGCTACATAAACACAATTATTTTTGTTATACATACCCACCCTGTGTAAGAAATGACATTGTAGGCTCACAAAACTGTAATGCTTCCCATATGCTGAACTAACTAGCTGTCTCAATGGATCAAATATAAATATTGATGCAACATGTGCCATTTTACAAATTAATCATGTGCAGAGCATGCTGGTTATGACAGATTCATCTACACTGCCAATTTTTTTGTCCATAATATCCAGTGTCCATTGATACCTCCAGGGATGGACCACATGAAACAGGAATGTACATATGTGAGGAACTGACATTGAGATCTGAGGGTAAGAGAATCCTTATTTCTTTGTTTTAAACACGACTGCCCTTCTGGAGGATTAGGGGTGTCTGTCAGGATTTGTACAGGAGGGTGAGCCTAGATCCCTAATCAAGCAATTCATCTGTAAATGACTTATTTCTGTTCCACAACAAATTTTGCATGATGAATTGGAGTCCGTGTAGAAGCTGGTTCAGCAAATATTCTTGTGTCATTTCCTGAGCCTTTAGATTTTATCTGAATCAGAGCAGCTCTGCTGAGCAGGAGATATGCACTGCCTATTTTACTGTCTAACCTGCATTAGATACCAGATTACACTTGCCCACTGACTTTGTGTTTAGATCCCTTAGCAGTTCATGGGTGTCCTGGTTTCAGCTGGGATTAGAGTTAATTTTCTTCCTAGTAGCTGAAACAGTGCTGTATTTTTTATTTAGTATGAAAATAATGTTGGTAACACACTAAAGTTTTAGTTGTTGCTAAGCAGATTTTACAATTAAATCAAGGAATTTTAACCTTGCTCTTGCTTTCTGTAGCCATCCCTTTCCTTCTGATCTTTCCAAACCAGCTTCATCTGAATTGGCACCTCTGACTGCTCCCACCCTGCCTCTGCCCTGGTTCATACCAATGCCAGCAGGCTGCAATTCCTAGAGGATTTTACATCAAGTGTCCATTCTTTAAAAGAAGCATCTATTAGGTCTGGATGTGAAAATAATATATATTTATCAGTATATGATATACCTGTAGCCTCCTTTCCAGTTGATTCTTGGCTGCTCAATCCCCAAGCAACATCTAAAGCCTCCAAGGTAGATAACACAATTGACTATTATATGCTTTCCATGGGTTAACATAGAAGAAAACCAGGGAAAACAGTATACTTATTGTTATATCCCAATATAAAGTACACTAAGAAGCCATAAGATATTGAAAAAGTCTTGTTTTTTCTCACCAGAAGCCCTGATACTCTCTTTAGACATGAGATTATATTGCTACAGTCTCCAAAATTGGGGAAAGACAGACAATTACACAACAGATTTCTGTACTTCAAACAACCCGTCTGGATTTTGTGCATATACACTAAATAATTTATCAAAGTACAGTGCTAAGCCAAGTTGTTGTATGGAGACAAGTTACCCAGGCTGGAACATCTTGTACCACTGTTTGTAACATGGGAATATATACAATACACAAAAAACACTCAAGTGAGAAGGCAAAGCCAGAACTGGATGCATCAATCAAATGCAAAAAGTGGGTACTGAGTACCAGACAACTGTTTGCCAGCAATATGTACAGTAAGGAGCTGCAAATTATTGTCTTCCACTCATGGGCCTCTCCTGGCACCCTGCCTATTCTATCTGCAAAAACTAGTTTTGAAAATGTGTCCATTTTCAAAGTTGTGCTCTGCTTTCATGCTGTATGACAATCACTTTGGGAAGAAAGTCATTCTGTAATATTCTCACTGTGCCAGGACAGCCCAGTGTGTCACTCAGGGATGGACTGTGCATTCACCAGCAAGGTAAAAGTAGCCATGACATGACAAAATATTCATGAGAAAACTCTAGATAGAGCCAAAACATCTCCACCTCTTAAATTGCTAAATCACAGCCGTTGACCTCTAGCCCAGTTCTGCTATACAGGAGGTCTGTCTTTTCAAAGAGACCTTGGATTACATCCTGAAGTACAATCTGTAGTCCCCACTGGAAAGTTCTCACGCTATCATGAGCCTCAGACTAATCCTCCTTTGAGAAAAGCCAGCACAAAGTCATGTGTGTCATAAGAGTCAGCTGAGCAGCTTGTCTTCTCCCCACATCACTGCTGTGTGACATCTGACACCTTTTTTAGCTCTGCTTCTGCCAGCAGTTTTCTATTAACATCAGCAGCAGAGAGTGAAGAACTGTAAAAGGACAGAAAGCACACTGCTTCCACGAATGTTGACTTGTGAAACATACACCAAGCTGTTGTGAGGAAGAACAAAAGCTGCAGGGAATCCTCTCTCTGAAAGTCACTTGTTACTTGAAGAGAAGTATGAGAAGATACAAGTAATCTGAGCTGCAGGTTGCAGTGTCTGTGGAAGCAGGTGAGATGGTGCAAAGCACACATGAGCACTTAATCTCCTCCTTCTCAAATGCATCAGACTGCTCCCCTGCCTGCTCCAGATTTTCTGTCCCTGAAAAACCTCAGGAGAACCGAAATTCTCCTTGCTAGAAGACTGTGTGCATTTCAAGAATAAAAGCTCAAAGCTGTATATACACATCAAACAGGGCATCTCCTTTGCTCACAAGAGGGCAAGTGGGTTTGTCATTACTCCACAAAGTTTCTTCTAAAGGCGTAACTTTATAACCCTCCTCCCTTAGGTCCCAGATACAGTTAGGGTATTTTAAAGCTTCAAAGAATGTGTTTCTGCTCCCCTTCTCACAGTGCCCCTCTCCTTCCAAGAACAGGTTTCTTCTTTGCCGTGTTCATCTATATTCATTCATCATGCAACACATTCACTTAGGAGCATCCACTGCTGAAGGGAAAAGCACTATTACATTTCCTGGACTAGATGTTCACAGACAATGGTTACTGCTAATTTGTCTGTTATACTGGCAATGTGTCATTCCTGCCTTTGAGAGCCTTTAACTAGAAAGATTAAGGAAGAAAATAAATAACAGTAATACCACCCTCTGATTTCAGCACTTATTCTCTTCTCCAGGCCCCCTGCAATGCTTGTTGCCAGGCTTTGTCTACACTGAGTGAAGAAATAAGGAGAAGAGTGATTAAATAAATATGCCAATTAAACTGGTTTAATAGGCAGCTATTTAGACAAGTATCTGTGGCAAACGGGGTACACATTCCCATATGGCAATTCTCAGCACTGAACTGCATAGAAGGCAGAAGAGTGTTATAAATGAGTTCAGGAGGCTTTCAAATCTGCTCGGCTTGAATTCATCATTTTGCATTTTCTCTAAGCCAGATGCAAAGGGACTGAATGTTCTGCAGCTGTCATCACCTCTCTGCACGGTTAAAGGCAGTTGCCCCCGACTTAGAGTGCAATTTGCTTTTCATGATGTACCTCCAAAGATCTGCACTCATAAAGGTTTTCATTTGGAGGGGAGCTGGCTACTGCTCCTCAGTGGAAGAAGAATATGTACATTGCCATAATGTCTGATTTACCATTTGTGGCTGATCTGAGTGGTTGGAGCAGTAAAGCTGGCCAGCCCAGCATAATGGTCAATGGCACACAGCTGGAGGTGCACAGCTGGCCTTACTATAAAAGGGTTTTAATGGGGTTTTTTAGTTTATTCAGATACAGCTGAAACCAGGGAAAAAATAAGTAACCCGGGATGCACCATGAACCTGGCTCTATGCAAAGCACTTTGTACTAAAAAGCACGTAAAGAATCAAAATCTGTGCTGGCTCCCCAGCAACTTGCTGTTGAGATTCTTCATCTGAATAAATTAGGACTGAATTAAACATGCCTCTTCAGCAGCATTTGGCAGGAAACAGTGGGAAGTGTCTCCTTGCAGCAGTGCAAAATTCAATCCAGATAAAGATTTTTCACTTATCTCGTTGCATTGCTGTTAGTAAAGCTGTGTTACTCCTCTAAAGCTTCTCTTATACTCAAGTAATTATCATTTTCATCTATCTCCCTGGCTGGAAGTCTCTAATCAATAACAATTGGGAGTTCTTAATCACTGCTCACAGAAATTTTACTGAATTTTGGTGTGCCTTGAGCCCCCTGGGCAAACCAGCCCATCTCCAGTGAAGTGAGTGGAAGTAAACAGTGATGCTAGAGAGATGCTGAGATGGATGTAACAGGCTGGTTAATACTGAGAGAAGGAACTCCTAGCCTAGGATACAAATCTACATGAGGATAAATTTAGAAGGAAGAATCCAGCACTGCCAAGGTTGCAGAAGCTAAATCAACCATCTTTCACATCAGTAACGTCTGTGCAGCAAACTTTGAGCAAACGCTACATAATTAGGAGAAAAACCATTAAGTGTCTGGCCCTGTAATAGTGTCCTTGACAAATGACTTGAATCCAACTGCAACACATTGCTAGAAGCATCCATTCCAAATGACTTCCTGTAATTTATGCTCTTTAAATAAATGTTTTCTTCTCTCCCTTCCCTTGTCCAAACCTGAAATCTCCAGTTAATATGAATCTACACAACTCTACCAAATTTTAAAGGAAATCTGAAATACCAGCTCTAAGAGATGACCTCTCTGAGCATTCAATTACTGTCTTACTGCCCAGCAAACCATAAGGAGCTGTATTACAGAGATCTCCCACACCTAATTTTGGTACCATATGTAATTTGGCTAGAGAGAAATAATGATCATTGCAATGGCTATAGGCCATCACACCTTCACTCCAGGAAATGGTATCAGATCCAAAGACTCCTGAACAGAGTCCTCTTCATTTCCATTCTTGACTTGTCTAACCAGAGACAAAAGAAAACAAACAAGTTTGGTGTTTGGCCAATCCATGCAGGGACAACCAAGGGGATGCTGATTGTCCCATTATGGTACAGTAGAAGAAAGCCTACTCTAAATTTTCTCTAGTTTGCTCTTTTATGTTATCCCAGCAAGACAATACAGATGAAAGGCAAAAAAAAACTGGCTTGGGCTGTGCTTGAGGATCTGCTTTTTTAAACCTATGTTCTCTACTGCGTGGAGCTTTAAAACCTAGTTTGTGGGTGGAATCACAGAATCACAAGGTTGGAAAAGTCCTTTAAGATCATCGAGTCCAACCATTCCTGTCCTATGCTAAACCATATCCCTAAGTACCTCATCTACCTGTATGTCAAATACATCCAGGGTTGGTGACTCAAACCCCTCCCAGGGCAGCCTGTTCCAGGTCCTGACAACTCTTTCAGTGAATTTTTTCCTAACATCTAAGGAACCTTTTTCTTACTACAAGGCTTTGATGGACCCCTACGGTAACTCACCATGGTGTTATCTAGAAATACAGTTAACAAAAATCACACAGGGGAAGCTACTGGCTCATGAAGCTCCAGGTATTGAAAAAGCTTCCTCAGGATTTCTAGACAGGAACCAGGTAGACCTGAAAAGCATCATGGTGCTGGCACTTGTAACAGGCTCATGTCAATTTGCAATCCAGTTTGCAGTATTAGTGTTTTTTCAGTGATTCCTCTAATAACCAAAAATGGAGCAGTTAAGCAAGCCAGATTTCCACTCCCATCTGCTCCCCTCACAGAAGCCCCTTCCCACCCAAGCCATCTGATGACTCCACACAAGCAAATGTAATCATTGAACATTCCCAGCTGTTCCTCATACCTCAGGCATTTATCATAATTCCCAGACCAAGACACAGAGTTGTGGAGCACTTGCAATGGGTCTTACAAAGTAGGATTGCCCTCTCTTCTCACAGCCAGCCTCCCAGCCACCCACAGGGATGCCTGTCCTTCCAGGATACACACAGCTGCCCTGGGCTAGACATACCACTAGAAATAAAACAAGAGAAAGTTACTCCACCTGGCACTTGCCATGTACACAGAGGTCAGTCTCATAAGGCCCACATGGAGTACCATCGAGGACTCTGTCCGTCACCAGCACAGGGGAATCCTTCCCCAGTGGAGAGCAGAAGAGCTCACAAGGCTTATCTGGGAAAAGAAATACAAAAGCAACTGCCTTTAGGAGCAGCACAAACAAGTGTTTGAGGCAATGATGATGCAGTTCCTCCATGAATGCCTTTGGAAAGGCATCTGTGGATATTGTCAATCTTTGAAGGAACATGTGCCTCTCATGGCCACTTTGACAGATCAGTATTCAAAGAGATGAGATTGGTCTTTTAAGACACAGAAAACCATGCAGTCAGTACCTGTCTGTGAACAGAACATGTCTGTTACAGGGAACATTCAGCAGCCTGAAGCAAATGACCAAGTCACTATGTGAATGTCTCAGACAAAATTCAGGCTACAGCCAGTGATTTAAGAACACCAAGTTCTCTGGTCCATTTCTACTCTTGATGGACTGCCTTTGTTGCATAAGTTTGATTACATAAATTTAAAGCATTCTTGTATACATACTGCCTACTACTTCCTTAAATTGATATTTGTGGTCCTACAAGCTATTCTGTAAGGAAACTGCTGCCCGAATCTAGAGAAAGAAACCCCAAATTGATTTGAAATACAACAGTAGAGAAAGGCTGCATTTTTCATCCATGCCAATGGCAATCGCTATATTACATATTTAATCCTCACTTTGGAAAAGCTACTATTAAGTTTAGCTGGAGAAGGAGTTAAGTAAAAAAAAAAAGCTTTTTTAAGATTTGTATTAGTAACTGGCAGCATACAGCAGATGTCAGGGTTTGCTGACCGCATCTGCCATATGTTTAAGTAACAGATATTTAGGCAATGTAATGCTTTTCCTTTGGAGCTGACTCTGCTACTCAGAGACTTCATCCAAGGAAGAACCTACAGACATCCAAATGGAAACATGGTTTGTTCTGCACAGTCAAGCACCTCCGCTCACCAGACATGAGAGAGAAGGTCTGCCAGTGCATTAAGTGGCATAAGCCTTTTTCTAATGAAAAACCCCACAATCAGTTCCCACCTCACTAATACTTGTAAGCAGAGTTCAAGCACAGTGGAGATTAGCTCTAGGTTAGTTTGGCTCTGTGTCTATTTGAACCCTTCTAAGTGTGGTGCTTTGATACGCTGAAAAAGGTACTGAAAAACATTGCCTGAGTGCTCTAACATGTCTCAGTAAACAGTGACACTGAGATGTGAAGCTGAGCTGCCCTCTGTCCATCTGTCTCACTTGACAGAGGAACTGCAGGCGTATCCTGTGGATGTTCAAACTCCCTGCCTTGTGTCTGATGCAAAGCAAATTCTCCCAGGCTGGATTTTGGTTTCACTTGCAGAGGGAGCTGGGAAAGCTGTTGGAAGCACAGCTTGTGCAGGAAGCTGTTAGTCTGACCACCTCTGCACTGCCTCTCTTTCTGCGGCAGCCAAGAGCTGTGACAGGATTTGCATTTGTGGAAATCGGGCAGCATGGCTCAGGTGAGTGAGGCTTTGCTGGAGAGTGGGAAAAATGTCAGCTATTGTGTTTTAGCAATAGCTTGTTCAGTCTTTAGAGGCCAAAACATGGCATATTCCTTTTCTGCAGCTGAATGCAGTATGTAGTTCCCACAGCAATACACTGCTAATTCTGGCAGCACTGACCAGAGAAGTTCACTGAATCATTTGTGGGCTTTTTCTCCCCTCTCTCCTACTTACAGTACTCTCAGCAACCTATAGTTCCTGACTGGAAACAGAGAAAGGAGTGAAACAGCTCACCCCTGGAAAAAGCTGGGAGTTTTCTGGGACTGTAACTAGTCAGGGAAGTAGCTCTACATTGTGCATCCACCCAGCAAAAACATTTGGGGAGGGGGACAGAGTGGAACAACAAGCAAAACCAGCCTGTCCCTTAGGGCATCTGAAGGACTCATGGTTTTAGAGAGTCTGCTGTGGGAACCAAAGTGCTGTCTGCATGCTTGTCCTGGTGTCAGACCTAACTTGTCAGCTAGCACAGGAAAGGGTTTATCCAGTGTCTGGTCTTCTGGTATCAGTTTCAACACCACCCTCTTCTGTTCAAGCATTTTGCTAAGCTGAACAAATGAAACCAGCCTTGTCTGTTTTTCAGCAGAGCGCAGAGAAAGGTGTTTGTTCCTGCAGAAGGGGCATTATTACAATTCTTTTTCATATCCCCCAACATCTGGTTGAATAGCAGCTGAACAGCCTGATCCAGCCAAGGGAGCATTAAAGGAATGTGAGTAGGACAGGCAACCATGCTGAAATGCCCAGAATTGACACACATCAAAAATGTCCTGGTGAATCCTGGGTTTTTTTCAGTTCCAAATTAATTTGTACTTTCTAATGTTTAAACTCTCATTCCCAAATAATGTGATTCCCAGTCTGAGTGGGTGGGTAAGGCAGCTCTCCCCCAGAAAGATGAGTAAAGAACTGACAGCTCTGTATCTTCTGTTAAGAAGGCTAGAAGAACAGAAGGGCAGCACTAACAACTAATTATGATTAGTCTTTTGGCTGTAGCTAAGGGGAATATGCTGTAGCCTTCTCATGAACAAATGGGAGTCTTGCAGATCAAGTCAAGACAGGTTGAGAAGCTGCACTGAAAGAACAGAAAGGAATTACAGAGGAAGGTGAAAAAACTTACCATCAATGATGACTGCTGTCAGGAGGCTTTTCTTCTTGCTGCTGTATCTGTCATGGGCTTGGCACTGTTGGTCCCTGAAGCTTGGCACACCTTTAGGGCAGGGTAAGTTCTCACAGACAGTGTGCTCCACGCTGGCTCCACGGCAGTTCTTCCCGCCTGGCCCTGGGCTATGGCAGGAAAGACAAACCAGGGTCAGCAGGAACAGTACAGCCACTCACAGACACACCCCTGCCCAAGTTTCCCTGTCCAAGGCAACTCTTGAAATAGCAGGAAGGATCCTTTCTCTCAGAGATTCCTTGCTGGAGGTCAAATCCTGCTCTCAGTGGCTCTGATAAAAAATTATTGAAGCTCCATTCTGGATCTATAAATGGTATATCACAACAGATGCTCTGGAGTATTTGGAAGGAGTGGGGAAGAAGCTTTTGGAATGAGTTGCCATACTGCTAAAAACTGGAATTTGGCTGGAGCTGCTTTTTATAGCCATCTGTTAAGGAAAAGTAAGAACATGACTTTATCCCTCTTTGCTGGTTCCAGCTGGGGATACAGGTATGTGACAAGTTCAGGAGAGTATCAAAAATTATCTGTTAGGATGGCTAAGGCCTTTGTTTACTTGCGGTTTTTGTTTGTGTTTTGTTTTGTTTTGCAAAGAAAATGCAGGCTATCGTTAGGAGTTTGAGTTTTCCTTCTTCTCTGGGGAGTCATAAATAAGAATAAATAGATTTTGCAGGTGCTTAATCCTTATGTTGGATTAGGAGCCTTTCCTACATGCTTAAAATCCAAATGTGTGAAATGGTGTGGTTTTCATGGATGGAGATTATCAGGTGCACAGATTTGTTTCTGGACACCCTACTTGCAGTACAGGTTATAACTAACTCTATGTTACTTAAGTTTCAAACTGCTGAGAACAGAACCTGAGAGGACAGTTGCTGTATCCCCATTGTTAAGAGTGTTTGAGCCAGGGGACAAAACAAGCTATGGAAAGAGGAAGGTGAAACATTTTGGGTTGCCTCCCTCTGCCTCGGGTATCCGGTGTGATCCTGGGCACAGTAACACCACCGTGGTGCCTCTAAGTTCCCCATTAAGAATACAAATATTTAACTTTGGAATTTGTGATGGAACCACAGATTGTCCTTTGAATCCTTTGAACTGCCTGACTGTGCAAATATAAATAATACTTAGACACGTCATGCTCAGTGCACCTTCCAAAGCCGAACCTTCGCAAGTCACCATCAGTTAAGAAACCTGTCCCAAATCATAGAAGTTAAGTCAGAGCTCAGGCCTGATGTCACAGCAGAACCCAGAGTTCTGCAAAAGAATCTGAAGGACAGATCCCTGTCATCCCAAGTCCCAAGCCCTGTATAATACGGGCTCTAGCACCGCCCAGGATTTCCAATAAAGTGCAATCCAAGTCCACCCTGACACATGCCTGAAACAGTAACTGTGAGAGATCTCCTGGTAGACAACTTCATGGCCATCTTCCACTGTGTATTTGTGCCAAGAGAATCCCCTCATTAACAGAGGAGAGAAATCAAAGCCCATTTCTACTGTTGTGACCCTTTTACACAACCAGAGGGGACTGGAGAGGGGGCGGAGATCTCATTCTCACGTTCTGCTTAAGCCAGTGGTTTTCTGTTCAACAACAGTCCAAAGCCTAGAGGAGAACACAAGGCAGGACAACTCAAAAGTCTGCTTGTGCAAATTGGATCATGACACACTGCCTTACAATCATTTGGAGGTAATGCATGTGAATACTCACAGAAATTACAGAGAGGAAAAACCCAATCAAACAGTGAAGCAACTGGTTTAAAAATACTGATAGTCCCACAGGCTCAAAAGTCAGCTGGCAGGAGCAGAGATTCCAGTTTAAAAAAAAAATAAATCCCAAGACCAAATATATATAAAATAAAAGATAAATCCCTTAGCCAATGTTTTTGGACAGTGAATAAACCAGCTGCAGAAGAAGTGGGCCCATGCCAGGAATTTGAAGCAAAAGAAGATCACGTGTATATCCCCAGCCAAGAATGCATATGAGCAAGAGAATTTTCAAATCAGTGTGCAATCTTGGAGGGAGCATTTCCTGCAATTTAAGGAACAATGATGAATGGGTTAGGTTGGTCAGCGCTGTGGTTAAAGAGACTTTTCGTAGCTGACAGCAAAGAAACCAGCTCAGCCCCTTGTTCATGAAAATGAGCTGGTAAAAATCAAGCTTGGACATTAGAGACATGCAATTGCAGTTCAGTGCTATTTAAGGAGAGGAATAAACAAAAAAATATCCCTTTCACATGAATGCAGCTCAGCAGCAGCCAGTGTGTGCCCATCCATCATTTAGGCATGTCTTCAAAGTGGCTTTGTTGCTAGCCAAACATTCAGCCCCTATTTAAAAAGAAAAGTTTCCTGTGCTTTGTCTGTGAAGAAAACCTTAAAATATGAATAAAGTTAGAGATACACAACTGGGGGGGACTGCTCTCAAGATCGTGAGCACCCTCATTCATCTCAGAAGTTATAATGCATACAAGCAGGGGTGGTCAGTTAAATGGCCACCCTGGGAACCTGTTCAGGTTTACCATAAGAAAAAAGACTTCCAGATGTGCCTCAACTGACCTGAGGGATTAAGGATGGCACATGGTAAATAACATCACTGTGCAGGAGCTAAACAGCACCCACTGCACTCTGTGTTTGGGAAAACTTTCATATGCAGCATGAGGTGATCCTGCTTTAGCAGGGGGATGGGCTAGCTGATCTCCAGAGGTCCCTTCCAACCCTGGCCATTCTGTGATTCTGTGAATCAACCCCTCCTCATTCATTCAGTGCTGGAGAGGAAACACAGCATCATTTTTTTCTTCAAAACTATCTGTCTTTAAATTGTATCTGTGTTCGAATAATTGAAACGGGTCACTTCCAGTGGTAATCCTTCAAGCCACTTCCAAAGAACCTACTCAATTTGGTCCTTTCTGGTGTGAACAAGAAATCTCTCATGTCCTCTGCACAGCTCTGCTGCCCATTTCTTCCCTGCACTCTTGCAGCAAGGATTGTCAAAGTCCTCCTTGCATAAAGGTATCAGCATGATGGGAAGACTTACGGGGGATTGTCGCATTTCCGCTGTCTGAATCGCACTCCTGTGCCACACGTCCGGCTGCACATGCTCCACTGGCTCCACATGCTCCAGTCTCCATCAATGTGCTCAGGGATGGGAGTTTTACTGACACACTCCCCAGCTCGGCACCACTGAAATGCAACTGTGTTAGCACAGGCTGGACAGAAGCCCTGATCTTGCAAACGTTCCTGCACAGGTGGACTTGAGAGATTACAAGCAGCCCATGTTTATGTTTCTAGAGATTCGAGGTTTCAGTGGGGGAGAGGTGGGAGGAGGAGAAAGGGAGGAGGGGAAACACAGAAATTTAAGTGTCACCCTCAACGAACCTCTCAAGGGAGTTCTGTCATTAAACAAAATGACAGAATTGAGCCCCTTGATTTATAAAGCAGATAATTATCTAAGTGCTAAGACTTAAAACCATGCTCTTCACAGAAACTGAGTCCAAGAAATTACACCCCAAAGCAATGTCTTAATCAGCAGAAGGTACAAAATAATTGAGGCATTTTGGACCTAACCTGGCTTAAAGTCCCAACCAACCTTTGATTCATTTAGGTTGCGCCGGCTCCTGACCATGCAGCAAATTTGGCTTACTCTCCTGCTCTGTCCAGCTATGGTACAGTAAGCAGTCTTAGGAAAGAATTACCTGGACTTTGTCATTAGAAAAACATATTTCTAAAAATCTTTTGTCTCAGTTTCCTTGTCACGTTCTCCAGGACCCAGATTTCTTGTCATTGTTTATTAGCAAGCAAGGAAAAAGTCTCTAATCTTTCATTTTAACATCAAACTTAAATCTTACTCATTCTTATCTCCCCCACCATACAATATACAAAAATATTAGAATCCAAAATCAGTAACTATTGGGTTGGCAGTTACCAAACCAGCCAAGTTCATTTGTAGCTTAACAAGTTATCAGCCACGCTGGGACAATCAACCACATACGCTTATGAACCATATACCACGTATCACAGTTCGTCTCGGAGGTTAAACACGTTCATTTAAGTCAAGTTCTCTTAGCACAGCAGGTCAGGGAGGCAGCAGCTCAGCCCCAGTACCTCCCACCCTTATGGCACTGAAGCCAGTTACCAGAATGGTGATTTTCACTGGAGGGAGATCAACTAATCTGTGAGTTTATTTTGTGTCTCTTGTAACAATTTCCTACACTGACCTGGATTCTGGAAAGCCCATACAGGCCTTAGTCATCTGAGTATTTATGTAAGAGTAACACAAATGATCCTTCAGAAACAACTGGACATCACTGAAATTGAGCTCAACACATTTCAAGCTACTTTTAGAAACTGCAAAGTTTTTAAATAGTTTCTTTTTCTTTCCCCCTCTTTCTCCACTCCCCAAATGTCAGCCTAAATGCTCTCCACACTTTCTACCTCAAATATAGCCAAGAACACTGCTACCTTAGCTCAGACTGAACTAACCACCTCAGTCATGGAACATCACTGACAGCAATGAACAGATGTGATAGGAGTGAGCTGCTGCCTCACGACTTGCAGGGTACTTGGTCTGTGCACTCAGCAGTGAGACATGGGATTTTCCTCCAGTGTTTTGTGCCTGGATCACAAGAATTTGACTACTGAGACCTCCAGAGGTTACCAGAATACATGCCTTATAAAATCAGAAAGACTTAACCCAATCTGGCTCTTAATTGAGCAGTTTCTGTAACAGAATCAGTAAAAAAATATTGGTGACTTTATTAATGCTCATAAATATGTGAAGGGCAAGGATGGAGCCAGTTTCTTCTCAGGGATGGCAGCGACAGAACAAGGGGCAGCGGGTGCAGCTGGAGCAGAGGAAGTTCCCTGTGAATGTCACTTTGAGGGTGATGGAGCACTGGGACAGGCTGCCCAGAGAGGTTGGGAAGTCTCCTTCTCTGGAGACATTCAAACCTGCCTGGAAGTATTCCTATGGGATTTAGTCTTGGTGATCCTGCTCTGGCAGGGGGGTTGGACTAGATGAGCTTTCAAGGTCCCTTCCAACTCCTAACGCTCTGTGATTCTGTGCTTATGGTAAATACTGGACATATTGGCAATATTATTCCACAGGCAACACTGGAAAAAACAAACTGACTGCTACTGAGCATCTGGATTACCTTGTCTGCGCCACATTCAGTGCCATCCAGAGGGGGGTCCAACTTTGTTTTGCAGGATGTATCTCCTTCCACCAGGCACCAGAGCCCAGCACACATCAAATGCTGTAATCACAAAGCAACGAGGTGCAGTTATTACTTTTGGATATGTCAGCTATCATTATGGGATACACCACAAAGCTCAGGCACCCTTTCTCAAGTGAATCCTGAGGCATCTGGTTGGTTTGGGAACAATTATTTTTTAAGGCTAGACTGGCATTAAGTGGCAAGGCTGGGGACATAAAAGAGATCAATGGATGCCATTGTCAGGAACAAAACCCACCCAAAACAAGAAGTGTATTATTTAAACAGATTTCTTTTCACAAGAATAAATCTGGTCCATTAAAAAAGAATTATATATTGGAGGCCAAGATGGATGCTTTGGAACCATGCCACATGCTCAAATGTCCAAAGTGCTTAATTACTTGTATTCTTTAAAAAGATACTCAAGTAACTAATCATGCTGAAACACAATCAGCCCTGCTAGATCTGGTGGTAGTTATAATCAGCCAGCAATGCCCTTTGAGAGAAGAAGATCTTTAGGCTGAATGAGAAAGAGGAAAGGATTTCATGGTGTGCCATGTAGCAGAGGAGCTTGGTGACAAGCAGGGACGAAGTTATGAAAGGTCTAGTTGTGAGAAGTAGCTGCTAGAGACCAATGTGCTAGGGAAGGTGAAAAGTGAGATGCAAAGGCAAGAGCAGCAGGAGGCACAGCACATCTCACCACCAGACTTGAAACACATTCTGGGTATCATTACTCAACATTGCTCAGCCAACGAGTGTTGCAGGAATATTAATGCTGACCACACTTGCATGATCTGTCACATCAATAAGGTTTTCAGAAATTGAGAAAAAGAACCAGGAAAAGGGGCCTTTACATCGTTAACATTTTCCACAGCATCCATCGTGCTTTGCATTCCATGCAAGTGGATGATTTCAATACAGTGCTACACATCTGAGTACCCAAAAAAAAGAAAAAGAAAAAGAAGAGTTACATTTCTTTCCACTATTGTTCACGTTTCAATGTAATGGTAAAAAGATGAGAAGCCTGACTCAAGTGCCAGCTGGTCTTGTCAAGATTTATTGCACCTCATTAAATAGTTGAGTCAACATGCTTCAACCTTATGGCTCTTTCACAATGTAATGTAAGAGACTGTGGGTGCATATGTGTTTTGTGTACATGCGTGTTGGTATGTCTACATCAAATAGATCTGTATGGCAGAGGCTGCAGACGAGATAAATCCCAATACCAAGAGTGATGATGTAGAACATACTGAAACAGAATAGTTATCACAGCGGTATCTGCATCCTGGTTTATTTCTCTGTCTCTTTCTGGAAAGAGGTTTTTGCACTATTTAAACCAAAAGAACGTTCACAAAAACTAGAAGCAGATGGCACAGTTCAGCAACATCTGTATCAACCACAACACAAAAAGTCATCATCAAACAAACAACAGCAAATAGAGAGGGGAAGCCTAGATCAATGACTTTTCAAGACATTTTCCCTGTACTAATAGAGCATATGGGAAAATAACAGACTTTAGTAACTTTGGCTAAATGACTGTGACAAATTAGCGGTTCACCCATAGCTCTGAAAGCATTTAAGCACCAATTAACCATAAGGACATCACATAGTGCTTTGCAGATAGGTATACTGAGGCATTGACAAGAACTGACAAGCCAGACATTTCAGAGCTTACCAAGAAATTAATTGTTCCACACCCCAATTCCCAGATTCTCAAAACCCCTACCTTCCTTGGAGAGGACTAAAATCAGAAAGTACATCAATTAACTGTCAAGGATTATGGAAAGAAGAGTAATCTAGGCAACAAACCACTTTAAGAGAAAAAGCTTTTCCCCAAATGCCAAACTGAGAGCTCTGAGAGGACGCTTGCTTTTCTAGCTGTAAAGCTAATAAAGTTGTTACTAAGTCAAGGTCAGGAACTAAGTGACAATCTGGACTGTCTCTTCTCCCTTGATTATTGTGGACAGTGATCTTGTGAACATAGTATCAGCAGTGCTTCCTTTCAAATTGTGGTTGGGGAATACTGATCTGTAAAATGAAGGGAAGCATCAGAGGTGAAGGGTGCAGAGAGCATGTATTGCCACTTCTCTAGGTTTCAGCCCCTCTCTTACACATAACCACAAAGCTTCAGAGCAGAAGATGATGAGAAACCCTTCAGCCTCTTCTCTTGAATGACCTGAACAGAAACTTTGCCCTGTGGTTCCAGAAGGGAACCCTCTGCTTCTGCTTTCTGTCAGAAAGGAGAATGGCTGAAGGTGTAATGGAATTCACTATGTCCATAAAGATGTTGTTGTAGACACCTATGAGCATCATTGCTAAATGTCTGTGCATTTTGCCAGGCCGCTATTTGTTAAGCTTCAGCGCCAAGTCCCTGGATTGTAACCTGCATGTAAATTAGTCAGGGTTAAATTCCCACCTTCGATGTAAAACTGGGAGGAGGAGGGGTGGTGGTGGAAACAAAAAGTCATAAAAATGAAGCAGCTTTTTGTAACATTTTGGTTGCCAGCCAGAGTTCCTCCATAGCCCAAGGAAGGTGGAAGGTGCTAACGTGCCCAGGTATGACCATGGCCTGGGGGGACTGGTGGGCACAGATAACCTCAAATAGGAGTGTCTGTACCAGCAGAACTACAGAACTGAGCCCAGCCCTTGGGTATAACTGGAGCAAGTATTAACATACATGTGTGTGTATGTACATGTTTGTGCATATACATGCACACACAGAGATAGATTTATAGGGAGATAAATAAAGAAAAAAATCTCTCTTAGCAGCACCAACCTTTCTGAAATTTCCCATCTCTGAGGTATGGAAAACACAGGATTTTTATAGCATCCCTGTGTTTGATCCCCAATGCTAAATGCAAAGCATATTTCAGGAAACAGTTACAGACAAATCTGGTAACTGCGCTGCAGCTCTGTGTTCTAGTGCCTTACCACTACAAAGCTCAAACAGTCCCCTGTATTTAATACAGCATTCAGATACCCCAGCAAAGATTAAACCATCAGCTTTGGTATTGTATGTTCCCAAGATGTTTTATCATGTTAATAGCTCATTTCAAAAGAGATCATATATCCTCCTCAGCTACATTAGAAACCCAAACAAAAATCCCCATTAAACAGTCCTTAGCTAACCAGTCGCAGTGAGTGACTTTTTAATAGTTAAATAGCCAGCTTTGTAGGGAAATATCAAAGTGAGAAATGGCAGGACTTGAAAGGAAGTTGCTTGTGTATGAGTGGCAATTCAGAGCTTACACTGATATAGAAGAAGCCATCAAAAGAGTTATTTTACTGCTAATTGTAAATTCAGCAGCCAGCTTTTAGAAGGCAGGTCTCTGCCTGCAAAGTCTTCCCTACAGCCAGTTAGGATTTTCCAATGATAGATATTTTACACTGGAAAAATATTGATTTGTTGAAACTGTCTGTGGAGAAAGGTCATCTTTGGAGCAGCTCCCAGCTTGAAATATTTCCAAGAGAAAAATAAAATTTTTTTAAAAAGCGAGATAGTTGTTGTAAATTTTTCTTTTTCTTTCTCTCTTTCTCTCCTTCTTTCTTTCTTTCTTTCTTTAATTTAAATATTTGTTCAACTGAAACTTTAAGGAATTCATACAGACAGAAAATATAATTAAAAAATGAAAATTAAAAATTACATTTTTATAAAGGTGCAAATTTTAGACTCTCAAAAATCCTGGAAGAGAGGAAAACTTGTCTGCACATCTGTTAGAAACCAGTCCTGAGAGAGGTCACAGTCCGGAAACTCTCAAGCTCGGAGATATCTGCTCGGCAGGAGAAGGACGCTTCCGATTACAGGTATTATAATGGCATCTATTTGAGAAAGGGGCCTTGCTGTGCCAGGTGTTTTCTCTTCCTCAAAGAACTTGCAATCTAAACAGACTCCGGGGAGCTTGGAGATAATGGAAGCTTTATCCCTCTGTTATAGGTGGGAAGATGAGGAACAGAAAGGGATTAAATCTCTTTGCTGAAAGTCTGCTGGGAAACAAGGAAAACCGCTGCTCAGAGCTCTGCAGTCCTCTGCTCAGCATCACAGCCACAGGCTCACGCTGTCTGCTCTGGCTAAACTTCAGGGTAAAACCAGAAACAACTCCTGGGATACTCCCAGGAACATGTCTGGCTGTGGGCCTTCCCACCTTTCACAGCTTTTCCTATTTTTTCACAACACACAGTGTTTCTGAAGACGGTGTTTATCTTACATGTAACTCCATCCCACACGTGTGCCAGCACAGACTCGCAGCATGTGAAGCGCTACGACCACTCACACGCGGCTCGAGGGAAGTAATCTATTTTAGGTTCTTTAACTCAGTGCTGCAGCTGGAAATGAGGAGAAGCCAGAATGAATTCAGCCAGTTCTTTGCCCACAGGCAGTAAGTCTCGAGTTTGCTAGTTTCAGGGTTAGCTATTGCATCACCACTGTTACTAAATTCAGTGTGATTCTGCCCAATGACCTCATATGGTCTCAGGGAGAAGAAAAAGACTCACAATACTACCCCGTGTTGAAGCCTCAGAACCTGCAAGGGAGAGTTTCCAAATCTCCAAAGCATAAGAATCCGATGAATAAAGGTGTCCTTCCCACTAAGGAACAACAAAACAGAAGCTTCTTTCCCTACGAATTCACTCCCTCACCTTGGATTCATCCAAAACAAGAAACACTTCTCCTGAGAATGAATTTGTTCCTGCTGCTGACTGCCCACTGAGGAGAGGAACCTCTTATTTCTGGCAGCATAATTAAACCATCACGAAACCAATTATTCTGTCAAACCAAAGGGATTATGAAGGACTTGACAGTAAATATCCTTTAGGAAGAGGAGCAAGAGACCATGTAACACACAGGCATGCTTATAAATACCAGGATCTCTTTTCTGTTGCCGAGATTTTGGCTTGGCACATAGCTAACCATGAGACAAAACACGTTTATAAACAGAATCCTAATTAACACCTATTAAGTACAATAAACACACAGTTTACACACGCTTTCCTGTTCAAAACACTATGTATAGGTTCTTGAAACCTCACAGCATGCTTCTGAGAACGAATTCTTTACACAAGGAAGTGAGAGAAACAATGCCCCCAGTTTACACACCTCACTGCCTTTAATTTTGGGTGCAGACAATCTACAACGGACCACAAGGGAGGTAAGCACCTTGTTTGCCACTGCTATTAGGTGGAACTTGCTGTTGGAAACTAGATGAAAGGAGCCACATGCTGTCCCAAACAAGAGGACTGTGAAGTTTGAGTACACATATCAGTGGCCAGCTGCTGACTTTCTCTAGAGCTGATATTCCTGGGAGCAATCGGTAGGTTCAACAGTGGAAGCATCCATCCGTCCAAATGACAGACCTGATCCAAACGTCAAGGGAAGGTTTGAAAAAGAATCACAAGGACTATCCTGGAATATTCAGGCAATGGTCAATATCCTGGAACTTCTCATTTCAACAAAATAGTGCAACAATCTCATAATGTGCAATTTTACCCATTAATTACAACATTTACTGTTGGACAGAATGTGTCTCCAACTGTATTACAAAAGCCAATCATATAATCTTTTTAGAATCAATTATAAAAGGTTTCTTTAAAAAATATTTCCCTATTTTTACTACCTGGTGATCACCTTGTTTCTGTAGAAAAAACAACTCTGTTGCTCCCAACATATGAACAACATGGAACTGTTTGGAGTGAGTCCAGTGGAGGCCACGGAGATGCTCAGAGGGCTGGAGCACCTCTGCTCTGGAGACAGGCTGAGAGCGCTGTGGGGGTTCAGCCTGGCAAAGAGAAGACTCTGGGGAGCCCTTACAGCATCTTCCAGTCCCTAAAGGGGCTAAAGTCCCTAAAGCTGGAGAGAGACTGGTGACAAGGGCAGGGAGGGACAGGACAAGGGGGAATGGCCTTCAGCTGAAGGAGGGGAGATTTATATTAGATATTAGGAAGAAATCCTCCCCTGTGTGGGTGCAGGTGCCCTGGCATAGGGTGCCCAGAGAAGCTGGGGATGCCCAGGGGTCCCTGGTCAGGTTGGATGGGGCTTTGGGTACCCTGGGCTGGTGGGGGATGTTCCTGCCCATAGAACAGGTGTCCCTGCGTGGGCTTTGAGGTCCCTTCCAACCCAAACTAGTCTGGGATTCTATGATACAAAAGCAGACGTGCACATTATGTTTTTTGGATTAACGGGCCCAAATAACCTGCCTGATTGGAGCCAACAAAAAAATTTCAAGGTGATTCCCCTTTGTATTAGTTATTTCATCAATGCAACTCCATTAACTCAATGAACAGCCTCTTCATCAAAACTTGTGTGAGTGGAAAGTCACCAACATCAGACCCAAGTGTATAAAATCAACAAGATTGTTTTAACTCTCGAGGAAATGGCCCTTGACAGTTAAAGAACTCGTTAGGAAATGGTCCTTGAGAGTTTAACTGCTTTCTGTTGCTACTCTTTTCCTTGTAGAACAGTACAAAAAATTCAACACAGTCATTTCCGAGCTTTGTTAATGTTCTGTATCAGAGAAAACAAACCAAACTGAACACAGCAAACACAAAGGGACTCACAATGGGTTTGGTACTTTGAGCTAGATGGCTTGATATGCATCACTCTAACTACCAACACAGGGATCACTCCATGTACCTATATATATATATATACATGGAATGATACCAAGAGCTTTTGGATCTACAATTAAAAGATAAGAATGCTTCCCTTTCATCCTTAAGGGAGAAAGACAAAATATCTGTAAGCTTATAAAACCAGTAATTTACCATGACACAGTGTTCCCCACAGACAGATCTGGATGGCTCAGGTCCGAATGAAATCAACTGGTTGCAGATGAAAGCTGAGGAATCAGAAAAATCCAGAGCTCTCATGTTAGCCTAAGGAAAACCAAGCTATTCAAGAGCTGCCCAAAACACACTTAGAGACAGGAAGATGAGCCCTGACCTCTCTAGAGTGGATGCAGCAGGGATCTTTTGCTAAGTGTGCCATCACCTCTCATAGTAAAACACTCCTGGGGCTCTATGAATGGCTCTGCAGGATAGATGGTAAGAGACAGAGAAACATAAGCCTTCTTTTGAGAGGGGTTTGGCCCACTGGAAGCTCTTCACCCCTTCCTCTGAGGAAGTTAAACTGGAATTAATTACATTTAAAGTAGAAATGTGCAATGCAGTATCGAGAAATTGTTCCAATCTGGGGGAGATACAAGAAATCAGTATTTGGAGAAGTGAAGAGTGGTTTGAGATGTCTGACTGGAAATATGTCAAGGAGGGCAACCTTTCAAAGCTGGTAGAAGCTCGGGGCATCTGGAAAACCACAGAGCTTCTCTGAGACTCAAAATCAGATGGCAAAAACCAAACACATTCAAACCTATTTCTACCCTTAAAAATTCAGGCCATGATTGAACCTCCTGACCACGCACCACGATGAAAGAAAAACTGAAAAAAGCAATGATGGCAACGACACTGCACGGAGAGGCAAAAATCAGGGGCTAGTAATGAAGCTGGTCACAATTAATTCAGTAAATGAGAATGGATCCTGCCAGACAAGCAGTGGAAGACTCCCATACTGCCAGAGAAGGCACTAGTGAGTAGAAAACGTTTGGGTTTTTAGCATGGCATTGTATATGCCACGTTAAGTGCTGCTCTGAGGATCATACCCCACGCAGTCCACCAAGCAAAGGTTTGTGAGTTCGCAGTGGGATGCTATCATCTAGATATCTGCCCATGATGAAGGAAGGGCAAGAGCTTCAGGAAAGTTTCATCATCAACCTGATCACTTCCATCAAATACTGTGTTTGCAATTTAAAGCCTGAAATTCTGACCTTGCATTTTGCAACATCCATCTCTTACTGTCTTCTGTAAGAGTGATATTGACTCTAATTCCCAGAGAACTCCTCAGCCCTAACACCTGATTGTAGGATATGAAAAGTGTCGATTTTTTAAAACAGGCAGTGTTGTCTATTAAAAACACCAGCAAACAAAAACCTGGGAAAATTAAAGAATAAAATCAGGGATGGTGTTTCTTGGCCATGGGAAAAGAGGAGAAAGGTACAGTAAAATAAATATAGCTATGTACACCCACAGTTCAGATGTGGTTTGAAACTTACGAGAGTTTTCTTTTGAAGTGCTTTGCAGATGGGAAGTTCCCAGAAGGCCACTGGGAGAGGTCTGACTGCCCTTCAAGCTTGTTATACACTATTTTCAGGCTGATACTCAATCGTATTTTGGCTAATTTCGTTAAGTTCAAACTTCAGCTGTAGATGCCACATCACAAAACTACACTAATTCTTTCTCCCTCCCCTTGTGTCTTAATAAGAAATGTAGGATTACCAAGCTCAAGTGCTCGATTCTTAATAGGCACTCAGTATTATTTTTAAAAGTTTATTATTTTTATATTCTTAAATTTCCACATTGTATTTTTATAATTTTATTTTGGTTCCTCTCTCTCTTTTTATTTTTCTTTAAACCACTGCACCAGAATGTGTTTTGACCATCTTCCAAACTGAAACACGTACAAAAATTTCTAAAGCATTCCAATAATTGTAAACTGGGCTGTGCTGCCCAGGCAGGAACTCTGCTTCTCTCTCTCTTTCTTTCTCTCTCTCTCCCTTAAACAAAAATTATTTCCACTGAAAATAAAGAGAAAAAGGGTTTTTTGCAACATACAGAAGCAGTGAAATAGGACACTTCAGCTTCATATGAAACAGGCAATGTGAAAATAGTCTGAATTTTAACAGCCTACATTAGGAAAACTATAAAATACAGTATGGCAATTAGGTAAATTGTTACTTTTACTTCTAAGAAAGAAAATATAATTTTATTTCAGAATTTCCAGGCTTCTACCCTGCAAGCCTCAAGAAAGCCAAACCCATCCTCTTCCACATATTATTTACAATTGTTATTATTATTATTACTATTACTACTATTACATAAAAGCTAAAAAGTGTAATGGAAACTTATGTAGACAAAGTCTTGGGTTGTACAGAAAATGACAAAGCAACCTATTCTTTTCAGGATAAATCAGCTCTCAATCTAATTACCACGCTCTCGTAAATATTCTATACATTACTAAATAATAGGGCTCACTATCATCGCCTGGTCTTGCAAATGCCTTGGCGAAGGAAAAGCAGACAGAGGCCCATTGATTCACATGCATGGAGTCCAAGTCCACTCTGACAGTCTCTTTGCAAGATCGAGGGCGCAGAAAGACCCACAATTGCTTATACCACCAAAACATCAGATAGGAAAACTGAAGGGATATGTAAAATCCACTTGATTATTAGAATTGGTACTTTTGCTTTACTTTGTTTATTTGATTCCTCTTCCTTTTCCATTTTAGCCCACAAATCTAGTCGGTTTCCTTTGGCTTGCAATCACTTTGCCCTCCAATTCTGTGCTGTTGCTCCATGTATGTAGATACTGGGAGATACCAGTATGTTTTTTAAAATCCCTTGAAATTAAGAACAAACAGCAGAGCTAATCCTAGCTGTTTCCATTTTTCTAAAACCAGTGTCATGTCAAACTCCACATTCCCAGTTACATCTGAGTTGACAGTGTCCCCTTTGCAGAAAAAAAGCTCTTTGTAGCACTGCTAATCTCTTTCCACATGCCATTTTAGCCTAAGAACAGTTTTGACTCAAAACAATACTGAAAGATAATGGTTATGTAAAAACCCGCAAAAATGTGTTAATAATAAATAAGCCAAAAGGCATATAAACCAAAAAAGCCAAACACTGCATACAAGAGATAGAAATCACATTTTTTCCATAAATATAATTTCAGTGCAAAAGCCTGTGTTAGTAGGCATGCCAGTCTGAAAAATAAACCCAGGGTTCTGATTAAATACACAGCATATTTTCATGTGAGGTTATGAACGATGCGTTTTTAGGTGCTTCTTGGGGAGAAACACCATTGCTGCTCTGCGAGAGATTCAGCATAAACCTGCTGTGTTTTTCCTTTCTCTGACAGCTCTGCTGACCAAAGAGGTCAGCAAAGAGTTAAAGCCTGTTCTGTGCAGAAGCCTTCATCACTTGAATGGGGTTGAAGCGATTTGCTTCCTCTAGAGTTTGGGTCAAATGAATTCACAATACTTGATTCATAGCACAGTGTGGAGCTGAAGAACAGAGGTCAGACAGGTTGAACCTCCAGTAATTTCCACAACTGAGCATGTTAGCCCTGGACTCAAGTCAACACTTAGAAACCAGAATCCCAAAAGATCTCTGTGTTTGGGGTACAATGATAACTCCTATTAGGATTTTGCTCAGAGCTTGAGAATGACAAGGTCAACTATTTAATTTCTGCTAAACGCAACTATTCTCCCACAAAATGAAGGTCTCTGTGCGAAGTCTGAGGTGGTCCAAAAGCTCTTCTCACACTGCATGGTCTGTTATGGTAAAGGCACATTTATATGTTGTGCTAGATAAGTGATCTCATGGATCAGACAATGCCTAACATTTGCAATGGGAAAGATTAACAGAAAGCACCACGTGAAAGCCCTTTTGATCCCTTTGCTGGAGAAAACTATGTCACTTAGATATGGAGAACTAGTGAAGGGCCTTGAGATATTCATTATGTGTGAAAACTTCTGTACTCAAGAACTGCTTGAATTCTATTTCCCTATTTAGTTCCAATTCTTCTGCAGAACCATGAAAACATTTACTTTCCTGATGATGAGCAAGGACTCACCATCTACCACTCAGGTTAAAGTTAATCCAAAACCAGCTCCCTGGATGTATATAAAACCAATAAAACCAAAATGGACTTGCATTCCCTCAAGGGACTGGCAGCTAAGCTTGTAATTTATTATTCATACAGTATCATAACAGAAACAGTGTTTTTCAAATAAATGCTTGTTCCCTGCCTAACAAGCATCCACCTCAAAGGCTGATTCCACAGCTCCTTAACAGGCAGCACGCACTGGTAACTCTCACCTAACACTGATGTTACAAAACCAGATACTAAACTATAAAACTCAGAGGTCACAGATTACAACAATAGGCTATGACTAAGCTCATTATCATCTACTTATGCTGTTAATTAGTTCATTTTTCTTAATTTTTCATGTATTAAAATGTAGGTGCAATGTCCAAGCTCAAGAGTATAATGTGCGTAAAGCTCAGCCTACCTCATATGTTTTCATTTTTGTTCTGCAAATTTGGAGTAGAATAGCTGCAGGATGGCTGGTTTGGCAAACTTGTAATTCTGAAAGCTACTATTTTGTACTGAGGCATCTGAGTTATCATTATAAACAAACATGGAAGGAGAATTTTGGAGATGCAATCTGAAATATCCAGACCAGGTTGAATATTCATGGATTAACTATCTAGTTGAACCAGTGCCTGAGGTCCAGACACTGCCAAGCATTTAGGCACCTGACTCTGTGAAGGCAAAGAAGATTACATTCCTTTAAAACCTTGGGCTTTGATGCCTTTAAGGGAAAGAGCTAACTGCCCAGAAAGTCTGAGCAGTTGCTTAAAAATGTCAAAATTCTGGATTCATCTAATCTCTGAAATTTGCTCTACAACCTAATTGTATGGCATTTTTGAATATAGGTCCGTAGTTTGCCTGATTATGCAGCTCAACAGTCTCCAATGAAATGTTACAATGTCACTCTTTTATTAAATAAGAAAATAGACAGTAGACACATGTAATCATAAAAAGATTGAGCAGGCTCATTTCCTGAATTGTATTTCCTTTTCGTAGCAAATATTTACTCTTAAATGTTTATTACTTTTACATTTGGATTTTTTTAATACTTTATTGAATTAAAAATACCACATTGCCATTGGCTAAAAGAGGAGACAGCTATATTTGCCAATAATTTCTCCAGCTAATGCCAATGACTAGTGCCAATTTTTTTTTTTTGGTTCATATTTCTGTAGACAGCTTTGGGACTCAGGATACAAGCATTCTGCAGATGAGGCATGAGAAACACAAAGGTGAAAAGAACACCAACTTCTAAGGTTTAAAAATTAAAGCTGATCATTTCCTCTAAAGGATTTCTTTTCTTTGACTTCAAACACCCATTCAGAGTAGCACACAGGATGCAAATATTTACTTAAATGAATGGTGTGTGATATAATTGATCCAAAGCTTCACAGTGTGAATGCTAACTCTGAACTCTTATCCGTAACAGAAAAATAGTTCTAAATAAGTGATTAAAAATTGATTTAATCTGCTGAAGTTCTATAAGGCTTTTCATTAGAAAGCACTAAAGTCTTCACAAAATACGCTTGTCTTTGGGAGATGCTAAAGGAGTGATGGAGGAAAAGAGCATAATTTTCACTGTGTTCTAAAGACGTCAAACACTAAGACCAGTGAAAAACCTTAGGAGACACAAACACCTGCTGTCTGTATCTTACAGAGAACAATGCCTGTTGGCTCATTATTCTGGCAAGCAACTTGTCCCTGAAGCAATTCCAGACTGGACATGCAATTTCTGCATGAGAAATGCTGACCACCTACCAGTAGGCTGACATTCTCATTAGGCACCAGGCTATCCAGAAACAGAATGTTTTTGATCGCAGCAAGGGAAATAGCAAGTATGCCTTCCAATAGCAGTCAAGCTGGGTGACACCCACACAAGTGGAAGAACTTGAATCATCCTGGGTAGATCTGGGGTTTTCTTTATGGACCTATATTCTAATACTTTGCTTCCAGTACAGTAGTCCTGGTGGTCTGCATTTTCTTGATGGAGCTGGAAAATCTAACCTACCCAAATTCTTTTCTTATTGTTTTATATGAGCTAGTTTCCAAATCCAAAATAAATAAAACAGCAAATGTGAAACTAAGATCATGTTCCCAGGACTTGCATGTGTTCAACAGTTTCAGTAATTTGGCACTTAGGGACCTCAGTTATCACCGATCCTTATTTTCTTTATTAACACTGAATTAAGATCCCAAGATTGTTCAGAAAGGGAATAAGGGACCAATAAAAAATACAAATGGCAAGTTAATGACAGCAAGAAACCTGGCTGCTCCACGCCTGTCTATGTAGGTCAGAATGCCACCAGCTCATGCTGGTGACATGACTTTCTTCTAGATATCTCCAAAGCCACACTGGAAAGAAGCATTTCTCCAGTCGCTCTCTGGAGTGGGATGCAGAGAAGCTCTGGTCAGAATGACGACATCTAATTATGTTCAGGACCTTAGGAAAAGTTTAGTTCTCTAAATTCCAGAGGACAAGTCAGACAGCCTCATCTCAAATGACCTACTTTTAGAGACACCAAAAATCAGTATTTTCATTTTGCCAACCAACCATGTGATATAAGCCATTTTGCACCCAAATCCAGACTAAACATTATGTTGCTTAGAAAACACATGGGAAGGGGCCTAATTCTGCCCAAATCTTTAAATGGCCTCATCAAACAAGCAGTTATTAGTATTTCCTTGGCACAGAGTCAGTCAGCTCCTAAGAACATTGTAGCAATGTAAAGGCGAGGTCTATTGAAAGATCCAGTCATCTAAGCTCTGGCAGAGGGGTTGGACTACATGATCTCCAGAGGTCCCTTCCAAGCCCTATCATTCTGTAAACCGACCCTGTGGAATCAGGCAAGAACTCTTGAAAGAAGAGACTTTCACCTCAGCTGAACTTCCAGCAAAACAATCTCTGCTGAGCACTTCAGCAAAACAGTGTCAAAAGTCCCTAAATTAACACCAAGTGCAAACAAATGCTTTTCTGGGTCTGCTCTGGGAGATTAACAAGATCATGTGGGGAAAGCAGGAGGACTGTGTGAGAACGTACTGCTGACAAGAAGGTCACTGGGAGTTTGCCCACTGATTTTGCATCAGCAGTGCTGAACACGCTGAAAATCCCATTAGGTAGCTCTGAGGAAAGTATAGGTTCCTTTTTGTGTGTTTGACAGCTGTATTTCCCCTACCTACCTGGTTCCCAGGTACATCCCATGAGTTCTTACCTCCATATTCTTACAGAATGTAGCATTGGTCCCAAAAAGTATCTGGCACTGTTCATCAGCACTGTAGTGCATTCCAGGCAGCTTGTGAGGGAGCCGCACGGCGTATTGGCTTCGGGGGTCTGTTACCAGCAAACAGGTGCTGACCTTGGACCTGTGGAGTGTAAGAATCAAATATGCCTTTAAGGGAAAGCACCTTTGAACTGGAGCGTTAGATCATTGCTGTAGAGAAGCCGTTGTCCTCTCTTTAACAGGGAATCTGATGATCTCATGTGAAACAGTGGTGGTTTTCTCCAGTGTCTATCTAGAAGCCTTCTAAATCATGGAAAATTACAGAGAGCAAGGTCCTTGGGAAATCATCCCTGGCCTCAGGCCACAGGGCAGAATCGACTATATTCACACCATTCTGGGTTAAACATCTGTCTAAACTATTCCTAAAAATCTGATGCAGAGTCACTTCTGCCCTCAGGCTATCTAGTCCAAAGTTTCATGAGCCTTAAAATGACAGTTAGAAAGTCTTCTATCATGTCTCACCTAAATCCCCCAGCTGAATTTTAAGCCCCTGACTTCTTTTCTTACCCATCAGAGGCATAAAGTCCCCAAACTGGCAAATTTTCCATGCTGAACCTATTTCTAGCAACAAAAGCATGGGCCACTGTGCCAGCCACTGTTTGACACAAAGCTGCACTGTAGGTTTAAGACCACAATTACAGAGTTCAGACAATTTCAATGCTTGTTACAGTACATGAGAGTTAACAAGCAGGACAGAAATCCTTCCTAAACTGTTGAATATGATGAACTGAAATATGGATGCAATGGGAAGGAGGTTTATACTGAACTGTTTAAGACCAACATTCACTGAGGAGTAAGAAAACACATCAGAACTACCTCCAGGCAAAGTAAAGTTTCCATAAAATAAGAACAATAATGACCGTAAAAGCTACAGCACAAAGCTGGCAGCATCCTTCAGCAGAGATTTTTTCAGGCCACCTACACACAGATTTTGGTTATTACAAACACAAAGGCCATTCTTTGTAACATGAAGGTGATCTGAGATTGTTTTTAAGAAGTAATCAGTCAACTGACAACTCCATCCAATTCTTCTGCCTCTCTGCAAACCTTTTTCAAAGGGGCTACAGTAATGGGGACAGATTCAGACTTGCACACCCTAGTAACACATGCACATGCTTTCTTTTTAAGGAAAATTGTTTAGACTTTCACTTTGAAATCACACAGTGGATTCTTGCCTGATAGGATGTTTGATAATCAGCACAATGCTTACTTTAGGAAGTTTTCGAGGTCATCGCGGCTGCATGAAGACCAGGAAAGGTCACTTGGGTTCCTGCCCTTCACCCATTCTCCAGACATAATATGAGACCTCCCTGCGCAGGGTTGGTGATCATCATCATGGCTCATTCCCATGCTGTTTGATTGAAACAAAATAAGAGAAAAAATCCCTATCAAGTTATGATGTGGGTTTCTAATTTCCCCTTGGACTTAGTAATGGCACTCTTAGCAATTAACAAGTCACAAACAGGCTGCATATATAACACAGAAACATTCACCTACCACTCTGAGCACCCGATTCATGAATAAACTATAGGTTCCTTTAATTTAAACCTTAATTTCACAAAGGGTTTAGTATTTCTGTGTTTGAAACTTGTAAATTTGCTGCTTATGGCCTTTCCTACCAGGAATTGTAAATATTTGTGGGTTCACAAGAAGTGAACCTGGAGAAGTGATGTAGCACAGTTGAAGGATACCTGTCAGAATATCAAAGCCAGTAGTTATTGAAAATTATGGATTGCTTTTCCAGGTCTGGTGGATATGGTCCCTATAATCATATCTAGAGACGGGTCAACAAATTAATACTGGGGACAAGACAATTTTGTTGTTGCACCACTATGAATTTGGAATGCCTACTGTTAGAAAAAACATTTCTCTAAATTTGTGACAGTACTGTACAACTCTTCTTCCATCTAACTTTGAAGCTGATCCTTCTTTGAGTGGTGGGTTGCATCAGATGACCTGCAGTGGCCCTTCCAACCTCAATTAGTCTATGACCCTCTTACAACAACACTCAGATGGGAGCCTGGGGCAGAATCAAGACCTCATTTCTGCAAGCACTGTTCAAATGAGCACCAAGACTGCCCCATGCCAGTCTCAGCAAGAACAGAGTATGGCCTAAGCAGCAAAACACTTCTGTCATTAGCAGAGTCTCTATCGTTGGGCTGCTACAGTAAATCACTGTTAAGAAGAAATCTCTGTTGTCATTATAGGAAGGTGAGACTCCTCTGCTGCCTTTGTGAACAGCCCTCATGGTGGCAAAGAAGGGATAACTGATGTGATCAAGTTCACCTGTTACACCAGTGAAATGTCAGAAGTCCCCGCTGGCAGTCCTACACTCAGCCCATCCATTGTACCACGCTGCTTAGCAGCAAAAGCAAGGGAAGGGTTTTCCATCCTACTTTGAAATGATCATTAATTATCTTTTAAAAAAATTCGATGGAATAACAACATTTTGAAACATTAACATTCTTCCTTCAATTCCAACAAGAAAGGGAAAATGGCTTTCAGAAGAAAGGTGCCTTGTATGGTCAGTGTCACCTCCTAGCAAAATAACAGTCACCAATTCAGGGCTGGAAACACAGATTAATAGGAACTCAGCAGGTCTCCATCTGGCTGGACTGAGCAAACCAGGAGCAGTCCCTTTAAATATGGTGTTTGGATTCTTTAATCCATGCTATTTCTCAACAAATCAGAGGCTCCTGTTTGCTTTCTGACTATGATCTTGGCTTTGCTTCTCTTCAAGTTTTGGGATTCAACTGTTTGAAGCCTAAACACAACATACATTTCTAGTTGCAATGAACCAAAACCAGCTTCAGCAGTTTGATAATTATGGCTTAGATTAAACCACCATCTATGTTATTTTTAGCTTAAAGTGAAGATTATATGGTGGAGTCTATTATTTTAGGTTTATCTCCAGGGACATTATTATTTCTAGCAAAACTACATTTAACATAATTTTTAGACTCAGAAGTTCATAGTTATTCTTGTTTTTAAACCTTTGTGGGTTTTCAACACAGCAGAAACATTAACATCAAGCACATTTTGTTTGATGCACACAGAAATAATTTAACAGTCTATTAGTAACTCTAACTTCAAAACAGTGAAGAGTGAAATTCCTGCTCCACTGAAGTGAATGGGAGTTTTGCCACTGACTTCAATGGAGCCTGGATTTCACTCCAAGTATTTTACCCATGTTGTTTCTACACACAGCAAAAACTCTTCACATGCTAAGGAGAACGTTCCAGCAGTATTCCTCCAATGCAAATAAGCCCATCTAAAGTTTGTATTCCTAAAAGTCAGGAAAGAAAGAGCTAAGTACCATGAAGCGAGGTATGTAAGCTAGCTGGAAATCTTCCACAGGAAAGTTTGCCCAGAAATGCCAGCTTAGAAGGCCTGTGGGCATGCAGCAATTGTTTAATTTCTCTAGTGGAAACAAGGCAGGTTTCCAAGGTTTCCTGCAGCTTGCCTTCCTTGTGACTGCCACAGTGCTGAGACTCAAAGTTGGGTCCTTCAGGTTTTTACTCTGTCAGAGCTTCTGTAGGATGGGACTTGGCAGCCCTCCCATTCTGGCAGCTTCCTGAACCGCCTCCCGGTTGGCACCTCAGCTGTTCCACTTGTAAGGGGTGAAAATAAACCATCTTCCTGACTTTCAAAGTGGTTTAGGCTCCCCGATTTTATCTCTTCCACATAAGACCAGTGTTTGGTCTGTGGCTGTTAATTAAGGAATCCCTTAGCTTTCTGATTAACTTCATTTATTCTTTGTTAAATTTGTTGAAAGTGGGATTTTTTGTTGACAAACACCAAGGACAACAGTTACTAATTCGTACATTTCTGTCCTTAATTTTATTTTAAACCTGACCTCATGAAAGGTGTCAGCCTAGGAGAAATGCTGAGGCTAACATTCATTACTCAACCTTGATTTGCAGGGGTCTTTGAGGCAGACAGAATGTATTCTCCATAAAGACTGAGTCAGAACTCACATCTCAGAGTTATTTACAGTCTTCTGAAATCAGTTCAACCCTTACAAGTGTGGAAATCAATATCTCTCTGAATCTGAATCATTCCTGATTCCTTAACAGAAATTCTTTCAAAAGTCATAAGCATGAAAGAATTGAAGCCGAACTATCAGTATAAAGCAAAGGAGCTCTGCTAAGTCAAAAGAACGATGCCAGTTTATATTAGCCTGGGATCTGGCCTCAAGGTCCATAGGCAACCTCTACTGGCCTCTCTGTGATGAGTTTCTGGTAGAATGAAACCAGCAACACCTCTGGAGCCTGTTTTAATTGGCAGTGCAGAACTTTTCCCAGCATCTACATTACCTTACAATGACTCACTTGAGGAAAGGATTAAATGACCTGAAGGACTAAGGCATACCCTAGCATGCTAACACATTCTTTTCTGAAGTTCAAGGGTCTCCAGCTACATCAAAGGGATTGGTTTTTCCTAAACACATAGTAAATGTAATGCCATGCTGATTCTGTCACTAATGAACAGTCCCCCTGCTTTTAACAGAAATAAATCGGACAGAGCGTTATGTGTTTGTAACAAACAGCAGCTCAAGCACTGATTCAGTACTTTGCATTTTCTTTGTGATCATCTAATCTTACCTGCTATTCAGAAGTTCACATGGAATTAGAAGCAGATAATCAGTCTTTTGAAATATTCTGTCTTGGGAAGGAGTTCTATTCCTACATGAACAGATCTTGAGAAAAGAGCCGATAAGAATGGCTCTTAGATTAGAAGTAGGAATGTCAAAATGGCACGACGTTACCCTGCAAACCCACTGCCCTCTGTGCTCTCCGAGTCATAACTGTCCATTTTATCAGGAGCAACAAACACATGCTGCTTGTTATCCCTTACACCACAAAGCCAGCAGAGCCATTACAGACAGACTCAGTTTCTCTTTGTGCTGTTACTCCCACAGTCACTACCTCCATTCTAAGCACAAGGTAAATTTCAGCCTTTGGTTCATCACTTTTTCCTCCTGAAGAGAATGAGATCCCACACAGGCAAGCAAGAACAGCTCAGACTGTGAGCTCTTAAACTCCATTCACTCCGTGTTTCTTCTGAGTAAGCACAATGGGACTGTGGTTTCACACTCCAGTTTCTTTTCTAATATAAATAATGCATTGGTTATCAGTCAAAGACACTAAGGCGTCACCAAAGGAGTCCTGCAGCATATTTATTGTTGCTCATTATAAGTGAGTCCAGAAACAAGCTGAGTGACCAGCTTAACACAGTCACAGCAAGACAAATTTTATCAGCAATCCCAGGGAGGCAGCAACAACGTATCTCCTTGATGCTGTTTTTTTTAGAACGAGACTTTAAAGCAGCATTGCTATGGATAAAAACCAGTATGCAAGCTCTCAAAGCCTTGGCCTCTCTGGTCTGTGCTCCTTTCCAGAACACTCTTCCCCATCACAGTCTATGCAGCAATCAGAACTGGGTCAGGATGCCAGAATTATACTCTGGGCCTGAGCTGGCCAATTTTTTTCTATAACCCTTTTTAGCTAAATGCAATTAACAGCCATTTGTTTTCCCACAGCAATGCTAAATAAATACACTTGCTTTGTTTGTTTCAATCATTAGGGAAGCTTCTCCTCTAGACAGTTAATGTAACTAAACTGCTCTGTTTACTCTTGGTGTGTTTTCCAATGTTTCCTGTTATTCTTTAAAAGCCTGAGCCAAAGAGAACCAAAGCCTGTGGAAAGCCTCCTCCTTCAATGCACTGTGCGCTGCACCTCCAAGTTCTTAAGGTCATGTATACAAATCTTCATCAGAACTGCTATGACTCTCGATAGGTTTCCTATTAAAAGCCCCAAATCTGAGCTAAAGGATAACACCAAGGGCTGGGAGAAACTGATTTAGGAGATACTCTGAATTTTTCCAACAGCTGAAACTTTGTGGCTGGTAACAGACCTCTTGAGAAATCCCCAGGATTATCATCACACACTCCCCCTCTGGTGGGAAGAGATTATGAAGTAGGGGCAAGAGGGAAGTTTGATAGAAAAGAGCATCAGCAGTAAAATAAGAGGTTGTCTTCAGAAAAAGGCAGTCACAAGGTAGCAAGTGAAAGAAGGAACTATAAAGAAGGGAGGACTGAAAAAACCACACCCAGAAGTGGAAACACCATGAGCTTCTACAATCCCTCTGTTTCAAATAAGCACTTCAGCTGGCTTTTACTGAGAGCTTCATAGCCTCCCTGTGAAAGCCAAACCATTCCATTTGTCTGCAAATAATTCAGGATGAGTCAAACACTGGTTCACTTTGGAAATGCGTGACACTCAGGACTAGCGAGGCTACCCAAGGCAACCTGGCTGTCACCCCAGCTGCTTATTAAACTTCTGCACGACACATGACCGATTGCTCTCCACACAAGTGGCACTAACCTCAAAGTCACCATTTCTCCAAAGGATGGTGAGGCTGTACAGCAACCAAGAACGAAATGAGGATAGTGGTCTGTCACTCCTACAGACAGCAATATCCAAGGGACAGTCTTTCTCTTCCTGAGGAATCAACTCAAACTGTGTAAGTTTGGCACGACATCAAAAGGGAAGAGCTCCTTGGGGCCACTTGACCTGCAGACCAACATGGACCCAAAGAACTGAGCAAAGGGCCTGCTACAGCCACATCCCAAATACAGAGGAGGGCAGGAGCAGGCAGTGATATCTCTTGCTTCACATGAAGAGCTCAGTGGAGCCACTAAAGTTTTTACATTCTTGGCTGATCTCTGCTTGTTGGAAAGCATGTTTTCTCTACCTGTGTTTGTAACAGACGCCTTAGCCAGCAGAGGTTCTCTAAAAGACTGTTTCTGCAAGGCAACAGTGAGTTGCTAAGACCTGTATGCAGCACCAGGACTTGTACGTCACAGCAAGGTAGGTCACTACTGACCTTGGAAAAGAGCATCTGAGAGAAGTCATTCCTGTGACCCAGCTCGCATGACTCACCCAGAGGTAATCACATGTTAACTGCAGAACCAGGATTAAGCACAAGATTTCTTCCTAAACCCCACTGGAGAAAGATAAATGCAAAGGGAGGGGAGTCTGGACAACATCCTCGCATAGTGTGAGGGGGAAGGGAGAAGGAGAGCCATAATTTATCTGCTCTGGCATTTCAGTGTGGGCAGGATGACAGTGGCCCATGGAAAGCCTGCTATTTAGAGATGCTAATTTAGATGTGGGCACAAATGCTATCCATTTATCTATATGAAGGACATAACTGAAATATGAAACTCCTCCCCCTTCCCACTTCCTATTGGGTCTCCATGAATGGTTGAGAAGGGAGTCCCATCTCTGTAGTCCATCCAATCTTAACCACAAAGGAAGATACTGGTATGGAAGGAGGTTATACAGGGTGCATGGCTGACAGCTGAGAACATTAAACATGGCCATTAAACTCAAATCAATATAGGTCACTAAGCAGAGAATGTACGTCAACAGTTCTCAGCAGCTACTGACTTGGGCTGGATTTGAACCAGCAACTTAGAAGTGGGAGAAGGCGTATCACATAATCAAGCCTGTGAGCCGTCCAGTCCCAAATTGAGTTCAATGCTAGGAATTTTTATTAACGTTTGAAATTGAAGCTGCATCACTGGAAAGATGCCTACTTCTGAACTGGTTCAACATGTTTAACATTTCAATATAAAATGCTGATATCTTGCAAGTTATGAGGTTTCCAACCAGTTGAGAATAAAGGCATACCAGAGGCAGAAGTGGAAAGGGGTTGCTCATTAGAGCTGGAATTATAACAGGAGCTGCAGTTCAAAATGAGGACAGTGAGTTTAAGAGAGCAACCTAGGAAGGTGATGCATCTGCAAAGCAACTAAAAAGAGGCAGATGCAGCCAGAGAAGGGAATCTGTGCGAGGCTTGGGTGGAGGGTAAACTAACAGATGCTGGGGAAAGGCTGAGGTGAGCTGAGCTGGGGAGGAGGCAATGAAACAGCTTGCGTAACCTCCTTATAAAAACAATGGTCACTAAAACTGTTGGTTTAATGGAAAACAGGCTTTTTCACCTTGTGCTTTTCAAACATGTAAACACACTCACTTAACTATAACTCAGCTATTTCAGAAGCTGTCAGGAGGTACTTTGGGAAGTTGTGATTAAGAGAGGGAGATGAATCTACCTAAAGCATTTGAAGTAATCAAAGATGGTCATCGAGTACATAAAAATATCCCCAATGGGGATGTTCAGGATGGGTGCTGAGTTATTGTTGTTTTTTGGGTTTTTTTATCAGGAGAGACAACATTTCAAGGGAGCCATGACTACTGGACTCTTGTTTTCATAACCAAGTTTATGTCACTCTCCAATAATGAAGTAACCAGATATTTTATATGGTTATCTACTCATCAAACAGCCAAGAAGTCAACAACAGCGAGTGAGAACACATGAACGCCTATGGTGAATAACAGTGAGGAAAGCTCTGGTTTATTCAGCTGCATGACAGATCCAGCCCTTTATGATATGGTTTTCATTTAAAAAGAATTAGTTCTTTTCCCATGGAATCTGGAAGGCAGCAAGTATGAGCTTGTGCCACAAGGGACAGATAGCACACACAGACTGACATGGCAGGAACTGGCACTGTGGCCTTTTACTCATTCAGACATTTCATCTAAAAGCTTGCTGCTGCCTGCGTGGTCCTAGATACCTGTAGCAGAGCTGGCCAAACCCACTGACATCAACAACAATCCTGTTATACAGTTTGACTGAAGTTAGACTAAAGCCATGAAAAACAGGGTGAAGCATTTTATGATCTTCTCCCCAGCAATAGTATCAGATGCTCACACTATTGACTATTTCTTCCAGCAGCCGACTGCTCATGTGATTCTCTCTCCAGAATCCTTTCCAGTTTTGCAGAGCAGCTGATTCACAGCAGTTCAGGCATTTGGTAAGATGAAGGAATCCAGTTGGGATGCAACTGAACACTTACCATTCCAATGGCCTGCCTCCATTGCATCTAATTTGTAGGATGTGGTCCCAGCATAACAACCTTTCCCTGAAAAAGGTTCACAGTGTTTCGGACAAGAATCAGCAGGTTCTGAGACTGCAGGGGGTAGCGTACCTTGGGGCAAAAAAAGGAGGGCTCCACATAACACTAAGACCTAGAAAAAGCTAAAGCTGATCAACACATACAAATAAACTTGGTGGAAACTTCACATTGAAGAGGCAGCATTACCTCAAGGGAACACCCTTCTTCCTTCTGATCTTAATGCTCACTTCTTTCCAAGTCTCATGTAGTATCTAATACAAATCTTTAAACATGAGAGAGCTGCCAACCAGAGTAGCTCCAGCAGTATGCTTTCAGACTCAGAAATGACTGTGATTATACATTCAGTACCAACTCAGCACAGGCAGGGTCCTGTCCTGTTTAGAATCCCATCTCTCTGAGAGAAGACTTAAAAATGCAAAGTAAGGTACTACTCTGTTATCAGGGTGAGCGAGTAATGGCTGTAACAGCCCCCTACTGCACCAGGAACCAAGAGAGGCCAGAGTGGTCCAGTCTGATGCAGCAGGGAGTCACCTGAACCTGTGCAGGCAATGGAGAGATGGGTAAGGCTCATGCAATGACTCTAATGACATGAGCACTGCCCAACACCACATGGGAATGACTGCCCAGGGCTAGATATGCTCCTTCTCTGCCCTCACACCCTCTTGACACGATCAGGAGCTCAGCTAATACTTACAGTAACAAAATTACTGCCTTTCACATTGATCTGAGCATACAAGGGCTGCCATTCCAGCCTCTTTTTTTTTGCTGCATGGACCATAACCTCACGCAGCATGTAGATCCTTGGCCCCTTCAGACGCCTAGAGCACTACCCCATCTCCACAGCAGTCATCCAACCAAATGCTCAGCATTTCTAAACCCTTTCCCATACTTTGATACATGCCAACAATACACAGAAGCAACAGGTTTCTGAAGCAACAGGTTTCTGACACAACAGCATCAGTAAGAGTCAAGGGTTGTTTTAACAGTCCAATACCTGTTGAAAAGCTGAACAGAGATATATCAAAACCCACTCGCTGTATAACATGCATATGAGTGACTCTGCTGGGAATCCCTTCTCTCAAGCCATCAGTGAGGAGACACTGGCTGCTTGTCACGGTCACAGCTGAGCAAGAATAAAGTTACCTAAGGGCCACAGGGTAACATCCCCATGGAAATGTATGCACTAAGCTGTTTCCTTGCCCTCCAAAAGATTTAATCCACTTCTTGGACATAAAATATTCTGTCTCAGTCTGGTTTCAGAGAACAAGGAATTATTGCAGGAGGAGGACAGTGACTGAATGAAACTGGTGGGCAGAGATAGACTGCTCATTTCTCTCTTCTGATGAGCAGAGGCTGCTGTGCTCCATCTGTAGCTCCTTGCATGCAGAAAGCACCCTGGTGCATCACAGCAGTAACAGGCTGAAGGGTAACAAGCTGTTTGCTTTCAGCACTGCCTGAAGTGGGTGAGAACGAGACCTCAAAAAATGTGACATGCATTTCCTCAGAAGATGAAAAGGGAATATAAATTGTAGGGTGGAAAAAAGACAAAACCCTGGGATAGCTGGGTGGGATTTCCCACCCACTTGGGAAGAAAGACAAGAGCTCAATAAGAACAGCTAAGGGGTCTGTCACTCTAAGTGTTAGCAGCTATGGGGAGGCTCTTGCATGCAATCACTTGAGTGCACTTTTTCCAAAACTCCTGCGAAACCAGTGAAAGCCTCCATTCAACTGCATTAATAACCAAAGTTCAAACCTGAATGAAGAGCTGCAACACGAGCCCCTGATAAGAAGAAATGCAGGGAGAAGGGAGAGACAGTTAAGTGTATCTGCCAAATATGTGCAACACAAGTAACCACAAATGTCCCACATTCTACCCCACCAGGAAGCCACCCACTGCTGAGCACTGGGGGAAGTGGGGCAGTCTGGGGAATGCACTGCAGGAGTCAGGAATGCTGGCTGCCTTCCTCACAAGGAGAGATGAATTCTCCATTCCTGGAGGTGGGAATAAGGAGATGGCCAACATCAAAAGACAGAGAGGTGTGAAGTAACTGTAATATATATAACTCTACCAGTATCAAGTTATCTGAAGTCCCCAGAGGAGCCAGTGGGTATGTGCTTTATGGTTCCCAGAGCAGCAGAGTCCTTTTCACAGAAAGAAATACTTTTCAGTCTCTTTCTTTTATTCTTCTTTCTTTGTCTACGTTGCCAGTCACTGTGGGCTTGTAGATTCAGTGCAAGAAGAAATCCATCCTATGTGACCCTCTTACATTGGTTCACCAAAACAACAAATGACTGTAGTGGGCAGTAACAAATCTACAGCTCTCTTTTCCTTCCAAGAATTAAAAAATACCCCAAACCCACAACCCAACAAACCTGTCTAGAAAAAAAGTTGCACAGGAAATGTCTGATCCAGTTCCACTAGTTGCATTTATAATCTTGCAATAATCTGCAGTAGTTCAGTTGAAGACATTTGCTGTAAGGACATGGCATTTTGAGAGGTGTCCTTGTTACAGCCACTCCCATCACTCAGGAGAGCTCCCCATCCTTAGAAAACCCTTGTTTCCAGTAATCCTCCTCTCATATACCAGCTCCCTAAACTCTTGGGATTTTTCATAATGGTGCAGCTGGGAAAATCATTCATAATCCCAGAACCATCTGGCCTTGGTTCTTTGTAAATGATTTTAAAAGCTCAGCACGCTATGTCGCTTAGTCTCAATCATTTGGTCGGCAGGGAGAGACTTGATATCAAACAGGAACCTTGCAAATTATGGCTTGGTATCAAAGCAATTTGGAAATGATATGTTCAGACCAATACTGAAGTGGAATTCTTTGGGTAGTGTGCGTGCCTAGTTGCCTACAAACCTGAAGGCTAATGAAGCCAAGTTTGCTTTCATATTGTCTAGGAATGCCACGTGAAGAAAGCAAAAAACAACTTGAAAAAAGATACTCTTGCTTTGATGACTTTGGCTTGAACATGTTAATGTGAAGACAAATTGCAGAGAAGGAAAAAAAAGTCTGTTATCTTCATAAGAAGATATGTCTTTCGAGGGTCTTTAGCTGATAAGAAGTGCAGCATGCATGTCATTTAACTGATGACAGCTTTCTGGAGCCTGCATCAGAGCTTTCCCTCATGTGATTCTGTTCATTAAACTCAGAAGTGCTGCCTTCAGCAAACCTGGGAAGTTTGTTTCAAAAAACACCATAAACATTTCAGAATGAGCTGCAGGAATGTATCATAGTACTTCCCACGCAAAAAGGAAATTCTAACACATCTTTCTCAAAATAACAAGTTGGTTGGGTTCTTTTTCTTCGAATGGAGAGAAGCCTCAGGATCACATCTGGATTGGTATCGAAAAGGTGTGAGTAACAGAGTGAAATAATGGAGAAAGAAGTAAAAATAAAATGCCAAATGGAGAGGATGACACTTTAAATAAGCAGATGGAAGTTGATGCTTGTGCACACAAGCAGAAAAGCAGTGAAGTCATTATTATAATGCTCCTGTAGGAAAACCCAGTTTGACACTTTAAAGGTAGTAAACCCAGGCAGTCTGCATTCTTATCAAAAAATGGCCATTGGTGACCATAGTGGCTCATGATGGACACTAGGAAAGAGTTTGGACCCCTTGGACTAAATCTTTCCCACGTTACATAGCAAGCAGCTTGACTTGAGACAAAGGAGGTCGTACACAGGAAAGAATTTACCCACTGAAAGGTGCTAAGGGTTGTGTTCTGGAGGAAAAAAGGAAGCTGTACTTCTCCTTTGAAGGAAAGACGCTTTCCCTAAGTATAAAGACTACCTAAACTAAGAAACAAACTGTTCCTAGGGAGCATTTCTTTATCCTATCTGGTTTTAATGTGTATGATTAAAACAAATATTTAAAATGCTAGATTAGAAACCTGCCACTTCATTAGCTATCTCTGGAGCGATGCCAGCAGTAGACATCAGAAATTTCTGAAAGGTCAAACTGTCCCATTTGTGGATAAGATCTGGCAGACAAAATGAGTGTCTCAGTGGAACTGGGAGCAGAGAATGAAGGCAAAGTAAAAAATACACAGTTTTTAAGGCTCGACACCTTAAGCTAATTAGAGCCCAGCAGGAAGGAAACTGTTCAAGCAAACAAGAACAAACCATTATGATCAGACACCTTTTGCTTAGGTTTGTTTTACCTAAACAAGAACAAAAGAAGACTGAGAAAACTGTGAATTATTCTTCTCTTTTTTGAAAATAGGTTCAAGTAAAGACATAGATGACAAAACTCCCTGCTGGGTTGGATCCAGCAATAGAAAGAGGCCCAGCATCTGCTGTAGGGAGGATTTTGCAAATGGAAAGGGATCAGTGAGAACAAAGAAGGCCTGTTTATTTCATTTGTCTAGTAAACTCTTTTTGCTGAGTTTTATTCCCCAACACAACTGTTGGCCAAGAGGCAGCCAACCTTGTCCCACTACAGCGCAGCCTTCCACTGACATAAAGGTAAAGGGAACCACATTTTTAGACGCAACACCATTTCCACTGGCATCGCTGCTGCTGAGTTACTACTGAAGGCTTTTCCAAGTGACAGTTTGGGATTTATCACCTTCCCCAGCTCTGCAGTCTTTTTCACCTGGAACCTGTCGAACTCAGCAGGCCAGGCAGACAGCGTGGCTTACAGGCTATTGGAACCCAACTGCTAGTGGAAAAGTAAATATTCCAGCTAGATTTCTGCCCTTGTATAAAAACAAATGATTATTTCGTAAATGGCACTTGCAAACCTAATATTTCCTGTCTTGGTGTGTACTGTAGAGGTTGCACAATGAAGACTTGTCCTGTCCCTATGTTTTGGGTCACTGGGTGCACAAGGCTGTTGCCAGCAAAGCCAATGAAGTATGAAACCAGAACCCTTGTAGCAGGAAGCACATGCAAGATTTGCCAAATCACTACGGCCTAGCTATTTAACACAGCCTTGGCTTACTCAGCAGAACAAGCCTTCAAAAAGACATAGCTGGCAAAGTCACAAAGCTATTGATTAAATGAAAATTGTGTTTGTCTGGGAGTTTCTAAATGACTGTCGTTTGCCTGTTTGGTGCAGTTTTATTATGTTAAGTAAAGCTGTACAAGATGACCAGAAACAAAGAAATTAGAGGGACTGCAAGAGCTTGTTGCTTCACTAGGGATTACACAGACATCCTTCACAGCGCAAAGTAAAACCATAGAAACCCTTGCCCAGAACCACACTAATGCTTGCCACAAGAGTTCAGAAAGGATTGGGAGGTGGACATTCCCACGCCTAGTTCCAATGTGGTTACATTCCAGTACTGTAAATAAACTATCAAACTTGGAAGGTAAAAGGGTGAGAAAAGATACATATGATGGGGGGAGGTACCCCATCACCATGTGAGGATTAGCAGGTTCAGTAACCTCACCTGTAAATATCTTGCAATTTTACGTGAAACAACAAACCCCAAACCCAAACCAGGCCTATTATCCAGAGTCTGGCACAGGATACTACTCAAACCTCTCCATTTCTCCTTCACAATCTTTTCTCTCTCTATGTGATCTCTCTATGTGATTTTCTTTATGTGAGTTTTCTCTATGTGATACCCTGCTGTCACTGCATAAATGACTTGCCCAGACAAGGTTAACACAGCAGAGACATTGTATTTCTGGGATTCCAATTAACTTCCTCAGCTGTCATGTCCTGCATTACACTTGGCAAACACAATTTCTCTTTACTGGTGCTCCACCGCTACCTCTTTTCTCAGGTCAAAACATCCATGTTTCCAGAAGTCTCCACTGATTGACATGTTTAGATCTATACCTGGTTTTGATCTCTGTTTCCTTTTGACTTACTTAGAACACAGTTTTCAGAAAGCTATTATCAAACCTCTAATATCAAGCTACTTAAGCACTTAAGATCTTTTTATTATCTAAAACAGACCCCCCAGTGTGTTACCAAAAGGTGAAGCAGCACCTTCTGAAATTTTAGACTACACCTAGTTCTCTCTCAAAACCAGAATAGGTTACTGAATAATTGCTTTGACTAGATCATACCGATTCTGATGTTCAAACACATATGATGGAACAGCCCATGTTCCAGTACGTCCTTTTGGAGTTGTACAGAGAAGGGCAACTTAACTGTGAAAATGTGCTTGCAATTATCTGTGGAAGAATGAAACCTGGGAGGAGGGGAACAAGAAAAGGGAGCCTGGGAACAGAGAAAGACATTCCACAACAGATTTACAACACAAATGGCAGAAAATAAAATTAGCAACTCCAGGGTGGGTACGGACTGTTGCCAGCGTTTTTGGCCAGCCTCAGGGTATGTCTACACAGCAGTCTGTCACTCCCAGGAATCCTGCAACTGCAATATACTGCAATAGTGACATACTAGTGAAATGTAGCTGGGACAGTAACTGCCTGAATCAAACTACCCAGCTACTCAGGAAGTCTTGGTGTAGCAACACAGTGACCAGCTTGCTAGAGTAAAGCTTGCCTGGTGTTGGCTCTGGCTCCAGTCTGCCTTGGGATTCAACTGAGCTTGATTTTCAACCCCTGCAAACACACACATGTGAGTTCCAACACATCGTCTTTTGCAGCATGGCCAAGACAGCTACACAGGGTTTTACAAAGGCCCAGAGGGAACTGCACCACAGCTCTCCAGCACAAGGCAGAATTTACATCCCAGCTGCAGCAGTGCCATTGGAGAGGTATATCCAGTCACAAGAAAGATCCTGCTGCCACAAGTTGCATCCCTGAGCCACCACATAACTGGACACTACCCTAGAGGCCCACAAAACAGTCACTTCTTTGCAAAGTCCTCTCTGGTAGAACATTTATGCACAGGAGTGAGTAAGATGCATGTGTGCATGTGTTCAACTAGAGCCTTTATCTACATGCTGAAGCACTACCCTGTGCAGAGAAGTTTGGCCTCATTGGCAGGACAGAGGGACAAGAGTTAAAATTGAAGTTGTCCAGATAACCCTGAAAGTGTTTGGTGCTTTCACACATTTGATTCTGCAACTTTAGTAATGTTGTTTTTAATGCCTTTTGGGAGGTAAGGTGTAATCTGGGGACAGATTGCTTCCTGGCAATTAATTGGTGTACTTTAGCAATAGCAATGAAGAAAAACATTCCACAGAAATTCAGGATGGGCAGAACCTGCCTGAAAAATGTGGGACTAACTCATGCCTGCCTCTGCTACACTTCAGAAACATCAGTTGCAAGGTCTGCTACCTTTTCTGTGAATGATCTTGCTGGCAGCACCATAACACTAGAGGATCCTACTGGTTGTTTTCTCATACTTCAAAAAAACCAGCTCCTTGCATTTGCCATCATAACAGCACAGGTGCTCAAAAAAAGCAACACAGAGCAGAAAAAGAAGCCCAGGTAGGAGCTCTTCTGAAAAGTCAGGTTAGTGTTTGAAGTTGGTCAGGACATAAAATAGACTTGGCTACCTACATTGGTAGAGTCATGCATTCAAGGTTAGACTAAGGTGAGCTGGTCTAATAAAGACAGGAGGTTGTGGGGGCTTGGGTTTTTTTTTTTCAAAACAGCTTTTCTGTTCCTCCACCTTGCCTCTAAATGTTACAATCCCAGGCTAAAACGTGGCAAAGTTCTCTACATTTTTATATCACTTCCAGAACTGTTCCACTCACACCACCACCACGATCTGGCTGGCAGGTTCCACTGCTGCCAACACAACACTGGCTGGAATCGCAAAGAGTCTGCTTAATAAATAGTTTTGTATCAGCACAGTGTGCGCTCTGCAGCGCTACCTAAGTGCTCAGATCAGTGTCCCATTTACTCTGGTGGTCTTCAGCTTCCATGTGAAACTTTCAAGTTTCAAAATGTATTCTGAATATATGTATTTTTATAAATTGCAGGGTGGAGGAGAAGGGGGACTGTTAATTTCCTGTTTGGTTGGTAGGAATTGAGTCTGTATACCTGCACCACACTGACTGAGCTTTGCCACGGTAAATTGCCCAGGACGTTACCCTGTCCCTCTTGGATCTGCTCAAGACATGTTCCCCTTCAGCCTGTGATATACTCATGTTCTGCTTTACAACTAGTTGCATGACATGATCTCTCTGATGGGTGCTGCACTGGACAGATCAGGGAAGGAAATTTATTCACTGGTTTATGAACATAAATATTAGGCCACAACAGAAAGATCCAGGTAGTGTTTTTCCCTTACCTGCCACACCACTGTTACTTAAGACACACCACAAAGGTCATACTTAATTATGCAGCAAACAATATGCACCCTAAAGTAATTTTAGCCAAGACACATCAATCAATACTTAACATCTAAAGCAAATAGTCATACTGGATGGAAACCAAACGGTTCTAAACTCTCCCCCTGGCTGATTCCAAATCCAGAGCTGTTTGGTTTGCACACTATAGGCTTTTACCTTTGGACTCATTTTTGTCCTCATCTGTTTCAGCTTCAAGCTTGAGGCCATGAGGTTTCAGAATGTTGGCAACAGATTGCATCTTGCTTGTTGTGAGTTGATTTTGATTCACTTTCTTAAGGGCATCTGACACAGCATGGCTTCCAGCCATACCACCTCCAGCTATTCTCTCACCATCCAGGCAGTGCCAGGTTCCTCTAGCTCATGAATGGGAATCTTCCCTCCACACCCAAGCCTGTCCCCCATCCCACAACTGGAAAGCCGAAGCTGTTGAAAGAAACAGGAATGGCAACAAAGCTGGCATTGTTGTCCAGAAAAACCACTGGCTACAGCCCACCCACTTCATTTAGGGGATAACGGATGTAAGGATGAATCACAGCTCTTGTTTAAAAAAAACTTATTTGCCTTTCTGTTTGGGGAATGCTTGAAAATGGTAACGATGTCACTGCTGTAGACAAGAAGAGAACCAGGGGAGGGAGAAGTGGCACTATTTTTCTAAAAGTCACAGTGGTTCAGGGTGGTCTTTGAGGTATGAATCTCAGATCAACTTCACACTGGTGCAGTTCAGGGAGGAGGAGGGAAGCCCCATGCAGGATCCCCTTGACAATGGTAGGGCAAACTCAAGCTCTTACGGATGGAATTGCCCTGCTAGTCTGAGGAAAGCAAGTGTTCAGCATATGAGATGGTTTACAATGCAAAGATCTTGGACTTAGACTTTAAGACTTGAGGGACCACTGTGATCTCTGTCTTCCCTTTTGTGTAGGTCAGAACACAGTACTGCAGCCCAGCAATCCCTGCATAAAAACCAGCTAACTGTGCTTACACTGAAGTGTGTTATTTAAAAAGGCATCAACTATTGACTATGTTGAATGAGGGTTTGTTGAAGGTCCTGTCTTCTATGGTAAGAAGTTTATGATTTGCAGCTTCATCACATATTCAGTGGTCTTTACCCTGCCCATAACCGTTTTGTAATGGCAAAGTTCTTCTCCTGGACTCTTTGTAGGAAAAAATGTACCTGAACACAAATGGATGCTCCCTTAGCGTCCATGGACCTAAATTATTGCTCTGGATTTGAAGAGATAATTACAACAGATAAAAGCTACATCACACATCCCATCACCAAGCAACAACAACTCTGAAGATGAACTTTTATAGGATCTATAAGCATCACCCTAATGGACTTATTTAATGATGTCTCCATGTTTTCACAGTGCAGCTGTCTGTAATAGTGGTTTTTTGCAGTGAGTCCAAATGACTTTAGTGGCAGATTAGGAATCTGATCCATCAATTAGTAATCCATTCACTTTTTCCAAAGCCTACATTAGAAACTATCTGTGATTGCCAAACTGGGCTTGTGATCTCCAGAGATATTTGTTGGTCTTAGGGCAAGAAGTAATAAATCTCAGCTTTTCTACACATAAGGAAATGAGCCTTGAATAAAGCACACACTTCTGTGTCTCCAAAATACATAAATTTACCAATATGGGTGTAAGTTTTGATTGGATTTTCTTTCATTTTAATTAATAAACTTGCACCCAGTTTTCCTTCATTTTCATTTTTAGACCTGAAGCTAATGTTAGTTTCTTTGTCTTCATCTCTGCAGTGTGTTTCCTTACATTTCACAGTCACTTAAAAACAACAAATTTGTAGATAAAATGTGCAAATAATCCTTCTATTTGCACAAGACATGCTGAAACAGGAGTGCTCAGACAAATAAGGAGAATTCTGACACCTAGTAAGGTCAATGAAAAGATTCCTGTTGACTTCAATACCGAAAGGAACTGGTAAATTGACCAGACTGAAATAATGAAGCCACTGGTGGATGGCAGTATAGAGGGATGACTCTGATTCTCAGGTTGGGTGATGTTTTCATTTGGCACACTGGGGTTTGATTATGCATGCCTATGGCTGGGTTTAAGCAAGGGTAGAGGGTGCAGAAGGGCTGGAGGGCTTGCTCCAGTGTGTGATAGAGAACTGTGAAACAGGCTAACCTGGAACATGCCCACAAAACACCTGTGGCAGCAGAATCCTGCCAGCAGCTTCTCTAACCTTACCCAGAGGGCTACTTCAGTAGGAGCCTTCCTGCCTCCTGAGACCTACATTCCCAGACCTGGACACCTTAAGTCCCTAGAGTGAATCTTACAGACCCTTCAAGTCCCTCAAGTATTCTTCCTAGTCTCTCTTGCTTGAGCATGTTCTAGTCTCTTCTCTCCGACACAAGGGGCTCATGAGGCAGTTCTTTTAGAAAATGCAGTCTCCCTTGTCATTTGTCATCTGCAATTTTCATTTAAGCTCTAGATTTCTCCCCACAGTGGGATCTATGACTCTCCTGAAGCAGAAGACACTCTACAAAAGCACACTCAGTGTCCAGATCCTCCAGGGTACCGAACTGAAGTCACTCTCTGTCAGGCCCTTTAGACATCTCATATCCACCTATTGCAATAGTTTTCCATTCAGAAGCAAAGACAGAAAACCAGCAGAGGGAGGACATTGTGGTCTCACCACCAAAATCGCACTCAGAAAAGAAAACATATTTTTCTATATCCTGCACAGACAGAAAGCTGTATCCGAAAGCATTACACCCCCTATTTTTGTTGTGGATTTTTTGCAAGGCATTATTAGAAGGAAGCTTGACAGCTCTGCTGGGAAACTTGGCAAACACCAGGGCAGACCAGTCTCACTCTTTTACACAGCTGGATTTTCTGCAGCTCAAGTATTTTTCCCTTCTGCTCTTGGCCCATCCAAAGATGAGTGCTGAATTTCCCTTAACATTACCCACAGGTTAATTTGTTATTAAGTTTAGGCTCAGTTTAACATTTTGGCATGCAATTTAAGTAAAACCAAAACCAAATGTCCTTCATTTCTGCTGAAACCACCCTCGGTTTGGCTCAGCTGCCTTTGGTGTCACCGGAGGGTGAATAGGAGATTCATTTTCATCTTGTCACTTTTGGTAGTAACCTAAATATCCTCCATGCAACTTTGAAATATATTGCCATAAAATAGTTCTCTGTCATGGAAAAAGACTGGCCAGAATCTGAACTCGATACATTGGCTCTAGCTTAGCTGTCAAATACTTGTTACTGTAGAAAAGGAAGATAGAATGAACATGAACAGTAGGGAGTCCAGAAGGGTGCAGACAGAATTTAAAGAGAACTTCTAACTGAAGGAACACTGTTGGGATTTCCCACCTTCCACCCAAATTGGCTAAAGGAAGGCATATTTGAAAATCCCATAGGTACAGCCCTGCCCCTGTATAAATTTGTTCCTGGTCTAATTCAATACTTTACACAGTCTAACTGTGACACAGTGCAACCAGAGTGATGTCAATGGAAAGGGAAAAAAGCTCGTAAGTATTATGAGTAAGTGCATATTACACTTGGTCTGGAAAGCAGTGCATCCTTTGGGTTAACTCATTAACTGCACTAAGATGATGCAGGTGACTCTTCCAGTCAAATTTGTTTTCTCCTGTTCGTGGAATATTTACAGGCAGCTTGAAAAACTCTTCAAAGTCACCTGCAGAAAGCACCCGGTAATCTCATTCTGCGCATTTCTGCCTGACTGGGAGTTACCATGTTCTCTGCTGGTTTTTTAGTCAGTGTTCAAAGTGTGTCCATTAGCTGTGACTGAGATGATAAATCAAGTTATATGATTTCTTTCTCTTGATCAAATAACGCTGCTTAAGGGCATTTCCAAGACAGCCATGTTTATAATTTGAGTGGTGGTAGATTACTTCACATGCAGAGATGAAACCGTTACCATCAACCGTTCACATCAACACCTGAACTTCAGAGAAAATTTAACAAGTTCAAAGATTCTGAAGCTGATGTCGTTTTTGTGGACCTATCCTACAGCATAAAGACAAGCAGATTTTGTCTCTAAATTACTACCATCAGTAATTTAAGAGTAATTAACGAAGCCTTTTTGTGCTACTCAAAAGCAAAATATGGAATGGAATACAGAGAAGGATCAAATAGGTTTATGTGTAATGAAATGAATATTTACGTAAGCCTCCTAAAAATTAAGTTGTTTATCAACCTCATAGATTTATGAAACCATAACAAACATGCCACACCACTAATTTCACTTATATGGCTTAAAATAAGCATATGCTACAGTGGTGTCAGTAAAGAAACAAACAGAAGGACAAGTTCTTACTTGTGCCCAAGTTCATGTGCAATTGTAAATGCCAGATTGAGACCGTTGTCTTCAGCAAGAACACACTTTCTCTTGGCACTGCAGACACCTCCCAGGTAAGCAATTCCTGCAAGAGAAACACAGAGAACCTTCCCATCAGAATCAGTTAACCAGCTTGTTCAGTCAAACATACAGTAGTCACTCAACCAAAAATGATAAAAAAGGCACCTAGTGTGAAAAATATTAACACAGTTTGCAAAGAAAATCATCTGAGGATTTTGTTCATCATCCTATTGAAAAATCAGTCTAGAATTTTGTCAGACAGGATGCAAGTCCAACACATTGACCTTCACTGTTTTCACTGGAAAATATTTTTTCACTGTCCAGACAAACCCAAAAAATTCATCTAAGCTTGTCTTAATGCCCCTGTTACAGTGTTAGAAGATGCAGTGATGTAGCCTGAACAAGCATTTAAATGGAGCTGCCCCAGTTTTCAGAATAAAGCTGAAGAGAAGGAATAAACCAAGAAAAGTAGAGACTGTCTGGGAAGATCTTACATTTTCCCTTATTTTCATACTTAAAGAAAGCAACAGTGGCAGAGTCAGAAAAGCTGGCAAACTCCTTATGGTGAGTCAGAAAGCCAATGCAGGTGGCAGAAGTCTTCTCTGACTTAGTGGAATTTAGGATTTGATCCCAGGGACAATTGCACAGTACTCGCTAGGCCTGTTTGTGTGGGCACCACAAATGGTTGTAGGCTGGAGTCAAAGAGGAATTCACAAGTCATGGCATGAAACTTCTGCTATGGAAAAACAAGAGTCCTCATATGCCCTTCCTGCAACCAGACTGTCCCCTCCAGAAAGTGCCATTCTTCTTGGAAGTGTTGTGATGGCATCACAGACCATTCTCAGGACAATTTGCTGAGGAGATTTTGTTTCATCTGCCACCTAGAAACCACAGTTAAGCCCTTGGGATTTATGCACCAAGATTAAAGACAGAGCCAGAGCCTAAGGATGTCTGCATTTATACAAGTCCTCCACTGCTAAACAAGCACATCTCAAAGCCATGTGCATACAAAACAAGATTTCCAGATAGCAAGCAGGAACCCAAACGCTGGGTTCACTCTGCCACTTCGCACATCCCACCACGCTGGAGGAAGGGGAAATGTGACCTTCCACAAATGCCTTTCATTTTATTCACAGCAGATAATATTTGCAACAGGCAGTGCAGAAATCAGACACTACCACTTGTTTACTTTGAAAGTGCTGCTGGTGGAAGGCCAGATTCACACCACATGTAAAAAAATGAAATTGAGATTTAACCTTTCTAAGCCAGTGACCAGAGAAGGCTGGATCTCAGAGTTCTTCTTAAACCGACTTGTTTTGTGCTCGCAGAACTGGCATGGCAAGGAACTGCTGGGGAAGTGATATGTTACTTTGAGAATGAGATTGGGACCCGATGACCTAATGAACGGGTCATAGAACAGAGTCTCAGCTGGAGGTGTCCATAGTGTGTCTTGGGCTATGAAGATGCCTTCTGTTTCTTTTAAAGGTCCCAAAACATTCCTGGTTGATTTCTGAAAGGGAAGGAGATAATTCTCCTGACTTCTATCTGCTACCATGAACCCCTATGGTGACTTGCAAATAATAATACCCTCACTAGCAACAGTCTCTCGCTTCCAGCCCTACTTGGGATCAGCAGTTTCTGGAAATACTCTCAGCAGACGGAAAATACCGTTTGGGAAAATGTTAGTTATTGTAAAACCAACAGCACATGGTCTAGTATTAAAAGGAAGTGCCAGATTTTGATTAAAGGAAACTAAAAATTGAATATTTGAATCACAGAGATTAAAGGGAACAATTAGGTGGCTCAGCCAATCCTCTGCTGCTTTAGATTTGTGCTTCTGTGCATTTTTGAGTTCTTAAATCCTACCCCAGCATATATGAAACAGGGTACTTGGAAGGAAGGATGCTTCAGGCCAAACTGCTAACCCTCTCCACTGCAATATACTGTGTTGTCACAGGAGACAAAACTGTGATGGTAATCCTGATCCCCAACAGTGAGCAGAAAAGCAGTGAGTGCTGCTGAGCTCACCTTCCCTCATTAGCTTGTCCAGCCCAGGCTCTTCCCACAGTTGTGTCCTATGACCCTGTGGCACAACCAAGAGGTGCTCCTGTGGATCCTTCTGGCATTTTGGGGATGAGGCAAACAGCTCTGCATTAAACCAGCTCAACCCAGCAAAAAAAACACTTGTACTGAACAGGGAGGGGTATTTTGGTTACTTTTCACAGCATTTTTAGATGCAGCTAGCAGTCTTCTTACTGATAGTGTTTTATTCCCACTACTAAACCTGATTGTTCCATCTTTGTCTTCCATTCAACCAGTGCTAAAATATATCTCAGTTGTATCTGACACATCAGGTTTGAACTGAGAGGCAACAAAACAGTATAGTGCATCTCAAGCTCAGTGGTCAATCAGGCAAGGCAGTTTAGCTAGAAATGATTCATGCTAATTTCCTTCTGCTTAATTTTGTAAAATGAGGCTGACTCAATGTTTGCTGTCACTTGGAGATGGAAGGGGGCAATATTTCCACCTTTGGGAGATGCAGTGTAGCAAAATAGTCTATAGAGTTCTCTCAATATATTAAAAGAGGTTAAACATCAATTAAAATGCCAAATAAATCACCTCAAATAGTAATTCTTCTGAAGTCCTTGTTTAGTGGTTGTAATCCCCACCGAAACTGACTGGCAATAACATTGTTCTGTGCTAAAAGCCTCATTATTCAAAGGTGGAATACTAATTATCAAGGACTTGTACATCCCTCAGTGGCTGAAAAAGAAGTGACCATGGCTCAGTTACAGGCTCTCTGTCACCTTATTTCTATTAGTTGTTTTCAGTGCTTAATGTGAATCCTGTGTGGCCATTTTATAATACTTACAATGACCAATTAAAAATGTACCCATCTAAAATTAGTTTATTACAATTATTAAAGACTTCTGCAGCAGCAGGGCCTAGAGATCAGACAGTTTAGGAACAGAAGTGGACTGGGCAGGGAAAGTCATCAGCCTAGAAGGGCAAACAGAAGAAAACTCTGCAGTACACGAAACGAACTCAGTGAGAAGTCCAGCTCATGAACTGCTGAGTGCTTATTAATGAGAGTCACCCTGGAACAGCAAGCCAGTTATAACAAATTGTTACAACATTTTAAGCCCGAAAAACTTTGCCTCAAAAATATTTTCAAAATACATATTTTCTATTAAACTATTTCCCAAGACCATAATTTTCTTTTGGACCAATATGTTTTACCATTAATTGTTTCATTAGAACATAAATATCAAATACACTGTTGATCTGCAAAAATAATACAGTTCTTTACCAAATGTATCTGAACCATTAAGATAAATGCACTTTTTGTAACTCAATACAATGATCCATGTAATTGATATGCAGAGAAAAATACATCTTGAACTGAGAATGGCAGTAGCACATTGCTTTGGTAGCTGCATTAATACAATTTATTTTCTTCCTTGGGATGGATGGAAACTGCTGTCTGCCTCTTAAAATTCCAGATTTTTATCTAAGCCTTTCAAGTCTAGAGAACTGGAATAGAAACTTCAGGAATTTAGACATGCTTGCAAAAATCAGGGCATGCTGTGGTTCTACCAAGCTGGGAATAATAGAAGAGGAACTTCTCCTATTTGGTAATTTTGCTTCTGGCCCTGTCTGGAAGACAGGTGAGTGAAAATGAAAAATTGGGAAGAAATCTCAAGTGGTTTTGTTTGTTTTGCCTTTGTTTGTTTTTTTCTTCCTGTGTTTATGCAAATATCTAGACAGTGGTTTTCTTTGGAGGGGAAAAGTCCTGACCTTTACAAGTAAGACTATTAACTGCCAGCGATTACCACAAATCTATTTCCAATATGAACAAGGGTCAAGCAGGAGCATCAGTGGCAGAGCGAAAGGAAAGCCAGTTACTATTTTTACCAAGTGTGAGGGTTTTTTCCTTTCTCTCATGAGAAGTTGTGTAATTATAGTCCATAACTTCTGTGCTTGGGTTTGACCATGCAAAGCTATCTACGCTTCCACAGCAATTCTTAGGGCACAGGCAACTGTGTAAACTCAGATTTATCCAAAAAGTTGTCCTAGATAAACAGTTTGCAGCTGTTGGCCTTTCTGCCAGCTAATGAGCCCTCTACTAGCAATATCTCTAAGGGGAAAGATTACATTTATCCTACCAGCTCAGCTAGGCATTAGGATGTTACATACTTGCCACAGTAATAGCCAAAGCTGGAAGAAGAGTCTGGTGGGTGAGTTCACGTTTCATCCTACTCGAAACACCAGAGGCTTCCTTCTGACAAACATGGAATATTCACTCAGCAAGTGGTTTGTCCAGGTACTCCAGCTTTCAACTCTCTAATGTCTTGTTTTCATTGCACTTCTAATACTTTAATCTCCTCTTTTGCCAGCCACCTCTGGATACTGAACTTTTTACTTGATTAAAACTTGGCTACCTTTCCTCTTCTCTGTGTATTTGCTGTTGGGAAAGGAGCCAAACTTGAAGTCCTGAAGTCTGCTTGGCACAGATGGAGACTCACTGCATATCCACATGCACAGAGCAAACCTCCCATTCCCCACCATTACTAGTTTAGTGCTGAGCTGATGTTTTTCTCATCCTCCCACGATTTTCAATTTGTGCAGCTCACACATTGCCATCAATTACATTTCTCTAGCCTCTCTTAACATCCTACATAAGTAAAATCAGGAAACCCTAGAAGTGATTCATGTTCTGCCTTTCCATTCAGTGGCAATAATATGTTTGACAGAGATGCCCTGCCTGTATTTACACATCAAGTCAGTCACCAAGGGAATCCTCCAGTGCTTACAATACTTAAAAATGAAAAATACTTTTCCTTTCTATAAAGCTTGCATATAAAAGGTTCCAAAATTTAAAATAACATTAAAGAAGTGCCTATTAAACTGCTTCCAAGATAGGTAATAACACAATCCCTCCTCAGCAGCTGAATAAACAGAGGTCCCAAGAAGTCAGTGGTATCCAGGGGAGAAAGAACAGTATCCATAGAAGGACCCACTCCAGCATGTGCGACACAGAGAGGCTAAGGTTGTTACCATCACCATAACTCCTGAGCCTCCAGTTCCATGTCTGGCTCATCCAGAAGAAGCTAACAGGGTGAGCTGTTCCTTCGTTTTATGAGAATGTGCTAATTCAAAGCCAGGCATGCAATTTTAGTGGCACAGATTAATTTGGCTTAATGATGGATAGTGCTGTAGATGCCAATTTCTGTTAACCTTGCAGTAACAACATGGTTTCCATTAGAGTATAATATCCACGTGTGGAAACCGTTTTGCTTAGTAGTAATTTTCACTGTCACTGTATTTAATGAAAACCACACTGGAAACAATACACCCAATATGGATCACAAATGCAACCATCCAATGCACAGGAGACAGCTACAGTCAGGTACAAAACCAAATTAACAATCATGCCAGGTGCTGTACCTAATGCAAGTCACAATATTTTGAACTTGAGGAGTTTCTGATGCCACAGACCATCTGATGGAACTGGCTCCCAGACACTGCAAGGTCAGCCATAGCCTATTTCAAACAGGTCTCCCCATAAGCGTGCCGTTACTCTTAAAGTGATGTGAAATATGAAATAAGCCCAAACTCTACATGCCTGAGGAAAAAAAACCCCTACACTGATAACAGGGATGCCACTTTTTCCTCTGTTTTCATTTAATAAAAGGACAAAGAATATGACCCACTGTCTGTCTCACTCTCTGGGTGCCATACATAAGACAAAAATGAGTCCAGGGAAGAAATTAGTTCAATTCACTTGACCTCTCTGAGTGGCAGAACATCCACCTGCTGCTGGGTTAAATCCCTTCAGGGGTGGGAGGTGAATGAACCATGTTGATCAACCTTGGATGAACCAAGGTGACATAGGGCTGGTCCAAACACAACTCTCGATGCAGGACTGGGTAGACACTTGGATAACAACTGAACAGTCACAGTCCTCAAAAGGAGTTTGTAATTTTGTAGAATGTAAGAATTTAAGATCAACTATTATCCAGGCAGGTGTATTGTGTATATGACTCCCTTTCTTTTAGCTGGTGGAGGAAAGCAGAATGGAGGATGTAGTTTCCAGCACTAATTTTTTTGAGCATTGGTGAGTCCTTGCAATTTCTGCAGGCAGAATATGATCTAGATTCCTGGGAATTCCAAGAAACCTCTAGCTAAGGGCATGTGAGGTTCACTCTTCTGAATTTATGGCACACATTTGTTTTCATACACAGTTTTCAAACTGGTATCCAAGTCCCCATGTATATTCCTTCCTGCTTCACTGTGAAACTGTTAGGTACTCCACCAACTTTACAGAAAAGAGAGCTAAGGCTCAACGTTAAAATACCTGTCAAGATGACACAAGAAGGCACCACTGCTTCTGAAAATATACATCAGACCTTGACTTTCAGTACCTAGCCAATTTTGTTGCAAATGTGCCCACCATCAAGAATCCACTTTATCCCAAATTTCAACATGACCCCTATAAAACTCTGTTGCTTGCCTCTAAACCAGCATGAACTGCAGAGATGCAGGATGCTTTCCCAGAACTCAGTGTACCCTGGGGCTGAACACCTCCCTGGTGGGACTGACTGTTGTCCTGTAGTGCCCAATAAAATCTCTTCTTCCTTCTAACTCTGAAAACATTGTCACTTCCAGTATACACAACTGCTGTCAGAATCCCAAAAGCCCAGCAAGAAAAATAAATAGCTGAAACACAAAGCGTAGTTACTTTCTGAATCTCTTGATTTTCATTACACACACCCTGAAAGACTAACAAATAAAATCTCTCCCTGATACTCACAGTACTGGCTGTGATGTTTCTCGAGCTGATAATGTAATCCTGCTCAGAACCCAAGGTCCTAACAGCACAAATGAATTAAATACACACAATAACTTTTATAGGGGATACTTTTCTGACTCCTGGGAATACTTAAAGGTATTTGGAACTGAAATATTGCTATGGCACACAAGGGCCTAGGGACTGGCCCTGGATAACATTTCACAAGACCAGGACTCTAACTGTGAGCGCCAGATTCAACCTTGTGCCTTAGTCTTTGTGAACTGACTGTGATTCGTTCAGATACACCCAAACCTTAGCCAGAGCACCACTGAAGCTCAGCAGAACCTCTGGGTTGACTCAGCCCACACCGAACTCCATGTAGGAATGCGCTGCCCTCATTTTCAAACAGATCAGCTGACATCCAGCCCCCTTTGTCTATGCAAGTTGCCTGGCTCTACACCTTCCTGATAAAAAGGCCTTTGTGAAGGGAGGATTCTGCAAATGATAAGAGATAAAAGAAGCACTTTTCCTATCTTCTTTTCCTCTTTGTTTAATTACCCTGCAGGATGGCAATTAATGAAGCACATGAAATCCCTTCCCCAGAATAGCCAACTCTCAGCTTCAGCTTTCAGTCCTTCTGCAGGCTTCCTGGGAACCCTTCTGTGGTTTTCTAGGCTTAGTGGATGAATCATTTACCTGCTTTTTTACTAACTTCACACACACAGACATTCCCCAAGATGTCAAACATCTTATTCTAACGCTACTTGCATTGGATTTACACTGTGCTACTTCACTGAATTAGGCAAAGCCTCTCCCAGTGTCTAAGGGGCTGCCCAGACAGTTGAAAAGCCCCAGAAATTGAGACCTCTCAGAACTTTAGAGATAAATGCCCTCAGCCAAGTTAGTAAAAGATCACTTCAGATACCAAATGCATTGAGATGCAGAAAGCTGACAGAGTCTCTAACACTTTTTTTGGCCTAGAAAAGGCTTTGACCAAGGCCTACAAAAACATGCCAGACAGGCTATTAACACAGCAAAGAGCTGACAACCTCCAGAAACCCTCAGAGGCTTGGCATGGGCATCTCTGAACACCACACTTCTTTCCAATGCCATTCAAGAAGGATTTGTGATCTCAAGCATAAATATTCACCACCCTGACCGTACCTGAGGAGAGGTATGGTGTTCACAGCAATTCAAAGAAGGCTGGAAACCAGTATACAGGTTAGCCTCATACAGCAGCTATCCATCAGGAGTGACACAGAGATCACTGATCTTGCCTCGGAGCAAGGGAACGCATTAAAAGACCACCTGAAGTTATTTCTTGCCCTAATTTTCTAAGCTTTTGCAATAAAGCACTGGGATCTAAGACTTCAGCAAAGCAGCAGATAAAAAGAAATACCCTGTTTATTTGACATCTGCTCTTTGTTCAGCATGACATCCTCTGTGCCATTAACATGGCTCCTCCCTTTCAACAAACCACTGCTTCCCTAGATGACAGCACATTAATAAATCCTCTCCATCTAACCTGACATGAGGAGTGGCTTAATTAAGTGCAGCAGAGGAAGCAGGGTATCATCTACATGTTTACTCTACTTTGATATGCTAACAGCCACATTCCAGAGAGCTTCTCCCACACTCCCCAGCGACAGGAGCCCAGGCTGCTGCTGAATGCAGATCTCAAGCAGGCAAACAGACAGTTCCTTTCTGCATTCCTGTTTCTCCAGTTAAATATGAAATTTTGGATATTTAGTCCAAATCAAACCACTGCTCCTGAATGTAGATTCCCAAATCCTGGCAGCTAAGTCAGCATCTGTTTCTAGACATCATTACACACTGCTGAAAGTCTCCATGCTCATGCACATGAGTGGAAATATATAAGCTTAATTACTAATATATGATCTTAATTATTCAAAGAAAGAGTAATTAAGAGCTGCTGTACTGTTAAGAAGAAATCCAGGGGAAGAGCTAGCTAGGTGGATCTGAGAGAAATACTCCACATGGGAGGAACTGATGGACTTGATGAGTCAAAACATAGTCCTGGGAAGTACACAGAAGCCTGATATAATTTAGTGAACAAGAAAACCAGGTGGATGGGAAGAGATTAGGGAATGAGAAAAGATGGGGACACAAATGTAGCAAAGGGAGATAATATGGGTTTTCCAGAAGTCTTCAAGAAACATGACTTTGATCTCCTAAGCAGCAGGGAGTCACTTCTGTGGAAGGCACAGGTCAAGGAGGGCAGGAGATAAGATCAGAAGGGAAGATGAGCTTTCTGAGAACTTCTGTGTGTACTTACTGCTGGAGAAAAATGTACCTACAGCCCTGGGTCATATGTCTCTGGCACCATGGGTTCACTTGAAGAAAAGTAGGTGGTGGACTGCAACAATGCCTGATGAGGACATGGAAGCATTCAGGCAGGGAGGTCTGTGCCTTAGCATGGGCAAAAAAAAAAAAGGCACTTAAGCATAAGGAAAGGACAGCTGTTAGAACAGAAACAAGCTGTTGAAAGAAAGAGAGGCAGTTATAGGGGACAAGGTTGTTCAAGGGTATCTTACACCATAAAAGAAACAGAACCAGCAGAAGTCAGGAGAGATCTCATCCTTTTCAAAGGCCACAGGGAAACGTGACTGTGAACTCACAAAAACCGTCACCAACGCCTGTGAAACCAAACTGTGCATCAGGATTTGGATTCACAGAATCACAGAATCACACAGAATTGTAGGGGTTGGAAGGGACGTCGAGAGATCATCGGGTCCAACCCCCCTGCCAAACCAGGCTCCCTAGCACATATTGCATTCTGGCCCTTGAAAGTCACCTCTGCCTGGAGCTCAAAGGCATTTGATTTGGATGTCTTCTGTTGGTCTAGTTTTGTTAAGTGGATGTAGACTGCAATGCAGAGATGAACCTGCTGGCTGGTCCTTCCTACAAAAGAATTAAGCAGGATCTTCCCTTCTCACATGGGTGCAAATATTGGTATGATAATATGTAAAAGACAGGCAACCTACCAAGGCAACAGGAGGACTCTGCAATGGATTCAGGACTTGTGGAGCTGTATGAATAGCTGTCACTTTGGTGACTGAAGCAGAGAGACACAGGACAGAAATGAATCCACATCTCTCACATGCTGGATGTCTTGACAAAAGAGGAGAGAGCTCCACTTGTTCCTTTTTGTAAACAGCCTTTGTGACTCTCACCTTCACTTTCTCAGATGTTATTAAAAATTAAAAATACTTCAGACCTGTCTTATTTGGTGGAATGAACTCAAGAATTGCTTCAGTGTCCCCTAAGCTTTCAGGAAACACATGACTCACCAAAAAAAAAAAAAAAAGAAGCCAAACAACTCTGTGATCAGAAAGGAAAAGTGCTGGAGGGCTGACATGCTCACCACCCTGCCACATGCCTGTGAGCTGTACCTGTTCTCAGGTTGGGTCCCACCTGAACATTATCATCTTCCAAAAACTGGAAAAACAACCCTGGCATAACTGCAGCTTTGCAAACTCTGTAGCATTCCAAAACCAGCTCTGAGGCTTTTTTCACCTTGCATTTTCTGATGAGTTCTATGACTTTCAGTTTTAAATTTTTCGGTTTGTCCCTACAACTCATCTGAGCCATGTGCTTCAAGAAAGGACCAGAGTTCAGACAGAATGAAAGGGACTGAAGAAAAAGATCAAATCAGAGCTTTTAATGGGACTGCTAAACAAAGAGGAACATGAAATTCAGCAGCAGGGATCCTGGAGCCTTCAAATTCCACAGTATCTCCCTTCCAGAATGAAGAGACAAGGTCAGACTTGGCAATAAATCAGAAAAAAATATTTGGAATCTCTGTACCAAACAGCATCTGCTTTAAGAGCTAACAGTCAAGATCCAGCACTCAGTTCCAGTTGTTCTTTCCTGGGATTGCAAACACTAAGAAACTCATGAAGCTATTCAAATAAATGAAAAGACACTTTTAACAGTTTCAAGAGCTTTACTGAGCCTTGCCTATCTCAGCCAGACATGGTGGTAGTTGGGGGTGGGTTCATGAGCAAGGATCAGTCCTGCAATCCTTCAGCAACATTCAGCAATGTATCATGAACAATGTTTCAGTGTCTGGATTGTTTCAGCACAGTCTGCTGAACCGGACACCTTGGAGATGGCTGAACACCTGTGCTGCTGATGAATGGCATTCTTCCACAGCTCTCAATTAAATTCTTTCCATGTTCTTAAAGAATGACTAAGCAATTGTTACTTTCAAAGGGTGAATGAATCTATACTTCTGAAACATGTTAATATTTAAAGTGTATTTTATTTTTAGGCACTGTATGCTTGTCAAACTGTTCTCTTGGCAAAATAAGAGCTGCTCAGGAGACTCGCAGAGCAGGCCAGCAGAATGGGATGATTCACAGTAATCAAACTTTGAACAGATGCTTTTCCAAATCGCTTCTGTGATACTTCTCAATTACAGCTCCTATATCCTGACTTAAAGGGCTGTGGAAGCTCCTGGCTTCACTTTGTCAAGCTGCCAGCCAACACACGCACTGATAAACTTATTTAGCAATCCTCAGTTCAGCCCTTCTGCGGATTTAACCTCAGAGCCTGCCTGACTTGAGAAAATCCCACAAACCCAGGGTTTGTGCCTGACAATGTCAGTAAGGTTGAGTTACTCTGTTACTTGGGCTGAAAAGCTCGATCATGCAGGAGAAGGAAGCTGGTGTCTAATACCTCAGCACTGGCTACTACCTCTGCTGCCAGGCATAGGGAGTGAAAATGGTCCTTCTGCACTGGTGTGCAGGAAGAGGCAGTGCCATGGCTCAGCTTCTCCTCTCACACAGTACCAGCCAGCACATCTGTTCTGGCAGAGCATGACAGTATGGCAGAAGGGGAGGTGACAATGTGAAAGATAAAAAGAGACAAAACTTAATGCAAAATGAATGGCTTGATTTCCTAAACCTTTGCACTTCTGCTAAGGGTTTCTGATATAAATGTGGGTAAAGCAATCCTTCCCTCAGTGGTACCATCACAGGAAGATGCTCTCTCTTCTACTCAGTTTCCTAGTTTTCAGAAAACTTCCAAAAACCTAGTATTTCTGAGATCCATATCCTCAAATTTGGCTCAGATTGGCCAATGGGTTAAAGTGCTATCAGAGAAAGGCTGTTACTGGGGTGGACAGGCACAAGTGCAAAGCACACACGTTCCACACATGAGCTCACCAATTCAGGTTAAAATGACTATTAACCTAAAGGCTGCTCCTCTGGGTTCCCAAACAAGAGTTGTCCATTCCAACTCCCACCCCACAGGAAGGGAAGGACCCATATGGTACTTCACACAGACATAAACACGTCACAGCCTGAGATGCAAGAGCTAACTTCAGAGGTCATGCAGTTGGAGATAGCCTTTATATGTCCCACATCTACTTTCTTTAGTACCTCTTTATCTAAATTGCTCCAAAATAAAATGTCACCTTTAAAGTATCACAAGCTAGAGAAAAAAAATTAGGAAGAAAATGACCATCCTGAGATTTTCTCACACTCAATAAAAAAAAACTCTCATATTTAAACTCGAGTTCCTGTGAAAGAAAACATAAATCTGGACGAACACTACTGAGCTCCTTGAGACAACTGACAGCAGCCAGAAGAGTCCCTGGTGCCTCACAGACACAAGTCAAGGCACAGTCCCAGTCCCGAGGCCTTTAGTCTAAATTCAGAAATGACAACACGTGAGGCTCAGGGTGGGCTGTACCTGCAGGCAGCACTGAAGAAGTGATTGCAGTATCCTGCAGAAGGGAGTGGGACATTTCCATGCACATGTGTTTGTTTACTGCTCCAGGTCTTTGTGCTGAACTATCAGGACCAACAAGGGGAGAACTGCCCCTTCTAATCCTCCGTGCTTCTAAATAACCCCCCCTGGAAGTGCAGAAGCTCCTATGTATTTGTACGCTGTCTGGGTGACATCGCCAGTTCTGAATCAAATCTGTGTGTCCCTAATTGTGAACTACCTGCTGAGTCTGCTCCATGGTTTGTAGGGGGTTTCTCAGCTATCAGGCCCCACTCAGTAAGCAGCTCGTGGGGAGAATTAGCAGCGGTAACAGCTGTACTTTCCAGCTATGCAGAGGATATGTCTGTATAAGCCTGCTTTGGTGCCTGGTGGCAGGGGCCTCCTGTCAGCTGCTTTGTGATGAGGTGCATTTCCCAACAAAGCCACCTGATTGCTACAGCATCAACAGCTTCATGGCGTTCACAGAAAACAAGCTGAGTAAGTAATACGTCTGCTCTAATTGTACCAGCTATGATTATCACTACAGGTTCAATCAAAGGCTTACTGAAATCAACAGGAATATTACCACCAGCTTTGGAGAAGGTTCACTAGGCCATTTCCTGGCTTCTTTTACTTAGCTCCTACCCCCAGAAGGCTGGTTTTCATCTTTTTCAGTTCAGTGTAAAGCCAAAATGCTTTATTCACTTCAGGGTTTAGACCATGGTGTAGTTCACTGGTGCATGAGTGTCTGAGGCATTCTGCCTCTGTAAATACACCAGTTCACTGAACAAATATGAATTACAGTTTTCCCAGGTTTGAAAAATACAACAAAGAAATATAAAAATACAACAAAGAAAGAGAAAAATAGAAAAGAGAGGGATCATTCTCAGATACCCAGTCAAAAGTTACCACTTTTAAACCTGTCATTCTAACAAGAAAATCCCAAGGATCCAACCAGCACAGCAAACACACCTCTGCACTGCAACACAAACCACAGCAGTCAAGAGTTAGGGCTTCAGTGGTCCTAAGGAAGATTTTTGTGTTGCAGGATCTGGCCGAGGTTCAGGGAGGCATCTCTGCCTCAGATTCTACTTAAGTATTTGTCCAGATATAGAAGGTCAGGAAAGAATCACAGAGAAATGACAGGACATCTGGAATGACAGAACAACTCCAATGAACAATGCTGCTTTGCTGAAGTCCAAGTCAACTGACACTTGTATGAGACCACCAAAGCGACCAGAAGGTGCACAAGTACTTCCTCAGAACTGATCAGGAGTGAAGACACAGGGTGAGAGAGGTGTAATAAGAAATGTCATCCATATTTGTGGAGACAGTACTTTCTCAACAGACATAGCTATAAAAACCAGACAAGCTAGGGCATAAAAAATAGGAAACATGGGTCTAGAGGTTTCTTAGAAATATAAAGTATACATTCTAAGCAGAAATTTACCTTCAATCATTTACTTTTCTCTAATTTCCAGAACAACAAAGTCTGATTAGACTGATGGACTCATTTTAGAGCATCAGTTAAACTCTCCAATAAATAAAAACATCCACACAGAGTTTCCTAACTACTGGCCAGTTTTCTTATAAATAACTGCAGTGTTTACTCTATTTGTCTACTACAGTGAGAGTATTGCTGTACACGCTAGAGCCTGATGAATGACATTACTAAACCCAACAAGTAAATCCTTAGCAGAACGTTAATGTGTACCCAGCAGTCTAATTATGGTCAGACAGAGTCTTAATGCAAACAGACGGAGCAAAACGGCTACACAAAAATGTATGACACAACTCCACAAAACCAACAGCTATCTTCAACCTGCTGACTGTTCATGACCACTCACTAAAGTAGAAATACAAGGCTAATTCCAAGATAAGCAAACACAGAAATCCTTCGCATTCTGCAAATCATGCTGAAAGAATACAGAAGAAAGACATTTGATGGGTTGGATCTAGGATTTTTTTGGTTTATTTTTTAGTTTAATAACTTCAACGTATTTCTATCAGCTGATCAAAAAGACTTGTCAAATTAATTCAGATGAACCCCTTGCAAATTAGAGGATTCTGAACCTGAAATTTGTAAGTGTACACAGCAGAATGCCTGTGTCCAAATAAAATTCCAGGGGTTGAAAGGACAGTTTATATATAAAAATACATATATGTATACACACACATACACATTGTAGACATGGCACTTCTACAATGGTTTAGTAGACATAGTGATATTGGGTTGACAATTGGACTTGATGACCTTAGAGGTCTTTTCCAACCTTTAAGTCTATGATTCTATGATTTCAGTGGGAATTAATTTCACCATCTCCTGCAGTCACCTTTCTGTCTAAATTGGCAAAACCTTGATAAGGAAACCCCAGTTATTTTCTACAAGGAAGATCTGGTCAAATTCAGATACATAAAATTCAAATTACTCAGCCATGTATTTAGAAACAGCACTTTTTTTCCCAGAATGGGCATGATCAAAAGATGTATCCATCCACATAAATGGATACAGAACTACAAACACGCACATATATGGATATATTCACATATTTTTGCATCAATCTAACCAGGAAACAAAAATAAACGAAGAAAGAGGACCAATTTCTCACTAGTCTGTATCCCAACCCAGAGAATCATATACCACTTCAAAATAAATAACTGCTGAAACTGAAAACTAAAAGTTAAGCCTACCAGAGCTACTGGTCACAAGTGCCACACTGTATTCGCTCAGGGTTAATGAAGATTGGTGTGATTTCCCAGTTAGAAACCCAGGCAATCTGCAAGACAGCTGCAAAGCCAAAAGATCCTACAAAGCCTGAATCTTTCCCTGTATACCAGCATTGTTGATTATTAATACCTCCTCCCTCCCTAGCATGTGCAAAACTGAAAAATGGTATTTTTGACCTCACCAGCCTATCTGTTTCTCAAAACACACAGGGCCCAGAGGCAACCTTTGTTCCCTGCAGGATTTGACTAAACATTTTGAATTGGCAGAAGTATAATGGACCTTTTATCAGTACTTTTTCCTACATACTCTTCAGGCCACTGAAACATGTTATTTCTTGTGTTCCATGACCACAAACTTCTGAAAATAAGTACCCAATGAAACTCCATCATAAGCCTTTAGAAAAAAGCTAGGAATATGAAGCCCACTGCATCTCCCCCTTCTCCTTGTCTGTTCTGGCAGGAAAACCCTTCAAGAATTCCAACAAGTCACTGAGCCATGATCTTGCTTCCTTTCCTAGAAACCATGTTGGCTTTCTTTTATCTCTTTTTATCTGTTTGGCCTGTTTGCTCACCTCTACCCATTTAAACTTTCCCAAGAAATGAGGTTAAAAGAATTGTTCTGTATTTTCTGGACACTAAACAGAGAAATGTAAAATTTGCTGATTCAGCAGGCCAATCCTTAGCTGAGCATTATCTCCACACCAGATGTTTTAAGGTAAGGCCAAAAGATGACCAAAATTATCCCAAAGACATAAATTCTGAGCAAATTATGGAGTTACCATTTTATCTCTGGACACAGTCTCCTGTAGAGTAAAAGAATCAGCTGATAGGATTATGACCAGTTTTCTGCATTGTCCCTCTCTAGAGTTTGCTCTCAGGGAGTAGCTAAGGCAGATGCTGCTCCAGAAGGGAAAGGGAGCTGAAGTCCAGCACAATAAGGTAAGTAGAGGCAGTCCCACTGTACCCAAGCAGGGTGAGCAGACTGATTCTCAGCAGAGTTTTCTTGAAGTGTTTGCCTTAAAGCTGGGCACCTGACCCATAACCTAAGTTGGCCCAGGCAGCCAAACTCCCAGGATGGCCAAGGATGCACTCAGGGCCTGTAAAATACCAATTTTGTTAACAAAGTGAAGGTGCTTCTCCCATTCGTGATGGCAAACCATGGTCTGTGCACCCTTGGGTCAGCTCAAAATCTCATCTCCTCTCCCACAGTACCTGCCATTAACATTTACACAAATGAGCTTGTACTGGATCATAGCTGGAGCCCACTTCCTACTGCATTTTCATCATGCTGGAGAAACACAGGGAAGACTTGCAGTGGTGCAAAGTCCTGTTACGTGCCCAATTCCTATTTGCACTATGTGTAGCACAATCATAACAAGACCTGGAAGCTTGTGCTGAGGCAGTAGAAGTGGGAGAATTGCTAAATAAAAACCAACATTCCAAGGACTTAAACTGACTTTCAATCTATTGAGTGCACTTGGTGTAGCAAAATCCTTCCAGGACCAGACACAGTGTAAAATAGGCTCAGTATTATACTGGACATGTTACCAGGTTGTTAACCAAAGTTGAAAATAAACGAACAAAAATAATAAAAGAAAATCAATACAGGTCAATTTTCTTCTTGGGGATGAGGAGGGGAGGAATTTTATGCATACTTTCCAGCACTGTTTTCTTGGTTATCACTAGTAAAATCTCATCTCTACGTTATTTAAAACTTTCTCTCAAAATTGCATTTAGTCTTGGCAGCTGAAAGACAAAGAAATGTAAAAATACAGTAGGCAACTGTCCTTCATTTCCTTCCTTTACTCTTACATATCCTGTGTGCAACTGGAATGCTTCTATTTGATTATCCAGTGGAGCAAACACTACAACGAATACAATCATGCCTTATTAGCCTACGTGTCTGTAGCCTATTGCACAGCTACGTACAGATGTTTTTACACAGCTTGGGTTTTTAGCTACAGGGTCTATAAAACAATAGAAACTATCTGAAATGTTTTCAAGCCAGCAAAGGATAAAGGCACTGTAAAGCAGTCAACTGGATGAAAGCCATCTATGTCTGACAAGGGAAGAAGAAAAATCTCAGAGGTTTCTCAAATATAAATGCATCAGCTTTCTTAAACAATATGTTGCTGCAGCCTGCAGTGAACTGACCAGGCTGGAAGGTGTAAACAGAGGCAAAAAATAAAGACCTGGGCAGTGGAGGGAAAAATACAAACCTCTGTTTGTAGGGTTGAATCATTATTTTACTGACCTGATGAACTGGCTGCTGTCCAAAGAACCTGAGCTTCCACTGGAAAGCCTGAGAAGAGGTAGCATGGCCTCCAGCTAAGGGGCCTGGACTGAGACTCAAGAGCTGTGGCTTAGCCCCCAGCCAGCTCTGTCCTTTGGCATGTCCCTTCACATCTCTAGGCTTCATTTCCTCACTCAGCACAACAGGGATAACAGTTCTGATCTCTTTGGTAAAGGGCTCTGAGTTTTACTGAGGAAAAAGCCCTATTTACAAATTCATTTCCTTCTCCTCTCAAGAAATCCTTTCTTACAAAGAAAGTAAAATTAAAAAAAAAAAAAAAGACCCCAATGCATTGTTAAATGGCACAGATCTGTCTGGGAGGGACCATGAAGGAACAGGTGAGGCACTGGGTTGGATGTCAGGAGGAGCAAAAGCTGTTCCCTGCTCTTTGATAAGAAACAATGAGCAAATGCTTTTATGACTCCCATGTTTTCCCTGCCCACCTGGTCTGAAAGTGCATAACAACAGAAAATCCTGCTTTCTGCTGCAGAGGGGTTGGCATTTCTAGCACAGATAACAATAGCAAGTGACTGACAGCAAGTCTGACACTGTAGAAAATAAATATTATTTCTCTTTCTGCATTATAAAAGAGAAAGAAGGAAGGAAGATGAGCTATGAAAGCAGAAGAAATGATTTTATTTGTTTAATATTCTTTCTTGCAAGAATCCCTCCAAGAAAGAAATCCTCAGCAAGGAGAAATGATGGAGCTGAGGTGTGAAGCTGGTGAAGTGGCACAGAAAGCATGTAAGATCTGCAGTCTGCAAGTCTCCGTTTACATGGATGAGGCAAGAGACAACAGCAGAAAGAATATAAACCCCAAAAAACAGAACTGGGCTGTCCACAGACCTAACATAATGAGATTGTTCTGCTCATGTCTGCCTCAAAGGCTTCTCAGCTTCACACACACACACACAGACACAGTAGCAAGGAGCAGTTCCAGAGCTTTTCTTGACAGTTGTTTGGCAGTGTGTGCTTAGCTGGACATCAATTAGGCTTTTGCCTTCAGCTTGTCTGTTTGCAAACACAATGACCACTTTCAGAGATAAACAGCAGAGATTGCTTTAAATCCTGATTAAATAGTATTTAGCCATAAGCAAAGCCTTGGTTCTTAGGCAGTGTCCTACAAATCATCTGTAATTTAGAAAATAATCCAGGCAGGAAACTGTTGAGGAGATAAAACTGTAATTTAGAAGTTCTAGCATAATACATTCAGGTGAACCAAAAACATAAGAACTGCCTGTCACAAAAAAAAAAAAAGAAAAAGAAAAAGAAACATAAAAAAATGATGGGTTTGATTATTTTGTTACTCCAAGCTATCAAGAAGATCTACTGTATTTCTTCTGAGGGATGCTAACAGGTAAATTCATTGGGAAAAGTAACAAGGAGTGCTTCTTCCCACAACGATTGCACGTCCAAGCCCAAAACCTAGGAAGAGGAAGAGCAAAATGATGGGGAAGGGAACATCTTATGCAGGTATCTGCCCTTTAAGCTAGAAGATCAAAATTCCCAGGTGCTTTGTGTACATGTCTGTATCATTTCACACAGACATAAATGGCCCCAGAGTGGAATGCAGTACATGTTTGTACCTGCACCAGTCAAACTGCGCAGTGATTTAGTGTGTGGAGTGAGTTATGACACGGAGCTGAAATGAAGAATAAAGTTAGAGTATCTGAATAAATATCAACAAAGCCATGGCAAATATTTTCCCTCCTGACATCCTCCTTTTAATAAAGGCAACAGAAAGGTGCTTAGTTACATACCAGTTTGACATCAGGCTAGGATTTGGTTTCGAGTCCTAGATGCCTGATGGTAAAGTACCATAACACAATTCTTGTAGCCAGTGATTTTTCCAAAGATCTCTTTCATTCAAATAGTAATCCACAATCACCTTGAACAATGACAAGATGTGATGGCCTGAAGGGTATTTACCCAGAAATAAGTTGCCTGGTAAAGGAATACTATGATTCCTTTCCATAGCTTTTGTGACAGTCGTTTGCTTGTTATCCTGGTTTCAGCTATGATGGAGTTAATTATTTTTAGCAGTGGATGGAATGCCATGTTTGGGTGTTAGGATGAGAACAGTGCTGATAGCACCCTGATGTTTCTAGTTGTTGCTGGGCAATCAAGGACCTTTCTCAGCTCTGCATACTTCCTTACTAGTGAGAAAGGAGGGGACGTAGCCAGGACAGGTGACCCGAACTGGCCAAAGAGAATATTCCATGCCAGTTACGTCATGCTCAGTATAAAGGGGGACTGGGGGGAAGAGGAGGAGACAACGCCAGGACGTGCGGTTTCTGGGGCGGTCGGGTTGTCCGGGACGGGCTCTAAGCTGTGCGGCCTGAGTTGTGTGGTTTGGTGAGAAATTGCATTGTGTATCACCAGTTTCATCTATTTTGTGCTTTAAACTTATGTTATTGTTATATCTAGTTTTCTGTTATTGTTTAGTAAACTATCCTTATCCCAACCTGCGTGGTTCTGGTTTCTAGGTTGTGGTTTCGTTCCCTCTTTTCTTCCTTCCCTTTTCCCCCTCCCCCAACTTTCCTTCCCCCTTCCTTTTAAAAGTACAAGCGACTGTGTGGGGTGCGGCCCTCGGCCGGGGCAAAACCACGACACTTGTATTTACCAAAACACTTTACCATGAACCATTAATCAAACCATGGGAGACTATAAAGTTTGTAAGTTAAGATAAGCTTAAACGTCCTCCATCTCCTTTGGGGTGAGTCCCAGTAAGGAAGACAAAAGCTCTGGCATAAAGCCTGACTGGAGGGTTTGAGTGAGCGACAAGTAAAACAAGATACAAGATCAGCAAAGATAGGCTAACAAAGAAAAGCAGGGGGGTAAGCTGATGAGATGATTTTGGACATGCTGCCTTGCAGTTGACAAAGACTATGCACGTATTTTAGCAAGCCAGCTTAAATATCTGTGAGCATTAATTACCTAGAGCAGTTTGGTGGTGGAGGAAATGAAGGGCCAGGTACAGAGCAGGAAGTGTGTTATTCCTCCCCACTGACAGTGTTTAGTTCCAAATTACTGAGAACAAACTAGCTTCAAACATACACCACCACTGTGAGGCCTATTGTTTTATCTTGTGGGATGGGTGCTTACTAAGAAGACAGGCAGACAGATAAATAATCGGAAAAGAAAAGTGCTTGAAACACATTTTGGGGCTACGAAAGGAGAATGATGTATGGAGGAGAACTAATAAGGAACTGCTGGAGGTTTATGAAGAACAAAGTGTAGTAAACGTAGGGAAATTCCATGACCTCAGTGGGCAAGCCATGCGGTTAGTGTGATGGAAGACAGACCATCCAGACCTCTCCAGGGAGAGGAGCCTCTTGGTGTCCAGGCCCAGATGAACAAAGAGAAGACGAAGGAACGAAATTGAGCAAGAACTTCTAAGAGCTCTGAACTACCACCAAAAAGAAATAGACCCTTAGCAAAAAGGCAAGGGAAGGGGGTTAATTGTGAGAGTACTAGGGTCTGTGATGCTTCAGAGCTAGGGACTGGAAACATGGAAGAAGGAACAATGACAAACGTACAATATGTCACTAACCCTCCCTCCACTAAACGCATTCATTTATTTTAATTGTGCAAGTTAATTCTCCCCCCATGACATGAAGCAACAGAGAGAAGATGAAGAAAAAAGTTGAGATAACTAGAAATTCAATCAATAGCACTTGCTGATTAGTAAATTTTAAGAACAGAACAGACTGATCCATCACCTCTTTTCCATGAGAAGACTTTGTGATGGGATATATAAGCTTGACCTAAGGACAGTATCCTGCACTTGGCTACAGCAGAAAGACAGTCATTTTTCAGCTAAGAATCCACCCTTAGTATATGGAATGAATAGATCCAAACCTAAAGAGGACTACTGAGCTGCAAAACAAACCCAAAGGCAAACAAAATTTAAATGCTCTACTTTCCATAACAAGAAAAAAAAGTCTCTATAAATTCATATCAGCACTTCACTCAACCAAATACATTGCACACATTGTAAGTTTTCATATAAATCAATGAGAAAGTTGCCACTTTTAATAGTAAATGTGTAGTTTGTTAAAAATGGCATGCTGGTTTTTTTAAAAGAATTGTTTACAGACTGGAAGGAGGGGAATAGATTGTGTTTATATGGCCCTTGTTTGTATTTTCTGTTGAACTTCTTTGCAAAAGTAGACTGGTCTGCTTCACTGTGGATCTTGTTTTCTGGCTCTCACATTGTTTCTTTGCAAGATTTGTAAACATTCCAGTGATTTGGGACGCTCAAATAGACAGCTTAATAGATACACCAACCTACTGTCCAAATGTACAAAGGACCATCCTCAGGATATGGGGTTTTCCAAAGACGTTGCAGGTACCCCAAACCTACTGGTCTCTCTAGAAAACAAAACTCAGCCAGATTTTTGACAGAGGCCCAAAGGATGGTGGCTGTACGTCTCAGACAGTATATAAGAACAGGAGGATCCCAACCTTGCTAAAATCACTAAAAAACCTAAAATCTCACTGAGGTCAGCCTAAGCAGGATTTTCCTCTGGTCTTTAGCTGTGAGCAGCCTAGCTGAAGCCATGTTCCTGAAACAAGAAAGAAGGAAAAGCACACACAGGACACTGAAGTAAGGAAGAGCAAGGGTTACGACAGCAGGAATTCCTCATTACTTCAGTGGCTGTGCTCATCCCAGTGCTTCTATTAACATTTATGCAATCTTATATTACACTCAGTTGGCACAGAAATTTTTAGTGGGAATTTGGAAGAGGAGAGATTGCTAGCTGGTGAAAAGAAATTGGAAGGCTGTTGTCGGTCGGGTGGGGCCTGAGAGATGGTAGTGATGAATATGCCCAATAGCACAGTTCTGCACTGTCTGGGTTGTGCAGCTGAGTATTTATTCCCTAGCAACCAAAAGGCAAGGGAAAAAGTCTTCCACTGCACCGTACCATGGCTGCCTTTGGTTTTATAAAGCCAGCAGCCTGAGTCTCCATTGCCCTACACAGACACCAGTGACCTAAAAATTTGCAGTGCTGCAAGGTCCTTTTCTTTCACAAACGCCAAATCAATCTGACTGTGTTTCTTTAAGGGACATTTTAACTTACACTATGTTCACTTTAACGCATTGAATCGTGCTTGATTTTGGTCTGAAGGACAGTCCCAGCAAGGCTTTTCTAAAGCCAGGCACTGCTTCTCTAATGAATTGTTTTAAGCAGCAGGTATTTCTATTTATTCTGGCATCAAATAAAAACCCGCCCTGGAATATACAGAAACATTCAACACGAACCACTATGGAAAATGTTTTAATGTGAGAATTCCTTTTCTTTTCCACTCTCAGCAAACCAGCTAGGCTTTTCCCTTTCCTTGGGGATTAATTCTCTGTTGTGACACTGCTAGGGGACTGGAATCAATATTACACAGGGAAGGAGATTGAAATGAACAGTACACAGTGCAGGTGGGACCAACCAGAGGCCACCTGACTGTGCAAGCAAATAGCCAAGGAAAAGGTAAAAATGTGCCGTTCTTTATTCAGATTTTCTACATGGAATTAAAAAAGGATGAAATGTACTTGGAGACATAAAACAAATGTCTCATTTCTAATACCTGGACATATTTTGAAACACTTTGCTGTGATAAACTCATAAGAAGAGAGTGGGGTATAGCTAAAAAGGAGGGAAATTGTGTAACAGCACCACAGCATGCAGCTCTCCATGACAGCACCTTTCACCCATCGCTCTCTATGCTTTTGAATGAAAGGCTATATGAACACACTGGTAGAGCAGAAGGATGTCTGTCATGTGTGCAGTCACCCAGAAGCACAGCGGCAAAACCAAAACCTGATTTCCCTGTTCATGTATCAGTGTTTTGAAGACTCCAGAATAAAAAGACACAAATTACAGAAGGATCTCTAATCTTCAGGACTCTCAGTAAATTATCGTTGAGCCCTTTAATTAAAGCCAGCCAGGAGATGGGAATGTTTTTCACAAAACATTGATTCACGTGTGGAAACAGTCTGGAAAACTGTGTTTCTCAATCACCTCACTCTGATGCTCAGTTTTCTCCAGGCAGCTACTCCTTCAACTAAATCTGCCCATCTGCAGCATATACACTATGCTCTGCTTTCTCTTCCCCGACATCAAGCCACAGAAAAGCACATGTGACTGCAGCAGAGGTAAAGACATTTTTAACCAGGGCAATTTAAGGATATTTAAGACACATTCTCATTTTCCATTTCCCAATTCCACACTGCCCCCACTTTTATTATTAGCTGAACACAGGGAAGTTTCAGCTTGGATCTGGGGTAACATGTACACTGAGGAATCAAGGCCAAGCTTTGCCTTGAAATATGCAGGATCATTCCTAACTAACCGTAAAGCTGCTTATTTGGCACTAGCAGTGGAAATATTGAACGAAAGGGGCATTCTCAATCTGCTTATGTCACAGAAAGGTTGGATTCTGACAACGTTCAAGGCTCCAAGCTGCAGCCTGATATTAATAGCTAGACATTAAACTCTCAATTTGGCTGGCTTAGAGGCAGCTCAATTGGAACAAAGATTTTTCTGCAGGAAACGGCAGATCTGGGAAGAGTCACATCACGAGAGATGAGTCGAAAGCAGCAGCAGCAGCCTGCAAACTTTCTGACCAGCGTGTGACAAGGCTGTGTTGCACAAAGCTTCCCTGCTCAAATCACAGAGCTATCTGCAGTCCCACCCACTGAGGCTGTGGAAACACAACTGTTGGGAGTGTATTGCACACAGGCAGATCGTTTTCCTTCTTGTCCACCTCTCAAATTCATTTCTCCATAGGGTTAACTTACACAACCAAGTAGGGTAACGAGCATTAACAAACTATTCTTTTCTGTTTCTTCATGTGGCCAGTGGGACATCACCCCCCAAGACATACCTACATATTTGCACCATTTTTGAGCTTGTGTCAGCCATTATGTAACCTTCCACACTACCTTGGCAGCTGGGCCAAGAAAATTTGAACGAAGTCCCCAAAGCAACTGGTTTCAGTGAGGGGCCCCTGCCAGAATACAAATACAAACCTCCTGCCGCTGTTTTCTCTCTGTGTCTGCATGGCAGGCAGAGATTCCAGACAGGTTTTTCAATATGGATCCTTTTGAGCACGAATGAACACCTCTTATACGACATTTAAACTTTATAATACCACTTCCAAACAACAACTGGGCCTCAATACTTCCACTGGGGAAAGTTTTGCTTCCATATTTTTCACAATGTAAGAAAAATCAAGGCACTGTCACTTAAAATCCTGTTACCTGTTCTCATCGCACTGAGAACTTCTTAAGCCATGCAATCTCCTGTAGCTTTGCACTCAAAAGCCTCATTTCATAGAGGTAGACAGAAGCATTCAGAATGTAAGTAAGTGACTTGCCAAATGTCACACAATGAGTCAATGCCAAAGCTGGGAATAGAAATTAGGAGTTGAGAGTCCAGATTCTCTGCCTTATATAGAGCAGTAGCCTCAGTCTCCTAGTTTAGGAAAGTGCCTGCTCACCAGAAAGATGTTTCTTCCTTTACAAGACAACAGTGCTCCACATTGCAATGGTCAACTTCCTCCATAAGCAGGTATAAAACCACATATGCATCTGCTGAGGCCACATTCTTCATGTTTAAAAGCAAAGTATAAGGGAAGAAATGAAAGCCAGTCATTGTTGCAGAGAACACTGTGGAGTGCTATAACCTCAGCATCACTGTCAAGACCAAATCCAGTATCACTCTTTGGACTAGTTTCTTCCTTTCACAGGCAGTCTTGCTAATTTGGAGGGGACCATCTGGGACCTGGAGTGAGGAATAGGAATCTGGCAACAACAGAGACAGCTGAAATATCAACACAGTTTTTCATCAGCCAGTATCATATACCAACGGGCATCAGCCTACTGCGATTGTTGCACACTTACTAAGCCCATGTAGATGGCATGCTACATCGCTCCTTCTATAACCCAAGTATACAGGGCATGGAATGGCAGCTATTAAAAACCTACTTCTCTACAACTGACACTTATTTTCCTGTTCTGACTATGGAGGAAAACTGAAGAATCGTTCCCACAGTTAATTTGGTACTACTGACACTAACCACTTTCTCAAGCCAGTTGCATGCCACTGAAGTACATTCCTTAATTTATTCCTCCTCTGCTGTGACATGTATGCAGATGAAACAACCAGGCTAAATTCCCTTCCGCTCTAACACCTGTACTATGAACGGATTACACATTAGCTAACTTTCATCAGTTAAGAAAAATGACATAGTTTTATCACCAACACACCACCTTTGGTGGAGAAAGGGGAATGAAGCTAATACAGTGCTATATCAAACCACAGAAGGTAAGGACAGCTATATAAATCACAAGTATATGATATATTCAGGGCATCAAGCACACTGTCCGTAATTATCAGGTACTATCCTATTGGTTCAGAACACACACAAGGACTCCGAAACACGAAGCACCTGTTTTATGGATAGGAATCCATCAAATCCAGCATTCTGGTTTCATATTGCACCACTGCATAATTCCTCAGCAAGCTGATGACTGCAGGAATTGTTTATCTTTTTCATGCTCTACCTCCAGCCACTAAGCATAAGTATTTCTCAAGGCAGGGACAGGTAAGATATCAGAGTGCAGTATAACTTGGGTGAACTTCATTCAGACTGCAGCCCTACCAGAATAGTTCCTTGGTTTACAGTTTTGAAAAAATCTTTCAAAATATGCTGCTAGCATATACAGCACAGAAACAAGGGCCTAAATTGTAGGCAATGTGAAATGACTGCAGTAACTTACCAAGTTGGGTACAGGCAATGATGCTTGAAAATTGATACTATTGAAATATTGACTTATTTCAGCATTATTTAAGAAAAGATGGTATCATATGATGGAGGATTTCATCTGTACTCAGGGATGAGGCATGCTGCCTCCGGGTTCAGACAGCAGAAACAGCAGGGCACAGAAAACACGTAAGTGAAGATAACACTGCTTTGCTGCCACATAATGACACCATAAGGGGAGAAGGAAGAAGTAGGATTGAGGAGAGCAAAGAGGCGAGACTCGCCTTGTCCCAAGAACATTCACCTTCTAAATATCTTGGGAAAACCATGCTGGAAAGAGAAACAAATGAGTTTAATCTTTATGGCTCTGGTCTTCCACTTTATCCACTGCAGCCACAGCCTGCAGCAAGTGACAGCACAAGAAAGTACTTGGGTATTGTAAGAACAGAAAAGAAGTCATAAAAATATTTCCTTAGTTATTCTGTCTGTGGTAACAGAATTCTCTGAATAGAGACGTTCAACAATACTGTCTTTAAAAATGGAAAGAGCTCTGACCTTAGTCAGCACGTGTCTTCCATCAGCTTCTCTTTTTTAAAAAAAGTATTATTTTTTTTTTTACTTCATGCTCTTCATCACCCACTATTGTCAGCATAGCAACCCCTAGTCTGCAAGTGTCTCTGAACACAGGAGTGTAAGATCAGCTGAAAATCAGGATCCATTCCAAGTTTACACAGAATGTAGGATAAGGGGCTACTTGACTTTGAGGCGAGTCTAAAAAACCCATGCAATCATCAGAGAGAGGATGTTGAGCTATGCCTCCAAACACTGCTGCTACTGTGGTGATTAAAAAAAATACCAGAACAGATACAGCGACAGCTACTGCTACCTAAGTTAAATAAATAAATAAGCAACGTATTTAATGTGAGGGATGTAAGGACCCTGTGTATCCAGGGTTTGGATAAGATTAAAGGCAGTTAGGAAGTAGGAGGAGTAGGAGGCAGAAGAGAAGATTTAACTTGGCTTTCCTACAATGAGGTATTCTTCTCCTGTGTCTGAGTGTAAGTTTGACCTGGGAGTGTTACACAGGTTCTTACAATAGGAAATAAATTAATTAGTCAGCAAATTCGTGGCTTAGGTGAGAGCACTGAAAGGAGCATTACACAGATAGACACAGCAAAAGACAGTTTCCTAATCTCCAATTATCTGATTCTACATCCGCTGGAAAGCAGAAATACTTAAGATTCCTTCCTGAACTCAGAGACCTCCAGTGCTTCGAAGGGTTAATATTTAATGGCTTATTTACAGTTCATACCCTGCTCAAGTAATCTATATTTGCATCACAAAGGTATACAGAATAACAAAAGCAACATTACAGCAAACCAAAGAATGAAAGGTTGCCCAGAAAGTTCCTCTTAGCAAATATTCTCCCCTACTTCTTTGACTTACCCACAGTGTCACAAGGCTCGTCTTTGTGTACGCAGAAATCTGTCCTAGAAAGAAAAACAGAACAGAAGTGAAATGTATCCTGTGTCTCCAGACTGCAGACTAGGAAAAAGCAGTGATGCATGACTCACATATCATGGGTGTTGAGGTTTGGGGTTTTTTTTAAATTGCTGTGCAATCTACGTGATGGTAACACAGATACTGCAAGATACTGCACAGATACTGCACACTGATTGCTACTGCAAGATTACAGCAATTACATGAGGTCCATACATTACAGTTCAAATTAACAGACTTAAAATTTAGCATGTAAAAGAGTGCTGTCTTACTCTATGATGTCAGACTTCTTCAGCAGCTGGATTAAAACTGAACCTCGTATTTTCACAAAGAACTATATAACAAAAAGGAGCAGACACCCTGTGATGCAATAGCACCATCAAAAGTTGGCAGAGGAGATACGAAAGGACATTGCCTGGAGACAAAGAACTGATCATGTCTATTGAGAAATTCTCGGTTATTCGAGTTTTATTTCTTCTTCTGCTGGAACAGAAAAGGACATGAAAGAAGCTGGACTAAGCAGAGAAAGACAGATGCTGACAAGGAAGAATAAAGAGAATTTCAAGATTTGCCAGGTAACACCTAGATGAATTGGCTTCAGCTTAACTTAGTACAGTCAGATTTGGCATTTTATGATTTGAATCCAACAGAGATGTTCAAGAGACTTCATTTGGTCTCGGTTAATCCCCCACATCTCATCCAGTCTCCCCAGATCAAGGCAGGAGGAGATATTACACATGCCACTGGCACCCACAAATCAAGCAGAGATCCCTGGAGCTGTGTTAAACAGAAACAGAATAAAAAGCCTTGAGGCCCACCATCTAAGTAGTGATACTTGATGTAAGAAGTTTTTCTAAATGAGATTCCTCATGACAGAAAAACAAGTGTGGGAGGAAAATATTTTATAGCTAAATTAAAGATTTGAATACATTTCAGTAAGTACTTAGACCTAAACTTTCAGGAGCTGTGTTCACTGGACCTGCTTTGCAGTGCTATCCGCTACGAAGAGGAGCTGGAGAAAAGCACCACATGTGCTAAAACGTTTCAGAAACTCCTTAACCCAAAGGAAGCTGAGGAACCATAATCTTTATCATTACGGCTTTCCTCACCCTGTGGGGAGGCTAGTGAGAGAATCATATTAGCACATTTGGAGTGTGTCATTTGAAATGCCTGAGACCTCAGTGGGATTTTAAGAGTTTGGCAGGGAGAAGATTAAAAATACTTTGAGAAAGATAATACTTAGAGAAAGATAAATCCTTAAAGATAAAAATAGAGAAAGATTAAAAATATTATTTTCTTGAAGAAAAACATGAAACTAGAGCTTATAGGAAAAGGGATTTAATGCCCAGGACTGGCTGATGAACCCAAACCCTTCACATCAAACTCTTTTGAAAGTCACAAATCAAGTTGTCAAGGGCTTGGAAGAAGAGAAACAACAACTATTACCGCCTCTTGTTAAGCAGACATTGAAAACTAACCATGCTTCAGTGCACAAAAACCATAAAGACCACCAAAGTGTTTAAAAAAATCAGACAGGAATAAAACAAAATCGGAAGCTACAACCACACACCGGCCCCAGCTTTCATTTTTCACCACAGCCTTACTGTGTCTCGACACCTTGGCATTCCAGCCTTTCCAAAGAAGACTAATGACAGTCTCCTGACAGAGCTGGCACAAGCAGCGCCTGCTTGAGTTCCCAGAGCCAACTTGAGGGAGGTTTATTTAAGGTCTTATTATTATATAAACTGGTAAATCAAACAGATGCTTTTCTTGTGACAACAGATAGCTGAACTATTAGTAGATGGCAGGAGGCCACCGCTAGAAAAGCATCTCTCTTCAGGGGCTGGCCAGCTCTGCAAATAAAGCACAGCACTTTTGCTCCTTGCACTCATGTTCTACACAGAAAGGTGTCTGGCACTTTCAGGCAGCTCCCTAGAGAAATTACCACCATGCCATAAAATGAAGGGTCTTGTAAATGATCCAGCAAAACTTGCAGACTCTCCTACAGGGGTAGAACAATCCTCGTTTGTAAAGAGAGTGCTGCGGTGCTGTCTGGTCAGGGAAGGACTTGAAACAGGTCAGCAAGAAGAGCTGAACACAGCTGCCCAATTCACTGCATGTGGGCCTGCAAGTATGAAACCTTCTGGGCCCATCCTTTAAACTGTCATAAATGTAAGCCCAGGAGACACCACCCTTCTGTTCAAAGACCTTCTACCAAAATATTACCCTTTATACCCTCCAGACTTACGGTAAACATTTTATTCCAAAACTCTGTGGCCAAACAGAAAGGCACATCCAAATCTTTAGTCTCAAATAAGCTTGGTGGATCTCGGTCTTCTTCCAAAGACAAGCACCACCCCATCATGAAGTCTATACACTGAAACTCTTACAGTCCTTTCCTGACCATCAGAGAGGAGCCAAGGACTAAAGAGCCACTTAGAAAAATCTGTCTCACCTGTGGGTCAGTCACAGCCGTGGGTAAGACAGTCCCATCACAGCACTGAAATCACTTTTAAAAAGGTTTCAGTCACAGGTCTTGCTCTGAACCATTTTGAGCTTGACTGCATCTATATTTTTCAAGTGAGAGCTTGACATGAATGATACTACAATGATATTCCCAGGATATTGAAAAGATATCTCAATATCCATTGCATGTGCAGAGGTCTCATCACAGTTTTGTCAGCAGAATCTTTTATAGAGCTATGTTGGAATAAAACTCTTACTCCAGGAGCTGCAGTTCAAATCCAAAATCTGACCTTATCACACTAAGTCCTAGATAATATACTGAAATCCCATACTGTAGCTGTGAAGCAAATTAACTCCTCACTTTTAGCCACTGACTGCGTCAAGCAGGACGTGTTCTCATCTTCCAGTGACCTGTGAAATTCTAGGTCATTATCACTTCTGATACTGTGCAGAATGTATCCATTTACAGACAAACAATTCTTCTAAAAGAAATTACAACAAATCAGCTGTGTTGTTCAATAAAAGTAGCTAGAAAAGAAGAGCTCAAACTCCTCCTGCAGTCACTCTTCCATCTGGCTCCCACGAACTGGAAAAAAATACCTAACTGTGCTAGGCTAAATTCTGCAATTCAAGTCCTTCCTGTAAGAAAGGAGGACAGTAGTTGAACTGTGCAACACGAATAAGAAATATTCTGTTTAGTGGCCACTTCCCAGCATCCTTCAAACGACGCCTTTTGAGTAGTTTAACCCTGCAGGGTCATAAAGCTAAAGGACAGAGGAAACTGGTACAGTCAAAAACCTGTCAAAAAGCCCTTTGCACATCCACGTATACATTTAGTAGCATTATGTGCCTATTTTCCTTGATGCACGTTGAATCGCTTGATTTGGCCGGTTAATGGGGAGGCAGAGGGCTGGAGAAATGTAGAAGGGAGAAGCAGGCTGTACATGCAATAACTACAGCAGTATGTAAGGAAAAAACCTCAAGTTTTTGCTTAATGACAGATTTGAATTCTGTTCCTATCAGTGTAGTGTCATTTTTTATGTCACCTATAGCCTAACAAGTGGCCTGAACACCTACAGCTGGGAGGAAGGGAGGACATCAGTACATCTGAATATTTCCTACACAATGCAGAAGACAGAAGATCAAGAGGAGGAATGTGTTTCAAATGAGACATGCTTCTGAGATCACTGATACAGATTCTGCAGACAGAAGTTATTCTGGTCAGCTGCCCATTGAAACACGCAGTACATTATCCATAGACGCCAGAGATATGAATTTCTGCAAGTTCAAAAAACAGAATTTGAACAAGAAAAGTTTCATAATTATACAGACCACAACACTGTACTCAGACCTTCAGGGTTCTAACACATTATTCCCACTGTGTCATTTATTTACTGAACTGCACAATGGTATATCTTATTTCACAGACATAGGATGCCTCTTACTAGAACACAATCAGGTGGATACTATTAAAATCCCACAAGAGGGATATCTGCCACCCAGGTCATCTACTTTTTCATACTAATTAGTACATGGGGACCATCAGTTAGAGGTGAAGTTTCAAAAGGCAGGCGTGCCTTGGAGTTTCAAATGAACACAGCCAGATTGGAACCAGAGGGATTTCTTCAGAGGTTGACCCCAAAGAATCTGTTTCTAGTCCTAACGCAGCTGCAGCTGCTGAAAATTCAGCTTCTGCTTTTTCTGGCGCAATTGCTTGTGCTGGACATGCTGTTGCTCCCATATCCTCTACCACTGGTCCATCTGTACAGTCTGGGGAGGGTCCAGGGACACACACACGCAGACACACACTTCCAAAGCCAAGAGTAGAAAAACCTCATTTCTCTGATGCAGGAATCAGGTTGCTGGGCCAGAAGTCTTCCAAGCAATGCAGCATCCTCTATGCAGCAGAAGCAGGAAGGGTTAAGGGTGACAAGACACAGCAAAAGGAAGGAAAAAGACTACAAGTGCAGAATGCTAGCCTATCGAACAGGACAAGTGCTGCTCCCATGCATGGCAATGTGTTCCCTGGCCTGAAATTCCTTGAAAAATCTGAATCTGGTTTCTAACCCAACCAAACCTGTACTTCTCAGGCTAACTGCAAACCCCTGCAGATCTACTGAACAAGTCTTCTACAAATTCTTTCTACAATTCTTCCTCCTGAGTCCAACTCATTTAGCCTGACATTATGCATTCAATTCTATAAGCTACAGAGAGACTGCACAGATGAAATGCTCTGCTCATTCCCTCCACCCTGTGCTTAGAGCACATCAGAAGAGATTCTGTATGCCTCACTTGTCATGCAGGACAACTGGATGCCCAGATGAGTTTAACAAAAATGTAAGTTATTTATTTAGGCCCTGATCCAATGAAGCACATGCTTAACTATAACCAGGATGTGCAGCCCATTGACTTCAAAGGAATTATTCACCCTGTCTAAAATGTTAAGTATCTGTTTAAGTGCTTGGTTGGACTACACTGAATACAGAGGAGAGAGAAGGATTTGAGGGAACTGCACACATGTCTGTGAAGGTGCATTCTTAGGAACTTTGCTGGCCACATGCCCTGCTCACCAGCTATTTTACAGACCGCTCACCAAAATCCCACGGACAGTTTGCAGTGTAACTATTAACACAGTAGATCATTACCATCAGAATGGCAGTTTATGCAAAACTGTGTATTTCTACTTACATCCTTGGCAGAAGGAAAAAAGGTGAAGGAGGTGAGTAATATGGAACTGCGGTACAGACATTTCCTGTCTCAAACTGGGAAGAAGGGGGTAGGAAGCAGTGTTTTTCCAGCACATACAGCATCCATCTTACACTATATTTTTGTGCCTGCATTAATTATTCAGAGACATATACTTTCTATAACACCACATTACTCATTCAGATCTTAAAGGGTGAAATCAACTTAAAAGGCCTAGTGAAGATAGTGAAGTAAGAGGAAAAAAAGACTACAGGTTAATAGGGACAACACCCTTTTTGATTACTTTATCTATCTGGGCCATACCCTGATGTGCTTGATACATCATCAGGTACAGAGCTGTGGGCTGCAAGTAATTTTGCTAAAGTATTCATAGACAGATTATTTCAGGTCTAAAATAAATACAGCAGTTTTCAAACAGATTAAGAATGACACCCCTTCCCTATCTTAGTTGTGATAGAAGAGGGGTGTTAAACTGGTTATTTCCTAGGGCAAAGAGAGGGAAAATTAATTTAGTTTATGGTTTTCATCTCTCACTTTCTTCAGGAGGTAATTCCCTTGCCACCTCCCCACACTTGTCTGCGTCTCTCAGACTGTTCAGTCGATTCATACCTAATTACACACAGAGCACTTGCTTGCAGCTGCACTCTCAATTCCACAGCTTCTTTCTTCTAGGAAGAAGGGCTCATGCTTCAAAATCTTATCTGTTTTTTCCACTTATTCACCTGTGCTACGGCCACATCTTGTCTGCATCCTGACTGTGACATGTTGTAGTGACAATGACTGCAACAACACTTTATTCAAGAGGAGAGATGGTTTTGCACGACCTTGTATACGCAGAAACAAGACAAATCACTTCCATCTCAGGCATCTGAACAACAGTATGTAGCAAACATACTATCATCAACAGATCTTTTTATTAGATTACTGCTAGACCTGATAAACCCATCATTAACTATGGGCCATCATTGGTTGTAGTAAATGGATAAACCAGATCTTACTATACCTGGTTACAAACACAGCAGCATCCACAGGAGGGGTGTCATCCCTCGCGCCAGGAACCTGGTTGTTCCCAAGGTATTTTGCCCCACCATATTCTTCATTTTGCCACTGACAAAAGCTCTCCAGAGATCTCTCTCCATGATGCCCAATAGACAACTTTGCCTTTTGGAAAGAGAAAAATAAAAAAAAAGAGGTAAGAAAGAAGAAATATCAGTCACAGTCTTTACACAAATCATTAGATCTCTGATGAAAAAATCAGAGGCTGAAAGATAGGGATGTGATAGAATGAAAAGTGCAAAACCAGCTTAATCTGAGCAGGTGAACCAGACTTTGGAATCCACACTGCCTTTTGTCATTTGATCTACAGAACAAAATCCGTGAGCTGGCCACAGTCATAAGCTTCTATTACAGGACTACGTTCAAAAGTCTCGTAAGTCTGGAAGTTATACATAAAATAGCAGAGCCATATAACTTCTAATCTTTGTAACAGTTAGCTCTTGGGACTGGTTCACAACTGTAGCGGACAAAGATTTACCAGGAAGAATAAATAAAAGGATCCTCCCTATAGTACTGCCTGGTGAAGTGTGGCAGGCACTGCTTACAATTTGTGATCATCTGGCCAGACTGGTCCCACTTCCCCTTCCCACCCCAGCACAGCCTGTGAGACCGCTGCTGTACAATTACAGCAGGGTAGAAATGAGTTGGAACTCACGGGACGGTTGCGAAGCAGGACTAGTTTGGTCACTCGAATGCTGACTTTAATTCCAAGACTTTGGTGCTGAAACATGTTGTACACCTGTAAAAATGCAAAGAAAACATCCACAGTGTATCAGTAACCACACCAAGACCTAGTAATAGCTGAAGGAACTAACTATGACTAAGGTTAGGCATTTGTCCTTCAAATAACTCCACAAAACAAATGGGTTGTACTACTACACTCAATAAAATATTTTTAAAAGGTACTATGTTACAACTCTAAGGGTTCCACATACTACAATGTAGCTAAATCACTTGCAAAACCAGAGTAGGTTTACTACTACCTTACTGCACTGGGCTTCACCACCTGACCAATTTGCACAGACTAACCTGAGCTAGACTCCACCTTCAGGGACAAACAGTTAAAAAAAAAGCAAAACAAAAAATACACAAGCTAGTTGCAGAAAGAAGACTTAACTGATAGAAACAAGAGAAACAATAAAGGAACAACAATGGAAAGGAGAGAAATATTCCAAAGGAACTTTAACATACACCAAAGTCTCAGGAACATGGACATACGTTATGAAGCATCGAACTAATATGGATCTTCAGAATTTAAATATCAGAGATATCTGAATGCAAGATGAAATAATGGTGTGTTTTAGACTTCAGGAAATAGAATGGAAAAGCAATTTCCCTCTGTTATTTTCATATCTTATATAAGAGAATAGTAATAAGGCAGCCCATAATGACACAAGCCTCAGGAAATACAAAAATAGCACCGGAAACTACCTTACTACTTTCTCCAGATTTTGCATTCCAGCTCAGATACTTCACCTCTTTTTTATAGGTTAGAACATAAGATCTTAATTGATGCCAGAATTTTATTCCAACCATTTCTCTATGTACAAATTCTTTAACTAGACTACATCAAAAAAGATGAGGGAGGGGTTTATTCTAAAAAGGTGTAAAATACCTTTGGATGAATATTGTATTCCCTACTCAGTCAAAAAACTAAAATCAAGACCGCTAAAGAGAGACTCTTGACTAACGGGAGGCAGGTAAGATATATTCCTTACTCACATCTTGTTTGGCTAGAAATAGCACGCAGACTCAGCTAACTTCCCACAACAAACCCAAGACATGAACACATTACGGATATTATGCTTTCAACGCTTGGTATTTTTCCTATTTGTGCAAATACTCTGGAATGTGCTCAGTGTAAGAGTGTTCTTAAGCTCTTTAGGGTTGAATTTAATCACATGCATAAACGTTTCCTATAATTTAGGCAGAGACTGCAAGAGGGATGCTACTCAGTATTTAACCCACTGACCTTCAGTATGAGCACAATAAGCCATTTATCTTCCCTGGGGCTGGTATACAAATGCACACAAGTGCTGGTACTATTTACTTAGCTCAGGGGTATGTTGGTAGAGTAACTAAGGCCTCTCACTACAGACCTGGGGGGATAAACTTGACACTTGCAGAGAAGGGCTCTGACAGTTGACCTATGTGTAAACCGAGACCTGGACATTCAGCCAAAAGGGACAATGCTGATCACATCAATCTCATGTACCACTACAGAGACTAACAAACAGTTGCATGTGATGGGTGCCTTTGGTTTGCCTAGCCCACTGCTAGCTCTCACCATCCCATAAATTTCCTACTCACAAAACAAGAGTGCAGCCAACAGGTTCTTATCATTAAGCCTAATGGTGGATGGTGCTTGTTGTTCCATCAGAGCACACACACAAGCTGCCTTTCTCCAGACCCAGCACAGAGAGTTCCAAACACCACTGACTTCAGAAGGTAGTTTTCAGTGACAAAACTTGCATAGCAAGAACCAGCTGCTGGAGAGTTTAGCAGATCGTTTTGAGGCTGTCAGCAATTCTCCTTTTTTTCTTTGCTCTCTGACCTAAAGATAACTTTGACTGTATTTATATTTGCATCCATCAGCGATTGCAGAAGGGCCCAACCTATCTAGGAGCAGCAACAATCTGATACTAAAGAAAAAGACAGTAGGCATGCAAAAGAGACTTTACTTTGCTTGTTTATTCAAGCTTTGTTTGCTTATTCTCTTAAATGGAGCCCAAAGCCCCAGATTGATGGCAGTTTGTGTTGCCTTGTAGGAACAATAACCTTTCCCTCTGCTAAATAAGCCTGACTGGTACCAGTGGCTGTTCTACTTCAGAACAACTAAAGCATTCAAACACAATCCACCTAGAGAAGAGACAGACCCTTTCCCATCAGAGATCTGCTTCAGCTAGCTCTCCTTCCCTCCCCCACTCTGAATGCCTCAGAGGCTGAACCAGACATTTCAGTCCATGAGCTCTGGCTGGATTAAAAGGGAGAGCTTGCTTCAATGGAGTCAGACTGGTTCCTTCAGCCTGCAATCAGTAATCTAATGGATGGACAAGTAAACATACTGTAACTTGCCTGACACCACAGTTGCTGGCCTACAGACTTTGATAATGGCGGGATGCTGACTATCGCTGAGGCACAAACCCAGGTATATAAGCAAGAAGTGTTTCTCCTGATGTTTTTGGATAGGCAGTGCACAGCACTGTGAAGACGTGGTGCAAACAAAAGTAGTAGTGCATGTTCTGGCCATGATTATGAGTTGTTTAACTACAAGGACAAATCTCTATGTAAGTTGATTTATTACTGGCAAAAGCCAACAATGTATGATAGCTAACAATACCCTCATGTTGGGGTAAATAATTTCTAAGGGAAGTTTTAAAATTTTTTTCTCAGAGATGAAGACAGTTGCCAGAGTTGGTCGGTTGTTTAATACAACTCCACTCTGTTTCTCAGAATATAAAGTATGAACATAATAAACTCAACTGAAGAAGACATTTGCACTATGTTTTAAGACAGTCCAGCTCTGGAGCTGCAGGACACTGTCAAAATATCAGATTTGCAATTTCTGGTCTTTCATGAACCAAGCTGAAGAGTGGGGAGACATCTCCAGCTTCATCTGCTTTCACTAATTCTTTCATTTCATTTTCAGTTAGCAAAAAGCCCCCTGTAAAGTTTTATACAGAAAAGTCTATATAGATTTAGCTGGAAACTGTTCACACTCCACCCACAAATAAACTTGTCTTTCAAAATGAGCTAAGATCCGCAGGCAAATTAGCAGAAAACAGACCTAAAAGTGTCTCAATATTGGTCTGCACAAGCACCACCCGCACAGCTCTTACTCATTAACTGAGTGAGTACAGGATGTACCCTCTCCATCATTATACTGAGAGGACTTTCTCAATTAAAACAGAGTGCAAGACTATTCTGCATAAGTTATTTGCCCTTGCATTTAGCCCAGACATCGGACTATGAAACAGAGATGCAGAGTTTGAGAGGCAACCAGCCACATAGCACTTGAGCTTGTCTGACTGGACCCCACCCAGCCAATCTCTCACAATCCCCCCTCAACAAGACAGGAGGACAAAATAAGATGAAAAAGCTAGTGGGTTGCAATGAAGAGAGGGAGATCACTTCTCAAATATCATTCTAGGCAAAACACACTTGACTTGGGGGAAATGTAAGTTATTGCCAATTAAAAGAATTTATATAAAGAGAAACAAAGATAAATTATAACAACTCTTTCCTCTCACCTCATCCCACCTCTCTTTCCCAAGCTTAACTTCACTCCATTCCTGACTCCTGCACCTCCTTTCCCCTTGCCCCAAACCCACAGGGGGATGTGGGCCATGATCAGTCCGTAAGAGCTCTTCTCTGCTGCTCCTTCCTCCTCACACTTTCCCCCTGCTGCAGCGTGAGTCCTCTCCACAGGGCGCAGTTCCCGCCTGCTCCAGGGCCGCCTCCTCTCCACAGCCCACAATATTCTTCAGGGAAGAGCGCCCTCTCCAGAGTCTGCAGATCACTGCTCCAACACCTTGAGCGCCTCCTGCCGCTCCTCCTGGTCTGCCCTAGGTTGGGTGCTCACACAGATGTCTCCTCACACTTTCTACCCTGCTGTCTAGCAGATTTTAGCCCTTTCTTGAATATGTTTACACAGAGGCATCACCAGCTTTGCTGATGGGCTCTGCTATATCCTGACCGGGGCCACCACAGAGCCGGCTCGATCCAGCTGGAACCGGCTGTGGCAGCCCTGGGTCTCTCCTCTGAGAGGCCCCTGCAGTCCCCCCACTGCCAGCACCTTGCCAGCTGTGCCCAATACACTATCCTTTCAAATGAAAGCCCAAATTGCCTCATATCATAGCCTTTAAAGCTAAAAGGAACCCCAGTGAGAACACAACCAGACCTTAAATGACTTCATGAAAATGTGCAACTGAGTGAGCACAGGTTATTCACAGCCATTTTGGCAGCACACAGCCAGTATTAAACCAGACTGCAAGGTAGACTGTGACCAAAAAGTAAGTGTTATCACTGAATCCAAGAGTCTTTAAAATTAAAAGAATTCAAATCCATAGGACTTGCCTGCTAGGAACTGGATTCCATCATGGCAGCAACCACCTTCTGCCCTTCTCGCCTAGCCTACAAGGAAACCATCACCCACTGACTTGGCGTGTCAGTGCTGTTCAGACACCACTTCCAGCTGGCTATCATCGGCACATGAGCTAACAGTGCCAAGTAAGATGGCCGAGATAATTGGTACCAGGGAAGGAGGAATGGGATTTCCTAGTGCAGATGTTCTCAAGATTTCCTGCTGCATGGACAGAATGCATTAATAGAGAGACTGACTCACAGACACCTCCCTTCCCACCCACAATACTGTGGGCCACCGTCCCTCAAGGCTGCAATTGCATCACATCCTTGAGGCTGCTGTGACCAACTCCAACAGAGGAAAAGTAAAATTATTGGGGTATTTTAGAACCTTTAAAAGATGAGGCAGCTGAGACACAAGCATTAGCTGTGTGAAACCCACTAACACACTGCCATGAATCAAAACACAAAGGTTGCTGGTTTGGGCCATTGCCGTAGTGCCAGACAGCAGCTTGGCTGGAAGAGCAATGGAGGTTCTTGGTCACTGGGCTAAACAGAGATGTGAAAATTTGTCAGCTTGGCTGAAGTGCAGTCATCAGCACTGGTTGGCCTGTTGCAGGTGAACTGACTTCCATTCTGTAAGAGTCATTAAAAGTAGAGTTCTTTGGAAACAGGTATGGTAATGAGTCATACAAAACACAAAAAATAGAAGGTGAAGTGCAGAAGAACAAGAAAAATACAGCCTGTCTGTGATATCTCCCCCCTTCATCTGCCCTTCCCTGACAGAGCATTGCTGCACAGAATGCCAAGGAGAAAACAGAAAAGCTTGAAGCCCAAACCATCCTTCTACTCCTCCTCTGTCTGCATTCCTCCTGCCTTTTTTTCTCCTTTTAGCTTTGACATGGAAGGGAGAGAATATATGCAGCTTTGGCATGAGCTCTCCAGGCCTGCCCCAGCATGCATAAAGGACAACCTAGACATGAGGAATTGGGCTAAACTCATGTAGTTTAGTTCCTCTTTTAATTTTTTTTTAATTCTCAAGAGCTTCCTCTACAGGTGGACAGGGAGAGGCAGCCGCGTGTGTTTCAGATGTTTCAGAGTTCAAAACAGCAACCCTGAGGGTAAATTTACTTTTTTCCTTTTTCTACCCTAAGCATTGCGCTCAAGCAAGAGCCTCCCCATTGCCTTGGCTGCTGGAAGACATTTGGACAGCAGAAGCATTAGTCAGGTTACTGAGGTTGTCTTTCACTTGTTTTGAAAAGTGCTATAGGATTTCTAACACCCACCTAAAGCCAAGCTTTCAAATTACTCCATTAAACATTATGAAAAAGAACATATTCATGGCTCTTTCTAAGATACAGTTGACATAACTCTTTCTCCTGGGGCTGCTGGAGTGAAAAGAGAAATCTGTAGACAGTGATCAAATGTTTATATACTTTTCCCTTACAACCCTGTCTCCATCATGAAAATTCCAGATCAGGGTAAGGGAGCCGATTATCAGTGACAGCTCTGGAGCTTTTATGTGCCAGCCCCCAAGAGCACAGAGATATAAATCCATCAATGCATGCATGATAGAAATGATTTTATCTGCTTCTTTAACCCAGAAAAATCTTTCACAGGGGAAACCCAAAATGAAAAACGATCTGCAGAGTGTAAAATAAGGCTTCAGAGAGTAAACCAGTATTATTCCTAAAGAACAACATAAAATTTTTCCCTCTTAATGACATCCAAAAGATCACTAACTTCAAGTTACTGCTTGCTGCTGCAAAGAGCTTCCACACTAATCACCCGGCTTAGCAACAGCTGCAGGAGAACTAGCACATACTACAGTAACTTACCACCGCATGCTGTCTTCTCTCAGAAGAAGGCAGGCTCAGAACCAAGGCACAGTTGTAATTTATTCCAAAATCCCAAAAAATGCACTTAGGGGAGAAAAAAAATCCACCCAACTCTTTTTTCAGGTTTTCAAAACCCATAGAAAGCAGCTTTTAAATTACTATGTTGTGGTCTTGGAAATTCAGAATTCAGACATCTCTGTCTCTAAATGCTCGGAGGGTCAGACTGAGTGGGACTTGGTTTGCAAAGTAAGCTCTGCACAATTGCAAGGAGCCAACAGTCACAATTTGCTCTTCAGGTACTAGCTGAAACCAGTCACTCTTCAGCATTAAAACCACTATGGCCATGGACAGAACTTTCCAAAGAGTCTCACACCTCATTTATCACATGCTTCAGAACCTTTTGAATCAGAGTTTTCTCCGGGAAGCTGAAGGCATAAGTCACAAAGACCAACCACAGTAGAGGCCAGCATCTCCTTTTTGCCTAATTGGCTATTTCTCTCAGACAAAAAGAAAACACAAGGGAAAACAAAGGTATAAAACTCCTGCAAGAAAGCAGTGCATGCCTGATGCTTCAGAAACTGCTCCTGAACCAAGCCCAAAATGGCAGCTACTGTGAATACACAAAAACTCAGGGGAGAGGAAAAGAGAGACAGTGCACTGGTCTTTTAGAGGCTGGCTGAGAAACTTGAAGTTCAATTTAGATCAAGCCATGAAGTGTTGCAACAGCAACACAGGACTTCATAAAGAACAGACCATCCATCCAAACAGCCTCCACATGGATGACACAAGATGAGAAATTATAGTTGCCAGATGCAGACTAACAGAATGGGTGAGCAAAATAAGCATGTTTTACTACAAAGGCACTTTGTTTCGGAATTCAGAGGAAGTTCTAAACACTGGTGACTACTGAAGGACATGAATGAAGGCAGGAAATGGGAGATGCACTCAAGCCAAAGGATGCAAAAGGGAGAAAAGATGTGAAATACAAACACTGCAACACTGCGCAAAAGCTCAATACCAAGGGAGTTTAACTTAAATATATACATGCTGATTTATTTTTCTAAGTAGATGGTTTTGCATTTCTATAATTCTGCTAGTATACTATCTCTCCACGTCCATGTCCTTAGATCCTGTATAACCATAAACTCACTGTCCTTCACAAGAAAAGATTTCCTTTTAGCAGTGGTGACTTTAAAAAGTCAACTCAAAGCCCTGGATCCATGCTTGTTTCTACTCATACATTTCAAACTACCTTAGGGGGAAATTCTTCCTTGATCTCAGAAAAAATCTGTCTTAACAGCTTCAAATATTAGTTTAGTAAATGGAAGAGCTTGCACCTTCACAATGACTTTCAGAAAAAACAAGCAACTAATGTGAATCTGTCCTCTTTCCAAGGGAATGGTCTGAACTACAGAGTATCATTAAAAACACAGTATTTGCTATACTAAGTACTACCTGTTATTTCTGGGTTGCAAAAGGCATTTGCTGTGTTTCTTAGCTGTTATTCCAGAAAAGGGTGGTGGGGGGTTTTTTCCCTAAGATTCTCATTTACCAAGGGAGCAATAAACCAGTATTTTGTAATGCTGACTTTTTTCCCGTTAAAAATTCTTGTAACATAAATACATATTAAATACTTTAAGGCAGATCACTTTATTTAAAATGTCTATAAATATAAAATGCATTAATAAGACCACTTAATGCTTGTTTTGTGGTTTGACAGTAAACGTAATGGCTTACAGAGAGGAGTTAAGTTAATATACCCCTGACCAGTAATGTTCTATTTGCTTAAATGCAAGCATCCAAGCCAAAATTAACATTCTGGTTTCTCTTAGAGGCAGCCCGCCATCCTGCAGCGTAGCTGAATAAGCACTGCCTAATATCATGGGGCAAATCCTGTCCCCCCAAACTCCGAGTTACAGAAGGCTGACAGGAGTCATATCGAGGCAGGCAGGAAACAAAGCTCCCAAGCAGCAGGGAAGCCCTCATTTGTGTGTTGACACAGAGCACCCCTGATTCTCCACCAGAAAAGGGTGTTACAGATGCTACCTTGAGAAGAAACTACTGCCATGGCTGGGTCAGGCACTACCCAAAGAGTGTGGCAGAGTGAAGAGTTCAGCTAAGGCCTACCTAAACCACATGGCTATCCTATCTCTCTTCTTCAAATATATTGTCTGTATTATTCTTCAACCTCTTTTCTGGGCTAAGATCAGCTTTCATTATGGCAAATGGAATGTTAAAATCCCCTTTTCCTTGAATTTCACCTTGCTTTACAGCCTCGGAATAAAGGATTTATGCAATCATGCCATCTATGTATTTGCCTTTTATTACTCCTCAGCATCATCTGATCTTCCCAGTCACCCACAACCAAGTTCCTCAGGAAGGTAAAGGCCTGAAAGATACTCTGTTCCTACAAGCATGGGAATATAGGTGTCCAGACAAAGGAGAGAGGTTCTGACGGTGCTCCTCTGAAAACCAGGTTCCAATCCTTTTAGACATCAGAAAATCCACATGGGTGAGCCCCTAGAAGCAATGACTTAACAGTGGGAAGCATTTCAGCTGGACTTTGAACCTTAGGAGATGTCAGATAAATGTGTTCCTCAGCCAAGAGTCCTCTTCCATGTGCACTCTCTAGTGTCTAATAAAGGGGTGAGCTCACACTACAGCATCAGAACCTAGCTTAAAAGTCTATCAGCCAAATCCATTGGAAACTAAGCTTCAGTATTTGTAGAGTAAATGGGTTTCGGGAACCCAACCCATCTATCAGCACCTCTCAACACCTGGCACGCTGATGTTGCTGAGATGCTCTGCAGCACTCCTCAGCCTGGAAAGACAACAGTATTCATGGCCATCTTTTGTTTAGAACTTGGTCTATCCGTGTACTCAACCCTAACGAGCTACACACAACATAGAGATGTAGTAATGGCTACACTGAAATAGTTGACCTTCCAGTATGAGGATCATCAAGACAGACGATTAGACACATTTTGAAAGCTCTCACAGCTGTAATGTCCTCTCCCAGCCCCTGCAGAACTGTGGGGACAATGGTGGATTTGTATTTTCTCACTGACGAATCAGTGCAGAACAGATTTTAGGAGGACCCCAGGCTGCTACTGCCAACAGAAAGAATCCCTCATCCCCCTCGAGGTCTCAATCAAGCATCTGAGATAAGGAAGGAACTCAGCCCTAACACATTACATCTGAATATGCATTTCTGTTAGTTCATCAGGTGACTTGAGAAGCAGATTTGTTCAGAGCAGAATATGATTTATGATCTGCCCAATCACTGCAAAGCTGGTAAGTGATTTTGAAGGTGGATGACCATGATTTGAGAAGAATAAGGCTCTTGTGCCCCCAGCAAACATTCTTGAAATGCAAGGAAGCCAGTAAGCAGACCCTGAAGTGATAGTGGCATGAGGGGATTTGTTGCAAGACGACATTTCCTACAAATCAATCCAAATAAATGCAGAGGCACAATGAAGCCCTATTAAGTGACTATTGTCACAGCATGCTAGGAGGCAAAATAAAAGGTAGAGGAAGGGACACAGAAAAGCAGCTTGTTAACAGAAAAGACTTGTTAAACAAACTCCCTGCTTAATCAGCAAATCATTTCACTACAGGAGGGCTCCCTCACCCCAGTGCTTGATAAAGGAATACAAGAGCTTTTAAAAAGCTGTCGTCCCACAGCCGGATTATGGACTGAGCATCCATCACTCAGCTCTTCACTGGGAAGCATGACCAGTCAATTACTATTAAGAACTCCTATTTTTTTTTTCTGCAAGCCAATTTGCTGCTCATGAACAACAAGAGAGCAGTAGTCAGGAGAATGAACTGTTCCTGGATGTTACAATAGCATGGGCAGAGAAATACAGGCTTCCTCCAAGACTTCCTTGTGCAAATGCCTCTGGAAGGACCCCTGCTGTCCCTAAGCACAGTTTTCAGTGTCCACATCCAATTTGGCCATCAACTCTTTACTGGCACTGCGAACACATGAGTGAGCAAGCACTCATGGTGAGAGGCTTTGTGTTTACTTATCAGCTGAGAGGAAGGCTTAACTACTAGGACAGCTAACAAATTAACACCCACACTTCCTAGGAGCTTGCAATTTCAAGCAACTGCTGGCCGATTCTCTGCAGAATTTCTAGACTGCTTCTAAAGCTCAGCTCCATTCAGTGGTATGATAGTGCCACTTCATGTAGCATGAGAAGTCCTGGGGTAAAGAGAATAGGATCAGATGGCAGTTTGGTGCTTAGTGCCCTATGTTTGCTACAGCAAGGGAAGCAGACATTTTTATTAGGTAAAAATCAGAGATCAGAAGTGTTTCTAACTGACTTAAAGCCAGGTTTTCTGCTGGAAATCAGTATGACTGCTGTCTTTCATAACTCATACCAGTTCAGTTGTCAAGAAAGCCAGCTTTAACCTACTCCAGATATGCTCTGTTTACTTTTTCTTCTTATTTTAAGAGTAAAGTGTCTACTTACCATATTCATAACTGTGAGGATGAATCGCTGGGCAGCCTCTGCACCGTGGTATTGGACCATATCAGCATCTGCCACCACCAGAGTTTCTACTGTGTACTCGTTGGTAAGTCGAATGGCATTTCTTCTCTCCCTCCAGTCACTGGTTGATTTCATTTTCTTTTGTCTCTTCTTTTCTGAAAGTCAAAATAATTATTAAGGCTGGCAGATCATAATAAAACATTCCTGCTCTTCTCAGCAAACATTCTTGCACACCTTTTGATTGCAATAACCTTTACTTAAAGTGTCCTTTGCTGATTAAGAATCAACCAAGAGGTTCCATTGCAAGTACATCTGTACTTCTGTATGCAGATTTGTATGAGAACAGTCGATCACATGCAAATAGGAAAGAGGATGGGAGAAGAGTGGTCCAGAACAGCAAAAGATTAGCTGTTATTCAAACCAAGAAGAAATGATGCTTTCACAAAAATTTTAGAAATTGGAAATCCTGTTTGTGAAGAGTAGAATATTCCTCTGTAATGGAACAAGTGCTAATTAAGGAAAAATCTGCTGAAGGAAACTTTAGGATAGGAGACCGTGCTTTGGGACACAACATACACTCAGATTGTTTTGGAACATGCATTACTGGCCAACTGCAGAAGTCTCTGGATGAAACCCAGAAGTGCAGAAGGTCAGGCTAGATAAGACCTTCTCAGGCTTTCTTTGCTCATTTATTGCTATTGGCATGAGCACCAGCACCAGCAGCTGCACTCACCGGCCACCTACGTGCAGAGCTCACATGCCTCTTTATTGTGGTACATGTACCAAAAGCAGGGGACCCCCTAGACCAGCTGACCTTTAACAAACTTAAGTTACAAGAACGTGTGAAAAAGACCCAATCTAAGGACTACAAAGTGAAGCAGTGGTCAGCTACCGTTAACACAGAAATGAAACCACAGAAGTTTAACCTCCCTTCCTCCAAACTCAGGACTAATGTATTAGTAATTTGTCCTCTTCTAAACTGAAAGGTGAAACGTGTTTCACAGCTCAAAGGCAGATGTGCAAAGCAGTTGAGGCATGAACAAAGGAAAATGTAAGCTCAGATCTGAAATTGAATCTACTCACTTCACTGCAGTCACAAAAAATGTATTCACATTTTCAATGGTAAAATAAAAGAGAAGTAGATTAAAGTCATTAAAACGAGTTTATTTTGCAATAAGAAACAAGCTGCCAAGATTCACTGAAAGGACATCTGCTTACTGCTCAGCACACAATATACTGTGGATACGATATTGACACTTGTATTAATGCTGATTTCTCTCGATGCAAAAGGGAGCAGAACACACAGTAGGTCCTGAAGCAGCATAAACACAATATTCCATGCAAAAGTGAAATGGGATAGGCCACAGTGAATGATCAGACACATACCTCCTCTGTCACACTACTCATGCTGCTTCAGAGAGGAGAGAATCCCATTTTAATTTTCTGTAGATTTAACTAAGACCCTCTCTTAGCAAAGCACCATTCTGCAGCAGGCAGAACTGAGTTGGCATTCACCGATCATATTTTTTCCACAGCCTGTTTACCAGTATCCTTACACAAGTCAGCTTGAATTTCCCTTCTTTCCCAGGCTGGAAATCCAGATCGCATCCAGATCATCAGTTTTCCTTGACTGACCCTCTAGTATTCAGGGTGATAAACTCCATCAGCTGTAAGCCCCCTGCAAAGCCCACCTGAAATGGACTCCCTGCCTTCTGCTCGTTCATGTATCTTCTGTCTTGTCAGTATGCACATTTGCACGTGTCCACCCCATATCCCTACTCCGAGCTGACTAGCAGACATCCAGTATAGCTCTGCACATGCATTTCTGCCCAAGGCATCAGCTGTCAACACTTGGTACATATTTTAAACTGGGAAAACAACTATGAAATTTGATTTGAGTCTCTTTAAGAAGAGTTTGGAAATATCCCCCCAGGTCTAAAAAGGCAGACAGGAGCCCATGGAGAAGCAAAAAATGAAAACTTGGGGTGCTCATAAATAATGGAAGCTACATGCCAGCAGCAAAGATGAATATAATCAAATGTCAAGGCTTGTTTTCACATGGCCTGCAAGACAGCTAGAGAAAAGTGTGCAATGATGAAAAAGCCACAACAGAACAAGGGATCTCTGTGTTTCTAAGGCAATAAAATAAAATGGAGTGACTATACCAGAAGGAAGGAAAGACAAATGCACCTTCAATTTGCCACCTATGAAATGGAGACGACTTCACCAAACTCTGTGAAACAGCTCCCACACTTGTTTGTTCATTTCATGCCATTCATCCACTCATCCCTACCTCTGCATAGCCATGCATCCTTAGCTGCAGTACTTTCAAGGTTATCATGTAAATAACGGGAGAACACAGAGAAAAATGAAGAAAAGGCAAATTGTTCCATTACGAACATTGACCTTTTGCTTCTTGCTGCTAGCAATCAGAACCTTCCTGAAAGTAACAGCACTTCCCCCTCAAATTCTTATTTTGGTAATTCCCTAATAAATTAAAAGTTTTCAGCTGGTATAAATCTTCTTCCTATAGAGAAGCTGCTTTTATGGTGGGGCAAGACCTAGACTCAAATACGTCCGGGCCTGGCACTGAACGAACTGTGTAAAAAGGCTTAAGTGGAAGAAAATAAATTCAAAGTAATCTGGGTTTTCACTTCAAAAATCTTCTCTTTGGTGGAAAAGCAGCTACTTGAGCCAGAGGAGGAACCCAGTATCCTAGACTGTACCTTGCACTGTGGGAAGAAGAGGTCATGCCATGGTCATTTGCCATTTGATTGCCCAGCGTGGTCACTCCTCCAGAGCAGATGAAGGAATTGGCATGGCTGTTGCCGGTTCGACTCAGCACCTCTTTGCAGAAGGCAGCTGTATAAAACTCTGAAAGGTGTGATTTCTGGAGAGCAGCAGCATAAAGGGACTCCTGGCAAATTGCTGGGTAGTCTTGGTTCACACCAAGCCTCTGGCCCCCATTCCTCCATGAGTTTCACTTGAAGGTGTGGATTGGCTGCTTTCCATTGGGTGGTAGGGATTAGAGGTTGTGTGTGGAAAACTACCACCCCACAGGCTTGCCTAGAAACACAGCCAAAGTGACCTAACTTAGAGAATCTGGACTTGCACTCTCATCCTCTCCCTCACATTCTCTAAGCGTAAGCCTACTGCACACTTAAAACAGGCGACATGTAACAGACTCAAGGGAGCATACGAAGAGCTCAGGTGGTCACCGATGATACGCTACACACGAGGTAAGACAAAGCAACATAAACTACTTGAACAGAAGACTAAGTGTGTGTGTACAGATCCTTTCTTTTTTTTCCTTTCCCTTTTTAAGTTACAGCTCCTCTACTGAGTAACTTTTCTTTATTCTTTCAGTCCTTTTTGTCCTTGCAGAGGGCTACTTTCAGAGTGGTCTCTATTTGCATCTTCCTGCCTACCACACATGCAAACAATTTTCCAGCATAATCAAGCCCATGGAGAAAAAACAACTATCATTTGCATGGATGAACCATCACAAGCAGAACAAAATACACACATCCCGTACTGCAGACATTTGATGAAGAGGAGAAAAAGATCCAAAACCAATAGTAAAAACTCTCATTAAACGCATCTGCAACTAATACCTGAGGTGAGTCAACTTTATGGAGGTATCAAAAAAACCCCCATCTCTAGAGCCTCATTTCAGAAACAAGCCAGCACAGAGAAGGCTCATTCCTGCCCCACATGATTTATGGGCTATGGGCAGAGAATCTCTCCATTAGTACAAGAAACCCCAAACTAAAATAAACATCAGCCATTAAAACAGGGATTAAATGCTCGGTGGATTCTTTATTTGAACAAACTGATGTTACGAATTTTGTGGTGCAGATGTTAAGTGTTAGTGTGAAGGCATAAGAGGCCATAAAACATGGGCAGGAGCCTGTCAGAGGAGTTTACATTGTGGGGAGCATACATAACCAAACTGCACACTATTTTAGGAGTCAGGTGTTCCCCGCTTAAGAGGTCAGACAATTTCAGGTGAAATATGAGCTGAAATGGTCAATCTGCAACGCAGCACATATATGCTGCGGGTGACTAGGCACAAGGGACATTACTCTTTTCGCAGTGAACTTGACAGTGTGTTACACAGTCTATCTAACCAAAATTTCCACAAAATTCAGGCAATGGGAAAAGAGAGGTACATTCCTAGATCGTCAGTATAAAATGGATGTAACATTGTCCAAGCTCATTAGCTGGCTTTTATTTATAGGCTCTTGCCTTTCTTTGGCTAGTCACCTGCAAGGCAACATTATCATATCACATTCTGCAGTCCAACAGTCTGCAATATTCCCCAGAATGGCAAAAAAAAACCCATAGTCCCTACTGTGAGCAGAAGCACAACAGAGCTCCCCTGAAGCCTCAGAAGAAAACTCCTTATGCTCAGTGCTTTTTATGGCAACCTAACAGATGTACAATTCCAAAGCAACCGCCCCAAATGACCTTTTCCTATTACACACCAAAAGCCTTGTCTAGCACTGTCTGGTTTTTGGCACATTCTTGCTGTAACTGCAAAGTCCTTTCCTGCTCCTCCTACCTCCCTTCCAACAGTATTTCCCAGACTCATCTGAAAAGCAACCTCTTCTCCGGTAGCCTCCCACTTTTTTCTGCCTAATCTTTCCCTTTGTAATTTTAGCTACCTCATTCTAGTTAAACCTACTGAAAGTTTCTGGATGCAGTTCAACAAAAGCCACAAATAAAAGTAAAATTGCAGAGTCCTTTCTGCAAGGCCAGATTTCTCCCTAGAAGCTCTTTTCTACTGCTGCCTTAAAAATCCTCTCCAGTTCTTCCTCAGGAAGCCCTCTGCTAACTTCCCTCCACCCATGACCCCTTTAACATCTCTGTACACCTTCATATGGAGGGCTGGCTCTGTTTTCCTTTATGCTGTTACTTCAGCAGCATTAAAAAAAGGATTGAGTGTACAAGCAGGGCAGAAAGCTGAATAGTTCCCCCTATTCCTCAGGAATCTTTCACTGGTACTCACATTAGGTGGCTTTTATTAGCTTCACTTAGGAGTAAAAATCATCACCTCTCCAAAGCAAAGCAGAGAGTGAAAGGAGATCCTGTACACAAACCAAGCCTAGACATTAAAGAAAGGAAGTTCTTACTAGTCAACCTAAAACCATATGTCAGTTGGGGAAGGGCAAGTTTGCTGAATTATCAGAGGGACAGGATGCCACAAAGCTTCTCTGGTACCCACCAGTAGTAGGATACAAACACCTCTCAAAAGACATTCAAGCTAGTGTCTGAGAGTTCATTATACTGCATGTAGATATCTTGGGCATTGCTATTTAATTTAGACACTGCACTAATTTCAAAGAACTTTTCGATCTAGCATAATGACTTGATTTCATTTCAGATCAAGAAGGCAAGGTGAAGTGTAGCCCAGGAAGGAAGTGACACAGAAAGTGGTAGTTAGCAGCAGATTTTACATTCCCAGGACCAGAGCAAAAGCAAAATCTAAACAGAATCCAGGCAGACTTCCTTCTCAGTTTGAATTCAGACCAAGGGGTAGTGGGTTAAAACACAAAAGCGTGTTTATTGTTTAAAAACACATCAGGAGAAACATGCTACAGTTAAATCAATCTTCTTCTCTTTCAGGATCTGACAGCAGAGCTACTTCCAAACTGTTTATTGAACAGCTTCTTCAAAAGACTGATTGCACAGCATCACCCCGGTGGATGCTCACAAAACCTGTACAAGTCAGCAACCTGGTTTGCTTGGCCTGGAGATCATGGTTGCTCATGGTTAGAAGTAAGACAAATTTGAATGGGCTCAGAGATCTGAGACTTTCAGGATGACAAAACATTTGTTGCACAAGTCATCCCACCAAAGGACATGTCCTAACACAGCTTGAGCTAAAAGAGCAACTACAGATCCTAGGACCATTCAGAGCTGTGAGATCACCACAGGCATGTAAAGGGGGCTAGTTCAAAATTCATAGGTGCCATCAGGAACTTTCTTTCACTGCCTCCTGTGGGCTCCACATCCAGAGCTCTGTGCATTGGTTACCCTGCAGCTGCAGTTTTCATCCATCCAACAACAAAGAGGTTCTTTTCAAGACACTGATCTCCTGAAGGAAAAGTAAGATAAAAAAGAAAGAAAACCACCCCACATTTCAACACTTCAGCTCCAGGGACCTTGCTTCACACAGTTGCTTCCTTCACAGCTTTCCTGTGGCATCCGCCTCGGAGTAGACACAAGCAAGGACTGAAGAAGGAAACTAAGAACAGACACTATTGAAGTTGCTTCCACAGCCAGCACTCCCCAATCCATGTTTAGCCATGGGAACACAGAGCTCCCTTCACCTCTGGCAGGACACAACACAAAATTTTCCCCATGTGCTGGTCTTTTATATCTCCATTAAAAGCTTGGGAATTCAGATTTACCACCACTAGCAGATGCCAGTGGGTAGTCTGAAGATCAGGATTAAAAATGGTTGCTCGTTCAAATTACAGCTGATTACAGAGCCATCCTCTCATTTATAATGCCTTGTCCTACAGTGTGGTTACGCACCCCAATTTCTTTCTGACTAGAATGGTAGCCAAAGCTGGCAGGGAAAAACTGTATCACAGAATGTTTGGGGTTTTGCTGGGGTTTTCTTTGGAGGGGGGTTGTTTTTTGGGATTTATTTTAAACACAGACACTTTCATACCAAATCACAAGTTCATGACTATTCTGGCACAGCAGAAAACCAGAATTTGAGGCAGAAGTCATGAACTCTGTGTTGCATCTCAAAACACCACAGAGATTTTATTAGAGGGATTGTTATCCAAGTTAGTCTGTGGCTTGGACACATCAGTTAAAACCTTATTGTTCTGAAAAACATACTCAAGTCATCAACATAATGCATCAAGACTCTGTCTTTAATGTCAGGCCTTGTGAGACAGCACAGGACAAGGACTATGATCTCCACGTGCACTCTGGTTCAATTTTCAGTGTAATTTCAGATTGCCACCTCCTGCATTTCATGCACCCATCTTTCAAAGGAGACCTTTGTTGATGGCTTTCCATCCAGATAGAAACAAGGACTTTCTCATGTAAGGCCATCAAAAAAGACAATTAAATGCCACAAAAAGCAGGCATGGGGAACATGGCTTGATGGTAAGACTGTTAAGGTGGGAATGGCAATACCTGCTCTGCCATTCATTCTTAGCCACATGCCTCAGCTTCTCATCCTCTTATGTTATTAGCTGTAAATTCTCTGAAGCTGAATTGACTTCCTTTGTGACAGACAAAGATCTCAACTTGCTTGTGGCCATGGGAGAAGACCCTTTAATGCAAATATAATTAAGAAATATAATTAAGTCCAAGTGATAAGGAGCGAGGTACATAAGACTCTGAGCTCAGACTCCTCAGTTGTGATCACCTAAACTCAGCAGATCTGAGACCAATCACAGAACACAGCCCTAATCCACTTGAGGGCTTTAGAGACTGCAAAAAGCTTGGCTGCAGTTATACTGTGAAAAATGGCATCACTGGCCTTCAGGTTTATTTTATTTTAACGAGTCTTTAGCGAACATGCTTAGTTTGCAAAGAATGTTTTTACAACTGCCAGCCTTACCAATCCATCCTGGGCTTTGGCAGCTGAATTCCAATTGCTTCTGCTGAGGTTGGAAGAGCTCGGGGACTCACCAAACCAGGGGCTCCTCACCTATAGTGTGACCTCACCAGTACACCTATACCTTGAGAGAGGTTGCATAGACCTCCGTGAAAGCCAGGCAATTTACCTCTGGTGATTTGGAAAAGCCAGTAAAGAATACAGGTTCCTCTCCCATTACAGTATTGGCATAGCAAGTCCAAGTGAAGTAAAATTAGTGTAGAAGTTATTTTTAATCCTTACTATACACAAACATATCAAACCACCCAGGGAAAGATTGGCCAAGAAAGAAACTGGCAGTTTAGAGAGCAACCTTTAGATCCAAAGGCTCTTGGTACCCATGCTAATTGAGAGTTCGTAGCCCTTGTTTGTAAATAAAGAAACTGCTTGAGGTTATAGTCTAAATGACCTCAAATCTTCTGTCTTGGGTTCATAGTCTGGGACATTTATGACTGATCAGTCATAATTACAAACTACATCAAAGGAAGCTTAGAACGTTTGAACAGAGGCAAAACCTACCCCAAATTGCTCCCATCTTGGCCACACAACCATGTAGGTGCCCAACACTCAGTAGCTTTTATAAAAGAGATCCCAAGGGATCTGCTAAAGGTAAAAGGTCAAATAACATTAAGAGTTGAGGCCAAGAGCATCCCAGTTCACAACTCTTGGCTCTAAACCTGAGCTATGATTTAAAATAATACAGAAAAAAACAAAGACAGCTAAAAGTTGATGTTCCTTTGTCTTCTTGGAGCCACCTGTCTGCTTTTTTAGCCAGAATGACCACTGGAATACCCATGAACATCCTGAGGCAAGGATGGCATACACCAGACAGCCTAGGTCATTACCACCTGCCAGTTTAGTTTTCATTAAGTTCCAGTGGAAACTAGCACTGTGTTTTATTAGGAAACAAGGTAAGGATGGTAGAGCTCTACTGTGTGCAGCTGCTCTGGAAGGGGAGGAAATCCATACACTACAAGTATGCACATGTCCTCTTCTTTGGTCTCTTCCACACCCTGACAGTCAAGGAAGAAGAAAGTGGAGTCCCTCCTGGTCCACATTATCCATGCTGCCCTCATGCTGAGGGCTTCATCCAGACCAGACCAGCAATAAAACTTCACTTGCCACATGTGATGGAAATGGACACTTCTGAATGGCAGACTGCTCCAAAAAGCTGCTGTTTATCAGCCATAAGGAAACAATCACACACTCACAGGGAAAATCCAGACTCCCCCTTTGGAAGACCAGGGACCTAGAGAAACCAAGGGATTTATCCACACAAGTGAGACATACTCCAATGGGTAAAGTGCTGAATTTCAGATACAGGGAATACTTCTATGCTTGCAAACACTTAATCACATTACATCTTCTGCATAGCCCATTGTTGAAACCCTTGCTTCAATTCTTCAACAGATGCTTCCTAATATGGACTAATACAGGTTGCATTACATCTCTCTATTTTTAGTGCACATGGTTTTTGGCCATAACAACTGCTATTTCAGGCCAAGTCAAACCTGCAGAGAAAACACAGCTAAGAGACAATGATTAAAGATGGGGAAATGCAACATAGCAGTAACATGTGTTTAGGATTTATACCTGTTCAGGGAAACCATTCCCTACATTTGATACCTGCATGCTAGCACTTATTTAAATTATTACCAGCTTTGATCAATTGTTAAAACAGGTTGAGAAGTAACCATACAGAGGGGCAACATATTGTTATTTGGCGAATGAAAATGCTGATCTTCCCATTTTTTCACTATATGCTTCTCTCCATGCAGCACATTTGGAGTAAATGAAAACTGCTTCATTTAAACTGACAGAAGGGTTTAAAACAAACCCACATTTAAGAGTAATTTATGAGGTCTATATCATAAACATGAAATAACAACCTTCCCTCCAAAGACAAGCTGCTCTCTCTCATGCTCCTGGACTGTATTTTATATCAAATCCCTTCTATGTAAGGGGACTTTAATACATCATTTGAGACCATTGGTAAAGTTATAACAGAACTAACTTTCCCCAAAGAAACAGAAAGTTTTATGACATGGTTAGAGGAGATTCCTATGCTTTCATAGCATGGTTTGATTCTGTCCTTAACAAAGGTATTTTCTCTCACCAAGAAAAACTGAGACATTTTTCCCATCCATAGACTTTGACAGCATAGGAAACATGCGAAATATGTGACCAGATCTCAGCAAATTAGTTCACCATCACAGAATAACAATAGTTTAACACAACTAATAATCTATTTTCTGCAGCTCAGGGTGTGGTGGATATTGTCACATGGAAACAGCTTTATTGAGAGACAAGGCAAAGGAAGAATCCTTATCTCAGGTGTTTTCCACCCACAGTCTTAGCTACAGGAGGTTAATAAAAGAGTTGGTACATCTTCTCCATAGTCCTCTCCAGTCTGCCCATTTCCTCTCTTCCTAAGGGGTCAGAGACTGGTGGAAGTCACAGATACTGCCAAAACAGCTCAGCCCTGCAGCTACCTCTTGTCCCCACAAATAAATGGAGAGGTCTGTTCATGGAGATCTAGGCCAAACCTGAGGGCACTGCAAAAATCACATATGATGCATTAAGAGAGACATCTTTCTCTCCCCACTTGGCTCACCTGCAGATAAATGCTTACTTAAATGTATTAAAACTTACAAACAAAACTCCCTGTAACTCCATTCTTTCTCCAGAAAGACTAGTCCAGGACCTTTGACAAGAAGTCACCAAATTTGTTCTTTAAAATCAGAACAGTGTGTGATAGCAGGTTTGTAACCCAGATGCAGTGCAGCGTCTAGAGATGAGAACCTAAAAAGCATTTCACATCACCGGTGTGAAGCTATTTCCCATGTTCCTAATGACACCATGCTTGAGAGCAAGTGAAACCCAACCTTTCCCTCCTTCCCCCTCACAGCATATGCACCTGGAAACCTTTTAATAGGTTTTCTGTTTGCCTCACAGGGGCTCACGTTCATGCCTGAGCAGAAATGTGCATTGTGACTTGAACTCTTTCTGCTGCTGGATGACAGGTGATAAAAATAATACGTACACACATATCATATGACTAACAATAGCACCTGGCCCATGGTGATGGGATCTGTCCTTTGCTGCTGGAGCACTTCAGAATTTAAAGAAAGGAATTAAAACATCAGCTTTGAATCCACAGACCTGGGATTTTTTTTAACCCATTAGTAGGCATTTTCAGGTTCACATGTCAAGGATCCCATCATGCAAAACCATAAGTACTTTCCCATTCCTGACTATAGCCAGATTAATCCTCTTACACAGATTATTCCAGGAGAAATTTGGCTCCCACAAAGTTCTCCTTCAGCTCTAAAAAGAATTTGGAGTGCTGTAGGATTTGTTACACCACTTAGACCAAAGGACATGCTTTAGAGATTTTAGCAACCACTTATCAAACCAGACTGCTAGCATTACCTAGCCCCAAGGAACTGATCAGATGGGTTTTCCTGTTAGGAACTAAGCACACAGTTTTGGGCAGAACACAGGAGGAATGCTCTTGAAAAGCTGTGCTCTCTATCCCCTCAGCAGCACAGACACATGACACATCCTGACTAAATTAATTTTGCTTTCTTAAAATGCTTTCCTTCTCCTCTTACAAATATACAAGTCATTACATCACCATGCATCTTTTTTTACAGTCTCTTCAGATCATACATCACAGGACCAACATTGGAAATAGAAATTTGCCATTGAGTAATTTATTCCTCTGAATTCTTATGACATGATCAATAACTAACATTAAAATATCAGCACCTAATGCTTTGTATTTTATTTGAATCCCAAATAACCCCAGGAGATGGCAGGTACCAATGAATTACAAAATTTTAAGAAGAAAACATCTTTAAAGAGGGTTTTTGTATTTTTTTGTATTCAGAAAATACAAGAATAGCAAAGCACTGGAATATGCCCAAGTGCAGCGATTCCATGGCTTTGAAAAATACCCAGTTTATACTGTATTTACACAACATGTATTTTTCTGTCTATATTGTTCCACAATACAGGATGTGTGTCTAAAATGCCTACCATGTGAATATTTCCTAAGTATTTACAACCTCCATTCTTCCCTGCCAGGTTTTAGCCTGGGTGAGCCAAATTACAAGCCAATGAAAAACAACCTCTAGTACAAATCTGATCAGTCCTTTATTCTGCTGATGTCGGTGAGTGCCATGGTAAAGAGACCTTTTCCCAGGAGAAACTCTGGAAGCATGCCCCTAGATCATCATTTCCACACAATTTCATTAGGAATGGACCTTTTGTGTGTCAAAGAGGATTAAATTTTTTGTTTCTAAACTCCTTGTGCACAAAAGTTAATCCAAACCAGACAGGAGTCAATTAGGTCGTTAACGTGCTAAGCCTATTAACAGCCATGACTTACATTTCTTTCCCACAACAATGGAGAACATTCAGGAGTCTGCCTTTAAGTGGCAAAGCCCATGAGCGATTTCATTATTTTACGACAGGGCTACTTGAAGCGGTGGCTGTTTGCATGAGCAGGCAGCACTCCTGGCTCTGCAGCCAGCGGGTGCTTTGCCCCCCTTCAGCACAGCCAGCCTGCAGTCAGCACAAAGAACCAGCATCCCAGGGGTATGAATTCTGGTAGGGTGTGCGTGTATGTGTGGGGATGTGAGCTCTTAGCTCAACAAATGTGAACAACTTCAACAACTCTGCTTGGAAAACAGGGAATTCTACCTCCTCAGAGTGTCCATGGATTAGAAATCGTAACAGATAAGTAATTAATTTTGCTGACATGCAGAGTTCAGTGTAATCACACTGTGTCAGACCAAGGGTCTGGCTAGCACACGCCAGGAGGTCCCCCCAAACTCAGGACCTGCCTGTCAATCACCTCTGGGCCAGCCTAAGGGGGACGAAGCTCCTATGGAGGATCCTAGCAACTGTGAGGTTTTTCACATTCCCTTTTAGACACTGCAGAGGAGAGCAGCATTTAGTGGGTCCTCAGAACCCTTCAGGAAGCACTAGGTGGGGCTGGAAACAAGTTGGGTTTTTTCCAGTGTCCCCTTTTAGGGTCTTATTTTTACAGTTCTGATACATTGGTATTCACTCACCTCCTCTTTCCATTTGTGATCCCATGTAATTACCAAGTGTCTCCCCAATTTCCTTTTCTCTTAGTGCTTCTTCTCAGGGAGGGAATTTCAGTTCTGCCAAGGACAGGCAGCACCCTGCCCCTAGACAGAAGGTCAAAAAGTTCAGTGGCAAAAGGACGAGGCAGATTGCCTGGTCTGATTTTGGTTCAGTTCAGCTTTTAACTTAATGGCTGTCTTAGTTTACAGTGCAAGAGATTTTAATTCATTTTCTATGAACTCGGAGCTGCAGCACCTACAGTACTTGGCTAGGAAATCAGAGTGGTGCTGAATTCTGGTGTTTCCTCTAAAAAGAGACAAAGGGGATCTGTAACTCTAAGCAGAGCCAAGACTACATACTCAATAGAAGCTAAAAGAAGATTGGCTTAGTCTGAACCCATGAGAATGATAAACCTGCTGAACTAACTACTAAGAGCTCAACTCCACACAAGAGAAAATAAAGGTCCTCATTACAGAATTTACCATGAAGCAGTGCCAGCTAGGTGGCAACCTTATGAACAAGCACAGGTCATCTCTGCTGCTACACAGGCTTGGTTAACTACAAAACCCAAGAGATACAAAACCTAAGAGATTGAGGCAAACTTTAAGTTCAGGGCTGCCTATGCCAGTCAGTTCCTTCAGATCTCTGCTTCCACTGCTGTTCCCAATAGGAAGCCTTTTGTGTCTCCAACTATTGCCATGCCCCTTTACATTACTTGTTCCTGACCACTCAACTGTTCTCATACCAGGGAGTCTGACTCTTGTAGCCATTAAACCCACCAGTCCTGCTTCCCACTTCATCCCTCTGGCAGCGCACTAGAAGACAGCATAGATGCCTTGACCCTCTGCCCCCATTTAGTATGCAGGCCCTGCAGCAGAAGGCAGAAGCTGGAGTATTGGTGGTGTAATGGGGTAAGAAAGGAATAAAAGGAATGGAATATACAGTCACACTGAAACCTAAAGAAGAGATTTGGCAGAGCTCATTAAAAGTATCCTCTATGCAACCCACCCAGACAGATTTCCAGAAAGGATAAAATTAAATTGCTCCAAAGAAGCCAGAAACTAGACCATTTTATACTAGCTGACAATCTGACCATTTGGCTTTAAACATGGGAGAAGACAGGATAAGATCCAGAGAGTCAGACATTTTCTCTGGAAAAAATACAGGAAATAATCATGTCAACAGCTGGTTTACTATTAACACCAAACAAAAAAAAAAACCACCCCAACATGAAAAGTGTGCAAGACAGCTGCATTTTTTAAGGTTTCAGGTGCTAGAACACCAGCAAGGTTTGCAGCAGCTCACAGGCTCTTTGAAGTCTGAAAAGATAGTAAAGCTACTGACCTTCTGTGGTGCCTTGACCAAAGGAAGGAGAAAGACAGGGGAAAAATACTGACAGGAGGACTATCACCAAAGAACTGGATCTCCTTACTATTGGTCTCCCATTCCAGTGGAGACTCTAGAGCTTAGAAATCAGATCCACAATTATAACTTTTAAATTAAAATATTGCCACACTGGGTCACAACTGAAGACTGACAACATGGAACATGTCATCAGCACCTCACATACCCGTGGAGACCCATGGGATTTAAGCCCAGGATCCTAACACAGGCAAGGTGTGTGAGTGTGCCACTGGAAACTGTATCCAGAGCATTAGGGAATGCCTGGGCTTAACTGCCAGGCACACAATTACATTCTAAATCATTGCCATTTCTCAGGAAGCTGGTTCATCTCCCAACTTTTGTTATACCACAGAAACCTCACTGAAACAATATACCTCATATTTGTAAATTATTTAAGCAGAAAAGCACTGGAAATTGCTTGAGAGGTGGTTGCTTAGTCCAGAACAGCTGCACACACACAAGGTACATCTGCACTTCAGCTGCTACTGTTTCCCCAGCCGGCATAACAGGATGGCACACAAAAACTATACAATACTCCACCACCTAACTCACACAGCCTCCCTGCTGCCACAGCTGTAGCTCCTTCAATATCCAATCTAACTAGATTAAATTTACCCTAGGGATACCTATAGGAGTTGCTACTACATTTTGGACTCTCAGACCTCAAACCTGGGCTCACAGATCTCGGAAAGCTAAAGACCTTAAAAGCTTCTTTGCTATAAACCCATTCCTTCTAACAAAAGGTAAAGGGAAAAAAAAGTTTAAGTTATCTCACAAATCCTTGAATCAAACAATTTACAAGTTGCCACTCAAAGAAATAAAAGGGCCTGAAGCATGAGAGCTAGAGCACAAGTCTGATGAGTAATACACCAGAAAGAAAAAGCAAAGTTAAGTTCCTTGTTAAAAAAATTACCTTGCCCAATTACATCTGGCAGTTTCAAATGTAGATAAACCAATACAAAAATGATTTGAAAAAGTAATAATACAAAGTCTGCCCAGTTGACCACACACCCTGATATACTCTATAATGGGTGGTGTGCTCTGCTAAACAGAAGTAAAAATGATGACATGTGAGAAAGTAAAAAAGTAGATTGTTTTACAAAAGAAGCTATGCATGTCTTCCCCTCTCCAGATATCTTTTCATCTTCTTATGAGCTGTATCCCTGGAGTTGCACTCCACAGATAATCATTCTGATTAAATTGTATGAAAGTATCTGAAGTGACACTTTTGCATTCTAAAACCAAGGATCACCATTCTATCCCTGCCTGCTCAGCACAATTCTACTGCAGAGGTGACACACCTCTCACCGCTGACTTAAATTCCAAACTTTGGGCCTTTGCTAAAACCACTGCAAATAGCTTCCTGAGCAGAAGTCAACTCTATGATAGATAGAAGTTAACTCTATCATAAGGTTTATCTTCTCACATAAAGTTTATCCTCTCACAAATAGAGCATTAGAGCATATGTCCTAATAACTTTTATATCTGTGATGTAGCAGAAGGATTCATTAACACATTCCATTTTTCACTAGCTCCAGCTCCCCAAACACTTGCATTACAAAACACAAATGTATCTAGCAGAACAACAGTTAAAAATATAATGCATACTCATGGCTGATCTCCTGAGCCACTTCAAGCTCACCTGCTACAACCTTGCAGTGCTCATCAGGGATGCGTGACTTTGTGGGATGGCTTGATTTTGTGGATCGTCTGCGCCTGATGAAGTGTTCTTTTCCACTAAATGAGGTCTCTGATGTATTCACTGGTTGTATTAGCATGTGCTCTGATCCAATCTGGATATAGCCAACCTGTCCACAAAGGAGAACAAAAAAAACTCCCATCAGACATTTTGGTATCTTAACCTTGTCTATCAACCCAGTCTGAACCCAGACAATTTCACTGCAATCATAATTAGCAGTGCAAGGAAAAGGGATTATGATCATGTTCAGTCTGTGTAATACAGACTAAAGAACTTCATCTGCTTCTTATATTTATTTTTATATCACTGAGCACTATTTAGAAACATCATCATGCACTGTAACTGTACAAAGAAAAGGTAGGTGGTTCTTGTCAACACCTTTCCTCTCCCTTCTTCCTCTCCCTCCAGCTACAGCAGCTAGCTGAAAGCATAAATATGTAAGTCTTTTGAGATGCTTGGCTTACATGAGGACAACTAAATCATATGAACAGAAATCCTTTCATAATCACCCTTCTAATTGCCAGTTAGAACCGCATTGTTATTAGACAGCATTTACTATCTTAGTAAAGAGCTGAAATTGCCTGCAAACAGGAGACTGCCTGTGTATATCGCTCTTACTGACACCAAGTGAACTGATGTTGTAAGTATAACTTGCAGAGACACCCACATTTTTTTTATGGGGACCAAATGCCTCTTTGTGACTACAACAGGGGCCACACAGCAAGCACTGCTCTCCCTGACAGCCACGGGTTGGGTTTCAAAGGTCAAGCTGGGAATGGACTGTTGTACCTTCCCAGTTACTAGATTTTCCACCATCCCTGGAATAAGTAACACAAGGAAGGCAAAGACCCTCTCTAAATAACAGTAGACTACATAGCCTACAAGTCAGAGCACTGAACCCCTGCCTTTCTTGCACCAAGTCCAGACCTTACACTAGGGCTGGCAAGAACATCTTTGGAAGGCAGCTTCTGCCCCAGGAGAGCCCTTCTCTGCTTGCAACTCAGAGTTTTTAAGGTTCTTTTATGCCTTTTCCACTCCCTTTCTGGCATGAAAAGAGAGTGAAAGCAAAGATATCACCTTAGAACTGAACAAAGCCTCCAGGTTTAGTAATCAACTCAGAGGTTATAGCACATTGGACAAAGCGAGGATTTCTTACTCTTCATTGTACTAATCCAATGCTTATTTGTATTGCAATTAAAAGCTCTTTGCCATATACCCCCCTGAGAGAACTTTCCAGCTCTGATCCAACTTCTCCTACTAGCAACAGAAGGCCTCATCTGGCCTGTCAGGAGGCATCAGACCGTGCCTATGGCACACCTTTCAGGTAAAGGAGCTCACAAAGGGGTCCTGCTAAGTCACACGCCTATAAGGCCCATCCTACACATACACAGAGACACCAGAATTTCCTTCTTGCATTCTGTGCCAGCCAGGCAACCATCCAAATAAATGCTCTGCACGTACATGCAAATACTATATATTCAACAGCTGACTGTACTAATATGATTTATAATATACATTACACACATACTGTATATTGTACATTTCCACACCTTCCTGCCAAATTCAGTCCTCACGTACACCCAGGAAATCCCTTTAGCCTAGTATTTCCAGCAAGAGGAATTTCTGCTAACAGAAAGGAGAGCTCTCCTCCTTTGACAGCCATACTAACTGAACAGCATTCAGGGCAAACCAGGGTTTCTCAGAGAGGGTCACTGATTTCTAAAGCACACTTGGGAAAAAAATTAAATAAATCAGTGTCTCTATTTGCCATGGCTGCAAAGCACTGCAGTAACAATTAGTCCCCTGCCTCAAAAGAGACAAGAGACACCTCTTTTGAGGTCTTTCAAAAGAGACCTTGCCCTTGGGGCAAGGTCACCGGTTAAGTATAAAATGCCTTGACACCTCCCAGAAGGGTTCTTCCCATTTAGGAAGAAAAATTGACATTATTTCTTGGCCCTACATTGTGTGTACCTGTTTACATGACCCACTCTGTCCTGGAGTTTCCAAAAGGGTTGCCTCTTCATTTCAATTACAAGTTGTGCTTTGTCAGACTTGTTTCAGAGACAGTAAAAGCTGTAGTGACTTATTCTTCCAGCCCTCTTTACGATGCTCTTCACAACTTCCCATCCTTGTTCCAATCTTCCATCTGGGAGGTAGCCCCAGCCCCCTTTTTTAATATAGGTTTTAATTATTCAGAAGAAGGGTTGTAAATCTGGTGCCATGGTACTAAAAGCCACACCAGAGCTCCTGAAAGACTGCCAACCATTTTTGTTGGTGCCAAAAATATGTAAGAAGTCGTCGGTTTCATCACCACCCAACATTATCCCAACTTTCTGGCATCAAGTGTGAAAATAATTTAAACCATTGGAAAAGACTTATGTTTCACATTTGCTTTGGAATTGTGAAACCTATGGAGGGAAAGAGCCATGTGTCTTCACCATGGAATAGGTTAAGAAGCAATCTCAAGTTTAATCTGACAAGCCAAGTAGAGTTTCAAGCAGGAAGGATTTGCAGGATTGAGTGTGTAAAGTATTCCTAGGGAGTTAAATTTTTCCCCCAACTTGCCAGTTGGGTTCTAAAGTGTCCTCAAACCTGTTGGCCCAGATGAGATCTTCTGGACGTGATAACTTGAAAACTCTAGTCATTATTTCGCTTTTTCCATAAGAAATGGATTCCTCATGTTGCCTCCCTCAAATCCTCCAACTACCAGATACTACACTGTGCTAATCTCAGCATGAGATATCAGACATCAGCACTAGGCAAGTACTCCATGCTCTTCTCTCATCTGTGTGATGTTCAGGGTGCAGCAGAAAGCTGGATTTTAAAGATAAAGAAGCAAAACAGAAGGCCACGTAACTGTCAGAGCTATTTTTCCCACATCTCTGGAAATCATTCCAATTAAATAAAATGCTTTGCATCTGCCAATTCACGTTTGCCTGGGGATATGCATATCAAAAGCTCAGTTACTCCCTCTTGTCCTTCTTTCACTGTGAAAGCCAGTACAAACAGGACCTGCCACTGTGCCAGACCCCAGCATTAGCGTCTGGGAAAGCAGCTGCTGCCCAGTCCCACCATCCCAAAGCACCTGAGACACAGGAGTCATCAGGAGCAGTGTAGAAGTTCATCATCTGCGTTATTAACCTAACCTGGTTGTTACAGTTAACATGACAGGACCACATAGCTGTCAGGATCACGCAGCTCAGCTAACAGGAAAGGCTGGAATTATTTCAGGCACCCAAACTAACAAATTGATTAAAATAAACAACCCACACTTCCCACTACAGCCCCACTCACTGCTGTGCTTAACAGTGGCAATCGCTTTCATATTAAGGATATGAAGTATCCTTCATTTAGGAGTCAGCTCAACATTGCTCACTGGCCAAAAAGGCCCTCTCCTCCAAACCACAATATTCTCACATGCTCGTATCCAAAGTTATAAACATTAGTCACTGGAGCAATGTACTCACTCTCTAATCTACTCTTGCACCACCAATAGTTCACTATTCTTCTACACATTATCTTCCTTGCCACTGGAGCTTCCCTCTGGCTAAAGGACAGCAGGGAAAGGAGGAAGGTCCTCACACCCTGTCACTGAAAAGACAACAGTAACCACGGGACTGTTAGTGCTGACACTCAAATAGCATTTGTAATCACAGCATCCTGCTTCACTGGCTCTGCTATTCTGACTCTGTCCCCTGGTAGTACTGGTGGAGCTACAACAGCTCGAGGGCTAACTCAGGACAGGAATCCAAATCTCCAATGTTGTCTGCACGTGGTTCTGGACCTTCCCACACGTTAATACTCTCCAACAGTTACACTGTTTTTCCAGCCCTTTATATTTTCACAAAGTCTTTGAACGAGATCTGTGAAATGCTGAATCTTTAACAGATTTTTCTTTTGCTCCTAAGTGTTCATTAGTTACATACGTATGGACACGCTGAAAAGAGAAGTTTTAAACATCTGACAAATTCCATCCCCTTCTCAATTTTTCAACTGTTACACTGTAAATCTTAGTTTAACCATTTCCTCAAAGTTGAAAGGAAGTTAATATTTAAAGTTAAGAACAAAAACCAACATAAATACAGTTTAATAAACTTCATGTGGCTTTTACTCCTGTCCTTATTAACCCTGCTTCAGCTTTAAGTTCATTATTATTTATAAGTGAAATGCAAGCAAGTGTAAAACAAGAGCTTTAAATTAGGTCCTGCTGCTCCAGCATCATTTCAGGTGCACACTCAGTTGTGAGAGCAGATCATCCCTGGGAATATCTCTATCCCAGCCTTTGACTCTGCTAAACAAGGAAACCACAACATTCTCTCCCTTTTGTCCACTGTGGAAGAGGAAAGAAAAACCCAACACAAAGAAACCCAGCACAGTAATTTTAAGAGGTTTAACTTTTCAGCTCATGGACCAGCTATGGATGAATGCCAGACAGCTAGCTCCTCTCCCAGACAAGAGCATTCTGCAGAGCTGAGGGTTTCCTCAGGGGAAATCGTATCATCTCATAATCCTAGCATGCCTGCACTGCTTCCCATAACAGCAGAGGCTCTTGCAGTCACCTGAAGGGCAGCATCGCCTCATTGCACAGAGAAAACTCAGTACCACTGGACAGGGGTTGAGCTCACCAAACTTCATACATCTGCTGTAAACCACACACCATCTCCCTCCATGGTCAATGACGAAAGGCAAACACCTCCAAAGTAACAATGCACTAATCTGACGTACCTAAGAAACAGGATGAACCATCAGGGGAAGCACTCTTTGGATGTACCCATCATTATCATTTACTCTCCCCTTCATAACCAGAGGCAGACTTAAAACCAACAGACTACAGTCTCTTCTGTATTCCTCTTCCTCCTTCTCCCAAGGACAGAGCAGGTTTACCATTTCACTAGGAGTCCTTTGAGTTATTGCTCATTCCCTGGAGGCTGCAGTCCAACCTGTTCTCTTTGCCCTGAGAGGACATGTATATTGGATCCAAAACCACACTGAGACATCTGATTCCCATATAGGCACTTACACCCACCTAGAAATCAGGGGGAGCTCAGAGACCCCAGAAGCAGCTATGCATCCAAACACTGTTTGTATCTGGATCCACATCATCACTGGTGACCAGCAACGTGGGCAACAGCAAGGGAACAATTTCCCAGCTAGCTGGGAAACACATTTCTGGGATTTAACCTTATTTAATACCCAAACTGTCTCAATGCTATAATAATCACCATTTCCCCATATCACTGCTACCAAACTTACAGCATTTCTGCCCATCCTGAAAAAAGGAAACACCCAGCTAACACAATGTCCAGATGGAAGCTCTATCATCTCTCTTTGCCCTTACCTGCCAAAGCTTGTCTACATCTACACCCTCTCAACGTTTGTGGAGGTGAAGGAGACACATCAGAATGAAGAGCCACCATTCAGAAATATTTTAACAAGCTGGAAGATTTGTCCACCAGGAGCTGCAAAAGGTTTAACAAAGGTAAATGCACAGGAAGCTTGGAAGAAAAGCAACCCTATTCTTCCCTGCACAGATTCTATTAGACAATATTGCAAAATGTTTGTTTCCCGTCTTATGGTGTAGCTTCAATTATGCCATCCCATGAGGAGAACATCACTATTCTCATTCCATGAGCCTCTGTCATGTACATCATCCATTTCCACGGATGCAGTCTGCACAAGGATGTCTCACTGAATTCAAAGATTAACACATGATGAAAAAAGGTATATGAATAAGCCTTAACAGGAGCCACAACCTCTTCTCTTATCTCACTTGAGAAGGACAATCCACTTTAACTAAAGACAATCCTGAACCTAAAGTTCGGGATTCCAGATTTCAAAATGAAAGAGAGAAGTTACTTGGAATTAAACCTCTAACTGCTCATTTTCAACTTACAGATAAGTTTCCTAACAGACAAGTGTTTTCAAGTTCATTTCTTAGTCAAAACCTAATGCTTATTTTAACATGAACCCGTGACCCTCTTAAACCTGCAACTGTTTCAAAAATTTAGGTACAAGAAATAGAAAAGGCTACCCCAGTTGTAAGGTACCCATGTGGCGTTCCACCAGACTGCATAGCAGTCCAGCACTTCAGCATGTGAAAGTGACTCTAGTATATAAAAAAATGGTAAAAAAAAAATATCAAATTAAGTCTGGGAATCCCACATTTTGCAGACAGCTTGAGGCAGCATTCTGCAATGTACAACTGGGGAACAAGTCTCCCTGAAGGGCACAGGACCCTGTTGGGACTCATCACAATCACAGGACAAATACATGGTGCTGAAAGGAGCTCCTCCACTCTGCTCTCCACCAAAAAGCTCTACAGAAGTTAACACTGTTCTGCCAGACTTTGCTGGAGAAGATAAGGGCAAGAAGCAGACAGCAGCAGTCAAAATGTAACAGTGAAATTGCACCTGAAAGCAATGGATTAATAGCTTTGAGCTGTATCAGGCAAACTAGTTCTTTGCTGGAGGGAAACCTAAAGCATCATCTAAGAACTGATCTCAGACTTAGAAGAAGAGACCTTAGTCCCACTACACAACTCAACTCAGGGTAACATACACTGAGGTCTTACAAAGCTGCAGCTTTCCAACTGAGAGGCAATTTCCCATGCTGCCTACTGTCTCCTAGTGTCCAGACAAGTTGCAGAGCTTTCCTCCTGCCTGCATCTCCTCAGCACCAGGAAAGGACAGTTCAGTCCTGCGGTGTGGTCAGAATCCAAGTGTTTACACAACTGCATTCCCCAGACAGGATACAGTCCTGCCAAGCTGAACTGCTTTCCAGGGACACAGTACCTCTTGTCTGCTCTGCATCTCCCAGGTCATCAAGAGGGAATGGAGGGTTGGAGTATCCTCACACACAGTCCTAATCATGCCGTGGCCTAATGTAGCTACAAGAGTACAGCCACCCTTCTCAGTGCAATCGCGAGCTGTAGTGGGAAACTACAACCAGTATGTAGTGTTAACAGCAGAAAGAAACAAAATATAACCTTTAGATGCCACACTGGGAACCTGACATCATTACCAGGAAGGAGTTGCTCAGTCTGGTCGTCGCTCAGTTTTCAAGCCACTGTGTCAGGGGTTTTGTTTTCATTAGAGCTCCACTTGCACTGATCATTTTATATCACTTTTCGTGCAATTTATGGCACGGTTGAGGAATATGATTACAGCCAAGTCTGAGCCAGCAGGAGATCAGGATATAGTATTACTACCTACTCTTACTTCTTTGCAACCTGCTTTTCTGAATGAGATGTCCTGGTCATCCAGTTGGAGTCCAACAAGTACTCCCAGACTGGAGTTTTCAGGAAATCTCCCACTACAGCACTAGCACTGCTCAGGAGACAAACGCCAGAATAAACATGCTGCAGAGTTTCCACTACCAAGGTCTTTCTTCTAGCCCAGCGTGTAGACCGTGTCCATATCCCCACCTGCAAAGCTGTGCTGCTGCTGAGGGCTTACTCCTTCTGCTGCAAATAGGGCTTAAGGAAACAACGGGAAAAATCTAAATCCACTGTAGTGATGTGTCTTGGTATTTCAAATTGCCAGATCAGGAGGCAAAATATTTGGACACTAAAGTCACCAAACCTCAGTTCCACTCATGACAGATTCAAGACTTGATAGATAATTTGAGGCAAACTTTTAATTCCTCTGATCCCAGAAAACATCTTGCCACTAAATTGCGTGTCTTCCACTACAGGTATGCTGATTTAGCACGGCCACTGCAAAAGGCTGTGTAAACCCTGCAAGCAAGATAAAAATCCAATATTTCATATTTAAGAACAGATTTAAGAAGCCAAAAGGTCCATTTAGCTAGAATAAGAAGGTTTACATAGTGATGTGGATGAATTTAACCAAACTGCTTCAAAAGTTGATGAGGCTCGTCTTAAGTTTAGGTTCATGCTAAAGATGCTTGAGTTTTCTGTTCTTTAGTTTTCAGTTCACAAGGGTGTTCAAAACCTTCACTCACTCTACATATCAGTCTGCTTTGAACCCTTTTCCCACACCTGGTGATTATGTGAAAGAAGAGTAAACAGACACATTCCTCTCACAGGAAAGGAGCATCCCAACATGCAGAAACACCTCTCTCCACACTTCAGCACACACCACTCTCAGCACTTCCAGGACCAGATCTGCAGACAATACAGCAAGCAGAGCTTTACCAACACCCTCCCTTACACATGTGGCTGTATTGGGCTTTGGTCCCCAAGAGGTGCCACAAACAAGCAGAGTTGACACCGATCACTTTCTGATCCCAAGCTCACCTAGCTCAGTCATATCACTTTAGTCCTTGCTTAGAATTCATACAACACAAAGATACTGCAATATCGTGGTTCATATTTGCATGAATAAAGACTAACTAGTCTTGTTTCTTTTCCAACTTCTATGCTGGGAATATAGCCAATCTTTTTCACTCCCCCTCCTCCATTCCCTGATCTCAGACAGTTAATGCTGTGCCTACAACTACATTCCTCCTTTTAAAAAGGTTCCTTCTCCGCCTGTTTGTGCTTTTCATCTCTGCTAGAGTAGGTAGCTTTGGAACCCCAGCACTTCATGAACGGGATTAACAAAACGTGCCCAGTGACAAAAAAGCATAGAGCCCTGAGTGATCTAAAGCTTGAACTGGAGATATCAGTTTTAAACTCTGAGAAAGCCCTCTGTGGTATATAGCTCAATTTACAGTGCCACTCAAATACTCAGCATCTCAGAGCCTTTTTTAATTATTTTATTTTAAACTGAGGCCCAGCGCCCTCAAACGGTTCAGGAAGGAAGGCCCAAGCCCCAAAGGCAGAGCACATGAAGTGCTGCTTACCGCAAGGTTTAAGACTAAATCTCCATCAACAGGTCTGCACGGAGATGTTAAGCACACATCCCAGGACCATGTATTGGGAGTCTCTGCTTAACACCCCAGTAATTTTTATAAAGTACTTTCAAGTTGTCAACAATAATTACAAACGAGGCATTGTCTTAAGCAGCTGAGAAACAGAAAGGGTGTCCCACACAGGATCACCTCTTCGTATCAGGATGCTCAGAGGAGAACCCAGGCCCTGCAAAGCCACCTGAAAATGCTACAACCTCAGGTACAGAAATCCAAACACCCAAGGCGGGAAAAGCAACCCTGAGCAGGTGTCCCCATACCACAGCTCCCCCAAAACACCCTGTCACACCAACACTGACTGCATGAGTTGGAGGGAAAGGAGAGGAGGAGTGAGCTGGGCAGGCAGGCCTAGCCACCCTCAGGATGGCAAGGGTATAGAGAGTCCATCAGCCAGGAGGCTCCTCTAACAGTGTACTCAGGCCCTGCTGCCCACCACAGCGGACATGCTGTGGCTGAAGCCCCTCAGACATGGCCAAAGCTATGGCAGCTCCTGCAGTAGAGAGCCGTGACAGAGAGAAAACCCACAGTGGGACAACGGCCATGCTGCTTGCCAGGGCCGGGGGAGGTGAGGGGGCAGGCAGGACAATGGAGGTATGGGCACAGGTCCACGGCCGCTTCCCCAGGGCCGGGCGGCTGGGGCAGCTCCCCGAGCAGGGACCGGGTCTGACAGGAAAGTCTTCACGGGGGACAGCGGACACGCTCGCCAGGGCCCGGGGCGGCAAAGGGACAGGCAAGACAGTGGGCAGGAGGTGCCCCGCGCTGAGGTGAGGTGAGGCGCGGGCACGGCCTAACGGCCGCTTCCCGCCTCCGCCGGGCTGGGAGCGGGGCGGGGGTCGGGCAGCTCCCGGGGCCGGGGCTGACAGGAAAAGCCGCGAGGGGAAGGCGGAGGGGCGGTCGGGGCGGCGGCCCGCGCTAAGGGGAGGCGGGTCGGCGTGGCAGTACCAGCCCGGCGCAGGTGCTGAGGGTGGCGAAGGAGTCGCTGCGGTTCAGCACGTGTCCCGTGTAGAAGCAGAGCCGCTCCTCCGGGGGCCGCCGGGGGCCGGGCGCCCTTCGCGCCTCCCCGCGCCGCTGCTCCACCACGAAGCCCCGGGAGAGGAAGCGCAGGTCGCGGCGGAGATGCAGGTAGAGGTCGGCGCCGGCGGCGGGCAGGCGGAGCAGCAGGGCCTCCGCCGCCGCTCGCTGCCGCGATAGCGCCCGCCGGCGCCGGGAGCCGCCGCGATCCCCTCGCACGGCGGGCGGCAGCAGGTGGATCTTCTCCAGCGCCACTCGCTCCGGGATCACCACTTCCAGCTCCGCTCCGCCAGCTGCAGGCGAGAAGGAGAGAGGCTCAGGCGCTCGCACCCCCGCGGACCGGTCCCGCGGCCCGACGGGGCGGCCGGGAGCTCTGCGCCCCGCCGGCCCCCCCAACCCCTCCCCGCGGGGACGCCCCGTCCTGCCGGGGCGAGGACAGCCCTGCGCTCGGATTTCAGCGCAGATACTCATGCACTGGAAACTGTGAACAGGCTGCAGAGACAATGGAGCCAGCGGAGGAAAAGGATTTATTTCTCTCTCTGTGTATATACACACACACACACATCTATTAGGGACAGAAAGTGCAGGGAAGAGAGGAATAAAGCAAATGCTAAAGCTACTTGTATCATTAAAGAAAATATATAGCTCAGACACAAGCATCGCATTTCACCAACCCCAATAAAAATCTGCAGGGAGAAGGGGAAAAGCAGAGCAAGCCGAAGCCGCAGCCAAGGACAGTCAGCAGCTTTCCACATGAAACGTTACAGCAGCAGCAGCAGCAGCGAGAGGGCAGGAAAAGAAAATACAAAAGCCTGGAGCAATTAATCCTGCAGACCGGGACCGCGGCCACGCAGGGGATCCGGTGCATGCCCTGCGGTCCTGCGCCCGGCACGCTGCCGCCCGGGGCCGGAGCCCACCGCTCGCCCCTCCGGACCCGCGACTGCCCTCGGCGGGCTGTCAGCGCCGCCGGGGGAAGGGGATGCCGGCGCGGGGAGCCGGGGGAGGGAAGCGCTACCTGTGCCGGCGTCCAATCCCCAAAGCAGCAGGCAGGGAAACACGAGAGGCAGGAGGAGGCAGCCGTCAAACATTTTACGGCAGCGGCGGGGCCCAGCGCGGAGCGGAGGCTGCGGCGGCGGGAGCCCGGGCCGGACTGAGCCCTGCCCGCCCTCGGAAAAAGTAATCAGCGCCGCCGACAGCAGCGGCGTGGTGGGCGCCCGGCCACGCCCCTCCCCGCGGCGCCGAGCGCTCATTGGCGCGGACACTCAGCGAGCCCCGCCCCTCGCTCCTCTATTGGTTGCGAGCTGAACGCGCTGGGCGGAGGGTTGGGCTGCGCGGGGAGGGGTACACGTGGGTGGGGGCGGCCTGCAGGGGGCGCCCTCTCCTGCCCCGCCCAGGGTTTGTGTGGCCGGGTGGGCGGGAAGTGGGAGCTGGGAATGGCCTGGAAGGAGCTGGAAATGGCCAGGGAAGGAGGAGCTGGAAAAGCCCCAGGAAGGAGCTGGGAATGGCCTGGGAAGGAGCTGGAGGTGCCCTGGGAAGTGGGAGCTAGAAATGCCATGGGAAGGAGGAGCTGGAGGTGCCCCAGGAAGGAGCTGGAAATGTCCAGGGAAGGAGGAGCTGGAAGTCCCCTGGGAAGGAGGAGGAGGAGATGCCCCTGGAAGCAGGAGGATGCTACCTAGCAGCTCCCTTGCCACTCCATACAAGGGACACTCGCATCCAGGTGCAACAGCTCCTATTTTCACTGAGATCCTCCTTACCTGATGGCTGGGCCACATCCCACGTGTCCTCAGCTGCCCAGAGGTCAGGAGAAGTCAGCTTGATCCAGGGGCTGCTGAATGCAGTAAGGTGATTTCCAAGAGTAGAAAGATTTCTGCTGCATTTGTTGGATTCTGGATCGGGTCCTCTGCTCCTGGCATCGCTGAATAGTGGAAAGCAGCAAGGACCCAACATGTCAGCAGCTTTAAACTCCTGTGGCCCAGCAGAGCAGTGTCCTGGAGTTCAAACTTCTGCAGAATTCTGCAGCTTTGTTACTGAAATTGCAGAAGAATTCAAAGGAAGGCCCATAAAAGTGTGTGGATGACTCTGGCAGATCTTTGTGCTCTGCTTACACAAGGATTGTCCAGCCTTGTGCTGACAGTGGCGGTGGCTCTGAGCTGTGAGCAGAGGGAATTAGATCTGGATGCTCATCCCTGCAAGGACAGGCAGCTGGGGCAGTGCTAAGAAAAGGGCTGTTTGCATCTAGCAGAAGGACTGAGAGATGAGTGGGTTAACACTGTTTTCTCTCTTTCAGGCATCAGACAGACAACAAGAACCACATTTTCTTTGAGCTCTGCTTCTGCGACAAGTAGAGAGGTTGCTTGCAGGCCAGAATCCTCCAAGCTGCTTCCAGCCCTTCACCCTGATGGCTCTGTTCTTCTTGGGCATTGAGGGCATGCAGCGAGCTGGTGTAGCACCTCAGAAAGACCTACCCTATGCAGGACCTTTGCAGTACTGTCAGACATCCCATCATTTGCAGCCATCTCCGGAAAGCTCCTCGTCTTTCCAGTGTGGTGGCACTTGGAGGGTGCTACCAGCAGTGAGCAGCAAGAGCGGAACTGGAGACCTGCAACCAGCTCCCAGCAGACAAAATGTGGGCAAAGCCAGGACCCACGGCTCAAGTTCACTTTCTTAACATGAGATCAGGTGAGATTTAATAGCTCTGTGTTTTCCTGCCTTTCAAGGCTCTGTCTGCTCTCTAACAACAGTTACCAAAGCCAAAGGGCTGGCTCAGAACCCATCCAAGTGAGACAAAGCTTCAGTCGGAGGCTGACTACCTTGCTGTATGTCAGTGGTGTAACATAACACAATTAAAAGAAAAGCCTCAGAGCCCGAATTTCTCTCCTGACCTGTTGTGAACCAACAATTTCAGCATCTCCCTCCAAGACCCAGCTGGCACAGCGGCTCTGGGCAGCAGCTCCCCCACCGCTCTTCCACCCGTGGCAGTCCTCCACTCCTGAGAACCAAGAGGCAATTTGATTTGTGAGCTGCCAAACCTGGCCTGAGCCCTGAACAGGCATGTTTAAACCCAGACCACCAGCTGCCTTCATTTGCTGAGGGACCGAAGTTGGTGCCTCGTCTCTTCCCTCAAAAGGGTTTGATGAGGGGGCTTAGACTTGCTTAATTTATTGGTAGATCCTTTCTCCCACCTTCCCAAGTCCTTTGCCAAAATAATAATAACAATACAGAGAAGGGCTAAATTTAATAGTGTGGGGGAAGAAGGGCACTAATAAAGAGAAGTCAGTAACTTACTGCATGGAGGGAGTCGCTCAGCAGCTGGGCTGTCCCCAGGGAGCACTGCAGAGTCACAGAGCATCTGGGCAAAGGCCCAAGGGGCTGAAACACCCCCACAACGGGGGCAAAATCACAGGCAGACCTTGGTGTTGGCAAGGGCTGGAGCCAGGAATGAGGGACAAGCCCCCACAGAGGTACCCACGCAGCAGAAGAGGGAACTGTCTTAGGAGCAGCAGTATTTTTATTGAATCCAAATCCCAAAGCTCCACTCAGGCACGGACTTTCTTCATTAATTTAACACCAGGGGCTTTTTGGGACTGTCTTGAAATTGTCAGTGATAAGGACAGTACATGTGGCTGGAGGGGGCTGCAGGACAGCTGTGGTGGTTGCCTTTCTCCCCTGCCCCTAGCCCAGTATGTGTGTGTGTGTGTGTGTATTTCTCCTTCTCACCATCACAGAGAGTGGATTTGGCCCCACAGTCTCTAGGAAACAAGCCCCCTCCCCCTCTGAAACTCCTGTTTTATTTTTTTGCAATTTGAAATGTAGGTCGAGGAAGCCAAGTTTCGTGGCCATTATTGCACAGTTAATAACCCTTTGGAGACTGCAGACATGTGTTACATACATCTTCCCCAGCAGTCATTTGGCTCGCTGCCTGGAAAATGCCAGCATGCAAAGGGTTAACTTGGCCATTACTCAGCCTTCTCCCTTCTCTCCAGCCACCCCTCTCCAAAACCTTCCTGTCCTGATCAGTCCTGACCTCATGGGTGATGCTCTCCTGCCTGGGATGGTTCAGTGCCTTCAGTCCTCTCCTCACAGCTCCTCATAGCTCCTCACCTTTGGGCATCAGGGATTTCCTTCCTGCCCTAATGCTCCAGAGTCTGGCCAGCCTGGTTGGGCACAGACCTGGCAGGTGCCACTCTGACCCCTGAAAATGTCCCCCTAAAAGAAGCCAGAGACAGTTTAATGACAATAAAGAAAAGGGTTGGGGTTTTTTTTTGTCTTTTAAAACAATCAACCAAACACACAAGTTCTATAGGTGCTAGAAGTGGGTTTCTTACAGTTTGGTCTCACACAGTGAGCCAGGGGGTTGATTAAGGTTTCTTCCCTGGATAGAGGGTGTTTGAGGGTGTGCTCCTTCATGTGGAGTCTCCAGTGTCTGGTACCATTGGGGCAGCTCTCAGCAGGGGCACTTAAAAGGTTTTTCCTTCCAGCAGCTTGAATTCTCCCAAGTCTGTGAGAGAAAAAAACCCCTCTGGGACATCTCTGGCTGGTCTGGCTGCAAATGCACAGCCTGTTCCTGAGCTCCTGGGGTTAAGGAGCAGAAAGAAAAGCAATTGTCATACTGGAGGTGTCCAGGGGCACCTCTGTCCTCACCAGAACAGGCAGCCAGCTTCAGGTAAAGTAAATCCATGGCAGGAGGCTTATCCCTTTATTTTCTCCTAGCAGGAAGCTTTATTCACAGGTGACAAGGGCTCCCTTTTGTCCCAGGGAGTTTGCTTCAGTTGAGCTGTATCTGTCTAGTAAACAGGGAGTGCATTGCATGAGGTTTTCCCTGGAGATCCCTTCAAAAAACACTTCCCCTCTGCCTGTCTCCAGGGGCCTCACAGCTTCACCCAGCTGCAGTGGGGAAAAACATCCTATTTCCATGGAATACAGAGAAAAAAAAAAAAGAAGAAAAATCCTCCTGTGGGACAGGGGCTGAGGAATAGACTCCTGAAATCCCTGGTCACTTCACACCTGCCCCAGTGAGAGCGAAGATCTGGCTGCATCCCACAGCCATGGCACAAAACCTGCCAGGGTATTGCTGCCTCAGCATGGATGTTTGGAGGGAGCAGGGATGTGACACTGTTGGGAGCAGAAAATAGCACCATGGGTGAGAAAAGCCAGGAATCTAAAAGACCATGCTCTGAATGGCAGCTGCAGGGTGAGGGGAGAACCTGCCCCATCCCGTGCAGGCAGCACTTTGGGTAGAGAGGTTGGAAATGAAAGCGTGCCACTGCTTCCAACCCAACCATGCTGGGGTTTTTAGACACAGACAAGGCTAAAGCAGGGTCTGCTTGGTATCTGAGGGCTGTGAGTAGAGAGCCATCACCCAGGCAGCAATAACCAGCCCCACGTCACTCCCCAGGCATGCAGGAACAAATGGACAAAGGAAAGAGCTGTCGCTGTTCGAGGCTGACCCTAAAGTTCAGCCAGGCTTTTTATGAAGTCCAGTGTAGCCACCTCTGATGATGTTATCAGGAACCTGGGAATAGCTGGCACTTCCTTTTGTTCTGGTTTATGGTTTGTTTGGGTTTTTCCTCTCAGGGCCTTTGGCTCCTGCAACCATGAGACTGATTTCTCATTTCACTCCATCACTCCGTGTTTGACCCCATGACAGGCTGGGAAACCTGAGCTGTGAGGAGCCTGGAGGCTTATTGCCAAGGGGCAAATGAGGAAGTTCCCAACCATAGGATGGTTTAAAGTAATCCCTCCTCAAAAAACATTGCCATTGATCTCTGTTTTGCTGTGGAGATGTTCTGAATGCTTGGGTGAGACATTCTGAGTGCGTGGCATTGCCAAGAGCAGAGCCCTTCACACAGGCACCACCTCCCCCCTTTCCCTGGCATTGTCCTTCATCTGGTTGGGTCCCATGTCTGGTGTTTCTCTTCTCTCAAACATCTCCCTTTGTATTCAACTGCCTTGGATGAGGATCACACCCCCAAACCAAGTGCTTTGTATAAGGCTTCTCCTTCTCTGCATGTTCCTTGCAGCAGGGCACAAGGTGCTGGACAAGATTCCTAAGCCAAGAAGGTTGTTCATGGCTTGGGAGAGAGAGTGGGAGGTGGGGCTGCTGAGGGGATGCACAAGACAGTACAGCCATGTGCATGGATGTCTACAGGGGCCTGGACCTGGTGGCCCACTACAACTGCACAAGACCTAAAGTGGCTTCTTTCCATCATGAAAGTACTAATAAGGGAAACTGCTGATTTAAATCACTCTTAATAATGTTTTCCTATTTCTTTAACACCTCTCCCTTGAGCACTCTCTCCTCCCTTCACAGCGTCTTGGCCAATTACACTTGCAAAGCAAACAGAAAACTCAGTATCCCCAGGAGCAGGGATTCCTGGGGGCTGGGGGCCCTCGCCCAGCACTGTGGCAGGGGTCTGAGGTTGGTCCCAGCACAGGGCCCTGCTCTCCTCCAGCCAGCGAGGCACGTTCCCATCCCTGGAGAGGGGGACCCCGGGCGGACACTGCAGGGCTCTGGTGTCCTTCCTTGCAGCCCACTGAAGCTGTGGGACTGCGAGCTGGGGGGACACTGAGGTGGAAAGGGCTGTTCCCCAAGCTGAGGAAGGGCTGTGTCCCAAGGCCAAGCCCCACCAGCCCCCCAGCCTGGGTCTGTTAGCCCGCCCTTCCTCCTGTGGAAGCCACACAGCCCCCAGGCTGCTTGCTCAGGTAATTGTCCCTCTGGACTTTTGTTGTCTAACCCTTCTTCTTTTGTCTCATATCCAAGCTACTCCCAAGCTGCCCTCAAAGCTTTGTTAAACCGTTTGAAGTCATTTTCTCACAAATTCATCAGTGAAAAACCTCCCCCTTTTATCCAGAAGCAGTGGTGGGACCAACACTGCAACAGCAGCTGAGTTTCTTTTCCCCACAGGACCAATTCTCTACTCAAGTTTGTGCAGATTTTCCTGGTTGCTCCCATTTTGGATGCAGAGCTGCATGGAGGCATTACTGTAACACCACTGTCAGAAGCAGTGCAGAGGTCACAGCCCAAAGGCTCTCACTGCCTAGAGCTTTTAAAAATTAACAATACAGTTTTTGCTAACCTTCTCCCCAGACTTGGCTGCTCTGCAGTTCCCTTGCTCCAGACCACTCAGTCTTTGTGCTCCTTCCCCATCATTCCAGAGTCAGCAAATTCCCCAGTGCAGTCCCAGGAGCTGAAACACCCCCAGCAGGGAGGGAGCTGTGGGACCTCAGCCTCCAGCACACACCATCCCTCAGCCTTTAGCAGGAGCTCCACAGCCTGGAGATGCAAACTGGGATGTTTGGTCAACTGATGTGTGCCTATGGCAGTTGTCTAGTCTAGGGGTCACTTGGAGCAGCGACTTGGGGCAAGAGCCCTGCATTTTTGGCTCTTGAGCTGACCTGAAGCAGCAAAAGCATCTTTGTTTGCAGGGGACAAAGGACCAGGGAGGCAAGATGTGCGTGATGCATGGCCACACCTGTAACACCACACACCTTGAGAAGAGTTTGCACAAGTCACACTCTTCTAAAGGACAGCAAGGGCTGCTTTTTCCTCCTCAGCCAGCAAGGAAACCTGACTGCCCACGTCAGCAAAGTCTGCTCGGAGTCACTAGGTAAGAACTGGCCAGATGGAGGGTGAGCGCGAGGTCCGGAGGGAGCAACCCTTCTGGAGTCTGAAACACATCCTGCTCCTTAATCAACAACAGCCACCAATACCTCATCCCTGTCCATTTGGGGCCAATATTGTCTTTATTTGCAAGGTCATACAGTGAACCAAGAACAGAACCGGGATCCTCCTCTGATGCTAGATCCTCTCTCCCAAGAGCTGACAATTGACTTTGGCTTGGTTGCAAGTATTTGTTCATAAAAGCAAAATATCAGTGTCACTCTAGGAGTGTTACAGCTCTCAGGCTGGCTGGGCTGGACACCCGTGAGGAACGAGAGGAGATGTGTTTCAGTTAACATGCTGGTGGTGAAGAGCCAGTAAGGGAGGAGGTGTGCCCTGTGCCACCCCCTGGACCCTGAGATCACAGAAGCACAGACTGGTCTGGGTTGGAAGGGACCCCAGGGATCACAGAGTTCCAACCCCCTGCCACAGGCAGGGACACCAACCTCCAGGCCTGGAGCTACACAAGGTTGCCCAAGGCCCCATCCAACCTGGCCTTGAACACCCCCAGGGATGGGGCACCCACCCACTCTCTGGGCAGCCTGTTCCAGCCCCTCACCACTCTCTCTGTAAAGAACTTCTTCCCCCTAATATCTAATCTAAACCTTCCCTCCTTCAGCTTCACTCCATCCCCCTTGTCCTGCCAGTCTCTGCCCTTTAACAAGCTGATTCCCCTCCTGTTTCTCTGCTCCCTTCAGGGACTAGAAGGCTGCAATGAGGTCCCCCCACAGCCTTCTCTTCTCCAGGCTGGACAAGCCCATCTGCCTCAGCCTCTCCTTGTAGGGGAGGTGATCCTTGGAGAAGACCCCTAGAACCACTAGGTTTTGGTCTTAATTGTTTGCCTCTGCTCTTTAAGAGTTCAGCAATTAACACTGCATAATGAGCTGCGGTGACCACTGCTTACTTGCATTAAGGAAGCTTGGGAACAGCTTTCTGTAGGGAGCACTGTTGGGTGGCACCTCCTGTAGAACACCACGGTGGGTTTGGAGGTTGTTTAGGGCAACATTCTGGAAGCACAAAACCCAAAGCTCAGGCTGTGCCCCTGCACATCGTACCTGTCAGGGTGGTGTAGCCCCCGCCTGCTGAGCAGCTTCCCTCAAACCTTGTCTCTTCCAGCACTGGATTAATCCATCCTTCTGCCTCTGTAGAAGTTGGTGGTGGGAGGATGTTGCCAGCTGATGCCAGGTGGGCTGTTCATGGCCCTTAGCCCACAAGCACAGGCATTCCCCCTCTCTCGGCAGCATGATGATGGACCATGTTCTGGGGACAGGTGTTGCTCAGGCAGCTCCCACTGATCAGAGCCCCAGGCAGGCTGACACAGCTGGGAGGAGGGTGCCTCTCCCCTGGTTGCTCTGGCCACACGTGCAGCCTCTTGGATTGAAAGGATTCGAGCTGCGACTGCTCCTCAGTCACCATCACCTGTTGTGTTTGGGACGTGATGTCCCACTGCTCCCCCCCTTGCAGACCACAAACCCTCCCTGCTCAGAGCTGGTGGTGATGGTGCAGAACACAGAGCTTGGGGCTGGGAGTCTGGCTCCTGGGGTGGAATGGCAGCACAGCCCTCGTTATCCTGAGAGTTTTACCATCCTGATGTCCATCACTGACGTTAAAGGTGCAGGTGAGAAGGGGCTTTGCTTATTGGCACCCACAGACCCTGCAGCTTGACAAACACATCGTTCAAATTGACAACACAGAACCCCACAGGCAGTACAGAAGAGCCAGAGATTATTTAACCCCCTCTTCCCCCCCCCACCAGGCCCCTACCCCCAGGTACAGCGCTGGTTCCAGGGGAGCCAGGAACTGCACCTCGGGACACAGGGCCACTGGTGACACCCAGGTAGACGCCAGCCCTGGGGACACCGGCCGCGGTCCTCTGGGCTGGTACAGAACACAGGCAGCGCTGGCTCCCGGGTGATGTACCACACTCTGGTCTCTCCATTAGGGACCGGCCAAGTGGGAACCGCCAGCTGCAGGAAAACACTGTTTCACCCGAATCTTCCTTATAACCGGTGGGTTTAAAGGGCAAAACATGGACAAAGCCGCTGCCTGGGAGCCGTGTCCTGCTATTGCCACCTCGTGGGCTCCGGCAGCAATAGCCAGGTGCCGGTGCGGGTGTGACGGCGCAGGTACTGCGGCCTCCCCATCGCTGCTCCCGCCTTCGGGGCAGGACGGGAGGCGGAGGGGCTGCTGCAAGGGGAGGCTCTGGCTTGAAAGGTGGGGGGGCTGCTTTCCCTGGGGGCGCTGAGAAGATAAACGTACCCGGTTTAGGTAGGGGCCAAGGCAGAGCGGTGTTTAGGGCAACAAGGATGGGGAAAGGTCTGGAGGGGAAGGCTGATGAGGAGAGGCTGAAGGCCCTGGGGTTGTCCAGCCTGGAGAAGAGGAGGCTGAGGAGAGGCCACATGGGGGTCTGTGGCTTCCTGAGGAGAAGCAGCAAAGGGGCAGGCGCTGATCTCCTCTCTCTGGAGACCAGGGACAGAACCCAAGGGAACAGCATAAAGCTGCACCAGGAGTTAGGCTGGGTGTCAGGAAGAGGTTCTGTACTGAGAAGGGGGGTCGGGCACTGGCACAGGGTCCTCAGGGAAGGGGTCACAGCCCCGAGCTGGGCTGAGGGCAAGAGGCATCTGAACAATGCACTCAGTGCCCTGCTCTGACTTTCCTGGCTCCACACAGGGCCAGCCATTCGATGGTCCTTACAGGTCCCTCCCAACTCAGGAGGTTCTAGGATTCTGTGATTTTAGGTGAGTGTCCTGCTGAGAGATGATCTCATTTTCTGCAGAGGGTTTCGCCCTTGGTACAGGAGGAGGAAAGGCTGAGGCTGTGCCCTGTTCCTGACAGCTGGAGAACGCTGTACCATGCTGCCCTTGCCACGTTATCTGCCTGCTTGAGTTTTGGACCTAGTTCTCACCAGCATCACAGGAAAGCTCCTGTGAATTTCAGTGGGAATTTAATCATCTACTTCACTGCACAACTCTTAACAATTTCTTTTAGACCAGTTGCTTTTGTGGAAGGAAAAATAAGGACTTTTCACCACCTGAAACAACTGCCTGGGAGCTGTTTCTTCCCAGCCTGGCTCAAAGCAGAGTTATATTCTATAGCTAGAAGGACATGCTTCTTGCACTTCAAAGTCATTGTGAATATGGTTTATACTTGTTATTCCACTTAATTTTTCTGACTTTGAAATGATTATGGGGTCTCCTCTGAGTGCTTTATGGGGTAACAAACCTCCAGAAGAGCAGGGCTCTTGCCAGCTGAGTAAATAGAAGATATTTTCATAAATCTTCAGACTATTGGAACATCAACAACATTATCCTACATGGGTTGTTATGACTTTGTATTTGCAGAGTCATGTGTTGAAGCTTAGACCTGTACTTGCAGCTTTGCCTTCTATTAACCTAGAAATGACAAGTAATCCCACCAAGGGCACTGGCATGAAATAAACCCTGGGACCCCCACCTGACGTTCTCTGGAGTCAGCTAAGGTGAAGATCACATTGCTTTGATCACCTTCCTCAACCAGGAATTGCCTTCTTTGCCAAGGGATGGATGGCAGGGCTCCAGCTCCCCTCTGCTGCTTAAGATCTTAACACATGTGGACTGCAGGACAAGTGGAACCACCTATTTCCTGAAGGAATCCCAGTTTTCTGGCCAATGATTTCCTCTCTCTCCCATTACGTCCCAGTACTTTGTGGAGAACACCTGGAGCTGCAGCTCACAGTAACACCCTGCCTCCCCCAAAATGTGTTTCAGAGCATGAACCTACCTCTGCCTCACACCAGAGGGGAGAGGAACTGCCCTGTGCTGCTGGTTTGGTATCCATCTCTCAAGCTTTTGGTGCTGGCTGCTCAAACCATGTTTGGCAACATCTATAAAGCAGCAGCAGCATCGTGCAGAGATATGGAGACAGGGAGAGGCAAAATGCTCCCCACTACAGAGAAATCCAACCTTTAAATGAGACCTTCACACCAACCTCTGCAAGGAAGACCTGTGTGATGAGCTGGCCAAGTCCTCTGCTGACTTTTCTTCTGGTTGACAAAGCTCTGCTCTGGAAAGGCCAGCTCCCTCTCTGCACTGCAGGTCACTCACTGTGCCACCGGGCTGTCTGGCACACATTGGTTACTCTCTGTCTCTAAAGCACAGGCATCAGGTAGATTTCATAACTTTGATAAGGAGAAACCCCCTTCCCAGTGGGAATAAGGATGTCCCATGCGACCTTCATCAAACCAGAGGTGTTCTTCTACCTCTGTGTTAGGTCCAAACCTTGGGCAACCAACACTCAAGCTCTAGAGTCACGAAGCAAAGTCCTGGCTCTGCACAGCCCAGACCAAGCAGGATGGAGCCACAAAACTGCCTGGGGAACAGGAAGAGACATTTCCAGTGATTCTGGACACGACCACAGAAACCAGCTCAAAACGCTCTGGGCTCACCTGCTGCTCCACACAGAAACACTCCCCAGCTCCTGGGCAGCCAACAACCATCAGACCAACACCGTGGCCTTTTCACAACCAGGCTGTGTCCTTACTCCCAGTGTGGCCAGTCATTTCTGCCCCTGGGTCAGCTCTTGTTCTTCAAACCCACAGCTAGGGGAAGTGCCTGGGGAGCTGGTGTTTTTCTTTCTAAATCAGCAAGATTTATTATCTTTTTTTTAAATTCACAGTTTGCAAGATGTTTGTAGCCAAAACTCACATTTTGATTTGTTTTCCATCTACTTTTTTTTTCTTACTCATAAGCTAAAAAAACCCCCCAAGAATTCAGATAATAAACCCAGTGTATTCTGCCATGGTTCATGATTTGGGCTGAAACACCTTCCCACATGTTTCTTTGCCCATGGGAAGAGATGGGAAGTCAGAACCTCTACAATCTTCCCAAGCAGGGAGGCAGAAATAGAAAGAAGAAGAAACACAGAACAGCTTTGTGCTTTTAGATGAACACAGCTCCCTGCCTTTCAGCAGAGCTCTCCTGCTTTTGCCAGCTTAAGACCCACATCCGAGTTGTCCCCAGCATGCTTATGATGAGCTATTTAGGTGGCAATCCCACAGCAACCTAAGGGGTGACAGCTCCTCAGGCTGTGCATAAAGGTAAGCTCCTTATCTCTGTGTTAGTGTATTGGTCTAACATTCCTCAAATTCCCCCTCTACTCTGCCCTGGTCAGGCCCCACCTGCAGTCCTGTGTCCAGTGCTGGGCTCTCTGGTATAAAGAAGACAGGGATCTCCTGGAGAGAGTCCAGAGGAGGCTACGAAGATGATTAAAGGCCTGGAACAGCTCCCCTGTGAGGAAAGGCTGAGGGAGCTGGGGCTGTTCAGCCTGAAGAAAAGAGACTGAGAGGGGATCTGATCAATGTTTATCAATATCTGAAGGGTGGGACACAGGGGGAAATGGCCAGCCTCTTCTCAGTGTCTGTGGGGACAGGACAAGGGGCGATGGCCTCAAGCTGGAGCACAGGAAGTTCTGCACCAGTCTGTGGAGAACTTCTTCCCAGTGAGGGTGCCAGAGCCCTGACACAGGCTGCCCAGGGGGGTGTGGAGTCTCCTTCTCTGGAGATACTCCAGCCCCGTCTGGATGCCGACCTGTGTGACCTGTCCTAGGGACCCTGCTTTGGCAGGGGGTTGGACCCGATGATCTCTGGAGGTCCCTTCCAACCCCTATGATTCTGTGATTCTGCACCTCCATGAGCAGCCCCAATACACACAACAACTGAGTAAAGACACAATAATGTGTTGGCATTCTGGAGCTGCTTTCAGATCCCTTAGTCAAAAGATAAATCTCAAATACTACAAATGATGGATGATGCACCCATTAACTTTGCTTCCTCTCCATGGACTGTCCAGGAAAAAAACCCAAGGTTATTTCCAGTAATCACTGTTACCTCTTAAGAAGGGTCATCCACCCTTTTCCAGGCAAGGGAAAACCCTTGGAAGACTTAAGGAATTAGTTCCTGAACAGGCCCTTGGTGGAAAGTGGCAAGGACGACACTGCAAGGTGGGGAAAACATCCTTACTTAGGGACCTGTTTTTAAAAAAACATTTACTTAGAGCATGTAGCATAACTGACCAGACAGATCTGGTGGCACTAAGAACAACCAAAAAGCAGCTAATTATACCAAATAATACAAACAGACAAAATGAGTTCTGTGGAGTCGAGATCTGTAAAGCAAATCCAGAGTAGAATGGTAAATCTATGTAGTAAACACGTAGAGAAGCAGCACAATACAGACCTGAACAAAATTCAGAGGAATTAAATGGAACAGAAGGGTTTCTGCAGGGTCTAATGACTGAGATTCAATTTTCAGACTATTAGTTTGATCACAAATGTTTTCATGTGGTCAAAGTGTCACAGCAAAACCAGCTGCAGAGTGTCCAAGCGTCAAACCAGGACTCGTCTTGTGAAATGGTCAAAAAAACCCCAGCAGAGTCCATCATCCATGCTCACACACGCTGCCCCCAGTTGTGCTGCTCTGGTGTTTTGAGGTTCTTCACGACAGTGTTAAAAAAATTGAAGAGACAGAAAATGTTGGAGCACCATGACTTGAATTTCTTTAGCACAAATTATGTCACCCCCACGGCCTCAGCTTCTTGTTTCTGAGTTCCTATCAGTAAGAAGTAGAAAATGAACCACCTGTAACTTCAGGAATGACAAACCTGATGTTACCATAGGATGTGTGGCCTGTCCCACTGTGCTGTGAGTACTTATCCCTAGTCCCTGGGATTTATGGTCAGAATTTGTAGGTTTTGTGGCTTTGGTTGGCTATGAGAGTGACCCCCAGGGGTGGCCTTCTGTGAGCTTGCCACCTCCCATACCCCTAACTGCACCAGGATGTAGCTATTTGGCTGCTCACTGACTGAAGCTTCACCCTCAGGATGTTATATTCTCCCATATTCTTCTTTACTCACCCAAAACGTGTCTCAAGATTTTATGTTTGAACATATTTACCTGCCTTTTACTCTTTCTTTAAGAGCCTGGTTTCACATTGATTTAAAAGGTCTTGGAATTAGGTTGGATAACTGCAATCCAACATTTTTCCTAAGCAAAACTCCAGTGGAGTTAATTGGCTTCAGTGGGAGCCTTGTCTGAGTACGAAGGGCAAGACCTGGCTTCAAGGAGACCATAAATTCCAGTTTAAAACTCAGTAGTTGCTCAGAGGCTCGCTCCTGTGACAACATCATTCTTCACGTTTCCTTCCCTGAATTCCCTTCCTAGTCATACAGCAGGAAGACTTTCTGGCACCAAAATCAAATGATACTACCCTGGCCATCTCCCAAACCCCCCTTAAGTCTCGTAGAAACCATCCTTGTCTCCACTGCTCTCAAAGGGAGCATAAAGCTTCCAAGCTGTTGGGTTTCTCCAGTTCGTTAGGAAAAGGCCACTTCTTTTCATGTAGGCAATAAACAGGTCCTGATAAGCAACCGTGACCCTGCCAAGCTCACCAGTTGCTGTAGATGATGTAATAAGTACTTACACATCCAATAAATCCACACTGGGGTATTTAAAGTATCCTTCACAGCTACGCAAAGGACACACGCTGCGACACAACGGCTACCGAGGGGATGCTGCCTGTTCAGCACCACTGAGCCACAAGCACTGGTTCAGGAGCCCCATCCTGCTACTGCACGCTTCCCTTCCCTCTCCAGAGCTGCAGGCCATGCTCTTTTCCCAGTGCAATTCTCTAAGAAGTAAAACATGAGCATTTGGGACACCACACGGTGTAAAACGTAAGTAGAAATCCAACCCAGCCTCGTGCACAGACCATCACTAGGTATTCTCCCTGCTACCAGCCTCTGTAGAGAGAGGCTGCTCCTGGTAATGGTGCAGAAAACACTTTGCTCTTCCTAGCTGAGATCCCAAATATTTCCCATTCTTTCCAACGCCTCAGGCACTGAATTACACCCCCACCTCTGCCAAGGAAACCTTGGGAAAACAAGTTGGTTGTACAGCACTTCCCATAGGTCACCAAGTTCCTGCTAGAGCCACTGTGAAGGGAAAAGAGCCTGTCTGAACCCAAAGCTCTGCTGAGGCTGTTTCAGGACCTGTCCCTCTGAATTTAGTTCACCAGATGACCTCAGCTGCTGTAGAAGCACATGGAAAGCCTCTCACCTCTAAAACTTCTGATACAAATCATTTATGACCTCTTGAGTGAAACACATCTGGAAATAAGACTGGTGGCACCCTGTTTAAATGGCCCAGGCTCTGCTTGAAAGGGGCCAGGACTGAAAGCGCTGCTCTGCTAGTGTTCAAACAGAAGTGCAAACGTGGGACAGAGGCACTTGTGGTAAGAGGAGATGATACAACAGCTGCTGCTCCTCCACTTCTACCATCATAAACAATGGTACGTGGCCCAAGTCATAGCCATCCAAGTTTGGCTCTAGCCCAGGTAATCACCCATTTTCAAGAGCAGCAGAGATGGAAATACAGATCCTGTATTTCCAGCACCGATCCAGCACCGATGATGTGACATTCCTTGCTCACCCCAAGCTCCCAGATACGTGCAGGGAACACAGAGGAACCACAAAACAGAATTTAGCAGATGCTCTCCTGAGAAGACACGAATCCAGTGCCACTGTGTGAGACAAGCTCACAATAAGGGAACAGATGAGATTAACAACAAATCTTCTGAGCTGTGGATGTGTCAGGAGCAGAGGGTGTTCAACAGTTTTGAAGACAAGTGCCACAGAATCCATGAGAAGACCCAATTTTTGGTCCCTCCCCTCCCTCCCCAATGCATCTTCATTCTAACACTGGGCCAAAGTGACCGAGGTGACAGGCAGTTGTGAAACCCAGAGCTTAATAGAGAATCAGAGCCAAGTTTTGCTATTTTAACCATGACTTTCTTGAGAAGTAAATCTCAGCACACAATATTTAAGCTGTCTATCATACAGCATAGTTTGAAAGACTATATTTCTGCAGTGAAGCCAGCTCTTCACAGCCAAATAATCTTGACTTCCTCCCAGTTAGCTTCCACTGGCCTCCAGGAAATGAAATCTAACTCACAAAACCCAACCATTTCAATGAGGGTTTAAACTGGAGGAGACTAAAATGCTAGTCACTGTACCCCACCTGTCTCATTTTCCCCCCACACTGAGTGATTTTTGGTTCCAAATGGAGTTCACGCTACCTATGGACTGCAAAACACCTGGGAGTTAAAGAGCTTGGTGAAAAACACCTTCTGTCAGATTGAAAAGTGAGGTCAGAACCAAGGTGATCTGACTAACTGATCTCTGATGCTCTCGAGCTTCCACCTCACTGAGTGAGCGCTGTCAGTCAGCGTGTCCCAACGTCTGTCCACAGGTCCAGTAACGATTCACAGAGTGGGTTGGTAAGGCATTTTGTCATGTTATGTGACTTTTTTCCCTCCCCAGTAAATTGGGCTTTTCCCCAGGTCCAATAGCCAACAAGAAATCAATCCCAGTCTTTCAGAAACCTTTTGACTTAAATTCTATCCCGTAGGTTGGGTTAAAACCTGAGCAGGAATCACTGCAGGGGGTGAGGCGGGAGGGGGCTAGTGGTGACTGCTGGCTAGGAGATGTTTGCTTGACCCACAGCCATTCTTGCTGCCATTCTTTGTGTTCTCCTCTTCATTATCTGTAACAGAATCTTCCTCCTCTTCATCACTCCGGTCATCTTTCAAGTCCTAGGGAGAAGAAAGCACCATAAGCATATTCCATACTTGCAGTGTTTGCTCTGGGGTAAGTCACCAGATTCAGGAAGGCCCACGGGCACCAAACAAGGGAGTCTCCTGTGTTTCACTGGAATGGGATCTCTGGATCTCTGCAATGACTTTGAAAAATAATTCATTTCATTAGCCAGGTGCCCCCATTTGCAATTGCAAAATGAAAAGATGATGCATAGAAGTTCCAGGACATGAAACATTCTTTCTCCCTTCTTGGATATTCCCCATAACTCTCTGAAGACAGGACTCCTCCACACACCGTTTGCCTCAGCAAAAACCACCCAAGTGTGCTAAAGGGAACAACTGAAAGGGAGCTCTACATACCAAAACTGCCCCTCAAAAACACCCCCTACCCCCAAAGTGGAGGTTGGCATCCAAAGAGAAAGTTAACAACACTTTAATCTCCCAGAACCTAAGGTTCTTCAGATAAAGTTTCTTCTGTGACCTTGGCCCAGACCCTTGACCTCTTGCTTGTTGCCACTTTCCCTTGCAAAGCATTAACTAGTGATCTCTTGGTGCTGTGGGATTAATTAACAATTACAAAGTGCAGGGCAGATGAAAATAGTGTCATATAAAAGCTAATTATGAGGAATAGATTCACTCAAACATAGGATTTGAGAGGATCTGCCCTTGTGGCTAAGAAGGCTGATGGCATCCCAGGGTATATTAGAAAGGGGGTAGGTTAGGAGGTCAAGAGGTCCTTCTCCCCCTCTACTGGTGAGACAGTCTTCCCCTATGAAAATCCCTTCCCACCTCTACAGAACAACTCCTACCACAAACCAAGACCCTGTAACATGTTCAGAAGTTTCATTCAGATGACAGAGGCTTTGGCCTCAAAACCAAACACTTCCATTTCTTTCAGTGAGAGAAGCAGACAAGCAGAAGGACATTCCATACCAACTGATGACCTGCTCTGCACATACAGAGTAGGATTCTGTAAATCAATTACAGGCTTCCTTTTGCCTAAGTGGTGACTGAGAACAGAAATGAGATCAAAGCAGGCACCTAAAAACTTCTTCCACCTCCAGCAGTTGCCAGTGGGATTGGCAGCTATCAATGACTTGTCTCTTGTGCTTTGGAAGGTGCCTGGTAGACCTGATACCACCCAATAGCTTCTAGTTCTTGTCTTGGAAGAGGCAGGGAATAGTCATTCCATTTCCAGCATCTCACAGTTTAATAGACAACCTCTCAGTGAGCTGGCAGGCACGTCAGCCCTCGCACAGACAGTCTGCTCCTCCACAGCCACACCAGGGACTGCTCCATCACAGATAACTTTGTTCTTGTCATCTGTTTGGACCCCAACAAAACAGGCAGAGACTGCATGTTCTTCCTGTTCCCGGGGTGACACACCAAGGTCAGAGGGGAGATGAAGAGGGAGAAACCCACATTGTTCCTCCCTGTCCTGTATCTGCTCTCAGAACGAACTGACAACTTCACTCTCAGCCTGCTTGTCTGAGTTCTTTCTTAGACACCAAACTCATACAGAGAAAATGTGTGACAGGCCACTATAACTCATCCAATTGCAATCTCATATCCCTTGATATACTGTGCTTCTAGTACAATGTATAGGAATAGGAAGAAAATTAAAGACTAAACTCTGTCTCATCTGAAACTATAAACTTCCAGGAGATTTTCTGTTGCCTTTGCCCTAGCAACACACAAAGAGTATCAAAACAAACAAATCTTACTGTAAATACTGTAAAATAAACTTGGCATGCCATCAGTTAGACAGAAGGAACACCAACCTTTCCCACACAAACAATTTATGAGGTTCTGCCTCTTTCAGATCCCCTCTCTCGCTCCTGGGAGCTCTGCGATTTGTCGCTGCGGCAAAGGACACCGGTGAGGATGTGAGGGGAGGCCCATGGCTTTTGTGCCACCAGGAATGTTTCAGAAATACAAACCTGAACTAAACCTACAGAATCTGGTAGGGTCACTGGGAAAGCTCTTGTCTTCTCTGGCTGGGGCTGCAACTATGGGGAGAGACAGGGAGGAGGAGGAGTGCCTTTGTGCTCACTGCAAATAGACTTTGGGGGTGCCTATTGCATTTTAAGTACCTCACCTGGGTCTGCAGAAGCTGCTGGTACTTGAGAACACACTTAAGAATAGCTGGCAACCTGCTCTGCTTTGAACAATAGCTGATATGTAACATTGATTCCTGTCTCCTGTAGGAACAAGCTGGCATTTCCAGCATGGAACTGGAAACTTGGATAGGATTCGCTTCCCAGTTCTAATGCTGTCAAGCTGGCTGCTCTGATTAAAGGCACTATACACAGTAATTAAAAACATGTAAATGCTTTTTCCCTGCACACTGGAAATCCCTGCATTTGAGATAATCACTTACATATTTCAAAGCAGCAGGAATTAAATGTCTCTGAATTCTGAAGCAAACATTGCAAACCAGCTTAATTCTGGGAAAGAAAACTACTTCTGAAATCCCAATATTAATCAAGAAATCTAAATCAAATTTCAATTTGCTAAAATAAAAAAATCTAAATTTTAATTATACTTTTAAGGATGAACCCTGCTTCCTGACCAAGTGCCTCCCCAAATTCTTGCTTTAGAAAAGTCTGGCCAGTTTTGCTTAGCTTGTTTAAGCAACAGAACAAAACTTTCAGTACCTTCATCTGTAACCCGAAAACCAAACAAAACCATCTTTGCAAACTGTTAAACAGACCATTATAAATATATTAAGAAACTGTAAGTGAAGGTTGTGCCTCTTAACTTTGACCTTCTAAGAATAACAAAAAAAGTAACATTTCTAGGATTTCCCTGCTTTAATACCAAGACGTTTTCTCTGAGTCCCTCACATCATATATTATAGTTGTGTTTTCCAGCTCAAAGTCTCTGCTTTTACTGTCCCTGAGCAACAACAGATGAATATACTATCAGAAACACAAGAGCTGGCAAACTGTAAATACCACAACTGAGGCCATCATTAATACTCAATACTTTGGTTTAACAGCATCAACTGCATTTATTATACCTCAGATGGTTTAGGGTAACAGACAAAATGAATGTGTATATTTTATGTTCTGGATGACTAACCAATTTAATCTTTCTAAATGGATGAATGGTTTCAAGGTTTATGAGAAGCAACACTAATGCTATAAAGTCTGCAAAAGAGCCATTTGTAGTGAAGCCAAAGCCGCAAACTTTTATAATCTTTTTTCCTTTTGTTTAACCCTTCCACCTGCTGCTCAGGCTGCCTCTTTTAGTTAAATGAACCGAAGTTGTTAAGGTAGTTTTGGCTTCTTGCATTTCATTGCTGTTAGAACATGTATCATTCCAGTCATTAGCTCCACATCTTATTATATGAATGGCAAAGGACCTTCCAAGAGACTTCACCAAGGAAAAAAAGACTTCTTGAAGTTAAGAGAGGAGCAAAATTCATAGGTCACTTCCCAGTCCCATGTAAGCAGGAAAACAGTGGTCAAATCTCCATCTAAACAGAGCACTTACTCCTAATTGTGCAAGCCTGTCTCTCAATAAAGCACTCAGAAATCACCTCCCCTCGACAAGCTCTTGGCACTGCACTGGTTCTGCTACAGCTGATGTGAGCATCAGGAGGAGGACACATCTGTGCTGGAAGACAGATGGAAGCGTGGCTCTCCAGTTCCCATGTGCTGGTGGTACCATCTGAAGCTCATTGGTGGGGCAGCAGGATGGGGCAGATATCCCCCTTCCCTTCTGCCCCCCTTAACTGGGCATACAGCATCTTTGTCCACACACAAGTTGTGGGCACAACGCAGCCATGGCTTCAGGGCTGCTACACACAGCTAGAGAAGAAAGGAAGAGCAGAGGGAAAGACAGTGCCAAGCAGTATTTAAAAATAAATAAATAAATACTATATATATTGTAGCAGTGTGGACTGATCCCATACATTGAGGGAGCAGTAGCAACATGCCTTCTGCTTTCTGAGAAAGGGAAGGGCACTCGCTAGTAAATGCATCATTGGGTCAACGTGGCTCACTGCCCAGTCAACCCAAGGTCTCAAAACCTAAGCTGCTACTGTAACAGTGTGCTCCAGTACAGAAAGAGCCACTGAGGCAGCCTGGGGAAAAAGAAAGACAACCTGGTGGTGATGTTTCTGCAAGGAAGTTCAGTTGCTACAACTTTTTTTCCCATGAATCAGCTCCCAAGCCAGCTTCTCCCTGGCTCTCCCTGACCACAGCTCACACTAAGAGCCATGCAGTAACTGCACTTGGCATCATGAAGGCAACAGCACAGCATCTTCACAACCTCAGGGTGTGGGTCTGGAGTGGTGGGGGGATCTTCGTTCCTTTGCTTTTCCAGCTAACCAGCTGACTGAAAGAGAGGATAACACAGGCTTCCTGTGACTTACCACAGGCAAAAGTAAGCAAGATCGGCCCAAATCAGTTCCTCATGGTATAACTGTGCATGTGCAGGGTGAGAGGTACCAGGCCTAACTCATCTGCTGGGATCAACACCCACTCACAGGTTCTCAGCAGCACAAGGAGATTTTAATTTTGCCCCTGCCTGGATAAAAATGAAACCAATTCATCTTTTAGGTTAAGCATAATCTACATCCACACAGTTAGCAGGATTTCTTCTACCAGGTACAGATACATAAGAGCAATTTACAGCTGATTCTGGAAGTTTAATTGTACATTTTCCGATCCAGTGAAATTTAGATTGAGATTATCAAATATTTCTTCCTTCAGTTGGAATTTCCTAACTCAAATATATCTTGTAGTAAAATCAGAATGTCCTAAACCTTATACCTTATTTCTACCTTAAGAATATTTTCATTTAAATATCTACAAACATATTGACTAGATCTTGATTTTTTCAATGTAGAGACAATAAATTCCACAGCACCTGCACATATGGAAACAGCTTGCAGTACAAAGATGAAAGCTATTAGTCAGGTCAGCAACCACTGACTCAAATAAAAGAGATAGTAAACAAGAGAGATAATAAAAAGTCAGTCCAAATAGATAGAAGGGGGTACTTTTCTAACAAATAATGCTATAAAGTTGATGAATGTCTGAGTTCAACATGTTTAATTCAACATCAATAATTCAACTCAGCTGACATATGACTTAATATGTCTTTACTTTCCTGTGGAGACTAAGCAATATACATTCAGATTCAAGCAAACTGTTCTATATTTCCAGCCTGGAAGATTTTATTGGAAAATATATTTCCCTTTTCAGCTTATACACACTAGGCAACATAACTAATGTTGATCTTCCATGGAAGATGTGCTGCTGGACTCTTACTTTCTGCAGTTTTTATATGAAGATGTGGATTTTCTAGATCAATTGTACTGGGATCTTGTGGCCAAACTCCTCTTATTTAATCTCTCTCTATGGAACAGCCATTCCCCAAGCTTTCCACTGGTAGTTTTCAGAGGGAACTCAAAGATGACATGTAAAAAACAAATTAAAAGCAAACTTGCACTAATTCCACAAACATGGAATAAGACTCATAAAACTAGATGTTACTATTAGAACACATCCCTGATATTGATTGAAGGAATAAATTTAACCTCAAAAAAAGGTATCACTGAGTGTTGTCACTCAGCATAACACACCTGTAACTGGAGCTATAACACTCTGACCACTCAGAAGAAATAAATCATTGTTTACAGTTAATCAGGTACTCTGTGGTTTCAATAAAGCCCGCTAGCTGTGTTATTGAAATCCACTAACTAAACCTTGCACTCAAGTGTATGTGGCTTTACGATAATGTCAAAAGCCCAGGAGGTACTGAGTGAGTCATAACGTCCCACTGCTTTTTGAATTATTCCAATTTTAAATCCACAGTTGGCAGAGAAACAAAGAACAATATAATAGGCAGTTGATGCTGTTCTCTATAGTGAACTTTTTTTTACCCTTGGACAGAACTTGCATTAAGCCAAGGGGTTCAGTGGTATGAACTTTTATCAGAACACACACTTTTCCTTCTTATAAGTGCTTTTTTGGCCACAAAACAGCTGATCAGACACTCACAGGTTTCTCAGGGAGGTATGATACTGCACTCAAGATGAACGTTGTGAAACCACACAGCTGCTGAGGAACATTCCTACAGAAGCCTTGTAGCACTATTAAACTAGCCTACAACCACATGAATGAGAGGCACTTCTGCCATCCAAAGTGCCCATCATTTCTGTGCTCATTTCTCCAATTTCATTGTTAGGAGGCATCCCATTCTTCTTCTGATGTATCTGAAGGTTATCTCCATACTTGAACATTACAAAGTTAATTTTCAGATTACATACTTAAGTAATGTGTTTTCATTTGGCATTCATATCATGACACCCTATTTCAGTACAGTATTTCTAAACACCCTGATAAAATATTCTATATCAAGCCTTATTAAGTAGTGCCTAACAAAGTTTCTTGAATAGAAAGAATAGGGACTAGTTTAGGGACTTCTTGAAGTCCCAAAAACCTGTGGGCTTCAGTCACTTGTTGGGGGGCTGACATCACTGAAGTTCACCATTCCGAAAGTGGGGTATCTACTCTATAACCCACAGAAATGGGTCTCCACAGTGGGTGACCTGCCCCACCACTGCCAAGGTGACACCACGGGCACAGCAACTTGCTCACTGGAGACACCAGTCCTCCTCCAGTGATCACAGAGGGATCCTTGAGCTTGTGCTAGGCGCAGCTTAAGTTACGCCAGACAAACCCTGCACTCACATGGCTCACACCCTTTGCTGCCGGATCAGAGAGACTGAGGAGGTTGGTTTCTCTGCTTTCTGGTGATGTGAACTGTGCAGTGTCTGGTCAAAAGCTATCAGAATTGTGTTTTGTAGGAGAGACTGCTCCATTTAAGACTTCCGCCCTTCTCTGAGTGTAATAGGGATTATGGAGCACTCCTGGGTCCTCCCAGAGAAGCATGTTGTCTTTAAATACAAGATAGGACAATTTCCTTTCTCAATTGATATTCATCCATCATTAACTAGAGTTATTTCAAACTTTTTTAAATCTATTCAGCAGACTGAAGTACCATGAAGCCCTCTGAAACTATGAGAATTACCTCATAAGAAAGTCACAACTCTTACCCTCTGCAGCATCATTAAAAATAGTAAATGAAGGCATCAGAAGTTCTGGAGAAGGCCTTGGGTTTGCTCTGTGAATTGACTTTTGGCAGTTGAAAAAAATACATATGCAAGCTATTTTTTTTATATATATATTTATATAGGTTTTATATAGGTGCATATACAAAAAACTAGCAACAAATGGAATGTTTCATAAATATCCTGCTAGAAAATTAAAAGATACGAGCAGTTAACGAGGGAAGCCAGAAAAACTGTCAGCAAATGCCCATCTGAACAGTGAGGTGAATCAATTAATTTTAAGCAAAAACTTTACCTACAGTTGGTTTTATCCAAATTAGGAACTTCCATATAAAAAGAAAGTCATTTGGATTGAGGATTTACTAAAAGTAGAGTCACCCTGTGCCAGACATACATGCAGAGAGGGGCAGGGGGGGCTTGTTTGGCCAGATCTATTGCTGGTGAAAACTAACACGATCCCATTAACTCCAAGTCGAGCCGTGCGTGGTTATACCAGCTGAGAACCTGGCCCTGGATCAATGCTGCAGACTTCTGCTGAACCAGCCAGGGCAGAAAGCTTTGCTTTCAGAATTACATCTCATTTTGGTTGTCTGTTCTTAAAGGCAGTGGTCATCTGCAGCTCTTACAAGTCAAATTTGGCAGCAGACTGTTATTGCAGTGTGTGAGGGACCTGAACACCCCACTTATGTCATGGCTAATGTTAAGAAAGGCACAGCATCCACACCCCCAGTTTGTTGGGCTACAGCTAGAGGACTGAACCTGCCTTTGTATGTGCATAACAGGGCTGTGGAAGGGTACTTGGTCCTGATGCTCCCACCCAGCCCACCTTTACAAGCCTGTCTAGCCAAATCAAATGCTCAGAAGTCATTTTCTTCAGTTTCACGTTAGTTCATCCCTCTGGAATGGTCATAATGGTCCTTAAGTTTTCTAAACTTTGCCTGGTTGTTATATAATATCCAATTGAAAGGTGGTGTGGAATTATGGGCATTCTAAGCAGTTTATTTAAAAAAAAATCCAAATCCCTGCAAAGAACGTTGTTGCTCTTTCAAAATTGGAGAAGTATATTTTAGTGTCTGGTATAAGGTGCCTCCCTGGAAATCACTGCTCAGCTGCTGACCCTGTTCCTAACCTGAAGTAAAAAGTAAAGATTTAAATAGCAACCTGCCTTTTCAGAGTGCCAGGAAACGAACTGGTTGAGCCAAAGGCATCCAGACTCCTCTTGGGTTGACGCATAACAGTTGTGCAGTAGAACTAGTGGCTTTTCCCCTTTCACAGACTCTGTTGCATCACATGCTTTAACAACACATGTTACCAAGGTCAGCCTTGACTTCAAATCCACAGCAAGGGAGGACTCCAGAGCTCCCCAGGATGCACATGGTGGCTTTTCTCCTTCTTGCCCGTTATTGTAAATACCAGCCAGCAAATCTCTTACTCTCTTATTCTTTCTTCTGCCTGCCTCTCACCCCTCCTCCCTCAAATGAATTTGGCAGCATGAAGTGAGACATGTAGCCAGGCTTTGGGCTTAACTAGATTGCTGTAGCAGAATGAGAAATATGCAGATGAAAGAAAGTCATAACAGGAAGTAATTTCCCTTTACTAGGGCATGAGCCTTCATGCTGCTGACCTGGCTGGCTAGCTCCCATCTCCAGGCTATTAAAGAGCTCATGTCCCAAAGGCAATAATTTGAATCAACTGGGAAGGCTCCCAGATAGACTGGTTTTCATCTCCAAAAGGGAAAACTTTCATTTGTCCTGTTTCATTCCCCTAATAAGCTATCCTCATGCAAAAATCTGCTATAGATATTTATCTGTTGAACCAACAAATTCGACTTCTTCATAATCCATTTTTCTTTAAAATGGGGAAAAGGCAACCCCTACTAGCCTAGTTCAATCTGCCTTGTGTTTGTGCTAAGCCTTCCGAGAACTCAAACTGCAAAGTGTGTTCTGGCCCTTCCCAGTCCAGAAGCAACCACAAAATCTCCAGTGCAAGCTTTTCCACAGCTTCCCAATCCCACAGATCCATGGAATTGTAACTAACTAGATTATCATTATCCTCTAAGATATATTACTGCTTTTAAAATGACTATCTGGAGTTATGGCAAGCACACCTCTTGGCCCGTTTTATCAGCACCCTGATAGCCATTGGCACAGTACAGGCTTAAAAAAAGCACTCAAATAAGAGCAAAAACACTTATGTGATTCTAGCTTAGGAATCTAAACCCTGTCCTCTGCCTAACTCCTGTAGAATGACATTTTTCTGTGTGAATGGCTTCTCACCCTATGTGTTAATTCTCACTAAATTTCATTTTCTCTTTATAAGTGTCCTGAAAATAGGTATTTTTACTGCTGCAGAAAGAAAAAAAATCAGCTGAAAGCCTGGCTTTTTAGGAGCCCAATAAACTGCCTTGTGTGCCAAAACTGAATGTGCATTTCATGCTTCGTTCCCCCATCCCAGGAATCGCAGGGAGCGTGGAAGCTCAGCGCTGCCGTGCGTGATCGGGGTGAGTTTATGATCTGGGAGCCTGCAGGCTCAGCTCACCTACAGCGTGTCCAGAGCACCCTGAGCAGCACACAGCTCCAGCACAGCAACACCAGATCCAATTCTATTTGCCACCAAAGACATTTGAAGTGTAATTGCTCTAGAGGTTCATTCAGTCCGCTTTCATGTTACAGAGAGCTCCCCTCTCCCCCTAGTTTTAAAATTAAGATTTCTGTTTAGGATTAAGTAGCAGAAGCTGTGTCTGCAGCTACAGCACTGCTGGATGAGTCAAGGCTGAAGAGTGACTCTTGTTAAATCAAGGTAAACCAGGAGGTTTTGAGTTGTGTGGATCTATATTCTAGTTCTAAAGGATACAGATCTGATTCTAAAGGGAACTAGGAAAAGCAATGCAAGTACTAAGGGCTTAAGCTCATCATACAGAAGCCTGTATTTCCATGGGAAACTGTTTAAGGAGCTGCAAACCAAAGAACACCTCAACCCATTGCTTTAAACAACATGCTATGGCCTGTACTTCAGGAACAAGACAATTCTCACCCAAGTTCAGCACTGAAATTCGTAGGGTTTGTTTTTTTTTTTTTAAAGGAGTGACAAGTCCCAAAGTCTGCTCTACAGCACTGCAGGGGCTTTTCTGTTTCAGGAAGAGGAAAGAACCACGATGAACCAAATAAAACTGCAGCTGACAGCTCCTAAATAACAGTGACCCCTAGTAAGAGTCTCATTGCCTTATGTAAAGGCAGTCTGATGGTGACAAAGCAATTAAAAGAGAAAGAAAATGTATTCCTGGTCACATTACAGCCCATCAAAAACCTGCCATTACCTCCTGCCATTGATTGACTTTGCATCAGTCCTGAAGCATCTGAGTCATGTGGACACCATGCCCATTTCCTACAAGTTACACATATTTTTTTCAGGCTTTAAAGCACTATAGTCTCAAAACCTTAACTCAGTGTGTAATGGTTTTAACATTGATTTTACATCTTAATTTGCCATAATAATGTGGCTATAAGCTGCTGTCAGTCGCTCCCTTTTTCTGACCTTGGAAAAGAAAATGTTTAATCTCCATGGGATTTTCCTGGCGAGATACTTTAAGTCAGTGCACATGTACATACCTCTCTATATGCTTTTTCAATTTTCCTAAAATATTCTCATATGTGCAGACATGATGACTAGACATGTTTCAGTGGTGCTTGAAACTTGATACAAGTGGGTAATTTAACCATGTAATTGAACAATATTACAGAAACACACGGAGTTTCCTAGCAACAAAAGGCCTTGGACATCAAGATGGCAGGCAGCAGCTGACATTGCGATTGCCTGAGCTAGCTTGAAAAGAAATTACCCTGAAAAATGTCCTTCTTCCTCTTGTGGCAGAGCTTATCTAAGATACATGGCTACAGGAGTGACCTTGAAGGGCTCTTCTTACATGTGTACGTCTTGCTCGTGCACAGGGTCACAAAAAGTCATGTGAGAAAAGACAGTTAGGTTCCTTTTTGGTTTTTTTAGTATTTTCCAGAAGAACAATCTTTGATTTGAGAAATGCAATGCTCATATCCTCTCAGGTTTACCCCTATAGAAAAATAGAAGTCATTTTAACACAAAGTAGCTGATCACAGCTTAGCCTGGCAACACAGGATTCCCCTGTTATAGAGTGGTTCTGAAGGACTGGACCAGGGGAGAGGCACAACTCCAGTGATGCTCTGTGCTACCAGCTCTGGTGCTGGACACTCCTGTGCCTGAGAACATCAGCACACTATCACCTCTTGCCTTTTCCTCATTTCTATTTACCTCTGACTGCAGTATGTAGGAAGAGGGAAATTGTTAGTCCAAGTTTTTGAGGTCTTTTTTGCTGAATCAAGTCAGGGAGCTGAGCAGTTATTCCAGAGGATGGAGGATAACTGTCCCCTCTGTTAGTGCAGAGGGGAGGCGATGCCTGAGATCAAGAGCTCCTGACCAGCCAGTCTTAGACAAAAGCCACCTCCTCCTGAGCAGGCAGAGTAAAGCATAGAAGCAGCCATCAACTCATGAGGTTGCAGGTCTCAAAGCCATTTCTGTACTGATTCCTGCCTCTAACAAAGCCTCCTGCTGCAGTCTGGAGATAAGAGTATTGAATCTGGACCCACAGCTCTAAATAAGATGTGACCCAGCTCTGTGTGACCCTTTGATGGTGACTTGGTGGGTACATGACAGCCTGGAGACAGGCCCTCCTGCTTACATCCCCTGCCAAGTCCCACCTTTCATGTCTGACCCAGAAAAGTGCCTTAACCTGTCCTTTGACAAAGGACAACAGCACTTCCCACTGAACAGAAATACATTCAACCCCACTGACTATCTCAGGTTCAGATCAGATGTTAGGGAAAAAGATTTCGCTGAAAGAGTTGTGGGGCTGTGGCACAGGCTGCCCAGGGAGGGGGCTGAGTCACCACCCCTGGGTGTGTTTAACAGATGGATAGATGAGGTGCTTAGAGATATGGTTTAGTAGAGGACAGAAACAGTTGGACTCAATGATCTTAAAGGCCTTCTCCAACCCAGTCATTCTGTGAGTATCAGCCAGTGCAATGGCACAGTCCAGAAGGATACAACCAAGGGAGACACCTGCTCCTGGATGGATGCAGGAGCTATTAGCTGCTGCACCACACTGGTGACCCTGACAACCCAGGGTAGCTCAAGGTATAAAGGGGACTGAAAAAATTCCTTACAGCCTTGCTATGCTCAGTTAAACAACAGCAGTTCCTGTTCCCAGTTACATCATGACTTCAGTTTTCCATCTGAAGCAGCTAACTCTTGTTTCAAGAAAAAAAATGTCAGAAATTGCCTGTTTTCTGAATGAAAACTTGAAAGTCTTGGGCAGAGAAACAAACCCCTGCTAATACAAGGATGATGGTTTACTGGTATTTCACTAAAATAGCAACAGCTATTTGTGGGGAGTGTGTCTATAACAAATATGTTGGTAGAAAAATGCTGCCTTGCAGAGACCATTCTTTTCAGTGTTGCCTTTACAGCTTTGGAGGAACCAGCCACTTTCACAGCCAAGTTTGCCACCGCTATGGAAAACAGGCTGCACACGCAAGCCAGCTGAAGTCACACAGCCTGGAGAGGCCTTGGGCTGCTGCTGCTACCACTGTAAAAATGGTATTTGGAAACAGTCTTCTCCAAGCTGTATAAGGAATTGGATATCCACAGTAGGGATGCAGGCTTGATGCCTTTCCATTTTCTAGCAGTGACTAATTAAAAAAGCTCTTATCTCAAAATAAAACATTTCTGCCCCTACAAAGGCACATAAGCAGGCAGGGCCAGCAAGCTGGGCTAGTTATGTCCTCTTCACCACTCTATCTGAAGTCCTTCTTGCATTGTACTCTCATAACCTCAACCAATGGGGATGAGAACCAAGCCAAAGCCTTCCTCTTCCTCAGCTGGAAAGCAGAGGGGTGTCCCTCTTGATTTCATCAGAAGGGTTGTATGAGAATAGTGCAGAGACATGATCAGAATCAAAAAAACCAAGAAGTAAGACACTTCAACAAGCCAGGCCAGAAATAATGTTCTAATTACTCTATCAGAGGTAAGTGACATGCAAGAAATACAAACTTCTCTGTGTCTAAAGGAACATAGAAGCATGTTTTAGAAGCGGAACAACTCAAGTCATTTCTTCTACAAATTTCTCCCTTATGTACAGCTGTTTCCTGTCCAGCAAGGGTTGAGTTTGTATCTGCATTATTCTTCTTCTAGGGAAGACATTGGGTCTCCCAATGATAGCCAGCTGTCTATTTGCATAAGATTATAATCCAAGAATTAAGGTTTCTGTTATCAAATGAATAAAGGTATCAAGGAATATTTCTATTTCCTGAAGATGTTTCACAGCATTAACTGCTTCATCATATAAAAAGAAGGCACATACAGCTTGTTTTTGTATCTTGTTCCTCAAAAGAAATAATACTTTACAACATCACAATTTAAGTTTCACCTTAACTAGCAAAATATTCCTGTGAATGCTTAAGTCAAGTCTTAAAAGTCATACTCCAAAGTCCTTTGCAAAATGCTTTTTGCTAAATGTTTTACCTACACTGCACACTCCACACCAAGAGACCTTGTGAAGACATTAACTACTTCAGGCAATCAAACCAGACCTGGATTGCAGCAAGGAGAAAATTCGTGGGGGAAAAAGCTGTGAGGTAAAAGCAGGTTATGGCAGCACCAGACTCACACTGTTTCTCTACTCCAGTTGAATTCCATGGTATTCACTGTGTTGTAATGTAATACCAAATCAGCCTCATATCATTTTCATAATCCAAAACCAGTCTTCAAGTACAGCTGACCTCAGATTTAGACAAACTTTAAGAATTTTGACTACAAGTTTTCTGCAGTATTTAAAGACCTTGTCACACAGCTCAAGTCCAAATGAGAGAAAAACCCCACAAGATACAGGCAAAAAAGGCTCTAGCTGAAGTTCTGATATTCTGAGCTCTGACCTCAGGTGTGGCAACGAGAGGTGGAAAACATGTATGAACATCTCTCTACTTTGTAGATCTCTATCAAAAACACTGACATAAAAGTTCAGGGGAACAATAAGAAACTGAGTAAATCTGTTGGAGGTGTTAGCATCTGTTTGATACCTCACATGGCTTTCCACTGAAGTCTAATTGCTTACCTTGAAGAAAATGAATCTTTTCAAAATCTTGAAAATTAAGTAACCCCAATACAAATGCAAGCCTTGAAGGATCAATAGCAGCCCGTTGAATAAAAAGTATGCTATGACAGGAGTTGTGGAGTAGAATGTAGGCTGATACAATGTGGCACGAAGAATCCTAAAAAAAGAAATATAAAGGTCACCATTACAGTGCAAAAATCCTTCTTTGTGCTTAACTTCACATTCCAAACCAATTAACTATTTCCACAAAACATTAAAAAAAGCTCTGCAGAGATGACAGATTAATTAACAAGCCCTGCCTTAGCTAGATCACACGTCGCTATCGAAATACAAACTTCACAGGAGATGAGAAATACGATTCTTGCATGAAAGTATTTTAAATAAGGTTTGAAAAAATCCCTTTTTTCCAGTCTTGGGCTCTGTGTGATCTAGATACTATGCAACTCAGAGCTTGTCTATGCTATTTGATTATTTTAAAATGTAAATTCTTTCTAATGTGAAATCCACACTCCACAGAAAGCCCCACAGGCTTTGCAACAGGGCTTTCTGTTAATTAACATGTTTTGTCCATCTCCAGACTTCACTACTTCTATATTATCTGGGGCTGAGTCCCTTTAATCTCATCACATTTTGCTTTCAAGCTCAAAAACTCAACAAGAAACTCAGTGAAACAAAAAAATTTGAGCTCATTTGTATAATTAATCAAAAAATAACAAGAAAGTAAAAGGCATCAGCATATCTGAAAGAAACTACTACAGGAAATTAAAACCTTGTGTTGATCAATGTTCAGAACTATTAATTTAACCAGCTTGAGTCTCTGAGGGTTTGTCCACGTGCAGGGAGGGGCATGAAGGCAAACTAGAACAAGTCAAAGAAACTGTGAATGTGAAACACATTAAATACCTTTAAAAGCTAAACATGTTAAGCATTAACCACATGAAGCACCCGTGTGGATCCCCCAAAGCAGATTAAATCACAGGGCTCCAGAGTCATGTGAGTATTTAGCAAGTTAGGATTTATTTGCATTGACTTCCTAAATTAATTGGTTCACCTTCACTTTTCTGAATGCTCCTCATGTGAGTGAAGTACTACCCAGGAATGAGGTAAGAAAAAAGAAAAAAAAAAAAAAGAGGGCTATACAAAAAATTAACTACAATCATATAGGAATTATACCATACTCTGACTTTGCAGCTACAGTAGGAGGGATGGAATGAAAAGGAAAGTTCTTTTTCCTAATTAAGTAGCTCAAAGTCCTTGAAAATGCAGTAGCTCATAGAATTTAACTACAATTTAGGAAAATAAGTAAAATAATACATAAACCCCTTGATTTAGGTGTGGTTTAACCCCAGCTGGCAACCAAGCATCACACAGCCAAACCGAGTATATTAGATTAGCCTATTTTCAAGAGAGTTGTTTAAAAGCTATTGTTATTTAAACTAAGTTTTTATTTAAAATTAACCATTTTTGTCAACTCTTCTTGCTGGCCTTTAGTACCCAACAGCAGCAAAGAGTTCTGCTTCCACTCTTCTCCATTTCCCATTCTTTTCCCATCACAACCAATACAAACACCTCAATGGCAATGGGAATGAACTAAAAACCCATGATTACATGAAATATTGCTTACCAGCAAGGGAACAGGATGATTCTTGTGAAGAAAAAGGCGATAGAAAAGATGACAAAGAGCGTATTGCAGGTTTTCTCCCAGCGAGCGTAGTTAAACATTTTGGCAGCCTGAATGAAACAGAAATCATCAAACATATTACAAATATTCTCTGCACTAAGTCCCTTTTTTCATTTTTATAAACAAGGACTCATCTTCCACCTAAGCAGGAAGAGAACGTTCACCCTGTTTGACATGGAGAGCAATCATTTTACTGATACCTAATAAAGCAACATGAAAACAGATTCTTTGTTTATATTCCTCCTTTCATCTTAAAGCAAGGGACTCTGTATCAAAGGTCTAAAGAACAGCTCTCCAATCAGGATATAAGAGTGTCATGAAAACACAAAGTGCTCTTGAACACAGAGGTATTCCCTCATTCCCATACCAGATTGAAAATGGGCTGGATCAGAGGGGCTGCAGGCCCTATCTCCATGCTCAGAAGCAGCAGTGATCCCTCACACACAGGAGTTCAGGTGCACACACGCTCCTGGCACTTCTCTGTGCCTAGTTCAGCTTCTGTTTTCTCCCTTCTGGAGCGAGAGGTCCTAACATTGCTCTCTAGCCTGCTAATAAAAGGTTCTAATTACTGCTTCTCCCCCCACCCAACTGTATGACTCTCCCCACTTCATTTAGGATTCACCCTGAATGAAGCAGCTGTTCTCAAGTGTGAGCAAAGCTTCAGGTGCCAAGCCTAGCTCGTAAACAGCAGTTTGATGAACTTTTTAAAGTTATTCTGGTACTAAACTTCAGTCTCCATCTGAGTGCTGTCCTATCAGTTGTCAGCTCAACTATTTGTAAGGTCACACAGTTAATAAGATCACAAAGCACTTCAGGGTTAAAAGTAACCCAGCAAAAACCCAGATTAAACATATATGTTTAATCCAACCCAACTGCACAACCCCACAACTAGTTGTTCTGACACAACTGATGGATCACCAAGAGCAGAAATGAACAGTGACAGACAACAGTTTACAAGAGCTGCATATACTGGCACTGCCACCAGAAGAGGTGATGAAACTATGCTCTCAGTATTGGTGTTACAAACTCAGGATAACTCTACTGAAGGAGACATGGTGTGCATTTGTCTTACCAGAAACCCAGCAGCAAGTCTGTAACCACAGCAATGTGGACACTTTTTAAACATTTCTAAACATCAATATTTGGTTTGGGGAAGGGACTTCCCCTTCAGTTCAGGGGAAGAAATTTATGTTCTCCTAGTAGATACCAATGATATCTTGCTCAGGGACAGCTTCAGTGTCTCCAGCCAGAAGTGTATAATGTAGCTGCACCCCTTGGGTACACACAGGGGTGTGAAAGCTGAAAAAGTTAGGCCAGTTTGGAGACATTTACTTGAGAACTAGAATCATGGCAAACCATTCACAGGCTAGCCAGCTTGGTCTAAACGGTCCAGAGGCAGCTCTAATTCCAGTCCCCAGTCTGTACCAGATAACTTTCCTGCCCTTTGCTCACACCAGATTTTGTAACAGAGTATCAGCTTAGATTATCTAAAAGCTCTTGTTTATCTTCCAGGTTATGAATGTGAGAAGCGTGTCTCTGTGGGGACAGGAAGGGATTGTATGAAATTTGTGGCAAAAAGATTAAAACCTCGGTGATTAAAACCTTGGTGAACCTGGGCAACAACCAAATCCCCCTCCCCAACACCAATAACCCCCAAAGAAGCAAACAAAAGAGGGACAGCAGGGTTACCTCGAGCCAGAAGTCTGCAATATCGTGCACAAATATCACCAGCATTCCAATGCGCACGTAATTGCCACACCAAGAGGCACTCATCAACCCAACTGCTAACAAGTGGTGAATGACATGAGCTATAAAATCCTGTGAAGGGAAGAAGAATAAAAGGTAGAGCCAAGCAAGGACAGCCCTTGAGGGTCTCCGTGCAGATGAAGGGACAAACAAAGACCTATCACCCTTGGAGAGATGCCCAGGCAGCCAGGAGAGCATGGAGGTGTGCAGATGTGCCAAGGATGGACTGATGCTGCCCTCACGTGGCTGCACCAAATCCAGGAGCAGGACAGTGCTTTTCCTTAGACACACTTCTTTTCCCCCCACCCCGCACAGAAAGGGAAGATCTAGCCACAAATAAGCACAACCACTTGCCTTCCTTTTGTTGTCAATCCCAAGTGTAAATAAGAGAGACCAGTAAAAACCAATCTCAGCCATGTAGTACCAATACTGGGATGGCAGCAGAGTCTGTAATGAAGCAAAATACAGCATCAAGTGAACACCAAGTGAAATGATTTTTTCCCCCCCTCCCCTTTCCTTACTTCTTTTGTTCCTTTGCTGAGTCTTGCTTAAAAATTTAAACTAAACTAAATCCCTGTTCTGGGCTTCATTAAGAAGGATGTTCTGGGAGCCAAATATTTTAACCTTTACTCAGACCAAACTCAGTTTCTGCAGTTCCTCCCCCACCTCTGAGTTTTAACACGCTTTTTTCCTAGGTTTTTGTCAGAGAACTGCACACAGAGTGTTTCTGCATTTAATTACTATCAACTGCAAATAAACTAAACCCTCCATTTTGGTGAATGATTAACATTTTAAACATTCACACATCCCATGACTAAAATGTCAGCTATTTATGCTAAGTTCTGATGCATCTGCTCAGGGCTAGATGCTGAGCTTGGCTGCTCCCTTGGTTCAATCTGGTTCTCAGGGGGCAGGAATCAGACATGGTTATCAGGTCCCACGAGGAAGACGAGCTGGGAAAACTGAGTTGGGAGGCAGGACCATTTTTACTTTTGACCCTTGAGTAGAACAGAAATAAGAGGGCAGTGTGATAGACCACAGATTTAGGAAAATAGGAGTATGGGGGCGCAAAAGAACCTCTGTCAGGTGAGCAAGAGAGCAACTCACTGGGAGTCATCTGTTATGGGACTGTGTAAAATGGTTAGTAAAACATTTTAGAAAGATGCAAGAGCCTTGTGACCCTTAGGAACAACTACAGTATTGACCAGAGAGCCCCAGAGTAGGGACTCACATTATGTCAAACCAAACCACTGCAGCACTCCTGAGCAACAGAGCACAGGAGGCACACAGCTCTCAGCATAATCCTCTGCATAACACTGTTCCTCAGAGCCTGAGAGCATTGTGAGGAGTGGTGCAAGCTCAGGGACTCTGCACTGAAACCCATAACACAGAGAGCATCTACCACGCACCATGTGTGACTGGGGATGGGTGGAACTAACAGTGTTCTGGCTGGAGGGCTGAGTTGCAAGCACAGGCAGATCACAGAGAAGTCCTGCAACAGTCTGAAGGAGGCACCAAACAAGGGGAAAAAGGTTTTGGTGCCACACCTCTCTAGGTGGTGCCCCTTGGGAGGGAGAAGCATCTCTTTGGATTACCCCTTCCAATGAGGAAATATTTGGAATGCCTTGAGGCCAAGGGCCCTATGCCAGAAAGCTCACCTGAAAGGGATAGCCAACCCACGTCTGCCATATGTCGTAAAACCAAGGTTTCTGGGGAAGACAAATGGTTTGAAGACTGATCAGTAAGTCATCTTAACTCAAAATCTTTAGTACTTAAGATTTCTCTAAGCATAGAAGGCTAAGAAGCTATAGCCTCAATAGCTGATCTCAACCAACTTCTAAAAGGATCCTACATCTCAGATTTACTATATTGGTCCCAGCTTTTTGGCTTCTTTTCATGACACCTGAAACTTTCCAGTTCATCATTTCATCATCCAAAGCAGTGGGTGTGTGTTTTATTACTGCAATTACTCAAGATATGTTGCCACAGTGATGAGATTTTGCTGTGTTTACCAGCCACACACACTACTGATAAACAGTGTTTGGGGAGAAGAATCAGATGAACGTAGACACGTTGAGAACTGCTCTGCTGCTCAGGAGAAGTATTAATGACACCCCAGGCTGCATTCACAGAGTTACAAGCAGCACTCTCTCTGTTATTCCCCACTTCTGACTCAGCAGCAACACCTCAATAAATAGACATGAAATAACACCATTGTTGTGACACCCCCCCAAAAATGCTGCCAGAAGTGTTTATGGCCCCTTTGAGAAAAAGATGGCCATGTGATGCATCTCGTAGGTGTTAACAAGGCATGTTGTAGCACCATCTGTCTGACTTCTTAAAACTTTCCTTAGAAATACTGATTACTTGTAAATCAGCTTTTGAACTTCTATGATAAAGTAAAACCTATCATCTAGATTGCATACAAACAAAAGAGCTGAACCCAGAGAGCTACTGAATCCAGTGAATCTTTCAATGGGCTTCAAAAAGATCTAAGAATCTGTCCCTGTTTTGTTTAAAAAAAGTAACAATCCTTCAAAAAATTAACTTACATCATAGAGAAATATAAATCCAGCAATGGAGGATGCAAGATAGAATGAAAATCGCCAGCTGCAAAGTTAAAAAGAAAGAATCAGAACAAAGGATTATATATTTTATGGATATTATCCTCAGCCAGGATTACTGTGGACTATTGTACATCCCACTCTTCACATAAACTTGCCCTCACTCTACATTAACGGTTGTCACATATTAACTATATCTGAATTATTAATATTTAAATACTTAAGCTTTGACTAATTGCTAGAGTAATACATTATTTTGCATTATCACAATACAGGTACCTTGACTGTAATTACAGCAGTGATTTTAGCCAAGCATGAGCTGAACAAGAGAACAGTCACAGCAAGAGTTAACACATTCCCTAAAACCTAATGGCTGGTAACATCAACCTTTCCTACTGTATCCATCCCTCTAGAATATTCACGCTGGACAAAGAGCATCTCACGGGTCCCTGACTCCAGAAGGTCTTTCAGACACATGGCACACACTTCCTGATCCGATGGAACACTGACACTGAGAGTTCCAACAGGGACATGTTTCAATTCCTGGGTTCATTTTTTCTAATCCCTCTGGTGTAAACATGTCAGCCCCATGAAACTTCAACAGCTACTGGACTAGTTTATGTCTTACTACAGAGATCTGAATTAACTCTAAACCTCAATCTTGCACTAGGTTCACCAGCATTTAGCCAGTTCTAAGCTTTTTATGGCTTAAATGGACATCCAGATAAAACCTCCAGGTAAGTCAGCAAAGGGAAGAAAGTTCTTGTGTATCTCAACAAACCGAAACTGTGTTGTTGCTTATGTATGTCAGAGCAGGATGCTGTGATTTGGAGCCAGCAATCAGCATTGTAATGACTCTGGAGTCTGTGTGGGAGGTATCCCTGGGACTGGGTGCGGCTAGAGACTCAGCCAGAGCATTCCCACTCCCACCTCTACAGGTGATGGAAAACTTCCTTTCCCCTCTTCTCCTTGGCAGGAATAAGCCTGACCTTTCCCAGAGCAGCTCTTCAAGATCAGTAGAAAAACACTACAGGAGTACACTTGCTAAGGAAGGTCCTATCTATGTGTGATCACATGGCCCCAAACCCAGTGAGAACATTTTGGAGAACAAGAGGTATCTCAGGAGAACAGCAAACAGCCTCCCAGAAAACCTAAATTTGCTAAAAAGGAGGAAAGCCTCAAAAAGAACACTGTACCAATGGATTGAGAGATGTGTAAAAATGAGATTGTGGGGTTTGGCAAACACTAATGAAGTGTCATATGAGAGAAGATGATGAGAACCTGTCCAGTAAAAGCAGCCAATCCTTTCTGAGCCCTACATTACCAGGTGAAAGAATGTGATGTTCAAAGACCAAGCCAGCATTTAACAAGAAAAACAAACCAACAGAAAATGAGGACATGGACTGGTCGAGGCTAGACAAGACAATGTGTCTCACACCTGTGGAAGCAGTCAAGAAAGCAATTAAAAATGCCACTTGCTATACTGGTAATAATTGTTTTAATTTTCAACTTTCAAACACCTTTCCTCAGGTGAGTTGAAAATACTACTTCAGAACAGCCACTGTGCAGACAGGAAAAACTCCAAGGTACATGATAGTAACTAGGAGAGTCAATGGAAAGGGAGAGTGGAACCCACAAATGATACCTGGCTCAGAGAGAACCAAGAGATGCTTGGAAAAACAACACTGTAGCAACAGGACAGACATTACACAGGGGCTGATTCTGAGCTCATGCTTCCTGTTTCAAGGAAGGAAGAGTGAGTAGTCCAGTGGATATTGCAGGACCAATTCTGTGCAGATTATGAAGTGTAAGTGGTTTTCTGAATCACATCCAAAGCACCTGACAAGACTGTGTCATTAGTCCCCAGCCCTACAAATACCCCTATTGAACACACTCAGTGCTCCAGATAATCTCATTATAAACACAGGACTCACTGCCTCAGTGTGTATTTTGCCAAGCTGCTTTTTGGTTCTGGTGAACAAAACCCTAAAGTAAAAAAAAAAAACTCATCCAAATTCCCCAAATGCTACCCAACAAGTACCTTTCAAGCTCTGAACAACAGCTATGCAAAAGCATTCTCAGAGTTAATTTCAAGAATCTTTTACTCTTGAACATCATCTAGCAAAAAATAATGTAGTAGGTGAAGTCAAAGGCTGGTAAGTCTTTTATAGGAGGCAAGGTTTCATGCAAAGGGCTTTCCAAACCCCAGTGTTGCTTAACTGGGAGCATTAATAGCTTAAGTATGGTTTAGATCTGGCTCATCAGATTTTCCTCATGATTCAGAAAAATGATCCTGAAGATTGCAGGCTTTCAGAAATTTCATAATGCTCACAACACTGACTACTAACGTGGAATAATTCTGTTCTTCATTTGTTGCCTTGAGAATCATATCCAATTAAAATCCCTGACAAAGAGCAGAACAAGGTTCACAAAATTGCACAAGAGAAACCTTTTTGCTTCATTCTCACTCAAGCTGCCAAGCAAGTTTTAATGTCAGTCTGTGGCTGTGTGTTACTAGAGGCATGCATCCATGGGAGGCAGGTCTTATCAATAAGAGGAAATCTCATTGTTGTTTCTAAAACAAAATTCACTGATCCACCAAACACCAGCAGAAATAAACCATGGATGTTTACTCAGGACAGTTTACTCAGCTCAGTTGGGTTTTAGAGCGACACGCCTATGTCTATCAACTGGATTTACACCCAGAGATCATCATCAAATCGCTATCAAACTGGTGCACACTAAAAATAATCTGGATAAAGTACTCAGCTTTGTAGCTGTACTTTTAACCCCCATTCCTTCAGCTAATCAGCACTAAGAAGAAATTAAATATCATAATCATGTGAATTTTTGCCAATGTAATTATAGTAATCAAAAATCCATATTTACAGGGGATATTAGGAAACTGTTTTACACCAGTATAGTTAATTCCAGCATCCAAAAAGGGACAGGCTATGTAATAAAGCTATACCCACTTGGGGATTTCCAGTTTTGTATGATCCAGTATAACACTGGAAGAGTTAAATAGTAAAATGTTTAGGCATGGGGAAGTTCTCATGCAGTTATAAAGAGGTCAGCCTCCTGAATACTTTTCCAGTTTTCAATCATGTTTTTCCCCCCAGGAGAATGTGTTAACCTAATCTTTGAAAGTCACACCACTTGGAGAAACTCTACCAGATCCTTTCAATTTCTTTGTGTAGGTACAAACCAAAATTCTCATCAGACAGACCCAGCTTTCTGGAAATAAATCACCCCCAAAAAAGGTACTTGAGGACCTCAATTATTTCCTTTAAAACACTAAAATCCATAATAATCCCAAGTATTGTCTTACAAAGCTTCCTGGAACTTCCGGAGCACTGTGGGGATCTCAAGGTTTCGCCGTCTCCTGAACCATTTTTCCACCAAACGGGCTGTACAGTTGCACTTTTTGGCAAGGCCTTGAATCTCTGACTGCAAATAAATGGAAGTGTGTTAGCAACAAGATGTACTTCAACGTGATTTTCACCTATTTTGTGGTTCATGGATCAGCTTCCCACTCTTGTAAGGTCTTCATTTAATAATATGACTGATATGAACTATCTGTAGGGGATTACCTTGCAAGCTTCCTGGTTTATTTTCTGAGTGACACTCACAGAAACCCAATTTTCAAGATACCAACTTATATAAATAAAGCAGGCATGAAATGCAGAAATTGTGCTGCTGCCTTTCTGGTGGCTTCTGACATGTTTTAAAGATGCAACTAAGGGAGAGATTAGGCTGGATGGGGGAGTGCCATGTATCAACACACATGTACATTCTACCTAATACCTGAGCTAATTCTAATAATCAATTAGGTTATTATTTAAATGAGTCTCACAAATGGGACACAGACCTGGAATTATGGCAACCTGAGCTCTGTTCTCAAACCCAAAGTCCTTCTGTGGTACAAGGCAAGCCAGTTAGTCTTACCAAGCAAAGTCCAGACTGTCTTTTGATATCTAAAAATAAATCAGGGCCTGAGCATTGCTTAGACATGCATCCAGCCACTCAAGTGCCTGTGTGCTCTGAAGGTGAAGCAGCTCTGCAGTGCAGCTATGCTAGCCCAATCCTAAGCATGAGGCAGCGGGATTCATTTCTGGATGCTCAGCTTGTAGGCTTCCTCCCTCTCCTCCATCCCCAAGTGCAGAAGGTATGGGCTGACCTTCCTTGGGGCTGCTGCAGGAGCAGAGGTAGTGTTCAACTCATCCCTGGGGAAGTTCTGTGCCCTGCAAGGCTAGTATGTAAATAGTGGGTGGCAGCAGCACTGCCTCCACCAAGGTAGGTCCAGTTCAGTAAGTCTCCTACCCTCAGAGAAAGCTCTGGTATGTGAGCAAAGGCACCTCGGCTGCTGCTGGGAAGGGCAGGAGCCCAAAGAGGCTCTGTGTTCAACCCATCCTGCTGGCTGGAGAGCTCTCAGCTAGCCACACAGGAATACAGACTTTGTTTTCACAGACAGTGGAGCCTAGATGCCTTCAATCGCCAACCTGAATCTTTCCTATGTACTGATGAGCATAAAAGCGCTGTATTTCCTTTTAGAAATCACTCGAACTGTATGCATGCAGAAGGAAGGTATGAATCAGGTCAGGATACTTGCCCTGGTAGAGAAGAGCCCATATGCAAACACAAATACATCTATTCCTGATTGTTTCAGGCAAAAGGACACAGTATGAGAACAGCAAGGTTAGGGATAGAAAGCAAAATTCCACATATCAATAATCATCACTATACCTCATTAGTAGTAAGCACACATTTCTTTTTGAACACAGTGTAGGAACACAACAATTGTTTGGTTAAATGACCTTTCTGAGGCTGCACTCACTGCTAAGTATCTGTTTCCCATCAACAATCAAGCTGCCTCATTTTTTGGGATGGTAAACATTGCCTTTTTTTCCCCCCCCCCCATTGAATTTTAAAAACAAACAGCAAGGTAATAGAAAGAATGCTTTTCTTTCTCACATAAGCCAGGATTAAGTATGCAGCAATATAATGGATCAAAAGGCTCCCATGCCTGCGTTCCAATATTATTGCTTGCAATAAATATGATACCACTTTCCAACAACAGATGTCAGCTGATGTTTTCTCCAGGCAGAATGAGTTAAAGATGGAACACTGATCTTCACTGGAAATATTATTAACAGTCTAACCTAGAACAGAATGCCAGAAAATTAAAACATCTTCAACATATTTTCTGTTTTGGATGCAATATACCCTTGTCAGCAGAACAGCAACAAAAACCCAAATAAATTAAGTCATCTGTCAATCAGCTGGAACTCGTCCCATGATGTCATTGCTGATAGTTGATTGAAACAGTAAGACTTGGGATTTTCCAAAACCAAAACTAGTTTAAAAGAATGAGAATCCTTACTTGGGATGGATGTTTTGAGCACTCCCGGAAATAACTCTCTAAAACAGGATTAGGCTGTGGCTTCACACGTCTTACATTCTTTATACCTAAGGCTTTTGCTAGAGGTATAGCAACATATCTGAAAAGACATACCAAGACAAACTTTAGAAATACAACATAGTTAGAAGACCTTAGCTATTTGTACGCCAGGATATGAAGGAAATAAATCTGAAGCAGTTTAATCTGCTGTAGGATATGACAGTGTGCTGTGAGAGAAAGGAATCTCCCTAATCCCAAGAGAGAATGATAGTGTATTAGCAGTTACACAAGAAAGCAGACCCAAGGACTCAGGTTTGTGGTCCTGAAATGCTATAAAGCTAAAGATCCAGATTTTTGTGTCCTCGCATTTTTCAGTGGTGCACTGGAGTTAAACAACAGTTAAGGGAGAGTGAAACAAGAACAGACACTCTCTCTGTGTTAAGATGAAAAACTGCTACCAGGTCACTTTCTCCCAGTGGCAGATAGAATCATACAATGGTTTTGGTTGGAAAAGGCCTCCAAGATCGAGTTCAACCACAGCTGGACACTGAGTCCATCGAGTCCAACCGTAGTCACTGAGCACATTGCTTCACCAGGCCACCACTGCCCAAGATGCTGGATTCAGCCTGTGGTACACAGCAACTCCCCCAGGCTTCTCTTTCTCTTCCATTTCCCAAATTCCAGTGCCAATTGCTCTTCTACTTGGGCAGGCTCTTCTGAAAAAGCCCCCGACTCATGCTGATATCAGCAATCAATTCCTTATTGCTCCTAGCAGTGGTCAGTCTTCCTCATTCACGGGCAGATTCACTGCAGGCCAGATGTGTGGGCTAATTATTCACACAAGCCATTTCCACTCACAGCACAGTGAGTTGGGCAAGCATTTCCTCAGGAGACACTGAATCGTTATAAACATATGATCCAAATTACTTTTGATCTCTAACATGAATGATCTTATCTGGTTCTTTAAGTCCATCCAACTTATGACATTCCAAATTTCCTCATTCTATCCTGAAATAATTATGAAAACCTACTAATCACATTTTTTAGGGGAAAAAAAAGAAAGTTGAGCTAGAAAGGCACAAATAAATAAGTCAAAGCACTGCAAGTCTTAATATATTCATAGCTTTCCTCTGCGGAGCCAACCTCTGCATGTCCCATAAGATTCCAGCTGCAGAAGCAATCCATCTTTCAGTGCCAAAATGAGGAAAAAAAATAGGAATCAGCATTACTAGATCTGCATAAAATGTTCACATAACTCTGAGATCCCTGCACTCTGCTTAGTTTTGCTACAGCCAGGCACTGAGGATCCATCACCCTCACACTAACATGCTGGTGTAGGACCAAACAAAAGGAGACCTTTGGTTTGGAGACCAAATACCTCTACCCTTCCACCAAAGAAGAAAAAGAAAAGCCAAATGGTTTTGCATTAATTGTATCTATAGTGAAAAGAGATAATTGGAATAATCAAAACAGTGTTCTACAAAAGCTAGAGAGAAATATTTTCCTTCTAGATTGGACTGCATCCACACATTCCTAATAGTGAATATATTTCCTCACTTTTCACCTGCCAGGTTATCTGTACTAGATCTTTTCAGCAAACCATCAACTAATCCTCCTTTATAGAAATGTAAGAACATTGATCTAAAGATACCTTTTTTCTTTAAAGAGCAGCATTAATGAGGATTAACATTAGCATAAAATTCTGTTTGCAGTTCTTACCTTTCACTGAAGAATCGAATAATCAGCAATACAAAAGCGTATGGTATTGTGGCATACAACTCATGTGGTTTTGGAAAGACAAGTCCCTCACGGTCTACAAAATGTGCCCACGTGACATTGATGGGCATCCAGATATTCTCCCACCAGAACCAGCTGTTGAGCGTCTTTAATATGTGCGCCATGCTAAGTAAATAAAGAGATAATTAAAAATTAGTACTGGTGTTTTAAAACACATTGTATCCTGTTGTGTAGGGCAGTGGCTCCCAGCTGGTAGGACATTTCCTAAAGACAAGGTACAAGAAAATAGTGGATGAGTATTGGGTCCCACAAGAACAAGCTGGGGAAAAAAAAAACCCAATTCAGTTACTGGACGTCAAACACCCCCCACCCTTGATTTAGAGCATACAGGGGGATTATAATCCAATGAGAGATAAAATAATGGAGATAAATTTTGAGCTGGTATAAAGCAAGGCACAGCCTCTGAAAGCTGCAGGGTGGAGGTAATCTGCCTGGAACAGGCTGCCCAGGGAGGTGGTTGAGTCACCTTCCCTGGATGTGTTCAAAAAAAGGGTAGATGAAGTACTTAGGGATATGTTTTAGTTTAGGATGAGAATGGTCGGACTTGATGATCTTCAAAGTTCTTTTCCAAGCTTGTGATTCGGGCATGGCTGGCTCTGAAGCCCACTTTAATTAACAGCTAAATGAATTCTCACTGCAATACACACACACAGGCAGGCTATTTCCACTAATCTGAAGCAGGTTTGTGAAATGCTGACTTGTATCCATCAAACAGAGCTGGGTTCACAGACACTGCAAAGCCATTTACTGGCCAAGCACAGTAGTCAGTATTGAAATATTAATAACCCAGCCATTTAATCTTTTTAAATACCGACCAGGGACAGTAAAAACCTACTGAATGAGTTGTGTGTGAGTAAGGAAATGCAAAAAGAAAGGAGGGAGAAATCATGATTGCTCCTGCACTGAGATTTTATATGCCCAGTTTCAGCCTAGAGCAATTTTTTTACCACTGAATTATAAACTCCTGGAAGTAGGGATTTATAACCCTTAACTGCAGCTAGCAGGCGCCATGATAATGAAGCAAGACTTTGAAACATGACATTTTAGGTCAGGCAGAAAGTCTTGCAGACAAACTGCCCTAGAAGACCAGGGGAAAGACTCATTCAATAGTCCCGCATCCTAATATATCTGTATTTTTAAACCAGACCATGCACTGCAAACTATCACAAACTGTAACTGGAATGAAAATTGGCCATTCTGCTATAACCCAGTGGAAAGGACACTACAGGATGGACTGTGGTGAGATGGGTTGTGACTGGATATGCACACAGAACACTTAAACCCTAAAAAACCCCAGTAGTGCCTATTTTCATATTGGATTCTTGGAATTTCTCTAATTCCTATCTTCCTTCCACACATGGATGCATTACCATATAGGGAACATTTTCAGGTATTGAGTAGCTAATAGATCTCCATTAAACACAGCTCATAAGCACATGCATAATCTTTTAGGGAACTCTGGGATTTGGGGTCTGATCCAGAGTTGGCAGATTTCAGCAGAAATCCTTCCTCACAGGCACCAGGCTCACCCACAGAAAGGTGGTCTCTCTGAAGCTTTCTTCCCTAATTCCCTGTATCTGTACCAGGTCTTGCCTTGCACACAGGGGTTCAGACCATCTCTGATGAACACTGCCCAAGTAACTCTTAGAAAACTGTTCATGAGATTCCATGGCTCTGCAGGCTATTCTTATGTTTCATTACCCCTAAATTAATTGTTCAACCTACATTCAACTTGCTTCCACTGTAGCATAATCAGGCCATTTGCTGGGCAATCTTGGAGATTTCTATCTCGGCCCTAGCAGCTGTTTAAGTAGTTGGCCTGTTTTCCTGTCTCCGTTCATCCTCAACTCTCATCATAAGGTTCTGAAGCACGTAGATGGTGAGGAGACCCTTCCAAACACACCCCGGCAGCAGCAACCTGAGCATTTTACAGCTTCTCTTTCTGGTCTCTTCACTTTTAAATGGTTGACATTTAAATTATAGCAGTGTGATTGAGAGGTTTCTCTCTCCTCAAATGATGGAGATCCTGAAACACAGAGGAACTCTATAAATACTATACTATTTTGTCACATACATCATATCATAGAATCATTGAATATCCTGAGTTGGAAGGGACCCATAAGGATCATCAAGTCAAACTCCTGGCTCCAGACAGGGTCAGCCAAGTCAGAGCATGTGACTGAGTGCATCGTCCAGACACTTCTTGACTCAGTCAAGCTCAAGCAAGCAAGCAAGCAAGCTGTGGCCCCTTCAGCCCACTCATGAAACCCACACACACCTTCTATGGTTTTCTGTATGAAAAGGAAGCTGATACCTGACAGGAGTCTCCATCTCAGGGAACACCACTCAAAGCAAACTCAGCACCAGGTGCATTTACCATCTCTTCCTCCACAAACACGTGCTTTCTACTTCCTAGAAACCTCAGTTAAAATCAGTATTGGAACTCAGACTTTTAAAGATGAAGCCGTCTATTATGCCATCCCCCTCCACCAAAAAGGTTCTTTCAACACTCCCACAGCATCACTGACACAAATAATACAACTCTGCAGTTTACTCACCACACCTACAGCAACCACTGCCTCAAAAGCTAATCCTCATAAGCTAATCCTCATTATCAGCTTTCTCCACATTATGACTTTACCTCTTAGTTCTAAATTATTTACTTTGAATCCCTTTGAACCTAAACAATGGCTAAGCAAATCATGAAAGAAGAGGCCAGAGGATGGAGAAAAGGAGACAGAAAGCACACAGCTCATTTATCTCTAGCAAGCTTTGTCTGTTAGAAAACAACGTCTCCTCCTTCTGTTATCAGCTACCTGGGACAACTGTGGCAGAGTGACTTCTCAGAACCCTTAAATCCCCCATATGTGTCAATTCACCAGGCAGATATCAAATAGCCAGAGTCTGCACATCAGCTTAAAGACACTTTCCAGCACTGTAGAAGAGACAATTTGCCCATTATTGTTAGCATATTAAATTTCTGCAAAAAAGGTTTTGCCCTCAGATTGTCTGTCTATAGTTCTGGCATGTTACGAGCAGACCAACCTCAAGCACTTGCATATATATCTTTTAAGTGTTGTTGTCTATAACATTTAGTTTTGGTTTTAACCCAAAGATTTTTGGCAGGTTGTTAAACCCTAAGAGGTTAGGAAGGCCAGTAACCCTTTGGCCATACGACCCTACACTTAGGAACACCTCTTCCAAGTGCCCATAGCACGAGTGGGAAGGGAAGGCATCGCCACAGGTCTTTGTGTGGATGGGACTACTAAGTAGGTAGTAGCCTTTCAGCTTTCCCTTCTGCCACCCAGGGGCTGTGAGCAGTGATGAGGTGGACAGGCATTTCCTCATGGAGAGTGGGAAATGGGAGAACAGATGTCTTATCACTTGGATGAGCAGAGTGTGTTTTGCAACAAGCTCATCTTAAGCTCATCTTTGCCTCAGAGAAGTGCTGACTGCCTTTCTTGGGACCCACATTCTTTTCCCTTCTAAATCAGCACAAAACTAGAGGACACTTTTGTCAGGAGCTGGTTACCACACAAAAGCATGTGTCCCAGTGTAAACACAAGTGGTGGCAACCAGTTCTAGTGCTGGGATCAGGCTGTAGATGCTGCATTTTGAAGGCAGCTGAACTTTAGAGTTTGCAGAACCGTCACAAGTTGTTATTCCCCCCTTGAACACGCTGCTTCCAAAAAAACAGGCAGTGGATGCAAAGACCCAGCTTGTCCTGATTTAGGACCAGGTCTAAAAAGAAACTTGAAAAGCCTACCCAGTCCAAACTTCCTATTCCTCAGGGTGCTGTGCTCAGAACTTTTTCCCTTATAACAGCACCTTTCCCTCATAACAGCACCAAGCAAAGATGTGTCGAGTGAGAAATGACAACAGCCAAGTGGCCCATATTCTGCCCAACCAAGGGTTAAAACCCCAGACTCCTATCCATACACCAGCACCACTGATATTATGTTTATCAATAAACAAAAGTCCTTGTCCTTGCTCTAGAAGGAGCTAGAAGTCAGCCTAACAAAACATTTTAGAATGGAATTTCCCCCCCGTATCTTAGAAATTAAATACTCCAAATAGAGAAATTTAATCACCTCCTCTGTAGCCTAATCTTGTTTTAGCCTACTGCAAAACAGGAAAATCAGGAATGGTTACTTCAGGAACTACATCCTTTATAATTAAAGGAAAGCCTACACAGTTGGGAAGTACCAAGGTGAAGTTTCTTTCAGAGCTGTGTTCCTTGGATCCTTGTTATATTCAATCTTTAAAAAAATGTCTCATGTTTTAACGCCTTTTTTTGCAAAAAAGGAAGTTTTGGTTTCACAAAAGCTATGTGGCTACATTTTGAAAAACAAATTCAGGAGCTGCTTTGAAGTGGAATTCAGCCTGCTATGGTCTGAGGAATTAATAAACAGGGCCAAAACTTTGTGTTCTCCACACAAAAGCTCCTCCTTGCAAAAACCTGCATTTGTAAAATCAGAACTAAGAGAACACAGTATGTTTGAAGGAAATTTTAGGAGGATTTCCTATCCTTATTTACTGAATAAGATAGAAAACCCAATGGATCACTAAGACAACCATGGAAGTGTAAGAAACCTTAATTTTTCTAAGCATCCTATTAGACTGTCTACTTAGCACAATTCCAGAAGGGTAACAGGGAAAGAACACAATCAGCAGAAGGCAAGAATAAAGTAATTCTTCTATTTCTCTCATCTGGCAGAACTGGTAAAGCTGCTGCAGTGGCTGTTGGGAAAAAAAAAAAAAATCAGGTGTCCCAGATATCAAGAGAGATAGCAAAGCTGCTCCAGGCTGTTAATCACCAACATTAAACCAAAGCAGTTTAAAAGAGTAAATAAAGATCAGAACCACCATATCATAGGTTTTGGTTTTGCTTAAGACTAAGCAACAGATGCAACAGTTAACCCCCAAGTTTCAGGGGCAGATTTGTGTTCTGCTAAAAACAGCTAGCACATTGTTTAAAGAATCCCAACTGCCATTACCACCACGAAACAGGTGAGAAAATGCAGGACCTACACTTTGTTGCTTAACAGTTATGCAACTTTTTCCCTACCAAGGGTAGGGGAAGCACTATCCAAGAGATATCTGTAAAAAACCCAACATCCCAATAATACAGAAAAGTGAGTTTTAATAAAATAAAAAAAATCCCCCATGTGTTCAAACCCTAGCCTGTTAATGGTTTAGTATTCGGGTAAGTGTTGACAGCTGATATTGTGCCATACAGCCTTTCAAATGTACAACAGCTGCTTTACACATCTCCTGGACACACTTGCAACTTGCAAGTTTGAGAAATCACAGGATGTGACACCAGATTAGCTTCCCCACTGATCATTTTTTACGCTAAAAATTATTAGTCCCAAAGGCAGTAAAAGCAACCCTGACCTCCACTGTTTTCTTCCACACAAGCTCATTCATTCAGGCATCAGTTGTGAGCTGTAGGTATCTGCCAGCTGGAGATGTTGCTCGTTCCTGTTTCTTGGCACAGCTGTTTGGGTTTGACAGAGCAGTGCTTCATGCCTAATTGGCATCAAGAGTTTGAACTATGGTTTGTGGAGGAAATAACTGAATGAAGGATATTAGATTGATGCTACCATCTCTTTCCATCTTGTCTGTCCAAATGTGAAAACAGGATTCGAGTGAAATTCCACACAGCCCGAGCCACAGGGTGAATGACAGGGTTCTCCTGCAGAGAGTCCAGCGAAGGGCTACGAAGATGACTAAAGGACTGGAGCATCTCCCCTATGGGGATAGGCTGAAAGAACTGGGGCTGTTCAGCCTTGAGAAAAGGTGGTTAAGCGGGGATCTGATCAATGTTTATCAATATCTGAAGGGTGGGACACAGGGGGAAATGGCCAGCCTCTTCTCAGTGTCTGTGGGGACAGGACAAGGGGCAATGGCCTCAAGCTGGGCACAGGAATTTCTGCACCAATACGTGGAAGAACTTCTTCCTGGTGAGGGTGAGGGAGCCCTGGGACAGGCTGCCCAGAGGGTGTGGAGTCTCCTTCTCTGGAGAGATTCCAGCCCCGTCTGGACACCAACCTGTGCAACCTGTCTTAGGGACCCTGCTTTGGCAGGGGGTTGGACCTGATGATCTCTGGAGGTCCCTTCCAACCCCCACAATTCTGTGATTCTACTGAGCCTACACATAAAACCAGTGGCAGCACAGGAGAAAAGAGCTGTCAGACTTAGAGGGTCTTATGATGAAACACCAAAATACTGCACACACATAAAACAGCTGAATTAAGATCGCTATGAGACCTTTAACTTCAAATTTACTCCCTAGCTTGTACAAATCTCAACCATAAACTGTTTAAGCGCCCAGTTATAGGGCAATTAGAGTATTTTACTTCTTTTACTATTCTATCACATTACCTTGTAACTTGGTTACTATATTGTAGCAGGCTAAAACAGCACCTTGAATAAATCTCAATTAAGGTGGGAAGTGAGTTTTATATTTTTCCTTGTTCTCTAGGGGGGGAAAAAACCAAACAGCAAACCAGACTTGTTTGAAATAATTCTTTTTCTGGGTGAAAGTTACCATGCTCTCTTTATTTAAGTTATTTTGGAGCAGCTAAAATGGTCTTAACTGACTGCAGGCAGCTGAGGAAGGTGAAATACAGTTCTCTCACAGTTGCAGTGCAAACTGTGTCTGCTTTTAAGCTTTAAAAATCAGCGACTTGGATTTATTTCATTGCTCTTTATCCAGCTCTATCAAATACCTGCAATAATTCTGAGAAAAAAATAGTTCACTGGGAAAGAGAGCCCTATCCAAATTACAAGTTCTTAATACAGGCTTGATACATAAGAAATTTGAACAGAGATAGATGAACACCACCAGTTTCTTTAAGAACTTAGTTGTAACACCTGTCAGAACATAAGGAAAATTCTTTACATATGACACTTTTCTTCAGATTATTACTACTGGGGAAAGATGCAAAAATGATTTGTTCTTGTAACTTAGCAAAATTTTATTTGAAATCAAAACCTGAGGTCTAACTTTAAATGCTAAGTTGTATCACAGATTTTACTCGAGCTGTGAGCCTTCTTGGTCTCCCACTTAAGGTAAGGGTTAAGAGAGAGAAGCATAGAGCAGACAGTGGCCAGGATAAGCATGTTATTAGAAATACAACAGCACCACAAAGCCTGTGAAGGCAGCAGAACAGTAGAAACCAGAGAGAGGACCTGAGGGCGCACAGGCAAAGGCTGTTGGCTTCTCTGCCTGTGCAGGGGATGACTCAAGGTTTTACATTAGCCCTTGGGAAGTAGGGAAAGGGACAGGGCCGGTGGGAAACTGTCCTATTTTTAGCTTCCTACAACAGGGTCTTCAGCAGCCACATACACACAGTGGCTCAAACTTGGACATCAAGCTTTAATGATCTCTATACCACCCTAAATCAGCAGTTAAACCAAGTCTGTTGCACTCCACTGTTCTCTTTTCTGTTGGTTGCCCCCTCCTTTGCAGTTCAACCTGCCCAGACATCCTCCATCCACAAAGCCAAGAGGAGGAGCCAGAATGTAACTTGCATTTCATTATTTCAGCCACTGTTTGGCATCCTTTTCATGTCCTAACAAATGCAAAGGAGAGATCTTCAGCTGAACGTGTACCAGCACAGCCTTTTCATCTACAGTGGCACCCCAGCTGAAGACGTGACCCGAGCTAGGAAGCTAGCTAGAAGTAGGAATACATTACAAAATGTAAGAGGAAAAAAAATGAACAGGGTTCCTCCTTCTCTTTGTTACATCACGACTGTGAGAGAACTCTCTGGCAGCTTGTTTAAGTGTGTCATTATAGCACTAACTTCTCCAGACCTTCAACAGGTAAGTCTCACTAAAAAAACCCCTCTGTTAAACCGAATTCGTCACTGAACATGTTTTCCATAGCACTTTACAGACCAAACTTAGAACTAGCTTTTTCTAGCAACTTAATTCAAGTTTTTTTCCTCCTATAATCACATTTACATCATTACTAACGTTGTTTTTCCTATTAAACTTTCTTCCAGTTCAGAAAGAAGTCCTCTTACAAGCACTTAATAACGATACAAGAAGTAGAAAAACAAAACTACTACTGTAATCTGTACTACTTCTCTCAAAAATAAAAACAGTTCTCATAGATCAGAAAACTTAGTGGCACAATATAAGATCTCATTAACACCTCTTCCATTCTTTATCTGAAGACTAGCACAAGTTACTCTAAGTTTTCCTTATAAAACAGACAATGCTAGAGAGCAGAACCTCATATAGGGAGAGGAAAAAGCCAACCAAACAGAAACCCCCAAACCAACAGAGAAAACAGAGGGAAGAAAAAGCAAATCCTACCTTTATGATGTTGCAGTCAAAGAGAACATAAGCACATTAGCAGGGAAGAGGCATTACGCTCGCTCCTTCGGCAAAGGTAAACACGCCCTATCTACAGAACCCTTTCAAATTCTTCAGAGACCCACCCAGCAAAGCTGCACTTCAAGATTTCTGACTGAAGGCAATCCTGATGTCATAGGGATCCACTCAGTGAAACTCTGGGAGTAGCAATGCGGAGTGCCTTCCCTTGTGCTTGTTTCAACACCGTAGATGAGGAAGTGTTTGTAGTCACAGGGTGTTTTGTTGCACGGTGAGAATTCACCTCTGCTTTTGCTGCTCTGTACATGGCAGGGGAGGATGCTGCACCTGCTGACTGTGTAGAAGAGGAAGCCCCAAATGCATCACCTCACACCGATGTTTTTAGACACATTATTAGATAAATATGAGTTTTCAAATAAACTTTGAGAAAGGTTTCTACACCTATGGACCAGCCTCAGGAATACTTCCAGCCTCAGCCAACTACATGCTTTACAGAAAGTGTTCCAGTTCCTCAGAAGATAGAAAGTGGAATTTTTTAAATCCCTAAAGCAGAGGGAAATAGGCACTGAGCATGCATTGGTTAGAGATGCCACACAAACATCTGATTTCTAATTATTGTTGAATTCCATGACTAAGGAATAAGACTGAAAGTCATTCCTCACCAGCTTTTCCCAGTTTCAAATAAGTATTATCATTCAGAAGCATTGGCATTACTTAGCATTCTGGTAGGCAGGACACCTTCATGTTCAAAGGGAAGGAGAGCACCTCACTGAGAAGGCAGGAGCAGAGAACTTCATATTAGCCCAATTCTTCCTGCTTGCAGTCAGCAAACAGCAATCCATGAAATAGGAACTGACATGTCAGAGTGGAACCAAAATTTCACCTCACCCAGCAGGCTGTCTCTCAAGGAAGCTAATAGCAGATGCCTACACAAGAGTAGGGGCTCACAGACTTCCTAAATCATGGATGGTGTCTACATAAAAAATGCTGGAGAGGTTTCCTCTCTCTAGCCTTAGTTTCCTCAACTCCTTTTGAGTATATTGAAACTTTGATCATTATCCATAAGACTGCAATAAAAGAAGATGTGACCCAGGTAATATTTGGATCCTGTCCATTTGTTTCCTTCCAGAGAAGGGTTTGGGTGTGTTGGGGTATTTTTTGAGGTACTGTATTTCACAGCTATTACAAGTCTTCAGTCCTACCATAAAACTGGGAGCAGTATTTAATAAACTGATGCACCAGAGAAATATTAAACATGAGGGATTATTTCAGAAAGGCAATACTATGGCTCTGCTGTTGTTTTAAATTACCTTCATCCTTTCCCACATCTGAACTACTAGCATGAACCAAGCACAACACTTAGGAATACTCTGCCAATTAGGAAAGCCTAGAGCAAGCTGATTCATACATCACTTGGGTAATACTGTGCCAGTAGTGTAATGGGTAATTGGCAGAAACAGCTCTTTCTTATGCCTCAATCCATGATTTCCTCACTGTTACACTAAATTACAAAAAACATGCTTGACTGGATCAGATGTGGGGCTGCTACAAATAATAAACTGGGAAAAAGTAGGTTTGTATACTTTTTGAGGAGCACTTGTTAGGTAGCTCTCACCACCTACTACACAATTAAAGATATTACATAGTAAATAATAAGCTAACCATAACCTCGTGATCAAAGCTGCCCACTGACCTTTCAATTATTGCTGCACTTTCATAGTACTTATCCTTCAGGTATCTCACATTTGAATGCTGCAAAAAAAGAAAAAATAGCCCACAGAAAACCCCACCTTAGATGTATTTTTCTTCCTCAACAAGACCTACAGATTAAATGCTACTACTCCCTCCTTGCAGCATAACACCTACTTAATCACACAATTAAATATCATTTGATAACAGAGGCATGTATTTGACCCAAATAATTATACATAATATTCAGTGATACATGAAGTAAGTTTTAGTGAAAAAAATATTAGAACAAAAGAAGTAAAATTAATTTCTTTCCATTTTTCCAGCCAAATACATTTATTAAATTACAGTGAATCCACACATTGGACTTGAGCCTTCACCTGAACTTCTAAGCAGTTACATACGAAAGATTGTAACATTAGTAGAGAAAAACCCTCTTGGCAAATCTTTGAGACTGTATTAAGTATTAAACTTCTAGACTCAGAGCTGTTCTATACGATGGCACCTGCAGGGGGGAAGAATACCACCCTCCCTTCCCACCTCCTGCCCCCCAAAGCTAAGGGTTTCTTTTGTTTTTCCTTGTACAAGAAAAATTAAGATTAATCCAAGGCACCCACAGATACATGTGCTAAATGTCTTATCTATTAGTACCCAGTCATTTTGCTACCTGATTATCTCAATAGCAGAGAGTTAATCAAATGTCAGTCCTATATATAAGCAGAGAAAAAAATATGAATCAGTTTTATCTCATAATTTGACCCTGCAGTCTCTTTTCACGGCCAGGGAAACTCATCTGCTTGCCACCTGGCATTCCATCAAGATGAAGATAAAAAGCTCAATATTCCTATACTTTCTGCTCCTCAAGAATCAACAAATACCTGAAAATAAATCATTCCAAGTCACACGTTCAAGGACATCAATACCATGGCTCACAATCTTGCAGTCTGTAGATTAAAAGCTAAGCTCCTCTTCACATGAACTCATATCTTCTAATATACCAATCTTACCTTCCATCAAATGGCTTAAGTAGTCCATTTATAGTCTCTCAAAAAGCTTTCTCCTCAAGGCCTTTCTTACTAGGTAGTATGACCTGATTCATAAATCACACAGGTTTAAGGTAAGGAGAGGTTAATTCCAATTAATTAATATTGCCATCTGTCATAATTGAAGACTAGACACCCGACTTTAATGCTTGCTCTGTTCAAAGTAGTAAATACTTATCTTACTCAAATGCCATTGCAGGACAATCAGGAATACACACAATGTGACCACACAGGCTGAAATCTTCAAAACATTAAAAGTCTTTTTTAAATTGTTGTTTCAGAATTTGGTTCCTGTAAATTTTAATAAGAATTAGAAAACTCAATACTTTGAGAATCTGGGCCTTAGTAACAAGAAGGAAGATGACAACTGGATAAAAAAGGGGATGTCAGTAGTAATACTAGAAGGATAACGATAGTGGAGAGAAGTGAAGGAACACTAACAACCTCTACTACTGACCCAAGCCACCAGCACTTCACTAAAATGCTGAGAACAAGACTACTAATGGGCTTCAAATATGCCTTAGAATCCTAGAACACCAGCATGGAAGGGACCTCATGGATCATCTCATCCAACCTTTCTTGGCAAATCTCCATCTGGACAGAGGCACCACCTAGACAAGGTGGCCAAGCACTCAGTCCAGTTGAATCTTAAAAGTATCCAATGTCAGTGAATCCACCACTTCCCTGGGGAGATTATTCCAGTGGTTGATTGTTCTCATTGTGAAAAGTTTTCCTCAAGTGTCCAATCACACCCAAGTACCTGTGTGACCTGTCCTAGGGAAACTGCTTTGGCACAGTGCTTAGACTGGATCTCTGGAGATCCCTTCCAGCCCTTAAAATTCTGTGAATCAGAATCTCCCCAGAAGCAACTCACACCCATTGCCCTCTGTCTTTTCCATGTGACTCCTTGTAAAATGGGAGTCTCCATCTTCTTTAAGTACTGGAACACAGTGGTAAGTTCTCCCCTAAGCCTTCTCTTCACAAGGCTGATCCACCCCAGTTTTCTCAGCCTTTCCTCATATGGCAGACTTCCCAGTCTTTTGATCATCCCCGTGGCCCCCCCCCTCTGGACCATCTCCAGCCTGTCCACATCTTTTTTGCATAGTGGGGACCAAAACTGAAGACAGTATTCCAGATGTGGCCTGACAAGTGCCAAGTAGAGCAGGATAATGACTTCGTCTCTGCTGGTGCCACCCTCATTGATGCCACCCAGCATACCGTTGGCTTTCTTTGCCACTGCAGCACACTGTTCAGTCATATTGAAGTTGTTGTCCACCAGGACCCCAGGTCCCTCTGCACAGAGCTGCTCACCAGCCAGGTGAATCCAAGCCTGTGCTTCACTCCCCAGTTACGTTTTCCCAGGTGCAATACCTTATACTTATCCTTGTTGAACTTCACGAGGTTCCTGTTAGCCAACACTTCCAGCTTCTCTAGGTCTTCCTGCAGGGCGGCTCTTCCTTCTGAGCTGCCTCCTTCCCCACTCAATTTGCTATCTCTGGAAACTTCACCAGGGTGCTCTTGATCCCATCATTTAGATCACTTACAAAGATATGCTTAGGGAAAAAGGCTCCAGGAAAAGACATTGACATTACCTGAGGACTGTTTTAACCAATTTCTCTCGCACACTGAACAATTGAGGGATACAAATGCCACAATTATGCTATCTCTTTCAAGTTGTTACAAACCCTTTTCCATATTTCATTTAAATACTGAACATCCAGTGTATCAATAAGCCTCCAGGACAGCAATTAAGGATGCTCTTGTATCCAGAGGCGCAGAGATGTACGTGTGACACAGTGAATAATTCATCTGGTTGCAGTTTGGTCAGCATTCTTTATGCAAAATCTTAGTCTGTCTTGTCTTTAAATTACCCTTGGTGAGAAGGATTATTTTTTTCCCTTTCCCCTTGGATTTAGCATCACCTTGTCCATACTTGTCAGATTCACCTCTCTAATAACCAGGAACATTAGCACAATTCAAATACAACTGCATACCTACACAAGCTACTTTCTCTAATACATTTGAAAAGGTACATTTAGCAAGAAGATAACTTTGGTCCCTCATATTTATAGCAAGCAGTATGTTAAAACTTGCATGTTACCCACAAACCTTAACTAGAACATCTCTATTTAAGGACAGACTTCCATAGTTCACTCTTTCCACTCCAAATACAGCACTGCTAATTCATTCAAATACTCCCATGAGTTCTTACTGCCTTAATATGCAGGAGACTAACAGACAAAAATCTTCTGGCTGAACCACTAGAGATGTAACAATTAGTCCCAACAATTCATTCAGAAAGATTTTTTAATTAATTTCTAACAGTCCAAATAACACATGATTAAAGAAAAGATGCCTTGTTGATCCTTGGAGCTGGAAGCACTGGTTTAACAACCATATGAAAATAAACCTCAACAATTTGTAACACTTGCACATAAGACAAGGCTGTAAATGTTGTTTGATTACATTACTAGAGACTCTTAGAGCATCAATCTTTATCACCAAGAAAACAAGAACAAAATGCCAGCATTTGCTTGGTGAAATTGAAAGGCAATCCCTCTGATGCTTCACAGCCATCCATTCACCCCTCAGCATCAGTTCATAACTGAAAGTTACAGACAACATTGACCAATGTTTTTAGCTTAAAGAAACACTCTTCTGGATGGACCAATGCTCTGACATGTACTAGATTCTCCCTTGGAGAGATAAATAATTAAAAAATGGTCAAGTTTTACATTTTATGTGTAATGGATCGTTGCCTAATTCTCAGAGCAGCTGTAGTGGTGTCAGCAGAAACAGAACACCATCTCACACGTGATTTTCCTGAAGAATAGAAATACTATCAAGGAAGCCAAGTACTGGAGGTAAATTTCCAGAAAGCATTCATTTCTATTTCAGTTAAATCCCTACATGCAATAGCTATGCAGGTCTGTAGGAACAAAGTTACTCTGAGAGCTGACAAGTGATGAAAGATTATATTTGAAGATACAGCAAGACAGACATGAACATGGTGAATGCAGAGATAAGCTCAGAAGATTCTGTCATTTGACAACTAATCTTTTTTATTTAATCAGTACACACTGTTGTGCAAAATAGACTTCCAAGACTTATCCATTGCTTTCTATGCAGCTGCATCTTCCTTCACAGTAGCTATGAACATTTGGAAGCTCTTTGAAGCTCCACAGAAAATCTTTCAGGTTCCAACTCTCTAGCACCAAGATGGGGCAGGTATTTGTACAACTACAATTAGCAGCTACAACTCCTGAGACAGTTTCAGGATACTTACATACAAACCTGCCCTAGAACCTTTGCAGGCAGCCAACATTTAGCAGTGCAGTAACTTTTGAGGTTGTGTGCGCTACTTTTTCAAACATTCACTTTTTTGTTAAACCTTCTCCCTGAAAGGACCTTACTGACAGAGAAAACTCCTGATTTGTAGCACAGGCAAATAGGAGCCAGAAATACCTAGTGATACTGTAATTCTCAGTGTAAGCTTTTTACCACAGAATATACCCTTGCTTTCCTTCCTTCCTGGATATAAAGCAGCAGCAAGCCAGCTCACCTATTAAGGAGCATCCTGACAATTATCAGCAATAAATTTGTTTGCACAATATTTATATGGAAAAGCTTAAATCCCAGGGGTGTTTCTCAACCATCTCCAGGCTCAGGCAAGCTGTTGAGCTAGTGATAGTAGAAGACTGCCTGCCATCCCTTCTAACACACACAACTGGCTTGGCTAACAAGATTTCAGAGTCAACCAGGTAAGGCAAGAGAGCTGTACAACGTACAACAAGAATTTACAAATTCATTTGGACAGCTCTCCAGCGAAAACATGGAGAAGAAAAACTGTAGTGACTACAGTGTTTTCACTCCTGCTGACACTGAAAGACCGTGACAAATGCTTGATACTGACTTCAGACACCATCTCAGTGACATGAGAAGAGGTACAATCAACGCCTAACCTGAAGTGAAAAAAAACAGGGAACGACCAGGCTCCTTATTCCCAGCTTTACAACAGTATCCTAAGTATAGAAATTCTCAAGGTTGGTTTTAATTCTTGTATTATAGGATTAAAACTTGCATTACAAGTCTTAAAACTAGACTAGAAAGCAGGTATAAAAATATTGGAGGAAATCCAGTATGAAGAACCACAAGCATGAAGCCACCTTGATTCAGCTACAATTGTAGTCAAGCTCTACAAATATTCAAGTTCAAAAATATTCTTTTTATAAAGCACATCCTGTAAGCTACTTCTAGTGGTAACTGCTTATCTCATTAAAGCATAACTTATTCTATTGATGTTGAAGATAAACCCCTCAAAACAACCGCTCAGTCATAAATGGAGCCTGTGGACTTTTCAGGGTAAAGCCTCAGACATAAAACTGTCTCTAGACAGGTCACCTGATTTGTTCTGTGTCTTGCTTTGAGATAATACAAAAAAGTTGTTAGGTATCAATATTCAAAAGGTAAGGTCTACCAAACTCCCAGTAATAACTGACCTACTTCCTAACTTCTAATTTAACAATGGTAATAGGTTCTGTAACTGATTTGATTTACTCTAGAAAATGAAACAGCAACTCTGCTAGAAAAATTTAAATAGTAAAAGCAAAAAAACCAACCACCACCAAACCCCAACCACTCCACCTTACATACCTGCTAACGGATTAAAATACAAATTATTTTGCAAGGTGTGCTCTTTGTGCTAGACTTTTTGAATATAGCTACTGGCTACTTTCACTGTTCATGCTCATTTTGTGCATAATAAAGCCAAAAGTTGTCTCACATCAGTTTTACTCCATCTCAGGTCCTACCGTTCATAAAAGATAAAGCATCAGTTGCCAGATACAATCCACATTTACCCATTTTTACCACTAAAACATTCTGAGAATTAAAACAACAGCTTTCTGAGATGTGAAACATGTGGCAATGATCACTGCTAATAACCAACTGGGCACACAATCAACATCATGCCTGTAAGAATGAAATACAGTTGGACTGCAATTGGATTTGCTGTACTGAAAAATCAAGTTATGGCTCCTACACTTCTTGCTGAATTCTACAAAACATTCTGAGTTGTCTAAACTTTTATTTCAAAAAAGTTTTTATAGTTCTAGTAATCACTGACAAACAAGATGACTACCACTTAACCAAACCAAGGTTATCTCCCCATTCTGCCTTTCCCACCCTGCTTATCAGTCACTGAGAAATACTGTTGTAATTTAGATGCTTCCAGCTGGCAAAGTGTCAACCAGGAAATGCTGAATGCACTACGTTCAGAGAACACAATGATGGCACTCAGTTAAAATAAACTCATCAGCAAAGGCTAGATTAGAAAAGAAGTGATGGTAGTAGAATGTGATGGATGTCACTGAAATGCAAGCACCTGTGTTTTACATAGGTACCTACCCATGTTTAAAACTGATATTGAGAAACTCTTGCTCAACTGCCTAGCCGAAGGCACTTCCCCTGTTTGAACTGAGAAGCTCCCAAGCTGCCTAGAGTTACATCTTTGAACATGCCCAGATTCATTTTGGTCCTCACAGAAACGAGCAACTCTGCATCTAGAGTATAACCAAGTTCAAGCAGTGAAGAGAAACCAGGTATTCTTCTGCCCTGGAAAACTCCAAGGTTCATTTTGTAACTACAGTAATGATAAGCATGAACTGAGAAGTCACCATTCATTAACTTTTGTGCATAAGAGTGGGTGAAAGAGTTATCTGAGGAAGAAACCAAACCGTAATGAATTCATGGATCTCCTATACACCAAAGAGAACACTCTCTCCTATGTAACTGCCAAGTAATTAGTGGTGCCATCCTGAAAAACTAAGAGGCATGCTCAAACATTCCTGCCTGAGAATTCATACCACTTAAGTGTTGTCTCTAGAGACACTCTTAATTTCCAGCTAAATTATCCCATAAGGTTCACCTAGTTTTCCTTCCCTCCCAATGGCATGGGATTCACCAGGTTAGAGCTCAAGACTAACATAAAAGATGGCCAGAGATATCTGGGAGTCAGTCTCACCTGCTCCAGAGACTGTTCATCTTAACCCAATACTATTTTAATTTAAAATTAAATAACTATTTAAAAGGAAGCCAGAACTTACTTGATTCTCAATCAGAATAGAGCACTTACCTTCAAGAGATGATCCTACGAGGAAAACTGCTTCTTATAGTTCTGATGAGGTCTGAGATTTTCACAGCAGTCCCTGTCATCAGTACTCTGCCATTGCCTAACCTTTGAAAGATCATTACAACCTGCGTTCCAACATTAGGTGGCTTCCTGCTAAGTGCACACACTGGTTTGGATCCTGTTCTGAATCAACTCTCCCCAGGCAAATTCTCAGATGCTCACTTTACAGGTTATTCAAATTAGATCTAATAAAAGATAGTATAAGAATTTAAATTCAGTATCTGTCTTACTGCATTGCAGACACCTAATTTCCAGTTATCTGTTTCTGATTTAACAAATTTATTAAGTATATATTCTATGCTTACGTAAAATATGTAATGGATGCAAGGAATTATGTTGGAGTTTCACTTCAGTGTTACCTAAGCTTGATTTTAGATATAATGCTCCATTAAAATATTCTATAAATGGATAATATATGCCTTAGTTCCTGTCAAAGGAATATACCATAAAATATTAAGAAAAATTAAATTCAATTTTCAGTGAAATGATATTGCTGCTGATTAAATCAGATAAACAGTAAAAGCTAAATAAGTACATCCTGCACACCAGTTCAGCACTTCAACCAAGGGAAGTGTGACATGGATTACCGTGGTAGCACATGTGAACGTCCACTTAAGGCAAAGCACCAATGCAGAACACACTGTATAAATACCAAAAGTAAAAATATTTTATTTAGCTCAACCTCTAAGCAGTCAGGCATTGCATTAACACTGCATTGCAGTCAATAAATTATTACCAATATGGCAATGACTTCATAGATTTAATGACATTTAAGTAGAGTTGACAATATGTTAAGTATCATACATTGCTGATATGCTTCCACATTAGTCCTTTACTACCAAATTCTGAATAGCTAACAATTCATCCTTGTACACAGTACACTGACATACATACCATGAACAAGCTTAGGACCCCAAGGTAATGGATTGTATCACTGAATGGAATTGCAGATTTTTAAGGTGTCAACCAAAGACACATTAATCCTGTTTCAGGTTAAATACACCACCAAGTGTAAAAGGCATTAGCTTTAGAAGTCACCAATCTCATGGAGATGTTCTGTAGCATGTTAAAGTCACTACAACACTTTAGATTACTGTGCATTCATGTTCTTACTGATCTTCTCGATGTGACTCAGCAGCTTCAACAACGCAGATGGATTATAGGGGAAAAGATTTCTTCTCTGCAACCTAGAAATAGCTTTTTGCAGTTCTTCCAAACATTTTGTTGATTTGTAAAGCATTATTCTTAGGGGAATGGTATTATCAGAAGACACTGTACAAGTCAAACAGGATGAGGTATTAGATCCCTTTTGTTTCATAGGCAACACTTGTGTATTCCGTTTATCATCTGTGCAACTGCAACTGGTTTCCCTTATCCTTGTCTCACCCTCGTTATTTAAAGGCACCTGCTTTGTGTTTACCAAGCACTCTTTCCCATCTGAGTCTAATTCAGAATCTTCTGAGCTGTCATAATTAACAAGGCTTTGAAGAGAACCCAGCAGAGAAGTACTATCAGTACATATCAATGAGTTAGACTGGTTAGACTCTGCAACTTCATTATCACCTTGCTCTGTTGTAAACACTAGATAATTGTGAGAAGCTGCCAAGGATATCAGAGGCTGTGGTTGTGGTTCTGGTTCACAACAAGCATTTTGCAAGCTCTCAGCAGTAATACAGCTTTGTTTTTCTTGATGGGGTGGCTTGACAGAAGAAATTGCCTGAGAAGTGCCATGTTTGGCATCAAAATGCTTACAGGTATCTACAAACTGATACCAGTCTTTCCTAAGAAGCTTTAAATACCTTACCAAGTACTCCAGAAAGCAAGTTTCTGATGAAATCAAAAAATCTAGAAGGACTGTGGAATCAAATGCAATTTTTTCAAGAAAAAATAAAAATATACAGTGGGGATTACATCCATTTGCATGTGTAAGGGAATTCCAGCTTTCCTCCTCTTCTTGGCTAAAGTTATCAGCAGCATCATGCCGTAACCTGAAAAGTCATGAAACAGAATAATTCAGTGTAAGTTTATAGGATTTGGGTTTCTTTTTTTCAAGATAAATCCCCAAAATGGTTTTCTTGCTCTTTTTTAATTTTATCACAAAGTAAAAAAACAAAATGGAAGTTTTTCTATTAAAATGAGAAAGGATAAAGGTAGGTGTGGTTAGGAGATCACACAGTTTAAGAAGCCAAAACACTTAAAAGTAAGCCTTCTTAAACAGCACTCCTCCTTAGAAAATGTTCTGGGATAAACAAAGTAGCTCACAATACATGAATTGTTATTTTAATATTTTTGTAAACTTGAAAATAGATTAACCTTCAGGATGCTAAGCACGTTGGCAAACAGTGACCTACTTTTATTTAGGTGTCTAAGAATCATGGGTATCCAAGATACTACTTGCAATATCTTCACATTTGAAGCTTGGGAGACCTTTTATAAATTAGGTTAATACCTTGTTGTTTAACTTGCCATACAAGCAATGAATAGCCAAGACAAATTCATGAAGAACAATTTCCAGGTGTTAGCAATAACATTTTTTATCAACTAGCTAGAATTAACATGGGTCCAACCCTTAGAAGGCTGCTTTGCCAGAAGTCCCTGAACTCTTTAATTATAATATTCCATTCTTGTCAAACTCAGTGTTGAAAGAAAACTATCTTGGCTTTTATCTATATCTAACCACAGTTTTAGATTGTGAAGTCAACTATTCTAAATTACAGGATATGATAAAGCATTTAATAGGAAATTGTTGCACAACTCCCTTATTTCCATCCAAAAAACACTTAATCAAATTCTCAGCAAAGTTAGCTGCTCTTATACCACACATTTCTACACTGTCCTGAGGTGCTGAGGTGAGTTTAATTATTAAAAATATTTTTCTTTATACAAAATTAATCAATGGAAGTGTTATGTATATTCAATAACCTCACTAAATTACAATTCTTCAGTTCTGTGAACTAAAGCATCCACTAACCTATCAAGTTTTAAATAAATGAGCAATAAAGCTTTAGCAGCTTCCCACATATCATCATCTTGCTCTATGAAAATCAAGGAGAGCCATTCACAGTGATGTACAACTGGGTGAGACTGTGGGGAAGACTTCAGATGACTCTGCCAGAATATCAACAGCTGGGACATGGAATCCTGAAAGTCTAAAATAAATAAAAAGAAGTAGTAACCAAGAGTTTTGCTATACTGTTTTGTTACTAAAGATTAATGTTTAAAATGAGATTTTAACCATGCATAACAGTTTGTGAATGTATTTATCATTCCTTAGCTTAACTCAGAATCAAATTTTAGAGATCAATTCTTTCTCCTTGATACTAAATAAATATTTTGCAGAAAACCATAAGCAATTTTCTAACCTTAAATTCAGTGAGAATGATTAAATTCTAAACACAAAGTTAACAATGACAAGTCCTTACAGAAAAATAATTTACTTATTAGGTACTTCTCCCCCACCACCTGCATCACATCTAGGTAAAATTTAAGGACACAATTTACTCATCCAACAACATTCTCCATTTCCTTGGAGTTCAAGGAAGAATAATCAGAGGTGACCTAGAAAGTTTGACTACAACTGGGTGAATCCTTTCACACCTCAGCTTGCCAATTATCAAGATTAGATTACACCTCCAAAAAATTTGCATATATCAGGAAATGTGACTCCACAGCTGGGGGACATTAGCTCCCCCACTGGATAGGTTCATTGGTACATCACAAACCAAAGGTGTAATCAAGCCAATGCCACAGATGTAATGATCCAGTATGAGTACTTCACTGAGATTTCATCTCAGGTAGTTCTTCCATATGAAAGAATAATATTATTGTAATAATTAATGTAATGTTTTGATAGGACTGAAAGTAACACAAACATACCCCCAGTGTAATTCACTGTTGAAATTAACTGCAGAGATCTACAGCTGATGGGAATAAACTGTCATGTGTACAATAAAGTGAAGTACAAAGCTTGTAGTATATCCATATTCTTTGTAAAATAATTCCTTCCTGGATGATATATGCTTCAAGTACACACAGGTTTGGGGAAAAAGGTACCTTCATAAGCAGTTATAAAAACCTTGCTGGAAGGATTAGTGTACACAGTATTTTTCCTGCAAACCTTCCCCCCTCTTTCCCAGCATCACACTCCTGGGTGGGAGAAGCACCTCAAAATTTACACCATTTTAGTGCAGTACCTTACTCATAAAACCAACTCTGTATTTATACAACAAACTCCTTCCCTTAAGTCAAGAAGCTTACCTCTATGACACTGTGGTACCTGTACCAGTTCTTGTGTGATACAGCAGAAATTTAATGTTTAGAAAACAGAAAAAACATACAGAAAAATATATCTTTACCCCAAAGGCAATTAGTCCTTCAGTGAGATCTCTAATGCTGCTGGAAGTACACCATGGCTTGAAAAGCACAGTTGCATCATTTATATAAACAGTGATTACCATTTTTGAAAAGTTTCCTGCAACATGGGAATCACTTTTACTTAGAAAACTATCATTACGAGGTTTTCCTTAATATTTGTCTTTAAGCTTTGCTTTTCCTCTTAGCAAGTATCTTTGTTATTAATAGTTACTATTCAGACTGAAATTCTTCCCTATAAATCAAAGCTATCTGGAAATTACTCTCAAAATTGAAATGAATTAAAGTTAAGTCATTGTAATTCATGTTAATAAAAAAAGATAACATCAACCAGCTTCCCAGAAGGCAAGTTAGCATAATATAGCATTTGGGGGGCTTGTTTTAACCGCTTAATTTAATGTCACTAAAATAGAAGCACCATTTCTTTCAACTTGAAATTCGCCTTGACAATCAGGGTAGTGAATCTAATCAAAGAACTCATTTTTGTGTCATGAATCTGGGAAAGAAAGGAGAATTTTTTCTTTGAGAAAGACTTTTTAGAGACATCTAAAATAGATTGAACCTGCTTTTTTTTATTCACTTGTTCTTAGACAATCTCTATACATTTTTCAGAAGGTGGATCATAAGTAAAATATTCTCTACAAATACTTAAAAAAAACTCTAAGTATGCAGCTGGCATCACAAATAAAACACCTTCCAAAATCTGCAAAAAATGTCAGAAGCTGTCTTGCAGAAGTCCATAGCTATTCAGCACAGTCAGATGAATTGAAAACTAATTTTATGCTTGGTACATAATATAGAAGTATAAAAAAACCCAACATTTACATCTAGAACTTGTATTAAAATGCCTCAATGAATTTAAAATGCTACAAAATTTCATCCTCGTTTCAAAATGAATATAAACTGGTTTTTTTTTCTACTCTTTGCCACATCATCAATTGGCTGACAGTAAGGAATACCCATTCCCACTTGTACTTGAATAGAAATGCTGCTTCAGAACTGCCTTTCTATGTCTGCTATGAAGCCTGTGGTTCAGGGACAGCGAGCTGCTTTGATCATTGAATTTGCACATCCACATTCTTACAGTTTGGCATTGGAAGATGCACATCATGTGCCCTTCAGAGGTAAAAAGGCAAGTGGGAAGATGGGATTCCATGATCAAGTCTCAAGCAAAAGTCTCACCCCACTACTTCATTATAGCAAAGGGTAAGACTACAAACTGGCTGTGAGCGTGATAGAGCAGAGCATCCTCTTCTGTCAGGAATGCAAGTTACACAGCGCTCATTCACTCCCTTGCCATCCCACTGCTTGCCTTGTGGCATGGCCCTAGCCTGGTCTGCTCTTCTACTAATCCCATTCATCTGCTCAGTGGAACAAACGTATCCAAGTAAGCAGGTATGAAAAGTATACCTTGCACCTAGTAATTCAAAGGACTAGGCCTAAAGAACACAACCACTACACTCTGCCTAGTCCCATATTTTTCCTGTTTCTTACTTTATAGATTCATTATTTTTACCTTTTCTACCACTGCTGGTTTTGCCCTATAGCATTACTTGCCCAACAGCAATGCCTAGTGGCTTCAACCAGGATAAGCACGTGGTAAAGTTCGACCTCCACATTAGAACACAGAAATACTTGTGCTATGGGCTATCTTCTTTTCCTGGTGTTCCAAAACTGTGTCAACCATTTCAAAACAAGTTTTCTTAACAGGGGAAGTTTTCAATCACAAATGCAGCTGTTTCAAGCCCTCCCATATTACAAGGCTAAGGATAAAATAAAACACAAGGAGACAACTGATTATACAGGACACAGTGACAGCAGGTTTCCTGAGCAGGTCTTCTCTTTCATCCCACCACCAGTAATTCCACTGAATTCTGTTTACAGTCTTACTGGGCTACAACTTACAACTACAAAATCTGAAAGCTTTAAAACCCTTGCTGCTTAATGAACAAAACCAAAGGAGATAATTACCTTTGATTTCAGCTTCTGTAGCAGAGTTCTGAAACCTGAATTCCAATGCTTTAAGCACAACCAGACTTAAGGCTCTGAGGACAGTTTGGTCAGAACCACCTTGAGTACCACCTCCAGGAGCAGCTTCAGTGCCTCCAAAGTAGCTGGCCTTTTCACTGAGTGGGATCTGATTAAGCCATGTCAAATTCACAACCTGCAGAGCAGCACTACTCAGTGCAAGCATATCCTCATATAAAGATGGGGCCTGTAAGAACAACAATCCGCTTGTACCATCTTCTCTAGACTTATAAAGGACACATTTTTTAAGGAGCATAATGGACTTCTTCTTGATTAAAAAGTGAATAGATGAGCTAATGAGGTTTAGAACATAAGAAAGTTTCAAAAACAACACTCTCTGGCATCCGAGCGGTAGTTCTAATTCAGTTCTGGAATCCAACAGTGCTTCAAGCAGATCTATAAAACCAATCAAATTGTTTGCAGCTTCAGAATAAGGTGAAGTATAGTGGTGACTGTCAAAGTGATGGAACAGAATGGAACTATAAAATCCTTCAAGCACAGCATCAAGAGGAGCCAACAACTTCTGCAAAATACCTACAGCAACAAGAACAACATTATGGAGTTGTAACAGAGTCAGCTAAATCAAACAAGCAGAAAACAGACTGACTACTGATTCTCAGTTTTGAAGCATGTTTAAACCACTTCATTTCTAATAGTACCCCAGCATCCCCTTTATAAGGAAGAAAACCCGACCTTCCTTAGACAAGCTGCTCTAGGTAAGATCCCAAGTAAAATTCCTCCCTCTGCTGGGCATTCCTATATCGATTGCACCGTAAAACTGCTACAGTACCTGCTTTCGGGAAAGGTTTGTCTTTCAGTATGTCCTTGATAATAATTGTAAGAGTCCAGAGACATTCTGCTACCTGGGTGTTCTCAGGGAATCCTGATAGAGTCTTCACAGTAAAGGTGAGCCAGGTGACATTTAATGCATTCTAAGAAAAGTAGTTAAAAAGAAATAAATCATATTCTTTACAATTGCTATGCAAATCAAAGTAGGTCACAATAAAATTCTTGAAAATTGTAGATTAAAAAGTTTCAAATTAGGCATAGATTTTTTTCCTACATGTGTTTTGTCTATCTGCCCAGTGCCTTTAGAGTACCTAGGCCTCTATTTGCAAACAAAGTTACAGATGCATGAAATAGAAATTGTGTTTTCCAGAAAGGAAAAAACCAAGCCTGCTAATGTCAGGCAACCTACCTAACACGTAGACAGACCATATCTAAATTCATAGTTCCCAGACAACTTTACAAGAAACATTACAAACATTTGAGAAAAATTTACCCTCAGAGATGCTACACTACATACTCAACAAATACACAGCGAGTAAAGCGCCTCAAGTAACTGGAATATTCAGAGACGAAACAAAAGTATATTATTAACTTTCAATGGGTCATTACCTACTTTTATCTATCACATCACCTAAGAAGTCAAGTAATTGTAAAAATATTGACAAAGCGTATTATCGGGGTTTTGAAATACCTGTATTGAAACTTTAAATAGAATGTCTTCTCATCTAGCCACATTTTACCTTAAAATGGTTCCATAAAATACCACATGTATAAATAAAGACATTCCTCTTCATATTACAAACTTCTGTTACATATCTGACCTCCTTTTTTTCCTCTACTCCATGCCCTTCCTATGACATCTGAAATATTCTCTTGGAATATTTCTTATGTATCTTCCCTGTCCATCACTTACAACCCAAAGCCCTTGAAGACACATTTTATTGGAGAACTATCACACAGCATTGTCTTGTACAGTCTTTGCATAGTTCCCAATACCAGAGCTGAACACGCTTCAATAAAACCATGTGGCATTTTCAGGGGACAAGCAGAATCTGTACACCGAACATTGGGAAGCAGATGTGCAGGATGGCAGGAGCAGTCCTGATGTTACTCTGTGTATAAACTTAAGATGAGCCTCCTTAGAAGTACTTTTAGATGTAACAAAACTCACAGTGACTGTTTTTGTGCCATATGAATACTATGAAACTGTGGCTTGAGTCAAATGGAAGAACTCCAAGGCACACGTTCACCAAGTCATTTTTTTTTAAGCTGTGAAAACTTACTCCATACTCACCTCTTCCTTCAGCTGGAAATACACGAGAGATGCTAAACATTTTGAAGCCATGTGAGATAACAGCTGATCATAACTACTGAGCAGACAAATCTGAAAAAAAAAAAAAAAAAAGAAAGTAGTATCTAAGGCATGGAGTTTTTTTAAAATTCTTTCACAAAAAGTCTTTCCAAAGTTTAAAAACACTTACCAATTTTGAGTCAATTCTTTCCTCCTTCAGAAGAAGGACAAAGATTTCACAGTACTTCTGTCTCATACTTAATTCAATTTCCTGGGACTCTGCTTTAGCAACCATCATCTTGATCAAGGTTAATTGAAGCAGCATCACTTCTCGTGGATGGAATGAGTTCATGTTTGCAAAGCTATTTGATGTATCATCTGTCGTAGGGACAGCTGCACCTGACATATCGGTGTCCTGATGGCTCCTAATGCCACCATCAGTAGGTGGCAGATGCATCTGATTACGTGATTCATCTCTTTCTGGTGACTGCTCAACACACAGATTAAGTAATGAGGCATAATAAGGGCTTTCCTTCACTAGTGGAATGCCTACCAGTACGTCCTTATACATCTGCTGCAGAAGAGAGATCTTCATTATGAGAACATTGAGTATTCCAGAAAATGCCGTACATCTTCACTGATTATCCATCGTCACTGCAAATCAGCTTTGCAGTTCTTTTTATCCAGTAAGAGAGACAGAAGCACAAGTAGGCATTTCTCTGAGAAGTTACCTAGAAATAAATACTTTGTTATTACTGAACTTTACAGATAACTAGAAAGATACAAAAGACACCACACATGTTTAGAGTTAAAACTACCCTTACAAAACATTTTTAAACAGTGAATTTGTACTTTCAGTACAGGAAGAGCAATAGTCACACAAAACTGTTCTGCTGAGACATTTAAATGACACAAGAATTACCATGCCCTGAAGTTTACAGTTCCAATGTTACACTACTGACACCAACATTAATTTGCAGGAACTAAGAAAACCAAGTGACAATTGCTAGAGGGACTACTTCTGAAAGAGATGAGAACCTGGATCAAGTCTTCCTCTTTTCTTTTTCCTTCAACACAAGAGCCAGTTTCAACTGTAGATTTTCACCTGTACTGGCAATGTTTATTGCTCCACTAAGGCTGGGTATGGCAATACCCCCAAAAAAATAGAAATCACATGACAAGTCTCATCTGCTGCTGCACCCATGCTCAAGGCGAGTAGCTTGAATGTACAGGAGGGGAGAACTGGGCTCTTGATTCAATAAGGAAGACGTAGAGGAATTCTTTGGTCCATACACACAGGACTCTGAGCATCTACATCCTGAAACAGGTTTCACAGGGCTGGGCTCAAGGGCCCAGTGACTGAAAAGTTTAAAATTAACAATAAGGAATTTTACAGTTTATAAGTAAGAGCAAATAAAAATACTTAACTATATTCAGGAAAAGTATTAAAAAAAATCTTTATCACAAAGTCAATGGAACATATCTTTCAATCACAACACTTGAACATACTCTATAGCTTAAAAGAGCTTAGAATTCAAATCTGTCTCTGAGTGCCTCAGCACCAATTTTCTAACCATTATGTAACTATCTAGACAGGTATTTCATCCCCCCAGAAAAAGGATATGCTTAAGAACATCAGGGTTTCTTTTTCATCTATATTAAAACTGGTGCTAGCCTGTAATACTTATTTTTTAAGACAGTTTTAATATGTTCTGTTACCAGAACCCTTTTAATAAAAAAATCCACTCAAAAAAAAACCCCAACAACAACTCAGTACCTTTATCTACTCTGAAGTTACATGTGGGGCTTATCATCTTCATGGGAATCATCTTCTTGTATGCTTTCTGAATCCCTGTTAAGTCTGGCATAATCAACCAAGTAAACTTCCAGATAGACTCCTGGAGCCATCTATCTGTAGTTGGCTTTTAGTTAAATGTTACATTTCACCTTTCTTACCAGTGGAAGAAAACAACTCCATCTCTCAACTGATAAGAAATTATAGAGATCCTCCCATCTATAATCAATTACACCTGCACTTATCAAATATTGGAAACTATTGCTTTTTAGCAGATTAGAAAAGAATGACGCTGTAAAATTCAGTATATGAGGTAATTCTGGTTTAGTTTACAATCTTCACAAAATTTATCAAACACTATCAAACACTGCGAATTACACCGTCACTTTTTACAACGTGATTTGTAACTGCAACTGAAGTGTGCAGCGACAAAAAGGCTTCCCAAAGCTACAAAGGATTCAGGACAGACCATGATATGCTACCCAGACTCCTCACTTCTGCAACCCCTGGGCAGTATTTCTTTCAGAAAAGAATCTAAAATTAGAGAGTAAGTTGCCTGCAGGGAGCAATCTACAATTCACTCCCATGTGGTATTTTAAAGTTATATTCAGCAGTGGCTGACCTGACAACTCCAAACTGTCACATAATGTTCCTCACCTGTTAGAGCCAGGAACCCTTCCCTCCATCCTTTCCATATTCCACATTTTAGATGTTAAGAATAAACCTGATACTTCAGACAGTAAGTTCCTTCTTTGTTTGCAGAATCTATTTGGAATTCTACTTGAGTTGGAAATTTATGACCTGAAACCTCGTAAAATTTCTCCAGAAATCACTCTGGATATTTTATATAGCTATTGTTCCTATCTTTGAGTTTTGTAACTTCCAAAATGAATACCTAACAAAGTAAAATTATCTCTACACATATACTTCCGTGCTCAAGACCAACTTGAATTACCAGCCTACAAGGTAAACACACAGATCTCTCATGCACAATCCACACAATACAGCAAGGCTGGTAAGGCAAGAGATTCAGAACTCCTCTAAGACACCCACCAGGAGATTTTACCTTCACCACATGATATTAGTTGTGATTTCCCTGATCCTACCATAACACAGTTGTATTATAGCATTAATTTGCAGAACACATCACAAAAACATCTAGAAAATATGTCTCACTCAAACGTGACAACAGTTCATGAGTAGAAGGCATTAAAGGAAATGAAACATGAGGGACCTATTTTGAAGAAGTTTACTTCAAGGAGAGGGAAAAATATCACACAACAACTAAATTTGTTTCAGGCATACTAAGAGAGCACAGTAAAAAGCTCAAAGCTGAAAAGTAAAGAAAAGCAATCCAATTTAGACACAAAAAAAGGACAAACTCCAACACTTACTTGTATTATTTATTTTGAGTTATTCATGACAGCATCTAAAAACCAATTAAGGTAATGCCTCACAGTCCCAGGCTCCTGCATAAACAACAGGAAACAGTTCTGAAAACCTTGAATATAAATAGAGAGTGGTAAGGCAAAAGATACAATGGAAAACCATACAGGAGAAAACCCCAAGTCTTTTGTTAGGTATCATTTTCATAACTATCACAGAATAGTTAGGGCTGGAAAGGGCCTTAAAGATCAAGTTCACTCGCCCTACCATGTTAGGCTACTTTAGTTAGGCTTTAAAAAACTGAAACCAACAGTCACCTGGAGCTGCAAATAGGAGAGAAGACACCTGATAGAAAAGGAAACAAAGGAGATGAAAACTCAATTGACAGCTGAAGCTCGTAAGGTTTAAGGACCACCAGAAACCAAGCAAGTGAAGTTCAAGTGGCTTCAAATGCCTCCAGAATATCCTAAATCAGAATTTAAAATGTTTATTTCTCCAGGGTGGGATACCTAATTTAGCACAAAGCCACAGACAGCAGTGATTTAACTGGACTAACAGTGTTGATATCCTTTTTTATTTTTTTTACCTATACAAATGGCTTCTGATGACACATAATTACTCAGAGACAGTAGTGAATAGGCATGATTAGCAACAGCTATTGTCAAGTTCCCATATTAGTCTTTCCCTGTTACATATGCTATTAAATGATAATTGCCTGAGTAACAACTGGGAGAAAACAAACCAGCCAACCCCCTCCCCCCTTCTTCCATTAAAAAATTAAATAAAGCAAAATGACATCACAGCCCATGACTTTTGGGTGTGAGTTCAAAGGCTCTGGATCTCCTTACAACGCAATGGTTGAATCATTTAAGAAATAAAATATCCATTGGACTACTTGTACCTGCAATGAGCCTGTAGGCTCAATGATTTGGTAGGCTCATCTCCCAGTAAAGAATACACTTCTGCTCAACACTGAAATACTGCAACACCCCCACCCCTAAAATAATGCCATTTCCTTCCAGAGGTTACAAACGGCCTTTGATGCGACCTGCCCAGCCCCTGACCGTTTGCTTCGACGCTAAAGCATGCGAGGTGCCTAATACACTTCCCTGCGACCATCTCAAGACGCTGGAAACAGAACTAGGCAGACTCGATGCAACCTCATCGGCCCCTCACCGTGCGTCAAGCCCCAGCACTGCCGCACCGGCCTAGCCGTAGTCAGACCTGGCTACAGGCAGCCCGCCAGCCTGACAGGGACAGGAGAGCGTAGACCTGAGTCAGCACTGACCACAACGGCCGCGGGTACCGGGAGAAAGGGCCTAGCGCGGCGCTGCCTCCGTCAGAGAGCCTCGGCCGCCCTCCCAGCCCGCGGGCCCTCTCCCTCCTCCAGAAGGCCCCGCCAGCCTCCACAGCCCCTGCCAACGAGCCTGAGGGAGAACCGAGACTTCCTGCACCGTCGCTCCCCTCGACGCCTCCTCTGAATCCCTCCCGCCCCTCAACCGGCGCGGCTCCGCGCTCCTTCACCCACCCAGAGCAGCTCCAAGCCCCAGCCCGCCCGGCGCCCCTCAGCCCGCGCCTCCACCGCCGCCTCACGGGCCCCGGCGGCACAACCCCGCCCCCTGGACCCGCCCCTCGCCCCCTCCCACCCGGCAGCCCCGCTTAGTCACCCCGAGCCGCCGCGCGGACGTGCCCCTCCCTTCCCCGTCCCGTCGCCAGGCAACCACTGCTAGGCAACCGCCGCGACTCGCCCGCCCCCGGGAGACAGGCCGCCGTAAGGCCCAGCTCTGCTCCGACAAAACGCCGGCACCGCCGCAGCCACCCGCCGCGACTCACACCCCCCTCCCTCGCCTGTCGCAAAGCCCTCCCCCTCCCCTGCGCCTTTACGGCAAGGGGGAAGAACCGCGGGCGGAGCCGCCGTCAGCCTGGCGTCCAATCAGGCGCGGCGGCGGCGGGAGATTGGGGGCGGGCCCAGCGCGGCGGCGGCGGATTGGCGGCGGCGGGGGTCAGTCCCTGCCCGCTGACCCCGGAGCGAGCCGAGGGGGGCGGCTCGGTGCAAAGTGTCCCCACACGGCTCGGCCCCCTCCCGCCGCCGGCCCCGCCGCTCCCCCCCCGACCCCGCCGCCAGCGCGGGGGGCGGCTGCGCAGGGGCGCACGCCGGCCCCCCCCCATCCCCCTCGCCCCCGGCGGCAAACAGGTAACGGCCGCGGACGGCGGAGCCCCGTCTGTCCCCAGACTCCCTCACGGGAGGGGTGGGAGCGCGGGGGGGAAACGCGACCCCGTGGCCCGCCGCGGGGCCTCCCCTCGCCGCTGCCGGGCAGCTCCTCCGGCGGGGCTCGCCGTCGGCCTGTACCGCCCCGCTGCCCGTCAGCGGGCTGCGAGGGTGCTCCCCCTCACCCCGCCCCGCTGCTTCCCCTTGGGCGGGGGGTGCTCACCCTCCCCCCCACATTCCTCCCCACCGCCTCTGCCCCCTTCGGCCGCGGGGGGGTGGCGGGCAGGCTGCGGGTCACCCCACCCGGCGCCGGGCCCGCCGGCGCCGTGCTCCCGGGGCTGCCTGCGGAGGAGGAGGAGGAGGGGATGGGGGATGATCCCTGGGCGGTGAGGGCGGAGGGGAGCCTCGGGCCCCCCCGGAGCGCGTACCCCGCTTCCCCAGTGCCCGGCGGCGCCCTGGCTTGCCTTCCCCGCCGCCGGGCCTTGAAACTCTGCGCCGGGGCTTGGTGGGCTTTTTTGTGTGTGTGAGTGTGTGCGCTTGACGGTTCCCGAAGCACCAACTCCTGCGAGGGGCTGATTTTGATTTCCCAGCAGCTCTGCTTTCTGGGTTACTTCCTGTCCCGGTCTTTTGGATTTATCTTTCACTTCAGTTCCCCGAAGGAGCTGACTTGACAGGGTCTGGCTGTATTGTCCCTCCAACTCTTTCATATCCTGAGAGAGCTCCCTTCTTTTTGAGTAGAGATCCCGATTTAGGTAAATAACCTTTTACTTCCTAATTTTAGAAGGCTTTTCCTATTTTGACCCATTATCGCTTCGGTATTAACCATTTTTTCTTCTTAATTTCTCTCTTTTATGTCATTGTGTGTCTCAGTTCTACTTTTGTTTTTTCTTTTTAGGTTCAAGCTGCCTTAAAGGAGAATGAAAACATTGTGACTCCAAAGAAGAAAATACGCCAGAAGAGAGAAAACAGCACTCAAAAAACCCCTCAAGAAAGGTGATAATTCATGTAGACTCTCCGAATCATCCCAACGTGTGGTTTGGCTGGGATTGGGGCCTCTTGTTGTGTTTTTGATGGCTTTGAATAGGTAGTGTTAGATTTCTTCATTCTCTTAAAACCTTGCTCCTGAGCTTTAACAGTTTGAAGGCTCTGAAGCCCCTTTGAAGTGCGGTTCCTCTTCTTGTAAAGCTTTGTAATTTTCTAAGCTTAATCTGCAAATGTTATTTTGATTATAAATTGTTACTTAATGGAGGGGTTTTTTTGTCTCTCCTCACCTCAGGAATGTCACTTAGAATTACTTCACTCACAGCAGTTAGGAAGGTCTTTTCTTAAAGCCTTTTCAGAAATTTATGGGTGCAACACTGGATTTGTTTCTGCTTTGATTCTAAAACCTTTATTGGAGCAGGTCGTGGTAATTGCATTATGTTGGTTTAGTTGTACCTAACTGTTGCATGGAGCAGGTATTTTTGCATTGTAATGAAGCTGCAGAAGTTGAAATGAGTTTAATTGGATGGTATTTGTTTACAAGTACTTACTTTTTGGGTTGAGATCACAGAAGGAGATAATGCTGGTAGGTGCGTAAGGGGAAAAATGAAAGGAGTCATCAAAAAGTGAATCCTGCTGGTAGGAGGAAGGTTTGGTTTCAGGAGGAGAGCGGCTCGTAGGGAGAATTGCTTGTGTTACGTGGTAAGATGAAGAGATGGGTTCTAGGAGGAGAGAGTGGGGGGTGAATGATGTCAGTCAGCTTTTTTCTACATCCTACTGTTAGTGGGCTCCAAATAACGGGAGTTCCTGCGCGTTCTGTTAGTGCAAAGTCTGAATCCATCCTAATCTGCCACAGATGTAGATGAGTTTGTGTTATTTTGACAAATATATCCTCTGGTACAGGTCCTGCTGGTCCTTGTTGCGTTTTCAGGGATGTCATTGACTGTACCTGAATGCTTTTTATTGTCAGCAATAAATTATTTCTTAGCATTAGTCTCAGGGAAGGAGTGTTACCTGTTACCAACACTCTTGGCCAAGTATGTGTCATTTTTCTAATAGAGGTGTCTTTAGTGATGATAAAAAGTAGCTGCCATATATCTAAGACTAAATAGAACCCCACCCCCATAACGCAAGTGCAACAAATTCTGAGATGTGCTTTGAAAGTACAGGGAAGAAATATTCCATGTTATTTTGATAGCGTGCTGCAAAACCATGAGTAATAGTGGAACACGTGGACGTGCCCAGTGTGATTGTAGGAGGGATCTTTATACTAACAGGCAAGACAGATGTGCATTAGTACGAACAAACAAGTGCAGTTATGGCACACCTGTTTTATCCAAAGGTTGTTTATGATAACACCCTCTTTATATACCATCCTGTGCATCCAATGTTGGGGCTTGTGTTAGTATAGCTACTCCAACGGGACCCCTCTTGGTGCCAGTAAGTCATAAGATCTCTAGGATTTATTCACAGAAGGAAATGTAACTTTTCATTTGATTTGAGAAGTTCCTTCCTAATGTAAAATGCCAGAGCAGCAAAGTTTGATTCGGATGCAGAGACTGGAATTGAATTCACAGGAATCAAGGAATTGGCTTCTGGCAGAAATTTTGCACATGGTCAAAACAAGGAGCAGAGATAAATGATACACTGAAGTCCTGCTCTTGATCTCTGGAAGAAATGTAGCATATTGCAAGTGTAACTAGCCCCTTAGATCAAGTTGCACACCCTTTTTATTTTTATTTTCTTTTTAATCTTCAGGCTGCATGCTCATCTTGGTTTTGTTTTGCCTTATTGTGAATTCTAAACCCTTCAAGGAAATGTGCTGACTAAGAGGTTGCTTTCTGGTGTTCCAGCATTTGCTTACACATTTACACTATTGCAGTGAAAAACTTGCCTTCTCCACTGAGGTCATCCAAGAAATTTTGTCCACTTGGATTCTTTGAGGCTTTATTAAAAAGAAACAGAAAGCAAATAGAAGTCTTCCAGAGACTGTTGAAGGAAATAAACTCTATAAGCAGCACTCAAGCTGTGCCATGAGTATTAGGGCTGAAGTGACTGCTTTGATGTGGTTTCAACTAGCCATTGTTTTCTGCTTCTGTCATTCTGTGAAATATTGGTGTTTGGATTCTTTAGCAAGTCAAGTTAAAATACATCAATCTTGGATAGTAACACTTGCTACGAATTACTAATTTTAAGGCTAAGCTTTCACCTGACTGTTGCTATTTGAAACTCAGTAACAGCATCACTGTAAGTCGGAAGAGAGATTGTATTTTACATTTGGTACAAGAGGATCTCCAAGCATGCTGCTGAGCATGAGCTCCCTGCAGTTTGTCAGCACCCACCCCAAGGGAGGAGAGTTATGGCCTTGGGAATTTTGAGGATAGTTACTAGCTGGTGTGTTACCAGTGCTTTCCAAAGGTGAGGTCTTGTCTTTTCCTCTCCAGTTTGCAGAACTGAAGTGCCTTGAGCTGGATGATTTCATTCATTCTCCATCAGGCCCAAAAGCAAGACCTCAGAACTTCTCTTGTGAAATGGGTGATGGTTGGTAAAATGATCCCTCCGTGCTTCAGCTACCTGCAGAATCCAACAATGCAACAGCTGCTTATTGGTACATGACAGCACCAGTCAGCATCACACAGCAATATAAAGTCGATGGAGGATTTCTAGATTAAATCTTTTGGTTATTTTAAATTTAGCATGTCCAAGGTACAAGGTGGCATTACAGAAGCTCTGAGGAGAAGTGTGTAACTTTAGGACCGCTTATGAAGAGTGAAGGCTTCTTTCCTTTGAAGCAGCAGTTCCTCTGATGCTTTGGATTCGTGCACTGTTAACTCCTTGCTTTCAGACCTGGCACTTTGCATGCGTTGCTTGGTGATTTTCATCTCAGCCACTTGGATACCTCACTTGATGTCTGTCTGAGATGTAGTGTAGAACATCTAGCAGAAAATACATTCAGGATTATAAGGCTCTGTGAAACTTTAATATTTCACATGTTATTTGCAAACTTTACGATGGTGATATGAAAGCACAGATAACAACATCATTATTTGCCTTACTTTCATCTGAAAAGCTCCTGAAATAGGAAGCTGAGTGATATAGGAAGATGACAGTCGTGTTTAGTTTCTTTGTCAAACACATATTGACCATTTCTAAAAATGCCAGATGAGTGAGAACACATTTAGCTTGTTTGAGTTTTAAAATGGGTGGGAGAAGTAGGTAGCGACAATAATGAATGCTAATGTGATTATCCTTATTCCACATAGCTTTTTTTGTTGTGGTGGTTTATTTGATTTAAATGTCTTGGCATACCTCATCCACAGACAACTAGGATCTACACTGATTAGGTCTGTGCTAGATATTAAATGTCATGTGTAAGGGTGCACTGTTGTTGTGTAGAGGTAGGCTGACATCAGTAAATTATGGTCCTTATTCTGCTCTCACGTGTCATCTTAGGGCTTAAGAATCAGGTCTAGCTGTTAGGCCATCTGAATAAGCAAAATGATGTATTCCAAGGTCTTGCTTTTAGTACTGACCTCGAACTTTCTTTAAAGTAAGTATCTGCATATGTCAGAATTCATTTTCCACATGATGTTTGCTGTGACTTTAATGAAGTGACGCATTGATGTAGAAAGTCTAAGATCTCTCTGACAACATGAGGCATTATCAATAGATAATGAAGATGTTTGTCTCTTTTTTTTTTTAACTTGGTGTGCTACTTCTACTACAATTATTAGTATTTTAAGCAAACTTTAAGTCATTGAGTAAGTCAGTTTTACTTTCACTAAATATGACTTCTTTTTATTAAAGTTGCAGATCTTACTCTTGCCATATGCAGCTAATTTTCCTTTGGGGGGAAAAAAGCTTGTTACTTTTTTAGTGGAGCAATCTGTTACCTTGTCTGTAGTCTGTGAAGTCAGTGCAATTCTAATTTGCATCAGCTAATAAAAAATGTGTGGGTTTTAAAGTGAAAATCATGCAAAAATTGGAAAGGAAAAAAAAAAAGGTGAACTAACGACTGATCATCTATGCAAAAAAACAAGGCTAGAAATGTGATCAAATTAGGTCATGGCAGTGCAGTCTTGTGCAGGGCTGTGAGCGTATCTGCAGACCTTGTATGTTTTATCTTGGGAAGCAAAGCTCTTGGAAAATGTGCATAAGAGGGATGAAGAGAGCTTTTTTTCATCCCCCCTCTTCTGAGCTATCATCAGGAAAGCAAGATTTTATGTTGCGTGAAGTGACAGAAATTTTTGCTTAAGCTAAAAGCTGCACAGTTCCTATAATTGTTTTGGTGCAACTCATTTGCAGAAGGAACAAGGCACAGTTGGGTCTGTGTGATCTGCTATACAATGAAGTAATTAATGCTTTCATTATTTATTACGTTATTGCAGTGCTCACACCTGATAAGGGGCCCTGTCACAAGAAGCTTGCAGCCAAAGTGAAGGAAAGGCCAGATAGAGGTGTACAGAGAATAGTGAAATGGCATTGATGAGTACAGGCCCTCAATGGTGCTGTGAGAAATGGGCAAACCTTGGGGCTGACCCTGTTAACTGCAGGTGGCGTGGAAGGAGGATCAGGAGTGCTAGTCTGAAGGAGAAAACTGGATTGGGATTGTTAGTAAACTTTGATACTAAAAGGGTGGTTTTTATGTATGAAGGAAAAGGTGAAGATTCTTGAGGTGGTGGTATTGCTTATATTCACAGAATCACAGACCGTTAGGAGTTGGAAAAGACCTCAAAAGATCAGGTCCAACCCCCCTGCCAGAGCAGGATTACCCAGACTAAATCCCACAGGAATGCATCCAGGCGGGTTTGAATGTCTCCAGAGAAGGAGACTCCCCAACCTCTCTGGGCAGCCTGTCTGAGGGCTCCGTCACCCTGACAATGAGAAAGTTCCTCCTGACATTCCCATGGAACTTCCTCTGCTCCAGCTGCGCCCGTTATTGTGAAGGTGTCTTTTGTGAAAGGCCTGAGCCATCATGTGAGGGAGAGATGACGATTTGGTGGCTCTAGAAGTCCAGTTGAATGACAGAGAAGTCAATGCTCTATGTTGTCAGGTTTTATTCTTTAAGTAGGGAAGCATAGATGGGATGGGGATTTAAAACAACAAAACCCCTCAAACAATCAAACAAAAAAATACCCCACAAAAATGGATTGGGAGGAACTAAATGGATCCTGAAGTTTTTTCCTGGCATCTGACCCCCTCCCAGGGAGGTGTTGAGCAGTGAGGCAGAAATACGTACTGTAACCTTTGCATCTATTCTTTTTCCATGGCAGAGGCATGTGGATGTAATCCTTAGAGAACAGTTTAGGCCATTTCTTCAAGGTTTGCTCCAGAGAGGAAGCACTATTCCCATTTCTCATCTGCCATAAAATATTGGGTGTAGCTTTCTCCTCACCTGGCAAAGCAAACTGTCCCCACCCCAAACTCTAGGTGACTGCCTGATAATGAAACACATCAGGGCCTTTTCTGACATAAGCGCATTAAAATGTAGCATTCTAGCACAGGTACAAAGTAAAAGTAAGTAGATACATTGCTTTTACTCTTTGCAACTAATAAGAAATATCTTTTTTTCTTTAAGGGGTAGCAGGTTTTGACACACATGGGCACATGAGATTATGAATAGTGAAGACAATGAAGAGTGGGACATCCATCAAAGAGTGACAACCTCTTATAAGGTAATTCAAGAACACATTGAATTTATCTTGTTATACTTGAAAAATCAATTAAGTAGTTGTTGTCCTCCATTTTTGTGGCACTGTGCAATCATTATAACCAAGAATGTATAGGTACACTTCCCCCCAACACTTAATTTCTTTTTTTTTTTGGCTTGCATGGAGAAAGCCAATATGTAGCAATACAGATGCATACTGTGTTCTGAATGAGATTGATTACAGTTGCAAAACATTAAATATTAAGTGCCAAATGGCTAATGACTTCCAGTAGTCTTCCTTTCCTTCTCTAAAGATTGATGGTGTAAATGGGGGTTTGCAAGCAGGAATTTGAAATGATCTATGGACCAGAAGTGAAAATGTTTTCAAAGCTGGTGTGTACCTAGAACTGTCCTGAAACCTTTAATTTTACAGTCAATAATTCTTGTAATTTGAATTTCATCACTTGCTATAGGGGTGAGGCGGAAGAGTAGATATTTACAGAAACTGAGCAAGTGATAAAAGGAGCTGCTTATGCCTGACTTTGTCTTCTGCTTTGTATGTTTTAGTACTTATGTACTTTAGTACTAGCTCATTTGAATAAGCTCTGCTAGTCACATGCAACATATGGGGCCAGTGCCAACTTTTTATAATGCTGCATTACAAATATACCCACCAGCTGAGAAGTGTGATAGAAAGAGCTTTGCTTTTTTGTAACCAACTGTCTTCATAGATATTTGCAGGGGGGATACTGCTGTCCCCTTAAATGAGAAATCCCATTTCTCTTCATCTGTTCAGTCATCCTAACTCTTTCTTGTAGCACTTTGAGGGACTAGGTTGACCTTAATTTTCAGGATCACGTGAAGTCTTGCAAGCATTAGGCCTTTACAAGAAGGGACTGCAAAAATGGCAGTAGAAAGCTTGTTTATATTAACTTTTGATCAGATATTCTCAGTTTGAGGAAAAAAGTTTTTTTGTCCTGTTTTTGTACATGTTCAGAAAGCAAGGCCAAAGGTGCACACTGTGATTGATTGATTTGATTGATTGACTTTTGAAGGATCTCCCTCTGGCTCATACTTAATCAGTCAGGTTCTACTATCAGTTTTCAGCTGTAAATCTAAAGAAAGATCTTGTTCTTGTATTTGGAATTTCATTAACAGTATTATTAGTGGTGTGATCCAGAATGAAGTCAAGCTCACTGTCTTAGAGGTGAGTGTGTTCTGAAGTGCTAATTGGAATTTAGAAAAGAGCTTAGCAAAAGCTTATTAGAGTCAATAGAAATACTTCCATGGTCCTCAGATTAACCAACTTTGATTTTTGGAATATGCTGTAAAAGCTGAACTAGTGAGTTAGTAGTTGCCAGATTGTAAATCCCCTTTTCTTCCTGTGTCAGATAGTTGGACTTCATACTATAAACCAGAACAAAGCCAGTACCTAAGCCATGTATAACCCCTTGAGCTAAAAAGTCTTCTTTCATAACCTTATGCTGAAGTAGTGATTGTTGCCATACATGGTAAGTTGAAGCATTTATAAATGTCAAAGACGGGCATTTGCTGTATGTAAATCCCATATTTGCAATGTAAGTAGGGTCGGTGTTGCCACCTGTTAATTATGAGTTTATATCTCTCCAGGAAGCAGATAAATAGCTTCTTTGCAGTGAGCACCCTAGGTTATAAAAGAGTGAATAGATATCTGTGCCTTTATCTGGAAGGATGGCAGTGATTGATGTTTTCACTTTTCTCTTGTCTGTGTGTGTATCTGGATCGCGGGAAAACAAGTGCCCGGTGGGATGCAGGGAGTTGATTGCAACGTCTTTTGAATGACCTGTGAAGCACGAGGATCTGGAAATCCTTATGATATTTATGAAAAAGAAGGTTTAGGTAATGATGTCGGTTGACATCCTAATAAAACAAGGTTGCTGCAAATTTGAAGTTTTGCTTAAAATTCTTTTTTTGTCTTCAGAACTTTTTGTTGCACTTTGGTCTTGATTAAATTCACAGGTGTCTGAATAAGTTTTTCCTCTTTTTCTTTAATGTCCTGTATTAATATCCTTTGCAACAGTTTTTGAATAATTTCTGAGACTTATTGCTCAGCATTATCTTTCAGATTCCCTGCTTTTATACTCGAGACACTCCTTTCCACTCTAGGAATACCAATTAATGGGGTGTGGTACACAATGTATGTGAAAATGCAAACACTTAACAGACTTTGTGTACTCTGGAAGAATCCCTAAATACCTGTATTTCTTTTTTTTCTTGTCCCCAGCTGGGTAGCAAGTAGAACTGCAGATGAGTACTTTTCAAACAGAGTATGGAGTACATCTATCTTTCCCAATGTGTGTTTGTACCTAGGCTCTTTTACCGTGGCTATTTTAGATAACCTTTTGGCCCGGCTCTCTCATATGCTTTATCAAGGTAATTTACAAATGGAATTGTTCTGGTGTATGTTCACATGGTGTTTGGCAGGGCTTGTGTTACCTGCACTTGTGTGTTTTCAGGTCTCGTGTATTATCATCTCTGTGTTTAGTTTTGGAATATAGAGGTTCTTTGCACTCTTTATGGACTAATAAAGAAGTCCCCAAGCCAAAATACAGATTGTGGATGCTACTTAAAAGAGGGGAAAAAAATGGAAGAGAGGAAAAAAAAAGTTTTTAATTTGAACATCAGTGTTACTGATATTTATGTGCAGTAGGGCACTGGAAAAGGTTATCTTAGTAAGATGAAAATATTTTCACTGAAGCTTAGAGGAGATATATTTCTAGAATAAAATTAAAGGCTATTGTAGTTTGGTTGCACTAGTAATGCAGTGCTGTTTCGTGCAGCAGTTTAGATCACGTATTTTAACTGTATTTCTGGAGTTAGTGATGTTAACCGTGTTGGGCTCTGGAGATGTTTGGATTTCCCTTTTTGCTCAAGTGTTTTAATTGTGAACTGTTTGATGCTGTCACTTCTGAGGAAAACATTTACTATTTATAATGTGTAAGTGTCCTTTTCTTTTGCAGTTCAGTGATGTGAACCACATACTATGCTTTTGATAGCAACAGTGAGATTGTTTGGTTTTCTTACTGTATGCATATCATGACTTTTCATATAGAGAGTAAATCTTAAGCATGGCTTTTCATTAGCACTGACTTTTTCCCTAGATATCTCTTTCCTGGTCCAAATCCTAATTTACTGATGCTTTATATTGATTCAAGGTGACTAGTGTGACCTCATGACGCCTCTGTAAAAGCCAGATTCAGCTAGGATGTTACACCATCACTGTCGAAGAAACCCTGAACTACAGGAAGAGTTGCAGATTCAGGCTGCAGTTGCTGCTGGCGATGTTCACACCGTGCGCAAGATGCTGGAGCAAGGATATTCTCCAAATGGTCGAGATGCCAATGGCTGGACCTTGCTTCATTTCTCTGCAGCAAGAGGGAAAGAGAGATGTGTCCGTGTTTTTCTTGAACATGGAGGTGAGAAAAATCTTGATACCCATCTCACGGCTTTCTATCTCAGTTTCCAATATAGGGCTTTCCAGCACTAGTTAGTTATCAGGCTACTGATTCATGCTCTGTGCATGAGGTAATAGATTAGCTTTGTATCTTCTTTCAGAACTGTCTAGGAATCATTAAAAACATGAATAAGCATTATGAAAATAGGGCAGAAGGGCTCACTATAAAATTAAATGCACTCATAGCACTCGCTATAGCTTTTTCTTCACAGTTAGGTGTTGTTATTAGAGGAAGGCAAGTCCTTGAGCTAAAATCAAAGTTTGTTTCCTAATTCTCAAGCAAATGAACAAGTTACAGTAAAAGACCAAGTTCCTGTATGGGCTTTAACGCAGTCTGGTTTTATGGTTTAGTTTAGGATGAGAATGGTTGGACTTGATGATCTTCAAAGGTCTTTTCCAACCTTGTGATTCTGTCTGCTAAACTTCGTGAAAACAGTACTCTCTGTGCAAGCCTTCAGTGTTGGTGTCCTGGTTTCAGTTGGGATAACTTTCTCCCTAGCAGCTGGTTTAGTACTGTGGTTTGCTTTTAGGATGGGAATCATTTTGATAGCACGCTGTATTTTAGTTGTTGCCAAGCAGTCAGGGACTTTTCAATGTACTTTTCATGCTGCCCTGCCAATGAGAGGGGAGCAACCAAGAAGCTGGGAGGGGACACAGCCAAGACAGCTGGCCCAAACTGGCCCCAGGGCTATTCCATACCATGGGGTGTCATGCTCGGTATATAACTGAGGGCTGGCCTGGAGGCAGCATGGCTCAGGAAATAGCTGAGCATCAGCTCTGGATGGTGAGCAATTGTACTGTGCATCATTTGTTGTATTGTTATTATTGATTATCTTCCTTTTTCTGTCCTGTAAAACTTGGAGGTTGAGGTAAAGACAGTTTAAACCATGACAGTCAGCTAGTCCAGTTGATTTCACACCTCTCCTGCATCCATCCATACTGAAGCTTTTTTCTAAGAACTGCATTAAATTTTGTTGGTTTAAGTGATCTACCCATTTGGGTGATGATTATTACCCCTCAAATTATAGTCAGAATTTCTTTTTGCTATATATTCTTCCAAGGCCACCTAAAGTTTTACAATGGATAGTCTTAATCTTTTAATGTGATACTGGAGAGGGAAAATAAAAATCAGTAGATGTTTTCCAGATTCTGATTAGTGTTCTTAAAAGAATAGCATCTTCTTTTCTAGTGCTATTCTTATCAAGTGAATTATGAACTAAGGTGTTTACAGTCCCAAGGAAACAGAAATTATCTTTCTGATGCTCTCGTATCTGAGGCTGTATGGGTCCCTTATGTGTATCACAGTATCTGTTGGATGTATGGATCCCCCTTAACATTGAGTGGCATTAATAGGTTGCAATATTTTCACAAGTAGTAATATGTTCCTTAAGAGAAATTAGTGAGATATGGCCTGAGCAACTGGACCCTGGTGATACACCGACTACAGATTCTAAGCATACAGTATTGGCAAATCCTCCTCTCCTTATTTGAAGCAGGGAGTAAAGCTACTTAATTGCACTAATAAATAACTTCTTCTAAAAAAGTTCTACTTTTAAAATGTAATATATATGGATAATCTCAAGATTTCAGTTTCATAATTCAAACTTTTTATGCTGTAAATCTTGAAATATGTTGGGTTTGGCTCTGTAAACTTGAAGATTATCTGGAAAAAAACCCCATATTCCTTACGTATTCATATGAATTTTTATTATATAGGTTTTGATGTTATATAGCTGCTGATGCAGTGTTTTAATTTGATGTTTGTTGTCACTCTTTCCTATATGAAGTACCACCTGAATCTGATGCTTGGTGAAATCTGTGTGTAATGAAACATCCTTCTTCTAGAAGCAGGATAGCGTTTAATCACCAGGACTAGAAAGTTGAGTAACAAATAGCGTGAGGGTTAGTCATCTACGGCAGCTTTCGTGTAGCTGAGCCTCGCTTCAGCAAATTGGCACTGTTCTGTGCCTTGCCTTGTTTTCCCTCAAAACACAGGCATAAAAGATAATGAGTGTTTTAATGTCACAAATGAGCTATTAAGCAGTGGATGAGCTGACTGCTGAAAGCCGAGTTGATCATGCCTGCCTTGTTTGCCAGAGGTTTGTTTGTGTCTACCTTTCTTTGGAGGGAAGAAGGTGGAGACTGTGGGAAGAAATGGATTGTTTTGATGTTGGAACTTGATGACTGTGGATCAAAATTATTTTGGTGTGATGGAAAAAGCCATTTTCTGGTGTTAAACTTATGGTAAGCAGAGGATTGAACTGACTATATATTAATAATAAAGAAGATAGTGAGTGAATGGAGTTCTGGGGGACAGAGGGAGCTGAGATGTTAGTGGGACGAAGGGGCAGCTGGTGCTAGTGGTGGCTGTCTGGAGGAATGATGAAGCTTAGCAGAGCTGGAAGTATTTTCATGAGAAAAACCACAGTGTGCTGTTGCTGAAGGTAGAGTGCTGTGCTTCAGATCAGAGTTGCTGGAAGAGAGCTGATGCAGTCTTGAGTGCTGGTCGGATGGATGTGAAGTTTGGCTAAGAGACAGAGAAGGAATCTGGTCACTGACCTGGAAATAAAATGTAGCTGCTTATGGGAGTCATGACCTGGCCGCCTCCTGCTTTTGCTTTTTTTTGCTTCTCTTCCATCACTGCTCAGCAGCAACGAAAGAGCCATGGGACAGCGTTGTGCATGCAGATTGGCTGATTTCAGTGGAGGTGCTGGAACAGGAGGAAGTTTTTTATTATCTACTGAGCAAGGAGACACAGATAGATGGGGAAAAAGCATTTAAAAAACCAGTCCACACTGAAGGATGAAGCCAGGAGAAACACCAACTACATACAGAGGCAATTGGTCAGATAATAAATATTCTTTAGCAAGTGAGGAAATGCAGAAAGTTGATCAGAACCATGAAGAGACTTAATGAAAAACAGTAAATTTGACACTATCAGCGTACTTGTCTCATTTTAATAAAGTGAAAAATCGAGGAAGCCAGCTCTTTCCATCCATCCAAAACTCAACAGGAAAGCAATACAAAAACAAGGAATATGATTTTCAGTAATCTTGCAGTTTTGTGTAACAAGCCTTTTTTTCCCCTTTAGTGTACTTTTTTTCCTTTCAAAATGACATATCGAGACAGACAGTCCAATGCTGGACAAGAACTCTGTTTTATTAATCCCCAACCACCACTGTTAGTATTACAACCAGCTAAAATCTTAAAAGCGTGTAGCTGTTAGCTATCCCTTGGCAATATTTGCTCAATACTAATTGAGCGGGACTGATTCTGGTATTAAAGAAATGATTCACTAAAGTTCTTAGAAGACTAACAGAAGGAAGTAGCCAAACAGATGTATTTATTTATTTTTAGTCTTGGCTGCAAGGTAGCTAAATTTCACAAAGTTCATGCAGAATCTGGGAGAAACTAGAGAATACCAAATGCTCATCCCTCTAAACCAGCTCATAAACCAGTGTTCCTGTGTCTGAACAGTAATGCTTTCCTGGAGATCTTCTGTATCAGTGTTGTCCTAGAAAATTCAAAACAGAAGCTATATGTAGCCATGTTTCTAAACATTGTGGTCAGAATTAAGCCCTAATTGGGGGAAGTAAACTTGAAATAATAGAAGGACTTAATGAAGCCAGAAGCATTACTTTCTTGGCTTCCCAAATTAGGCTGTGATAGTGACCTAAAGAAGGTGTCATGAAAGAAGGGAAACTGTCCCAATGAGCTGTAAATTGAAACTCTAGAACATTAGACTCTCGTTAACTCCAGATTAGAGTATTAGAAGAGTTTCATTAACAGTAGAGTTTAAACAAGTGGGTTAGGTGCCCAACTTTAGCATGAATAAAACAGTCTGAATATCTCTGTGTTGCAAAGTTTAAATCTCAAGGGAGACTGACCGCAGTAGTTTGGTACCCCTCATTCAGGGTTTATGCCACTGTATTACACCTTAAAATTAAGAACATTAGAAGTCACCAAATGCAGTTGTTCATACTCTAGATCCTCCTATCCCCAAATTATTGGGAAGCTTGAGAAGAAATAACTGTAGTTGTTTGACAGGATGGAAGCAAGTTAAAGAAATGTTGGCAAGTGCTGGCTTCATCCTTTCCCAGTTAAATACCCTTGTACCAGGTGCTTGTGTTTTGGGTGGTGGTTGGGTTTCTTTTTGTAAAACCCCTCTGCAGCTTGTGAAAGGTAAGCAGAGGAGAATTCATTTCTACCATGCTTGTATTACATGAGGAGAGAGTTACTTTACAACATGATACCAATGCTAAAGCCTTTTCAAAACCAACTGAAGAAAAGAATCCACACAAAACCCCAAGTTTTTAAGGCAACATCAGCTCTGTAGCAGCACTTTTGCCGACGTGGGGACTGAACGGATGGAAATGGGATGGAAATTACATGCAGCATAATGCAGATCCAACTTCTGCTGAAAGCCCTTGGGAAGTTCAGAAGTTTTCCAGGAGATGGCAGCAAAATATTGAACAGCAACAGACAGTGTTTTGGTCTTGTTAAAATTGTTTCCCTAATCAAGGGGGAGGCTGGTACTACGAGCTCATTAGAAGCTCATAATCTTAATAAGAATTACAGTATTTTTATCATGAGGTTTTCTACTGGTTTTACTCTTGGCAGGTGTGTTGTTTGTGTTGCTTGTTTGCCCAACTAAGTTTTTGTTCCTATTCTTGTTGAGAAACTTCTCTTACATAACTTAGTATTTTTTTGGTTCTCTTTAGTGGTCAAAAGCAATGAAATCTGGGGAGTAGAGAGGGCCTGGAAAGGTACTGAAAACCATAGAAAGGGCATCCTTATGCTGCAAGTAAATTGTTGGGTTTTGGTAACAGCAACTTGTATAAAAATGAGTATGCATGTGCAAAAGTTGGGGCATATCCAATTGACTATGGAAATAACCTAGGCTGAACAGGCTAGCAGCAGTGTCCTGCACCTCAGCTGGGGAGTAGAAATGATTGGCTTGCATGCCCTGTGCAGCATGGTAGACAGAAGGCACAATGTGAATTTTATTGTAAAGCATTTTTGGGGAAATGGCCCGTGCTGCTGCTGTCCCCTGTGTATTACATCCGTCTTTCTCCCTAATTCTGCTGTTCAGAATCTATCATCCTTCTTAATTCTCATGCTGATGCTACGCACTTTATTTATCACCAGTCAGGACATCATCTAGAATAGTCTGAGCAGTGTGAAGAAAAGGTCCTGGGGGAAGCAAACATGACTTTGAAATACTATCCTTGCTTTAATGACTCTGTGGGTTGTACCGATTCTTTGCTATATTTTGGACATCATCATAGTGCAGATTAGCAATGACCTGTTCGGTCACTGACTTTATTTCCATGCCAACCTGTGGATGCTTCATGAATTACTTTAGCTCAGGGTATTGTAACTTTACAGAGTGCTGAAACTTCTCCCTTGCACAGAAGACCAGGCAGGCTGTCACTATGAAGGGACTAAACCTTCTGCCATCAGTCTTTCTCCTGTTATTTCTAGGTTCCTATTCCATATCCTAGAGGCAGTTCTCACGTTTTATTTCTCTGTGTAGTCAGGCTGTGTTAGTTTGTATGTTGGTTTTCTTTAGTTTGGTTCACTCCCCTTGGTTTTCACTTTACTTTTTAAAAAATCCTTCAAGTTGCTAGATTGTCTTTGCTGGTGTGTTCTGTGCTGTCCTGCCTGTCCTTTTATTTTCGTACAGCTTCTGTCTAGGTGTGTTGTCTGGCTATTAGGGCCATATGGGTTGTGTTGTGTTAGCACCTTTGTGGGTTCAGGCTAAACTAGGTTGCAATTTATATTGTATTCTGAACATCACTTGCAGCAGGTCTTTATTTTAAGATGCAAATTGATGTCTCCCACCCTCTTCCCCTCACCTGTGTGGATGTGATGGCATCCCAGCAGAAAACTCTGCCTGCTCTGTGGTACAGGAGAACAAGTGCTCCTTGAGCAATGTGCAGGAGTGTTGGCTGTTCACAGCCTTCAGCCAAGTTTGTTTTAAACCTGCGTGGTCACAATGTTGTGTGTCCCATTGTCCCCTGCCCCCCATCCCCAGACCCCTGCTATTTTCCTTCTGAATGTGGTGAGTCTAGAATAGTAAATCACAAAGAGTTCAATGTGCCAGGCTGCAAGGACAGCTCGCAGAGTTATGGGAGGTGGACAGACACTACTTAAAGCTGATGTGCTTTGTACATGAGTGGTGCTTCATTACAGAGCAGACAATGCTTCTCCTAACCTAGGTTGGAAAAGTGCCTCAAACTTCCAAATTGTAGTTTGTATCTTTTAGCATCTGACAAGCAGTATCTGGGAATGGTGGAAGGAGAAGTCTTGCAGCCTGGCTTGTTCTTTAGCTGAGAAACACTAATGAAGCAGGCACCTTTCCTCCAGTAATTAATTTCATACATGGGGCTAATCACTGGCTTTATAAGTCTGGGTGTATTGAGGAAATTAAATTAAGCAAATCAATTATTTTAATTTTTAAATTCATATATTAGACTGAGGTGTTGTGCTATGTTGAGGAGGGAGGTGGGGGGGGATAATCTGTATAATCACTTGTATACTGCACTAACATTTTTCCTGACTCCTTCCATAAGTGGATGCTTACGTTCTTGTAAAATCTTAAATTTTTGTAATACTATAAATTCAGAACAGACTCATCATCTATAAAAATGGACTTTATCAAGATAATCTAAAATAACATGTATCCTACATGCTTTGGAAATCCTGCAGACCACAGAGAAACATTTTACCTAATACAGTATTACACCCTAAAAACAATTCAATCCTGCCAGACCACAAAACATCCGCAGTTTGGGACAGCAGATGTTTCTACACATGCTTCTTTTTAAGACCAAGAAGCAACACAAGGGAAAATAAAAAAGTGGAACATTGAGAAAGAAATGTAATATTGTAGAGCTGGAGGAAAACTGGATGGACAGAGAGATTTGAGTAAGTAGCCTAAGAGTGGTAGGAAGATGTGGAAAAACTATTTGTCAAATGGAAACATATGTATATAAAAGAAAAAAACCAACACTTTTTTGTGCGTGTAACTCTTTCTTAAATTATATGTAACTTTTTTCTCAAAAATAGCATGTTTATGAAAGCTAGAATTAATTTGAAGTACAAAAAAATCCTGCCATGCTATGCCTGAAATGACTAACATTCAACTGTTTATTAATTTACTTTTCTTCTTTTTTTTTTTTGTTTCAGCACTGGATTATTGTAATGCCTTCTAATTATTTTTTAATTTTATTTTTAACTTCAGCTGATCCCACAGTTAAGGACTTAATTGGAGGCTTCACTGCTCTGCATTATGCAGCCATGCATGGCCGAGCGAGGATTGCACGCTTGATGTTGGAATCGGAATATAGAAGTGACATTATTAATGCAAAAAGCAACGATGGTTGGACTCCCCTCCATGTAGCAGCCCACTATGGCAGAGACTCATTTGTCAGGCTCCTGTTGGAGTTCAAGGCTGAGGTTGATCCGCTCAGTGATAAAGGTACTACGCCGCTTCAGCTGGCCATTATCCGAGAGAGGTCAAGCTGTGTGAAAATCCTTCTGGATCACAATGCCAACATCGACATTCAGAATGGTTTCCTGTTACGATACGCTGTGATCAAAAGCAATCACTCTTACTGCCGAATGTTCCTTCAGAGAGGGGCGGATACAAACTTGGGTCGCTTGGAAGATGGACAGACACCCTTACACTTGTCTGCTCTTAGAGATGATGTGCTTTGTGCACAAATGTTGTATAATTACGGAGCAGACACTAACACAAGGAACTATGAAGGACAGACCCCACTGGCTGTTTCAATAAGTATTTCTGGAAGTAGCCGACCCTGTCTGGATTTCTTACAAGAAGTGACAAGTATGTATGTAAGAGAAGTTAATCACAGGACACAGTGTCCTCTAAAAGCCTTCTTTGAATTTAGCCCCAGAAAAAAAAAAAATGCTTCCTCTCTGCCCCTTCATGCTATTTAAATGCACTAGAAAGTTTCTGGGAAAGTGAAGGGATTGTGATACTGGGAATTTCATACTCGGCAAAGGTGCTAATGTTAAGTATATTTCATTTAAATTAGTTTTGTTTAAATATCTAGAGGCAGCGTTAATTTTTTAAAAGTGAACTGTAAAACCTCATTTTATTAATGGCCTTAGCACACGAGATGTTTGGGGGGTTGGGTTTGTTGTTTGGGGTTTTTTTAGTGTCTTTTGCTTTTTTTTTTTTTTCAAAATCATCATGCAAATACTCAGTTGCTGCTTTTTTCATCTGTCACTACGACTAGGGCAGAAAAGAACTCTTGCTGCTTTGTGTTCACCCTCTCCCCTCTACAGCAGACAACAAAATGGCATAGTTCATTCCTGCAACTTGAAGGGGTTTCATGTCTTGTGTGGCTTTGATTTGATTTTGTTGATGTCTTTGAAATACGAAAGAGATTTTAAGTTGGGATATTTTAAAAGAGTATATTAGTCTCCTAATGTTCTGGTCACTTTTGATTATCAGTTTTTGGTGTATTCGATCTACTGGAAGTTCTTCATTCCTCTCGGATTCAAAGTGGAATGCTATACTAGTGTTCCATAATTATAGTATTGCCTAAAGCAGTAAGGAATTGCTGATTAGCAATTAGCAGGAGTTTGCCAATTCAAACATGTTAAGATGGCCTGATAAATTATCATCCTCCTAGGATGATCTTTGCACTGCAGAGGATGGGGTGTTTAATAGATCCTTTTTTCCCCCTGCAGTTCCTTTTATTTATTTAGGAGGGCATGTGGTAGTTTTTAGGAGAATTAAGCACCCTATACTCTGCAAAGAAACTGAAATTTAGTGTGGGCTGTAAGTGAATCAGCTGAGATCTGTTGTCAGCAGCTGACACATAAGCATTTGGAATTTTGGTTTTTTTCTTTATGAATTGTGATGTTATTTTTGCTCATGTTTGAAATCGAAAGAGAATTTTTGGAAAGGTGGAAGTTGATAAATACAAGGAAGTGATAGATTTTATTTTAATTTCTCATTCAAATGCATTTCTTTCTACTTTCCTTTTTTTGGGGATCCTCTCACTATATAGTAACACCATCAGGGTTATTAGCTGATGATATAATACCTGGACCGGCAGTTTTTTACTGCCTTGGAATGTGTCGCTAAGCATCAAGGCTTTGACTCTTCAGTGTTTCCTAAATATCTAAAGACTGATTCAGAAACTTAGAAACTGGTGCTATAACTTCTAGCTTGCAGATTCCATACCTTTAGGGTTTAATGTTAAGTGAGAAGTAAATTCTGCTACAAAAGAAAATGTAGCTTAACTTTGTGGCCAGTGTAATGGTGTTGGAACTGTCCCAGTTTTGTGCGGATGGAGGGAGAGCTCGGAAAACAGGGAGAACTAGTGCTGACAAAACCACTTCAGCTTTGTGCTTCTGAGCAAAATTATTATGAATCCGTGTTTACAAACAGCTATAAACAGACTCTGCTGCCCTTATTATAAATATCCAAACACTGTCTTCCACAGTTTTTGTGAATAATCACTTTAATAAGATTGTGTAGGAGAGATGGATAAAAAGTGAGCTGGGATTTTTGGTAGCAGAGTTCCCAATTAGATCAGACTGTGTACAGGGAATTGTTGAGATGTCATGTTGTAGCACTTTGGGGAAGAATCTCCTTTCTATTGCAATATGTATTTACTAAAAGAAAAGATTCTTAAGTTTTTTAGAGAATTCTTTAGTGAGAGTCGGTCCTCCAGAACTGATCTCTTGTGGTTGGTAGCAGTGCCTTGGTCGTAGGGCTTAAGGGGAAATTCTGGTTTGTTTATCTGAACATTATGCTACGTGCTTAATATAGAAATCCACAGCTGTAAGTTTTATATATGCATCCGAAGGTTTGAAGAGTATATTTGATAGTAGAACAGGAAATGGTTTCTAGTTTTGCAGTAGATCCAAATTTTTAAGCGTAAAGATTATATGTGCATTATGAATTGTCAAACTGATCCGTGTCTTCAGGTGCATGCAGTCGCATGCTTCATATAAATGAGAGCCTATGCAGCAATCCACTGGAAGATGTAAGCAGCTATTTTAACTTTTTTATACTCTGAAAACATATTTGCACAGTCTCAGTTCCTCAGACAATATGAAATGGGAATTTCTTCTTGGTTTGGTAGGTACTATAGTCAGTAATAATCGCAGCCCTTAGCCCAGTTCCCTCTTTCTGAGTACCAGGCAAGAAACCAAGCTCTCAGAAATACTCAGTATTAGCCCTGAGAGACTGCAGGAAGGTATTAGATTATGAGTTTTGATCCTGAAGGTCTGATATTCTTCCTGTGCTCCTAGAATAATTCCAAGAAGAAGGAAGTAGTTGTAGTTGTGTCTCAGTATTTAAGCACAAAGCTGGAATATAGGAACAACAAAATTCTTCAACATGAGTCTGCCGTTGACTTGGTGTTTAGACATTCACTCATGTCTCTTTTTTTTTCTTTCTTTCTTTTATTTCCTTTCTCTTTTTTAAAATGCAAAAAAAAGTCCCAAGTCTCCCTGTGAAAAAGCAATATTGATGATGAAAACAGCTTAATTACTTTCTTACTCCTTTTCCTTATGTGTTATAACTTCTTACTCCAAAAAACATTTCTTGGCAACTGCCATAGTACCTGAGATCATCTGATCAGGAGTTATTTCAGATCTGAACCTGCCTCTTCAGGAGTGTCAGTGGGTTAAGCTTGGAATACACTAATGCAAAATTAATGTAGAGATGCATGGTGCATGTAAAGAATATATATTCAGAAAAACATAGACTTTTTCTTTCTTTTCAATTTTTTTTGGTAGTGTATGTATCTGCTGAATTAACATGTGCAATTGCAGTCCTGGATGGAATGATTTATGTTGAAGCTGAATGGGATTTGAGAATATTAAAAACAAAGAGAATGCTGGAGGTAGGAAAAAAAAAATAGAATGCAAACATTAGAAAAATACTTCCAGGTTTAAATAAATTTTAAGATACTAGAAATTCCAAAAAAAAAGGGGATTAAAAAAAAAGCTTGAACCCTTGCCCCTCCCCACAGCTCTGATTTAATTTAATCACTGTTCAGATAACACAGCAGACAAGAGAGTCTATGACTCGTGATGCGAGGTGCTTGGCTCTGTCGAGGCAGATAGCGAAGTAAACGGATACGGCCCCGGTAGTGTAATATGGCATGTATGTTAACAGGTACCAAAGAACTCATTTCGGATCTGGAACAAGATCTAAAGGTCACCAAATGAATTCAACTACAAATACTTCATCTGCTTTCCTCTTTTTGGGGGTTTTCTTTTTTTTTGCTTGTTTGTTTTTCAAAGGGCAAATCTTTGCCTTTGATGAGAAAGTGTCATTTTTGTCTTTCGATTTATATAGCACTGTAAATGTGCTGAAAATTGAGACAAAAATCCTGTTAAGGAAATCTTTATACATTCTTTGTCTCTATTCCTTTGCTAAATAAAGATAACTTTTCACTATGATTTTTTTTTTTTAATTTTTAAATTTATTTTTACTGGAAGAACACTTTAAAAAGGGTGTCTGCATAGTTTAAACTTTGACGAATGCAGAAGTGTCACAGTGAGTTAAGTAGATTTTTTCGTATTTTATAATGTGGATAATTGCGAAGGAAACAGTATCTTCATGTTTGTTATAACATAGAATAACTTTACTGGAATCATAAGCTTTGTCTGCTTCCTTGGGTGCTGCTGGAAATCTTGCACTAATGAATGTGGTCTGCTTTGTCATCCAGAGTTACGCAGGGAACCAGGGTAAGAGGGTTATTTTATAGTTTTCATTTTAGCTGCATCAGCAATAAACAAATTCCATCTGAGTCGTGATTACTTTCCACAGATTGTGGGTACCTATTTGTTAAAGACCAGCATAGTTTTTGAATACTTTATAAAAGACATAACCCCATTTTTTTCTTCTTAGAAGGAAGGGAAGTACTTTTAACTCTCAACTCAGAATTGCCTAGTGTGATATTAAGAAATGTAGCTACAAACTCTGAGCATAGCTGAGTTTTTATATTAAGCAGTTTAATAATTTTTTATATATAGAAGAATTTTTTGAAGAGGCCTATGTAAAAAAAAAAAATCTACAAATCTCTTTTGACTTGTGGCATGTCAGGTACAGCCACCCCCCTGCTCCTGTTCACCCCCTTAAGTTGTACTCTTATAGTGGAAGAAAGTGTAAGGATGCATCTGAAGCCTGTCTGTGTTCAGAGCACTTTAATTAATAGATAAACATTTCAGTATTGAAGCTCTTACCTGAATTGCCATAGCAATTTCAGTAAGACTGAATTTATAGAAACATTTCCAAATTTTTTTTTTAAATAATCTTATCTGAGCATATTCAAATCATAATTTCATTGCTAAATAAACCTGTGAGAATTAACATTGAGCTTTACTGATTTTCTGCTTTTCCTTACTGAAATTTTCAGTTCAAAATGCACTCGTCCTCCTTATGTATTTTCTGTGCCAGATTTATTGATGTTTAATAGACATCTAAAAGTCCTTGTGGAGAATTATTTTTCACAGAGCAATGAAAACATACTTCAAGCTCAAGTATTCTAACAGAGGCATACTGAATGCAAAATTAAACCAGAACTTTTAAAATTACTTCTATGATATCCACTTAAAAAGAATAAAAACCCCTCTTTGTCCCGTGGAGCTGGATTCTGATTTAAGGGGGTTGTTTGCTCTGTAATTCTTTCTCTCTAAATTCCGCCCTGTGTGTCTTATATTTTCAGAACTACAGACTGTTGATACTAGCATTTTTTTTTTGCATTTTGAATGCTGGAAACCCAGATACCCTCTCTAGTTATTCTGTTGTGTTTTACAGAGTACAAGACAATGCATTTCCTAAGCAGTTAGACCTGCTCCTGTTGCAGTGAACAGCCGAATCCCCGTTCAGCGCAGCAACAGCCATTTACTAGGTGTTTGCATCATTTACTAGGTGTTTGCATCCTTTCAGTATGATTTGCTTTGTGCATCCCCATCGATGAGTTTCTCAGCTGGTGGATGTGAGTTTTCAGTTGATAAATTCGATTATATTTTTGTTAATCCCACCCCAAAGCTGATGAAATCATAACTAAATTTAATTGCTGGTAGTAGCCGAGCTCCTTCACAGTTGTCAACTAAGGAATAGATTTAAGAGTTAGCTGTGGATATAAGTACTTATACTCTAGAGGAACTTAGCTGCTGCCAGCCATACATCAGTCTGGTTTATGCTTTGTTTTTAATATTTCACAAAACTTTTAAGTTTCCTTTCTAGCTAAAAAGATGCTACCAAATGGTTTCTTGCTACTGTTTTCAGTCTTTCACAATTCCCAGGGGAGGCAGAGGCTCAGTTTAAGAAATACCACTGTAAGCTTTTTTCTAGAGAAATGTATTAATATTGCAGAGAAAACTGTGGGTGGCTTCTGAAATATGTCACTGATGTTATTTTTAATTTTTAACTTCTTCAGAAACTGCCTGTCCACCTCACACCAATGACACTGGGGTTTTGCCACTATTTATTTAATTTTTTAAGTAGCTAGAACAATACATGAGAGGATCTTCACACAGCCTGCAAGTGTATTAATTTCAGTTACTCCTACATTTTCTTTTGGGTAACAGAACAGGTCAGTTTGTGATTTTTTTACTTTGCATAGGTCCTCTTGTTTCTTCAGTGGAGGAAAAGTGGTGGGGATTCCTCCTCTCCACCTTTACAACACTAGTGCTTAAAACTGAGTGAATGGCCCCTCCAGTCTAATATTACACCTTAATGATTCTAAAATATAGAGCTATTAGGTGAATTAGTGGTTTACTTCTTGGGGAGTATGGTCTGCATGGGAAACAATGTGCAGACACAGCTCTAAATGCCAGAGTTGTGGAGCACTTGTAACCACATAGATTTCTCTGCATGGGTAGTAAATCCTACAGGTATGTCTTGTTCTGTCCCAGAGACAGGCAGCAAACTCCTGGATAGAACAGCAGAAAAAGTTTGAAACTTCAAAAAGGAAAGGAGTGGAGTATCGAGTGGAAATTCACGATTAACTGTAATCAAGTTGTGGTGTTAAAACATACTTTTGCCCTCCTTGCTTGACCAGAGAAGGCCAATGTATTAATAATAATTTAAAAGGCACTTATTTATAATTATTTTACTTATATTATGAGTTAGGGGTTGAAGAGCTGAGTTAGGAAAATGTTTAAATTTTACACGTACTGAAGTCTGCTGCCTTTAGAGAGAAAACAAGCAAAAAGCATTTGCTCTTTGTTTTATAACTCTGCTTTATACTTCTTCTGTTTGGAAGAAACTTTCCTGTCACGTTTGGAAAACTATACACAGGAATCGTGTTGGTGGGGAATCTCTGCTTTCCATTACAGCACGTAGCATCAGCCACGGAAGACACAAAATGTTCTATATTTCCCTTTTCCTGCAGTTAATAACTTCTAATTTATTTGATTATTGCTATAAAGCTTGCAAAAGAAATTGTAGTATCTAACTTGTTCTGGTAAACACATTAGCAAACCTTCAGCTCTATGCCAGCAGCGGGTGTTTGCTGCCCTGATGGGAACTTGTGGGCTGTGTAACAGTCTGCTGATAACCCGGCTGCTCCAGACTAACAGCGCTGCCATCATCAAGGTGTCCCTTGGAGACCAGAGCAGGGATGCATTGGGTTGTTTTTAAGGTGATCAGTAATTCTGTGTCACTGTTTTTCATGAGAGTGGTAATTAGGTCAATCTTACCTTTTATATTTGTGGATTTTTTTTGTTTCTTTCTTTGATTCTGTTCCCTTTTTTTTTGCCTAAATAACTTTTCAAACCTGTGATGCCCGATATAACCAAAGTTGCTACTACCTAATTGTTTTTAAACAGGACTTTATTGATCATTTAACTTGTCTTGCTTTGCCAAATTACTAATAACATTTTTCATTTGCCAAAACCAAGGTTCACTGACATTGGTCTGTAATCCTTTATTTTTTTTTCTTTTTTCATTCAGATGCAACCAAGAATGAGTAAGTGTTCTAGACACCGTTTCTAATAAATCACAAATGCATTAATAACCCTGGAATTTGCAAGGCGTGACCTAAGACACTAACAGCCACTAGATGTAGCAACTGGTGCTTAACACTGGAAATGTCCATTGTTAATACATTCCCAGGAAATATTTTTAGGCTTATCAGGGGAAAATGTCATACGCTTGATAATCGGGTCTTTTTGAATTAACTGATGACCGATTTCTTCTGGGTATTTTAAGTTGTCTGTTCCTTTTTGTTCTGAAAAAAACCCTGTAGGATGTTAATTAAAAGGCATTCATTTCTGAAGCCAGAAATCAATGTCTCATAGCTGTATTATTGTATACCTTACTACAGAAAATACACACCCTGATCTGTAGCTCTCCGTAGCCTCTAGCACTGCTGTTTGCAGTTAACTTTTGAAAAGGTGCATCCTTTCTGAACCCTGTTTGCGTTCACATTTAAAGCATTAGAACTATTTCTTTATCACCATAAAAATTCCTCTCCTTGGTTTCTTACCAAAAGTATTTTTTCTTTCCCTGAAGCTTGAGCATTCAGTTGTTGTCCGAGTTGTATGAATTCATTCCTTCAGGTAAGGGAAAAAAAATAAATGCTAAGAAGAAACCACCAGTGGACAAAGTAATTAATGATCTGTATTCTAAGTCATGGCTGAAGGATATAATTAACAATAAATTGACATTTAGATACCGGGGTGATAAGTATAATAAAAGAATTTTAAACTTATATGAAGAAAACTCAAATTTTTATGTTCTTTAATTTCAAATCTGATTTCTTTAAAAACAGACTGAGACTATTTTGGTCCATTACTTCTGCTAGCTTACCTCAGATAATTTTAGTGCTTAAGATAAATCCCAGTGTATACCTGTCTGTCACCCTGTTTCTATAGAAGAACCCACACGGGGGGAAAGAAGGGGGAACTCGCTATAAAGGGTGACTGAAACCATGTCCGAAATGCCCAAAGTAGAAAACAGGAAATAGTTTCATAATCTCTTTACTCTTTGCTTACCAGGAAAGTCTAATAAGCTCATAATGTCGATGTCTATTTAGCTGATAGAAGGTTTGTTGCTGAACTAGGAGGTGGATGAAAGAAGGGACAGGCTCTGAAGCCAGCGCTGAGGATGGCTCGGGCAACAAAACCCCTCCTGTCTCCTCCAAACACGTTTGTGTCCAGTGAGCTGACAGCATCCTACTGTCCACTGCAAAGCCCATCCGCATCGAGCCCTCACGGATGGCATTTCCTCTTCCAAAAATGTCCGGCTTAATTGGTGGCAGCTCAGGAAAGCAGCTAATTGGAAACGTCCATCTAAGTTATTTAAAGTCACTTTTGTTGCTTTGTACTGCTTTTTAAAGAAAGGATTGATTCTAGCAGTCAGCTCAGTAAAAGCTCCTTGTCTGTTTCTGGAAAAGCAAGCACTGTTTTTTACCATTAATAATAATACAGGTAACAGAAGATGTATTAAATTGCTCTGTTGGCATCAGATTATCTTGATACCAGCATAAGCACCTATGATGTTCATAGCACCAAGTGTTTTAACTCAAACAGCTCATCGGGTGCCATAACTGTCTAAGCCTTTTTTTCCTTATTTTCTTTCTTTTTTTTCTTTTTTTTTTTTTTCCAGGCTATGACACAGTTAAGTTGATGAGCAAAATATTGATTAGCACGGCTTCAATGTGGTAGTGGGATAATCTCAAAAAAAAAAGAGATAGCAGAATGGGGAAAAAGCACAAACAAGCTAGTTCGGTCAGGTTTGGAGTGGTTCCCGTGGTGGGAGGTTACTAAATAGAATCTTCAGCTTTGGGAAGAGGTACCGAGCGTGAGTGGAGGATGGAGATTAATACAAAGGTATGTAAAATCATGACTAGCCTGAGAACAATTAGTCATTATATTTTTTTTTTGGTAACTCAAAGAATGGTAGGCACGTAACGAATCGATCAGGAAGCAGATCTAAAATAAATAAAAGCACTTTGTAGTTTTCAAGCCAACGCCTAATTACATTGTGAAATTTGTTGCCACAGGATGTTTTGGATACTGAAAGTATGAATGCATTCAGAAAACATTAGATTTACAAAGGGCAAGCCCTTCACAGCTATTAAAGCCGTAGATCTGTGTGCAATCGCTGGTTTAGGAAGGCCCAAAGGCCCTGGTGCTGAAAGTTAGAAGGATATATTGGGACAGGATTTCTCAACGGCTCTAGTTTTGCTCGTTTTCTCTTTCTTCCTTGGGATTCATTGCTGTGTACGTTCAGATTCAAGGCGAGATTAACCTCTCTTACATGATGTTGCATGGGGGACCCTTTGTCAAGGTGTTTGACTGGAATAGTTTCCTGTTAAGAACAAGTTTGAAAGGGGAACTGATGATTTTGAAAACTCCTTGCCAGAAATTCTGAAGTTCATGTGATGTCAGTAAAGCTTTTCCTCTGTGGGTAGTGGTTAACTCATATTTTCATCTCTTGGTTTGATGAGGTTGTGGCTGCATCCAAAGCCTAAAGGCCTCATCTTTTCCTTTGAATGGAAAAAAAAAATCCTTAATTCTGCCATGCAATCTTTGAATAACTTCTATGGAGCTTCATTCTCTAAGGAAACTGCCCAGTGCTGTTACAGTTGAACGTAGAAGTTTTTGTCTTAATGTTTGAAAAGAAGCAAGACTGAGGGTTTTTTTTCCCCAGGTGCTACACGGATAGAAAAAAAGCCACAAAAAGTTAAATGGAGGAGTTAAACGCTGTTCTACAATGCTTAAGTGTATGTTGTGTGGGAATCCTCGCGTGGATGATGTCACTTTACACTGGCATCAGTCAAATTATGTGCATGCAAAGATGTTTATAGGATTCATCCCTTGATTTCATTATTATTCATTAGAAAGGTATTGACTTCTGCCATTTTTTCTCTTGTCATTTTTCCCTTCCCTCTGCCTCCTAGAAAACAGCAAACATTTGTGATTTTTACTGAGTAAATGACCTCTTAAACTGTGCTTAAAAGGTGATCATTTTACTTTTATGTGTTCCTTTTGTCTTTTCAGGACAGCCCAGAAACTTGCAAGATCTATGCCGAATTAAAATCCGTCAGTGTATAGGCCTTCAAAACCTAAAACTACTTGATGAACTACCCATTGCCAAGGTCATGAAAGACTACTTAAAACACAAATTTGATGATATCTGATATCCATGAAGAGAAGAACTCTGAGCAAGATTAGTTATATTCCAGATACTGAAGAGGCTTGTTGCCTTGCACAAAGTATATCCTATGCAAATTCTGATTTTTCTGTAAAGTCAGAAGGCAGGTATACACTTCCTTGGGTTTTTTATACCACACGCTAGAAGGTCTTAATTTTTGGTTTCTTGGTCCAAGTTTACAAGGTCCAAGCTTTCTATACAATACTACATTTTAAAAGTTGCTGTTGGCTTTTTGTTTGTTTTCTCATTAAGTGTGCAGACTTGCAGTGGAGCTGGAAGGTAGCCTCTCAAGGGAAGTGGTTGGTTTGAATTGGCATGCTGAGTAATGATTCAAGAAAATAATGTTTGGAGATCAAGGCACCAGTCCTGCAAAAGGATACCAAGAGAAAGACCTTCAGAGCCTCGTTGTCTCTTGGGACTCTTATCTCTGCCAGGGTGTATGTTTTTGCAGGATAGAGGGAAGAGTGTCCTAGGGTACTGTATGAAGACAACTTGGAAATTAGAGAGAAAATTCAGTTACCCTATTCAATTTGAGGGTCTATACATTGGCTCTTTTTATAATATTCTTTTCCTAAATACTGTAGTCGGGATGCCCATGAAATTCAGGCCCTCTTCTTTCCTGACATTCCCTGTGAAATGGGCGGCTGTTTCTAAGTCTGTTTTTAACAGTGACAGTACACTACAGAGAGGTATAGCCTCTGTATTTTTTACATTAACTTAAGAGTAAACAAATTTAGATTTTTTGAAGCCAATGTATTCTGTTTCTCATACAGTGCCTCCTGTGCAATAATCTTTCCAATGTATTTTCCCTTTATGTGTGATTCCCCCCCGCACACTGTTCCTCATTTAGTCTCAGTGCATTATTTGTGAGAATAGGAACTGCTGCTTCGCCGTAGTGGTGACGTGACATTACTAAAGGGATGTGGCAGTTGCTGTTCGTTATTGCTCCCTGAATTTCATGAATGTATAACCTGCTTTATTTCACTTTCAGTTGAAATGTTATCTACGGGTTCTCAGCCAAGTTATGTCCACTTAAACAAAAGAAAAGAAATTGGCCAAATCCTTTTATTTTAAAGGCATTTTTTTTTTCCTTTGGTTGTTCTGAAATTCAGTTTGTTTCAGGTTGGAGAGTGGGAAGTGCACCTCAGTTAAGATGCATTTTATATGTGCACTAATGAGAAGCTCCATTCTTATTGCAACTTTAAAATTTGCAAACATGAAGTGCTTTCCAGTTAATCTGAAAGAAGCAACTGAAAGGAGTACTGAAATTCAGCTACTGAATGTGTTCTTCATAATAGGTATTAAAATGATCTATTCCAGAGTTTTGTTTCTGGTCATGGAAAAAAGGAAAAGTAGTTCTTGCTATCAAAAAAAGATGTTTCACTCTTCATTTTCAAGGGATAACAGAGTCATCAGGAGGTTCTTGCCAGTGTCCTCTAATTCTGTTTTGCATCTTACGGTGTCCCAAACAGCCTCTCTGATATCAGGAGTGCTTTTGTATACCAATGGAAACAGGGAGATGAAAGGAATGGTGGTGGCTTTTAAGGTTAACACTGTCACTTTCAAAGTATTTAATATTAAAAAGATGAACAGCAAGGTGAAGCAGGTATACTCACATTATTTAACTCTGCTAGTTCCTTTTAGCATCTTATAATCCTAGACCTCAGTTCTTTGACCACGAACCTCACCGCTGCTAATGGATGCACCAGAACTGTGGCAAGCAGGGAGGATTATCTCTCCCTATTGTGTCTGGCATTGCATCAGGTTTCCAAACAACAAATGATTTTTGGAGATTCATGGCTCAGAGGATTGGTAATGGGATGTTGAACCTTCTTACCTCCAGTTTATATAGGTTCAAGTCCAGCCTGCTTGAACAGTAGCCAAAAGATCATGTCTAGGCAGCATGAGCGAGCAAGGATGTCCAGCCTTAACACTGTGTAGTGGTCACCTCTGGGCAGTGGAGCTTTACAGCACTTCCTCCAGGTTGAAAGCAACCATGGTGGCATTGTAGCAGAGACAGCCTGAGTGGGGTGTGCGTGTCAGCCGGTGTGCACAATGGTGTCTGTCGGCTCCTATTGAAGCAAGAAAGATCAGGCCTTGGGGTCTTTGAGTTCTCCAGTACAGAGAGTAAGAATTGACTGGCAGGTTTTAAGCATGGATCTTTAGTGACATGAGATCAGAACCTTAAAATTCCTTTCTTTTTCTCAAAAAAAAAAACCCCAACAACTTAGTATTGTTCACTACATTTGTAAGTTGGTCTAAACCAATGTCCTTCCCCAACTGAATTTTTACAGTAATATTTTCTAAGGTAATCTAGAGTATATTTTAGTTGCAATCTATATTAAGGCAAATTATTTGTTCTGTCTGTTGCTGTGACTGAAGAAAATTATGGAAGACTTTGTTGGTAACAAGAATGCTATTTAATGAAGAAATGTGTAATTCATTATTTATTGTTTGAGGTTTGTTTTTTGGTTATTTCTTTTAAGTAACTGACATCTAAAGGGAACACACATAACATTTCAGGCCAGTAAAAAAGCCTTTCTTTTTAAATTAATTTCCACCCTTCTCTCCCAAGGTGGAGAGAAGCCTTTGCCCTTTCTTAAAATGCTAAGCCATCTCTTGTAGCTGGTTTCTCTGACCTTGATTCTGCCAAGCACCGCAGCACGTGTGTGTCTCCAAACCTACTGACAGCCCCGTTACACGTGCTCCGGTGCAAGTGAAGTGATTATTCATTGTTAATCCCACCCAAATTTCAATAATGGGGATTCTGGTCTCTTTTATTATTTTAAATATTGTGCACGAATACTTTGAAGAACAAACTGAACTTTGTTTTTCATTTGGACTAGAATGTGGAAGGAGAAGTGCATAATATAGACTCCTATGTAGCCTAGTTCCATTACCTTAAAATTCACGGTTGGACACTTTTAATAAACCTTGAAAAAAATTGGCAAACACACCAAAGAATCAATATGAGTAAAAGACTCTGATCATTAACAAACTGCAAACCTCATCCTTTAAAACAAAGCGGAAAGTTTTTGTAAATATTTATGTTTATAAATGTACAGCAGAGTAAGAGTGTTTTTTAGATTATTTAATTACCATATTTCTAAACTATTTACATTATAGACAATACTTGTTAGTTTGAAAAGCTCTTGAGTGGTTTTGTTTTGTTTTGTTTTGAGTTTGTTTTTTTTTAAAAAAAAGAAAAATTCATTATCACTCATGCTTGGAATAACTCTGGCTTCCTCAGGATAGCTTGGAAAATTCAGTTTTCTGGCTCTACTTGGCAATCGTAGGAAAACACATCTGGACAAACTCATCAGATAAATACCCAGAGGCAAAAGAGAATATGTAGCATGTTTATCAGGGTGGACTTGGGCTAGAGGAAAAAAAGAAAAATCAGATCCTGATTTTCTTGGTTAAATCTGTGGAGAGCCCCAGTGACATTGTGACAAGAGCAACTTGCAACCTGCCCACACGTCTAGCTTCCATGCAACGCCGTGTTACCAATACCATAATGTATTTTGTTCTTCCTTTGCAATGTAAGTTTTTTGCTTTGGGTCAATTTGAATTTGAAAAACAAAAAAAAAAAAAAAGAGAAAAAAAAAAAGTTAAACCTCGTTAATATTTTTTTCTTGTTGTTTATGTTCTGTTTATTTCTAATGTAATGTTTTAATAACATATTACCACTTTACACATTTTCTCTCAATGTTTGTCTGTCTCTTCTGCTCCTTTTTCCTTCTCTGGTGCACATTCTGGGAAGGTGTTTGATACTCACATTTGCCCCCACAAACAGGTTTTCAGGTATCTCATGAATTATTATATGATTTTTAGGGGGGGGGGGGTGGGGGGGTGTTAACAGGTAAATATGAGCTTAAAACTCTATAGAGAGAGTTGGACTTCAGAAAGGGGAACAAACTGGCCTTTAGCTATGAGTAGTTAGGTTTTTCCCTGCTCACATTCCAGTGCAGCCACTTGAGTGCTTTCTGAAAGGTTCACCTTTCCTCCTGAAGTTCATGTACCAACTTAAGATACAAAAATGGACCCAACGGAGGTCATATTTTGCAGTTAAATCTCTTCTGTATTCATTTACCACTACTAAAAGGTGAATAAGGGGGATGCATATGAATATTCCTGACACACAAACAGGAACTGGGAGCATTTGGGTTTGGTCATGGGAGTAATATACAACCAAAAATCACAGGAAGGTTTTGTACCCTAAAAATTTGAAGAGAAAGGACAGTAGATTTGAAGATGTTACTGCTAAAGAGTAGTAGGGAGGGGGGAAAAAATAATAAAAAAATCTTATTTCCATTGCTTGATAGCAAACTATACAAACATTACTGGGAGTATGGACACCGTACAACCAACAGTTGTGTTTAGAACTGTTGATGGTGGTGACTAACAGACTGGCCAGACTTTGCCTGGTGTATTTACTGGATGCTGTGTTAAAGGCTTTGTTCCTGTTTATGTATCGCATTTCCTGTTTGAGTGTTCACTTGTGAAGTTTAAAACAATTAATGATTAATGGTACTGCTTTAACAAACCTGATTTACAAGCTGCTGACAAATGATGTGTTTAGAATAGACAATCTGTCCATTTATTGGTAGAAGTCTGAGATAAGGGAGCAGACTTGTTTTATAGGCAAACTGCTTTCATTTAACTACAGAGTATAGCAAAACTCTTGTCCCTTTGAAAGCAAAAGTAACAGGGCTGATGAAAAGGAGCAAAGAACAGGCTCTGACATGTCTTTCCCCAGACAGCCAGTGCTAAAGCATTCAAATTCTCTTTGCTCTAGTCTATCCCCTCCGTTTTGGTAAAGGCTATCACTACCTCAAGTGGTATTTGCAACTAGAATAGCACTGAAAGGCTAGACATTTGTTCTTCTTTTCCTGTGTCACTGGAATCTCTTCTGTATGAATCTACTTCTTGACTTAAGTAATTAGCCCAAGTAAAGCTCAACACGTGAATTCATCCCATGACAGTAAGAAGCAAACCAGATAGACACATTGCTTCATGAAACCATGGTACCAGGAATTCCTCAGCCAGCTCATTCCCCAGGGATCCACAACACGCAGCTGGAACAGCAAAAAGTTGGGATCGAAAGCTGCATTGACATTTATTGGGAAATCTCCAGCTGCCTAGTGAAACTCCAGCTGTTTCCTCCACATCTGGGAGCTCTAGTGTTGCTGACTCCTGTTTGTGGGGACCCAGGTAAGTGTTGAATGCTGTTACAGCTTGTCTTCATGGTCACAAGAAGGAAGTTTGACATGTCTACAGAGGGTGCTTGTGAAGGGTCAGAAAGCATTTCTGTTCCTTCTCTAAATGTGCCAGGTTTTTCTGTGCAATGGAGCTTGTGTAGTCTTAGAGCAAGAGTGAGAGTGATGGGTGCTACAGAGCACGAGTATATCCCAGAGTTTGACTTCATCTGTTGCAGTGTTTTGCAGATCCCTCAACATCCATGAGATATTCCTAAAAGGTCTGGATAAGGTGAATGAAAATCAAGCATATAGGCAGTAGGTTATGCAAGGGTAAATGCTTTTAAGAGAAAATTTAAGGCTGCAACCACCTACTATACAGCAAAAAATATATATTCTTTGTTAAAGACCACAAAATTGATCATAACTTCTCCGTTCTGACTTGCAAAAATAGGGGTTTTTGTGGTCTTCGTACTCCAAATATCTCTGAAGATTGTCTTCCTGTCCTGCCACGAGGAACTAAGAGTTAATGGAAGTACTGTTCTAAATTCTGTCCTCCTTTCAGACTTGGACCATTGTAACTCCACTGAAGGTGGTGGTTACTCAACACTTAATCTACTGCGAACAAGCAAATAATAGATTTGGATGGCCGCCTTGCAATCCTGCTCCTTGCATTATGGCCTAATGAGGAGTGTATTTTTGGGAAGTATTTACAAAACACTTTGTGAATGAGTGCTAGGGGATTCTGCAGTTGGAGCCAAATTTATAAGGAACCAATAGACTTTATTTTTTTTCCCAGAACCCCTCCACGACCTAGTTTGAGTGAATCACTTAAATGAGGTGATGAGAGGCATTTTGGTTTCATTGTCCATTTTGTATCTTGAGAAACTTGCCGTATCTGGTTGCTCTCTTAATACAGCAGATTACTTAAAGTAGGTCTGCAAGGAAATGTAAACTTAGTTTATTTTAAAGGCTTCACTTATTTTAAACCCATTACATAGTCAATTTTTGATTTGTCCTTGTAACAACAAGTGCTTCTGCCCTTTCCTGAGCACAAGCTTGCTTGCCACCAGCTGTCTGTTGCCCATGTGTTTAAAATACAAGGTTGTGACTTTGAGTAGCATCGTGTTGGCTGAAACAGCAAGAGCTGCCCTTGTCACTGGTAAGTCTGACTGGGAAAGGTTACGTGGCTGCCCTGTTCAGTGATAAGCCAATTCTGCTGCTTCATGAGTATAGCATTTGCATGGGGTAAGAGAAATTTCGATGCAACTGCATCCAGTGCTTGATTTTGAAACCTGGGGGAGAGCACAGCTGCGGGACTTGGGCTACTGAAATGTGACTTCTGAGCTTTGCCAGTCTCCAGCTCAACTTAAGATCAGGCCCCAGCTGTCTGGATATTGCACATCTCGTAACAGGTTTCACTCTTGCTGTTAGGAAGCACAACCAAATAATTTTTAGAGAGCCTTCAGTCTGCAAACAAAGTGGCTGGAATGGGGTAGGAGGGTGAAGTTGAGATGGGGATTGTGTGAGAGGGCAGAAAATGTGGATTTTGATCTTAGAAACGTTTGGTATGTGGGTTGTTGGGCTCAGAAGTTTGAATGTCCTTAAATATAAAATAATCTGCATGAGTATTTGAGCCTGTTCCTTTTCTACTTTGTGTGTGTGCCATTTAATGGTCAGTGAGCCAGAAATCACTGTGTTTTCTGGTGGTTCAGGCACCCTCCTGATGAGTGGAAAACTTGAATTGAAAGTTCCCACTCTGAACCAGGCAGAGCAATTAAAGATGGGGATTTGTGCTTGCATTCCCACCCTTTAGGGCTGTGATCACAGGGATTTAAATTGTGCCACAGGGAGAGACCGTAACAAAACTGTTACACAATCTCCAAGGTTGAGCCCGAAAGGTCACTCGAGCTGGTACCTGGCTGGAGGGAGCTCACCCTCATGTCTCCTGCATGTGTGAACAGATGACTGATGCTCGCAGTGGGGGGTTGTCCCTACTTGCTTGTAATCTACCTGGAAAAAATAATTCAGACTTCTTCTTGTTCCCTGGAACTCTGGTGGTATTTGTATTTGCAGGCACTCGCCTGCTTGTAGCTCTAGGCTTTGCCATCAGTGCCAGCCTCCTCTTCCTCTTCCCAACCTCCCCTCCACGCAGAGTCACTCAGGAGGGCAGGGAGTGAGACCTTCCTCACTCCAAAGGACCCATCCCAGCAGGTGAATTGAATGGTGAGATTTCAGACATAGTGTAGCAGTGACATTCACCAGTCCCAAATCCAGTGCTTGATGGTGCTCAGAGCCACTGAGGAACGGATGGGGGAATCTCTGCAGGGAGGGGGGGGAGGATTCTGCCTTTGATCTGTGTTAATCTGCATGGAAAATCTAACGTGGTGTTAAATTTGTGATACTGTTCAGGCCTCCTATATGCTTTGGGTTTACTTTATTTTGATCTGTTTGTTTGGCTAAAGAAGCAATCCTTTTCTTTTTTATAAAACCAAAAATATCTTCTTGGCATTTCCATTCACTTCACTTCCAGCCTTGCATCCCACATCACTGATTTATCTGGTGGGGGTGTCTCAAGACTCCAAACTGCTTAGCAAACATCTTTCTGTACAACTATTTTAATGGACTGAACTGAGTAAAGGGCACAACAAACTCTCATAGAGACCTACAATCTGTGTTATTAGTGCTACTCTGTAACCCTGCTTTTAATTCGTTCACATCCGAGTAAATTACATGAAGCAGCTTGCTTTAGGAGCCTCATCAGTTGTTACAGGCAGTATTGGAAGGCTCTTCCAAGTGATTCCAAGTAAGACTTCTTTGAAAGTTGATCCAGATACAGGCAATTTCAATCTGATCTGGTAAAACAGCTTCAGATAACTTTTACTGCTAACTCAGTGTTGTGGTTTGGGTTTTCTTCTTCCCAAGCTCGGGTACAACACTGATTATTTTTCCCCTCAAGACACTTGGCCAAATTTTTTTTTTGAATCTACCATTTTGAGCAAAGAAAAGCTTTGCTGAACTTGTTTTGCTTTCACAATTCACTGGCCTGCCTCCTGCCTGCTTTTGATGAGAGCAGACCCCTCGTTTTAAAGGGCATTTTTTCACAGCCCCCACATTTTTGCCCAGATATTCAACGTCCTATCTAGTCCTGTGTTAAATTTCTAGTTATCTTGTCAATAAAGTGGGTTTTATCAGATATGTGTAGCATAGCAGTTATTAGTTATGTTCGTATATACAGCTGAACTTGCTGGCTTTGAGTATTTCCTGTGCTTCATAAATACTTGTATAATCTGTTGTGCAGGCTCAGCTGTTCTTAATTCTAATGTGATTCATATTGTGCTTAGAAATCTGACATTCTTGGCTTGTCAGAAGTATTAATATATGTTAGTGCCATATCTATTGAAAATTGACATGTTTTTTGCAGTGCTTTAATTTTCACTTCTTTATATTGCAGCATTCCATATTGAGCAACACGGCATTGTTTGCTTTTAAATTTCCCTCTCTCCCTCAGTCCTGAGAAACCAGAAATAATTAGATTATATCTTTCTCTTGGCTTGCATAGTTTTCACTTGTAGTGAATTATGCCATGCAAAACTGTATCCCTCCAGTGAGAGTTGGGTTGTCATTGTTATGAGCCACATCTGGACTGTATAATTCTTTGTACTTTGCACTACAAAGACTCTTTGCCCGTGGAGTCAGAAACCATCCCTCTCCAGCGAGTAGTAATAGCTATTTCCTCAAGCAAAAGTGCCATGCTTAACCTCCACAGGCCTTTCTGCTGAGGACAGAGCTGTTGTATGGATGGGAACGCTGCTCTGAAGCTCCAGAGGTGGGATGACCAGGGTGAGAGACAGCCAGAAGTGTTACAGGAATGTTGAGTTCCATGTAGATAAGTCTCCTTTCTTCAATGGGTCATGGGAGACCAGGAGAAAAACTCAGACTTCCATCTACTTGAGCCAAATAATCTCTCCTAGTACCTGGATGAAGGTTTATCTTGAGGAAGGAAGCTTGAATGTACCTTTAAGGTCCATATGATGGCTAATCAAAAGCCTTTACTGTTCAGCCACTTCTGTGTTTAATTACCTTACTGCAGAGGAGCTGAAGCTTTTGTTCCCAGGTTGAGTCTTTCTGACTTCAGCTGGGAAGTAATGAATGTTGCTGTCTCTGTGCAGCCTTTCATCTTGCTTGATGATATCATTTTCTTGTATAATCATGGGCGTAGTAAATGATTACTATTCAGACTTCCTCTTTAAAATGAAACTTAAAGAGTTTGTGTCTCTCCCCACATTGTTTGTGTGGCTGTCATCTCTTATGCTGTTCTCTTTATCCAACATTTCAGTGCTGTAGACCAACCAGTTCTTTACTGAGGCTGTTTGATTCTGACAGGGCATTATAAACCCAAACCTTCTTTGGAGGATTCTCTTGTTCAGGAAGTAAGGAAGAAGCAATACCACTTGGGTGCCCAGAGAGGAACCTTAAAAATGTATGGACTTTGGGGTTGGGTGTTTGGATTATTTTTTTCCACTCTCCAGCCTCTCTGCTAGGTCAAGAGAACAAGTGCTCCAAGCAAAAATGCCCCCGTTAGGCAGAAACTTGGAGGCTGCTCTTAATGCTCACTCCTAAAATTTTTCCTTGCATAAGAGCCATCCTGAAAGCTGCTGCTGGAAGAAACACACTTGTTGAAGCGTAGAGGTGCACTGATCATGAATTCACATAGCATCTCAGTGCCATCTTTCTCTCTCCACACTGAAGAAAATGCATGGCTTGGGTTTGGTTTTGAAGCTTTTGGTCTGCCTGTCCTCATCCATGTCCTCTCCCATCTCTTTTTCCCAAATACAGCGTCAGCAAAGTCAGCTATTTGGCAATAAAATACCTACTCTGGCTTGAAATCATAAATACCTGGTTTGTATGCTGTTAAGGACCTTTTTATTTTATTATAGAGCATAAGAGAAGTCTCGGTAAGGCTCTGCAGCCTGCTATTGATCTTTGTGCAAAGATGAGATGAGCTGCCGCTCGGTGAAGTTGCCTTGACTCTCCTTCCTCAGCAGAACATACCACAGTGTAGCTACGTCCTGTTTTTAAGGAGAGTTTATTCTCTGAGTAGCTCGTCCCAGCTGCCTTTCGCTCCTGCCGCGCACAGATGTGAGGTTACAGTACAGCTCTTCCCCCAGGATGATGTATTGCTATCGTGACCTTGCCTGCTGCTCTTACAGGGGTTCATGGCCATAAAAATCACTTTGTTCAAGAGCAGTGGCTGTAACAAATAAGCTTAGCTAAACCATCACTTTTTCACTTTTACTGATTTCACCCTTCTGCTTTATGACAGAGGTTAATACAGAGAATTAGATTTCAGTGACATTGTTTAAACCTCTTTATCCTTGTCTAATTAAACTGAATGCTTTAAAGATGATTCATATTGCTTGACACCCTTGCATCTAAATACCCTTTCTTTTAGATGGAAAGCAAAGGAAATGTGTGGACTAGAAATTCAAATCAGCCTTTTGGTTATTGAGAGAGACCAGGTTTTGGTTTTAAACTTTGCCTAGACAACGCTGTGCTTTTCCAGCACATGGTGTGATGACAGGCAGAGTCCCAGAAACTCTTAAAAGCCATCAAGGCAACCCCAGTTTCAGTGCAGAGCAGCATCAGTACCCGTTGCAGAGTGGCACCACCGAGCTTTGGAGGTTGCGACTTCATCTGAGCTGCATGCTGATGGCATGTTGGTAGGACCCAGGACTAGGTATGACCTTGCCTCAACCCCACCACCCACCTTCCCATACATCCACCTTTCAGGGCCTGGGAACCATGGTGCACCCCAATGAAGAAGTTTATGGGAGAGGGGAGCAAGATTCTTTTGATACACCATGTAATGTTCCTCCCACCATAGGGCAGCTGTGATCTTGTGGCAGATTCTTTCAGACTTGTGTCAGCTCATTCAACAAGGAGACTCTGAAATGAAAGTTTTCTGCCTTTGACAATAAATCCTTCTTCCAAAGCTACCAGGAATGACTTAGTCTTGCATAATGTTCTGTGTACTGTCCCTTCCAGAAGGCGTGGTGTGAGTAACAAAGGCAGGGTTGAAAGATACTATGATTTCCCTTCATCCTGGTTGCAGGACTTAATGATATAAAGAGCGCAGTAGTTCATTGATGTTTGTTGCTGTTTCTGTTTGTGGGCTTTTCACAATACTGCGGTCGGGAAGATGACAAGATAAAGGATGACTAAAAGAGATCTGCTCTCTCTTTTAGAACAGCAAGAAACCCTCTTTCCTGATTATATTTCCTCTCCCCTCCCTTGGAAAAGTTGACTCAGAAATCCATCTCAAAGGAAAGAAGTTAATTTGAATTTCTATTGAACCTTGGAAAGGTTTTTTAAAAGCCCTATTTGGAGGCTTTCAGCAGTGGGGCTTTGGTGAGAGCAGGAGGCAAAACTGAAACTCCCAGTCCAAGTACTCCAGTGTCAGTGGCTTGCCCTTGGCTCTTGTGCCGTATCGCAGATGGAAAATGAGACCATTGCTCATTCTCGAGGGTTGATCTGAGTCCTCAATAGCTGTAACAGTAAGAATCTCTACCATACAAGGAAAAATTAGCGTTAGGTAATTGAAAGAAAGGCCAGCAGAAATCTGCTTTACTCTATTTGGAGGTGAGAGAAGGACGGACCAGCTGAATGGGATGACTTCTTTCCCCGTGCCATGTTGTTCTAAGAATTTGTACATTCAGCCTTCATTTCTGGGAGCAGGTTAAATGCCCATCATTTGTTATGCAGGAGAAAGACTCTTTTTTTTCATTTTTTCCTTTGAGACAGCATAAGTCAGAAGAACAAAAGTCTCCAACAGATCCAGAGATGAAAATGTGTCTGTTCTCAGTCCCATGCTGTGTGTGTTTCGGGAGCAAAATGCTTGTTCCCTGTTCTCAGCACAATGTGGAAAAGGTGTGTGGTGCTGAAAACAAGAGCAGCTACGTTAGGGGTATGGAATAGGTCATAGAATCATAGAACGGCATGGGTTGGAAGGGACCCCGAGGATCACAGAGCTCCAACCCCCCTGCCACTGGCAGGGCCACCAACCTCAGGCCTGGATCTACACTAGGTTGCCCAGAGCCCCATCCAACCTGGCCTTGAACACCCCCAGGGATGGGGCACCCACAACCTCCCTGGGCAGCCTGTTCCAGCCCCTCACCACTCTTTCTGTAAAAAACTTCCCCCTAATATCTAATCTAAACCTTCCTTCCTTTAGTTTTAATCTATTTCCCCTTCTCCTGCCATTGCCCACCCTTTTAAAAAGTTGAATCCCCTCCTGTTTCTCTGCTCCCTTCAGGGACTGGAGGGCTGCAATGAGGTCCCCCCACAGCCTTCTTTTCTCCAGGCTGACCCAGCCCAGCTCCCTCAGCCTCTCTTCATAGGGGAGCTGCTCCAGCCCTCTAATCATCTCCGTGGCTCCTCTGACCCCTCTCCAACAGTTCTACACCTTTCTTGTATTGGGGGCCCCAGATCTGGACGCAGGACTCTAGATAGGGCCTCCTGAGGGCAGAGCAGAGAGGGACAATCCCCTCCCTGTCCCTGCTGCCACCCCTCTTCGGATGGAGCCCAGGTCCATCTGTGTGAATGCAACTGTCAGCAATCTCACCGCTGGGCTTTCTCTGCTGGAAGAAGCTGTGGTTGCCCTTGTCAAAAGTTAACGTTCCAGCTATTGTCAGATTTGCAGGTATTGTTCTGAATTCAGTGTAGACCATGGATGTAGACTCTGGATTTGTGGTCTTGCTCCCAAGAGGCAGCACGGCCTGCGTTCAGCTACCCAAACTCTTTCTTACTGCACAAGCAGAGAGAAGCTGGAGGACAAAGGTTCCTTCAGCTGAAAAAAACTTTTTTCCCCTTAATATAAGGCTTTAAATCCAACACAATTTTTCTTTCTTTTTCCCCAAAGTCTCTCAGTAAGATGCACAAGAAGCCCCCGTTGGTGTGTGCAGAGGGTGTGGGGTTTGCATGTGCATGTTTGAGCCCAGCCTTCATCTTCACCCTTCCCATCTGAAGGCAAATGCTTCCTCTTGAAGGCTAGAAATGAAAAGCTGTTTCTGCCCTTTTCATCTTCCACAGGGTGACCAAAGGCCTCTAGATGGTTAAAAGATAGTGGGGTGTCAAACTGAGCCCTGCTTGTGAAGATGGATTAGGATTAGGAGTTGGCTCAGGCTGTGCTCACTCTTGGAGGAGTGATTCAGTGCTGCAAAAAATAACCATCATGTCATCATTTTAACTGGGCAAAATACAATTTTTAACTAAATAACCTTTCCCTGGTTGTTTGTGATGCTGAGCTGCTTCTTTCAGTGCTGGTGTTCGTGTGCCACTGTCACACCAGACAGGATGCTCAGTTTATTATGGATTGCCCAGGGTATTCAAACTTTGTTCTCCATAACTCATTCTGCTGAACTCTAGCTGATACCAACAGTTTTTCTTCAGATAATACAACTCAGGATGATCTATGTGGCAAGTCTTGATTTTTTTTTTTATTTTATTTTTTTCCTTTTGATTGATTGTCTTGTCTTGGAAGAGAAGTTGTAAAGAGCAGCCTAATGTGTCTTTAGATGTCTTCCTCACTTTGGACATGAGTTAGAGAGGGCTGAGACCTGATGTTCAACAGCAAGGTAATTCTCTGAAGTTTGGAAGAATCTCCCTGAGTTCAGGGTCGTTTTAGTAAATCAAGTTTTGGTGTGCTGGACTTACAGTATGGTTTTAAAAGACATTTTTAGTAGTAGAGAAATAACATCATAGGTCTGTTGGGTCTAACACGTGGCTAGGTGTTTCTTGTATTGAAACAGTTCTCAGAATAACGGGTGGCAAGAGGGTGGGACTAATAATGAGGCCACAACTTGAGAAATGCTTTTTCCTTACACCAACATTGGAGTTTTCCTCAATCTGAGGAGTCACTTCAGTACTTGTCCCTAGTGATATACCAGTCTGAATCCACGAAATTCAGCCCTCAGCCTCTGTAGCTTGTTTGTCTGGGCAACCCTCTGACGTTTCTACCATTGAAAATACAGGGAGTGGGGGAGATGTTGTGGATAAACCTTAAGACAGGGTCACTTTGGGCATTTTTTGAGTTGTTTTTGCAACTTTTGCACTGTTAAATAGAACAAGGAACCTCGTGGAGGCCTGGGAATCGGTGCTAGGCTGCTGCCAGCACCCCCACTGCGGTCCTCACCCATGCCAGGGACGGGGCATGGTGTCATTTGGCCCTGCCTCAGCTGCTCCTTTCTCAGGGCTGCCCCACAAAGGCTGACCCTGAATTTTCTAGGCTAAACAGAAAAGATGTGGAAGGGCCCTTAGGGTCGGGAAGGACAAGAAAAGAATGGGTCCAGCCTGTGGGTGTTTTACTGGAGCTTGCTAGTTTGTGTGGGGGGCTGAAAGCCTGCGTGCCTAGGAAGACTCTTTAAAAATGTATAATCTCTGTAACGAAGCCTGCTCCTAATTAGCAGTCTGTTTTGATTCGGAACTCTGCCTTCCAGCTCCTGTAACTCAGGGCTGCATATTTACATCAGTGGGGTGAGTCCTACGGGTTTTCCCCCCTCAAACCATCATTTCTTGTTGAGGGTTTCTAACGTGTGGTTGGGGGCTTTTTTGTTGGGTTGTTTTTTTGGGTTTTGGGGTTTTTTTTAAATATAGGCACAGTGGGTAATGGATTGTTCCCTGCCTGAGTTCGCTCCAGGCTGTTATTTGCATCGGCTCTTTCTGTAATAACAGAATCGAAGGGTGTGTTAGAAAGACTTATGAGCAACAAATGAAGCAATAAGCAAGCAAATACTGTTTGTATGCAAATGCTGTGAGTGCTTTGTCATGTTCTGGGATCTGTCAGCCACCTCCACGCTCCCAAAACTTCATCCCCATCAGCTCTCTGTACTGAGGATTTACGCCAAAGCCTGGTGAAGTCAGTGGGTCTTCCCACTGCCACTGGTGGGCTTGACTCAGTCTTGGGCCAGACAGGAGAGGAGCAAGATGTTACCAGCCACTGATTTCACTAGGAACTTCCTTGTATTGGGAAGGCTTTTTCTGTGTTGTGAATAAAACCAATTCACCAGAGCAAAAGAACAGCCCAGCTTTGGAAACTTGCATCGTTGTCTGCATCAGCCACTGTCTTGATCTAGTGACCTCAGGAGCTGAGAACATGGAGCCTGTACTGCCTCCTTGAAAGAGCCGGCCACTTCAGCCAGAACTGGAAGAGATTAAGGGCTTTTATGGCTTCTGGCAAAAAAAAAGAGGACAGGAAGCATGTTGACCAGAGTGTCACAGCTCAGTTTCCTTGTGTTGAGTATACGATCTGTTGGGTTCACAGCGAAGTTACCCCCTGCGTTCATGGAGTAGGTGATTTCCATCCTTCTCCCCCATCCCTCGTGCCTGCAGTGTCTGGTGTAAGCTGAGAGCGCCCTGGGCAGTCCCTCCATTCCTCAGCTGAGAGAAGCCTGGAGAGCTTCCAAATTACGTCCCACCAGTGCCGTTACCTTTTTATTGCTAGGAATTGCAAGGTGCTGTAGTGCTGGGGGTGTGTGTGAGTGAAATCTGTGTTGGTTTTATGTGGCTTTTGCGTTGTTCAGATGACTCTAACAAGCTGCTTTGCATTCTGGCATAGGCAGGTCAGTATCTCAAGAGATCTCCTAAGTTTGGCTCCTTTTCCGCGAGTTTGATAAGCAGGAAGGATAATCCCTGATGGGAGGGGAGGGAGAGAAGGAGCAGGGAGACATGTGGCATGTGCAACCTGGAAAGCTTGTCTATGAGCTTGACTCGACTCCATCTAGGGAAGGAAGCTGATGCTAGTGTCTCTGCATGAGATAACAAATTATACTCGAGCATGTGTTTTCTGTATTCATTACAATATGTCATGGGGGGTGGAGAAACAGGATGTATAGTGTGTGCGTATTTCTGGAGCCTCAGGAGAGCTACCCAGATGTTGAAAAAGAAGTAAGGAAGAGTTGGAGATAAAGGAGAAAGACCTCCAGGGTGGGGGCTGTAAAAGCTGATCCAGAGTAAGAGTCATTATGTTTTGCTCACAGTCACACCAGCTGGCTTCAAGTGGCAGGGGAGCTTTCCAGATAAGCTGTGGACAGTAGGAGCATAAATCAGGAATTCCTTCCAAAAGGGTGAAATAAAAAAACCCCACTGAAGGATGCAGTGCACCCATAAAGAATTATTCACACGAGCTCTCCCTACAACAGCTACCGGGCAGGTTGTTCCAACGTGAGCCATAGGTGGGGTGTGAAATACAGCGGGAACCTGCTGTTTGTTGGGTTGTTGTGTGGTGATCTTAAACAGGACGCTGAAGGAAACGCTCCTGTAATCCCAGCTCCATGTGTAGCTGTGTGCTGGGGGTGTTCCTGATCTGTGCGGTTGGCTGTCGGGGGCTGCGCTAGCAACTGATGTAACTCTTCATCGCTCTGTGCTCCCAGCATATGGTTTTAAATGAATTAGCCCATTCCGGTCCTTTCTTGAGCCTTTGCCAAGACCTTTTCCTCCTGTCCTGCCTAAACCCTCTGGAAGGATGGCAGTGGGGAAGGTGCAGCAGCCCTGCAGCCCCAGCTCGGTTGCCTGGTGATGCTTCCTTCTTTTTTTCCCTCATTGCTCCAGGGATATTTTGCCATCTTTTAATTTAATCTCTGATCCTGCTTTAAAAAACCAGGATTCAGGATCTCTTCTGTTGCCTTTCTTGTCCTCAACACAGGGTGTACTTTTCTCTACACACTTCCACAGGGAAGAACCCCATAAATGAAAATTTACAGGTTTCCACTATTCCCTGTCACTTTGTGTATTTGCAGGAGCCCAGATGCTGCTGCCATAACGAGGTAAGGCAACCCCAGAACATTTGGCTTGTCCTCAGTTCAGTATGCATAAACTCCACTTGGTTATTCCCCCCAAATTATAATGCTCTGAGGTAAGCAGTCAGAAACCCATTCCCTGCTATCGCTCATCTGTTCCCCTGCCCTTCTCTTCCTCACAAGTGGATTTTTGGAAGTGAGTCGTGCCTTTGCAGAGCCCTTCTTGGCAGAAACCTCTCACATCCATCAGCCCTGCAGAGCACTGAACCATTTGTGGTCACAGTCATAGAGAGTCAATCCCTGACTGGTTTGGGTTTGAAGGGACCTCAAAGCCCACCCATTGCCACCCCCTGCCATGGGCAGGGGCACCCCCACCAGCCCAGGGTGCCCAAAGCCCCATCCAGCCTATCCTTGAACCCTGTCAGGGATCCAGGGGCACCCCCAGCTGCTCTGGGACACACAAGTCACAATCTTCTGAGCTTTTGGCAAGGCAAGATTTGTCGGGGAAAAGAGTCTCCCTATTATTTTGACTTAAATAGCTTCCAGGAGAAAAAACAGTCCCCAAACTTTCACTTTTGTCCCCAACCTTGCCTGAAGTTAGCTCAGCAGATCTGCGAGGACAACCAGCAGCTGCTCGTGCAGTAAGCTCGTGTTGCAACTCATCTATTGAGATTCTGATATGGGTAGATTTGCTCAATCAATCAAACACGTTGGGGGACCACAAGCTTTCCAGCGTCCCAAAGGAGGTCAGTGCCCACCCTTCCCCTGCTCCCAGGACAGCAAAGATAATCTCTAGGGGTACATTTTGATGGTTCCAACTAAATACTTGAAAACAGCAAGAGTTTTATCCAAACTGTCGTAACTTCTTGTGTCTGCTAACGTTGGAGTCAAGTGGGTGGATGAGAGAGTAAATCAGCAGAGAGCCGTGAAGCTTGGGATGATGGGCAGTGCAGCTGACAGATAACAGGATGATATCATCCATTTCCTGGAAAATGAAATGTTTCTGGCCAAAGCATTCCAGACCCTGAGCGCTTAAGTGAGCTGGAGAGTTCCTGGAATGTTTTTAAACAGAAATTTCAGTAGTCCAGGTGTAACGTGGTTGAGGATGAGTAACGGCGGAGTATGACTCAAGATCAAGATTTCTGGTAACTTCTCTGTAGGCATCAGTAAGAACTGCAGGCAAGGAGAGTGAGGGGGCTGCGAGCTATGGTTGAGACATGGGGAAAAGCTTTAAATGGGGTCACTGAGTGGTTTAACCTTTGTCACGGTGGGAGTGGAGAGCATTGCCTCAGCTGTGTTGCCACCAAATATGAGACTGTTTAAGCTTAGATTATTGATTTTTTTTCCCCTCTATAGGAAGACTCGTGAATTGGAAGGATTGAAACACCCTGAAATGTTGTAAAGGGAGGGAAAGAGTAGGAAACAACCGACAACTTGGGTTGTGATTAAGAAGATTAGATGATTAAGGGCCTGGAACATCTCGCGTATGAGGAAAGGCTGAGTGAGCTGGGACTGTTCAGCCTGGAGAAAAGAAGACTGAGGGGGGACCTAATTAATGTTTAGAAATATCTTAAGTATGGGATGCAGGGGGAATTGGCCAGCCCCTTTTCAGTAGTCTGTGGAGACAGGACAAGGGGCAATGGCTGTAAATTGGAGCACAGGAAGTTCCACACCAACATGTGGAAGAACTTTTACACAGTGAGGGTGACAGAGCCCTGGGACAGGCTGCCCAGGGAGGTGGTGGAGTCTCCTTCTCTGGAGATATTCAAGACTCGTCTGGACGCCTATCTGTGCAATATGAGCTAGGGAGCTGCTTTGGCAGGGGGGTTGGACCCGATGATCTCTCGAGGTCCCTTCAAACCCCTACGATTCTGTGATTCTGTGATTCTGTTCCAAACCACTTACTGCACTGGAATTGCAATCCAGCTTGCATTTGGAAGAAGGGTGACTCCTGCGTTTTGCATAGCAAGGAAGGTGAATTCTGGGTGCTCATCAGTTACCTTCTGCTGAGTTTGACGTCCATGTTCGATTGTAACACATGGACAGAGACCCAACATCAATGCTGAACGGTAGCAAGAGACTTTTTTGGATATTGTGGACAATTTGAAAGACTGAGAAGGATTTTACTTTCCAGTTGCCAGGTTTGAAACCTAAAATGAGGCAAAATCTGGACAGTGGATTTGTACATTTACTTCAGTGGTGATAAGTGTAAAGAAAATGGTGCCATGGGGTGGAAGGATGGAGGAACTGCTCCAGCACTGAGGATAAAGGTTCTTAAGAGCAGACACACCTGGATCTCTTGTTCTGAAGCTGTTTTGAGCTCTCCTACTGAAAGAAACTTTAAAAAAATAAGGATTATGGAAGTAAGGAGAATACGCAGTGTCAACACAAATGGAGAGCGGTACAGGTGAACCTTAGTAACATATCCAACATCTTCCCATCACAATCCTCACAGCCATAGAAATAAACCAGGGCTGTACATGCTTTGTCTAGCTGCTGAAACCAAAGTGCTGGTGTGTTAAGCCAGAACCCGCCTGTCTGGGCTGCTAATAGGTGATTGCATTTAGGAGGATCTTTAAAAGATAAACACATGCCCCCACCCACTCCAGTGAAGTGTCTCATCCTAATAGTATTCTGTGCTGAGTGTATCTGGCAAATGTGAGCTAGTCTTTTCTCATCCTTGTAAGATCAGTTGGCCAACAGTGAGTGTCTAATTATCTCGATACTGGCTGGTTCAGCTGAGTGTTTACAGATTGTCTCCTGTGAGGAGACATTGAGTAGGGGTGAATGGGGGTCAGGGAGGATAGAGATGGCTGGGACAAAGTACAAGCCATACTTGGTTTACTGGGAAGTTAATATCTTTGTGGAAGGGAAGCTCCATGATTTGTGAATGAGACACAGGAGAATCCCAGTGCTGCATTTAGTAGTAGGAGCCCAGCTTGCCTGGGGACAGCGGGTACATGCAATGAGCTCTGCTTCTGGGTATGTGTGGGACTACCTAGGTGTTGTGGGTGTAAAGAAAACTGATTTGTTAAGACTTCCAGATTTCATTTAGAAGCAGCAACTGTTTGTCAGTCACCTCCTGGCCCTCTCCTTTCCCATGGTCCATCTTCATTATCACTAAATTAGCTGCATTGTCATGTAAGATCTTAGGGTACATGGTTTTCCTTTACCAGAACCCAGAAATATTAGATGGTGGGCTGTTCTTGGTACACAATGTGGAGGCAGGAATGGAGAGTGGAGCAGAGCAGTGCTCTGAGAAAGGGTAAGGAGATGTGGCAAAAGGCTGGAAGAAAAACAAGGTGAATAGTGCTTGTGTTGCCTTAAAACAAGTAGCAGGTAGGAAACAAGATCTGGAATCACATGCTGAATGTGTTAAAATGTTCCTGGAAAGTGGAGGCAAAGGGGCCCTGCAGTGAGGTGGCTCCATCAGAGAGCCCAGCTGCTGAGCAGGGAGGGCCCTGGGCAGGAGTGGTGGTTCTCCAGCATCTGCAGTGTAGCAGGGATGGACCTTGATTTTTGAGTTTAAAATCATCCTTTTGCCAAACTCCAGAATGTAATCCTTCATGTCAGGTGATGGCTTAATCGTTTAATGACCTTGTAATGGGGGAAAAAATACCTAAAATATCTTTTGAAACTCTCTTTTGAAAAGCAGCTGGGGGCTGTTGGTGGTACTTAAACTCCAGGCAAGAACCTTTGGAGCTTTCTGTGTTCCTTGCTAAAATACTGCTAGGTAGAAAGTCAAGAACCAGGATACCTGATTATGTGGCTAACAGTGTTTTAAAATAGAATTGGTTTGAATTCTTACACATTATTGAAAACCATGAAAGGAAACGTATCAGGGGGCTGAGTTACTCTGTGCAGGGTTCAGACTGCAAGTACACATCATAGCAAACCACTGGTGGAAAAGCTCTGTCTTGTGAGGATGCTCCTTGATTTTGTAAATCAGTTATTAACCAAAAGTGGGTCTAGAAGAGGCACTAACTCATTTTGGGCTGATCAGGACAGCACAGATCTCCCAAGAGCTTTGAAAAAATCAGCAGGAGTTTCTATTTTTTCCCACACTGGAAGGGAGGTAGAAGATGGCTGTAGGAGTAAGAGGCCCCTGAGCACCATTGAGCTTCCTGGTCCCAAGCAACATCTGCAGTCATCTGGGATCACGTGCAGGGGACACAGACATCCTGCTCCCTTCCCAGAAGCTCCTTCCTTAAGAATTTCTCTTTTTTTTTTACTCATAATAGACCCTTCTTGCTCTGACTAGTAGTTGCTACTTAGAGAAAAGAAAGATGCATCATCCGATCTCCTCTCATGGCTCTTGCTGATTTGTCACATCTCCATCCCAACACTTCAACAGCATCTGCCCCGACTTCCTCTACTCTTTTTGAATCAATTTATAATTTGGCATCCGAAGCATCCTGTGGCAATGACTTCCACAATCAAATGACTGTTACACAGTAAAACATACTTTCCTTTTCTGCCTGATTATTTCATTGGTTTTCCCCCATTTCCTTTTTTTTTTTTTTCATCTTACAAGAGAAAACAGAATTGTTTCTTCATCTTTTCCATCCAATTCGAGCTGCCTTTGGGCTTCACCTCCAGCTCCAGTTGGAAGTCACATACTCTTCTCTTTGCACGTAGCCTATTTTTTTTATCACTTAGTTGGTTTTCCTGCAAATTCCTGAGGTGTAGGGAGGGGCAATTCTAATGCCAGGTGCCCTGCCCAGGGCATGGGTGAGCTGTGGATGTACAAAGCAGAATAGCATCATTGGATTTTGTTCTCTCTGCATTTGTGACAGCTGTTTAGGATTTATTTTGGAGGTTTTATGCTTGATAATGACAAAACTTCTTTATTTTTAAGTGGTGATAGGCAATTTGATCCCTACCACTGCCTGTATGGCATGGGGGGTGCGTTTCTTTGTGTGTGTTGCTTCACATTACCATTGTGGTACAAAGGCAGGTGAAACTCATGGGATGGTTTTGCAGCACTTCACAGTAGGTTCTGGGTTTGAATACCCTGAAGGATTTGGCGCTACCAGGAACATTAATTGCCTCTCTGTTTGTTTGTACAAGGCAGTTATGAATGCAGACCGCTCACGATGTCTCATCCTCGATGACTGAGCATGGGAAAGGCCAGGACTTGAGCTTTTCTCACAATCTGGTAAGAAGACATCGATACTAAAGGAGTGGGCTGCCAGATTAATAGCAACCAGAGTGGAACAGGGACTTCCTGCCTCTGAGCAAGCGGTGGGACAGAAGAGGTGCTCTCAGACAGAAACAAGTGGCACAGCTCACAGGAAAGGGGCAGAAGCAGGGCTTACTGGAAGTGCTTTAATAGTTATTATGGGATCTGGCTGCCTTAAAGTGAACGATGAACAACACGCTTGGGTGGAAAGTACGGAAGAAATACAAGTGTTTTCCCTGCATCCATGAGCAGCTCCTGGGGACGGGCTCTTCTGGTGATGAATATGCCTGGCTCTTTGGGTTTGTTATTTCCTCCATCAGAGAGCCAGCCACTGAAGTTGTTAAGATATTTTCTGGAATCCAGGGGCTCCATCTGCTCCTTCAAGCACTATTGCTTCTGTTCCAGTTAAGTTTAATGGGAAGGGTTTGGGTAATTTTGCCTCTAACCCCTCACAGTTCAGCAGGCTGTATAGGAGGGCAGGACCTCTTCTAAACCCCTGTGAGTAAATTCAGGGAGACCAAAGCAGTTTCTTGTAAACCAACTGAATGTACATTGGGGTGGAAATTAATCTTTTGAGATGTACATGTACTTTTCTTGTTTATATGTAAGGAGTGAAGCTTGGAATGTAAGTGCCTGGTTGTCCAGGCTGCTTTCTGGATGGCCACTTAATGATAGAATTTTGGACTTTATATTGGAAAGGAAACAGTCCAAGTATTGGGCATTGTGAATTTTTGGGTATATAATGGAGGATGTTCCTTTTGCATACAAGCTTGCAAGGTCTGACCTCATGCCCACAGGAGGGATGCTCTTACACTGGGCAGAGCCGAATGAGCTGCTTAAACTTACTGAACCACTTACCAGAGTTGCTGAGCTTTGGTCTTGCTTGGTCTTGATCAATGTTTTTGCTCTTTGATTAACTTCAAGATCCATTTCTTGTCCATATATAATCCCCTGTTAAACCCACAGCACCAACTTTCCAAACTCCAGGTACCAGGTTGGTTTCTTGTTTGTATGGGTTGGGAATAGCAGCGTTGCTACCGTGGCGCAGAGGAAATGAAATACATCCACAAAACTGCAACCTCTTTAAATGTTTGGTTTGAAAATACAACACAGGATGCAATTTTTACCCAGGGCAGCTGTGTTTGACTTTGTTCTCAAGTGCATGCAGCTCTACAGGCAGCTGCTGCATCGCTGCCATGGGGAGAACGTGCTTGGTATTTACATCCCAGTTACTGTCAGAGGTGTTGTTTTCACATTTTACAAGGCATAATATATGCCTTCTTAAGAGACATCTATAAACCATTGTTCCAGGAAGTTAAATGATCAAATTTCTTCATTTCCTCCCCCCCCCCCCCGCCCTTTCCTCCAGGGACATTCTGCATCGCTCTGGTATCTTCACACACTGTTTGTAAACACTGCAGACTTCCCCGCTTCCCTTCGCCAACACGTTTCCTCCCCAAAACAGACTGTCCAAAAGGAGCCTTTACAGAGCATTCCGCTCCGCCTTCCTTTCCTTTCTCCTTACTTTGTCCCATCTGAAGCTTCCTGCTGCTGTTTCTCCACCTAAAAGTGTGGTCAGATTTCTGCACTCACCTGGAGTTCTCACTTGGGGGATTGATTTCATCCTTGCTGCATTCTCTCTTTATTTGCCATAAAGAGATTTCTTCCTGTGTTGTGCTGCCTCACCAGCCTCAGCAGAGCAGCTCAGCAGGGAGTTGGGGCATCACAGAATCATTAAGGTTGGAAAAGACCTCCAAGATCTAGTCAACCATCCCCCTAACACCTATAATACCGTGTCCCTGAGTTCCTCATCCAACCTTTCCTCCTGACATCTGGCATCGCTTCTGACAACATGGTGGTTGTGTCCTTTTGTTGCTGCACTGGGAGGATATTTTATGATGTAGCTTCCTTTGTCATACCCCATATACAAGAATGGTCAGAGGGAGGATCTGGGGGCCTGTCAGTCTGACCTCAGTCCCAGGGAAGATCATGGAGAGGGTCATCTTGGGAGCCATCATGCAGCACATGTGTGATGGCCAGGGGATCAGGCCTAGTCAACATGGGTTTACAAAAGGTAGATCCTGTCAAACTAACCTGATCACCTTCTATGACAAGGTGACCCGCTTAATGGACGAGGGGAAGGCTGCAGATATGGTCTACCTGGACGTCAGTAAAGCCCTTGACACTGTTTCTCACAGCATTCTGATTGAGAAATTAGCTTTCTCTGCAGGGAAAGTGTCTTCCCAAATGGATTTATAAGCTTTAACTTGACCCTTGAATCCCAAGGACCGGATTTCAAGGGTGAGCCCAGCAGTGCCACTCACCACCAAGAGAGAAGCACTCTTTGCTCTCAACATGGGTGCCTGAACAGCAGGGGCTGACTTAATGTACAGCCTCTTTCGTGGGTCCATTCGGCAATGCCATGGCTTCCCCTACCCTTCACCTTTCTAATTCGCTTCGCTTAGCAGCATTAAAGCTCATTCATGAGCTCAGGCTTGGGACGAGGGGGGGTACTTTTTGGTTATTGCTAGTGCATTTGTGAAGTCAGTCAGAGACTTCCCTTGCAGTAAGGTGTTCTGCTGTGTTTGAGCTTGGCTTTCCTTTGCCTTCTCTGTAGGAAGAGCGCTGCTGCTGTCATAGAATCATAGAATGGCATGGGTTGGAAGGGACCCCAAGGATCATAGAGCTCCAAGCCCCCTGCCACAGGCAGGGCCACCAACCTCCAGGCCTGGATCTACACTAGGTTGCCCAGGGCCCCATCCAACCTGGCCTTGAACACTTCCAGGGATGGGGCATCCACCCCCTCTCTGGGCAGCCTGTTCCAGCCCCTCACCACTCTTTCTGTAAAAAACTTCCCCCTAATATCTAATCTAAACCTTCCTTCCTTTAGTTTTAATCCATTCCCCCTTGTCCTGTCATTGTCTATCCTTTTAAAAAGTTGAATCCCCTCCTGCTTATAAGCTCCCTTCATGTACTGGAAGGCTGCATGGAAGCAGAAATAAATCGTACAGCGGGTTACTTAATACCTATTATGTACTCTGGGGTGTAAGAGATGAAAAAAAGTCATGCCATTATTTCCACTAGATATTAAAACCTCGTTCAGCTCAAAGCCCATCTCTTTGGAAAGCCAACAGCTCCCGTTTTAATATCATCAGTGGGTGCTTTTTCAATATCCTGTATAATTTAGGACTGAAAGCACCTGTCTTCTCCACCAGATGTACAAGGCACTGAGGCATGACAGGCTGAAACCCGGGCACTGGAATGCCCTCCTGCTGAGGTGTTTCTTTAGCCATAATCTACAACCAGTGTTTATCTGCAGTCAGACTTCATATGGTATTTTCTATAGGTCTGGTGGGACTGAAAAGCACTGGGAAAGGGTGGGTTTGGACTGGAGACAGCAGCAATGTGTGCGTGCAAACCCATAGGGTCTTGCATCCCTGCAACTGGACATCTCTAATACCTCTAAGAGCAGGAAAAGGGCTTGATACAAACCGGTCAGGGCTCTATTTCAGTGTAAAAGTAGGGAAAAGAGTATGAAATGTGAGCTGACTAGCTGAGTCTCAAATACTTGAGGTATCTAGCGATTGTCTGCACGATAGCTCGTCGTGATATCAGCCTGACAAGGCCAACCTTGGTGACAGCCAAGGGGCCATACGTTTCTTGAAATAATTAAACAAAAATATCTCACACATGGCTTCTCCTCGAGAATGTGGCCCTATCGGGTTTCAATTTTATTTTGGTTTTTGTTCTGCATTATGGCTTGTTCTTCCCTGCTTGAGGTTGGGTGGTTGGTTGTGGGGGTTGTGGCAGGAGAGGGAGAGAGGGAGAGAGCAGAGTATGCTTCATTTGTTCTGAAAAAATACATACAACTTGCAGACAAACAGCTCCTCTGATACGTTTTCATTACCAGTTGTGATTGCGGCGCTAAATGACGGTGATATGAATAGTACAGCTGACTTCATATGCTCAAGGGTTGAGTTATTTCAGTGCTCATGCAGTATTATAATGTATAGTATATCCTTTAGAGTATATATACTGTATCATAGAATCATAGGGGTTGGAAGGGACCTCCAGAGATCATTGAGTCCAACCCCCCTGCCAAAGCAGGGTCCCTAGGACAGGTCGCACAGGTCGGCGTCCAGATGGGGCTGGAATATCCCCAGAGAAGGAGACTCCACACCCTCCTGGGCAGCCTGTCCCAGGGCTCTGTCACCCTCATTGTGTAAAAGTTCTTCCATGTGTTGGTGTGGAACTTCCTGTGCTCCAACTTGCAGCCATTGCCCCTTGACCTATCCCCACAGCCCACTGAAAAGGGGCTGATGTATATCCTTTGTTCTCAGGGGTGAACTTACCTGATGGTGATGCAGCAGCTGGGAAGGATTGTTAACCCTCTGAAACAATGAGAACTGGATTTCATGTTGCCAAATAAGCCGATTACTTTTGGTCAATAGTAGTCAGCAGTGAGGGGCAATAGCTTTGTGTCTTCTTTCTGGTCTAAAGCCACTGGGAATTTGGTCAGAAGCCATGCAGCCATGAGCCAGGTCACCATGGGGATGCTCAGGTGGATTGATTTGAGTTTAAAAAGCAAACAAAAAGCAATACTGTTAAAATGTGTGTGCTGATTGAGGGCAGCATTTCTTGTTGGACCTATGTCCTTGTGTTAGCAACGAGGATGGATTAGCTGGATGAAAGAGGATCCTTTTTGGATCTTGGTTTGGAGCATGAACAAAAATGAAGTTTTTGTTTATTTTGAGGCTTGGAAAAATGAACTTGCTGCTTACATCTCCCTCAAAGTCCTTTCTTGTTTGCATAACTTTGCAGAAGGTTGAGTTTGCAAATAGCAGCCAGTTAATTCAGTCCCTCAGGTGGTATTTTGTGAGCAGTTCAAGTTGATAAAAAGGCAAGATGCTGCCAAAAGGCAAGGTTTCACTTTCCCTCTTCATCCAAATCATGGGGTTCCACCCACTGCCTCATGCCCATATTCCAACATAGTCATAAATCTGATAGGCACCAGGTGTGATTTTGTTGTTGTTGTTGTTGTTGTTTTGGGGGGGCTGTTTACTAACAGTGTGGAGCCTGGTGCTGGCTGGATGGGAGGAGGACATGATGGCAGGAAGAGATAGACTGGCCTGAGTTGTCACGAGAAAGCACTTAGACAAGCTTAAAACTAATGTGGTCAGTAGTCGTAGTGACAGTGACAGTTGGCTTCAACAACAGTCAGGCAACTAGACTGGGTCCTAGGGAAAAAGAAAAGTGAAACTCTTCTCTGTTCAGCAGCAGAACCACCAGCTCTGGGTTGTGGTGATGCCACTTTTCAAAAGGAAGTTCAGAGCTCCAGTCCCTTGGAAGTGCATCTTCTGGGGCACAGCTGAACATCTGGATTGCCACTGCAGTGCTCTAGATAACAACTGGTAGATAACACCAGATGGTCAAGGCCAGGGTCTCCTTCCCACTCTGGTCTCTGTGACCTCTGTGGGAGCATGAACATTTCACTGTGGTGTTAGGGTACATCCCGAGGCACAGAAGTGAAACACTTCAGCTTGCTATTCCAGCATCAGGAAAGAAGTAATGAGGCTGAAAAATTGGTCCTTATTTACTCTTCTTGTGTTACTTGAAAGACAGTTCTTCTTTTGATACCTTGAAAGCCAGCACATGGAAATAATTGGTTGCATCATCCCGTAGTAGTTGCTGAAACCTCTCGGTAGCTTCAAACTTAGTAGCTGGAGAAGGTCACGGGACACTGGCCACTTGGCATGCAGTTCATGGTTTTTATTGTTCTGGGGAAGTAAGAGGAACTGTTGCAGGGAAATCTGGTAGAACAGATGTAAGAATAGATCCAGAAGCACTTTCTGGATACAAATGCTAAGCTTTGCTTTCTCCTTCAAAGCAAAACAAACACAGACAGCTCTTCACTTTCTCTTTTGTAACTCAGGCTTGTCTATTTTTGGGTCTTTTTTTTTGGGTATTCTTTCTTTCTTTTTTCTTTTTTTTTGGTTTTTTTTTTGTAGTCCTGAATGATCCTTGGGCATAATCTGGAGATTTTTGGACCTTATGCTTGTGATTGATTAACTCGTTGCATATGGAACATAGTAACATACATGCATGGGGTTTGTGCTGTTGAACCAGTCGTCTCGTTGCTGTTTTGACAACCTTGCATCCTTCCTAAATGAACAGAAATCCAAGGAAGTTGGGTTGCTAAGTTTGGGGTTGTTCACTTAACAGTGTGCCCTGGCACAGTTGAAGCTGATACCTTTCAGTGTTAGAATCAATTCTCCTAGTGCAGCAAGTTAATCATAGAATGGCATGGGTTGGAAGGGACCCCAAGGATCACAGAGTTCCAACCCTCTGCCACAGGCAGGACCACCAACCTCTAGGCCTGGATCTACACAAGGTTGGCCAGAGCCCCATCCAACGTGGCCTTGAACACCCCCAGGGATGGGGCACCCACCCCCTCTCTGGGCAGCCCATTCCAGCCCCTCACCACTCTCTCTGTGAAGGACTTCCCCCTAATATCTCATCTAAACCTTAATTTATGGTTTTGACAATTACTTTAAACACCTTTTAGCACAGCTTTGCTGGAGGTATGGCCAGTTCCACTGGAGGTATGGCCCTGGTCCACTGGAGAAACCCCTGGTATACAGAGACCAGGTTAGTCATTTCCTGTTGCCCTTTTGCCACAGTCACTTGCCAGGACACTTGCAGAATGACCCTGTAGTCAATCTGTTTTCCTGGGGGCTGCACAGTGGTAATGAGAGGTTGGGCTGAAACAGAAAGCAGCACGTTGCTGTTCAGTGCAGAACTGAGGAGGCAATCTGAGCTTTCCCTGAAAATGAAACCAAGTTCAAATGGGCTTGTTTCTATTTGTCATCTCCTCCTAGCATGCTAGGACCCACTGACCCAGTTCAACAACCTAAGAAAGGAAGAGATGTCCCAGTGGTACTGCATCCTCAGCAGATTTCAGTAGAATTAGCGAGTGAGTAATGGGTACCCAACTGTAGTGTTTCCATCACAGACAGGGTTGGAGTAGCTCAAGTGGTCATGGATGGTCACCTCAACCATCAAATGTTGATCACCTCCAGATGCTGGAGATGAGTCAGTTCACCCAGAGCTCTAAGCAAGCTGCAGTGGCCTGGCCATGTGGCTCAAGAACACCAGAGACAATGGGAGTAGGACTTTATGTAGTGTAAGATGTAAAAACTGGAGCCCCAGGACACAAACCTGCAGCGAATTGGTTCCATCATTCCTGTGATGTGATCCAAGGGAACTTGGATTCTTAGGTGCCAGTTAGGATGAAATTGGTCCCATCCAGGGCTGTATAAAACTGCTGTGTTCCCTGCTTAATTTTCTCCCCATTTTGTCTTTTTAGGGGGGGTGGGGAGTGGGATTAGGTTCAAGTACTGTTAAAGGCTCAAGTACCACGGACCTGCAGAAAATTAAGTGCTCAGAAGGATAGCCATTTGCAGTAAGTGGACTTAATCAAGCATAGATAATGGGGAGTTAGGCCATCTTTGAAAATCATGATGTATGTCACATAAAAGGATTGGAGACTTACTGTTATAAGTTTATTTAAGTGAAGAGAGATTTGGCTTCATATGGATTTGAATCCTCCTAGGGACAATTGGCATGGAAAATTAAGAGGGATTTTGCTGGGGAGGTGCCTGGAGGCATTGCCTCTGTCTTGGTCATGTTTATGCACACAAAAAGAACCAGAAACAGGATTGTTAGCTTCTCAAACTTCTCCAAGGCATTGAATAGAGGCTTGTGTTTCACTGAGAGAAAGCAGGATGTCATCTGCTAAAAAAGCAATTTTATATTCTTTATCATGGCTTGTGCTGCCCTGAATCTAATTTAAGGCTTTGAAGTATTCTGAACCTCCTTGCATTATCACCAAATCCCCTCCAGTTAACGTGTTCAGCGAAAGCCACGTATCTTAAAAGAAATAGCCATGCAAGGAGCCTTCCCCATGATAGCTGAGACTTTCGTGCAGGCACGGCAGAGCGTAATCTAAAACTTCCTTGGCTGCAATTAAGTAAATCTTGTGTCCTACAGCAGTGAGATAATATCTCCCCAGAAATGCTTTTTAAAAGTTTCCTGTTTCCATTGTGCTCTCAATCCCCATGGGATAATATTCTCATTCCCTAAGTCTCGGGCCCTTGAAAAAATATAATAATTAAAGCAGGTGTGAGTCAGTGGGATTCCCCAACTTGTGTTTGGGTTTTGCTTAAGGAGCGTTACAACACTCAGGGTTTATTGGAGCAGTGTGGGGAGACGCTGGCCTGGAGCATCAACCCTATGAGGAAAGGCTGAGTGAGCTGGGGCTGATCAGCCTGGAGAGAAGAGACTGAGAGGGGATCTGATCCATGGTTATCAATATCTGAAGGGTGGGACACAGGGGGAAATGGGCAGCCTCTTCTCAGTGTCTGTGGGGACAGGACAAGGGGCGATGGCCTCAAGTTGGGCACAGGAATTTCTGCACCAATACGTGGAAGAACTTCTTCCTGGTGAGGGAGCCCTGGGACAGGCTGCCCAGGGGGTGTGGAGTCTCCTTCTCTGGAGAGATTCCAGACCCATCTGGACACCGACCTGTGTGACCTGTCCTAGGGACCCTGCTCTGACAGGGGGTTGGACCTGATGAGCTCTGGAGGTCCCTTCCTACAATTCTGTGAGTCTGTGGTTTAGCCCAAAGACATGAGAGTCTGGTGAGAGAAAACAGGGATTCTCAGGATGCACATCAAACCTTGTATTCCATCCTGTGTCTGCGTTAGCAGGGGTCTTCCCTTGCTCTGTCCCATCACACTGTTGGTGTTTTGGCTCCTCTGGCTGAGGAAGTGCCATCTCACGATGAGCACACTAGTTCCTCGTGCATGTGGATTCACCCCCAGTGCTGCTCTGACTCAGTGTGTCCTCCAGCAAAGGACTTCACGTGCCTCAGTTTCTCCAACTGTAGCGAGTGCCAACAGAAAACAAGGGCACAAAAATAATGCTGCAGTTCCCAAATCTTTTTTAACCCGCTTTTGTGTACCCCTAGACTCCCTAACCACCTAGGGAGCCACTGGCTCACCCGTCATGGGGCATTTTGTGCTTCTCCAGCAGAAGCTGTTGGACAAGGGAAACCTTTGCATGTCTGGTTGCAGACGCTGTCTGGTTCTCCAGATGAACCCAATCCACAACTGAGTGGTTTAACTCTGGCTCCCTGAACTGCTGGAGACCTTGCTCTGAAGTGTGTTTTAGGAGGAGACCACTGTGTTTCTAAGGACGTTTTGGGTCTGCTGCTCCCTGCTAGGGAACAGGAGGAGGAGAAAATGGTCCATAAAATTTCCATTACTCTGAAAAGCAGAAACATCTGTTGGAGACTGCAAGAGAGGTTGGAAGTGGTATTTACCAGCAAGAAGCTGGCATCTAGTCTCTTCAGACCCTCTGCAAAGTAACTCTTGCTTCCTCCCATGGAAAATAACGTGGAGGAATCTCTGAGTCAGGATCTGCCCCAGGCACTGAAAGGCAGCAAACTCAGCACATCTTAGCCAGGAGGTTGTGTGTGTGTGGATGTATGTACGTGGTGTGTCTGCCTGTGCTCTGAACGAGGTGCATCTCATGGAATCACAACTCAGCAACAAACTGTTTCTAATAACGACTCTTACATAAAGTCAGCTGTTCTGCATCACGCGTGGTGGGTTTACAAACTCAGCTCTTTAAAGCAGAGCTTCAGAAAATAAACTGGTTTTTTTTTTTCTTCTTTTCTTACAGGAGGGAAGTGGAGGAAGTGGCAAAGTTCCCAAGATATCCAGAAACCTATGGTTCCTCCATGCCCAGGAAGAATGTGTTAAGGAAAGGGGAGCGACCTACTTTCTAAGACAGTGCCTTGGGTATGCGTGATGCTGGCTTAGCCCATGTATAGCCCATGTCTGCCTCTTTCATGGTAGTTTTGGTGCTAGAAGGGCAGGTACCTTCTTTCTGATTGCAGAGCTGCCCCATGAGAAGCTGCTAGCAGGAGTTCAAGGTCTTCAGTGTTCCCTTTTCCTCCTGTTATTAGATGGGGAACTGTTGGAGAGGGTTCAGAGGAGCCACAAAGATGATTAGAGAGCTGGATCACGATGAAAGGCTGAGGGAGCTGGGCTTGTTCAGCTTGGAGAAGAGAAGGCTGCAGGGGCACCTCATTGCAGCCTTCCCATCCCTGAAGGGAGCAGAGAAACAGGAGGGGAATCAGCTTGTTAAAGGACAGAGACTGGCAGGACAAGGGGGATAGATCGAAGCTGAAGGAGGGAAGGGTTAGATGAGATATTAGGGGGAAGAAGTTCTCTCCAGAGAGAGTGGTGAGGGGCTGGAATGGGCTGCCCAGAGAGATGGTGGGTGCCACATCCCTGGGGGTGTTCAAGGCCAGGTTGGATGGGGCTCTGGGCAACCTTGTGTAGCTCCAGGCCTAGAGGTTGGTGGCCCTGCCTGTGGCAGGGGGGTGGAACTCTCTGATCTTTGGGGTACCTTCCAACCCAGACCATTCTTTGATTCTATGATTTCAGAGGATGGAAGTGTCCTGCTGCCCCAGCTTCATGAGCTTCCCAGTGTTATTCTGGGTCCTATTAAATGACTGCACATGGATTAGTCAGATGTCAACACACATGCTAAAGTAATGAGAGGTACCTCTGTCTGAGGTAGGTACCTGTTTCTCCTCCTCCTTGGTTTGATCCTTCACCACACCACAGGTAAGACCAGGTGTGCTGTGGGTGCTGGGGAAGGGGCACAAAGTCCAGAGGCTGGAAGCTACTGTGGACAACCTCCTGGTAGTATCCTGTCCTGCCAAGTGGAGGTCTTGCATTCCTAACTGATGGAAAATTTATCATACATAGTATGTCAGGAAAGCAATTACAATCTCTGGCTTTCAGCACAGGATGCTTTACCAGCTGCTTCTTCCAGCCTGTGTTATTGTGGGGCATCTCATTAAAAAGCAAGTGGATTTAAATGGTGGTTTGAAAACCAAGAGGCAAGAGAGGCTCTTCTGTGTCACCCTGCTGCAGTGTTTCATAATCACAAGACACTGAATTTGTTGACATCCCTACCTTGGTCCGAGAGGTCTGATGAGTGAGTCAGTCACAGTGTGTGCTGAGCAGAGCCTGGTCCTTGGCAGTGAGATTGGCTGCTTTTCAGAATTGAATTAATCCTGGGCTCTGTGCTTACACTGAGCCACCTGTAATATCTGCTTGGTTTAACAGGTTATTCCCTTGGCTTTGTTTAAATCATTTTGAGACCTGATTCCATGTGCACTACTGTGCAGTGCTGCCTGAAAAGATGCCTTGAGTTGCCCACCCTAGTGCAGGAGGGCACAGGGATGCTGAAGGTGCCAGGGAATGAGCTTGATCCCCCTGTCCAGGGCTGGTGCAGTGCTTTGAATCCAGTTTTCTCCCTTCCACCTGCACCATGCAGCTGGAGAGTGGTTCGAGGGTGTCGTTGTTCAGGGGGTTTATCTGTGTGTCCCTCTCAAGCATCCAGACCAAGTGCTGTCACATACAGCATCCCAGGCTAAAGCGTTAGTTTGACTATACATGGCATTTCTTTCTGTCCTTCTGCCAGGTTTTCTTCTGAGAATAATATATGTCTGTTGTGATGTTAGCTAACGATGCCAAGGACTGCTGGAGGAACTCTTGCAAATGACCTGTTTTTTGTGAGATAATCTGTGGGTTATTAAAAAGACATATATTTTAAAATCCTAAAGTCAACAGTTTTGCATGAAAAATTGTCTGCCTTGTCTGGCTTACTTGACACTTTGGCTGTCTCAGAACAGATGGGACAGTATCCAGCTGTGGGAAAGGAAATACATTTAATGTTCATATTGTGGTCATTGAAATATGAGGGGCACCAACAGGCTCATAAGGAACCATTGAGAAAAATCCCCAAAGCCTATCAAAGCCTAGGTTGCATAATTTTGACATAATAGTGCTGCTCAGAGTAGCTGTGCTAAATCTAATAGCTGTCCAGGCTGTTCTGTCCTGTCATGAAAGATTAGGCTTGATTAAGACCAGTACGTTTCAAGAAATCATTTGTCCCTGCAGATCCACGTAGGATGTTCTTGTGGGCTTAAAGAAGAAGCTCTGAGGAAGCAGAAAGCTAGCTGTTTCTGGAGGGGAAACAAACCTGCAAGACAGAGACTGGATTGAAAAGCAAAAAGAGCCTCAACTCTTCCTAATTTTCATTCTTTTTCTTGGTAAAAGAGATTTTCTCCTCCTGGTAGGATCAATCACTTGGTGGGTAGGAGTTGCTTTGGGTGGCTTTAGCTGTGTGATGTGAGTAGAACTGACCCCAGAATAGTGGAATCATAGAATCTCCTGGGTTGGAAGAGAGCCTTAAGATCATCGAGTCCAACCACAGCCTAACCCTGCCTGGCCCACCTCTAGATCATATCCCCAGACACTTCATCCACACACCTTTTAAATCCCTCCAGGGATGGTGACTCCACCACCTCCCTGGGCAGCCTGTTCCAATGCCTGACAACCCTCTCAGTACAGAAATTCTTCCTGATATCTGACCTAAATCTCCCCTGGGGCAATTTTTAAGCCATTCCTTCTCATCCTTCTGTGCAAGAAAACCTAGAGGTGAATGAAAAACTGGCAATGGCTTCATCCCTATCCTTTGCTTCCTTCTCTCAGGGAGTTTTGGCAATGCCCATAAGAGTGCAGATTGCTGCATGTTGGAGCACTCTTGAAGCTCTGCTAGCTCTATGCCAAGGGCTGGGCTGGCCCTGCAGCGTGGAGGACAGCTCCCTCCCTGCAGCTTCCTCCCACCAAGCAGGGTCCCCTGCAGCATTTCATAGCTTCCATTTCTTTAGGATTATTTGTTTCTTCATCTTCTTTTTTACTCAGAGATGAGCCTGGATCTACCCCTTCCTGCCTCTTGATAGAACTGATCTATGGAGCGTCTTCACTGCGCAAAGCGGGTAGAACAAAAGCTCTGACCTGAAAACCCTCAGCGTTCAGATCCCCCTCCAAACTCCACAGCTTGAGCCCATCTCCATTTTTAATTACACCAGACCAGTCCCATGTGTCTTCGTCTGTAAAAGACGCATCCCCTCGTATCTGTATCTGCTTTAAAACTCTATCAATTGCCCTTTTCCTAAATCCCTCTATCAAAGAAATCCTCTCCCCTCCCTAGTAAATCTCTTGCACTTGGAACTTCAGGGAACGAAGCAGATGCAGTTTGATGCCCTCATCCAAACTAATGATTTGTTTCTGGCCGAGAACATGTTACCATCAAGGGGTTTTAATATTCTGCAGAATTTAGTGGAGGCCAATAGAGTAGGAGGGGGTTAGATGCTTTGCCTTTGCCAAGATGTTTATGCAGCAGGAATGTTATTTATGTAAATCTGGAAGCACTCTTGAAGCGATAGCCTTGCTCTTGCATCTCAGACTTTTTTCATTAAGTCGTTGATCTTCCTTCAAAAACAAAAAAAAAAAACCCCTTCTTTCTTTTTTTTTTTTCTTTTAAATAAAAAATCCCTCTGAAAACCTAAAACTCAAGCATGAAAAGTGCTGGGGGAAAAATATTTACTGCACAACTGCTCCAAACTACCCACATTATACAGACCACGGCAATTTCTTGAAGAATGCTGGGGTAACAACCGCCTGATTCGGGGTTTCACACATCCTCTCCCCTTCTTTTCCAGCTGCTGCCTCCTTTCTCCTTCTAAATGAAGCGATTGTGTGCTCCAGGATCCAGCTTCCCTCGTTAGGTTAAGCCTTTTTCACCTAAACAGGCCTGGCACAGACACTAAATTAAAAAACAAAGCTTGGAGAAAATCCTGATTGCCAATGTATGAGCACTTAGGGACAAGTACCACTCCTCATCTTCAAGCTGCTCCCTTCTCTGCTTTGTGCAGAACCCATGCTTCTTGCACAAAGCAACCAAATTCTGGCATAGCTCAGTTTGTGGTCTTGAGTTTGGGGGGTGTTTTTGGAAAGACTTGGTCTCCCTGTAAAGTTTTTAACGTGTTTTATAAATGTCCTCCCTGTAAAGAACATGAATGTGCAGCTCACAGCTGTGTTAGAACCCAGCATGTAATGAGAAGGTTTGGCAGGGTGGACTGAAGGGCTTGAGGTGGACATCTAGGAATTGTTTTTGTTGTAGGGGGAATTGAGAGGAAGCCCAAGTGTTGGAGCAGGGCAGCACTGGCCATGGTGTGGCCTGCTGGGTGCTGTGTCTGTCTGTGTGACATGTGGCTTTTGGGGCGAGGAGATAGGGATGCAAACTCAGTGACTGAGGAGATGGCAGGTCGAGAAAGCCTGGATGAACGTGTTCCTCAGAGATGGGGAGACGCAAAGCTTCACATGTTCATTCTTACCCACCTTCCCTGCAGGGACATGGGTGAAAACCTTGCAGAAGCATTGCTCCAGAGCCTGGCTGTCTGTCCTGAAGAGCTATAAAAACTTCCCTAAAAAGGCTCATGGCAATTCTGGGTCCCTGTGTGGATACACCATGCAAGATCACTGAAGCTGGTGATGCTTTGACCTGCTCACTTTGCCTTCAGGTACCCAAGTCAAGCTCCCACTGTGTGGAAGAAGCTCCCTGGGTATTCTCCTGCGCTCCATGGAAATCAAGAGCTGGAGTGAAGTGTGTGCCATGTTTCAGGGATTTGAATGTGCCCATTCCCACGTAGGAACACGTGTCCAAAATCATTCACTTGCGTTCTGCAGCCCATATCATCACTGGAACAGCTGGTGGGCCCCCAGTGCCACGTGTTAATATAGCACGTGCAGCAAAGCAGCAAGTTTGATAAGCAACACGTTCCTCCAGACCAATAACGTGAACCACTCATGACTGGAAGCGAGCAGAAACTGAGACACCCTCTGGGAAATAACACCGATCGATAACGCTGCCAATTGCTGGGGTGAAGGGGGAGTTTAGCCCCTACAACTCTGATTCTGGATTTAACACAAACCCCCCTTGCTTGGCACGCAATTCCTGCGACTTCTTGCAAGATAATTGGCTCTGCTTATCTTTTGGGGATTTGCATTATCTGCACTAGCAGCAGAATGTGACCATATCTGATCCTCTCAGAACCCTGGCCAATCCAATGGCAAAATATAAACATCTGCCTGGCAACTGGTTTTCAAGGGCATATATGGTCATGGTGATGATTCGGGGAGAGAAGAAACGCACCTACAGAGAGCAGGGCTGGCATCCCAGACCATGACCCTCTGCCTGTTGCTGGTGGATTCTCTGGAGTTCAGCACGTTTCTGTGACTCATGGCAGTAGCAAAGGCAGCAAAACAAACGGTGACAGCAAGCCAAATATGAATGCTTTTATAACAGAGCCACTCAAGCGCTCGCTGAACGCCGGGGGAAACAGAAGGAAGCTGTTTTACACTCAGCACCTGACCACAGCGAGGCCATCATCACCCAACTTTGTCCAAAGCTGAAGGAGCATGGGGAAACACCTTGAATCCCCCATTAATTAACCCTCTACAGGGTGGTTTTTCACATCCCAAGGCAGCAGAGATGGCTGCTTTCAGCAAAGGAGGAAAGAGGTGCTATGGGCCAGACCCATGGGAGTTGGCAGATTACACCAGATGTGCAGCAGCCTTGAAGCTCTGGCTGTAGAGCTGAAGTTAGCTTTTAGAAAAGAACATTGAAAGCAACCAAGGTGTACTCCTGTTGCACGTTTTCTTTTGTTGTGTATTTTGTTGGGGTTTTGCTTCTAATAGTAGGTATGAGACCAATTATCTGCATTTTCTCTGAGCAGTTGTTACTGAGGTTTATTAACATCTGGAGTTTGACCTAGACCATCAGTGTGTGGCACTGGTAGCAAACAGGATTATGATGTGGCAAGGGGACATTCTTATGTGCATAAAGAATTCTTGGACTCCTTCCTGCTAGGGATGCTTGGATCCCTCAGAGATGGGTGTGGGGTTTATGAGGAGGGGGAGGAGGGGTTACTTGCTGGTTTTTGAGTCTTGATGGGTAACACCCTACCCGTGGGGCAAATAGCAGGCAAATCAGAACCAGGAAGTGATGTGGCACATGCACATGAAAAATGATGGGTGGGGAATGTTAACCAAACTCGAAAGGAACTTGGGCTAGGTGCCAGGTCGTGTTCTGGTTCAAGCTCTTTGCTTGGCTCCTAGTTTGTCTCAACTCACTGGCCCACTCGGTAAAACCCAAACCTCTGAGAAGACCTGTGCAGCGAGGGGCAGGAAGGAAGCCTCTCTTTGTTTTTGTTTTTAAACATGACTTGGACCAGGATGTGACAGAAACTGCCCCTTGGACAACTGCTTATTCGTGGCTCTTGCATTGCTCAGCACCCATCCTACTCTCTATCACCCGGTTCATCTTGAAAGCAGCTAACGCTGTCAGCATGTGTTGCTGATGTGATAGGAAAGGTTTCTAATGTATGCTTGGTTTCTTCAGTGCAGTCTAAGAGCAAGAAGTGACGCCAGGAGCCAGTGCTCAGCCAGCAGCTGTAGTGCTTCTCAAGTTTTAGAGGGAATCTGGAAGTGGCTAGGCTTGGAGAATCACCAAAGTCACCTGCTGCTCGCCTCATGAAGATTCCCCTTAGAGCTTGATATGCAATTCTCACCCTGGTCTGGCTCCCTTGTCTTTGTAGCAGGGTATCCTTTAGATACCCAGTACTGTCATTCTTCTGTGCTAGTCTAGCCATGGCCCAGTGAAGATCCAAGTTTAAGATCTCAGCTGTATTTATATGTCTCTGGTTGTGAGCCTGGAATCAATCTGTGTTGGATCAGAGCTTTTTCCAGCTTCTTCCTTCATCCAGTTAGCCCTGACACAACCTTGGAGTGACCAGACCCATAGCAATAGTCAAGCCCTGCATCCTCCCGGAGATGCTGGGCTTCAGGAGAGCCTGTAAGAGGTGTAGGATGAGGAGTCCTGCATTTCACTTGAGATCCTGTCCCAGCAAAATAGCTTTATTGACCTACCACATCATGTGAGAGGTGCAAAGTGACCATAGCACGAGATGGGATTTATCTTTTGAAGGTAATTATTCAGTAGAACCAAAGACTGTCCTTCAAGAAATTCTGAGTATCAGAGCCCAGGGAACTGTTAGATATATATATAATTTAAAGAAATAATTAAGAAAATATGCCTGGTTTCCTTCAGTGAAACATGCAAGCCATCTCTAAATGCTCATTTGTTATGTAGAGGTTTTACTGCTTGGATCCTAATTTTTCACAGCTGTAAACAGAAGACAAAGGGTGGTGGAAAAAAACCCAGTTTTAAGTAGGAAGGAAGAGGTGTGTGATCAGAAAACCTTTGGCAAGTTAAGAGGATTAAGAAAGGCCCCAATGTTCTGATTTTAAGTTCTCTGAGTTGGACTAACATCATGGATTAGATTTGGGTGGTTAAGAGGAAGAAAATGCCTCATTAAAAAGAAGCAATTGGGTTTAAAGTTGTTGTAAGACAATGGCTGAAACAGCTCAACTGGAATGGTCTCGCTTGCTTAATTCTGGGGTTTTGTGTGCATGTGTGTTTTCATGCCCTCCCCCACCTCTTCCCTGCCAATCTCAACGCTTGCAGGATTTGCTTCAAAATATATTGCTTTCTTTCCTTCTCCCTCCTTGGTATTGCTGCATTTGGGCTGTGTCACCCTCAGCAGTGAAGCTGGGCGGGTGTTGGGAGTGAGGAAACCTTTGCTCTGGGGGCTGGGAATGCTGAGAAGTCTTGTTTTTATCCAATTATTTCAAGTCCACCTTTTCCCTTTGCGAAAATAACGTTGGGTTTATGCACCCTTGCTTTTTTGCAAGGTAGTAAACTAATAGTAATTAAACAGGCAGCTGTTAGAGTGGGATTAAACCCTGCGCTGGAGAAGGGGGCTCAGGGCTGAACCCCTCCATCCCTTTCTCAGCTGAAGCTTTCTGAAAACACACACCAGCAGAATCAGGGGAAGGTTGGAGGGGCTCCATGCTTTGGAGGAAAAGCAGGATGAATTCTGATCTGAAAAAGCAGGAGCAAGCAAGGTCAACGCAGCAAGAAGGCAGCCAGGAGCTTGTAGGGTGGTCAACAGCAAAGCAAAAGAAGTTAAGCTGTGTCTGTGACCCTCTTTCCTGAGAAATCAGCTGAGAACTGATTGAAGGTTCACGTGGCAGGGTTACCCATGGTTTAAAGCTCTCAGGTGGCTCATTGATAAACGTCTTCTCGTCCTTGGAAGCCAACAGAAGAAGAGCTGAGATTGCCATGACTTGGGCAAGTGCAAGTCCTGTCAGCATCCTCCCACAGGGAGTTCTGTCCAAGGAGGAGATTAGCCCGAGGGGATGTCAGAAGATGCCCTAACCCTCCTTGGTTAAGCAGGTTTGGGTTTGAAAGGGACTTGTGCTCACCCCAATGGCAGCGCACGCTGCCGGCAGCACCAGCAGCCAAACTTCATTGACGTGTGCAGGCCCCTGTTTGCTTGGACCATCTCGCCGTTACCTCAGCTGCCTCCTCTTGCTCCTGCCCTTCAACCAGGCAGATTTTTCTCATTTTCCTACTGAAAGCAGAGCAGTTCCTCTGAGAGCAGCTTTCTCAGCCATAACATCTTGCCAATGGAAAAAGTGACGCTAAAAATAAACTTGTTTCAGAAAGAAGCAAAAGCAGCTTCCAAAACTCCTGAACTAAAAAGAAAAAGGAAAGGAAAAAAAAAAACCCACCCAAAAAACCACCACCCCAGTCTAGACAGCTGCACTAGGTGGAGGCAACAACAACCAAAAGGAATAAATTAAACTGTGGTTAAGGGGCGAATTTGTCTCCCCTGATTGCAAGACAAAAGAAACCCAATTCCTTGTTTGTAGAAAGAGATGTTTGGGAATTTCTCAGGCCAGCTGAGGACCTATTGGAGTGATGTGAACTGGAAATGGAGTTAGAGGGCTTTGGCTGGTTGCATGACCCAACTCCGGACCACACACAATATGCAAGGCTTTGACAAGGCAGCGAGTAATAGTAGGTGGCAAAACAGTCTGTTATTCCCCTGAAGATCAAAATGGACTTGTGCTGCGTGGCCTCAACAGCATCCACAGCCATGATGGAAGGAGGATCGAGTCTCTCTCCTTCCAGATGTCTACCTCTGGTTCTCAAAACTGCCCAGCTCCTATAGCTGTATCAGTAATTAACTGACACAAGCTGTGGCCGTGGTTTTAAACTTCACAGAGGGAAGCTGTGACTGTGTATTTAAAATCTGTGAGGTGGTGGATTTCCCCTTTTTATCCTTCCCATTGTAAACAAACCAAAAGCTGGGCCCTGTCCATGCTCTGGGTGGGTTTTGCTGGTTTTAGTTTCATGTTATTCCTGGGTGTTGTGGCTGTTTGGTTTGTGCTTTTTCGGTGTCCTGAGGCTTACGTGCATGTGTGCCACACAAACGTTGACTTGATTCAGGGTGGGCAGGGTTTCATTGTGTGTCAGTGCTTACAGAGACTTCAACAGCAGAACTTCAGCGTGTTTGTTTGTTTAACTTCTAAAGGAACAACAGAAAAATTATCTAAAGAGCCAGCTGTGGTCATATTCTCAGTCATCTTTGTCCTCTTAATGAAATCTGTCATTCATCTACATAGGATGCATCTTGTAACAATGATGTGTCTCTTCAAGAGTGGACAGTTAGAACACAGAAAGGAAATCTAGATGTTTCTGATTCAGGAACAGCACCTGGAGCCTTTGTGGGTGTTGACTCCCATCCCACAGCTCACGTAGCAAAGGGAGGACCTGTGGCTTATCACACTTTGTGTCTTCTGTCCTGTGAATTGGCAGCTGATGGATAAAAACAAGGCCAGCTTGTCCACTTGTAGGCGTTAAAGATGATGTTTGATAAAAGCCCCTGAATCCAGGCTTAATTCCAGGTTGCCTCTCTTTTCCTACATGTAAAACCATTCTGTAACGTCAGCTGAAATCCAGATTTCCCTCTGCCTTTCCTGAAGCCCTGCACTGCAGAGGGGCTGCGTTTCAGTGGTAAGCAAAACACAGGGGATTTCTCTGTGACCTGCTAGTAAGGTATGTAAAGTACACTGACATCCAGCTGGGGAAAAAAGGGGCTGCAGTTGGCTTACTTATTCACTGCTCTCAAGTTTCCTTTTTAAAAATTGAATAATTATTGTTTAAAAATTGAATAATTATTGTTTAAAAATTGGATTCTTGTCATTTTTAAGGTAGTAGCTGGCTGTTTACAACCAGCCATGTCTAGCCAATGCAGTCCCAGTGCTGTGGCCCAGTGGATATTTGGTTTAATATGAGACCTGACTGAGTGCATGAGGAGTGTCGTAGTATTTCCCAAGCCCCGGTGAGGGCATTGCTGGCATGATGGGCAATTGCAGAGGTTTAACTCAAGGAATTGGATGCTCAGAGAGGTTCAGTGAAGTGTGCCTGTTCACAGGCTTGCTTCCTGCTCTCGGTCTGTGGCGGGCTGGGTTTGTTTGCTTGGGAAGTGGTAACACCACAGAGATGGTTTGGGTTGGTTTTGGCTTGTCTTCTTCCTGTGTCGGGCAGGTTTTAATAAGCCGTGTTGGGGGTTTAGCTTGGTTTGCTAAGGAAATGAGCCTGATGTGATCACACCATCTACATGGGCTTACATTCCTTTTTCCTGGTGGTATTTCCCACACTTTGCTGTCTGCAGAATACCTGCGAGTTTAGTGAAAGCAGCAAGCTAGAAAGAGGCAAAAGGTGTGTGTAGCATCCCACCAAGGGACCAGTTGATCTGTGAAACCTGCTGTGAAACGCCAGGGAGAGGAGAAAGAGAGAGGAGGTGCTCTGAGAAAGGAAGCTTTAGATAGAATTTCCTCCTGTGTTGGCATAAAGCCACCTGGGATGCAGTGACAGCAAATCCCTGCCTTGACAAGTGCCACTGCTGATAGGAAACCTTCATCCAAGTATTGCTGTTTGCCTGGAAGAAGCCATGCTGCGAAGCAGTGGACAGGCTCACCTAGAAATGACAAGCCAGCAACCTCTGTAGCGTGAAGGGGAACCCACAAAGATCTCTGCAATAATAAATCCACCCTGTGCAAACAAAAACCAAGCAGGATGATGGGAACCATGTGGGGTTTTTTCCCCAGTTGCTTTGCAAACATTGAACAGCCCTGTGAGGCACAGGAGCCTGACTCAGCTGCGGATGGGTTTACAGTAGAAACCTCAGGCACTGGAGCAGCCCAAACAAGGACACCAGGCAGAGAGAGCTGCTGAGATGTTTCTGTATGAATGGCTGATAAAAGGCACCGTGCTATTTCTCACCCACCTGATCTGCTTCCTCCTCCCTGGCTCCTTTTGATGTTCGCTGTCACGGCGATTTTTTACAATGTGAAATTCATCCTGGTTTTAATGGTTTGGGGATGATGTCGTTTTTCAGATGAACAGAACAAGGATGTAGAGCTCTGAAAGATGCCTCTGCTCTTTATCAGTGATTTCTTTCAAGCACTAAATGCTTTTTCTTTCCCTTTTTGTTCTGCAAAGGTGGATTCTTCCCCTATGCTGTTTACTAATTAAAAGTTAGTTGGAAAAGAATAAGCATATTGTCCCTGCCACGGTTTGATCTATTGTTATTAGGGCTCTGTGTTGTTACAGATGAGATCAAAGAATTTAATTTATGATGGGTGGATAGGTCAAGTTCAGTCGTCTGAAGCGAGCACTGGGTAGAAAGCACAGTCAGACAACAATGTCTTAAGCAGTGGCCCGGGCAATAAGCTGCTCCTTATAAATAATACAGCCCCATTTTCTCCATTTTTGATTCAAGAGGGTCAAGCAATCCCTTGGAAAGAAATACTTGAGTACAGCTGCATGCTGTCTATTAAACTCCCTCTGCCTTCACTCAGTATGCTCTCCATGGGAGACAATACAACACTGGAGAAGCCTGAGGCTTAGAATTATAGAATGGTTTGGGTTAGAAGGGACATCAAAGTCCTTCCAGCGCCACCCCTGCCATGGGCAGGGACAGCCCCCACCAGCCCAAGGTGTCCAAAGCCCCATCCAGCCTGTCCTTGAACCCTGCCAGGGATCCAGAGGCAGCCCCAGCTCCTCTGGGTACCCTGTGTCTTCTCTTCCCAAAGCTGAACTGGCACGGGTCTCTCAGCCTGTCTCTGGAGCAGAGGTGCTCCAGCCCTCTGATTGTCTCCATGGCCTCCTCTGGATTCACTCCAACATCTCCGTGTCTTTCTTGCCCTGGGGACCCCCAAGCTGGACGCATCACTGGAGGAGGAAAGGTCTCCCCAGAGTGGAGCAGAAGGGTAGATTCCCCCTCTGAGACCTGCTGGTCCTGCTGCTGGGGATGCAGCCCAGGACACAGCTGGCTGCCAGCACACATTGCTGGGTCATGTTGAGCTTCTCGTCCCCCAGACCTCCCAAATCCTTCTCCTTGGGGCTGCTCCCCATCCATTCTTGTCCCAGCCTGTTGTGCCTGGGATTGCCCTGACCCATGTGCAGGACTTTGCCCTTGGCCTTGTTGGACTCCATGGGGTTCATACGGTCCCACCTCTCCAGCCTGTCAGGGTCCCTCTGGATGACATCCCTTCCCTCCAGCGTGTCCACCCACAGCACAGCTCTGTGTCGGTGACAAACTTGCTGAGAGTGCGCTCAATCCCACGCTCAATCCTGTGTCTCCAACAGAGATGTTCAGCAGCGCTGAGGAACACCACTCACTGGATAAAGAAAAAGTCCCAGGACCGTGACTGTTCTTCAGCCAGCCCAACGCACAGGTTTGTGTGGTGTCTGCATGGATGCTGCAACTTCTGATGATACTTTTAACATGATTTTAAAATACCCCTTGAACTTGCAGCACGAATGGCTAATTAAGACCTAAAGTTGACGCTGTGAAGCCTTTCTTAGTCATGCCCTCGTAACAAAAGGGGAATGGGGCAGGGGAACAAATTTACTGGGTCTGCTTATAGTCTCAAGCTGCAATATTTTCCTTGAACTCTGCTCAGAGGAATGGGTTGGATTCTTTCCATTTCATCTTTATTTATTACACAGCGGCGTGTAGCACTCTTATGAAACCAAGACAGACACCCACCTCTCCCCGATGCCTATGGAAACCATGAGGACTGGCTTGACACGTAAGATGAGTAACCTGGGAGCAGTTTCTGGGCTCTATTATTAGTCTGTGTCTATGAATGCATGGTTAATATAGCTGTGTACATGGTGTGTGCTTTCCTTGCCTTCTGCCCAGCTGGAGCCTGGAAGCTGGTTTTGGGTGGGAACCACATCTCCTCGGGTCTGTTTGGAGAGTGCTTGGCACACCATGGTAGAAGAGGCAGGTTATCTTGGGGCTGTGGCTTGGTTTGTAATCAGTTACTCATGAATTGGAATCTTTTTTGGGGGGATAAGTTCAAAGGGAGAGCAGTTCCTCAGAACTGTGCTGGTGGGGGCAGAGGGATGCTGTGCACCAAGCCGGGGGTGGATGATCAGGGAGGGGGATGCCTTGCACCCACCCATGACACGGCCTCAGGAGTGCGGGTGCAAACCACGTGTGGTGCAGAAAGTTTCCTCCGAGGGTTGTGTTGGAGGAGTCACAGGACTGGCACTGGTATTTCAGCTGTGCTGACACAATCACAGTGTTTTCAGTTCCTGATGGCACCCTCAGTTCCTGACTCACCTTTTTTAAGGGCTCTTTTTGTTTTTTTCCCCAAAGAGGTCAAGCTCTGTACGGTGTCACTGCAGCTGGTGCAACCCCACGCTGCTGCTGTGGTTCAGGGAAGGTTTGGTCAGGGCAGTTCTCCCACCACTTTCCATTTTCTCACTCATCCATACCTGCAGACTGCTAATCCATGGCTGCAATGGGAAAATACTGGAACAGATGATGCTTTCTTAGGGCATTTTTTTTTAACCCAATGAGAACCTGTGAGTATTCAACACCTCAGCATGTCCCTGTAAATCTTACAACCCAAGGGTTAGATCCAGGAAACTCATCCAGCCCAGATAAGCCTTGGGGATGCTCACACACATCGTGTTGCTCATCCAAACCCAAACCCAAAAGTTTTAAAATTTTTCCCATTACAGCTTTGTCTGCCAGTCAGCTTGGAAGTTTTAAAAAGGGAACTGGTGGGTGGTACAGTGTCTGTGTTGGTGTCTTCATCGCATTTACTGCCTCCTCATTTCTGGAATAAAAGCTTCAGCTTTTATTTCTCATGACTTTACAATGTATCATCTTGGAAATCAATCTTCCCCTTTAGTTTACTTAATAATGCTGCCTGAAGTCATCAGCTCAAAAGCATTCGGTGGCGATTACAAATCTTTTCTAACCCCACTCCCCTCGATGGTGACCAAGAGGGACAAAGAAAACCTTTTACAACTTATTTTTCTCTCTCAGTAAAATAAAAGCAGCCCCCTGAGAGGCATTAGTAATTGTTGAGAACCAATATTTAGATGTAGTAATTTATCTTCGTGTTTATAGAAACCGCAATTAAGTATTTTTAAATCTCCAGAAATTTATAATTAGAGATCCCTAGCCAAATTTTCGGGAGAGGGAGGAAAAGAAACAAATTAAAAAGGCTTTTCATGTCTAGGGATTTGTGTTGTTTGTTTCTGTTGACTAACATATACAGTAAACTGCTTGAGTCCCGAGGTGACTCACGGGTTGTGCAGATGGTGAGCTTTCCTCCAGGCTCTCTGAGTTAATTGAGTAGGAAGAGATGCTGCGTAACCGCCTCCCCCGGTCCCAAATCCTTGTTCCCTGCTGCAAAGCCAGAGGGTGTGTGAAAACTCCTGGAGACTCAGCTGCAGGAACAGTGGATTTTCCAGCAACTGCGTTTTTGGGAAGCTTGTGTTCCGACCCAGTGTGAGTAAAATGAGATTAATTGGGGTCTTCTGGAGGCTGCCACAGGAAAAGCCATGCAAAGGATTTAACTGTTGTGGGAGGAGAGTGGGTCTTGGAGAAAAAAGATGGTTTTTTTGGGGTCAAGTCTCCCAGGGCTGGTTCCTACCCAGGAGAGGGGTCTTGGTGTGAGCAGCACTCTGCTTCCCTTTCACCATCGTAGATGAGCATTTCCCACCTTCATGAAGATTTTGAAGAAAACAGGTAAAAAATCCCCAAAACCCCAAACAAAATGAAAAAAAAACCCCAACAAACCCCAAAACCCCTTACCCTGGGTGTCCCCCTTCATCATCTGTCCCGGCTGCTTTCGTGGTTGTGCATGGACCTGCAGAATACAAATCAGAGTCACAGAATCATAGGGGTTAGAAGGGACCTTCAGAGATTATTGGGTCCAACCCCCTGCCAGAGCAGGGTCCCTAGGACAGGTCACACAGGTAGGCATCCAGACGGGTCTGGAATCTCTCCAGAGAACGAGACTCCACACCCCCCTGGGCAGCTCTGTCACCCTTACCTTGAGGTTCTTCCACATATTGGTGCAGATCTTCCTGTGCTCCAACTTGAGGCCATACTGTGTGCAATTCCCTGGAGACCCCTTGTAAATTATCTGGGGTGCTTGAATGAGACGCTGTGGAGCTGTGGTCACCTCACCTGGCCTTCAGAGACTGGGCTTCTTTACCCAAACTCACCTCTCACTTTACTGTGCATTACCCAGCAAGCTGAAACCTCCACTGCATCTTCCCAACTCTTGGTTTTAAAGGTAACTACCCATTCCCTGGCCTTACACTGAGGAGTAGTTCCCTTTACACACAGCGCAGGGAACGACACCTCCCACCAAAGTGATGCTGACCACAGCTTGATCAGATCCAGCCAAAACAGAGGGTGACATCACATTTACTTCGCTTGAAGTCATCTACTAATGGTGCCTAATTGGAAACTGAGCTCCTCCATGGCCCTGGCCCTGACTCTGAGTATCGAGCCTCGCTGAAAATCCTGCCTTTATTATAGTATCTTTACTGTGCAAAGCCTCTCCTTGGCGTGGGGATGGATGCGAGCTTGTAACGGCGTGCACTTGGTTAGAGATGTAATTTTATTTGCCTTTGTTAGAATCTTTAATATAAAACTCAGTAAAAAGGCCCCTCTAATAAAAACGGCTCAGGGAAATAACAATAAACAGGTTTTACGATACGGAAGATGCATTAAAAAAGAAAGGGAGGGAAAAAAATACCCAAACCCTCCTAAGAAAACTGATCTTAGGAGTCTCAAAAAAATATGGAATATGGGAGATTTTTTTTTTTCCCCCTGCCCACTACAATCAAAGATGGGTGGTCTGCGTGCCATGTGAGCTTCCTCACTCTGGCTCTTGTGGGCAGGAGAAGGGGAGCTGTGCTCTGTCTCCCTAATGAACTCTGACTGTCCAGGAAAGCATTTATTTTTGCAAAATTAAAAAGGAGGGGAGCGGGGAGGGATGGGAGGCAGGGTGGGGGGGGGAGTCAATGGATCTGTTTATAGCTATATAAAAAAGGCAGAGAAGTTAATGCTAACATATGTTGCTTCATGTTCCCAGAGCAAAAGCATTTATGGGATAGTAGTCCGGAGTGCAGGTGGTAAGCCATCAGCACCTTTATTTATTTATTTTGGTGGGGTGGCAGGACAGCCTGAGCAAGGGAGGAGGTGAATGTGCAGAACCCCCATGGATGCGATATCTTCATGTGGGGATACTGCAGGCGCTGCATGACACAGAGCTCAATGGTCTGTACCCAGCTGCCAGGATCTCTAGAGCTAAATCATCCTCTTAGTGAGTCACCAGCTGAAAGATCCACTCTCTTCTGCTTGTGCTTCTACCTGCTACAGGTGTTAATCATAGAATGACCAGGTTGGAAAAGACCTTTAAGATCATTGAGTCCAACCGTTCCTGTCCTGTGCTAAACCATATCCCTAAGTACTTCATCTACCCGTCTGTTAAACACACCCAGGGTCTGTGACTCAACCCCCTCCCTGGGCAGCCTGTTCCACAGCCCCACAACTCTTTCAGGGAAGAACTTTTCCCTCCCATCTGAGCTGACCCTGCCCTGGCACAGCTTGAGCCCATTGCCCCTTGTCCCATCTCCTGTCCCCTGGCTGAAGAGACCATCACCCACCTCTCTGCACCCTCCTGTCAGGTCAGTGTAGGCGGTGATAAGGTCTCCCCTCAGCCTCCTCTTCTCCAGGCTGAATATCCCCAGCTCCCTCAGCTGCTCCTCATAATGAGCCAGGCTGGGGAGTGAGCAGGGACCCCAGTGCAGAGCTCCTCCTGAGCACCCAGGGCTGGGTTTCTGCATCTGCCCTCTCCTTACTGTGAGCTTTTGTTCAGCAAAAGATGCCCACACCAAGCATGGTGGCTCCATGCTAAGGGGATGAGAGGACAACATGTGATATGGGGTCAGCTAGTGAAAGGCAGTGCAGGGGCTCCTTTCTGAATCCTTGTTGCGTCTCCATGGTCAGGGAGAACAGGCGACACGATGGGTAGAGCAGCACTGTGAGTGCCCTTGTGACTACGGGCTTCGATTTCGGAGATCCTGGCTCAATGACACAAATCATACACCACTTCCAGCATCACAGATCCCAGTCTATAAAATGCTGAAAATATTTTCTTTCTTCTCCTTATTGATGCAGAATCTGGGGTAAGGGACTGACTCCTGGCACAAGCTTTTACACAATGTAGCCCAAGAGCTACAAGCTCTTGTAGGCAACTAACCATGTATTACAATGATGACGATATCCAGGCATGACATTTCTATTCACAGATCTACACAGACCCTGTGTTTTTCTTTATGGATGCATATTATTGGAGAGAAATCTTTTTTGTTTTTCCCCCTAATCTCAAATATTTGATTGATGATTACCTCTGTATCTCACAGATCTCACTGGAAGAGTCCTCCGGTGGTTAATTGTGACAGAACATGAACTTTTCACCTTTGCTGTTGCTGTAAGTGGTCTAAGAGGCAAAACCCCATTTATACCTTACTGTGTCCTCTGAAGGGGAGGTGGGGGGCTGCTGGTGTGAGATCATCCACTTTCAGAGGAGGGTGAGAAGCTGTGAGGCCACAATCTAAATACAGATAACTGGCAAGGCTCTGAGATATTGCTTCAGGACCTCATATATTTCTCCCTGCCTTCAGGATCCAGGTGTTGCAAGTTACAGAGCTGGTCCTCCTGACATCAAACAGTGTTTCCTCAACTCACAAGATCCACACATGGGTTGACCACAGAACTCCAAGACTTACAGGTGCTGCGATGATTTGATTTGCAAGGCATGCAGCGCTGATGTTATCTTCCATGGAGAGGGAAGGTCCTAAGTGCTCATTGTATCAGGACCACGGTTTGTTTTCCCACTCAGACAAGGGCCAAATACTCCACTCTAAGTCACTGTGAGCTGGGACTCGCAGGCTCTAGAAGATGGTCTGGTTGGCCAACAGGCAGGACTCAGCTCAGTGAGGCAGGCTGTGTTCTGCTGGGCCCCTGCTTGTTTTCCCTTGGACCATTGTCCATATTGACATTTTCACAGAGCACTTTGATCATTGACAAATTGTTTTCTGCCAGAAATGTTCCACTGGAGAGTTTGCAGACTGACCTGAAGAGCAGGTTGCCTAATAATTAATGATGCTCTTTCTACATGTGTTCCCACAGGACCCATTGCTGGAGGTTTGATTGAAAACATGAATGAGTTAAGCTTTCCTCCACCTCTGCAAGTTGGAGAAATATGTCATTTTATTATATTTTTTTCAATAACACCAGCACTTTATCAGAGCACCAGACTGGACACAGTACAACAAAACTCAAGAGTTTTGTCCATTTTCCCTTAACTGTTAACAGAGCTGGATGTTTTCCCAGTGTAAATAGCAGGACCCCCCTATGCCATGCACGAGGTCACCCCCATCCAGCCCCACATCATGTCACACCCATGCAAAGGCCACCTGAAGACCAGCTGAGCAAGTCTATCTCAGACTGGGTGTAATAAAGAGGGTTGGGGAAAATCATTCCAAAATGTGAAGGCTTTCCTGGTGTCTTTACTAGCAATATCTGTTTTAAAATCAAGTGAGCTCTGGCTTGGGTCTCTATCTATTCCAGCTGCAGCTTTATGGCAGGGGGACAGAGGCACACTCCTAGGTGTGAAATACTGTGAGGAGTGAGTTCATTTTGAACACAAGGGTGGCCTGGCAGCAGGAGATACCATGGAGAGAAGCAGTTAGACCAAGAAAGAGGTTGAACATTTCAACTGCAAATACATTTCAAGTTCTCTGGTTCTGAGAACGTTTCCTAGGTTTTTAATTCATCAATTTGCTTGGGTTTGTAATGGGAATGATGGTGGTTACCTCACCACTCCAGGCTTGTGCTGATGGAGGGCACTGGGGAAAGAACAATCATTACTGTTGTTGAAGCTTCACTGATAACCTCTGCCCAGGGCTGGATGAAGCTACAAACACTGCCCAGTCTTCTGAGATGGGAAAGTGCTTTTTTTTCCCCTCTGTTTTACATATTTTCTTAATCAGTGTTGATGCTATATGTTACTAAAATCGATTACCTCCTTCATTTATTTCTTTTCCTCTGGACTCAATTACTTTTGCATCTGTTTTGTTGGTTTTTTGGGGTTTTTTTTTTTGAAAACTAGATTGAAGCTGATACGAGAGAAATAATATCCAATCTGTATTTCTTAAGGTACATGACCAGTCTGTCAGGCTGTTGGCAGAAAACAACAATTGTTTTATTGTCAGGGTAAGTAAATAAGAACAAGAAGTCTTAAGTATTGGCATATGTTGGTACTTAGCCAAAAAGGTCTCTAAACAATACGTTTTCTATTCATTCCAGAAACCTCATACTCCGTTATTTCTCATTTAATGCTGTTGGCAAATACCCATGTCACCATCTAATTTTGACTGTAGTTCAACTTTTTTAGTGCAAAGCTAATCCTCATTATAGTTGTAAACATGTGTTTCATTTGGCCTCGTGCTCATGTGCTAAAGTGACAAAGGCAATCTAGGGTTTCTATCAGAAATGGAGACATGGAGGGAAGCATTTCGCTCCATCTACTTCAGTGTTTGCACAGTGAAAATCAGCCCAGTTGGTTCACAGGGAAGAATTGGGGTTATAAGCCTCTCTGTACTCTCATGCTTGGCCTGTTTCCTGCTCTGCATCTTTTTTGGTTTGAAAGATGGGACACACCAAGGGGAAAAAGCACAAGTGGCTTTGCAAATGATCCTGAGAGCCATCAGGATCTCGTGTCGCAGCTCTGGGTGTCCTTATGTGCTCTTCAGACACCTTTTTTAAAAACAAAAAATTAATGTGCCTTAGTTTATATGAAGGAGATTTACAAGTTCAGTCCTTAATAAGGCCCTATTCAAAGTGTATCCTCTTTAAGGCCCTGCAATTCTGTGCATCTTCTGCCTGGATGCTGTGTGACCTGTCCTAGGGAGCCTGCTTTGGCAGGGGTTTGGACTCGATGATCTCTGGAGATCCCTTCCAATCCCTACAGTTCTGTGAATCTGTGAAAATGAGACTTCTGTGGGATCACAGATGTGGAAGCCCCATCCCTGGGGACATTTAAGGCCAGGTTAGATGGGGCTTTGGGCAACCTGGTCTAGTGAGGGTGTCCCTGCCCATGGCAGGGGGTTGGAACTAGATGATCTTTGAGGTGCCTTCCAACACAAAGTGTCCCGTGATTCTAAGATCATCGTCCCTGAAGTCATAATTCACTTTCAGGCAATTTTATGTTTTAAAACGTCTTATGGATTTTAATGACAAAATCTAGCCTGACTTCTATGCCTTCAGTGGAGCAAGTGACAAACTGTTTATCAAAATAATATGATTTATGAGATCCTGGCAGTGACTATACCTGAGGCTTAAGTGTTGTCACCACTCATGAAAACCCTTAAAATGTACTATAAAAGCAGTAGAAACGCCCAAGCCTTTCTCTGCTAACCTGAGATAAATGGGACCAGACCTGGTTCCTCTACAGTTTCTTTCATCAGAATAGAATAGAATAGAAATTTTCAGTTGGAAGGGGCCTACAACAATCATCTAGTCCAAATGCATCATCTAGTTCCAACAATTAAAATTACTCCATTGTAATGAAGCTCCTGTTTGAAGTGTAAATTCATGTTGGCTCTTTTGCTGATCACTGTTGGGGTAAGACATCAGCTAGGAATAGGTCAAACAGAAAGGGGAGTTTGGAGGCATGAGGTGAAGAAGGAGTTTTGCTCCCAGCTGTGGTCTTCAGTGTGATGGGGGTCAGCAAAGTGGTTGCAAACCATTGCCATCTTACAGTGGTACCACTGGAATGAGAAGTCTCCTGAGAAATTCCCAAGCAGACACAGCCCATCTGCTTGGACTTGGGTGGGTACCACAGCTTCAGCAGCTGGCAACTTGCTCAGTCTGTGCTAAAAGCAAAATAATTGGCCACAAAAGAAGTTTTCTACTCAAATACACACTTGAGCCACAAATGCTTCTCTGTGTTTGCATATACCACCAAGTCACAAATTGTCTTCTTGTATTTAAACAGGTCCCAAATTCAATCCATACATTCCCAGTCATTATCACCCCATCATCCTTTCTCTTTTTCTGCTTTCTTTTTCTCGCCGAGCGGTGGAAAACCTCAGGCTCTTTCTCAAACATGTGGTTGATATAAGAGGCAAAAGAAAGTTCTTTTTTAATATTAAAATGTTTTTAAATACTGTTTTATAGCAATCACGGTCATCTGCAAGAAATCAGTTTTCAAAAAGGCATTTGATGGACTGACAATCATTTGAGGCCGGGATGAGATTAAATGGTCCAATTCAAGCTGGATTAGGACTCACTGTTCTGGAGAGCACATGAGTTTAGAAGACAGTGATGAAGCTGAATTTTGAAACTAACAATTTAGCTTTTGAAGTGTGTTGAACTGAAGTTTGTAGGACTGGCAATAGCAAAATGGAGTTTTACACCATGAAGCGATCACCCTAATTGGATAATCATGGAAAACCCTGGTTGTTTAATAGCTGTCAGGCCACCCAAAGTGTCCACACTATAGGATTTGTCACCACCTTCAGCACAACCACGTTGGTGATCAGGGTGGAGATCTGAACGAGTCTTGCGATGATCAGGGCTGGAGGAGACCTTCTTGGAGTGCATCACATGAGCCTGGAGGTGCAGCACGTAGAGAGCTCACCTTGGTGGGGCCATGGTCTAAGTCAGGACTCTGAGATCTCAAGTGTCTGCAGCAGACATGTGAGATTCAATCAGATCCTAGAAGGAAAAATTCTCCTTTCAGTGGGTTCTTCTTCGGGAAACCCCATCATTTATGTGGGTTTTTGGGGGGTGTTGGGTGCATCCTAGGTGCCTGCTCTGCGAGGATCACAGCTAGCTGAGAGCTTAAGCGAATGGAAGAAAGTGACATGCTTTGTGTAGAGGGCAGCAGTAAGGAGGAATGAGAAGTGTCAGACAAGTCATCCCATCTTTCACTGGACCAAGGGACAAATCTGATCATGACCTCTGAACCTTTGGATTAAAACTCCAAAGTTTCTGCTACCTCAACCAGTATTTGTTATAGAGGTTCCTGTAACCGTGTTTACTGCGCTCCAGTGCACACGAGATGTTTCTCTCCTACATACCTCAATTTATGTTTTTTTGCCATTAACGATGGAGATGATTGTTTTGTTTGTACATTTTGAGAACACTCAATAATAAGTTTCAATGTGTTGATATGGAAGAAACTCCAAAAAAACCCCTCCTTTTGGGCTGGAGTTCATCAGGTTCCCAGCTGAGTGGTTGCACTGCAAGTTGCCATATTCACTGGGCCATAGTTTGAGGTACCCATTGAATTTTCCATCATTTATATTGTCTTTACTGGATTTCCAGGTTCAGAGCAGCAGTAACTTGGGGTTGTTTTGGTTTGTCTAGTTTCCTTTTTGATTTTCTTTGGATGATGGTAAGGGACAGTCGAGGCTTTGGCAACCAAGAGCTGACACAGGCTCTGCTTTAAAAAAATCATTCATGCTTTTCAGGTGTCCAGCTTCCAAACTACTTAGGGCACAAGGGGAAATGTAAACATTGTTCTGTTATTCAACCTACTACATAGGAGCATTGAGTCTGACAAGGCTCCAGGTACCCCCGTGTCCTGTCCTTACCTAGATCGGACGCTGATATCCCTCCCCTGTGACATACAATCTGGCAGGCTTGTTTTCACTATAACAATTGGCCACTGTAAATGTTGGTTACACGTCTTCATGGCTGCCCCAACGGAGCTGCTTGCAGGGGCTTCTCACTGCATTTCTCAGGATTTGAGCTCGTAGCAGGTTTGTGGGGATTTTTAATTATGGTTTGAATGTATTTAAATCAGCGGCCTTCCAATCCCTGGAAGGTGCCTGTAGGAAAGCTGGGGAAGAGCTGTTCCTGAGGACATGGAGCGATAGGGTGAGGGGTGATGGTTTGAAACTAGAAAAGGAAGATTTAGGTTGGATATTAAGAAAAAATTCTTCAATCTGAGGATGGCGGATCACTGGCACAGGTTGCCCAGAGACATAGTGGAGGCCCCATCCCTGTAGACATTGAAGGTCAGACTTGATGGGGCTCTGAGTGATGTCCCTGCTCACTGCAGGGGGTTGGACTAGATGGCCTTTAAAGGTACCTTCCAACCTGACACATTCTATGATTCTATGATCCTAAGTTCAAGTGTGTGCTGATTTGACTTAATCTGTCTAAGGAGGAAAGTGATTTCAGATATTCTTTTGAACCTTGTATCAAAAGCCTAGCCAGACTTTCTTTTTTTCCTCTCAAAGACAGATATATGTGATATTAAAGATTGTGAAACTTCTTGGTAGGGTGTGGGCTGTGTTGGATGAGGCTGTCTGCAGAGCCCACAGCTGACTGCATAGCCCAAAGTTGGCTGCAGAGCATGAGATGAATTTGAGATTGTGCTGGACACAGAGCAGATAACCAAGCTTGCAAAGCTGAAAGGGCTCGTTGCAGGAACTACATACACACCAACAGCCTCAGCAGAGGAGCAGGGTGATGAGCTCGAGAGCAAAACTCATACCCAGACCCAGGAGATCATCAGGCTGCACCTGGTGAGCAAATACTGGGGGTCTGACTTTGCAGCAGAGGAAGAGCAATCAAAGTGCTAAATTAAAGTGTGTAAGAATTATATAAGTAATAATGTAAGTACTTATATATATACATAGATAGATAGATAGATAGATAGATAGATAGATAGATAAAAGGTAATAGAAAGTACATATATAAGAATTATAAACAGTAACAAACACGCTCCAGCCCAGGCAGAAGAAGTTGACTTCTGATCAGCCAGCAGAGCTGGACTGAGAGCAGGACATTGGTGTAGTTTGAATTAAGCTGGATTCCTGTGTTGCATTACTTTTACAGTCTCTTCCCACCCATCAGAGATACCTGTTTCTCTGCTAACGAAGCGTGAGAGACTGAGTTGCTTGGACAAGAAGGCGGTGCAGCAGCCAGGGAATAGTTGTGCTGTGATGGTTTGGGGCTCCCCAGGCTTTGTGGATGTGATGGTCGTCCCCAGCATCCTGGCATCCAAGGTGAGACAGCTACTTCCCAAAAACCAACCCTCTCTCTCTGTGCTGAAAGACCTTCTCCACTGCCCCAAATGTAGCAGGGAAGCATTCCCATCTAGAGCAGTTTGCTTCTCTTTACTTACCTTTGGCCTCTGGGTCAGGAAACCTCAATAATTTCCTTTTTATTAATTTAATCCATAGTTCCTAGTAATTACCATAAATTAAGCCTGCTGGGGGGAAAAGCACAGCCAATAAATTACAGAAACCGCTAGCTTTATTTGGGTAACGTCAGTACCTAGAGGATTGTTTCCTGGAGTTCAGTCCCTTGGTTGTTGTGATTAACTTGAGCTCAGACCAAAAGGCAGAGAGTTTCCCATCCACCTTTTAAACAAGGCTTAGACGTGCCAGGAATTCTGCTAACACACAGGGTCCTGTTAAACGCTTAACCATGGTGTGAGATGAAGTTATTCCTGCCCCTGTGCAGGTACTGAGCACTTCCTGAGGACTGTTTCTCTCTGGTTTGAAGGGAGTTGGCTGGAGACACCAGCTTGTTCTGCCCCACGGTGTCATCTTCACGCTGGTGGGATGACAGCAGCGGGCACAGCTCTCCCTTTAACACCCCAAAGCTCAGTGTATGGATGCAAATCACATGTTACCACCTCAGGGAAACCAAAAAAAGAAATGATAAATCCAGATTTGCAGTGGGAAAATTTCCCTCAGATCCTTCCTCAGTCCTATTTAGCGGCACCTTTGGAAATGATGAAGGGAGTGGGAATTATAACAAGCCCGTGGGATGAGAGGCTGAGTCTGGGAGCCCGCAGAGGCCCCACTAGTAAAGGGTTGCTGGTTTCCTTTTCTAACTGGGCTGCAGCCAGGCATTCCTGAGTGGCACCGGTCCTCCCAGCGCTGGAGAGGAAACGTTCCCGTTTGTTAGCTGTGGAAGTGCACGCCTAAGCCAAAGGTTACCAGGCTGAGGTGATATTTTTGCATTCCAACAATGTCTTAGCTTTTTTAAATTAAATTCTTGCAACATGAGGATTTAATCCCTTCTGGTATATGCAGAGTGTGTGTGTGTGTGTGCATGCTTGTGTGCGTGTATATATATATATATATATTTTATTTTTTTTCCCTACAGAAATTTCATCAGGCAAGTTATTTGTGTATTTGAAAATTGGCTCAGATACAGGGTCAGTAACTTTCCACCCAGAGCCTGTGGTAAAGATTTGGGGTTTGAGGCTGAATAGAGGGTCAAGTTTTAGGGTTGTGCTTGTATCGAAACAAGATCTGGGGTTGAGAGCCACTGGGGATGAAAGCTGGTGCATTGTTCTTGAATTTTTTTTATATTACAAATAATGGAAATAAGCCATTTTCTTGTGCCCAAGCCTTATAAAAACAGAGTTCTACCACATCGAAAATGGTACTGAGAAAATTACTGGTTTCCAATATGGAATGGGGGTCGAAATCCAATCCCAGAAGGGTAAGTTTGGAATCATAGGCTGAAAACTAAGCTCCAGCAAAACAGAACAACATTTTGATTATAGTACTGTAATGGGCATGGGAAAAACCCAGACTCTGCCTTATGCCTGCTATCAAGGAGTGAGAAATCACTGGGGACCAGATAGGTGCAGGATGGGGCTGCAAAGCGGTGAGGGCAGCTGCAGGCCAGCCCAGGCTCCAGAAGCAGATAGTCAAGCCCAAGGTTACTTAAATTAACTCAAAGTTTTGGCTTTCAAAGACGGGCTTTGTCTCTGGTTGCTCTGAGCTCATACATCCCCTGCATTGCTTCTGTCGCTCTTTTTTCTGGGTTGAAACAAAAAAAACCCCAACAAAATACTAACCCAGGCTGTGGTCTACTTTATTTTCCCTTCTGATGAGATGCTTTGCCAGTTCTCAGATGATAAGGCTGATCTAAACCCATCTACATCAATGCCCTGGAGAAAATAGCTGCAGCCGGCGTCCGTTGGGCCAGGGAACCTGCAGCTCTGGCTGTGCAAAGGGGAAGGCACCACAACCTGGTTTGCACCATAAGGTAATTGGGAACCAGGCTCCTAGCACTAGGAAATGGGTGCCCAGACACTCTAAGCCAGGGTCCAGGTTTTAAGCATCAACCTTCTACTGAGGTAGCCTTAAAAATCTGTCTCTGTCACAGAATCACAGAATCACAGGTGTTGGAAGGGACCTCCAGAGATCATCGAGTCCAACCCCCCTGCCAAAGCAGGGTCCCTAGGACAGGATGCACAGGTTGGCATCCAGATAAGTCTTGAATATCTCCAGAGAAGGAGACTCCACACCCTCATTGAGGCCATTGCCCCTTGTCCTGTCTCCACAGACCATTGAGAAGAGGCTGGCTATCTCCCCTTGCGTCCCACACTTGAGATATTTATAAACATTAATAAGATCCTCTCTCAGTCTCTTTTCTCAAGGCTGAACAGCCCCAGTTCTTTCAGCCTTTCCTCCTAGGGGAGATGTGGAACAACAGTATTTAATTTCTGTGATGGCTTTTCTCCACTGAGGTGTTCATCTTGAGTTAAAATCCATGCCAGGCAAAGTGCCCATGTGTGCACTACTAGGGAGACCTGGAGAAGGCAGGTTTGGCTGTGCCCTGGCTGAAGGTCTCTCGGGGCAAAAATGCTTGGCTGAAACAAGGGTCATGGAGCTGGTTTCCTGGTGGACATCCCCAGCTTGGGTTTGCTCATTGATGTCCTGAGTTCTTCCCTTGTCTTGGCTCAACAGAGCCAATGTGATAGATGAAAATGCAGCTTTTGCTCAACTAATATTTTTTGTTGTTGTTTTGGGGGGTTTTTTTTGGTCACTGCTTCCTTTTTTGGAAGAAAAATGGATCCTCCAGGTCTTGACATCTGCTGCTGCTTAAAGGAACATCATCATCGCCAATCCATTCCTCCTGGGGTCTCAAGGTATATAAAGCCTTATTCTTCCCAAATTTGTGATTGAAAACAGCTATTATGTAATGGTGTCCCTTTAAATGCCACACCAGTGATGGGAAGCACATTAATTAATGGTTCTGCAGGCAGAAGCTGGCAATGAAAGGAAGGGGGCAGGTGGAAGGTTTTAGGCAGTGTTTAGCCCCCCAGAGCAGGTGGGGTGGCCACCTATGGACATCCTGCAAGAGGAATCTGCAGCGCTTCCAGCTCTCTGCTTGAGCTGTTATTTACATTACCCAGGGATTCCCTCATGACCTCCAGCAGGTTTGCTCTTTTGGGCGGGGGGGGAGGGGGTCTGATGAATGACTGAGTCAGAAGGAGGAATTTCTCGTGCTAGCAACCCCCTTTGCTACTTGTCACCCTCACTGCGCAGTCACAGAACCAAGAGAAAACACACCTGGAAACTTCTCAGAGGGTCCAAGCCATGGAAAAAGCTCATAAAACACCTGCTTGGAGGCTGTCTCTTGTGAGAGGCTGTGTGCAACCTCCATCCTCACCCTTCATCATATGGCTCATAACAGGGAAAGGCTGCAGCTACAGAAACACTCTCACCATACGTGCTCCATCCTGTGCTGGTAGGGAGCGGGTGGCTCTTGCTCTGCACTTTGAGTTTGCAGGGTTGGTGGTGATGGTAATTATTTCTTCTAATTGCAAGGCACCAGGAAGGGACATAGGGCTGCGGGACCAATCAAAGGAGACTGCTGTCTGCGTGATTAGCCTCTTGTTCTGACCTCTCCTTTAGCAATACCTTTGGTTAATTGAAATTTGAATTGCAAGGAGAGCTTCCCCTGCCTTCCTCCACTCTCCCTCCTCGCTATGTGTGCACACAGAGCAAATGGAATGACTGTGCTGATTGCTCAGAGCTGGTGGGTTCTGTCATGGTGTTTTGACTCAGAAATATGGGCCTTTACCTTCAGGGACATTCGGTTCCTTTCTCTTTCCACCCTCTAGGACCTCAATGTCCTTCTTATGGTGAGGAGCCCAGAACTGGACCCAGCACTCGAGGTGCAGCCTCACCAGTGCTGAGTACAGGGGCACAATCTCTCCCCAGACCTACTGTCCACACTATTTTTGATACAAGCCAGGATGTCCTTGGCCTTCCTGGCGACCTGAGCAGTCAAGTCCTACAGATTTTCCTCTCTCCCACTGGGGCAAACTCCCACCATTCTCCAGTTTTTCCCACAGTTGCTGCCTGAGCAAGCTGGGGGTGTCAAGCACCCAGCAGAATTCAGTCCAAATTCAGCACATCTCTCCAAACTTCATATTTGCTTTGATCTGAACCACGTCCATCCCTGCAGCACTGGATGTCCTTCCTGCAGGACAAGCTGGGGAGCGTGTGGTCCTTATGCCATGCTTCAAATATTGGTCACATCTGGTATGTTTTCTATGCAAAAATTGGGGGGGGTTTTAAACAATTTTTTTTAATAGACTAAAAAATGTTACTGGGGCATCTGGTTTTGCAAATATTTGAAAAAGTTGGATTTTTTTTTATTCTTGGCAGGGAAAGTAAACCAGCTTCTTGCCCACCACAATCAAAAGCTATTGAACTAATCTTAAACCAGATCATTCAGGAGGGGTTATATAACTACTATATAACTACTTCACGGTACTGAATGAACAGAAGATACTTTTCTCATTAGAACTGGTTCTGTATCCGAAATTCTGGTTGCAAATTTCTTGGCTTTTGTAGATATATCTGATTTATACCAGTTAAGAATTTGCTGCAAAGTTTCAAGAAACCTTTGAAAGTGTGAACCGTGAGAAGAGGAACTCTTGCTTTCCTTCTGAGATGCTCACATTCCTGCTGAAGAGTCACCCCATCATTACTAAAGCTAAAGGAAAGAAGGTTTAGATGAGATATTAGAGGGAAGTTCTTCACAGAGATACTGGGGAGGGGCTGGAACGGGCTACCCAGAGAGGGGATGGATGCCCCATCCCTGGGAGTGTTCAAGGCCAGGTTGGATGCGGCCCTGGGCAACCTTGTGGAGCTCCAGGCCTGGAGGTTGGTGGCCCTGCCTGTGGCAGGGGTTTGGAACTGTATGATCCTTGGGGTCCCTTCCAACCCAGACCATTCTTCAATTCTATGATTCTATTTTGAACCATGAGACTGGAACCAGTCTCCCCAAGGACGCAGGTAGCTGAAGTTGGGCCCTGCAGAGAGTCACTCCATGGTTCTCTGAAGTGAATTGAAGGGATCTGCAGGAATTCAGCCCCAGAGATGGGGGAGAAATGCAGCTGCTTCAAAGCTTTTTCCAGTTATCACTTCCTGGGGATGACCATAAGGTCACAGGATCTGGCTTATTTGTGTGTTGTTTTCTGGCATACTGAATTGTGGTTTTTAAATTATTATTTATTTATATTTCCTTGTGCCTGTTCCACTCAGATATAGTTTTGGCAGAAGCTGAAAGAAACATCCTGGGACAGAGGGAGGAATTGGACCCGCATCTCTCACGCCCCAGCTGAGCCCCCTGATGCCTGTGTGTCATGCAGAAGGTTAACACAAATGGTTTGGTTTGGTGTTGGGTTTTTTTTTAAATAGGAATAGGAAGGAAAAAAATGCACCTTTTTATCTGAATCTGATGCTGTATCCATGCACGAGAAACCCCTCTGCATGTGATTGATCCCTCCTGGTGCTCAGATGATAAACCATCTTGGGAAACTCCTGATCCAGCTGAGAGGTAACGTTGCACCCCCAAACCAGGCAGGCTTCCACTTGTTGTGTGGCTGGGCACATCTTGCAGCTGGCAGGAGGAAGGATTGAGGAATGGGGCTGGCAGAGCCCTGCAGAGACAGCCTGTGCCTGGCCATGCTCAAGGCTGGTTGCAGTCATCATAGTCAGGGTTTGCTGATCCATAAGATCCAGTGGAGCAGCAGCTCTGCTGCAGGGGCCATCACTCATCTGGCTGAGATGGCTCAGAGACCTAAAGGACCAGAAATCTTGTGGAAGGAAGGGAAGAGCTTCTGCTGGCTTAATTGGATGGAGCAGTGAGGTTAAGGACGGTACTGCAGGGTGGTGCTGGTGGGGGATCCAGCCTGGCCCTTGGGGTCACAGCAGCCATCGCCTTGGCACAGCTACAGCACCAGACTGCACCCCCGGACAGTCCCGCTTCGCAATCTGGCCTCGTGCCTGGATTGTGAAAGTGTGGGGAAGGGCAGAGATGTTGTTTTGGCCTCAATGTTTGTCCCACAGCATTAAAAAAAATTAAAAAAAAAAATCTGGAAAGCCCACACGGACAAAGTCCTGAGATATTTGGTTTATTTAGATTTACTGTAGTGCTGCTGGGCTTGGCTCTGGCTGCTGCCAGGGCCAGGGCTCCTGTGACCCTCCCCAGCTCTGCTTTGCACATGCATGTGTACACACGTGTGCAATTAGTCACATATATGACCTGCTCAGTGACATTTCATGGCAGCTGCTACCCACACAGCACAAGCTGGACACATACCGATTCCCATCGATGGATCCAACCACCAGCAGCCCCACGGGCCCGGAGTCGCTCGCCGAGCTGATTCCTCCACTGGCCTTGGTAAGTCAGAGTGGCACTGGATCACATCCTTCCAGAAGAGAAATTCACTCCCTGCTTTGAAGACAGGGAGGGCTGAGGCATCTGCTGCATTCCTGCCTGACGCGTTCCAGGGGCTGGCTGCCCTCATTCAGAACCAGATGTCTCCTCTCCGATTTGAACGCTGCTGATTTCAAACCCCTGCCATGAGATCACCTTCCTCCTGTTCCTGAGAGAGGTGAAGAGCCCCAGGTTACTCGATACCCAGATACCCAGACTGCCACTACCACCCAGCACACCTCAGGTGTCCTAACCCAGCTTGCTTTCCATCAGTGTAACTAAAGCAGAGCTATTGGGGGCTGGAAAGATCAATGGCACTGTAAAATGCTTCAAGCATATTGCTTTGCATAGTGTCTTCGCCATGATGACCATTTAGTGGAAGCAAGGCTTTAATGTGCAAAGCTCTGGTCTGATTTTCCCATTGCTGACTCCTCTTTGACCTACCTGCTTGGGAAAATTATGTGGGTTCATCCTTAGTTCATTTTCCTCCTCTTAGGAAGTGATAAATCTGTTAAAAGGCAAATTTTCTCTTTTTTTTCCTTTTTTTTTTGTTTAATTGCTTTATAGCTTTCCATAAATATTCCACAGCATCATCTTACCACAGTGCTGGTTGAGGCTAAGGGGTTGATCCAGTTCCTGGTTAAGAAATAGACATTATTTCCATAAGAAGGTCCCAACAAGGGGCAGGGAAGGCAATGAACAGCTTGGCAAAGCCAGTGCCTGAGTCCTCATGAACAAGAAACTAGGGATCTTCTCCTTATCAATAGTTTAAAAGTCAAACTTGTTTTTGTTTCTCAGCTGCACATAAAGAACAATTCAACTTTTCCCTGCGGTGCTGTTCTTCTACTTCTTTTTCCCTGTGGATTTTCCTCTTAATTTCATTTGCCTGCAGCCCTACCTTTGGTAGCCAAGGCAGAAACGTTGGGGAGACCAGAAAATTTCTCCAGAGGGGTCTGATCCTGCAAAACACTGTGGCTTTTGCTTTTGGGATTGAATGCTGGGGTCTTCTAAATGGAGAGGTGGGTGGTGTGATGGTCCTTGTCTCAGCTCACTTTAAGCAAGGTTGGCATTTTTCTGAAGCAGTTTAGGAAGTGAGGTTGTGCCTCTAGAGCCGATGGAAGTATTTGCGCTCTCTCCCAGCCCGTAAGTACATCACAGGAACTCTGAGGAGTAGCACGTGCTCATTTACAGCGTATGTGCTACAGAAGAATTATCACTCGTCAGCGGAGATATGGGCTTAATGCAAAAAAGAGCCCAAGATTGCAAAGCCGCTCGGCGTAGCCCATAGCTGAAGCATGTTGTGATACCCCTGGGTAAAGATCAAACTGGAAAGGACTTAACCGACATCTGATTCTCCTCAATTTTAGTTGGATCCAAATCTAGCAAAAGGGCATTTTTATGTCTGGTCACAGTCCAAAAAGATATAGCAAAATCACCTGGAGTTACAAATGTGTTGCAGAACCTGTCCCTAATCACATTAAGAGCTCTAAACTGTAAGGCTCAGTTGTTTGCCAAATGAAATATTCTCCTCCGGTATTTGCAGAAAGGAATTACAGTCTGTGAGTAATGTTTTTCATTTGGTATCGAAGTACGGTCTCTGTTTTATGGACCCAATCCTGAGCTTGGGGAAGGGGTCGTTAAAAAGTCTTTGTTTTGTTGGGGAATAAGGGCAAGGTTATTCCATCTTTGCAGCCACCGTGGCACTGGGATGCATGGATCTGGGGAGGGGTGATCCATCAGTTGTCCCCACCGGGTTGGTGCTGCCTTCTTTGCGTGGAGCTGTGGTGTTGGTGACACCCAATGGCAGAGGGTCTCAGATGATGTATTTTGGGCTCTTAGTTTCCAAGCCAGACTTTGAGCCCTTGGGGTTCACGATGTCAAGCTTTCTTCTGCAGGTCTGAGAGAAACGGTGGTCCTTTGGGATTTGAGGCTGTGCTTAAAAGGATGGGAGAGATGTGTAATTACAGGACCCTGATCTCCAGAGCTTCAATGACGTCCCTAAGGTTACTAAGCTCACTGCAGAAATGTCCAACAGCTGCTTGGGGTGCTGGTATCCCACCTCCAGCCACTTCAATGCATAATGGTGACCAGTGGACTCTTGCTCCAAGCTCCAAGCCCTCACATCTTCCTTTTGGTCCACTCTGATACTGGTCTGGACTCTGGTTTGTGCACAAACTCCTGGACTCCACTTCCCCCAATAAGCTGACAGATCAGGTGATGCAGAGCTCTCGCAGCAGGTCAGAGGAGAGGACAGTGAAATCCCAGAAAGCACAATATTCAAAGCACAGAGTGAAGTGCTGAGAGGAGAAGGAAGGCACGGAGACTTAGTGAACTACAGTCTCTGGCCATCGTGGGTGCAGCTTTCACAGACTGTGTAAGTCTGAGCCTGGAGCTGTGAGAGCTGACTCGGCTCCAGGGGCAGCAGGCAAAGGCTGTTTGCTTGAACCAGTGCCGCCACTGAACTTATGGCTCATCACGCTGCACTTAATTACACTTGCACTGAAGCAAACACTTGATGAGAGTCAGCCCAGGCAAAGGAGAACCCAAACCAGCTTTATACCACCCCACATTGGCAGCTACAGGCAAGAAGGATGGGGAAAGCACTGCAATCCCTAGGGAAAAGCACTCCTCCCAGGCAGCCCGGTGCTCCACAGCCTGTCCCTAGCATGCCCCCTCCTCATCCCAGGGGAGGAAGCTGGGGCAGCAGCCATGAGCCATGCCCAGGGGATTTTGGCCTGACTTCTTGCTGTGTTTTAATATGCCCCAGCTGGCAGCAATAATTGGCGAGTTATTAAATAACTGTCTGCAGTGACATACAATCTCCAGAGCACCGTACCAATTATTTTTCATTTGCTTCCCTCTATCTCAACACGACTCTATCTACCCATCCCACCCCGCCGTGGTTCCCAGAAACAATTTGCTGTAGTGATTGTAGGGTAGCGAGTTCTTCTGCAACAAAGAAACTACTTTCTTTTCTGCCATGGTTAATGCCCCAATTTAATGAGCCCCTCATATCATTCTCACCACCCTAAATTAAAGGGTAGCCTATGCAATTAAACTGTTTGGGTTTCAGAATGCCCCTCTTGCAGTTATCCACAGAGTGGGTCTGAGGTGCAGCTGCTGCTAACGCTGCTCACATTAAAACTGGCAAAGGGAAAGCCACTTCCATCTCTTTATTTTTAGTAGCGTGCCTTTACTTTCAATTAAACTAATTATTTGCACCATCTTGTTCCTGATCGTTGCCCCATGAGGTTTCCCTAGCCAGGAAACGTTTTCAGCAGTGTAGATGCTCAGGCCCTTAATGGTCGTGTCATTTAGGAATGGGGAGAGAGCTGGGATCTGCAGCTCTTAATCTAATGTACACTGGTGTTAATCCAGAGTAAAGCTGTAGTTTTCAGTGGATTTCTCCAGATTTAAGCTTTGTTAGATCAGAATGTGCTATATTTTTTCTTTTTTTTAATTTTTTAATAGAAGTTTAATTAATTTAATTTAATGAAGAAGTTTTCCCAAATCTCCTTTTTGCATCTGGAACCTATTGCTGTGTTACCAAGGCTCAGAAAATAACCTGCATCAACAAACCATCCTTGAGGACCCCCCAGATTCTTTCCAGGACTCACTTCACCCATCCTTGAGACCCAGCCTTCTCGGGATGAAAAGCGGCTGCTCCTTAAAGAGAGGAAAGAGGTTTGGGTTGGAGACCCCACCAGCCCACAGCAGTGCTGAGCAAAGTGGGGACTCACACCCAACAGCACCTCACACTCCCTGGGATTTCCTCAGGGCTGGGAAAAGACAAAAGAAAAACACTGAAATAACTACTGAGGGAGTGTTTATTTTTGTGTGTGCATATATGTGTGTTTATTTTTAGGCAAAATGTAATTAGTCCCTGGATGTAGCTGAGTCAGGGGAGCTACAGACCCCATCCTGGCAAGCCTTGCAGGGGTCAGGTCCCTCTGTGCCCGAGGTGCAGCACTGAGAGCAGCAGGTCAGATGCATTGTGTTCCCTCTTACTTGCATCGGCGTAAGCAGATGAATCCAGCCCAGCAACCTCATCCTGAGGTAAACGCTGTCATGTGACCAGGCTGCCTTATGCAGAAAGTGCCAGAGGCTCCAGGAATCAGAATTCCTTTTTTCCTTCTGTCCCCAGAAACAGAAGGCTGAGTAGATGGCATAGGAGCAAGCTCCTTTCTGCTGTTGAGCTGAGCGAGGCGCTGCAGCAACCTGAGGTATTGTATTTGGGATGCATCTGCAGCGAAGTTTCTTCCTGCTCCAAACCTGACAAGTTCCAATATTCATTTTAATGACCTCATTTTATAAATAATGGAAAGAAAAACAATACATTCAATAGAAATGAGATTAGAAATGGGAGGGGAATGAATTGGAAACGCAAGAGCCTTCAGTTATTCCAAGGAAGATAAATCTCATTTTAAGTGGTCTCCAGTGAAACAGTGTCTTGCTAAGAATAAAACAAAACAAACCTGGCTTTGTTGATAAATAAAGGTGTGAGGCAGTGGCAGGGAGTGTTTTGGGACTCCAAAACCAATGTGAATCGGTTGCCAGAGTGTTTTGGGACTAACAATACCTGGAGTTTATTCTTGGCCTGGCCGCTGTCTCTCCGCAGTAAATCATTTAACACTCTGTGCTGAGGTTGCAGCACAGTCTGGAAAAATCAAACTCCAGCAAAGAAATGTGCAAATGACATCAGTGTGTAACTCCCGGCGAAGCTGTCACTGCCAGGCTTCTACCTCAATAGGATCATGAAGGCTGGAGCACATAATGAATTGGAAGGTGCAAATTAGTGTCACTTCAGCAGCCCACACACAATTTGCTTCAGACTATTGTGGGAAAAGGCTGTTGCTGGGAGAGGTATTTTAATTTTAATCCCAACGTAGATGCAATGCCAGTGATGGCTTGAAAAGTTTGTTGGGGTTCTTTTTTTCTTACATGCATTGGTCAGATTTTCTGTCTGTGTGAGCAGCAAGCGGCAGGAAAGGTGTTTGCTCTGCAGAACTCTCCCTGAGTGCTTTCCATCTGGTCCTCGAGCTGCAGTGAGGAAGGACCCTGTTGAGGATTGATAAGAGGAGCTGAGCTGCAAACACCCACCAGCTCAGCAGCGTAGTGACACCACCACTTTGGGTCTCACCTAATGGAAAATTATTGGCCTTTTCCTTCCTGCACCTATGTGACTCCAAGGGAAGCATTGGCTTGAGCTGTCACAGGATGGGGTGCGGTATCCCTAGAAGGAATGTACACCCCAAAGCTGGCACATGCTGAGCCAGGGTACACAGAGCTGCATGAAACCACACCGCAATCAGCAACCACGTGGGCTGGAGCTGGAGAGTGGCCGACCCTCCTAGTTGGGGAGCTAATGATTCCCTTCAGGATTGCATCATTACATTCAAACTGAGTCATTACGAAGCAATTTGGGAAAACAAGTCAGAATTCATTACCGAGGAAACACGTTGGAGCTGTTGCCTCCTGTCGAGTAGGTGCTCAGAGGCAGGGCCAGCACCTCACTCCCAGGCCCACGAGTGGCTCTTCCCTCCATGGCAGGAGTTGAGACCCGCACAGGATTCTCCTCTAACACCACCCAAGGCTGTTTCTGCCTGCCCCCCACCACCTGCTTTCCCCAAGACACCCCTTACAAGGGCAGAGGCATCACAAAATTCACACCCATGCAACCCTGGGGCAAGGCCCCAGCCTCAGCCAGCGGTTACAGCACCCTGTCCTCTGATGGTCTTGTTGCTTGTGTCCCTTGGCTCTGGCCGGACAGTGAGATGTTTGCCTGCCCTGCTCACTACTTGCTGCTGCTGGTGCCTTGACCAGGGGGGCACAACCTCACAATGACTCTTTGCAGGTTGGGTCTCTGCTGCCACCAGGAAATGGGGCTGGAAGGGGGTTACCTGCCAGCTCTTTTGTAGCAGGTTCAGCGTTTATCTTGGAAACCCAACAGAACCACCATGCTCCATCATCAGCATTTGGGCTACGCTTTGTTTGGCAAAGTTGTCACAGAGCCACAGGAGGATTTCTACCCCAACGCGTTGGCTTCAAAATGCTGGTGGGGACAGTGGCATCCTCAGTGAGGGCAGAGAACATGGTGCGAAGGATGGCTGAGGGTTTGAGAGAGTGGCAAGAGAAGAGGAGCTTGGGGAACAATCCAAGGACTGATAGTGCCCTGGCACGAAGATCGACACTGGCACACTTATCTGATCATCAGTAAGCAGAGATCAGTTATTCAGGAAGTTTAAACACCTACCAGGGTCACAAACAAACATCAGCTTGATGACTAAGAAAACATGGATGGATGCAGACCGGGCTGGATGGATACAGGCCTATTACTTGTCTCTGCAGAAAAGCTTTATCCCAAAACAACTGCAGTGAGAAACTGAGCTGTCAGTGCTGATGATGAGCTGGGGTCTTTGTTTAAAGTTTGTACAGATGTGAGGCCTGGGTGTTAACTGAGGAAGAAGATACTGTTGTCTTTGCCAATAAATAAGCAAATTTTTGCCTAGTGAGGGAGAAAAATTAATGCAGAAATGCACTGAAATAATGGGGAAACACCTCAGGAATCAAATATGGTGAAGATGGTGAGGTGAGCCGGCCAGGTAGCGAAGGTGACAGAGGATAGACTCACTGATCTTCTCCTGTGAATTATTTCCTAGGGCACTCTGCACCATGGTTGCTTGAAGAGATGATGGACGGTTGATCCCAGGGAAAATCTCCACCATCTCAGCGTGACTGACCAGGAATGCAGAGATTTAAAGGAACAGAGCAAGGTACACAAAAAAGATGATTTCCAATACAGGATTTGGGGCATCACAGCCCTCCCATTACTCCTGCCCACCACAGTACTTGCTGTAGGACTGGTAACAGAAAAAAAAGGTTTCACATGTCCCCACAGCCACATCTGCCCACAGTGCCAAAGCCACAGAGCACGGGTGGCAGGTTGGGACACCGGCAACCCACTGTCTGCACAGTGGCTGCAGGCTCAGGACTGGCTGTAGTGGGTCAAGACTTTCAAAGCTAGTGCCACAAAACCAGGTCACGTTTGTGGATGAGAGGTGGTACCTCAGAGCGGGTATTTTACCCCCAAAACTCCAGGCAAAATGGAGCAGCTCCCAGTAGGGTCCATTGTTTGTGTGAGGGAGAAACTCAGTAAAACCTTGGTGAATTCAGGTAGAAAGGGTCTCCTCTGCTTCCTCAGCAAAACATCTTACTACAAATAACCACATACCCCCAGCCTTGTTCTGTCCCGGGCCATGCTTAAACTGTCAATAATCATAAGGCTGCTGTCACAGCGCTGCTCAATGGGGTTGACAGATTATATCTCTAAAGTCCCTTTATTGGACCTTGTTCCCAGAAAAGCTTGCAAATTGCTCTGATCTTACCAGACAAAGGCATTGCTCACTCTCGGAGTCCTTGGGTATCCTACACTATACGGTAGGAATTGGTGAGAATTACCTGAGATAAAATATCCCTTACAACATCAAAGTTCCTGATCTCTTAGCTGTCAGCTGCAGGTATGTGAAAGTCCTGACAGGCTGGAGATAGAAGGAAGAGATAAAGCGAAAGAGAAAGGGGGGGGGGGGGGGAGGCTGAAAAGCTGAGAAATTCTCTGAATGAAACGTTATATCATTGGATTTGGCACAAAGATTTCAGGGCGGCGGGTCTGGGTGGCTGGCTGGGTGTGAGCGAGGCGTGGGGCTTTTGAAGTGAATAAGCAGCGGCTGGTGCTACAGAGGGATCCTGATCTTCCTTAGAGCAATGGATAAAGGAGGCAGGAGTAACAGAGAGCAGGATACAGCCAAATATTGACCATACAACCCCCCATCTTCCCCACCTCTCAGCTCTTGGTCATCTTTTCGTAGAATCACAGACTGGTCTGGGTTGGAAAGGACCCCAAGGATCATACAGTTCCAACCCCCCTGCCACAGGCAGTGACACCAACCTCCAGGCCTGGAGCTACACAAGGTTGCCCAGGGCACCATCCAACCTGGCCTTGAACACCCCCAGGGATGAGGCACTCACCCTCTCTCTGGGCAGACTGTTCCCAGCCCCTCACCACTTTCTCTGTAAAAAACTTCCCTCTAATACCTAATCTAAACCTTCCCTCCTTCAGCTTCGATCCATCCTCCTTGTCCTGCCATTGTTTACCCTTTTCCTGGTATAAAGGCTGAAGTGGGTCAGCTACTGAGGGGAAATGCTACTGTAGAAGAAGACATCCTCTTTTTGCCATGTAACATGTAACAAATGTCCCTATGGAGCATTGTCCCCCCGAGTTGTTCCCTGTACCTGTGGGCAGGAGAGGCAGGCTTGGATTTTTATCCCCAGCAGCTCGACCTGGATTAGCAATCTGCTTGCAAAACCCACTTTTTGGGAGCAGTAAAGCCACAGGTAAGTGTTAAACAGGTTTTTTTTCTTCACTGAAACACAGTGTTCGAGCTAAAACGAGATCTGGCTTGTTCATTTCAAACCCTGCCCTTTCACACCACAGAGAGCAGCCAGACCTTCCCTCTGCCCACTACTGCCACACACCTAATCCCCCACCCTCCTCCCAGGACTGGGTTTTAGAAGAGATCAAATGCCTCCAGGTTCTTAGAGAGGACTGGTTCTTGGCAAACTCACAAAATACTTTGCTCAGATGACATAAATATTGTATGTTATTTGCTGCCCTGCCAAAATGCAAACACACACATGCACTCCTAACTAAGCAGCATTCTTTAAAAGTTAAGATCATTGCTTCGCAAGAAGTATATAGCATTTTATAAACCCAAATTGATCACGCACGGCGTGTGTTGAAAATATGTACAAGAATGGGACCCCAAAACTCCCTTAAACCACTTCTGAGACAATACATCACTGCACCTTTATATTGCACAGAGGGGTTTAACAACCCTTCTCCAGGAAAATATTTTACTAGGTAACAAAAAATAAAAAAAAAAAAAAGAAGTTATTGAAAACACATATATTTGATACTTTTGGCAATTCATTTTACTACTTGCATTTCCAATTCATTGGTATAGTTCATGAAAAAAAAAATATTTTTGTAGTTGGGTCATGTTATTATTTCTCTAATTTTTTTTTTTTTCAACCCAAAAGTCACGGTAGGATTTCTTTCTGTGAAACAACAAAGGCAGGCTAAAGCTGCTTGCCCACTTTGGGGATTCTGGTTTTAGGGAAACTGGGTCCAGTGGAAAGGTAGAGTACACACAAACATGCCTACAGGTAATTATGGGATCTTTGTGCTTTTCTGTATAAACCAATGTTGTGTCTGAACCAGCTAAACCAGGGAAGAACCAGTATGTTGAATCTTCTAAGGAGCAAAAGGACGTATCATTCACTAGGCAATGCTAAAATCTTGTTTGAAAATGAGGTAAGTTTGCATCAGATCATCCAAACTGCCCCTGGCACTCCACCTGTTGTGTGACTTGGATGAATCACTCGATTTCACCCTCTGCTCCTGCCTGGTGTGAAGGCACCTCTCCAGGTGAAAGCCAGGCTTGGATTGGATTGGTTTGAACTGGCCTATCAACGATCCCATGAGAGGACAAAAGAAGGGAGAGGATGAGATGAGCTCTTCCTAAGTCAGGCTAACAGCACATCCATGCTAGAAGGCTAACTTAGGCTTGGATTCAAGTCTGCTACATCCTTGTTCTAGTCAGAGAATAACTTTTCACCCAAAGCTGCTTGTGTTTCAAGCCCACTTTAACTGGAAGTGTGGACACCTGCTGGGCTTTTGCTTTTTCTTGGGCAGATAAAATGCCTGTTTTGAAACAAGCCTAAACCCCAGGCATGACCCTTTGGTGCCTGCCTGCAACCCATCCTCCCACCTCCCTCCCTACCTGCCTCTTTCCTTCCCATATCTCCAAGAAGACTTTGTCAGAGAGGCTCCATTGCTAACATGCAAAGAACCAGGTAACCTATGTTCTTGGAAGCTGTGGTGACGTGCAGACCTGGTGAGAGCAGCAGCACAGAGACACTTCCCAGGCTGTAGCTGCCCAGGCTGGTCTCTGATTCCTCAACCCTAATGCTGGTCATCTATGAAGACCAACACTGAACATCCACACAAGGTCTTCTGCTTATTTAACCAAACTTGTCCTGGACCATGTGTGTGCCTACTTCTGAAGAGCTCACTTATTACAACACTACAGGTAAGTCTAACCTTCACTTTGAGAGAGCTATGGTAAGTACCCACAAGCCTGATGTGTCCTTGTTTGTCTGGAGAACGGTGATTTTCCATTTTAATTGCTTCCTGTATGATACATTTAATTAGATCCCAGCTTCCTACCAGTTGATCTCCTCCTCACTGCATTCGTTTCCCACTCTGCATGTAAAAATGACCATGAGAGTCCATCAGCAAAAGTGCAATCACTTCAAAACACTAACGAATCTCACGCTTTCCCTCTCTCCTCCCCCCCAAAATTAGAAAGCCCACTCTGTAGTTTCCAGCACACATCTATCATTACACACTCCCGGGTCTCAGGTAAATTAGCAACCTGATTCTTTTCCCTGCTGTCACTTAGAAGAAAAGGGCTTCTTATTTGCCATCCAAGGAAAAGTACAGTAAGAGTAGAACTAGATAAAAGGGAAGTAATCAAATATATTTAACTGTACCCAGCCAAATCCCATTATTTGTATAGATGTTAGCTGGCACATTTGTAGAGTCAGGATAACCTCGTCTCTCACAGGAAGCAGTGCTGCTTGCACAACTTCTGAGCTAGTGTTCCTCTACTTAAAATGAGGAGGTCAGCTTTGTATATACTTATATATGGGTGAAGCTTTGTGTATGCTTATATATGGGTGAAGTGCCATGGTGAGCTTGGGAGATATTTAAGAAAAACAGGGTTGTGCCCTTGTTCTTCCACCAAGCATGTGCATTTGGGGTGAACACAGCATCCTGCTGTCATGGGTGGAAAATTCCTCCTCAGTGTGGGAAGCTTCCTTGGGTTGTCCTCCTCACTCCTACCTGAAGGAAGCAGGGAAAATAATTTTAAATAAGGGACCCCCTACGTATCATAGGGGAATCACCTCCCCGCTGTTGTGGAGAAGAGCTTATGGGGTATAGGGAAACCGTAGGGGGAGATGGAACAGCTGCAATGAAGGAGCACACTGGGGGTATCTCATGGAGATAACAACCATGGTTCAGTGTTGGTCTTCAAAGATGACCAGCATTAGGGTTGAGGAATCAGAGACCAGCCTGGGCAGCTACAGCCTGGGAAGTGTCTCTGTGCTGCTGCTCTCACCAGGTCTGCACGTCACCACAGCTTCCAAGAACATAGGTTACCTGGTTCTTTGCACGTTAGCAATGGAGCCTCTCTGACAAAGTCTTCTTGGAGATATGGGAAAGAAAGAGGCAGGTAGGGAGGGAGGTGGGAGGATGGGTTGCAGGCAGGCACCAAAGGGTCATGCCTGGGGTTTAGGCTTGTTTCAAAACGGGCATTTTATCTGCCCAAGATTTGAAGGAGAGCAGAGAAAGACTTCAGCTGGTGCTAGGACCACAGGTGTTTTAAAAATATATGGAGAACATCAGGGCAGTGCTCATACAAGGGGTGCTCCTTCCCTTGGCCGTGTGGGAAAGAAAGAATGCGCCACCTCTAGACGGCTGCGACCGATGGTCGCACACACAAGCACCTCCCTCTTCAGAAATCCCTCCAGTGCCAAAACACACAGCACAAATGGATCAAGCCTAATCTCATGGAGAAATACAGCTAAACCACCTCCTTACCCTCATCCGTGGGACCGAGTTATCTTTCAGGTTTCCCAGTGCAAACAGGGCAGGTTTTGCTGTGAAACCGTTTGATTAAGATGTTCCAACGCAAGACTTGAAATTCAGGTCTATGGATTTGAGTCTCCCCTGGATTGTGCTCGTGCCAGCACACAGATTTTTTTCCTAGCTTGGGTTTGTGCTCAGAAGACACTGGTTTGTGTGCTAACCAGCCAGTAGGTACCTGTGGCTCTTCAGGGAGCCCTGCATATTCGGGATGATGGGCTATCTTGCCTGGATGTAAATGGGCATAACAAGGTGAGACACACGTTCTGGTCCCAGACCCCAGTTTTACTTTGCTCAGATGAAACATTACAGCTCAATGTTGTTTCAGTACTTTGGGGAGAAGGAGGGAGACAAGAGTCCCCACAATGGTTTTTTACATGCCTGAGTCAAATTACCCTCCCTACTGTGGGGCTTCTTCTGAAATAACAGATCTTACTGTAACCAAATATTGCCATCCAGGAAAGCCATTTTGCAACCAGCAAGGAGGCTTCTTCCTTCTCAGCAGCCACTGAAAAGGCCCTTTGTTCTCAGGCTGAACACCTGGAGAGTGCTATCAGCAGTGGCCTCTCCGGGCCGGCACGCTGAGCAGCTGTGACAAGACCCATCGGCATTGGCAGCAGCCCCTGGGAGCTACTGGCACCCAAAAACCATCCTGTCTGGGGCATTGGGCCACGTTGGGTCATCCCCTGCTCCCATGGGGACCAGAAACTAGCCCAGCCTGTGTTTTCTTTCTTTTCCCATCCTAAAATGACCAGTCTGACTCCAAATGATCTTTAGACAACCTTGAGGATGTGACACCTCTGTAGAGAACACAGACCAAGCCTTGGGCATTACCGTGCCTTTCTGGAGGAACTGGGAATGTGAGTGGTGAAGGGCTGGCACAGAGCACCAGCATCCCAGGCACATGGTTTGAAGCTGCATCTTGAAGAGTACAAGATGGAACCATCAACTGGCATGAGAGGTAGGGCATCAACCAGAGAGGGACTTGCCTGATGTGATCCAGGACAAGACTGCATGCCTGGCTGGCCCTGGGCACAGCTTATTGCTCTGTCTGTACAGGCAGCACCGCTTTTGTTTGTCTGTGAGAAGGCCCAGGTCTGCTCAGAAACTCAAGGAAACCAATTCATTCAACCCAGCAAGTAATTCCCCAAGGGCAGAGGGTCCTTTTCCATACACCTGACTGGAAGACCTGCACTATATAAACTGTCACTGCCAGGCACATCAGCTTCAAAACCCAAAAGGGTTTCCATTCCTCTGCTGCATTTTACATGCTTAAAAGAAAAATCCACCAGGAAGAGGAGAGAGAAAAGCTGGAGAGCCAGAGAGTGGGGGCTGTTGGGCCCAGATGAGCCATGGGGTAACCTGGAGAGTTGCCTACACCAACTGAGTCTGTGCTGGGTCTCTGAGGAATTTACCAGTGGCTTCAATAGCTGCAACCTGCAAGTTATTTAGCAGGTCCAGGCCTAAAGGCCTTCCTCATAGTGATTTTCCACTAAAGTCACAGGCTGGACAGCCCATGTGAGATGAGAGATTGTTCTTTTCCTGATAATCTAGACAAAATGGATAAAATGCCAAGTCCTGCAAGGGAGTTGTGGCTTGGGGGATTTCAGCAATGCCTCATCACAAGATGTAGAGCTCTACAAAGTTTTCATTCTGGAGTAGTTCTGCCAAATCCTGAGCCCAAATTGCATAATGTGAGAAGGGGCAGACCGCAGCTATGGCTTCATCATCCCCAGTGGCAGCTCAGGGTTAACACCACGAGCTCTTCCATACCAGATGGCATCGTTTCCATTTTCTTTGGACTGTAGCAGGGAAAGAACAAACATTATGAATGGTTCAAATGAGAGTGCCAGAGCTGAGTCCCTGTGAGGTTCAGATAAACTGACAAAATAACATCCTGCAAAAGCTTTACCTGGGACAAACCCTGGTTTTTGTGTCTGTGTTCAAGCAGTCTGTAGCATAAAGGCTGCTTTAAACTTTGGTCTCTGTCCAGGCACCCATACCCCAGCTCTCCCATGACATTATATTTGCATCTCTTTCTAATATTCCTCCCTTTCTTCTTCGCAAAGGGAAAATTTCCAGGTTTGTTACTTTTAACTTTGTTCGTGGTAGCACTCTTGACAGAAGGACTTAGTGTCTATTTAGTGTCTTTGCAAGGAAAAGGGAGAAACTGCTCGGTTACATAAAAGTTTGTATCAAAATTCAAGAATCCGGATTAATTATAGGAGCCTTGCCTTGTATCATTCAATTTGTTTGAATAGCTTTAAAGATTAAGCAGATCCAAGGCCTAACAGAACCAGAGCCAGTAAGACAATAGCTGAGATTTTCCTTTGAAACAAAATATACAGGTGGTTTCTGTGAGTTTCTGTGTCTATCTGCCTGGCTTTTTTATTTTTATGTCGTATCCAATATCACAGAACCTGGCAGTAGAAATCATATAGCGATTTGTGAAAGCTCGGTGCTGTTCTAGATATCATATAGTCCGTTCCACACCAGCAAAGACAAAACCAATGTCTTTACTCCTCAGAGTTTTCATTCAAAGGATAATGATCTCTGGTAACAAAATATTTGGCAGTAGCATTATTTAAAATGCACAGAGGAAATGTTTGTCCCTAATTCAAGGGACTGTGGTCACACAGTCTCTATTCACTTGGTATTTACCAAGGAATACCAAAGGCTAATCTGCAAAAAAAGCCCAGGAACAGGGTTAAGTTTATCACGCTCCATCCTCAGCCCATCCCATTGTAGGGGAGGAAAAAAAGGTAATTACTGAATTTCTCTGTGGCCAGGGAACTTATAAACTCTGTGTTATACCCAGCAGGCTGTAATGGCTCCTTCGGTAAATATCTAATTAAGCGGTTGGGGTGGGTTGTGGGTGTTTTTTCTTTCACTGCATACTTTGGTGTTTTAAAAATCCCTTTGCATTAAGCGACTTCTCGAGTTTTCCGAATTTCTCACACGCACAGAAGAGGGAAGTAAGGGGGGAAAAAAAGAAAAAGGAAAAAAAAGAAAGGCAGAGGGGAGATTTCGGTCGTGGGAACAGGAGTCAGGGATGGGGATTTGCAAAGGCTAAAGGCAAATCCTTCCCGAAATCCGCATCTAAAACACCGCAAACCCGCAGCGACGACCTGCCTGGGACGGCAGGTTATCTGGAGAGGGGGGAATAAAACCAGCCCGAGGGGGATGTTTGAGCTTGGGGAGGGGGGGAAATCGCTCCCCAAAGGCAGTTAAAACACCGCGAAGGGCACGGCCTGGCTGCGGCACGTTGAGGAAGCGACGGGTTTGGTTTTGATTGTGTAAATCCCGAAGTGTTACCGGCCCCGACCCCCCCCGATTTAGCTCCGGACCAGCGGAACGCTCTGAGTGGTGTCAGCCGATCGCACGGTCGCGGCTCACCCTGCTCGGTGATGCCGCGACGGTACCCAGCGCTGCCGGGATGGGGAGAAACTGCCCCGGGGGCGTGGGAGAGGAGCCCAGCATCCCCCTCGCTCCGCTTCTCTCTTTTAGGAGGGATGCTCGGCCTCAGCGGGAGCCGCGGGGCGGTGAGAAAACTGCGGATCTCCGGCCGAGAAAGCGCGGAGCCGGTGCCCGGGGAAAGCTACCTGCTCCGGGGAAGTGCATCGCTGCGAGCCGTGGGGACGGTCCCAGCCGCTGCCCACCTCGGTCCCAGCGGCCATCGTCTCCCCGCAGCATCGCGGGTCCTCCGGGTACCCCGGAGACCACCCCCCACCTCCCGGCCGAGCTTAAACGGACGAGATTAATTTGGTTTTTTAATCGAGCTAAATCGAGGTACCGGGGCTGGGCTGGAAGGGGCTGAGCACCCCCGGGAAGGCCGGAGTCAGCTCCTCATCCTGGATCATCCCCGGCCCCGAGCGCACCTGCCCCGGGGATGCGGTATCGGGATGCGGGTCTCTGCCCGCGGGAACGAAGCCGGCTCCTCCCCTGCGCCCCCCGATCTCTCCTGCCCCTTCTCCCTCGTTAGAAAGTGTTAGAAAGTTGCTGAAGTGCGAAATGAGCCTGCGAAATCTCGTTGTCCTCATTAAACTCTGACAAGGAGGGTGACAAGAAGCAGCGGAGGGGAAACAATGCGGGCAGTGTTGGGGAGAGCCCCGCGCCGGGGGCAGCCTTTGTGCCCGCCAACAAAAGCTCTTGTTTGCATGTGTTAAAGTCCATTAAACCGCGGCAGCCCCAGGTGCAAACGCCAGTCCCGAGCGGCCGCGCAACCTTCCGCGCCCGCTGAGCGCCGCGTCGGCGGCAGCACCGCGGCTCTGCCCTCAAACGCCGGTATTGTCGGGGCTGCAAACGGGCAGCGGATGGGGGCACGGCTCTGGTGGGGTGTGCACGCCGTGGTCCTCTTAATGAGGGCTGGCTCTTCATTAACAGGCGTGCCATGCAAGCATGCAAACCTGGGTGGGTTTCGCTCGCGCTTTTTTTGGTGTGTGTGCCCTCCACCACCACCACCCCTCCCGCCCCGGTTTGTCTGTCCCCCGCCTGGAAGCGAGGGAAGCTGCTGAGGGGAGGATGGGACACAATGTCGCCTATTGTGCTGCTCGCCCCCTCGCCGGAGGGGACACGGACAGGACCCCGCAGCACGGGGTTGTGGATGCGGACCCGGTGTGGAAAGAGCCCGGCGAGTATGTGCCGTGATGTGGGTCTTTCTGCTCTGGCTTGTCAAGGTACGTTGGGATGTTGTGAAGTCAATAAAACCTTATAGAAAGTACTCCCGAGCTCAGGAGGAGAGCAGTTTTCCGACTTGTGGTTCAAACAGCAGAATTCAACCCAAAAGGTACAAAAGAGAGGGACCGTGCAAAGACTAACCGCAAAAAAAAAAAGAGCCTTGCACAGGTCAAAGCCTGTAAAAACAACCTCACTGCAGTTAGCGTTTCGTATGACTGGCACAGCACTTTGTCCAAGAAAGAGTATTTCCAGGTTCTGTTGCAACAAGTCCACATCACTTTACCCCCAGTGGGTCCTCCTGGGATCTGCCCCACGGCGATTTTAAAAATGTGCTGTTAATAACAATTCATTACAGTTGATAGGACTGGGAGACTTGCCTTTTATTTTGCAATTAGACATAAAAGCTCTGATCTGGCAAATGCTATGCACTGTGTAAGCATGTGAGGAGCTCTGCTGAAGTCATCTGGGACTGCTCATGGGCTTAACATTAAATCCGTGTGAGTTTGGGGGATCAAGGCATGGGATGGTATCTTCTTTAAGGATATTTGTTTACCTGCTCTGTTCTGCATTTCCTAGATTTGTGACACTGCCCTGCAAAACCATTCCTCTGGGAAAGACCCAAATTGGCTGGAGTCAGCAGGGCACAGCTCACAAGGAGCACCAGGAAGCCGAATGATTCCTCCTGTAAACAAAAACTGTTTGCAGGAGCTTGATTTGGGAAGACATCATGGCACTTGGGTACATTGCATTGCAAACTGTTCAGCTGCACAAGCCTGTGTGTGCTCAGGCGTTAACACAGACTTGTTGGGCATTGGGCCCAGAACAGATGTGAGGATGAGTGAGAGCAAAGAGCCAGGGAGGAAGGAGCAGGAGAAGAAAGCACAGTTTAGGCTCCCCAATTCCTGACTAGACAACCACCACTTCCAAAACCTGGGCGCTGGCCCCAAGTGCTTCTTATCAAGAGAAAGTAGGAAGTAAAGTGATCTGTGGAGAAAACAAACATATTTGGTTTTTTCATTTGCCAATCCTGCAAACAATAGCTGTTTGTAGGCAAATAATCCTCAGGTCTGCAGCTAGATCAATGTGGGGAGTGGTTCCCATCAGCTCCCCGGTGCCAGACACACTGAATGGGCTGTAATGAAACAGGTCCTTGAACTTCATAGCACAGACACTATCTTAGTAGGTTATCGTGCACTTGCTTCTGTTCTATTCCTCTTCCTGGCAGGGAGAAGTGAAAGAAAGAAGAAATAGAAAGGGTCTTTTAAGTATAAAGGGCTTCAAAATGTTCAGCTGTTTGTTATTTCCCTCCCATCAACATTTCCAATTTACTTTTGGAGATGGGCAAACCAAAGGGCAGGCCAGCCCGTGTGCCCAGTCACAGTTTAATACCTGTGATACGCACCAAGAAAATTAATTTGATGGAGGATTTTGCTTCATGGAGTAATTACAGCTCAAGATATAAAAAGGCTGTGTGTTTCCTGAGCCACCAGAGTCACGAGGTCATGTTTAGGATTACAAACCCTTATCCAAATAGCATCTCACAGAATCTTGCTTCACTTCATCTTTCCTGATGGATTTTGTGGAGGTGGAGAGGAATGGGAGATGAAACTCTTCTCCCCCCACCTTGAGGTGCGTTTAAATGGCAGCTTTAACCTATAGGGCACAAGGAGGGCGATAGAAATATGGTGAGTTCATGGGACAAGGCTGCTTCAAACTCCAATGCCTACAGCCTTTCTCCACTAATATTCAGCACAGCCCAAGTAAGGTCAGATTAACTTTAAAGAAAACCCAAACCCAAATGACCCACGTAATACAAAGGATTTGCAAAGGATCTTCAGGACAGCTTGGTTGGTGGGGTTTTTAAAATTTCTTTTAAAGGCATCTCACTGGATTGCAAGCCTTTGGAAGCTGCATGTGATGATAAACTGAGTAGAACTCGTTCTGCTATAATATGGCAGGCTTTTTCATTAACTTTGCTTGCAACATCTCTTGCAGCTGAAGGCAGCAGTTATCACCATTTCTCCTGCTTGTTTTATACGGCAGCTGATCAGGTTTGGCTTCAATGAACTCAGCAAAAAACCTGCATAGAAGCCAAACTTTTAAGCACAGTAATTAGCCTTAGATAGCTACATAATTGTTTAAGCAGGTAAATAAGCAAATAGCTGCGGCTGTTACTGAATAGCTTCTTCCCAAAGGTATCTAGGGGACTGTTTCATGAAGAAGCCAGCTAAAGAGGGTCCAGGTTGAGGGTGCTCTTTAGACCCCATTTGTTTCTGGGGTCTGGAATGGATCTTGGGATTCTGCAGCAGGAAAATATTTGGCAAACCAAAACCAAAACTGTATCACTCCAAATGGCCAGCCCACAGCAATTAAACAGCTCACTGTGGCCATCAGGGAGCCTGTCAAATGCCACTCATAGCGCAGCTCAAAACAATCCATCCTGCTGCTAACCCATATCTGGGTGAACTTGATCAAGAGTGATGGAATTTAGGCGTTTTTTAAGTTTACTTGGAAAAAATTAGCACAAACCCTAGAAAAAAGCACACGGAAAAAATAAAGTTACAGGAATAGTCAGTTCTGGCACAGAAAATATAAGAATATTTCCAGATTAAAGTCACTGAGGAGCAATGCCCAGTCAGCTGCATAGTCTGCCTTATCTGGGTGTTTAGGTGGGAGATCTTCAGATCCAGCTTGTTGTGCAATTACTGCCTTAGCCGGGCTCTGTGGGAGCTGAGCTCCCAGCACCTATCAGTTAAAGTGTCCAGGCAGTAGGTGACTCATTTAGAATTCAAAACCGTGAAGACCCCCCTTTTTTTTTTTTAATTCATTGCTGCCTGTTTTTCTTCATCACTGATAATACTGGGTTAGCATCCTCTCAAAATCACTGGAAAAGGAAATGCTGCGTGTGAAACAGACCCTGCTGTCGTGAGCACCATGGAAAAACCGTATGGAAATGAAGAGTTTTGTGCCCAAAGCACAGTTTGAATAACAGGCAGTAAAAAAAACCCCGTCACAGCACAGTAAACAAGAGGAGAATAAATCACGAGGGGAGCTGCTTTCTTAGGAGAATCAACCGGTGCCAGCACAGAGTGAGGGGGATGTAGGAAAAGAGCATGGATAGCTCCATTACAGCTCATCAGGATGCACAAAACCAGGTAAATTTGGAAAGCTCCTTGCTGTTGAATGCTGAAGTGTACAGCCTCAGTAGCCAGTTAGAGCATAGTGTTTCACATGTGTTTATGTGTGTATGTGCTTCGGGGTGTACGGAAACCAAGCAGAATAAGCTTTGGCTCTGTACCATGTTAAGTACATGGCTGTGGGACTTCTGGTCAGCTTGAAGCATAGGCTGAGGTTTGGATGTAAAATCTTATTGAAATATCAGTGGATCAACTTATATAGCAGCTCTCAGTGGCTACCTCGCTGCTGGCTGGGCAGGAACCACTGTCCTGAGGTGAACACCTGCCCCACTGCCAAATCTGTCTTCGTCTGCCAGGCTGGATGGCAAAGCTGTCTAGAACCATCATGATCTCAGGTCATCTGGAGATGTCTTCACTGATCTTCTGTATACCCCCTGCACTCCTGGTGTGGAGCCAAGACATGAAACATGTTTATAGGAGCAAAGTATATTTGGAGGGAGAGTTACCACCAGCAATATTCCCTTTGTTATGGTTAAATGAAGCAAAGAAGTCAGAGAGATTAATTCCTACAGAGACCCTTGGTGTCCATAGCAGGCAGGGAGACAGCTACACCATAGCGCGAATACATCCTGTGGCTGTGCTTGGCACAGACAGACTGGCACAGGAAAGCGTGGTCAGGTCTAACTCATGGTGGTAGGTTTGAGAGCCAATATGCCTGACCCAAGAGTTGGAAAGGCAATCTTTGTGCTGGCTGGCAGAGCAGAGCTCCTGTACTCACAGTGTAGGAACTTTCAGCTCTGCAGAAAGCACAGCACCAGGGCACTCAGGGATGCTGCAGCCAGTGCAGCAGGTTAAGGACACGTTGCAGACATCTCTGCGAACGCTCCCACAACAGTCAAACCTAACAAGGTGACTCAATAGTAACATGACCTTTTGTTAACAGATGCTTTTCCTCTTGTGTTTGTTTCTGACACATTTATCAACTGTTACAAACTTAGGTAAACCCCATATTTCAGTGCATCTATCTGAAGGGTGGCATGGCCCTCCTGAAGCATGGGAATGAGCATAAAATGTCCCTCATTTGTTCTGATTGGGGCTCTGCTGTTGTTTTTAGGGCATCTCCTGCTGAGCTCACTGTCCAGCAGTCTGGAGGAGTGAGTGTTCCTACCTTTGTGGATTCAATATAAGCACTGGCAAGAGGAGATGTTTCCTGAGGCTGGTGGAGTTGTTCCTGTTTCTGGTAGGACCGAGTTTGCCCAACACAGGACCAGTCAGTGTCTGCAAAACTCTCTGACAGTGGAACGTTTTGTTACTCTTCTTCTGACGTCACTAGGGGAAATGTTGCATACATCTATCTATATTGTTTAAAGTTTATTATTTCAGCTCATTCATATGTCGCTGACTCACAATTCATTCACTTCACACAGCCTTTGAAACGTCTTACACATCCCCAAACCCTGCATGTGGAACTTTTGCCTTAGAGGTATCTCACAATGCATCAACTCAAAGAAGCAATAATGCCTAAAATAATTTTCCCATGAATGTCTCATAAAGAAGTCTTCTTCAGGAGAGATAAGAGGCAACAAGACACAAGACAGCCCACTGGAAAGACTCTTTAGACTCTGGTTCTCCTAGAACTTCTTACTCATCTTTCTCCTTGTCCAGGTATTTTGTCCTTTAATTAGAAAAGTACTTCCCACTTCAGCTGAGCACTTCTGTGGGCAAAATACAGACAGATATTTTCACCTATGTAACATTTCCCTCTTTGCTCCCTGATATTTGAATTATTAAATTATTGCCTATAGCGTTGTGTGGTAAAATCAGAAATGGCAAATTTCTAGAGGCCCCAAAATATTCTGTTGCTAGATGATGCACTGGTCCTAAAATGGATCAGAGGCCATGACTTTTCCAGAGAAAACAGATAGAAATGTTTTCTGTCTCAGACTTCAACTTGCGCATCCTGTCAAGTCACCTCATAGTTTCACTGATGACATTTAAAGATAGCCTGCATCCAAACTCGCCTTTATCAGGATTAGGAATATGTTGGGATTTGGTTGAGAGGTTCTTCTAGCTTTGACACTTTTGTAGCTTTTGTGGGAACTAACAACCAGACAGTTAAAACTGGACAGCTTAGAGATAAACGTTTCTGCTGTTGTAATGCATCCCTTTATTTCCTAAGAATGTTCATCTGATTCTGCCACTGCAGACAAGGATGTTCCCATAAATTGTTCGTAGCTGAACCACCTTCCCACCTGATAATACCTTGCGGCTGCTTGGCAGGATGAGTCCTTCAGTATTGACAGGTCAATAGAAAACGATTCAGGGATCTGTCAGGTAAAGATATAGACTAGGGGGGCGTGGGGGTGTGGAATCTTCCTTTATGTTACTGGTGGCTCTCATGACCCAAGCACCATCAGTTAGTTTTTCACCTGGGCAGAGGACCACCAAGAACATCCTGCAAGCTGCAGGAAGTGGGGTTTGATTCATCGGTAGTACTTTCCTCTCTGAATCAGCACTAACGCTTATGTTGCTATGATATCACAGGCTATCTGCCTTTGGAAGCGCTGAGTATTTTTAAGCATTCTAACAGCAAAGTGCTGACTATTGCTGGGGATTACGGATTCTGTGAAACATTTTGTAAGATAACTTCTGGCACCTCGCCACTTGTTATATGGAAAATATGTTGTATTATCTTCCATGTGTGTGTGGGTGTAAGGGTGCTCCTTGTGTCCTGGCCCCCAGCCTGCAGAGACTTACACATGTTTTATTCAGAATGAAGTTAAGCAATACATAATGAACTTGTTCAGGCGCAGAGCCTAGATCTGTCACTTTAGACGTGTTCCATATCCTCCAGGACTTCTTGAAAGACATCATCTTTCTTGATGTTCGGAACACGCTACTATGAACACTGTGCTGGAGGTTGCCTGTATGGGACACAAGTGTATTGGTTACTCATTGCTGCAGGAAGTTTCAGCTGAAGGTCCTGGTCCTGCCTCGGTAGGCTGAAGTCCTTTGACTGGGATAGCCAAACTGGTCCCAGACCACTGCATGTACACAGGATGTGGAGGAGTTGCTGTCAGCCCCACATCAGATGTTTGATTTAACCCTTCTTCCCGAACAGCGCTGGGAGGCTCTGCAGAGGCACCGAGTTAAGGACAGGGGTAAGGAAGCCAGGGTGCCAGGAGTAATGGGAAAAGGCTCTTCTAGCTGGAACTAGAGGGTACAACATGGGAGTGAGGGGAGAGCCTTCCGGACAACCCACGCCCTGACACCATGCTTGGAGAGGGCAGGGGTGTTCCTGTGGAGACCCATGCTGATGTCCTCTCATGGCTGGTGGGTTGCAGAGGCAGAAGGTAGTGGTGGGCATGCCCTTGCCCCCCTCCCTGCTGCTGAGCCTCACCTCGGGAGAAGCCAGTGTGGCAGCTCTGGCTGCAACCCACGGGCTGCCTCAGAGCAGAGGGGTCTGTGGCTCTGCGGGTGTCCTCCTGCCATGGTCCTGTGGGGAGCCGGGAGAGGAGACCTGTGAGGAGCCATGAGGGGAGCCTGGAGGGGCAGAACTGAGGGGAGCCCTGAGGAGCAGTACTGAGGGGAGCCCTGAGGGGAGCCCAGGGAGGAGACCTGCAAGAAGCTCTGACGGGAGTACCAAGGGGAAGCTCTGAGGGGAGCCCGCAGGGGCAGCCCGAAGGGGAGCTCGGAGAGGAGCGCTGAGGGGAGCCCCGCGGGGAGCCCGGAGGCGGCCGGCGCAGTCCACTGGCGCCCCCCGGCCCGCCGGCAGCCGCGGTGCCTCGGCGCCTCGGCGGGGCGGCGCCGCCCGTTACCTGAGGACCGCGGCGCGCGACGGATAACGGGGCGGGGCGAACGGAGTGGGCGGGGCGAGGGGCGGGGCGGGGCGGCGGCCAATGGGAGTGGGCGGTGGCGCCCGGCGCGAGCCGCTCTTAAGGCGGCGCCGCGGGCTGTCAGCAGTAGAGGGCGGCGCGGGCTCGACGGCGGGGCTATGGCCGCCCTCAACGGAGCCGTGGAGAACGGGCAGCCTGACAGGAAGGTGCTGCCGCTGCCGCGGCCGCTGCGGAGCCTAGAGGTGAAGTACACCAAGGTGAGCTGGCGAGGGGAGGGTCGGTGGGCTTTGCTGCCTTGTCGTCGATGCTTGGTGGTGGGCTCAGGCTGGTGGTGAGGCACTGGTAGTTCTAGTGGGTACTTTCTCCCTCATCGCCCTCTGTAATTTGGGGTTTTCCTGATGCTTGGGACACTAGGCTTATGGGATGTACGTGCGTTGAGTGACTGGAGCAAGCGATGACTGCAGAGTTTCTAGGGATCTGCTGTTGCCCCAATTCCCAAAGCCCAAGAACCCCATATTGATTATTTTTTTAGAGGGGGAAGGCGCTGAGCGTTTGGTGCTGCCTCAGGTGTGTGCAGGTACCTCTCCCTGGCTGTGCTGCAGGCCCTGGTGCTGACCAGCGGCAGGCCTGGCGTGTGAGGGCTGTGGTGCCATGCTGGCCTGTCCCCTCCCGCTCTCCCTGACAGCCATCTTCCCTGTGCAAAGCCGCACAGTAAATGCTTCTTGCATCGTGTTATTGCTCAGTGAAATCGGATTTGGATGGGGTGAGCCCAGGCAGAGGAAAGAAGGGGTTTATCAGCAAGGAAGCTGCTTGCCCAGGTTTCATTCAGCTGTCCTTGACATGAATTGCCCCTGTGGCGGGTGAGGCCCTGCTGGGAGGGGGGTCAGTGCCAGGGTCTGGCTTTGGGCCCTGCTCAGTGTGGGGAGGGCCAGCACCCTGCAGGACTGGGCCTTGTGAGAGGGCCCTGTGGTGGGACTGGGGTCACCCTGCAGCTCCTGAAGAGGAATGGCGTTAACACGCATCTTCTTGGTGGCTCGCCGTCCCAACAGAGCTCCTCCATGGCCTCCCTGCGGCACGAGGGCTCAGGCAGCGAGCCCATGCAAACCCACACCTCTCCGCTCTCCATCGAGCTTCCCTTTAAATGCTTGCTCCTGATATGTCAGATTTTACAGAAGGTCCCTGAGCTGGGTAACCCTGTCCTTCAGAGTTGAGGCTGTTGTTGGTGTGGAGCTGAGTGCCGCTGCAGAAATCCCCGCTGCCTGGTGCAGCCATAGCTCTGTGATAGCTGAGTCGCTTTTTGTTCCACAACAGCCTGACCCGCTGTCCTGCGCAGCGGGGAAAATATCCCAGCTAGTTACACTGCTAGGAGGTCTTGACTGCCATAATTTGAACTATGTGGCTGGACTGAAAGACCTGGAGGGCCTGAGTGAGCATTGTAATTACTCTTATGCTTCTGTATTAAATACTTTTTTAAAAGAGCAGAACTTGAGGTTCATCCTCTTGCACTGAGGAGTAAACAGCGCTAGCTAATCCAGTGAGGTGTTGATTTGAATTATGCATCTGAAGTACTGCAACAGATTAGCAATTAGTAGTAATCACTGGACTAGATTAATTTTTAACATCCCAAATTTATCTACTTTTTCTCTGTAAGATAAACTTGTCATTTAGCAGCAAATAGGATCTGCAGCTGCTGATTGCAGAATGGCGTAATGCTGCACAAACAGCTCTTTCCTGTGTCCGAAATGGACACAGCCATTAGGGTTCTTAAACTTCCAAATGTTCTGGGTTTTGTTATTTTTATTGTTGTGAACACTTTTAAATACTCCTTTGGGATCTGATCCTGCAGCCATGTATGTTTTAAAATGCATTTTATTCTCCAGAGTGTTTTTTTTTTATTCTCTAGAGTCTGTGCACTGAACGTATCAAGGTAGTCTCTAAAAAGTGGTAACCAGTGTTAATTAAAAGTGTGAATTTGACACTTGAACTGATGTTCCCGGTGCATCTGAGAAAATAATGAGCAGCAGTCAGCTTTCACAAAGCTGTGAGGGGTTGTCTACAAGCTTTGAGTCTCACCAGATGTTTACAGCTGACGGCACGCTTTCCTCTGCTTCGCAGAGATTTTTTATTTTTGGTTCTACCAGTTACGGGGATGGGGGAGAGGAAAAGTTTTCAACAAAGATCTTACTTATGGAACAACTTAATGCTTGTCATGGATGTGTGATGGAAGTGATCTGTCTGCAATTTCTGTCCCAAATCTTGGGTATGAAGCATGAACGGCTGATATATTCTTCTGTTTGACTATGGGCTCTGTGGTATGATTCCCAGAACGATGCCAGCATATTTGTTACATTTAAAACAGCCTGATCCTGTCATTCTCATGCTTTCCTGCTTCTAGGAATGTTGCATTCCCATCCTAACCCTTTCACGTAGAATTAATGTTGAATGTGGAGGAAAAAACAGTGTCCCTTCCTCAGTCCTTAGCCTGTGAGCATATACCTGATGCTCTAACTTTACAGTTCCTGCTGTATTTCCCAGACTTAAAATGTGCCTATGCTAGTGAGAAGTTAAAATGTGTTCTCTTTCTTAACAGATAACCTTGTGAGCATTGGTGTCAGTTAATATTTCTAACATTTTATCTTTTCTTGTGACTCCACTTGGCACCTTTTCTGGCAAAACCTTTTCTCTGCCTGTCTGAAACAGGTGGGTCCAAAAATGCAGCTTCTACACCAGTTGCATCTCAGATGCTTTTTGCAGAAATAGTTGGGAGAAACTCTTTTCAAGAAAAAAAAAAAGCTATCCAATGAAAGAAAACTATGACCCAAAGCAGTGGGAATGCCGAATGCGAGGGATGCAACATTAATCTCCTGGTGGTGTGTAAAGACTCATAAACAAGATAGCAAATGTGGGTGACTTCCAAGTAAAAGTACTAGCTTACAGCCACTAACAGGCTACTAAAAAGATTACTTCATCTAATCTTACTGAAAGTATATTTATAAAATATAACACTGCCAAGTTAGATCGCAGTGTGGATAAGATGCATGTTGAATCAATTCATTGTATATAGGTATTCATGCTCTGTTTACAGGGAGCAATGACGCTCTAGTATTTAATGCATTTTCAGTTACGCAACACTGGGACTGTTTGTTCTTGCTCTGGAAACGCAATATTTTGAAACACTTAAATCTTGTCACAGATGACTCCAAGTGACGTGGGAGGCTTGATCTAGCCAGTGACAAGGCATGGTGGGGTAGAACTGAGCCAGTACTTACCCTCTCTGGTCAGTGCTTGAAGAGGGGGCAGAATACAAACAGCCAAGTAATGTTGTACTCTGACACTTCGTTTGTAGCGTGTAACAAGGGGCTTCTTTTGCCTGAACCACACCAGTTTCTCTTGGTGTCTGCTTGCTGTTCCCATGGAGATGTATTTCAAAAACTGTCTGTTCCTCGTTGCCAAATTACGGTGTTATACTCCATGGGCCCCATCCTCTGTTTCCCTCTTGCTCAAAACTATCTGGGTGCATGAAGGCTTTTTCATCTGTTCTCTGGCTCAGGTTCTGGTTTGGATAAATGCTGTCAGTATCACAAATAGTCTCCCTGGGAGAGAGACTGAACACGCTTAACTCTGCTATCAATGGGAACTGAAGAGCCTCAGGACCTTTGAGGAGTACTTACGGCTTTTTGTATTGTCTGAATTGGGTTTTTCTTTGTCCTCCCCATCCTGCTCCCCTTGCTCTCTCTTCAGATATTTATTAACAATGAATGGCACGAGTCTACAAGTGGAAAGAAGTTCCCAACCTACAACCCTTCAACGCTGGAGAAAATCTGTGACATTGAGGAAGGAGACAAGGTAAGTGTTGTTGGAAAGGCAGCACAAAGGACATTTTCCAAGAGACTTCCATTTGTAGGGAAGCACATGGAGGAAAGTTGGATTTTAGTGACAACACATATAACTCTATCAGGTCAGACTAAGCCAGAGGTTTGAGATACTAGATGTGCTGCTCAAGAATTACACAGGGTGGGTGGGATCAGTCCTGTGTAACTTGGTAGAGTTACTTTCCCTGATGGGAAGTGCTTGCTGAACACTGTCAGAGGAATGAGATACAGCATCGCTTCCAGACTGGAAGGAAGCAGCCAGTCTGAGGAGATAGCAACGATGGTGTATGCACATCCCTGACAGAACTTGGGCCTAGTGTTGGGAGTGGTTTATGCACAAGCTGCATGGCAGCCTGTTGGAGACACTGAACTGAAACTCGCCCTTTTTTTTAAAACACAATCAAATAACTTGAGCACTTGGAAATTTAAGCTCAGTCATGCAAACACTGCCTACTTCCTGCTAGAGATGGGGTGTTGCTTTTCCGACTGGTATCATGGGTTCTGGCTGGTACAAATGTGGCAACTCTCATTTAAAACCAAACTAGTATCTCCTAAGAACTTCAGTAGTCCCTGGCCCTGGTGTGCTGTAGATTAACCTGAGACAGAACTGCTTGGGTTTGGTAACAATCAGATGTGATGCTTTTTGTCCAAAACAGCTCACTATGTATGGGCCAACTGGCCTGATCTAAGCAAAAGAGCTGGCCCAAGAGCTGGCTTTTTATGTATGTCATGGGAAGGTGAATCACAGCTTCTGTGCTGTACCAGGGCTTTGGCTGCTCATTGCTGTGGGCAGCAAGTGATGAGCAATGTGGGCTTTTCTGCCCCTATTGTGGTATCTTGGTATCTAAGCTTGTCACACTTTAAGACCCGATGCTTGGCTTACAGCCAGGTGGCTGCCTCGGGGATCCTTTCCTAGTAGGACAGATAGTAGTTGAGCAGGGACAATGTGTTTTGTGGTGCTTTACTCTGTAGAGTGCAGAGCCTGACCTTTCTGAAGCTGGGAGCAGACTTCCTTGGCAATACAAGTCTCCAGCCTCCATGCAAATAGTGCGTAAGGTAGCTGGTCTTTTTGGATGGCGCTTAAGCAGCCTCTGGTAAGAGCTATTGCCATGGGGGAGCTGTGCATCCCTGGAGCAGTTACAGATTGAGGCAGAACCAGACACTATGTGTAATTTCTTTATACTGACTGGGTAGGACGCAACTGTGTTTAATTGCAGTGGCATGTAAACAGTGGAGTTGAAGCTAACTGTGATGCAACTGTATTTTGCTAGGCAGAAACCATGACGCTGTTATTGTTCCCTGAGCTAAGTGTCTCCTCAAGCAGTTAGAGAGCATTACATGAGTATTTCAAGCCTGCTTCTTAATGACTTGTTTAAAGAAAATTGTTATGCAGAACTAAAAGGCCAGTTTTGCAGCTTGCCTCCTTGAGACTTGTTCCTGCCAGAACTCAAGGATTAATGTCAGCCTCTAGCTTACAGAAGAGTCACTGTAAACCTTCCCTTGAGGGCAGTCAGTGGAGCCCTCTGCCCGTGGATGCTCAGCATAGGTGGCTGACTCCTCAGTGCATAGAATAATTATAAGCAGGAATGCAAGCTAGCTGTACCTTGACTGCTGAAAACATCTTCTTCTACCCCTTTACATCACATTAAAAAAAAAAAAATCTATTTTCTCTAAGAAGGTTTTTGTGAGGGACTGAGTGGTATTAGACCTGGATTAGTTAGAGAGCAGTCATGGGTGAGAAGCATCCCAAACTAGCTGTTTGGCTACTGGTGACACTTGACCACGTCTGCCTGCATGGAGGCTGAGAGCAGGACTCCACTTCCCTAGCCCTAAACAGAAATCTGCCTGTCCCTGGCCATGAAGAGTTAGCCTTTGCTTAGGCTGCATGTGAGGGGTGGAAATCTGGCAGCTGATAGCTCAGTGATGACAGTTTAGTCCAGTGCTGAAACTTGGCCAATGCTTTATGATGCTAGTAGCAAAGGTTTTGCTGGTTGGCTTTTTCCTTTGGTTACAGAACTGCCCTTGATAGGATAGTTGGGGGATAAAGGGAAGTCTTGCATGGAAAAAAAGCACTGAAAATAAAATTGAAAATGATTCCACTGGTTGCTTGGAGGCTTTTTGCCTCCCAAATAAAGGCTTAGTGTCCAGGTGTTTGATAGGTTGATAATGGAGAAGGAATAACTTTTTTCATTAGCCTTCTGCCCCCAGTGAATAGTGGAGTTCCAGAACTTCTGCTGCATCTTGGTGTTACCATGTGAAGGCAAAAATACATACACCACTGCCATTTCTCTGGTGCTGTTGATAACACTTAAGTCAGGCACTCCTCCTTCTAGCTGCTTGCTAACATCCAGCAAAGACAGGGGAAAAAAGGTGCTCCTTCTTCAAAGGAGTACCCAGCTCAGCTGGCTGCCACAGGTCTGCCATGACCATTTCTAAGCCATTGACTCTCCCATGCAGGTGTTTGAAAGGCTGTAAGAGGGTTTTGTTCATGGGCATTCAACCCCACCTCAGATTGCAGCGAGAGGCAGCGGTAGGAGAGTGTGTGAGTGTTACTCCCTACAGCAGACTTGCAGTGGCCTCAATGGTGGCTTTGGACACTTCAGGCTGATAAGATGCTGTTTGTAGTTGGTTGGAGTTTCAGCTCAAAAGGTACAGCAGTGCCATATGAAGATTGTTTGGAGAGGACTTGCAGGGAAGCAGGTCAGTTCTCAACTTTTCTGGTTGAGAAACTGGGACATGCTTGTGCCCCATGTCAGAAAACTGCCTTTCCAAAGATGTGCACAGTGGAGCCTTTTCAAACAAGTAATTGAATTGAAGAAAGCCAGTCTCCACTGGATGTGCTCCATCCCTGGCATGTCTCCTTATCAGCCAAACCAAAGTGGTGTTGTGCACGCTGACCCTAAAGCAGAGCAGAGCTTTTCTTTCTTTGCAGGTGTCTTTCCTACTCAGACCCAGTGGGGTGATCATCTCCACCGTGTTCTGCAGCCTGCTGCTGAGGCAGGAGAGAGAAAGGGCAGGGTAGAAATGGAGCAGCAACGAGCAGAGCTTGAGGTAGAGGAGGAAGGTGGAGGAGGTAACTTAGAACAAAGACTGGTGTGAGTTTGTTCAGGGGAAAACGGTATGCAGTTGTGTAACTGGGGGTTGTATCATAACGCAAACATCCAGGGTGGGTATGAAGGTTTGCAGGCATTTCCCAATGCTGCAGGGCTTGACTGTGCAGTCTTCATATTCTCTTAGTGGAGTTTTTATGTAATAGTAGATGTGTATAGATCACAGCCCAGCACCAGGATGCACAGACCTCCTCCTTGTGGTTTTGAGCACCACAGTGTGTCCCTGGCACCTTGACAGTTACGAGCCTTTGTCACGCATTGTGCCTACCTATTGCAACATGCCTGCAATGAGCATGCCATTCAGACTCCACTAATGCCTAGTCATAACAGGATGGATTAAGAATGGCATTTCAGCCTTCCTGAAGAATTTCCTTGTTTTTGCTGGTCTCTCAGGCCTATTGAGGCTCTGCAGGCTTACAAGATCTCACTTGGTGGTGCTAGCCCTGAGGGTGTTTTAGGAAAGACTTTTTGCTTGGGTGATAGTGACTGTGGTCTCTAAGCTGCTACAGGTACCCAGTGTGTCCAAGAAGGCAAGAATGAAGACAATTGGTATTTACAGGAGCTGCAGTGAGGGTTCAGGTGCTCTCATTTTTAGAAGATGGAGAAGACCTGGGCATGCTCTGAAGTCCTCTGCATGCACAGCCATCTTGTTCCTGGGAGTGCCAGGGTGGTGGGAAGTCTCTTGGTACCAAGGGAACACTGCACTGTGGCCTGTGCCACTGCAGGCCCAGTGCTCTGCATGTTGGTGCTCCCAGACAGGTCATGGTAGCTAATTAATTGCTGCTAAGTGAAGACTTATTTAAACTTGGCAGGCTTCTTGCATTTCTTTGTTACAAAATACTGTCTTCTTTCAGCCTGAGTTTTCATTGTAGCAGGCAGGGTAGGGAGCACATACCTGTGCAGTGGCTGGTGGTGCCTTTGATGTGCCATTTTGAATCCAGATCAACTCAACTGAAGTGAACTGAAGGCCCATTGTGCCTGTGAGTGATGGGTCCCAGGCAGGATGTGCCTGCCTGAGCACAGTGGCTGCTCACTACCTCTGCCTCGCCAGCACCCTTGCTTGACCAGAGCCATTCTTAAACCCTTGTAGTAGCACAGGTTTCCTCCAATGGTTTGCCCATCAGTTCCCTTCTGAAAGGGTGAGGTTCTTTTCCTGGCAGTGTGGGTCAGGCTGTTTTAAAGCTGTGTAGTCCTGTAAAGAAAAGGAACCAGATTTAGCATAGGGTGCCATTTTGGTGAGTGAGGACTTGCTGCTTTCTCCATGAACTTTGTTATGGGAAGGCAATGTGTCTTCCCATAACATTTTTCTTGGTTGAGCACCACACACTTTGCCATGAGAGGAGAATGGCCAGACAGTGTTGAATCAGTGCAGAGGCTTTCTTTGTAATTATACCCAAGCAAGACCTGAGAAAAGACATAAATGAGACCAACTGGTGAAGTGCTGTGAGGAACAATCAAGGCCTGAAGCTCTCTGTCCAAGTTCTCCATCAGCTGAAGTGAGGCAGGGGCTGTGCCAGACATTACATAGAGCAGAATTCTGTCCAAAGCCAGGGTGAAACATGCTTTATGTCTGCTTGGGGTACAGCCTTGGCCTCGTGGATGTAGATGGCAGTGTTCCCGTTGACTTCACTGGGTTATGAGGTTGCCCTTAGCTTCATTTTTTTAATCAATGTACGTGGGAAGAAGGGAGGAGTCCAGGGTATACTGCAGCCAAGGCAAATGCATTAAGCTTCTCTGGCTGGGGGAGAGAAAGGGAATTTGCTGCCTACCTGAGTAGTAACTTGGATAGATAAGATTAGATTTGGTCCAGCGCATGGCAAAGCAGCTCGGAGGCAAAGGGAGACCAGCCCCAAGTCTGTGTAGGTGAAATACCTTAGAGCACTGAACAGCAAAACCCTTCCTGCCTGGTAGAAGTGTTCTAGAAATGTGACCTAGGATCCAAGGGAGCTTTTTAGTGTGTTAGCTGTCACTGGTGTGGGTTCCTGTGGGTCTGAATTCAGCCCACTGAATCCCACAGTGGGATCTGGGCTGTGATTGTTCTGGATAAAACTACGATCTCTCTTGTGTGGGACTCTCCTTCCTACACTTGTTCAGAGGAAGATGATTCATTCAGGCCAATGGCCTGTCAAGCTTAGGGGAGCTGTAATGGGAACAGAATTGGAATCTGGTTTCTCTGTCTTTCTTGAGTGTCACTTACATCTGGTATTGGCAGGAACATGATTCTGCATTATTGTATAAACAAACCGGTTGCATAAAATTACCATAGAAAGACCTAATTGGTACTCTGATCCCAAGGTTGTTTGAGCTCAGGCCAAACCCAGAACTTGTTGCAGGATTGGGTCCAAATCCAGGAGTAAATGGAAATGGTTTTGCCAGACAGCTTGGTTTTACCAACCACAGAATTATCCAGGAAGCAGCATGATGAGATTTCTGTGCCATTGTCCAGTTCTGTCCTTGTTAACTGAAGGTTTTCTTGTGTCTGTGGCTGCTGTAGCCTGATGTGGATAATGCTGTGGAAGCAGCAAAGGCAGCATTCCAGAGGGGCTCTCCGTGGAGACAGATGGATGCCCTAAGCAGAGGACGACTCCTGCACAAGCTGGCTGATCTTCTTGAGCGAGACAGAGTCATCCTGGCAGTAAGTACCGTGACTGGTAAGCGGTGATAAACCAGTGATGGTTGGCTGATAACTCAGCTCCAACCCTCTGATTTTGTAGCATCCATACCTACTTAATATGCTTCTTTTCTCTCCCTCTATGAAGGCCAGAAGAGTCCATGCAGGAGTCATGGCTAATCTTCCTGATTCTGCAGGATGATTTCAGGGGCCTTGGAAAGAACTTGTTCTTCTATATAGTTGACTTCTCTAAAGTCTTAGCTAGCTGTGGGGGTATTTAGAGATATTAATACTTAAATTTTCAAAGCAATAAACACATTCTTTCTTAGTTTCACAGTCATCAATGTTCATAGCTGCCTCCTGGTTCTTATCTTAAAAAAAAAAACAAACAAAGAAACCCAAGATGAACAACAACAAAAACCAGAAACCCCACAAACCACCACAACTGACTCAATCCTTCTTTATTACAAAAATACAAAGCCAGTTCTGACTTATTTGCAAATTGTTTCCCCTAAAATGGGGGGCTGGAAAGAGAATCTTTCTCTTGCTGGATGTCATCCAAAGTTTACAATGTGTGTTAAGTGGGAACTGTTTCTTTCCCTACTTGTTTTCCTGAGCCAGTACATTCCTCTTTATAGCCATGAAGCTGCGTTAACTTGGACTTCTGCACTGAAGAACTGTTGCTAATGATTCCCCATCCTGTCCTGAAGGAGTCCTTCTGGTGCAGAACAAGGGGAATAGGACCCAAGCTAAAACATGCTGCAGTTGGTAAAGCCTTTAGACTCTGTGGGCCTTGGGCACCTTTCCAAATTGTGCTCACAGCTCCTAGCATCTCTCAGCTTAGAGCTGCTCTCAGTCCACACCTAAGATCTTGGACCTGCATGCTCACTGGTTCAATGCTGCACTTTGGCTCTGCTTTTCTCCAGTGGAATGGCATTTATGACATTTAGTGCTCTTAGATGTTTAAGGTCCTGAGCTGATGTCTCACTGAGGTCAGTAAGACTTAACCTATGAGGGGTGTCCTTAGGAGCCTGTACTTGCATCACTGTTTTGAGCTGGGTCTCTGTCCACAATATGTCTCTTAACCACGATAGATTCCACTTTCAGTAGAGCAAAATCAAAAAAATCTAGGTCTGAGGGCAGTTCAGACCAGCAAATAAAAGAATGAAATATGTGTGTATGAATATAGCCTGTTCTTCAGTGGACCCTCCTTGTTCCATAAGCTTTCTGCTGCCCTTCTAATCTGAGAAGGCGTGTTTGGCATTGTTATTTTCACTGCAGAAAACCAGCCGTGGCTGCCTTGGCTGAATGCTAAGCAATGACTTATAAAAATCAGTTGTTTTAGCAGACAGCATGGATAACAATCCTAGTCATTCCACAGGGAATGTCTGCTCGAGTGCTGTTTGGACCCTGATGGCGGTGGAAGATGACAGGGTATGACTTCATATGTAAACAAAGCTGTTTCAATCTACCAAGGGATAGTACTTCCTTTATGGATGTGCTGGCCATTTGAGCCAATATCCCATTTAATGACCTGAGTAGAGAACAAAGCATCCACTGAGCTAATGTCCACAGCAGTGAGAAGGACGCAGGCTGAGACTGGGCTTCCTTTAGAATGGCTCAGCATCAGCCCAGCTTTAGCACAGCAGTTTCTCCCTTGCCTTAGTCTCAGCACAGATCTTACTCCAAAGGTTACTTTACCAGAACTCCATAAAAAATGTGGTTTCTATCATCCCGTGGACAAAAGAGACTTTTCAGAGGCTGGTTTTAGGTCTATGAAGTATTTAAAAAAAAAGAGAGAGTTCCAAATAAGAGGAAAGTGGATCTGACTGATTCCAGTGACACCATCTGGAATCCAGAACATCTGCGTTGGAGGGTCAGTTGCGGTGAAGTCATGACACACATCATTTCTGACCAGTGCCCCAGACCACAGCCCTGTATTCCACCCACAACCACCTTCTGGGGGCTCTTGGAAGATGTGCTTTCATTGCAATCACTGAACAAAGCAACTTCTGTATGTAGCTATTGGGTCTTTTCTCCTACGTTATTTGTATTATCAAGCTTCTTCATTAAATGTAAGGGGAGGGAAGGCAGGCCCATATCTGCAGCAGAAGGCAAAATAAAATGGAGGAGTTGCTCTAGAAGTTATTTTTTTAAGGAAAAAAAAACATTGACTTGTCTGACAGTGTGTGTAATTTGGGTTTTTTTAGACTCTGGAAACAATGGACACGGGCAAACCTTTTCTGCAGGCTTATTTCATCGACCTGGAAGGCTGCATCAAAACACTCCGGTATTACGCGGGATGGGCTGATAAAATTCAGGGCAGAACTATCCCAGTGGGTAAGTTCCTTCAGACCCAGTTTCAGAGCTTGGGATGGGACCTTCCTCAAGGAGGGCAGGAGGGAGATGCTTCTGACAACCTGCAAAAGTAACCTGCATTTCCTTTCTGGTTTGGGATGCATTTTCATTAGATGTGTTTCAAGATTTAAACTCATGTGAGAACAATATGAATGCCTGGGTAGAGCTCTAGAAGATAATGCGTGGGCTGTTTTTGTCATTTTTAAACAGAGAAACATTTTTGCATTTAAATTCAGGCTAGTTCTTAAAGAAACACACCCCTCTTCCCCTGTCATATGGGAGTTTATTAATTAGATATCACTGAAATAAATTCAGATACCAGAGAGTGAAAGGACAGAAGTTTCTAGGGAGGATTATATGAAGGCAGCAGAGCCACAGACATGGGGTGGAGGGTTGATGTGGAATCCACCAGTGCCTCCCACCTTGTTGACGTTCCCCTATCCCTGACCATACTGGCTCACAAATGTTTGGAGAGACTGCATAGTGCTTTTTCTTAACTTTTATTGAAGAGAAGGTCTGAGATGTTGGCTCCTCTCAGGAGCCAGAGTGCTGAGCTCTTGGAGGGACTCTGTCAAGTCTTCTGACACTTGAAAGAAGTTTTTCAAAATGTTTCCTAGGCTGCAGTAGCAGAGTGGTCACGCTGCACAGCTGTGATAGGGACAGAGGATGCTTTGGCTCAGATATAAGTTCAAATACAGTTTTGGGGTGAACAAGTTAAGACAATGGAGGTCCCTGTGGCACGATAAGCGTTATGGTGCATTTTCACAATCAGCCTGTTTTGTCCCTGTGTGAGGGTGATCACTGAGGCTGTATGAAGGACAGGCATGGCAGACAAAAATGAGTCGCCAGGGGGAAGGGCTCTGAAGAGCTGAATTAGTTTAACCTGTGCCATTAGCAAAGGGAGTCATATAAACTGAGATCTGTCACACTCATTCAGAGTAACAGGAAGCTTTCCTGGCCTAGACATTGCTTGTTGGTCTTGATTTGAGATCACTTACAAAAACTGTAATTAGAAATGTTCATGTCTTCTGTCAGACTTTCCCAGTGAAACTAGGTTTTCATCAAGAATGAATTTGTAAGTAAAAATGTCCCTCCTGCTTTCTCTTTGCAAAAGTAATCACAGTATTTTAAGATGAATGGTATTGCTTCCTGTGATTTTTTACCACAGTGCAATTCCTATAACACTGCATATGATTCCCATACAGAATGCACTTAAAGACTCTCCCCCTCAGGGAGAGAAGTGCTTTGTTTCTTTCAACAAGGCACAATCTGAATTAAATTTGTACTTGCTCTTCAGTGTGGGAGGGAGCTATCCTCCATCTTAGCCTCAGCACAGGGAGACTGCAGAAGGAATTGAACCCCTGGTTTTTAAAGGCTCCACTGTGAATGTGAGCAGTGTTTGGGTTTTGAGCTAATACAAGACCTGTTCTGAAACAGATCTTCATCCACCTGGATCATCCCAGGGGCATGAGTTAAGATGAACAAGTTCTTTGGCTAATATGATTTTAGTTCTGTCCCCAACCTGTTAGCATGCAGTTTCTGTCTTTCTGTGGAAGCAAGGATTTTTGACTGTTTGCCTTTATTTTTTTTGTCTTGCAGATGAAAATTTTGTCTGCTTCACCAGGCACGAGCCGATGGGTGTCTGTGGAGCTATAACTCCAGTAAGTAGCAGTGATGGTGCCCTGCATCTCCCTTAGAACTGGGAGAAGTACACGTGCACACCCCATCTTACACTGCAGCCATTTGCTCCCTAGTTAAGCACAGCTGTTCTGCAGGGAACTCCCATCTCAGTTTCCTGATGTAGTTTCTTGGTTTACCCCCATGCCAATTGCTCTTGGCAACACCAAGGCCTCTGCAATGGAAGGGTGGGTCCCCTGATCAGATGCTCTGTTCTTCTCCAAAGCTGACACCAGTCACCAGAGACCAGTCAGAGCTCTCTGAATCTTGCACTGCTGGGACAACCATCTTTTTGCTGCCTACCACCAATGCACAGTTTTGAGTTTTAAATCATAGCCACTATTAATAATCCCTGGCTGTTCTCTGAGCTTTCTGTGATTAAATCTTTCTTTTCCTTGACGTCTTGTTCTCTGCTGAGGGGACAGTGTGCCTAGTTCTTGAAAGAACTCCAGTTTAGTGTGTGTTGCTTGCTGTGTTTAAACAGACAGCCAGGAAGACTTTACAGCTACATGGGAGACATAGTTTGTTCCTGCCTGGTTGTAAAATGCTTTGAAAGTGGTCTCCTGCAGGCCATGAGGCAAATGGTGGTGTGCCAAGATTCTCTGTTTGGATCAATAAGAGCCCATGGAAGAGTTTTACCTTTGGGATAAAGTTATGTGAGAGCTGGAGAGAAATGCCTGTGGGGTATTGGATTTTCTGGACCCTGGGAATATCAGGTCTGGACCAGCTCCCAAAGATACCTGGGGAAATTCTGGTTTTTTCTTCCTCAGGACTGAGCCTGTGTCCCCAGTGATAGGTGGTATGGTCTGTTTAGCAATGTCAGAGTGAGGTGAAGTGGGAGGTGGTCAGTGCTAGTTACCATGTTTGGCTCAATGAATTCTGTGCAGCTTTTCTGGCTGAACAAGCAATGTGACTGTGAGCAACTAGAATTTGTGACTTAATATCAAAACATCAGGTTCCTCACACTGATCACCAAATACAAGGTATCTCCCTGTCATGCTTCAGTCAATTTTGGCACTTAGCACTGCTTTTGGAAGCTATTTCTTTACAAACCTACATGTAGGATGCTTTGGAGGACCACTATATAGGGAAGTAGTGGGACTTCTGGTATTTCAGGTTGACCTTACATCAGCAGTAAATACAATAGAAAGTACAGAACCAACTTTGATTCCAGTTCAACACTGTTCACAGTTCAACACAGTTCACTGTTTGTGAACAGGATGACTGGAGTCAACAAAACCACATCTGTCTTCAGTTCACTTAGAACAAATCTCCTCCAATTCTTTTTCCAGTTTGATCTCTGACACCAACAGTCTATGGGTTTGTATATTCCAGTTTGATTTAAAGAGATTCTGTGACTATTCTGCATGTGTCTTCCTAGACCAATTAACAATTCTCCCTTTTTCCTGAGGCTTGACTAACATTCTTAGCAAGGGAAGGTTTTAGCAAGTGCAGCTTATGACTGAACTTTATCCCAACACGATACCATGAGGCAGCCCTGGAGTCCTTTGGTGTTATTTTCACTGGCCATTCTGTAACAGAGGGCTCCTGATTGAGTTATGTCATGCTTTGAAAGTGGGGAAAAGTAGCTATGGATGGCTCAAGCTGCAAAGTGAAGCCTCCAAGAAGGCTTAGGAGAAAAAGACAAACTGGCCAGTTATGGGAGATCACTGAAATGAAACAGGTCTGAGAAGGAGGAAGAGGCAAGCTGAAGAATAGCACATTAGAGTGCGTTCTGCTTTGTCTCAGGGCTGCTGGGTTAGAACAGAACTCATCTCTTAAAAGCTACACTGCTAATTTATTTCTAAGTGTGAATTTGTGGATTCCTAACATATTTGGCTTCGTTGTCAATAGCTGAAGGCCCTTGGCATGAGTTTTGACAAGAAGTCCCCTTACTGTTGGCCTGCTTCCATCATCCCTAAAGCAGCATTAATTATTTTTAATGAAGAAATCCTTTCTGCTGCCAAATGACCTTTCTGAGATTCAGTGTGAGCTAGATTTTCCAGCTCTTGCTTAGGCTCCAAGATCTACAAATACATATGACCATGAGAGAGATTAGCACAGAGGAAACTGATGTGGACTGCTTCCTAATTCCAAATAAGAAAACTAATTGGAAAGGAGCAATTAACAATTTGAAAGGGAGGAGTGTAAGACCTCCCCTGGATTTCCACGACTGAACAACCCACTGCAGCCTCCTAGTTATAAACCTGGAATCGAATGACATCGTGTAACACCTAATTACTCAGCCAGTTCCTAACACTGAAAACTTGAGGGGTTTTTTTTGATGAGCAGTTGCACCATGTCATTCCCCTACATACAGACATTGTACAAAAGGGATTTATCAGAACACCCCCTCTGACACACAGCTCCTGTGAGCAGCTGAAATCCTGTACAAAGTGTGATCAAACTCCTGTAAAGAATGAGGTCACATTATGCAGAGGTTTGTCCAGCTTCCAAGGATTAGCTTGAGGAGAGCCAGCAATATTTGGGATCTTGCAGGGAGGGAATCAAGGAAGTTATACTCCATAGTCCAAGCAAACACAGTACTATAAGGAACCACTTCTCTTTGTGGCTGCCCTCCTGATTGCCTCTCTCCCTTGGTGGTGTGACGGTGGGGAAAATGCTGTGTGGAAGTGAGTAGGTGACTGTGCCAGGCTGATCTGACCAGCCCTGTGTTCTCACAGTGGAACTTCCCGTTGCTAATGCTGGTTTGGAAGATGGCACCGGCGCTGTGCTGTGGAAACACTTTGGTTATTAAGCCAGCTGAACAAACTCCTCTCACATCGCTGTACGTTGGCTCACTGATCAAGGAGGTAAGGAAATCTGAACATCCTGTCTAGGTACTGTTCTTTTAAGGCCATAAGCAAGATGGTATTTTGAATTTGTTCTGCAGGTTTTTGTATCTTAAAGATGTTACAGCCTCAGAGAGGAAAGTGAGAACAACCTCTGCATTCAGTCTTTTCCTTCAAAGGCCTTTGTGACTGCTGGTGGCTAGCTGGGGGAAAGCAAAGATCACAAAACCAGTAGACTTTTCTCCTTTCTCCAGAAGCTGCAGAGAGTAAAAATGATGCTTTTATTCCTCTGCCTTGTCTTCCACCCTCCCAAAAGAAGGAAAGAGTACTGCTCAGGTTTATTAGGCAGGGGTATGAATAAATGGGATTAGACTGCAGAGTTGTGTTTGTCTAGGTTGAATTATCCCACTTAAAAATGGTACAGAGTGCCATGGGAAACAATTCTTCATCATTTCTGTGGTTAGTAGGACACTTTACCTATGTCTGGCCTGTAAAGCCAACTGGATACTAACATAAAGGGAAGATTGTATGTTAGGGTTTCAAAATGTTGATTTAGGGCTTTGCAGGTAGGATCTCAGTTGCCCTCAGACCTCTTAATCATACCAAGGTGGTGGGAGGTGCACAGTACCTTCCAGCATGGATCAGTACATCAGCTCCCTGTGTCTATGTTGGTGACTAATTGTAAGGAAAACTACAAGTGTTGGAGATACACTTTTGCCTTTCAGCTGGAAAGTGTTTGTTAGGCTCAGTCAAATGATAATGATAATTTTTGTCTGTTCTTGGTTTAGCCTGGGAGAAAACTGGATATATTAATAATGGACACTTAGGGCTCCTCTGTCAGGAAAGGCAGTGCAAAAATGCTACCTGTTAAGTATCTTCTGCAGTTAATTGACTTTGTAAGATTACACAAGATCACAGAATCACAAGGTTGGAAAAGACCTTTAAGATCATCAAGTCCAACCATTCTCATCCTAAACTAAACCATATCCCTAAGTACTTCATCTACCCTTTTTTTGAACACATCCAGGGAAGGTGACTCAACCACCTCCCTGGTGAGGTGATGAGTGAGCATAGGCTGCAGTTGTCACGACTTCTGCTTTTTTCACTGTGACATACAGCTCCCCAAACACAGGCATAGCAATCCCCCTCAAAAAAAAATCAGTTCTCATGAAATTAACTTTTTGAAGTTGAATTCCTAAGCTGCCTTTTTCTCCCAGTTGTCCTTCAAGTGTGAGTAGAGTAGAATAATTTTTAAGATGCTCCTTTTTCCTCCCAAAATTACCTAAATTCTTTGCAGTTTTCCAGAAGAATAAGTTAAACTTTTTTTTTTTTCATCTTAAAAAGGATACAGAAGATGTTAACACACAAGCAAACTACATGTTAAGTTCAATGAAATAATTTTGAGCCAATCAAAATATTTTGGCTTTCATTTTTGCTGAAAAATAGAAAAAACTGTTTGGCTCAGGGTGACCTGAACCAATTTTCTGTTTCCTTGTGGCTTTGTTGCTGACTCCAAACACCATTACTTGCACAGTTTGACATGCAGTATTTTCTTGAAAACTCATTAGCCAAGATGCAAACTCTTATTAAACTCACTTTTATCACTGTTACATCCACAGAAGAAATCAGACTGTCCTTCTAATTTATGTAAAGAAAAAATAGGGGGGAGGAATCTTATGAAGATAACTTGTTGCCAGATAGGGCACGAGCAATTACTTCCATTTTTTTTTTCTGTATTAGGAAGGAGCAACTGCATTTATTGAGTTTTTTTTTTTTAATTAAAAAGCCACAAGAAATGAAGTAAATGTTTGATATCCTGCAATTCCATTGTTAGAAAATACAGGAAAAACAGCCTTGTGCAATCAGTAGTAGGGGAGGGCTAGCCTAGAAGAGCATAATCCTTGAAACTCTTGTTTCAGGAAATAAAAACAGACCAGTAAGTCCTGCACTTCTCCTTGTGCTAGAATTTCACCTAAAGTTTTGCCATTTGTCTCCTTTGGCAAAATTACTAGTTGGCTAATCTAGGTTGTAAATGTGGTGGAAACTGGCATATGTCTGTTACCATCTGCTCTTGTATTCCTGTTTTATTAGCCCCATCATCTAGTGAGATTTTACTGACTCCTTAATCCCTCTGGCCCCTGAAGAACCACAAATGTCAACCTTTGTTCAAAACAAACTTTCATTCAGTTACCCCTTGGCTCCAGCTGCGCAGCAGTAGCTGGGGGCCAAGTTTGGCCAAAAGACTTGCTCTCTTTTGACTTGAAACTGGGACTCCTCCAGGGATTCTTACTGAAACTTGGCATTTCCAAAGCATGGCTGCTACTTTCACCCACGTCTACTCCAGCTGGTTAACACGCAACCATGTTACCGGGGAGTCTGGAGAACGGTGATGGATCTGGTATAAGCTCCTTATCTGCAACTCTCAGTTCTTCATTACAAGGAATACAGTGCAACTAATTCAAGCTTCTGGGGAACTGAACTGCACTCTCATGCAGATCAGCTCCAGGGTGCTCAAAAATCTCTCTACAGAGCTGTATCTAACTTCTGTTTTAGGTGGGTTTCCCTCCAGGTGTGGTGAACATTGTGCCAGGCTATGGCCCCACAGCTGGAGCTGCCATTTCTACCCATCACAGCATTGATAAAATTGCTTTTACTGGATCAACAAAGGTAGGTGGTGGCTTTTTTTATAAAACACCTGCTCTTCATCTTGGCATTCTCTTCTAAAACTACCACCTGCATAAGACCAGAGCAGTGATTTCTATATAGCCAACATCATTTTCCATCATATTCCATGTGGCAGGATTTCTTGGAAATGTTTGGGGTTGGTCTAATTCAGGTCCTTGTGCTGGGTTTTGCCAAACTGCCACAGTTCTGCAAGAGCTGTAATAGATGCTGTGACATGAGGTAAGACAGTCTACAGGGGAGGCTAGCAGTGACTTAACGTCATGTCATTGACCCAGTGGACCTTCTGGGCAAGTTTGTCTGCCAGTCCTGCCCTGCAAACATGTGCAACTGGTAAACATGTCAGTCAGAGCCCTGAACAATTCTTCCTTGGCTTTAGTTACCTCTGAGGAACTAGGACTTAAATAAAAACATGGCCCTGTGCCCGAGGCTTCCTCTGCTGACGTGGACGGGATTAACATCTGAGCTTCTTTTGAGACCTGCACAGGAAGGCACCTTCGATTCAGTTGTTGTTTTCCCTGCAAATAGCTACAGCTGCCTTGATAAGAGAGGGGTGCAAGTGAGACCTCTGCACTGTCAGACACCTACAGCCATCCTCTTCTGTACCTGCATGGGGGAAAGGAGTGCATGGCTTGGTCTGCTCCACAGATTGAGCAGAGCTGTGACGTGCAAACATATTTGTCTCCAGTAATGGCTGGGGAAAATCCTCAAACTAAAGCTTGGTTAGAAACGTGAACATTTTTCCACTCACTGCTCTAGATTTTTCTTGCTATGTGTGGGAGACAAAGGGAATGGCCAGCCTCTTCTCAGTGGTGTGTGGGGACAGGACAAGGGGTGATGGCCTCAAGTTGGAGCACAGGAAGCTCTGCACCAATCTGGGGAAGAACTTCTTCACGGTGATGGTGAGGGAGCGCTGGGACAGGCTGCCCAGGGGGGTGTGGAATCTCCTTCTCTGGAGATATTCCAGCCCTGTCTGGATGCTGACCTGTGTGACCTGTCCTAGGGACCCTGCTTTGGCCAGGGGTTGGACCCGATGGTCTCTGGAGGTCCCTTCCAACCCCTACAAGTCTGTGAATCAGTGATTTGCCGAATTCATCCATTCTTACGTCTATCCTTATAATTGCAGAGTTTAATCTAATTGTATAACGATGACAAGCTACCTTGCCTGGTGTTCTTGGTACAGGTAACTCTCTAACCGCTCAGAAGCTGCTGCATTTAACAACAGTACCATCTAGTGGCTTTGTGTACGTCTCTGAACTGCGTTGCTTATCCCAGAGGAGAAGGTGTGCTAAGCCTCTGTTTCTGTACAGGGATCATGGGAACAAAACACCAACGCGATAAAGGAAAAGTTCACAATGAGCTTTTATTCTCTTGATAGTTGGTCTAATCTAGGAGTTTACCCAGTTACATGTTTCTCTCCAAATCCTAGATCAGAAACTTTTAGCCCAGATGAGGTGCTGGCTGTGTGAAAACAAAAGAGCTTATAGACTCATCCAGCCCACATGGATCTGTTTGGGTTTTTAATGAAAAAGGAATATCCAGTGGATTAGGGCCAGAAGGAAAGTCTCAGCTGCTGGAGCCTGTAGGCAAAAAAACCCTATAGATGCTGTGCCTGTCTTCCTTAATCCATGGGTGTGTAGGAAACACCGAGGGAGACAGATTCTTTGCTAATGCATGTGTGATTTAGAAGTGTTTTCTTCCCCCTCCACCCATCTGCGAATTCAGCTGCATCTCTGCAGTATTTGCAGCATAATGCTACTGTTTCTGAGCCAGGAAGTGAAGCTAATTCAAAATACATTTTGACTTAGTATTTAAGCCCCAGCTTGGGCTCAGTGCCAGCCTGGAAATACTAATCTTAAACTCCATGAGAATTTTCCCATCTAGATTTCTTGCTTTCCCTTATTTTATTAACTTACTCCTCTTTGGCCAGCTAGCTTGGAGCGATGCCTCTTGCAAAGCTGTGTGTATCTGCAGCAGGATGCATCACTTCTTTCTGCTGTTGCTAGGACTAGGCTGCTGAGTGACTAGAGGTGATGTGTTCAGGCGACTCGCTCGATTTACAAAGGCAAACCATGAGAAATACAGACCTATAACTGCCAGCAAGCTGCCTGATGATTTCCTTACAGTTCCACTCCAGGAAACCAGTGGTTTTAGGCAGAAATGAACTTCAGGTTGCCATGTGCAGTGGTAAAATACGAGAAAAACAGTTGAAAAATGAGGAAATTCACATGTAATAAGGTCATACTTAGAAAAATAACCTGCCTTAACAATTGAAGCTGCTAAATAGTTTTAACTCATACTGTTTCTAACAAAAATAGATTGTTAAATGCTTTTATGGGTAGCAGATAACTTCGAGGATACAGCTCCTGAAGCTCTCCCATATAGCTCGTCCTTCCAGATCTGGCTAAACCAGACATTAATTCTGGGGCTGGTTTTGACCCATCCCACTGCAGCAGTAGGAAACAAACCATTTCAGGATGCTGTCCCTGACTTCTACATGCTTCAGCTACCCACCAGGCTCTTCTACCCTTGTTAGCATCCCACTTGACACACTGAGGTAAGACTGTTGGGAAATACAGCTCGTGTCCTCTTTGTGTCTCAATGCTGCAGGTTGGAAAACTGATTAAGGAAGCTGCTTCTAAAAGCAACCTCAAAAGGGTGACATTAGAGCTTGGAGGGAAAAACCCCTGCATTGTGTGTGCAGATGCGGACTGTAAGTATTTGCTGCTCTGTTTGTTTGCTGTAAGAGGCTATGAGTGTGGTGCTTTCTGCATGCCTCTGCTGTCCTCTGGCAGCTAGCAGGCCTGCTGTCAGTGGGAGTGCTGCTGTATCCACCTGGATGGAGGAAACCCATGTCTAGATCTGCTTTGCTGGTACCCAGCACCGGGACCATTCCCACGGCAAACAAGCAGACCATTGTACTGTTGCCTTCCTGAAGGATGGCTACAGTTATGATTAAATCTTGCACGTGTCTGTGCTGCTTTCTTTTTGGCTGGTGGTACTGCAGAGCTGGAGCCAAGCAGAGGGGAAAGGGGTTTCCTAAAATGCAGCCCCTCTGCTGGCATTCCAGTGACAGGAGAGTTTTGTAGGACCTGATCTAATCCAGCCTTCACCTCTGTCCTGAGGGTCTGCAGGTTGCATGTTCCGTTGTGACTTTATTGCATCAGTGGGTAGTGCTAGGAGATGGAGATAACCTGTGGCCACCAAAGTGAGAGGCAAATCTTGTTTGGCTTGGGGAAAATACTCTCCACTCTCTGGCACAGCACAGTAGAGGTTAAAGGTGTTTGTGTCATCTGCTAACAGTGAGCATTGGAAGGACCTGGTCTGAGCACGCTGCCTTCTGAGCAGTCAGTACTGAAAGTAGCCTTCAGGAACCAGTGCAAGAATCCACATCTGAATTCCTACAGCAAGAAAAACTGGTTACTGCCCTCAGTGAATCCTTGTGGAAGAAAGTATCAGGAGCTATGGCAGACTAGACCTTGAGACAAAAGGCAGGAAGGGGGGTGGAAATAAGAAGAGATCTGGTTTGAGGGCAGTATGAGGCCTTTTGAGTGCCTTGTATGGGTGTGGACCCTTGTCAGCATTTTTTCAGGAGACTTTCAAAAGAGAAGGGAAAAAACAAGTCTGGAAACACTGGAAGACTGAAGCTGTGCATGTGGTAACACTTTTCCCTCCTGGGCCATGTTGCAGTGGACTTGGCAGTGGAATGTGCCCATCAAGGCGTGTTCTTCAATCAAGGGCAGTGCTGCACGGCTGCCTCGCGAGTGTTTGTGGAGGAGAAGATATACCCGGAGTTTGTCAAGCGCAGTGTGGAGTATGCCAAGAAGAGACTTGTTGGAGACCCCTTTGATGCCAGAACTGAACAAGGGCCCCAGGTAACTGTGTGCCTGAGAACAGTTGTTCTTTGGTTTTTGGTTGTGTTTTTTGTTTAATGTTCCTTGTGTAAATATTATCCTTACAAATATGGTCCCAGCAGAAGCACTGAGGGGTGAGTAATGTATCATGGCTTTATTTTTCTCTCTATTTTAAATACCAATTAATCACAACTGTTGAAATGTTATGTTGTAATTTTTTTTAAACACAAATGTATTTAATTCACTTCTTATCCAGCTTCATGGAAGGGGCTGTCTCCCTGGTTCCGTAACACAAAGCATGTTGCAGTGAGCAACTGCGACGCGCAGAAGAGTGCAGCTGCAGAAACGGCCATTCAGCTACTTGGCTGTGTTGGTGATGACAAGTATTAGAGCCCAGGGAGTCCTGAGTCCCCACTTTCCCTCTCCTCCCCTGCCCCCTTTCTGATCCTTTGGAGAGATTTCAGCTGAATCAGGAGGAAGAACCATGCCAAGCTGCTGTCATGACCAGCCTTGTCAATGCTTCCAGATCCTTCCTCTTATTTTTTCCTTCTAAAGCAATCTCATCTGTAGTGGAGAGCTCTGGAGTAGGATGATCCTAAGGTCAGATCTTCTTAAAGGGCCACTGCTTGCTACCAAAAATAAAGGGGGACCTCCAGAAATCTGATGCCTGCATCTCTTGGTCTCAGTACTGAACTGTGTGCTTTCCTTGATGCTGTATAGGATCACTCAGAGAAGGGATGTCTGTGGGGACATCTGCCTCCCCTTATGTGGATCTAGGCCCATTTACATGATTCATGCATGCCAACCTTATTTCATATCTTCGTGCATGGGGAATAGGATGATGTACATTCCCTGTTAGTGCTGGGGCTATGTCTGTCCCTTTAACTTGCCTACAAAGAGGTTTTAAACTGCTCAGCAGTCTTGGGAAAATAATCCTATGCTGGAACTTGCTTCAACAGAGCAGAGCTGACCCTCAAACTGTTTCAAGCTCTACTCTTACCTTCTGTTAAGTAAGTCTGGTCCTAAGTTTTTCAGGGTTAGTTTTTGTTTGTTTGTTTTGGGGTTTTTTTTGATTAGTTGATTTTGGGGTTTGTTCTTAATACAACATCATCACAGAATGACTAGGTTGGCAAAGTCCTTTAAGATCATCAAGTCCAACCTTTCCTGTCCTCTACTAAACCATATCTCTAAGTACCTCATCTACCAGTCTGTTAAACACACTCAGGGATGGTGACTCAGCCCCCTCCCTGGGCAGCCTGTGCCACAGCCCCACAACTCTTTCAGTGAAGAACTTTTCCCTCACATCTGATCTGACCCTGCCCTGGGGCAGCTTGAGGCCATTTCCCCATGTCCTATCTTCCTGTCACCTGGCTGAAGAGACCATCACCCACCTCTCTACAACCTTCTTTCAGATAATTACATAAATTATAGTTATAATCCTCCTAATCCTTATTCAGAAGTAGCAGTAAGCGAGTGGTCCCATGCTAGGACCACATTCACCTGGCTGCTCTGACAGAGACCATTGATTTCAGCCCCTGAAACTACTGGGAGTGGTTGAGAGGCTTTAAAGGGTGAAACACTCTGCAGTGAGCAGAAATGTAGAAGAGCTGCTTGTTTCAGTTCATCCATGCTCCCAGCTCTTCCCAGGCCATCAGAGCACTTCCCAGTGAGCACAGCAGCAGAGCACTGTGTTCTGGTACCACTGCTGTGGCGTAAGGGAGATTCTTTGCATGCAGAGCTATAATTAAGAGTAACAGTAAGCCAGAATAGCAGCATCTGGTCAGATTTTAAATATGGCCCATCTATCCTCTTTCCTGTGCTGGCTTACCTGTTAGACACCTGAACTTCTGTGCATGCAACTGTCAAACCCAAGATGGGAAGGTGTTGAGAGAGTGGGAGGAAACTGTTAATCCTAAAGCTTTCATGTGGCTGCCAGTGCAAAGGAACAACCACTTCCTCTGCAGATACAGTGGTTTGCTGTCTGGAGCCTGTGCTGTAAGAGGCAGTGTGCAGAATTTCAAGCAGAAGAGCAAAATAATGCAGTGTCACAGGGGCTTAAAATACCTGCAAAAATAGCAGGTTCACACCTGCCCACACGTTACTGTCCAAATTTTTCCTCTGTTCCTGAGGTAACCTGCTCTGCTGTGAGGTTTGGAGGTTTTTTACCCCAAACTGATAAGGGAATATTCACCAGGAAAAATAACCTTTCTCTCTCTTCATTTCTCCTTATCAGGCCTCAGTTGCTTCAGATCCACATCACTCTTTTATTCTCCTGTGGGTCAGGTTGAACATAAGCAATGGCACTACAAAAACTGTCCACATGCTGCTATGTAGACCCCATTCTGGGATGACCACTGGCTTAGAAACCACAAGTGGGAAGGAGTTGGAGCCAGACCTCGGTCTGGTGGTCATCGTGGCCCATGATCTTTTTAGTCTTGCATCAGCCTCAAGTACTTGTAGCCAGACAACAGGACCAGCAACTCCTACAGAGTTCAGAAAGCATAAAATAGGAGCGACTCTGCAGTCTGGACTTGGAGCTGGTGCTCGGTGAAATCAAGCTGCACCGCAGCTGAGCGTGGTGCTCCAAGAAGCTGCTGAGATAACCTGAAGCAGGACAGCGTGGGGTGACAGGCAATAATCTTCCACTAGAAGTTCAAAGTTGATGTAAGCTAGGACTGGAGAAGTGGTTCTGTCTGCAGCTGCCTGATCCTGTGTTGCACTGCACATACTAACTAAATTGGGGAACTGGATGATTCGGGTCTAATCCAGCCTTTTTAGAAGTGAGGAAGAAAGGTTTTACTCATGTCAGTTCCCTGATGTGAATTACTGTCCCCTGGCATGGGTGCTTATGGTCTGCATGTGGGGAAAAGACTGTCAGCTGCAGTGTTGGGTTATGCTGATAAATACGTCTCTGCTCTAATCAAAAGTAGGTCAAATTTAAAGGGTTATTAAAGAGAAATAAGGCATGCTTCTGATGAGACTTCTCCAAAACTCACATGTGTCTGACTGTGTTGGCTGGCTGGAATTCAAAGGACACCACAAGAAACCTGAAGGATGATCAGGGCTGTTTGAGTAGAGTGCCAACCTCAAATGCAGACCAAGGGCATTTCTCAACTTTGGATTCATGTGAGCTGCATCACAGGAAGTAATAAAATAAATCAGCACAGATGGCGAACTGGTTAACCAGTTACAGAACTGTAACAGCACACTGCATTAGATGAGGCTGAGGTCGTGGTGGACTGGAGCAAGGATTCTATTAGAACAAGACTAGAGTGGTGTTTTTACTATAGAATCCCAAATACTGGGATTTGTGGTCTATAAGACCTGGTCTACAGGAATAAAATAAGCTCTAAGGCTGCCTCACAGCACTTGCTAGCCAGTAGTTACTCACCCCAAAACTTATTGTTTGATTTTTAAGATGATGAATCTTTTCCTCACACTGTAGACGTTTGTATACTTTAGGATTAAAGCTTGAAAGTAAAATATGTAAGTAGAAAGAGTCTGTGTCCAACAGTCTGTTGGACACAATTGTGGGATTATTCTGTAGGATTACAAATACTAGGTTTGGAACCGGGCAAAATGCAGTCTTGACTTAAATGAAGCAAGATACAAAGATCTGGGGATTCTCAGATTTTCAGCATTGCATCCTTAGAAGCCTCCTTCTCTTTTCATTTAGATGGGCAAATAGTAGAATTTTTGTCTACCAGATCGTGTGTTTTTAATAGAAGCCAATGCTCAAACCATAAATAATAGTGGAGTAGGGGACAGAATTTAAACAAGCCTTACAAGCTCTAGTTACAATGACAAACAGTTCCACCCTTGCATGTCATTTTTACAAATGTTTTCTTTCCCCAGTGTCTTTTCATCTAACTATAGTTTGCCTTGCAACACGTTACAGCTGTATAAATATCCTTGTTTTGTTTTCTGTGATGTGAAGTGGATGAACTGGATTGGTCTGGATCACAGACATGCCAGGATGGAAAGCACTTGCAGATTTTTTTCAGGTTATTTACATTTGGCAACTAAGCAACCAGACAAATAGACAATATACATGACACCTGCCAAACTTAGGATGTGACACTCTGTGTCTGACACGAGGGCACACATTTCCTCCTGCAGTAGCATGTATGCAGTGGGTTTTTTTTGGATAGCATCTTAACACATGAGAGAACATGAGCACTTAGTACAAGCTGTCCACAGCGTGTGACACGCACATCTGTGTTGCAGGACATGTGCTGTTCTCTGGTTTTGCTGTGTACCAGAAGTACCCCAAGGACACCCTCCTGAAGCTTTGATATTTGTCTAAAAGCATGAAAACTTGGATTGCGTGTGGTCAGGATTAATAGGGACAGGATATTGTCTGTAATCTGGAGGACTGGAGTGTGGAACACTCCATGTAAACAGTCCCAACTGGCAACTGGCCCTGCTGAAATAAAACCAGATGCCTAGGGAGGGGTACTGAACCAGGACAAGCATCTGGAGTTACCTGGCGTCCGGAATAATCTCCCATGCTGCCAGGGCACCTTGAACGAGTGGGTGGAGTCTCTTATTTAATCCCCTCAATGAATTTGTCAAGGTTTTTGTTAGTTTTACTTTTTTAAACTTTTCCATATGTCTTTTACCATCTGCAGCATGCTGGGCTGAGGTGTCTCATCACTTAATTACACATCCTGCCAATAACCACATCTTTTTGAAACCTGACAGTGCCTGCAGAGCACTGCTGCATGTGGAGCACAAAAGAAGGACCAGTACTGATCAGAAATGCTGTGGCCTTCTGCACCTCTTCCCAGCACATGACCCACCATGTTTCTGGAGTGCACGGTGTCTCCTCCAAGTACTGGTGCAGGACTGCACTGTTGTGCGACTTTAGTGTCCTGTAACTGGACTGTTCTTTCTTCACCTTGCTGAAACCCCTCCTTTAAAGGCTGGTAACACAGCAGCACTTGCTGTTTGAGGTTACTGTGTGTTTAGGTGTGGGTGGGGAGGACTTAGACAAGGTTGGTAGTTAAAAGTGAGGATATGGCTTCCAGTCCAGGGAACAAAAAGTGCTGGGATGTTACTAGTCTCTAAAGTGATTCTGATTTTAAAAAGACTTCAGCCTTAGGCGTTCTGAATCACCCACTAATGGGGCTTATTTTCGAGGCTGTTTCCATAGCATGCATGAGTGGAAAGATAAGGAGGCAGAGCCCACTGGCTTCTTCCAGCTGGGAACAGATACTGGGGGTGAAACTGCACATTACAGCAAAATCAGCTAAACAGTTTATACACCCTGGATCTCCCTCCCTTGCACCGATTCTGTTGCTGGTCACATTCCCTGGCTGAGGGATGACTGAGCTGACTGAGGTTGCTAACCCAGCAAAACACATCTCAAGCTGTTCTTATGGTGCTACTGAGCTAAATCAGTGTATTTACTGAGGAGGAGGCAGGTAAGTCCCAGAGCTGGGGCGAGATGAGTCACAGAACTGTGTATCAGGATGCAGAGGAAGAAGTGTGGAGACCCCTCCATGTGGCAGCAACTGTTAGATCAGATTGAACTATCACAGACAACTTCACCTTGTGTTTTCCTGTGGCTTGGGGCTGTGTGTCAGCCTGCTTATTGCCTGACTGCCATACCACAGAATGAGATGTACACTTACCTGGTCTGACAGCACCCTGCAAGTGTGCCCCTGGGCCAACTACCATGACTCCAGTCTCTGGAACCGTGATAATAAAGGTGCTGCCTTCTGTTTCTTTTCCTTTTGTGTCTAACAGATTGACCAAAACCAGTTTGATAAAATCCTGGAGCTCATAGAAAGTGGGAAGAAAGAAGGGGCTAAGCTGGAGTGTGGGGGCTTTGCCATTGAAGACAGAGGCCTGTTTATAAAACCCACTGTGTTTTCGGAGGTCACTGACAACATGCGTATCGCCAAAGAAGAGGTACAGTACAAGTCACCTGAACCTTGATATATATATATTGGCTGCTGTAAGGGGGAAAGAAAAGAGGTATGATAGTGGTTTGAAGTGAAAACCTGTGAGGAGAGAACAGCAAATTCACTTATTTCAGTGTCCTAACAACTGCCTGATGCTGAAATCTGTTCTGCTAGTGACTTAACTGCAAGGTGAGCTTTAATTTGGGGGGGGGGGGGTAATTCTGAGAGGAGGAGGAGGAAGAGGGCAGAACAGGCAATAAACCTGTCAACATGTTTTAGTGGCAGTTTTTATGCACCTAATTGGTGTTTGTGTGCCAGCCCTTTCTAATGCCTTGCTGCTTTCCTCCATTTTATTTGGTTTTCCAAAAGGGAAGGAGCTCTGTGAGTGTACTCACTGGACATAACAAACCCTTAGTGAATAACACCAACCCTCAGGTTTTTCAGGAGAACTGGATACAGTGCAGAACGCAAGCACATGCCTTACCTAGACACAGCTGCTGTAAATGCTGCTTCTGAGTAAGGAACAGTGGTGATGGAGGGGTTTCTGTCTGAATCCTTGAGTTTAAATATAAATAACTAATAAAAATAACTGAAACTGTGGCAAGCTGGAGCAGTTCTACATATTCTTTGCCCTGAAGTTTGAACATTTTCTGAAGAGACAGTTAAGCTCTCCCACTCTATGCAGATGGGTGGTTGTATGTGCCCTGTGCTCTTACACACCTCCTACTGAGTGGACTTGAAATTACTCAGCTGTGGTTTGTGTGGATTCAAAGTGACAGAGTATAATGTGTGTTCTTGCTCTGCCACTGTGTAAAAAAGGAGTTGCTTCCATGCAGAAAAGTGGGACGAAAACTCTGGGACCTATAGCTGGTTGGGAGGGAAGAAATGGCCCTGCTATACTGCCGCTGAAGAACTCTTCTCAAGTAGCTTTAGCATCTGAAATAATCCTGGATTTTGTTCTCATGGTGAAATCCCCTGAGGCTGACTGGTTTTTTCCTATATGAAAACATTGTCAAAGCCAGCAAAGTGCAGATCTAATACTTGGCTTTCGTTATTCCTATGCAGAAAAAACGAACAGGCTGCATGTGATTAGATCCTGTGATATTCCTTTGAAATAGAAGTTAATCTACTTTTCAGCATGTTCCCTGTGGAAAATAAGTAGTTGCCAAAGTCTTGCATTTGTATTTTATAGTTTAGCCTAGCTCTTTTTATGGGTCTGCTTACTGTTCACTTCTGGCGAAATGTTTAGATGTCTCAGATCTGCCACAGCATCTCTAAGGAACCTGGGGAAGATATCAGTCACTCTGGGCATGAGTTTCAGTCTAAAAATAGAGGGGGGGAGAGCTGAAAATCTCATGACAGGCCCTTTTTTTAATGAACTGACTCCAAATCCCAAGTCATGATTCATGAAGCTTATCCAGTTTCATTCATTTGCAGTTTTGTTGTGAATACACGTTCACCCTTTGCCTGGGATCAAGGCTCCAGTTCAGCACCTGGATCTCACAAAACAAAGGAATTTAGAAACTTGTTTTAGGCCAGGCAAACTGCTTGGTGTGGCTGTCAAGGTGGCATGAGTGAGACTGCATCTTGCTTTTGGTGGGCTTTTATTGTACTGCAAGGCCACGCAGGGTGAAAAAAGCCCCCACCTTTGATACTGTACTTGAAGAGAAACTCCATCCCAGAAGTTGGGAAGCAAGGAAGCATTGTGTTTGCCTGCTGCCTTTATACTGGCAACCTGGAAAGCCAAGTTTCCAAGTCTGTGGTCAAATACATCCTCAGTAAATGCATGGCATGGAAATAAACTGCACACAGGGACAGTATCAGAGTTGGAACCGAGGAAGAAAACTTGCAGTCCTTGGAATATTAATTACTTCTTGAGTATACAGAACTTCTGAGTTCAAAAGGAGAGTTGTAAATGGAGTAAGGATGAATCATTTGAAACTTGTCCAGATCTAGCTCTGCTTGTTTTGATTGTTAGAGATGATCCGTTAGCTGTTGGAGCTTGGTGTACATTAACTACTAGAGCACATCACTCTGCTTCCTTTGAAGTCCCTAATTTAATTAGCAGTTTTTAAGAGGTTCGATCAGCGACTTCTAAAAGGCTAGGATGCAACATTTTAAACACAGCATCCAAGAAGATCATCTGATTCTGATTACTTCAAAACTGCCATGATTAGCAAAGGTTTTTGCTTAAACATACTAATGTTTAATTGTTCTGTGCAGATTTTTGGGCCAGTTCAGCCAATTATGAAGTTCAAGAGTATAGAAGAGGTGATCAGAAGGGCCAACAGTACCGAGTATGGACTTACAGCTGCAGTGTTCACAAAGAACCTGGACAGAGCGTTAACACTAGCTTCTGCACTGCAGTCAGGAACTGTCTGGTAAGCAGCATGGGACCAGAGTGTGGGCTGGGATTTTGTTTCCTGGGAGGGGAGAAGGGTGTGTAACTGCTGGAGGGAGGTAAGGTATATTAGTAGTCCGCTTAATTCTTGAGATTCTGCTTAGAAACAACATCCCTTCACCAAAATAAGATGGTGAGGACCATACAGTCTGGTGAGAAGCAGACAAGTTTGTTCCATCGGTATAGTTCATTGGAAAGCTGCAAACGTAGGGATTGTGGTGCACAAAGTGGCATGGACAGTAGATGGCACCACACCACCGTTAAAAAGATAAGTAGCTCTTTTTGCTTCCAAAATTTCCTTTTTGAATATCAGACTAACTTTAAAGATGGAATCCTGGGGGTCTTTTCCGCCCACTAAAGACAGGAATTTTATCCAGTATCTGGTTTTGATGCATACAGAGGATTAATTTCAAGAGTTGGTGCCAGAAAAATCTGCCTCTGAGTAATATTTGCATAAAAATGGGCTTTGAAGGATACATGTGCTGTACATGTGTGAAGGGACAGTCCTTCAGCACAGGCCATACCAGTCTCTCCCAGTCATTTCACCTTTCTGACATGCTGAGGAAGTGTCTGCATTAAGCTTTTCACAGTGAAGTGCCTACAGAAACGGGGATAGCACTTCTGTTTTGCTGCAACACCACTCTAACACAGCCCAGCTTTTTCCTACACCTGGAAGTGGATGGTGGGGCCTGTTTGTGTTTAGACATCTCTGAGTAAGCATGTTGATTTCAGAATATGCTCTGTGAAAGTAGGGAATAGGACGGGCTCTTTATTTTAAGCACAGCTCTGAACACAGCATAAATGCCAGCTCAAGCATGAATGGCTTAGCCAGTAGAGACACTGAAGTAGTAGGTCAGACTCAGCACCACTCAAATGCTTTCTATTTCTGTAGCAAAGTAAGGCTTTAGTGCTAAAATTTGATTTCTCCAGTGTCCAAAGAGAAAACTGACAGATTTCAGCCCTTTTTATATTGTTGTTCTCATCACCTTGTATTGAATTGTCTTTTAAAAATGGATGTTTTCATTGTAGGATCAACTGTTACAACGCACTCTATGCACAGGCTCCTTTTGGTGGCTTTAAAATGTCAGGCAATGGCAGAGAACTGTAAGTTTTGCTCAATGTTGTGTTTATACATGGATGGTGAATGCAACAACAATTGTGACTCACTTTAAATATTGTTGAATTTGCTTTTAAACTGTCAGGCTTGCAGAGTGCTGCACAGGGAGGTGTTAAGCCAGTACAGTGTGGATGTAAAGCACAGATGTGAGAACGTGAGCAGTGCCTTCAGGAGTACCTTCCTCTGCTTTATAAGCTCTGAATAACTCCAGTTTGGTCAATTCCACTTGCAAGTGGTTTTCCTTCCTAGTCAGATTTTTAGATCAAGGGAGAAGTCTGGCACCTTGGCTGAGGACACTGGTACCCACCCAAAACTCCTCCATCTGTATGTGGCTGTATCTGGGCCTCCCTTGACTGCTCTACCATTGCTCCTAGTTGGACCTACTTCTAACTTTCTAATGTTGGAGCTAGATCCACTAGGAATGATCCCCAAGATCATTCTATCTCCTACCATCCAAGGTTGCTATTAAATTACAGAAAAACCTTCTCTCTCTCTGCCCCAGCCTGACCTGCTACACCATGGCTACCAGGGATTCCAACTCTAACACAGAAATTTTTAAATCCTCTAAGTTAGAGATAGTGCTGAGGAATTGACTTAAATAGTGATTTTCATCACGTATAGGAGAAGGGCAGGTTTTATTGCACCATTTGGAGGACTCTTCAGAGGAATCTAATGCACCTACTCTTTCATAAGCCAGATTTATTTCTGGGAACCACTTCCAGTAGCTGTTCTGCTGCTCTGAGACCTTCAGATGCCTCACTGGCTAAGCACAGCAAATGAATGAATCCTCAGTTGGGACATATATATCGAGACCTTACGGTTTACTTTGCATGACTGCCTGGCTAATTAAAGGATGTCAGGGGTTTATCCCTTGAGCAAGGCATGGGAATAGAGCCAGATTTCACCATCTGAGACATAATGCAGTGGGGTCTGTTGTCAGTATGTGTCTCTGGAGCAACAGTGCCCTCTTGATTACGTGGCATCTCATAGATAGAAGCTTGCTTTCAGTGAAAAGATAACTTTAACTACTGTCTAAGCCCTGATAACTCCGTTTTCCTGGATGTTTCTTCTCCAGGTTCTCCCAGTTGGACTTGGTTTTCACAAGGGGTGTCTTGTGGGTTACTGTGACCAGAAGCTTTCCACTTGTCCTTTACAAAAGGGTGTAGTTGTGTGTACTTACATGCATGCACTTAGTGATGATTAGAAGTGGTGGGCTGATAGAGGGTATAAGTTAGTTCAGATTTGGTTTTAATGGCCTGATGTCAGGTCCAGCAGCTGTCCATCAGTGGCTACAATGCAGTTGTGTAGAAATCTCTTATCTTAGGGAAGCACATGTTAATGTGCTACAATTTGTCCCTTTCCCTTCTCCCTCTTCTCTTCCAGTGGTGAATATGCTTTGGCAGAATATACCGAAGTGAAAACAGTCACTATTAAAGTCTCCCAGAAGAGTCCATGAGAACAGAAGGCCTAAAATGTTGACACTCTGAATGTGACACATGGGGGACGTGTTCAGAGCGGGGGCGGGGGGTGTGGGGAGGTGGAATAGGAAGGACATGGAAACACCTAACTTTATTCCTCTAGAAACACTGAATCTACTGGACTCTATTTTGTCAACTGGCTCTTCAAAAACTGATCCAACTGACCCTGCTGGCATCATTGCTCACACTTGTACTGTACAAGTTCCCAGCTGTGCATCTGTCTGCTACCTGTGACTGAAATGCTGGTCAGTCACAGTGTTTGCAGGACATCTGCTTTCAAACTGTACCCCTGAAGGACTTGGACATCAATGGCATGTTAGAAAGTCTTCTGGTACTAGTAGCATGGACACTTAAACACCTTCAGAGGCATATGGGTCTCACCTCACTTGGCTTAAATGGACTTGAGTGGTAAGGCTAATACACCTTGACTGAAGCTGACAGAGTTTGTGTGAAGATTGCAGCTGGAGTTTGGAATGGGAGTGCAAGCTTTCATGGAAGGATCTGTAAAGAAATTCTCTTTGAAAGAGCCATCTTGGTCTCTCTAAAGATACATGAGTTCCCTGAACTGGTGATATTCTGGCCCTGAATGAGGTTTGTGGGAGTTTCCTAGAGGACTCCTTTGGGGCCAGTATTTCACCCAACAGAGCTAGACTTCAAAGTGTCCTTTGAACCCAACGTTTTGGTATGCACACATTCCACATGCTGCAAATGCAAGTTCCTGACTTGCTAACCCTTTTGACTCCAAATGAGTCACAATTGTTTCTCAAACCTTCACTGTAGCACTTTTTGCAAGAGGATTTTGCACTGTACTTACCGTGATGACACAGAGTTGAATGCTAAGCATGTAGCATGGTAGATACCACAGAAAACGTCCCATGCTAGTCCTTCTGATCTGGGGACAGGAGCAGAAGAGCTGCAAGAAGCTTTCCTGCTCTCTCTTCCTCTTTAACTTTCAGGCTGTGTGGACATCTTTTCATTTTTTTGAGCCAGAGCTGTTGTTATGAGAGTAAAACTCATATGCTCTTCTCACTGCTTCTTTATCCTGTATGAATGTAGCTTAAAATAAATTTCTGGAAGTACAGTATGAAAAGGCAGGTGTTCCCAAGCACACACTGAGTGCTAAAGGTGTGGGTGTACAAACCAGTTACCATGGAACAAGCTATGGCTGGGCTTAAATGTGTCATCAGCTTTGCAGTAATTGTCCTTGTGAGTGCTGTCATCTTGTGGCAAGCACAGAGGAGCTGATCCTTCACCGAGGAAGGAACTGCCTTGGATTGCCTCTTGCTTACAGTCATGTAAGTATGCACATCCTCGAAGAGCATCCATGGAACAGCTGTCACACCATGTTCTGCCTTAGTATCTCCTGCAGTAACTTCTTGCATGCCCAGACATCCCTATGAGATTGATGACAAGCCACGTGCTGTCTTCAGCTCCTCAATTCACTGCTTTCCCTCCTCCTCCTGATTCTGTACTGGAGAACCACTGGCAAACGTACTGGAAGTTCCATGTCCACAGGAGCTGTAAGTACGCAGGAGTTAGTTGTGTCAGCTTGTTAAGAGGTTTACCTCATCTTGCTGGGATTGTCCCAAGAGCAAACAGAGGTTCCTTATGGCATATCAATAGGTAAAGACTGGGGCACTGGCAAAAATTGCTGCCTGGAGTTTTCCAGAGGTCAGGGGCTCAAAGCAGAAATGCTAACCTCTGTTCTTTGATGCAAGCAAAGCTTTAACTGGTACCTTCCTTCGCTCAGAGATACACCCAGTCAGTAACAAATTCTATTGTGGGAGTTGACCTTTTTTCAGAGGGGGAAGGAAAGTGGGTGGCAGTAAGTAAGGATAAAGTTTGCATGAGCCTAAACTTCCTTATTAGTGAACGTTGAAATTGCACTTCGATACTGCTTAACTCCTTAAATGACATACATACCTCTAACAGTGGTGGATAACTAGGTGCCTGTCCTCCTGTGGGGATGTGAGACAGGTAAACCTCCCCGTCCAGTCAAGAAAATGTCCTCCCTTCCCTATGAAAGGCCAAATGGGAACATTGTAAATAAGTTTCTATTTTTGTAAAACACTTAAGAGTGCAAACATCTTCTCAGACAAACGTTTTGCTTTTGCCGACTCGACAGTTTTCTAGGGCTGCAGTCAGACAGTAGGGAGGTAAGGCAAAGAGTAAAAGGCTGGCTATCTTGATTTATCTCTGTATTTTTGATAAACAGTGGTTAAAATCAAAATCATCTGAAATGCTTAAAATCCTAGTATTCCAGCTTTATACATATGATATATATTTCACCTCTTTGTTTTTTATTTTTTCCCTTATCCAGTTTTTAAAAAGTCAATGTATCTCTTATTGTATAAATCAGGGTTTGACTCTACACACTGAATTTTCTAAGTTATATAACATTAGACACTAACTTTAAAACAACCCCTTAGGGGGTATATATTCTTTCATTGCACAGTAAGGCTTTCATATGAAATACTACTTTTTTTTTTTTTAAAGAACTATATTTATAAATTAGGCTACAGTTAATCTAATGTATTTTTATAGCTAAAGGTACATGAAAATGCTATGTTTAAACCTCATGTATATATTTAGACTATGGGTATCTTTTTGTAATAGTTCTTGTTCCTAATAAATGTTTCACTTTGTGAAATGGTTTCGAAATGCTACAGGTTGATATTGCTCAGAAAAGAAGGTGGAGGAGCAAGAAACTTCTATTTGCTTAGTTTAACAGAAGAGTATTTTGAATGCTTTTTTATTCACACTGCTTATTGCTTTAAGATAATCCCACCCCCTGTAATGCACGTTAAGGCCCCTTCCCTCCACAAACAGCTCCCACTCAACTCAATCCTCCTGTCACTGTTTCTTATGTCACTCTGAATTCAACCCATGTCGTGGATGGAGAGCTAAGAGGGGTGCACTTCACTCTTGGAGAGAGGCAACAATATGTTTATTGATACGAAACAAAAGGTGTAACGGTGTTTGATAATAAACGCGACTGATCAAGGTTCGATGGTAAGGTAATCTTGATTGTTTGGTGTGTAGAGAGCAGGGTCAGGTGAAGCTGTCAGGGAGATCATCCCATTGAGTCCTGAGGTTCAGAAAGGACCTCCTTGCTTTCTAAACTCCTTCTCAGAGAGGAGCATAGTCGCAGCTGGAACCAGTCTTAGTCAACAGTTTATGTCTAAAGGGTTATATATATATATATATGTGCACAATCAATCCTTTATACTTCTTAGCTAAGACCACAAAGTTTTGGTGCACTTATTCCCAATTCACTTACTGAGGATCTGTTGTGGATCTGTTGCAGCAAGGATTCTTTCAACCTCGAGGAGGAACCTTGAGAGGTGTCCCTTTCAGGGGGAGATCTTGTGCACCCTGCCATTGTTTCAGGAGATATCAAAGGGCTCTTGGGCTGCTCACTGTTCATGGAGTAAGATGACTGGTTCATAGTCATATTTGCATCCCACCTGCAGGTGCCAGGGGACGCTGCCCAGCGTTCTCTGCAGGTGGGCACATTAGCAGAGAGAACCCCTGGCTATTATGTTATCTGTCTTCCCCAAATCACCATGAGGTGGCTGCAGACATCATGACCATCACCCATGGTTATCACTTAATCCAGATTTACAGGAAAAAGTCAGGCAAAGTTGGGGCTGAGGGGGGGAAGCACATGGTCACAGCCCATCATGTCAGTAAAAGGAATAATATGCAGGAAAGGGTTCCAGTTTCATGCTTCTAAACCAAACTGGCCCTGCGTTGCTGTAGTTAGCAGGCTCTTCCTAGCATGGCATTGTGTCTGTTCCCCCATGCAGTGACCCAGCAGCAGTCCCAAAGCAGAAACGTGCGCTGGGCTCACCAGAGACATCAACTCCAGGTACCTTTTCCACGCGGCAGAACTGAATGCGGAGCACCTGCATGTGTGTAGCTGGGGATTCACTGTCTCACAGGTGGTCTGTGAAGGAACCTGGACTTGGGTTCAGCTCTGTGATTAGTGAAGAATCAGCCTATTTTGAAAAAGTGCTGAAGCACTGGCAGCACTCTACACGCAACAGCCGGAGCGTGTGCCTGGTAGTTACCCTTTAAGCAGTCACTTTTCTGAGTTGTGCCATTTACAGTAAGCAGAGGGAGGAGGAGAGCAGATGCACGGCTGGCAGGGGCAAGCAGAGTTTCTTCCAGATCAAAGTCAGATGGATCCTTTTTGCCTTCTGAGGTGAGCCTCAAAATGGAGAATCTGAAGAAATCATGGACCACGCTGCCTGATGGGGCTTCCCACCTTGGTCTGGCTGCTTCCTAATCCCCTTTGAGGCCCATCCAGCACCAGCACACCTCTGCTACCTTCCTCCTGTTCCTGTCTTGCTTCCCTTGTCTGCAGTGCAGGTAGAGAAAAAGAACATGCCCGTACTGTTGTCTTTTAACTCTCGCCCCACCCAATACATGTGTGAGGAATACCTGTCACCTCCCCATGCTGGTCACACCCAGCTCCTTGAATTTTCCATTTGCTAAAAGCATCGCTCAGAAGCTTTGAGACTTTAGAAGGGAGCAGGCTGGAGGCACAAAGGAATCACTGTGAGCGACACGATCAATGGAGACGTAAGCCACGAAGAGTGGGATGAGACTGGGGGAGGGAAGAAGAAAAAAAATTAGCTTGAAAACGTGGAAAAATTCTTGCTAGGGGAAGTCTCTATCAAAGGAAAAAAAGTTATTTTAGTGGGTTTTCAAACAATTGTGCTAAAAAAACCTGTAAGAAAGGTCTGGGTAAGAGCCAGGCTGTGAGGTGTGGAAGGTAGGAGGCTGGATAGGAGGTGGAAAGGGTGCTAAACTCAGGTAGTGCTACTGTGGCTGCAGCTAAAAGCTGATTAACAGGGACCTGAACACAGGTGAAAACACCACTTAAGACCCATCCTCTCTGTCTCCATAATCACATCAAAGAAACACCATGGGCCAATCTCAGCCTGCGGCAGCTGTTCAGTGAGTGGATATGGCTTCTTCCATCCTCAATCACCAGAGACCCATTTCTTGGGGGAAGAAATAAAAGTGTACATAATTTCTGGAATAATCACAAAGAACAAAAATAAAAGGCATGCAGAATGCAGAAATTATCTTCCATTAGAAGGTCCAACATCAGCAGAAGAAAGGGGGCAAGCTTGCTTTGCTCTTCCAAAGGCAAGCAAACTCGCAATCTGGGGAAGGAGCAACCTTCAAAGAAAGAAATGCCGGATCAGGTCTGTGATGATGAGTAAGAAATGTCGGATCAGCTCTGTGATGGGTAAGGCCAGGCCCCATCGAGCAGTGATGCAGAGGACACGGGTAGCGGTGCTGGCTCCCTCCATGCCAGCCTGGTGCCCAGGAGCTGGAGCAAAGGGTGACCCCAGCCTGCTGTACCTCAGAGCAGGGGCCCTGCTTCAGTCCCCACAACTCCACAGCCTGTGTTTTTCCTTAAAAAACTCCAAAACCCACCACTGAAAAACCAGCCCCAAAGCGCTGGAGCCCACGTAGAGACGCCTGGGGAGCCGGCTGATAGCCAGGGGGTCCCGGCTGGGGAAGAAGCCCCGCAGAGGGGCTGCCCTGCGCCCTTGCTGTGCCACCACTCCCCTCAGCGGGGCCGGCTCCGTGCCCAGGGCACAGCAGCGGGTAGCGGGAGAGGTCTGTCCTCGGGAGGGCGGCGAGGGGCCGTGCGAGGCCTGCGGCCCGTCACCCTCAGCCGGCCCTGGCAAGACACAGCCCCTCACCGCGGCCAGGGACGGCCGGGGCCCCGTGAGGCGCCTGAGCTGGCCGGAGGGCCCGGTGGCGGAGGAGGCGCCGAGCCGCTGCCCCTTCCTTCCTCCCTCCCTCCGCCTCCCGCGCCGCAGAGTGAAGCGGGCGGGCGGCCGGCGTCGGAGGAGGAGGCGGAGCGGCCGCAGAGACCCCGCCAGCCCCGGGACTCAGGAGGTACCGTGGCTCTGCTGCTGCTTCGGCCTGGCCGCCCCACGGGCACCTGCCCGGCCGTGAGGGGAAGCGCGGAGGGAGGCGGGCAGCTGCTGGGGCACGCCGGGGCTCGTCGTGCGGGGAAAGGAGCGGGGAGCAAGTGGGGTTTTTAAAAGTTCGGAGGAAACTTTGCGGGGCGGTGGCGGGCGCTGCCTTCCCCAGCCCGGCAGAGCGGCTGCTCCGGCCCGGCGAGGAGAGGAAACCCTCGGGATTCGCCGAAGGAAAGCTCGGGTTTATGTAAGCCGGACCGCGGGCTGGGCCGGGCCGGGCCGGGCCGGGCCGAGCCGAGCCGAGCCGAGCCGAGCCGAGCCGGGCTCAGCCGGCCTCATCCCGACCACGGCTGCGGGCGGCTTTCTCGGCCCTGGCCCGGAGCCCCTTGGCTGAGAGGACGGGCGGCAGCCGAAAGGTGCCTGGGGAGGCTTGTGAGCCACCCCGAGTCGGGGCGTGATGTCTCGTTTCCCCTCGGCTGGCGGCTCTGCCGTGGGGAGCCGGGGGCTGGTTTGCCGCTCCCTGCACAGAGCTCGCCGGAGGATGAAGGACGCGTGTCCCACCGGACAGGGTGTCCCCAGGTGGGCATCGAGCTGGGTGTTTGGCTTCCAGGGCTGGCTTCACCCTGCTTTGTGCCGTGGCGGGCAGATGAACCCACAGCACTTTCCCACCCCGATGGTGTCATGGGCCTCTCTAGACCCGTGGTGATGCCCATCACCCTGCCCAGCCCCAGGTGGGTTTCTCAGGAACAGCAGGTGTTCTGAGCCAAAGAAAAAATTGATTTTGCAGGTTTCTTTTGAATTGGGAAGAGATCTTGGGTAAACTGTGGTGCTTTCTGGGTGTCTTGCTGCAGTGATGCATGGGGTGGGACCGGGCAGGCTGGCAAAGTGGAGAGGAGATGCTCAGGGTGGGGCAGGCGCAGTCGGATGTGCTGGGATGCTGTAGCAGTTCTCAGGAGAGAAACTGGGAGTGTGTGAAACGAGAGGTACATCAATGTTCAGATGTATTCTGTGGGGTTCTGCTTCTGAATGAGATTGTGCAGAGCCCACAGGATCCCTAGGGACCCTACTTTGGGAGGGGGGTTGGACTTGATCTCTGGAGGTCCTTTCAACCCCTATGGTTCTGTGAATCTGGGAACCACTCTGCCTAACTCAAATTAAAACAAAGTGTTTGCACGTGTTGAGTGTATCTTGCTTAAGATAAAAGCACTGTAGTTTTGGGGGTTGTTTTTACACAAAGGTCCTGAAATAAATAATACCACTTACACCAGTGCTGTGTAGCAGTAACACAGGTGGCTAGACTCCTGCTTGCAGTTAAAGTGAACTCATTATCAAAACCCCACTGTTGGGTTTTTTTTCCTTTCACTATATATGAGGAGAGTTTCAGCCTGGGGAATATGCTGAGCACAAAGCTAGACATCAGCAGTGGGATAGTTTTCAACCCTCTGTGGTCCCCACACTCCCCTTCAGTGTTTCTGGTACAGTTGATGTGAGTGCACAAGGTGTTGTCCCCCCTGTTGTACAGCAAGGAAACGCCTCAGAAACCAGCATCTGCTAAAAAGAGCGAGTCTGCTGGTCTCTGTGTGGGGAGCTATTTATTCTTACTGTAGCTGCTCGGTGCACTTGTAGTGAGGGTTGCAGGGGAGGCGGCTGCTGGAAGCCTTGCATCCCTCCCATTTTCTGAGTTAACAACATGGACAGCTTTTGGGAGGCGTGAGAGCCTCCCCAACACCTCTGCCTGGGGTAACTCACCCACGATGCGGGAGAGATGTGGGGTCCCAGTGCAGCAGCCATGCCTGCCAGCGTGGCCAAGGGAAGCTGACTCTGGTGGGAACTCGGCATATTCCAGGGCAGAATCCAGTTCTCCACCAATATGGTCCAGTTCACCAGTTCATGGGCTTAGGGGCCACCTCCATCTCAGCCTCCTGCAGCAGCACACTGCCTCCCCTCCTCAGGTGGGATAAACTGCCAAATCCAGCCTCTTAGATGTGCCCAACGGCTGCGAGAGCTGCTGGGCCCTGACCTGGGAGACGAGCTGCCTCTGCAGCCTGTGGCATGGAGAGAGGGATGGATGGATGCTTGTCAGCTGGGGGATCTGCATCCTTCCAGATTTGCAGCCGCCCTGCTGGCAAAGAGGTGTTTAGCTCTGGGGTGTGTGTGGAAGTGCTTGCATGTAGCCTGGCCCAGGTCTCTCAGTCCATACTGTTATTTGCCATATGACACCCAAATTGTTTTTCCCACCTCTGAAAAGCTCCAAGCACCAAACTGCAGCAGTCTGTGGCAGCACCCAACGCCTGGATTGCAGAGCACAGGGGTGTGGGTTTTGGCACCTGCTGCCAGGCACCACAAAGTAGGGATCATCAGAAGATGAGTTTTGCTGTAGGCGCACCTAAAACTCAAATATTTGCCTGGAAACAACTGATGCAGGAATTTTAAGGCTGTTGGCTGGTGGTTAAAACCCTGTGTAATGAGGAAGGAGCAGAAAGCTTCCCAGAGAGTGGTGATGGATCGGTGTGGTTTTATATTCCCCTCAGTCTTTGATCCCAACTCAGGAAACCATCTTGGCTCAGGGAGAGTTAGGGATACTCTGGGGTCTTGCTGGCCGAAGTGAGGGGTGGGTTATGTGCTTTGCCAAATGAGAGTCTCCAGTCAAAACTTCAGTGTCACACACCAGACATGAGAAAAGCTAATAAGAGTCAAAGGTGAGGGACATCATGTTACATCTGGGAGGCGTTTACTGACTGAAACTGAAAGCAGAAAGTGAAGGAGCGCTGATGCTTGCTGGGCACACGCTGCAAATTCCCCCCTAGTTTTAACCTCCCTGGAAGATGCTTTTAAAGAGAGAAGTGTACTGGTGTGCAGCTTTGAAGAGGTAAGGAGCTGGAAATGCCTTGGGGGACTGAGTGATGCTGTTTTCTGCTGGCTGTTAGGCAAGACAGTTCAGAAGCAGCCAACCTTTAAGAGCTCCTAAGGGCCTGATCTGCCTTCCTGAACATGTTGGAAGAACCCTGATGCTTTTAGTGTGGTCAAGTTCTCCAAAAGGACCAGGAAGGGAGCTGGAGTGTTCCTCTCAGCCCTCTTTTCTTTTCTACAGAGGATTCTCTCAGCAACCACATAGTATTTTTCAGTTTCTCACAGCCACAATCTTCTTTGTGGAAGGGAAAGGTTTTGAGGTTACATTTAGGACTTTTCCAGCTGCACTGCATGGTTTCAATGCTCTGCTTTTACACTCACTTGTGGAGAATCTGAAACTGCAGCTGTGACCTCTGCCCGCTCCCCAACACCCTCTGCCTGGACACTGAACAGCCTTGGGAACGTTACCTTTCAATAGTGGAGGCATTGTTAGTCTCCTCTTGTTAATTCATGTTAAGCTCTTAACAAAGGTATTATGAAAATAATTGCATTTATGGGATAAGTGCATTTCTGCAAAGTAATATTTAGACATCTGTGCTAGAGTGCAGAGAAATAAGCACCTTGCCATTTCTATAGGGGAAGGATTAATTTGTTTTCCTGTTTGTCTTTAAACAGGGGGAATGATGTTTCTTCAGGATGGTGCCTACTTGCAGTTGCTCTCCTCCTGCGTTTGATTGATGGAGATCATTCAGCTCTGACAACAGCATTGAGTTTGAAGCCCTGTGGAAAGTTTGTCTGTTGGATGTTCACAACCACGACCCAGAATGTACTGGTGTGTGGGAACTGAGGAAGCCGCTGTTTGCAGAGAGGGCAGCATGGATCCGCAACATGGTAAACAGAAACCGTTGCTTTTCTTTCCTCTTCAGACTGGGAGCAAAAGGTTTTAAGAGAACTCAGTGGCCAGCTGCCACTGAGTTTTGATGAAACTCAAATACCTGAGAGATCTTTGAGTGATTTGAGCCCTAATCCTTGAAAATCTGTGGTACAGAACAAGGAATTTGATTCGCAAGGAGAACGATGTTGAACTACTCGAGTGATAAGAATAGCATTCCCCCTGAAGATCAATTTTTCTCCAAAAGCCCACAGAATTAGTCAATATATGTATCACGTCTCACCAGTTCCTAAATATGTTTTACAAGATCTCCGCTTTCTCTGCGTGTGAATGCAAATATGTTCCCAGCCACTGATGCAGTGTGTATTCAGGGTATGAAAGCTGCTAAGAATCAGAGCATCGTTCCTCAGGCTGAACAGACACTAACCTGCTCCAGTTTTACTGTCAGCTTTGCTTCAGTGGCTTGCAGTGATTTGTTGTTGGTCTAGATGAGATGGTCTGTGTTCATGTAATGTAATTAATCCATAGGTGGAAGTTTCTCTTTCGGGAAGGACGCGTGCTTCAGGTTGCCTCCTGTTTCAATTTCTTGAATTTTTTTCATTTTCTGAGCAGCCAAATTATTTTTGGCTGGTTTTTATCTCTGAAACCCTCAGCTCCTAGGGACTGCTGCATCCCTCTGAGTCAAAACCCAGTTAGGTTTCTGTGTGGAGCAGGAGCCGCCTGGTTATTGTATAACGGTATTTCCCCCCTTGCAACAAGCGGTTCATTAGGAGGCAGCATCTGCGTTCTCAGTGTGGGATGAAGGTGTGTTTGACGCTTTGTAGTGAGTAAGCAGCCTTCAGTAGAAGCTAATGTTTTTGCAGGCTTATTTTGGATTTTATCAGCAACTATGAAGCAAAACCTGATACTTTATTCAGAGGCAGCGTTATCTTGTTTGAAGACATTCCTCACCAGCGTCACAGGGAGCTCTGGGAACTCTTTCCTTTCTCTGTATGTATTCTGCTTATTCTGTGTTACTGATTATTGTGTTGGAGTTTGCTTTGGTTAATTAGCATTGTATCTTCCTATAATAATCAGGAGCATTTGATTATTGAATATTCTTACAGTTATTCAATTCTATCTTCTGACTTTCTCTCTGGAATAAATTATCTCCACTTGAATACTAAACTATGAACCATGAGAAGAATTTTAATCTGCTCTAATGATTCCAAAGTGTTAAGAATTGCTACATTTTTTTGTTCTGCAACGGTGATTTGACAAGATTTTCCTTGGTGTTTAAAGATACAGTGCAGAAACAAATGCATTAGTTTATGAGTGAATAAGGAAAAGTAAAAAAGGTATATTTTTGACATTGTGAGTTCAGTTTTTCTTCTGAAAACTTTATTAGGTGTTTCTGTTGCATAAGTATATTCAGTTTAAACTGGTTAACTGGAAACATACAAATCTTACTGGTGTAACTTGTGTGCATACATGCCTGGGTTATTTTATTTGATAAACAGTGTTGGAAGACTGGCAGAGGGATCCCAGGAAAGCTTAAGATCCAGTCCTGCCCTGTGGATTTGCTCTTTATAAGCATACTGTACATCCTTAAACTCATTTTTATTTTGGAACTGTTGGAGTGCTGCCAAGAATAATTGTCATTAGCTAGCCAGTCCACTCCCTAAGTTATCTGGTCCTTCTTCTACATTTGGATCCTGTTACACAGCTTGAAAGCAGGAACGTGGTGACTCATTCAGCCTCCACATTGGAGCCTATTGTTTACATGCATTTATTAACAATCTAGATGCAGCCTCCTGCTTCCATTCAGTGGGAACCACTGGGAAGGGAAGTGAGATCACAGAGAATTTCTTTTAACACCAACAACCTCAGTGCTCACAGAGCTTGGGAGGGGTTTTTTAATGGATGGGAGGACAGGCGTGTGGATGTGAGGGGTTTAACAAGCAGCACAGCGGTCTCTGGCCCCGTGATGGGTCAGTTGGATCAGCACAGCATTACAGCTGGCACAGTGCTGGAAGCACCTTGCAGCTGGTACCACATGCACCCGGTGCCTTCATCCTGTGAAAGCTTGAGGATTTTTGGGGGCTTTTTTAACCTGGCAGTTATATATTTGGCCAGGTGTTTATGTGGAGGACAGGTTTACAGCATCACTGACTCTAGTTAGGAAACGGAACATATGATGGAAGAGCTCACCTTGCTGCTCGTGTCTCCTCTGCTATTCCTCCTGGCTGTGGCAGTGATCTTGCCTGTATCCCATCAGGATTCCCACTTACTCTGAGAGTGGGTGAGCTGTGTTTCAGAGCTGAACCCTGCATACCCTCTGGGCACGGTGCTGGGCTTGACTCGATGGTGCTGGTTGATCACTCGCTGCTCCACAGAGAGATTTGTCACTGGAGTGCAGCATGATGCTCCATTTCAGATGCAGTCAGCATCCCCTTTGCCTCCTGGAACCTCTCCTAAATTTCTTCCTCTTGTCCTAATCAAAAGAAAGGAAGGAAGTGGAGATAGGGGGGCAGCTGTAGTCTCTTGTGAAGCGCAGGTTTGGTTTGTTGGGGTTTTTTTTAAACTTGGTTAAGGAGCTCTGCATAACACAATGGAGGTTACATAATACGAATCCTGCAGGAATTACAACGGGAGCCTGAAGATATCACTGGATGAATGGCTAGAGCAGAATAGGGATTCGTCTCCTCCCTGCTGGCTGCTTGGAACCTTAGGAAATCTTACAGCTAGGATTTAATTCTTGTGTGAGTTTCAGGAAAGATGTAGCAAAGCAATCATTGTCTCCTGAGACAAAAGGGAACTGTCATTAAAGAGCTTATCTCTCTCTCACTGAGAATTTTATTCAAAGTCCCAGAGCGTTTGTATGCCATGTGTGTGTGTGTGTGTCTCAGAGGTGGAATGGGATTATCCTTCAAACACACCAGAGGGTGTCTCTTCTCTCCAGCAAAATCTAGAATGGAGCCTTACAAAGGGGTGTTACGTTGCAAGGTATGGGGTGCTGCATCGTTAGGGACAGTGATGCCAATGGGAGCCGCTTGAAACCTTACAGTAGCTTTACAGCTGTTAACTAAATGAACCTTCACCACTTCTTTTGAGGGAAATTGTTGTAAGCTGGTGACTTTCAGCTGTCCAGGGAAGCACAAACAGACACATGCAATATGCCTGGAAAAGATAGGCTTGGAGAGCAGTGTAGGGGAAAGGGACCTGGGGGTCCTGGGGGACAGCAGGATGACCATGACCAGCAATGTGCCCTCATGGCTAAGAAGGCCAATGGCATCCTGCAGTGTATTAGAAGGGGGGTAGTTAGTAGGTGAAGAGAGGCCCTCTGCCCTCCTGAGACCACACCTGGAATATTGGGTCCAGTTCTGGGCCCTGCAGTTCAAGAAGGACATGGAACTCCTTGAAAGAGTCCAGCTCAGGGCCACCAAGGTGATGAAGGGAGTGCAACCCCTTCCTCATGAGGAGAGGCTGAGGGAGCTGGGCCTCTTTAGCTTGGAGAAGAGGAGACTGAGGGGTGACCTCATTAATGTTCATAAATATGTAAAGGGTGAGAGTCAGGAGGATGGAGCCAGGCTCTGCTCAGGGATGGCAGCAACAGGACAAGGGGCAGCGGGTGCAGCTGGAGCAGAGGAAGTTCCATGGGAATGTCAGGAGGAACTTTGTCCCTGTGAGGGTGATGGAGCCCTGGGACAGGCTGCCCAGAAAGGTTGGAGAGTCTCCTTCTCTGAAGACATTCAAACCTGCCTGGATGTGTTCCTGTGTGATTTAGTCTGGGTGATCCAGCTCTGGCAGGGGGGGTGGACTAGATGGTCTTTCGAGGTCCCTTCCAACTCCTAACAGTCTGTGATTCTGTGAAAAGGGACCTAAACATTAAAATGAGGGAGCAAACCAGTAACCAGGATATAATGACCAGAGTTGGCATTTGGACTGGACCAGAGGCTTAAAGCTGTGCTTCAGAAATGCCGTGGTGACCCTGCAGCTCATGGGGCATTGTATTTTCTCAGGAAGATCCTACCCACGATGGTAGTGACCTTTGCAACCCTGTCTGGGCCACGGCTCAGCTCAGTACTGACTCAGAGGGAAAGCTGCTGCGGGCACTGCTGCTTCCTGAATGATAGAAAAGTCTCCAGCACGAGTAAGAAGAGTTTAACTGGAAGAGTTAAAGGGTCATTTTAACAAGAGGGGCTGCTCAGGACCTAGTTTGGTTTTATTTGGAAAGTTTCACAAGGCCTTGAATGCTGACAGCTTGAGGTTAGCTAGCAGCAAATGAAGCAGCTTATTCTCCTGGGACATCGCTTTGTGCATCCAGTGTCACTCCCCTGTTTGCATGAGGGCAGGACGTTTGCAAATGTGGCTGAGGCCTTCGTTGTGAAGCGGCAGTTTGAGGAGGTGATGGGTCCGTAGGTGGAGGGATGGAAACTTCCACAGACTCCTCACTTGCTCTCTGTTTTGTGCTCACTGGGTAAGCTGAGCCTCGCAGGCTGTCAGCCTGGCAGTTCAAAATCCACTTAAAAAATAAAAGTCTAGGGGAAGAATCTGACTTCTTTATAGCAGCAAGAGCCAGCAGAGCTCACCCTCTCCTGGGTGTGTGTGTGCATGGCCTCCAGATGAGGTCTGGGCACTTGTTTTCTCATCGTTCTGCACGGCTGAGTTTTTTTACCTTACATGTGGAGGGCAGGAACTTGCATTTGGTGGCATGAATATCTTTGCTTATGACTCTTTCCTGCTGAATAGAGGAGGAAAGAGAAATCAGCGTTTGCAGCACCACTTTGTTCCTCTTGAAATCCCCATGAAGCCTTAAAACCTCCACATCAGCTGCATGCATGGTGCTAAGGGCCACCAGCAAGGTCCTGGGGTGCCTTGGCTTAGCCCCATCTGTGGCATGTTGTGCTGTGTAATGGGGAAAAAGAACTCACACCTGCTTTTTCCATCCACGTAGTAGATCCCTGAGTCTGCTGCGGCAGCGTGGTGGTGAGGACAAGGAGAGCAGTGTGGAGGTGCTGTGAGCACACAGAGCACTGGAGGCCTTCAAAGTGTGTTGATTGCTTGAAGTTCTCTATAGTCAGGCTTTGAAAGTTTTCTGGTTTTCTTCCTACTCATTAAGCTGTGAGTTAATTTGGGTCCAAACAGGACATTGAAAGTATTCCTACAAGCAAAAAAACCCACCCCAAAACCCCCACAAACCCAGGCAAAAACTAACCCAGCCTTACTGCATAACACCCCGCAGAAGGAGAAGTAGGAAATGCTAGGCAGGAATAGGAAGTGCACTGGTAAGGCAGTAATAGGTCTCTATTTTTAAACATATTTAAATACACACTTCATACAGAAGTGGTTCAGTCTTGCATGGGGCCAAGAGCTAATGCGGAAGGCGGGCCTGCAGCCGAAAAGGCCTGCGGTTGGGCCTGCTCTCCTGTGCAGACTGTAGCAGAGCCACGTGTTGCACTGTCCCGCCAAACTTCACCTGGATTTCCAAAAAGACAACAAATGCTGGGGGCATGTACAAGTAGCTGCCTGATTTACGATACTCTGAGCTGATTTTCAGAGTCTGGATACTAAGCGCCGTTCTTCAGACGTTCCCTTAGAAGATGTCCCTTGTATGTAAAAACAGAGGGAGCCAGAAGAACCGTTTATTTGTCTTTGAAAATGAGTTCTTGTGCATGTGGAAAGTGGTTGTTTGGCTTGTGGATGCTGTGCCACTCACACCTTAAGGAAATATAAAGGAGCACTTAGGTGTTAGCAGTGGTAGGACCAGCTTTTGCCCCTGTAAATACCATAAAAGCCAGCCTGCTCTTGAACTAGAGGTCTCTAGCAAGGAGCACAGAGCTGCTGGGAGTGTCAGAGGTGCGGTACAGACTTTGAGAAGCTAATTGAGCAGAGAGTCTAACCTGGAAGCCAGTTGGATTTACAGGCTCTTTATCTGAGCAGTGTCTGGCATTATCTGCTGCTGTACAGCTTTGCTTGTTCACCTTTCAGTTAAAATGTATTGGTGGTGGATTACATTAGGATTTAATTTATGACAGCTCTGTCAAGAAGCCTTGGAAAAAACCAAAGGTGAGGTGATAAGGAAGTAAAGAGAATCCTTTGTCCTTGCAGCCTGTAGCCAGGGATTCCATACCAGCACTGTTAATGACAGTTACAAGGTGGCTCTCAGGTGAGGGTTCACACTGTGGTTATAGAGCCTTTGTTTCAGTGGGGAAACACGATTGATAGTGCTCACACTGACCCGGTCTTTACCAGGCCTGTGCTTGATTTATTGTTTTGTCAGTGATGTTGCAGGCAATTTTATGCTTGCATTAAAGAAAGTGCTATGAATTTTATCATTTCTTTTTTTATAATCCTCTCCAAAGCCTGTGAGGGCCTCATCCAAAACCCATTAAAGTCGTTTCACTGACACAACAGGCTTGGGATCAGATCTTCAGGGATCCTTAGAGCATTAAGGCTGCGGTTTGTTTGTTTTTCATTTCTCTGATTGATAAAGGGGCTGCCAGGGCTCTGCTTGGCAGAGGCAGCTAACCAGGAGGAAATGTTTGCATTGCAGATGAGGATGTGGGGAGTGGGTTTTTATACCATCCACCTCCCAGTCTGCTGCACAGGTGAAGTCTGGCCCTTAACAGGCTCTGTTTCAGGTTTTACATCAAGTTTAGCTGATCTTTAGTTCCTTTCCTCTATCCAAGTCTGTGTGCTTGTTAGTGGGTCAGCAATTGCTTATTTGCATGATTATGTATCACCACAGCAGCAGCCCTTTTATGTAAGCTGCTGATGGTTTCACAACAGAAGTGTATCCATGCTTTGAATTTGTGCCTTCCTTCCACTTAAAGGGATGACTTCTCCTTACAAAAGAAGTCTTTAAGTATTAGGGAAGACCCTCAGCATTCAAAAAGCCCTCTTGCAGTCAGCAGGGCTGTGGGGGTTCAGCATTTCTGGGTATTTTTTTTTTTAAAGTGTCCTTTCAGAGATTACAAGTGTACAGCTACACACAGGCAAACTTGGTGAGGCTGGTCAGGAATCTGCAATGGAGTCAGCAAGGATGTACCATGTTAAAACGTGGCAGCTGGATTGAACAGCAGCAAAGCTGATGTCTCAGGGTTATGCTGCAGATTTTGCAAATACCCAGTGCCTCCCAGTATGATGCTTAGCCGCCCTCTGCATGTTGGAAGAGAGGGCAAAACCCAGGGATGGCTTTGTAGACACCTTCCTTAGCCTGAGCTCTCCTGGCACAGGTACTCGTGGTGGTGGTGGGATGTGTTGCTCCGGCCAGGCTGGCAGAACTTGGGGTCTGCCACAGAGCTGCACAGAGCAGTGGGAAATCTGGTGCAGGTCCTCTCCACCACTCCATCTCTGGCTGGGGAGGGTGGCAGATCTGTGGTGAGCTTCAGAAACTTCTCGGTCACAAAGACAAGCCCCATGTTGTGCCACCCAAGGGTGAGGGAAAGGGTCAGACTGCTACAGGAAGGGTGGGAGGTACAAGGATGAAAGGAGCATGGGTGAAAGGAGCAAGGACCTGGGGTTGGAAGCTGGAGGAGCAGCTTCATTTCATTTCTAATAATCAGTATGTGGCTCCTAAGCTGAAAGGTTGGTGTTTCAGATACTGCTGGCAAAAGCTCAGTCCCAGGCTGTCCATAACTCCTTTTCTGTGCATAGTTGAAAATCATGGAAAAAATAATGAACCAAAGCAGTGATTCAAACAAGAAGCCTGGCTAAATTTAGCCCAAATATTCTCGGTATGTTTGTGGTCGCTGTGGAAATTACATCACTACTTGTTTTAATGATCAGAATATTGCTTGGAAAACTGGCATGGCTACCAGAGAAGAGCTCAAAATGAAATCTTTAAGAAGCATGTATGTCTTTGGAATCGCTTCACCCATAGATAGTTGCTTTTGGGGTTGTTTGTTTTATTCCCATCTTGGTTAAGGAGTACTTTGACTAGAGGTTATTGCAGCTTAATTGAAAAGCCACAAGGTTTAGAGTTGATACACTCTGCAGTGCGATTATCTGCTTCACATAAAAATTCTGTCTGGGGAGTAAGATTCAAAAAGACTGCTGGTAATTGCTGAAGACAAGACCTCCTCCAGAATCTGCCTGCATGTCTTTCTGTCCTGAACATCAAAGAGCCTTTGAAAATGCTTTTATTTTTGCATCAAACAGGAACTTCATTTTTTTTCCCCTTGTAACGCTAATGGACAAGACCCTTTTTCACATCTCAAGTGGAGCCTGAAAACCAAAAAAGGCTCACTCCTTAAGTGGGCTTTTAGTCATGCTCACAGCCCCTGCAGTGTTTTGCACATTTGGACGTTCTGCACAATGCCAGGGTGGGAATAAACGCTGTCAAATCAAAGTCATTTGCATGGATTGGACCAGGTTCTCAGATGCAATGGATCCAGGTTCACCAGAGGTTGGGGAGAAGGGTACAAAATGCACCTTGCGTAATTTTTCTGTCTCTACCTTGCAGCTGCTGTCTGAAAATGCTGTGGGTGCATCAGGGTTATGGGATGTACCTTTGTTTGAACATAGCATCCTCCCAGGCAGAGTCACAGAATCACAGAATCACAAGGTTGGAAAAGACCTTTGAAGATCAAGTCCAACCATTCGCATCCTAAACTAAACCATATCTCTAAGTACTTCATCTACCCTTTTTTTGAACACATCCAGGGAAGGTGACTCAACCACCTCCCTGGGTGAGTCCTCATCCTCCCTCCACTGAAACAAACACTGATGCTCCCAGACATCAGGAAAACAAAAGGGAACTATCTCTCCATCCCCCCTCTGCAGATGTGTGCACTTTGCTGCTCAGAGGTTTATCACCAGCAAGGGAAGGTTTTAGTGTTACGGTAGCCCCCTGTATCAAAGCTTTGGCAGCACATCTCTGCACAGCCTGATCCAGGACCAGCACTGTCTTAGCCAGAACTCTTTTCATCAGGCTTTCTCTTCTGCTCCAGACCCAGCTGTTAATCTAATCTTCCCTCTCCAGTATTCCATCCCGGAAGCCAGTGTCTCAGAGGATCTGCTCCTGCTCGTATGGAAGCTGGTGGAAGTGCTCACACTGAGTTCAGTAGAAGCTGGAGTGGAGCCTCGTTCTCTGCACCGTTGTTTGGCTTTTTCTTTCCCAGACTATCCCATTCATCTCTTTTCTCTGATGCTCTTCTCAAGCTCTACACTTCCTTTGGCTCTGCTGCTGCCAAATTACTGGTTCAACTCTCTTGGTGCCAACCACATCCAATATCTTGACTGCATTTTCTTTTCCTCTGCATGCAATGTTTTTACCTAATCTAATCCAGAGCTGGTGTTGTCTTGGTGATAGAAGTGAGGATAGCAAAGACTAAGGTGTTTTAAAGCAGTCCATTAAGCTGTGTCTAACATGTACTAAGCTTAGATTTTGCTGCATGGGGTTTTTACCCTGTGAAATCTCTTGAAGGGCTTCTTCCCTTAGATGTGTCTGGGTTTTTTTTACAGATCTGTCAGTTTGCAGAAAGAGAGAATACATTTTATTAAACAAACTTCCCTCAAAGTAGCCTGTGAAGCTGTTACCTCATGCATTAGTGCCTGGTAGCTGAGTTAATGTCCATGCAAGCATGAACTGGGAATGTGGGATGTAGGGCTGGAAGGAGTGGTGGAGTCAGTGTCCTGGTGTCACACCCCTAAACCTTATGCAAGGCTTGTTCTAAGTGAGTCGACTTGTCTGTTGCTGCTGCTTTTTCTAGAACGCTGTTCCAAAGCCTCATTTCTCCAACATTTTAAACTTTCTTCTAATTGGCAGCCAGAATGTATTCATACCCTGTTCATAAATAGCTCTTCTCCTTCCCTGGTGTCTCCCTCTGGAGGTATTTATAGACAGTACTCCCATCCCCACCCCGCCTTCGTTTTTCCAGGCTCAACAAGCCAAGTTCTTTTTATCTGTAGTCTTGTAATTAGGCTGCCCGTTCGTTCAATTTGTCTTCTCCACCTCTTCTAAATTCTTTTAATCTTCCTTGAAGATGATACACTGGAGTCGTGTGAGGTATTTTACTTACCTTTTTAATGTTGCCTTCCCTTTTTTTCCCCTCTTCTTTGGCCAGCCTTCCCAAAAATCTTCATCTGTCCAGGTTACCTAAGAGACATACTCTGCTCCCTGGGGAAGGGAGGAGGGACACTGATAGTCAACTTGGTGACAGCAGCTACCCAGGACCCCTTCCATGTGATGCAGGGATGGAGGTCTGGGCTTGTTGCTGTGGCCCAAGGGGACCTGATGGAGCAACGATGAGTTTCATCCTACCACTTTCATCAGCTTTCTCTGAAAGCCCCACTGGGTCTTGTCTTTCCTGGTAGCATGTGGGGAGTTACAGGAGTTCAAAGAAACCAGAGTTAGCCATGAAATTTTATTTTATGAAGTTTCAACTGAAACCCAATTTTGGTTTGGTTTCATGGCTTTAATGCTTGATTCAGTTGGACAGGAATGGTCCCACTAGAGACACCTTTCATCATTTAATAATCCTCTCTTTCCAGCCATGCCTGGAAATGAGCACGAAGCAAATCCAAGAGCCTAGTCTTACATTCTGCATGCTTAATGTATAGCTTCCAATTTAAAATTTGGAAAGCAAGAGTTGCATAGCTGGCCTTGCATGCAAAAGCCTATTTCTGAATGATTCAAGCTGTAGGATTGGGACCAAATCACTGAGGCCAAAAGACAAAAATAGAAGCTTTGACTTAGAGCTGAGTCACTCCTGTTTTCAATACGGCAACTGGCGCTCTGGCTGTTTGAAGTTCTCTTGGTTCCCTCAACCTCTTTCCCTTGGGGTAGAAATTAACACTATAGCTGTTCTCTGTGGTGTTTGCTGATCCTTTGCACCTCTAAGAGAGCAGTATGGGAGGGATGGGGGGCATTCCCCTTTGCTGCAAGAGCCAGCCTTTGCCCTGTGCTTGCTAGAGCTTGGCCTCACCTTGTTGCTCCCTTGACCAAAGTGTCTACCAGTGATGATGGTGCCTTCATGAGATGACTGAGAAATGTGTTGTGGCCACTGATGCTCTGAGTGCTCCAGTGGATTGAAAAGGTCAAACACGTGCACATGAAGCTACTTAGGCCTGACTGTTCTACTTGGGAGAGAGGGTGAACCCATCACTGTCACCAACAGTGGCCTAGTTGGTTGTGCTGGTGAGCTGGGGATGGCAGGGTGAGCTTGTGTTCGGTACCCAGCGGCCTGGTGAAGAGTCAGAAGGAGAAGAGAGAGGAGGAAGCAGCAGCCCCCAGTTTGCTGTCAGTGCTGCAGTTCATTCAGGATGGGGAGGTTGTCTTGGTGTTCCCTATTGCAGCTCAGGAAGCTTTAACAACAGAGAGGCTGAAACAAAAGGTGGGGTGTTGAGCAACAGGCACCTTGTGTGCTGGTACACACGGCTGGCTGGGGCTCTGTGTGAGGTTTGTCAGCACACAAGAGGCCAGCTGCAGCTCCTGGAGCCCAGCTGGGAGGAAGGGGTGCTGATGACATGCCTCCACTCTGATTCTGTGGTGAGGATCAAAGTCCCTCTGCCCCTCTTCCATCAGACATAGTCCAGGGCATAGCCAGTGGGGAGCATCGTGTCTAAAGCAGAGCAAAATAGAAATAAAACCTTGTTTTCATTTGAATTTCTCAGACAATGCAAATCATTTCCAGAGTCCCAGGGATACAGGAGCTGTACACACAGCTGCAGGAGCCCATTCAGATCTGGTAGAGCTTTTTTGCCCCAGCTCAGTGCTGGCTGTGACTGACAGACAGCCAGCTCCACACCACCATTCAGGCATCTGTGATACTGCCCACTGAAGCCTGCTGAGCCTCCGTGTCATTAGTATTTGAGGCTTTTCTGTCCCTTCTTCCCCCATTATCCTGCACGATTGAGAAATGATCCTGTAAGTGTGGAGTTAGAGACGTCTGTTTTTCTGTAGTTCAGTTCTGGAGCCCCTTAAAAAGGCAGGAGTCCAGAGCATTTTTCCATCCAGCACTTAATATTTTCCTTTCAGGTTTGCATTGGCAAGTCTTTTTTTTCCCTTGCAGGTCAAGAGCATTTCTAAATAGAAAATTTCCAATGGCTCTGGTGATAATTGGTCACTTTGCATTGCTGTACCTAAAATTGCCAGCGTGCCCTTTATGAGATCCTGTATGCTTGCTGGAAAATGCTTAATGCAGAGAAACGCTCTGTGTGCACGGTACTGGCATGTAAACAATGTAAAAATAATTCCAGATTATGCAATAACAGTGAAAAAGATCCTTTCAGTACTGAGTTGGAGTCTTTGCAGCATTCTTCTGTGTTTCAGATCTGGTCTTTTGTAGGATTACAAGTCTCCTTTTGGGGCAGCAAGCATTGATGATATGTTGTAGATGTGGGGTTCTTTCACACTCAATACGTCATCTTTTCCGTTGCCTTGGCAGGCAGGTCTTAGTGTAGAGGCACTCCTTTAATTAGCTGAAATAATGGATGTTTGGGTGAAATGGAACCACAAAAAATAGGCAGAAAAACTGGATGTAGGGTTCCCTCTGTGTCCTGAGAACCTGGCACATCTAACTCACAGATATCAATCGGGGTCAGAGGGACGTTGCCCAATCCCTCTGTCCTGTGGGGGTGCTGAATTTCCCAGATAAACCATCCTGTTACCCTCAGTTGGATTTACCGTAATTTTCTCTCCTTCCCTTCTCACAGCGGGTTTTATATGTGGTTCTGACCATTTTTGAACCTTGCCATGGATATTTTATATCAGAGTTCATTTAGGTCTTTTACCTAAATCTGAGACTAGGGTGTGATGGATCATAAGGTTCTTGCTCCAGGACTCTCCTTTGAATGATCCTGGGCCAGGTCCTGGCTATGGGGCCACATGGACCATGACTGTATGTTTTATTTCAATAAATATTTATTGAAATAAATTCATGCAACCTTTTAACCTTTTTAATGCAACCTTTTAACCTTTTTTAAAAGTGCCAGCTAATTAGAGAAGGAACACAAAAGGTATCTCTGTTTCCTAAAGCATTTTGACTGTGCTGATTTCAGTTTTTACATTTTATTGTTGAAGAACCCAGGGTTTGGAGTTGTTTTTTCCTGGTCTGGAAATTATTTTTCATTATTTCAAAGATTTTCAGAGGATTGCAAAGATTTCTTCCCCATCTATGTGGAAAGCACGATGTAGGACAGATCCATTATCCAGTGAAATCACTGGAGGCTTCCTGTTGGCTGTTGTTCAGTTTATTAGCCTGAAGTTTTTCAAAGTAACAGAAAATACATGAGGCTGTTACAGAGACTCAGAAATAACATGGTTTTCCAGTAATTTTGCAAACCAACTGGTCAAAGCTTCTATAGAGTTGTATTGAAAGATGTTCAGCGACAACTTGTGAGTTTCTAAGCATTTGGGGGGATTGGCTTTAAATATTCAACACATCTTAAACCTCATCTCTGTCCCATTTTTTATTTCCTCCGTGGCAGCACTCAGAAGTCAAAATGGCAAAAGATTAAGCTGGTAAAGGTTAGCTGTAACCATCTGGTGCTGTTGAGGAATTAATGTCTGAGCTCAGCCCGGAGAGGCAGCCTCCCTGCCCACCCCCATCCCCAGCTCCTCTCTGAACCAGAGGCTTGGATTTCACTGTAATGGGACGTGGAGATGAAAATAACTGTCAGGGCTAAAATGTAGTAGTTAATTCAGACAAAGAAGCAGCCAGCCAGCCGAAAGACGTTACATCCAGCAGCCACTGTAGGAGCTGCTTGTGCTGAAGCAGAGGTGGGTGGCTAACAGTCCCAGGAATTAACAGCTTAACTGAGCATCACTCAACGGGATGCTGTGTTAAAAGTCATCATCTCGATTTGCTCCCATCTCTGGAAATACCTGCACACATTATGACAAGGTCAGTAGCAGATTTAAAGTTTTATTACTCTGGTGGTTGTGTTTTGGAGTAAATCAGCTTCCTGCCCTGTTTTATCCACGTTAAGCATCTCATTAACCATTCTGCGACTCGTTTATGTCTTTTTCTCTAAATAAAAATATTCCAGTTAGTTTCCAGGGAACTCCTGGCTTATCAAAGGGATTGATGGAACGCTTAGAAACCCTGTGAATTAATGTGTGGGGGGCAGGAATGCAGTGATTTGGGATATAAAGATAATAGTCATCTACAGTGTGCTGTTGTGTTACGTGGCCGTTTGCGGTTTCTCAGCACTGACCTGCAAACCCTCACCTTTTGGCTGATAATGGCATCCTCTCAATTTTGAAATACTGGATTTTTTTTCACCTGCTGTAATAACAAGGCCTGAGATAGTGTGTAACTACGTTTATTTCTGAAATTTCCATCATGCCTTTTATTATAAGACTTGATTTTGGTTTGTTTCTCTGAGCGGGGCCAGCAGTCTGTGGCACTTTAAAAGCGATACTCTGTAACCTTTGCATGGCAATAAAATAACACTGCTTTTTTAATTGATAACCTGTTTCCATTGGAATATTTTTCAAAAGAAAATTTGCCTTGCCCCTAGCCCTTGTAAAAGGCTGTTACTGCAAAGCCAAGGTTAAAGGCTACTTCCAAACTATCAAACATTGAAATCAGGGTTGGGAAATATTTCCAGAGTTAGTTGTTTTGGTACAAGCTGTTAAGTGGCATGAAGAATAGATGAAGGATGTGTTTTTGAGGTTGCCACATGCCTCCCTTTTTTCCCTTAGGAACAGCACTTGGTTTGCTTACAGTCATTAGAAAGCAAGGAAGGAAAAGAAGCCGTGGATCCACAGAGGAGCTAAATAGAGATGATGCAGGGATGATCTGAATGATGGGGATTAAACCCAATGGCTATATTTTCATTGAGATTCAAATGTCTTAGAGAAATGAGCCCACACCATATATTAACTTTCCTGCTGCAAGCTCACAACAGGGGTGCTGATGCAAGGCTCTGGTTTTAGGGAAACCTGTCCCAGAACTGTGTGCACCAAGCAAAAAGTAAAGGAAATAGCAACATGTGTATTAAGTTCCTGGAGCTTCTAGTAGCCTTTTATTACAGAAATACCCAGGAAGTACTGCCAGGCTATCATAACTCACTATGCTGTTCTGCATATGGCAGTGCATGGTTGTCACACAGAAACATAGGACCCATTGTGCCAAATGCAGGAGCCAGTTCCTAAACCCATACAATCTAAGGATTAAAAGCACTTTGTTACATCCAGCCTTAAATACTCAGCAGGTTGCATGATCAAGCCAAAAAAAAGATAGAGATTCATTGTTATTCAACTTCAGTATTGCTCTCATTTGGTGTTTGTCAAGGCTGAGACAAGAGAGGTGGGAAAGCCACTTCTAGAGCTCAGGTAAAGAGAGTGAGATTTGTAGGGTTAAAAACATAGGCAGAATTTCTTTGGATTTTGGCCCAGATTTTTGCTAAAATGGGCTCATGCATTTATTGGCAAAATTTTAGTCCCAGCCTACATGAATGCCAGTACTGATGATAGTACAGTCATACATCTTGTGGGAATAAACCAGTCTTTAGTAAGTAGAATGTCATTTTCCTTGGGTTTTTTTCCTACTGGTGAGTATAAATTCTGCTTATAAAATATGCTGCTGCTTATTTTCCACTTGTATTTCAGAAGTCAGTACATCATCTACCAGGAAATCTTCTGGGAACTGAGTCATTTGGTTGGCGAGATGCTTAGCTTTGAAATGGATGGATTCTTGGGGTTTTTGGGAATTTAGGAATGGATGACCCACCTTCTCGCATTTAACCTTTGAAAGCTCACGTTAATTTTGACTGAATCACATGAATACAGCTGTTTGTGGAGGGCAAGCTTTTTATCACTCTCTATCTCACCAGTTTTGCTATTCCCAGGCTTGTAATTAGTTGAATTCCAAGGTCATTTTTTGCTGATGTCCTTTGGCTGCTTTTTTTTCTTCAGGTCTTCATCAGGGATCAATTTACTCTGCAGAATGCATTCATAGAAAGAGGTTCTGATGACAGTTAAATAAGAAACTTGAATGATGAGCAGCATTATCCTTCTGCCAAGAGTACTTAGATATAAATATATTGGTTTCAAACAGATTTCTTACATTCAATGAAGCTTTTACTGACTTCTGCTTGATGGATGTTCAACTGTTCAAAACTGGGCAGTTTTAGTTAGATCAATAAAAAGTTCTTATTTGCCTAAGACTAGACTAAAATTGAGTTTAGGGACCTGAAAGGAGGATGTTGAGAGATGGGTGTTGGTCTCTTCACCCAAATGACAGTTGATAGGATGAGGGGAAATGGGCTCAAGCTGTGCCAGGGCAGGTTCAGATCAGACATTAGGAAAAAGTTCTTCCCCAAAAGGGTTATTGGACACTGGAACAGGCTGCCCAGGGAGGGGGTTGAGTCACTGGCCCTGGATGGATTTAAAAGACAGACAGACGAGGTGCTCAGGGGTATGGTTTAGTAGAGGACAGGTATGGTTGGACTCGATATCTCAAAGGTCTTTTCCAACCTTGTGATTCTGTGATCCCAGAGACTCCAATTAAACATCCAGGTATCTCCAGGAACATGGAAACTCCTCAAAGCCAGCCATCTGTGATCCTTCCATTCCTGGAGTGCCCAGAAGTCTGTACCTAACATACAGGAGCAGACTGTGATGGCTGATGGCCAGCGCATGTTCTCTAAACAGTGGTGATGGTAACAGTGGTTTTAACTAAGCTATTACACTTGAAGGACATAAGACATTTTGATGGGGGTGAAAATTTAAGAGGAAGCACGACACATTAGCCAAATAGTTTTGTGAAGCAGACACTGGGTAAAACACAGCAACAGTCTTGGGATTAGGGTCTAGCTTGTGGAACTCCTCCTTCCCTCAGTTACAATACTGTGGTCCTTCTTGTGCTCCCTGGCCAACCAATTTGGTAGTCCTCCCTGTACAGTGGGGAAGTTCCAGCAGGAGAGGTGGAAGTTGCTCCTGTAAGAAGAGCTCTGGTGTGGAGGATGTGTGAGAGGATGGCTGGAGACTTTCTAATAGATGAGGAAGTGATACTGGAATCTCCCCGATCCCAAGTGAATCTCTGACCATGAGGTACTTGTACCTCTGGCCAATATTTTAAAAGAAAGAAGGATGGCCCTGATCAATTCTTGGGCAGAAACCATAAGCCTTTGCATGTTGAGTCGGCTGCGGATGCTGGTCTTGAGGGATAGTCTCCAAAATCAGGATTGAAGCTGGAAGGGAGTAAAATTCTGTCCCTCCTTCCAGCATTTTTTTTAGTAACCGGATTAAAGTTGCAGTGCTCTGGTCAGCCCTGATTTGCAGGGCTTCCTGCTCAGCTTTCCAGCTGTTTTGTATCTCAGATGTGAGGCATTTTTTCCTCCAAGGGGAATTCCAGTGCTTCTCTCTAGGTTCAGGATTTCATCACAGGGTGCCAAGCAGAGGGGGGCTTGCGTGTTCCAGTAACTGCAATGTTTCCTTGGATCTGCACTTCTCCATTTTACCTACTCCAGTTCTGAGCTGTTTAGATTGAAGAACTATTTCACTTCAAAGTTCTCTCTTCTATCACTCTTTGAACCGTTACTTGCCTAAGGGCCCTTTGCACTTCCTACCTTTGGTATCCACTAAAAAGAGAATTAAATCAGGTGCAGTGTTCTTAGAGATCCATTCCAGGTGAGTTGTCTGCTGAGAAAGGCTGGACCAAGTCATGGATGAATTTCTTTTCCCACATACTCCATAAAAACCATGACATAAAAACTATGACAGCACTGCACTCATTAACATGAACTCAGAGGTGCTGTTTATTCTGCTGTAATTTAAAACCACACTCATCTCCATTTCTGCTGCTTGTCCTTCAGACGTTCTGCATCATCTGAGAAAGGTTATTGATGTGGGCACGTTTTTAATGGCATCAATCTCTGGAGCCGTCTCCGATGTCTTAGTGATTTGAGCTTCATTTAAATAATTGATGAGAAGTGTTAGGCAGAATAGATCAGTGATTCAGACTGCATTGTTCCACGATGTTTACTGACAGTTATGTATTGATGCAAATTCACTTCTTTTTCCAGGCTGCATTAAAGTAGGCCCTGCATGACATAGATGTCTATTAATAAAAGAAAATAAATCCTTGTTAATATATCTGGCAATCTGTGGGCTGAAGGGCTTTACTTAACCAGTTACAAATAATAGGGATTAATAATTATTAGGGAAAATTGAGAATGGAATGGTCACTTTTCAAGTGAAAAGTGCTTCTTTTCTCCATCCTGTGTGATGTTCAGGAGTGGATCCAAACATCTTACTCATAATTCAGTGACTTTCCTGCAGCTTTCCCTGCCCTGGTAGTTGGGGAGGGTGGGTGGGTGGGAGACTTCATGGATTTCTCTTCGTTACCCATCTGCAAGCATCTTCACTAATGGTTTGCAGCTTTTAATCTTTGACATGTGAAAACTCTTCTGGCTCCTAAAGGCATTTTTTTAAAAAAATGTCTAGCCTAGGAGACTCTCCAGGATTGATCAGGGTGATGCTGGGCATCTTGCATAATCTCCTTTCACTCTGCTTTCCTGGAGTAAAAATACTCCTGATTTCTTTCACCTTCATTGAGGTGCATAAAGCTCTGGTTGAAAGCGCTGGAGAAGTACAGTGTTCTGAGGCTGTTGTTAGGAGGTGAATGAAGTATGACTGAAGCAAAGCTAATGATGTGAGAACCTTGGGAGGTGCTGCAGACACCTTGCTTCCTCAGAAGCCCGGTGGGTGCCAGTCTCATGGTGCCCTTCCCTTCCCTGGTTCCTGCTGCAGAGCGTGTCTGTGTGTGCGAGCTTTCACACCACCCTTTGGAAACCACCTGTGGGAGCAATTGGGGAACTCACTGTCCCTTCTAGTTTCACGTCCCTCTTGGAAAGTACTTGAACATATTATCACTTTCTTTTATCAGGAAACTGGGTGCTGAGGTTTCTCCCTCTTTCTTTTTTTCATTCTGTGTGTAAATATTCCACTGAAAGTAATTGAACCCCTTCTTCTGTTGTCAGGATGCACTGACATCACATCTGTGCACAAGTGATGAACAGGTTTCTTTTCCTCACCCCTTTTTTGTATTTCCATGGCAGGAACTGTGGACATGGGTGGCAAACAGTCCACAGTGGGCGAAGTCTCTATTATTCAGACACCTGTGACAGAAAGCATTCAGGATGCTTACAAAGCTGGAGACACCAGTAAGGCCCAAGAGTTGATTAAGCTGTCATGCGAGGAGACTGCACTGCAAGTGGAAAAGGTAGGGTTAGGTTCCTACTCCTTTTATTGGGAAAGAAACCAAAACACCACACTGCTGCCTTCCATCATTTCTTATGCAGGAAATCCATTGGGTTAATTGTATTATGCTGGGTCTGCAGGGTCCCAGCAGCCATGGCTGGCTGTGTGGGGTGCTTCAGAAACATATGCCCAGGGACAGTGTTTGCCCTTGAAAGCACCTCAGGGCACAGCGTATGTAGGAACAGGAGGCTGTGTGAGGAGGGGCACTGGTGCTGTGGTCACTAAAACAGGGAAATACATTTTTCCCCATAAAAAGGAAGCGGTTTATAGACTTACCAAAAAATGTAGTCCCCCATCACTACAAAGATGGTTAACAGCCTCCCCAGGAAGATTTTCTGTTTGTGTTTGGAACTATAGTTTCTTCACTATGAGGGTGGTGAGGCCCTGGAACAGGCTGCCCAGGGAGGTGGTGGATGCTCCATCCTTGGAGGTGTTCAAGGCCAGGTTGGATGGGGCTTTGGGCAGCCTGGCCTAGTGAAACTGTCCCTGCCCATGGCAGGGGGTTGGAACCGAGTATCTTTGAGGTTCCTTCCAACCCAAAGCATTCTGTGATTCTATATCCTCTGCACCACCTTCTGCAGGGCGCTGCCTTCAGAGTCCTCATTTTGGACCTGCTCTTCATGTCTCGTCTTCATTTGGGCTTGAGCTTGTCTTCGTGTTTTGGGAGAGTACCTGCATGTCGAGTCTGGCTGTATTGGCCATCTCCAAAACAGGGACTGCTACACCTCATAGCAGAGCTGTGCTAACACTTTTTCTGTCGATCCATGAACAATGGATTTACACTCACCATTCTGGGTTAGGGCACTTTTGTGGTAAAGCCATAGAAAAAACTATAAAGCAACCCCCCCCCAGAAAATTAACATCATTAAATATCATTACCAATTATCATAATTGCTACTAGTGTTTGTGATATTCTCAGTTAACCACAGTGGGTGTGCGTTTGCATGTGCACAGATAAATACACAGCTCTAGAAATGTTCTCTTTCTCTGCCCACTCCCCTATTTTTTTTTCAATTTTGCTATATTTTCTTTGCCAGTGTCAGCTTTTAGGTATTGCAGCAGCATATGGAGATCTGCAGGCGGTGAGGTACCTACTGAAGGAAGCATTAGTGGTGTTACCAACAGAACCTAACGATGACAATGCAGCCGTGGTGGCTGCATATTTTGGACATAAGGATGTTGTGAAAGAGCTGCTTGATTCCTTGCATGGTAAGCGTATTGCATTGCCTCTCCTCAGGTTTTTTTGGTAGCTGTGTGCTCTAGCTTCAAGCAGGGTATTGTGATGGTGGTTTGTTGGGTTTTTTTCCAAATTCCTTCAAAGGGGAGGGACTTAGTCATGGGAAAGTGTGTGGAGGGATCTAATCTCTGCTGTGTTTGAAGAAAACTTCTCCCATGGGAGGAAAAACACATGCATAAAAATATTCCTTGTTTGCAGTTGGGAATTGGAGGAAGATGCCATTTAGACAATTCATTCACATCAGCCCTCAGAGCTGGATAACATCCTGGACCCTGCAGAGAAATTAGGGGATTTTCAGGAAACAGCATCATCCCACTCAGCAGACACAGGGGTGCTGGGAGTGAGAGTGCAGCGTGACTGGCGAGTAATACTTTGGGTGCAGGTCTGGCAGTGCGCCCTTTGATCTCTTGTTGGCCTTTGATTTTCAGGGGAATTCCTTATTTAGAAACTTCGTTACATTTTAGTTGTGGGGTTTTATTTTTCACAGTATTTTATAGCAGAACAGAGAAAATTTAGACCCAGACACAATTCTGAAGGCATCTGCAAGGGGGAAAAAAGGAGTATTACTCTGAGTCAGGACCAGGAACTGCATGTGTGTCCTCTCTTTCTCAGAGCATGATGTATGGCAGCTTCTTCTCACCGAGACCCTCTGTGGTGTCAGGGCTCAGTGGTCCTGCACAGCACCCAGGGAGAACTGCTGTCTTGTCCTCAGACACTGCAGGAACCACAAAAGCCAAGCTAAGCCTCTGCAATATATCCCCTGAATATAGCTCAGCTCCTCACTGGAGCTATAGACTCCCCAGTGACCTCAGTGAGAACGGGAATAACCTGTTGGGAAACCTGTTTGTTTGATGTTCTTCAACTGTCAGAGCACCAATAAGCAAAAAGAAAAGTTCCACTTTGGGGGATGCAATTAAACAGAGTGTTTTCTTCAGCCGGAAAGGAGGCTGACGATGCTGGTTTTGTAACCTAGTACCAAAAATTATATTAATATAATACTCTCAGGAATGAAAAGTGACTTAAGTAGTTTCTAGAAGCTTAGTTTAGAACTGACCAAATTCCCTTAAACCCTTGCTGCTTTGGAGGAGGGATGATCAGGGGATGTGCTCTATACAAACAGCAGCTCTCAGAAGTTTTGATGCAGGACTCTCCAGTTATTTCCCTGGGAAGTTACACAGGGAAGTGTTTTCCCTGGGATCACAGGGCTTAGGACTAAGCTGCATGAACTTGCAGTTTGGCTGGTGCACTGCAGTGATTCTCTGGCTCAGCAGGAAGCTGTGTGGCTTGCAGCTGAAGCAGAGCCCGTTTTGTGCAGCGTGTGGGTGAGGGATTCAGTCAAGTTGTTGAGAGTGCAAAGAGCGTTGTGATTTCCATATGGAGAAGCTGCCAAAAAAGAAAGTTAACATGTCAACTTGGGCTTGTGGATGTTTCTGTAAGAGTTTCAAAAGGGAATGTGAATTTGGTAAGTAAATGGAGGTGATAGCATGAGCTGGGGAAGATTTAAGGACTGCTTTTGGCAGAAATAATCCTGTCACGGGCATTTAGTTACACGTGCAGGATTACACTCACCTAGAGGAGAGCAGGGTTCTACAGGTAAAACATCAATTGAGGAAAAAAAACCCCAAACAAAGCAGTTTGGGGATAACTAAAACATGAGCAAATTCATGCAGAACGTGGTATTTTATTTTTTAGCCTTTTTTTGTCTTTCTGATAGTAAAGAATACACCCAAAATGAAACATTTCAAGGGGAAATGATATTTTCTTTTTGTGGGAGACTTTAGCTTCCAGTGAAAACAAATTAAAGAAATTATCTTGTGTTGTCTGAAACATTTATATATTTTTTTTATTATTATTCCAGTAGCATGAAAAGTCAGCTGTTTTTCCCCATTCCTTAAATCCTCTCTCATGAACTTGAAAGAAGTGGCCTGTCTTGGGTGTTTGGATAATAATGTCTGTTAGATTAGGCCTATTGTCTCTGGATACAGAGACAGCCCTGGCCATCCCTTACCCCCTCTACTTGAGACTAGGTGTTTGGTTTTTCTGCTGGCAGCCTAGCAGACATTCTTGAAACCTTCTGTTGTTTCCAGTTTATGCATGGTTAGATGAGAGACAGTCAAAAAAGTTCACCCATTAGCTGGGTTGGTAATGAAGAACAGTGAAACAAAGCTGAAAAAATTGTGCCTGACCAGCTTAAGGCTCTTCTGTAACACACTCTTGCAATACAGTCTGCTCCGATGTCTTCAGGGGCTTCACCCATAGCCATTATTTATCGATAACTCTTGCTCGAGTGGCATCAACTCAATCAATTGCTGTGTCTTTTTGATAGGTCCCAGTACTTGCCAACAGCTCCTGAACTGGATGCTGGCCATAGCCTGCCAGCAGGGACATTTGGACATAGTAAAACTCCTCATTCGTGCATACAGTGCTGACCCAGAGAGCTGTGCAGTCAGGAGGAACGAGTTCCCCGTCCTTATACGGTTGCCCCTGTACGCTGCTATAAAGGCAGGTATGTATTCACATGCTTCACAATTTTACCCCTTTTTTGTGCTTTTAAACCAAGACATTCCCATCTATGAAGAGGGTCAGTGTGGACTGGCATGCCTGGAATTGTTGTGGAGTTCCAGTGGGATAAATTAAAATAAAATTGGCTCTGAATATTTTGACTTAGCCAAATTTAAGTCAGGGGCTTCCTAAGGTAGATTACTCTCAATGCTGAGAGGCTGAACTTTCCTCTTTAAACTCTGAGGGAAAAGACCCTGCAAAAAATTAGAAACCCAGCAAGTAAAAGCATTATTGTTATGGACACTCTGGCACACATGCTTGGTTTAGGCTGAATAATTTACACTTCAAAGCACAGCTGTGTGTGTAGTTGAATAAGACAGGGGAGAAAAGAAAGAAGAAAGAGCCTGGGCCAGCAGCTCTGCTGTCTCAGTTTCACCAAACTAAATCCTATCGCTGGAGGAAACAGCCTTTATACAGTTCAGTTCCCTTTTTGCACACCCCATGGGTTTTTTTCAGAAGTGGTTATTTCCCAGGATTTCTGCTCAGCTCCTTGCTGGTTCATTTACATGAGAAGGAGAGAACAGGCCGTCTATCTTTTCTCTAAAGGCAATGAAGATGTAGCTGTGTTTTTATTACGGAATGGAGCTTTCTTTTGTTCCTACATCCTGATGGACAGTCCTGAATCCAGCAAACACCTTCTGAGGAAGTATTTCATTGAGACCAGCCCGCAACCAGGTAGTGCTCCAGCAAAACCAGTAAGTAGCCATTTATCTGTCTGAAGAGACGTTCTTTTAAAGGAGCATCGTGTTAGTAACTGATACTTGTCTCTACATGCCATGTGGCTGGTGATTCTTCTTCTCACCTATGAGCCTTGTGGTTTGCTACCCATCTAGAGAACAAGTGGCTTTCATGCCAGTGCTGAATTGCAAGGTGTAAAGTGTTAGGCCTTGAAATGGCATCATTGTGGAAGACAGTGTGTGGCAGCTTTCACTTGGCAATTTAACATCAATGTGTGAACCAGGCATGTGCTGTGGAAGAGAAACACTGACTTTTTGCTCAGAGTCATCCAGAGAAACAAGCACTACTGCAGGCTTCCGTGGAGAGCCCAGCAGGGGGGTTGGACCCGATGATCTCTTGAGGTCCTTCCAACCCCTGTGATTTAGTGATTTGGTGCACTTTGGCTGCAAGGCAATGCCACAAGCTCTGTGCTGTCCTGGAGCATTGTTAGCATGGCACAGACATGAGCATGTAAATGCTTCTCTTCCCCTGCGTCTGTCCAAGTATAGCATGTACAAATAGGCTCATGGGGCTTTTTGTTAGCATGGAGCATGGGTAGAGGATGCTGACATCTGCTCAAAACATATTCTCTTCTGCTTCAGATCCTCATGAGTAAAAGGTGGCTGATAGCCTTTACTGCCACTCGCTCAGGACAGCTCAGTCTTTCTGGAGCAGCATGGAGAGTATCGTGTGTGGTCAGGTTGCATCAGTTGAGCTGATACGGTTTTTGATGGGACACAGAGACCAACAAAAAGCAATTGAAGCCTTTTTAGGTTGGCAAGGACTCTGCTCACTACTTAGCCACTGACAGCCTCCTGACAATGTTGGTAACTCATTGGCCTGTCTATTTCTTCCTCTGTAAAATGCAGAGATTTAAACTCCTCCTATCTTCCAGCTGCTGGAAAGTTTAATACACAGTGGTGATGCTTTGTGATCTACAGATGAGTGGCATTGTTTTCATGCAGGGTATTATAACACTTCACCATTAGCACATATCTTTGTATAACTAGGCTATATTCTTCATTTTTGTAAGCTCTATTATTCAAGTCTCCTTTATTCAGAATTGAAAAACATCTCACAGCACACACTGCTTAATAGGGAAGCACATAGTATTCTGTATTATTTCTGCTGTTACCCAGCATGTTATCAGGCATTTTTTGGTTCTTCCCCTCAGTATGTAGATTAACTGACGCTGAATAGGAGCATCACAGCCCTGAGCTTTCAATAGTTACAGCTTTCATCAGGTCATAAAAATCTTGCAGTGAAAAATTGTGATGGAAATTTTTCGATCACGGCTCCATCTGTGTGAATCCCATTGCCAGCTGAGTATGTGTTTGCTCAGCTCGTAACGTTGTGGGGTGTTGATTCTGCTTTGGTGCTAAGTAAAAATAAGCAGGGAGGTTTTTATAGCATTAGGAACTTCTCCCTTCTCTGTTTTCCTGCCAAAACCCTGTCTCACTGGATTCCTGACCATACTGCGAATGCTTGGGACTACAGTTCACATATGTGAGCTTGACTTCATGAGGTTCAATCAGCAGATTTTAGAGCCCTCCCTGTGGGATTCTTAGTTTTGTTGACAGGTAAACAAAAGGAAGCTGCATCCTAGGTGCTTCTGGATAAGAGTTGATAAAACTAGGTGCCTTTTAGAAGGGAAAAACGTCCAGCTAAGTGGATAAGTCAGCTTGAATAAACTTGGAATAAATGTTTGAATCATAGGGAAGAGGTCTGTTTTCCATGTGAACTTGCTGGCAGCATTTAACTTAGCTGCTGTAAAAATGACTCAGCTTTGCTGTTGTCACACCCTGAGCAAAGAAGAGAGCAGTCTTAAAACATCAGCTAATAGCAATTAGCAATGCTGGAAGGGCCTGGTTTGTAAAAAGAAAAAAGGAAAACCAAAATAAAACCAGACCCAGAAACTTGACCTGGATTCTTCTAATACCTGTTTATTTTTAATGTGTTTGCTTGTTTATTGCTTTCCTCTTTGAATTCATTTTGGCAGCCTAGGCCACGTTCAGAAAGATTTGTCCTAGTTTGTCTGCAGAGCTCAGGTCTCTGGGAAGCAATAAGCACGTGCCCTGGTGTTTTGCTTTAAAACACGACTTCATGGCAGCTGCAAACAAACTTCCCTCAGTGTTTTCTTCACATCTCTTAAGGCTGGTGAATGTGAGTCTCCTCCTGTAAGTGCTGTGATGCATTTTGCATGGAGAGGAAGCGACGATAGGATTGTGTGGAGACTGTGGTGTGTATGGCAGCCAGCTGGATGTCAAAGAGTCACTCCTCTTGGACAGGGCAGACTGAGGACCCAACTTCAGAGTCAGTCCAGAACTTCCTAAGGGTTTGTCCCATCTGTGCTCTCTTTAAGTGAAAACACTGCACAGTTGACCTCACAGTAGTGAATGCTACCAGCTATGCATAAAATGTGGTTGGAGAGCTCGGTTTAGTTGCCACACCTTCCTGGGTGCGTAGCGCTGCCCTTGCTGAGACAAGAGAACTTACATCTCATTTTTCTAATACCTGTTTCTCCTTTTCTTTTCTTTTTTTCCCCTGGCAGTTTGTCCCCTCAGCAAACCACTGTCTTGCTAAAGAGAGGAAGTGCCCTGTTCTTACAGGAACGGGAACCAAATGCCAGAAAGAGCCCCCGCAGTAAAGTGGCTGGGAATTGATTCCAGACTTGGATAGGTGTAATCAGCATGGACATACATACCATTTTCCAGTGTGTGTGACATTACCTACGGTTTTTTCCCCCTGTTACAGACCAGAAAAGATCTTAAACTGCTGCATTTACCCAAGGAAATATTTTGCCAAGTATTTTACACACATCTATGCTTATGCATGTGATCCACCTCTGACTTTTTTTGTCCATGGCTAATCTCAGTTAAAATAATATTAATGTAATCTCAGATTTTTACCATTGGTAAAAAAAATCTGCAGCAGTTCCACTCAAGCTTCACAGCAGCATTATTGATGAATATGATCACTGTCCTCAGACTGTCCTGTCTATGGCAAGAGCAAGGTTCTGTTGAGACATGTCATGGCAGTTAGGAGGAATGCACAGCAGGCTTTTTTTATCACTTTACCAAAAGGTCTCAAATCTAAGTAAATAGGGGGGTTTGTATCTGCAGTTCATTGCAGTGGGGTTTCTCACTTCTGCACAATTTCCAGCCTCTCGCCTTCCTCAGTGCATCCCCTGACACCACTGCAGTAGAAGGTTTCCATTTAGTTTTCAGGACTCATGTTGAGAAATTCTTTCCTTGGCAGGAGAGGAGACCCTACAGAGGTTTTCCTTGCCCTTCAGAAGAGCAGTAAGCCACCCAGTGCCAGGCTGTGCCTGGGAGCTGACAGTGTCTGAACATTGTCATCGTCCCTCTCTTGTCTGAGCGCGGAGCTCACCAGCCGGGGCCAAATGGCGAAGGGTTGAGCTGATCCCTGAGCTCTGTAAATTCAGCATCACAAACGTTGCATCAAAGAAATGGGCTTCTCTGGGAAGGTAGTGGAGATGATTGAGCATGAGTTGGGGAGGAAATCCCCCTCTCTTCGTGGCACTGCTGTCAGATTTTCTTGCATTTGATTGTGTTTTCACTGCAGAGTGCTGAGCCAAGTAAATCTCAGAGGTAACTCCACTGACATCAGGTTACTAGCACCCAGGTGAATTTGGCCCACTGTCCCTGTGTCAGATGAAGGGGTTTAGCTGATCCTCCAGTTTGCAGCAGTCAGGCAGAAAAGAAACTATCAGTCCTGGGCTCTGGATGAGGAGAAGGACTGAGGGCAAGGAGATTCAAAAAGCTGCCTAGCAGATGGGGACACCTACCCCACCACATTCATAGCAGGTTTTGGATTTCACAGTATGGTCTATGGTTTTAGAAGTCACTATCTGAATTCTGCAGGTATCTTTCCATCACATTAAATATCCTGAGGCCACAGCTCTGCATTTTTGAGGTAAGTGATACATAGCAATCTAAATGCAAAATAGAGATGAGTATCAGTCTGAAATTAGACGCGTGGTCCTGCTTGCACCCAATAAAAGCAGGCTGTAGATCTTATTATTAATGCATTTTTTGGTGTACTCAAGGACAAGTACATTTTTGTACTGCAATAAGAGCCCGGGCTTGCTGTAAAGAGCATTGTCTTCAAACAGAGCAGGAACTCAGAGAGGGGATAAGCACCATCAGTCCTTTTTTTATTTTAAATTTTTTTTTATTTATTGATGCTTTCTTGGGAGCAGTTTAATTAAGCAGGAAGAGAAGAAAGGGAGTTGAAATCTGTAGTACATATTTCCTCACATTGGAAAGATCTTTCAGTCCCTTAAGAGCAGTACCACGTCCCTACATCTCTCCTGAAGCGTGGGGTGGCTAGGGATGGAAAAGGGAATCTGGCCTGTGTGTTTATACTCCCTATTACCATAAATCACAACTGAGAGCTGTCCAGTGATGTAAACAAGCTCAGTCTTGTGCTGTTATGGCTGGAAAAAAATTACAGAGAACTACATACAGAATTTAAAATAAGAGTTTGTAAGCAGGAAGCTGTTAAATATACAGACTTGGAAGATCTAACAGTAGAGCAGAAGATGTTTAGTGCCAGTGTGAAAGCTCTGCAGTGTAACTCCCATTAGGTACTGTGTATTTTGCAGTACCAGTGGATACTGGGCTTAATTTAATTTCTTGTTGCTACAGGCTTGCTGTGTTTTATGTGGATGCCTTATGGCGTGGTGGTGAATGTCGCTTTAGACAAACAGCTTGTGCTCTCTGCCTCGGTTTCCCCAGCGTTACAGTGGGCATAGTGTTTCTGTTTGTATTTGCAGGGCTGTCCTGAGGCTTCACTAGTGAACATCTGAAGAGTATTATGTCTACACTAAGTATTGCTGCTGTCGGCTTCTTAAAAAGCACAACTGCTCGTGCTTACTCTGTGTTCTGTTCTCCTAAACATTGGAACTGTGAGATCTTCATTACTTGAAGTCTGAGCCTCAAATAAGCATTTGAGTTAGAGCTTTGTTTCCCTTTTCTTCCTCTCCCTTCCCCAAATCTATTCCTTTTAATTTTGAATCCGGGGTTAAAAATCTTGAAGCACTAAACACTGGGAATGGGAAAGGAAAGGAAATTTGCTGTCAGGTCCTTGCTGCCTCCTGGTGGAGAATTAACGAGCCCTTCATCGATGCGGTCTTTGAGATGAGTTACATCAAAATTCTGAGTTTATGGAAATGTTTTGGGATTAACATTTTAAGCATTTGAAAATTTTGAAGGTAGATCTCATTGGAATGCAGTGAAGCCTTGGGTTGTTTGCTTGTGTTGATGACTGTGATGTGTTTGTGTTTTCTCTGTACAAGCTGGAGCCTGAAATAAGTTGTTAGGCCTTTCACAGCAGCTCCTGGGTTTTTTTCTGAAAGAGGATAAAATTACTTCCTTGTCTTACTGTCCAAAGCAACAGAACATTATCTAGAAAGGAGGCAGCTGCCAAAAGCATGGTTCTCAGAAACAAAATACCTTCCAAAATGATACTGAGTAGAGTTCCAGGTGCCAGATTCCCCGCGGTGTAACACAGGCCGAGCGCACTTGGGATTTCACTAACGTGGGTATCTCTTCTTTCTTTGTCATGTGAAGACTTTGTGTGTGAACTGGTCAAACCTCAAACTGCCCTGGGTGGATCTGGACTGGCTGATTGACATCTCCTGTCAGATAACTGAGCTGGATCTCTCCGCCAACTGCCTGGTCTCCCTTCCATCCGTGATCCCGTGGGGCCTGATAAACCTGAGGAAGCTCAGCCTGGTTGACAATCAGCTGACAGAGTTACCCAGCATACAGTCATCCGATGAGATTATATGTACAAGGTGTGTGCTAGATGCTTACACAAACCAAACTGGTAAGCAGAGCAGGTGCCAGTGTGAAACTGCGCAAGTGAAGAGCATGTGCAGGAGCTTCTTGGTTTAATTTCTGCCTGCTGTAAGGTTTAACTTGAGATTTGCCCTTTTGCATTCTTACTGTTTCTAAATTAGTTGTCAGGACAGTTAGAGGGTCTTTTATTGTCTCACATTGCTTCTGCTTTCCTCTGGTTTGGTGAGCCCCACTCCTCTGATTGACATTTGTTGGCTGGTATCAAGTACCTGATCTGCTGTCTGTCCAGGCCGTGTCTGTCTGCTCCCTGGAAGTGTTTGTTTTCTACATAGGGTTTTTTGCTTTGCCTTGTGAGAGCACATTCCAGATGTCCTTCTCTGGAGATATTCAGGACCCATCTGGTCGCTGACCTGTGCAATCTGTCCTAACAAAACTGCTTTGGCAGGGGGGTTGGACCCGATGATCTCTGGAGGTTCCTTCCAACCCCTGCATTCTGTGATCTAGAGCTGTCCTGGTAAAATAGATGCCTATGGCAACAGGAGCATTTTGGCATTTTATTGATGCCTGACTGAGTATCTTCTGTACTCACAGGTTACTTGAGATCGACGTATCCAGCAATAGGCTCTCTACTCTCCCTTCTGGATTCCTCCATCTTAAAAACCTTAAAAAACTCATCGCTTCCAAAAACTATATGGAGAAGTTATTTGACGAGGAAAGCAGTACGTACAGCCCAGTGTTATGCTTACATTTCAAGGTCGGGACAACCCCAAACTGTTACAATAATGACTTAAAGACAGTATTAACTAGAGATGCTTAGCATCTCTTAGTCCTTTGTCCAAACTACGTGAACGGGCCTGGTTGTTTTTTAGCACTCATTAAATCCTTTGACTCTTATCTAGCGACTAAGCAGCATCTCGCTGGATCAGTCTGCTGTCATGCTTACACCAAATCCACAATGTTTCGTGTTTTCTAGCAACTAATTGGATTGGTTTAAGGAAGCTGCAGGAGTTTGACGTCTCTGACAACAGGTTGGTGGAACTTCCAACGGTTTTTCTATACTGCTTCAAGTCCCTAAACATACTGAATGTTTCCAGAAATCAGCTGAAAGTGTTTCCAGATCCCTGGGCCTGCCCCTTGGTAAGTCAAACTGCTCTGACAGAGTCAGAGGCTGAAAAAGCTGTTGAAACAATGCACAAAATACACTGTGATGCTTAAAAAGCTGTCAGACATCCGAGGCTAAAAGGCTGCTATGTTTCTGTAGGAGTGCCCCTGCCTGATTCAATTTATGGGTCTCAGATCAAGTCTTTCTGAGGTTGTACCATGTTCTCACCATGTTGATGGCATTAGTGGAAAACTTCTAGAAGCATGTCTTACATGGATGTATTCATTTTCTCTGTAGTTCATATGAGCAGAAGTATTGTTAGGATCATTTTAAAAAACACTCAGCATTCATTCAAAGTTAAGTCTGCCCAGACTCGTGGCTAATTAGGTCTTCTGCATCAACCCATCACTTTGACTTTATTCTGCATTATTAGAGGGATAGCAGAACAGTGGTGAAGTGTTTGTTTAGGGTTGAAAAGCAAATGGGGATATTTTTTATAACAACTTTTGCAATACTTTTTGCCCACCAAAGAATTTGCCCATCCATTAAGTGGGCACATCTCCTGAGCAAATCATACATGCCTGCATGTACAGTGATTTATCTAGATCGAAATATCTAAAGAGATCACCTAGGATGAATTTCTTAATGCCTTAAACATGTGACAGCTCATTATTTAAAGGGGTGATTACTACTCTGTGGGTGTTTTTTCTTTTGTGTTTTCCAGAAATGCTGTAAAGCATCTAGAAACTTGCTGGAATTCCTACCTGACACACTGACTGTTTTCTGGAAAAATCACCTCAGAGAAGTGGATTTTTCTGAGAACTCACTAAAAGAAGTTCCACCAGGACTCTTTCAGCTTGAAGTAAGTGTAATTTCTTCCTACTTCACGGTACTTCTCTTAATACCTGCTCAGACCATGAAGTCATAGCAGTGGCTGCCTGGTTAAGGTAGGACACTACGTGCTGTTTTGAGTTGGTGAACACAGAAATCTCACAGAACCTCTGAGCAGCTCCAACAAAATATAGGTGTATACAAGTGTGCTCACAAACAGTTATGTCTTCTTAACGTGGCACATTGGTGTTCTGTAATTAAGGATTAGCCTTTCTGTGTTGAAAATAGTGTGTTTGAATGCCCTAAACAATGCAGGTTGGCATCTCTCTTATCTTTAAGCTCATAAATCTTGCCAGTGGACATCAAAGATCCATAGTTTTACTTCAAAATTCTTCAGAATTTGTGGCTTCACATGGTTTCATCATGAAACCAAGCAGAACTTGGGGGTTCCTCTGAGCTTCCCTTACAGATTGTGAAACTAAGGGGCAAGGAGATAGAAAGGGAGGTAAATCTTCATGCAGAATTTTTATGATTTTCACTGCTGACATCTGTGGGAAGGCTGCAGAAGTGGTGGTTCATATCCACGTCTCATTTGGACCTTAGGAGTCTACTGCAAAGGTACCTCTTGCTCCTGCCAGGAAGAAGAGTGCTGAGGGTTGTTTGCTCCCTCATTTTTTTCAATGATCCCTGAAGATTTGGCTTTGCTTTCTGTTAACTTGTTTTTTCTGACTGCGTTAAAAATAAACCCTGTGGGTGGAAGCTACTGTGACAGATATTAAACACTAGATGGTGCTTCAAGGGCACGGTTCTTTGCGCACCGCTGCTCTGAGGCAGCAGAGGGATGTGAAGGCACCAGTACAGGGTGTCAGAGAAGACCTCAGCGCCATCTCTGCTGATGATCTGTCTTCAAAGTTAGCAAGAGTCATCTGCTTTAAAGAGAGGCCGTTCTTACAGATATCTCTTCAGTCTTGCCCTCATAAAAGATATAAATAGCAGGTATTTTCAGTTCCCCAAGAGCCAGAGTGAGTGTGGTGAATCAAATGGAAGGTGAAAACCCATGTCTAGATCCACTCTGGCCATGTTGTAGAGTTTGTGTCAGTGATTAGGGCTGCACTCACTTTCCAGTCCTCTCCAGAAGGAGATGTGGGAAGGGGAAAAAATGGGCAGTAACTTGTTCCTACATATATTATTATGTAGGAGCATCAGTGAACTGTCTTCTTCCTAGGGAATGCTGAAAGCAGAGGAGGCCTGTGGCCTGAAGGCAGGTCTCTGACCTAGGCTGGTGGCTGTAGTTCATTACTGGCCTGGTTTGTGGAGGGATCTGAAGACTAGGACCACCTCACAATCACTAATATGATGTATGTACCATAAATATCATGTTAGAAGTAGAGGCCTTCTCAGCTTTCTCGTCCATTGCCTTCTAAAGAAACACGCTGCAAACCATGTCTTAGTTCTGTAAACTAGTTTGCCTCTTTTGAAGAGACCTGACCCTCTCTGAGTGGAAGTAGGCAGGTAAGACTCTGGTCAGCTTTCCCACATCATGAGCTGACTGAAGCAACCCAATCCAATGCTGGGTTCCTTTCCTCTGGTGTAATCTAACACACCAGAGGCCCTTTTTGCATACTGCAGCAGTAGGTTTGAAGGAAGTTGGCTACCACTGCCATTGTCTCACTTCTGGAGGCACCCATTCTCTTCCTGAAAGGCAGTCAAAATGGAGAAGTTAAGAGATGAGAGGCAAGAGGCGATTGTGAAACAAGTACTAGTGATCTCCAGAATGACAGTCATGAAGAGCCACCACCAGTTGAAAGTCACTAATTTTCCCCCTACGGAGCAGGAACATAAGCATTGCATATAATCTCACCAGGCTTTCAGCTCTCCTGGAGAGTGACCTTTGTCAGCCTTTGTGGGGGACATTAACATGGATACAGTTGACTGAAAATGAAGCACCCTGGCTAGACCACACAGAATACAGTTTGTGCTAATTCTGGAACATGTAGCCCCCCTTTCCTCCCACCCCCGATCAAGGATATTTGGGGGGAAAGGTCTGAAGCATTGTCATTGAGCAGCCCCATGCTGATAGTTGGAGAGAGCTCAGTTCCAGGCACCAAGGGAGGACTGGTTCTTCCTTCCAAAGGGATGTTCGAGCCAGTGGAAGACTAATTCTGGTGAAACCATTGGCTGTCAAGAGTGCCAGGGAAGGTCTTATACGGTTTTCCAGCCCTTACTTCTAGTGGTTCAATCTGTCTGCAGTTTTATGTTCTACTTTACCTTCCTCAAGTGCCGGCGAGGCCTAGTCCTGCCCTGCTGTTATCACTAGAGGGAGCGATTTGCATGATCATCACCGTTCCAGCCACTGCTGGTTGTCCCTTACTTCTGTCTCATGGATACCTCATATTTTTCCAATCTGAGACAAGAGGAGAAAGGCCAATGGACCGGCTTCCTGAGACATTGTTAATCCTGCTTGATGAGAAGGGGCATAAACCTTTACCATTATGTGGAGCACATAAAACATTGGACACACTTGAAGGTGGTAAAACACGAGTTCCATGGGGTATAATTCCTTAACGCTGCTGTACTTGTGGCATGAGATAATCCAGCTGGCATTCAGCTTATCTCACTGTTTATGGGGCCTTGCACAATAAACCTGGTTGGAAACTCAACACAGAAGACTGTTTTTCAGTGGGAAATTGGATTTTCAACCAAATGAAAATGATCGTTTCAGCCTCGATGTTCTTTTTAAGGGCAGATGGAGGAACATGAACTTTACAAATCCGAATGGGAACTGTATTTTTCCTTTTCTACTTCAGTGAGATTTAAAGGTGGTGTTTAGCCTGACTCGTAGTATTTGTATGGCGTTAACTGTATGGTATGGTGTTAATCAGCTTCACTTCTTGCTTTTAAAATTTCTGTCTCTGGTATGAGGGGGGAAAAAAAAGGTAGAACATAGAATCATAGATAGTTAACTTGTATAAGTCTTGGAAAGTTAATATAAATCCTTTCCATTTTAACAGATGTGTAATAACAAAGCAATTAAAAGCTTTCCTTGTGTGAAATCGTTCACATTTTACACCTTGACTTTATGCATGCCTGGCAGGTGTTAAGCCTGCTCTGACACTGGCTTGTACACGTGTCTAAGGCTTCTCAGCTGTATGTGGCATACCATGTAGGTAAATCATACTGTTCTTTTCCATTTGGAAAGGTTTCCTCGCTAGAAGTAAAATGTCCTCTTCTATGGGTTGTTTCCAATTGCATCTGTCAGCAAGTAGACTAAGAATCTCCCAGAACTAATAGTGGTGTTGTTTCGTGCAGAAAATATACTTGCTGGAGACAAGAAGGAAATGTTTGCATGCTAGGCAGCACGGACAGGATGTTCTGATGAATAAGATGTACTTTCTTCATGTTTCTGTTATTTAATAGCCATGCTAGAAACCCTCTTTCTGTGCGTTTGATGGACGCTGCTTTCTAACTCTAGGCTATTCCTCTTCTTTTTTTTTTTAGGCTTTGGTGTCCCTGAAGCTGCTGGGAAATCAGTTAGTTACTTTGCCTTCACAAGATAAGTGGAATTGCAAACAACTTAAATCACTGGATCTTTCAAAAAACCAACTTGGAAAGTAAGTGTTTCTTTTGAATTTTGTCTGAGAAAACAAAAGCTGAAGAAATAATAGCAAACCAAATCCCTCGTGTAATACAAAGGGTGTCAGCAGTGAATTAATTACCTGCATCGAAGGCATTGATAGCCACATTCCGTGTCTCTAAGTATATTGTGTGTCTGTGACAGTGATGAATTATCCTGTACTGATTCTTTGGGCATTTAGCACACAATATCATTTATTAAGTGGATAGATTACTGATAATGGCAGTCTAATTTCCAAGTGTACAGAAATGTCTTTAACCCAGTGTGTGGTTCATCGCTACAAATACCAGCTTGTGGGGAGCATCTCTTAACCATAAAGCATCTGGCTGGTCTGCAGTTTGTAGTTAGCGTGGGAGTATTGTTTTGGAAAAAATTAAAAATCTTTGTTTTTTAAATGGAAGTATAACCAGCTGCAAGTTCATAAAGAAGACTGATGTTAATACGATCCTCCAATAACAGAGTGATGTTCTTCTATTTAGAAATTACAATAGAGATGTTTAGCATGGAGAGTTAAATGTCCCTTATCTTCTCCAGAACTGCACTGAATCGTGTCCTACATCTACATTCTCATTTGGGTGCCTGTCCAGCAAATTTTCTGGAGTCCTTATGAGTTGCTGAGTCAGTTGCGAAAGACAAATTAGTATTTTTTCAAATGTCTCTGTACATTTCCAGAGTCATGTTGTTGGGTCACCTTGTCAGAGACTCTCTGGTGAGAGCAGGGAGTGGCAGCAGGTCGGTTCTCCAGCCCTTCTCACGAAGCTTGTTCAATTTGCTGTTTGACAGCCTACTTAACCTTGACTCCCATAGAGCCGGGGGTCAAGTGCTCTCACCCTGGGAGCTGAAAGTGCCGCCTCACAGAGCTCTCTTAATTTGCCAGAGGACAACCATTGGGCCTGGGCAAAGTGTTGGTGGAGTCTAGCTCTGTGATTGCACAGCAGGTTTGGAACCCATCTCTCAAAAGCAGACAGGAACCCATAAGATCTGTGCTGGGAATCCCACAGCCTCAAGCTAGGCCAGACTGCACCGCATTGTGTCCTGGGAAGCGCAGTTCTCAGCTCAGCTCTTCTCTCCACAACATCACCATTTTGTTTTGCCTGCAGGAGTGATGAGGGGTTTAAAACAAAGCGGATTCCCTTTTTCACCACGAAGAGCAGGGCACGCTGTGGCCCAGAGGCAGGTAAGATACACGGCGGTGTAAACGCGGAGAAGCGAGTGATGCGAATGCCAGGTGAGCTGTGAAGCAGCAGGAATCTAAGGGGCTTGGCCAGAGGGAAATGTGTAAATCCATCTGCAATTTTAAGTGCAACAGCATTTAAATTAAGGGGAAATATGTTTAGATGAAATTTTTCTGAAGAAGTGGCACAGTTGGTTGCTGCCATCAACATAAAAAGATGAACAATGAGGGAAAGCTGTTCCTTTCACTGAGCTGTATTTTCTCTTCATGAAGGTTATTCTTTTTAGCTGGTGTGCTAACTGGTATGTCAAAGGGAAATTAACTCATAGTTAGTCTTATTACTCTTAGGATTGTTTCTGTTGCTGAATCTCTAAATTGCATGTTTTCCCCTGTCTGTGATTTGCACCCACAGTTTGGGGCAGAGCAGAAGAGATTCTCTGCACATGAAATCCCAGACCGAACAAAGGAATATCTGAAGATATTTTCGCTGCTTCCTGCTCTCTGTGGGATTCATATGCATTTCTTTTTGTTTGTTTGTTTGATTTTAAAGCACTCAGGGAGCTCTCTCTCATTCTCTGCTGCCTGAAGAATGGCTTTGCTCTAAAGCATTCTTCGCAAATCGCAGAGTGGAATGGAGCTGGCGTCTTCATGACGCACATCCGAGCAGCCCTCAGCTGCTCACGGGAGGGAGAGAGGCCCTTCTGCAGCAAATGATTTCCTTGGGTTCCCTGAAATTTGTATGTGATCTTCAGGTCGAAGCAGATAGGTAAAATTGGTAAATGCATTTACAGTGGTAAATGTAGAAGTACAGCCAGAGCTCTAGTCTGCTCATCTGGGAGGCAGAGGCTCTGCCTGGATCTCCAGGTAAAGCTAATCCTGCATCATGTTTCCATCCGTGGAAGTGGAGGGTGCTGTGCAGCAAGTCCTGTGCATGCACCCCGAGGAGGAGAAAAGATCAGGCTGCACTGTTCTGCGAGTAAGAAACAGAAATAGAAATGCTGTGATATCAGTGAAATCCCAAGTATGGAAGAACTGGAAAAGGAGGTTGAATCTTGTGAATCTCTGTAGTCTGACAGGTCCTCAGAGCTTCTCGGCGCAGTGCTGCAGCGGCAGTTCCGAGTGGGGAGATAAGGGCAGGAGCAGTGGGCAAAGGGAGCTAAAACCAGCTATAAGAGTGAATCGCTGTCCTCATGGAAAGCCAGTATAACCCCTCGACAGAGGAGAGGGCAGGCTCTGCATTACTACCGTTTGCAAAGCCTTGGCATGTATACCCCGGCGCAACGGCGAGCTGCCTGAGGTTGCCTCGGGTTGCAGCAGGGCACAGAGTAGCCCACCTGGCTGGTGCCACAGTTGAACAACCCACAGAGACAGAGCAAAGCCAGCTCATCTTCGTCTCTCTGTTCCTCTGCCAAGTATAGCTTGGTGAGACTAGAGGATGTGGCCAAGAATTTAAAGAACATCATGAGAAAACAGAAGCTGGAGTACATCAGCTTCTCACAGGAGGCTCCTAGCGAGGTGGGGGGCAGGTTTTCATATGATTTTTACCAACAACTCTATTTACTTAAGTCTAGATTATTTAAAGCAAATCATGTATGGCTGCTCACTATACTTGATTGATAAATCTCAGAATAACCTCTTGCACACGCATGTGGTGTTGCTAGCGTTTACTCATCCAAAAATACATTTTCAAGATGGGATTTGTTTTATTTTTCCTACAGTTCTTTAAAAGAAAATTTGAGCTCAAGCCAGAGAAATCATAAATAACTCATGAATAAATAATTAGAATTCATAAACACCTCGAGCTTGCTTCCAATATAGTACACTCCTTTCCGCCTTGGGACTCTTTGGTGAATTAAGAATATTGCTACTATTTCAGGTGTTTGCTCCTACGTGTCCAAGAGGGACTAAATCTGTCTGTGCTTAGGTGCACACTGAAGAGGAACAATGAAAAGTTTAAGTCCAGCGATGAGCCAGAAAGGAAGTGAATTGAATCCATGAATAAGCTTACTGTTCTCCTAAAATAATCCCAAAGATGATTTTTTATTTGAAAACTCAAAGGAGGACTGTGACACCCTGCCCACACCAGACAGTCCTGTCACATATATAAAACACCCCTGCAGACAGTGGGGCTCTATCTTACTCCTTTTCTGATCACAGCTCAGGCTTGAAATGCTGTTAATATTAGAACCGGGGAATTTTCTCCTGAGAAAACCTCTTCCATTTTCTTTTTTATTTTTTTTCTTTCCTTTTTCAGCTAAGTAAGTCTAGTTACAGTTCCTCAAGTATTCTCTGCAAGGGAAGAAGATCTTGGTGGAAGCCCGACTGTCCTATCCTTGAGGACGGGTCTGTCTCGCATCTCAGAGAGCTGTTTTTATGGCCCATGGAGGCAGCAGATGGTGCTGGTTGTACTTTCCTAATCAGCTACTCCAAATCTTCTTGTCTCTGTGTGGCCTAGTTTTCCTTGACTTCGGGATGCTTTTTGGTAGATGCATGTGACACTCTTAAGACAGCAACACAATTCATGGCAGCTTTTCATGCCGCTATCCCGGGAGTAATTTGTGAAGCAAAATTATGCTCTTTGGAACCAGCTGAATTTCCCTTTGTTTGAACTTCTCCAGCAGCAGCAGCAGCAGCAACTCAGCCATGTAGTTGTTGCTATTATTGCTTGGGTTGCTCCCAAAATACGCTAGTTGCTGCTCAGACATGTAGGAAGTCTGAAGTACCCTGAGACCCCGAAGTCTAAAACAGAATAGAGGGGCAAATGCGAGCGGTGTTTTAGAGGCAACATAGGTTAGCAGTCATCAGCTGCAGACTGAGTTTTCTTCTCTGTTGTTGTTGACTTTGTTTCACCCTAAATTGCTCCAGGGTGTAACGTGGGGCTGTGAACATAAATTCTGAGTTGGCTTCTGGCTTTTCTCAAGCAACATGGAAAAAACATGTTGGAAACAACTTGTGCCCTTTTGCTGCCAGACACAGGGGCAGTTCACGAGGTTCAACAGCAAGAAATAGAATGTCACCTATCCTCTGATGTACAGTCATCTTGATAGGCCTGGAGTTCCTCCCTCATCACCCCAGGAGTCCTGGATTGCTGTCACTTTCAAACACATGCATCACCATGATTTTAAAAATCCGAGGTGTGAGCACTGATGTTTGACGGCCATCGAAGGCTGTTCGCTCTTCTGCTGTTGCTTCACGGTAGCCCCTGCCAAGGAACATGACCTCATGTCCTGCCTACAGAGTTAAGGTGAAGGCTTTTAATTCAGAGCCTTGGTGCCTGTTATGTTTTAAAGGTGCAGTTTGTTTCCTCTCTTGTTCCAGGTCCTTTTTTGGAGTTTCCAGCATTTCTGAGTGATTCTCTGGAAGTCCTTTATCTGAACGACAATCAACTGGACTCTGTCCCACAGTCCGTTTGCCTTCTGAAAGGTTTAACAGAACTTTATTTAGGAAAGTAAGTTCATGTCCTGAAAAAGCTATGCACTATTATTTCCATGTTGCTTTAGTGACCAGTCTTCTGTGGAGCCCCACCCCAGATGTCCAGTGCGTTTGAAGTCAAAAAGTGGGAAAGAGCCAGCCCCTCTGCTCTTGGAGCACAGGAAGTTCTGCACCAACATGCGGAAGAACTTTTACACAGTGAGGGTGACAGAGCCCTGGGACAGGCTGCCCAGGGAGGTGGTGGAGTCTCCTTCTCTGGAGATATTCAAGACTCGTCTGGACGTCTATCTGTGCAATATGTGCTAGGGAGCCTGCTTTGGCAGGGGGGTTGGACCCGATGATCTCTCGAGGTCCCTTCCAACCCCTGCGATTCTGTGATTCTGTAACTGTGCCTATCATTTGCTTTAGATAAGGAAGAGGCCAGTCTTTTGAATTAAGGAAGATGATCTAATGCTTTGAACACAGGCCTGGTAATATAATGTGCCTCTAGTTCATTCTGGCATTTTGCTGTCAGCTTCTATAGCGTTTGAGTCAATAACTCATCATTTTTGCCTTTATTTCCTCAACTATCCAGTCAAGATGATTACACTTGTCTGCCCCAGAGGATAAATTGAGGTTATACATCACTTTTAGGATGGAAATTACTATTAAAGTGCTGAGTAGTCTTATTAAAATGTTAATGGAAGATTTCTGCAAGGAGAGAATAGTGTAATCTGAGAGTCTGTGAGAGCAGCTACTTACACACAAAGCCTGGTTGTTGGTAGATTTATTTGTTTTTGTACAGTAACCCTGGTATCCGAGAGCTTCCTCCAGAACTTGGACAGCTGGCTAATCTCTGGCAGCTGGATATCGAGGAACTAAATATCAGTAACGTTCCTGCAGAGATCAGAAAAGAGGGTAAGGCTGATCCTGTGTGTTCTTTATTAAATTGACTGACGGTATCATGAAAATCACTTTCTTTTAATGGTCCTGAACAGGAACACAGACAGTGTGTGCCCAAACCTTTGGTGCAGTTAACTGGAATTGCGTAGGGAAACCTCCCGTGTGTGTTTCCAAGCATGATAATCAGTGCTAAGCTCTGGCTGTAGGTTCAGTTTAAGAGAGATCACATCTTAAAATGGTGACTTACAAACACAATATTTCATTTGCAGTATGCATGCTGGGTGAATTCCACGGCTTGCTTTCCCAATGTGTGTATTTTAGGGTATTGAGATGGTCTTTCTAAAGTCTCCAGTGTTTAGGATCAGCAGTCACAGTCACATTGAAGTGACTTTATTGTAAGCTGCCAGGGGTTTGGATCTACTACAATACTGTCTTCTTTTTTGTGTGTTTTAATAAGAAAATCCTGTGGGAACGAAGTTATTAGGAATTATTCCTTCTCCAGTGCACTATTGAAGCCTAAATCTAATTTTAACTGGAAACATAAAAGTAGAAGGAAAAACTGAGTATTTTCCAATACTAAATTAGTATTTTATGTTTCCTTTGAGCTTCTGAAGCGTACGAGCCACAGCATTTGTTTCTTCTTTACAGTGCTCCATTGTGGAGTCTCAGCACAGTGACCTTTTTCTGGGGTCTCTGTCTCAGGTTTGTCCACTAGAGATTTCTTTGTTTATTCTCTGGGTTGTCTCAGCCCACAACGAAGCTGCAGGGAAGATATTAATTCAGCTGATGTAGCAGCAGCAGTAGGTTTTGTGCAGTCCTGCTGGACATATGTACATTTGTAGCTGCTAACTGTGGGTAAAACCTCTTCATTTCCCCCCTCCTCTAGGCCCTAAAACGGTGCTGGCGTACTTAAGAGCGCAGCTACGCAAAGCAGAGAAGTGTAAGCTAATGAAGATGATCATCATCGGTCCTCCACGACAGGGAAAGTCGACGCTGATCGAGATCCTGCAGACGGGAAAGGTCCCTCAGATGATGCACAGCGATGCCACCATACGTACAACAAAATGGGAGCTCCCCAAGCCAGTGGGACACAAGGCAAAGGTGCAAAATTATCAAAGATCCTTAGCCCCAGGGGGATGTCTGAGCCCTGCAGTGTCCCTTTTGGGCTGATGCTGCCTGCCCCTTTACAAGGCGCAGTTTCCGTTATCTGACCTCACAAGTGATGTGGTTTTTAGACCCATCACAATTCCTGTTTCATTTCCAGTTGGGAATAGGGGACAGTTCTCTTTTCCTGAGCAATCAACTTTGTATTCTAAAGAGAGCGAGCCATGTGTAGATGACTGCCTAAATTCTGGCTTTCCCAGCTCGGGTGGTTTTTGGACACTGATTCTGAGAGAATGGTTTAAATCAGCTTCTCTAAAGCAGATTGTCCTTTCATTTGAGGCCAGAAAATGGGACATCAGCACCTAAAGCGGGACTCCTTTGATATCAGAACTGTCCTAGGTGGGGAAGGTGGGTGGGAGGTAGGATGCCTGACCTCTGGTATGACTGAGGGATGTAAGGCATACCTTAAACACCCAAATCTCAGATGGCTTATTCATGGAGCGTGTCAACCCATCCTGAACTCATTTGGACAGCACTGAATTTATTTAAGCATTTGTAGGTGGCCCTGTCCACCGCCTGCATAGTAACACAGAGATTAGGGGATACAGATTTGGTCCTGAGGTCTTGTCAGAGCTGGGGGTGTGCAAATGCATGGCTCCCCCTTCCCGGGTGAGAGCTGTGACCACCAGACTGTTTTGGAAAGGGTGGAGGAGCCTGCTGAGTTCAGCTATTCTGCAGCAGAGTGCCAGGCCAAAGGCAGACAGAAAAAGAGCAGGCATAGCCCAACCAAGCCCAAGACTTTGGTGGGAGAAGGGATTTGTGCATTTTGTGTTGAAGAGCAACTGGATAAAACAAAAACCTAGACAGCATTGGAGACCTGAAGTGGGATCCAGATGTAGAGTGGGCTTTTGTCCCTACCTCTGAGCCTCTGTCTCTCCATACAAGTACCCACAGCTGAAGGGCTTTTGGTTGAACAAAGCAGTCCTGGTGCTAGCTAGGGCTTGGTTTAAACAATATAGAAGTTCTTCCAGCTGTTTCTGGGAGAATTCAAACTGGGACTGTGCTAGAAGATCAGAGCCCTTCTTAGCTCCTTGCTGAAATCTCATGGGATAACTTCTCATGTGGGATCAGTCAGCACTTGGACCTGGACCAGGAAACAGAGCCCACTCAGTGCTACATGATGCTCTGAGGACAGTGGCTGGAGCATGGTTTGGTTTCGTGCTCAGTCACAGGCAGGGAGGCAGGGCCAGGTGATTTAGGGACAGAGCCTCCAAGGTACATAGCTGCTCCCTACTGCAAATGGGAGCCTGAATACCATTCAAGCAGGGAGCCACGCTCCCTCCTAGTGCTGTTGGGGGCCTGCACGAAGGAAGGATGCTGAGATACTGGGAAGAGGCTGGCTGAGAGCTAAAGAAACCTCCATTCACACATCCCCCCAAAAACAGAGTCTGATTTACAGTGGCTGTAATTCTGGCCCATCTGTGGTGTGACACACGCACGTCAGAGGCCTCTGAGCAATGTGCAGGAGGTGTTGATGAAAGGCTTGAGAAGTTTCCCATCTTCTGAGCATCTATATTCTCTTTTGCTTGGTTAGGACTGAGCTCGGTGGAAGTGATTTCAGCAGGGGGTTTCCTGTTCCCCATAGCAGTGGCAGATAAGTAGCTTCAATGGTCCTGTCGACCGTGGCACAGACAAGGATGAAACGGTTTCTATTCAAGATGCAGTGAAATACAGGGCTCAGAATGAGACCCTTGTTTGTACTGGAGAATCCACAGCATTAACTGGAGATTTACCAGCATCAAGGGCACCTCTATCGTTTTAGCAGCAAGTAATTAGTCTTGATTTCCTGTGGGGAAGTGGTAGCCATGCTTAACAATTGCTTGTTGATTTTTCTTTCCTGGAGGCACAATTAGGACATTGAAACCCTTCTTGTGTCATACATTATGCAGGCGTAGGTTTATACTTCAGCTATTATCTCCCTGTGATTTACTGCAACCGTTTGATTTGAACACTTCTCTTTGTCTAAGTAGGTTGATTCAGTGGAGTTCAATGTCTGGGATATCGGAGGCCCAGCAAGCATGTCTACAGTCAATCAGTGTTTCTTCACAGACAAAGCATTGTACATCGTGGTATGGAACTTGGCACTGGGGGAAGAGGCTGTGGCAAACTTACAGTTCTGGTTGCTGAACATTGAGGTAAGAAGTCACTGGTGGACTCCAGGGAATTTATTTATCGAGTAAGAGCTCAGCAAGCAGATATGTGATATTACAGATTCTTTTTGGTCTGCTTTTAAAAACTCTGCAAGCTATGAATTTTGCATGGCTTTTGGAATTAATTTTCCATTACGCTGTAGGCGTATCGCTATATTTAATGGTTTAAATTTATCATTTAGCTTTGTTCTCCCTCACATACATCAGAGAATGAAACAAAAGCTGATTTATAAACCCTGGCTAAGTAAGGCTGAACATACTTATTTTGGAATTAGTGTTTGACCACACTGTGCTCCAAGGGGGGTTTGAAGCATTTTATTTCTCATGTGGGTTAGATGTGTATTATGTTATGGGGTTATATTTTTAACACTTTAGTTTCAGGTAAGCTAAAGAGTATCTCCCAGCAGCTCTCAGCTGAGACTCAGAGCTGCAGTGAATTCATTGGTGTCGATTGATTTTTATAATACCTGTTCATAATATTTTGTACCTGTTTGTTATTTGATATCTGTCTTAACATTCGGTACACAAAAATGGGCTGTGAGCTAGTGCCTCTCTAAAAAGAAACATCTTGATGTTAGAAAAATATTTGCTTAATGGTCAGGAGCCATCAAAACCACAAACTAGGTAAAAAAGCCCAAAGCATAATTATGGTATTTCAGAAACGTATGACATGCCTGTGTCCTTAATGCCATCCCAGCAAGCACACAGTGGCGTCAGAAAAGATACAGAGAAAGATGAACATGATGGTTCAAAGTATGGAAACTTTCTGAGTGCACAGCAATTAGACAAATTAAGCCTCAGCAGCTTGGGAAAGAAGCAAATGAGGGCTGCATGTAGACTTACCAGTGGTAAGGAGGAAACCACAGGGGAGTCTTTGTCCATGATGTTTTACAGTAGAAGAATTAGGGGAGACCAAGTGAAATAATGAGATTGTAGCTTTGAAACAACCCAGAGGAAGTAGATAGCTCAGCTGTGGAATTTGTGGGAACTGCAGTGTGCTGTGGGTGTCAGAAGCTGAAAAAACAGACTGGTGGAATCAAAAAAATCCATCAAGTGCTATTTCTGTAGAGCTACCATCTCATGCTCAGGAAGTTGGTGAGCTGTGGGCTGCTGGATACCGGGAGAACACAGCAGGGCAAATTTCTATATGCTTACCCCATGTCTCTACTCCTCGTTAGTCTCCAGGCAGAACAGTGGGCCAAGAGAGCCCTTTGGTCTGACCTGGTACAGCCATCACTGTTTGGTGTCAGTCCATTTGGCAGTGTGTTCCCGAAATCTGGATACATTCCAGTCCTGTAACAGAACCATGGAGGAAGAAAACACAGCTCATCTAATCTACTCCTTTACACTGATTCAGGGTTAAGTAGGTTTAGACATTTCTAAGAGTTTCTCTCACCTCCCCATATACATCCAGTGAAAACGTTTGCATAACTTCCCCAGGTATCCATTGTGGAGGTACCTGGCCTCAGGCTTAGATCTTCTATGCTAAAAGTTAAGCTAAGTTCTTTTCCTTTGTCTGGGTGGACATGGTTCCCATCGTGTAGCTGACTCGTAGCAACTTAATATCAGAGGTCAACACCCTTTATGTTAAGCCCTGATGTAACAAACCCAAACTGACAATTTCCTGCTCTCCAGTAGCAGCAGATGATTGAGCCATGTTCTGCAGGAGAACTTCCGTAATACCCAGGTAACTTGTTGCTGTTGTCAAGCTGCCACACCAGGTTGCCTCCATTTTATATATATTCCATTTGATTGATGTACATGTCCATCCCCTCTTAAATATTTATACTTTTCTCATGCCCTCACTGAATTTACCACGATGTAATCTGGATGAGGTCGTTGTTGGTGTTTTCTCTTACAGGCCAAAGCTCCCAATTCAGTGGTGTTAGTGGTAGGAACACACCTTGATTTAATTGAAACGAAATTCCGCGTTGAGAGGATAGCAACGCTGAGGGCATACGTCTTGGCTCTCTGTCGGTCTCCCTCTGGATCCAGGGCAACTGGCTTCCCAGATATCACATTCAAGCACCTGCAGTAAGTACTTGTGCCTTTCTGAAGCTCAGTCACTCTGTTTTATGTCACTTTAAACAATTTTGTAATACTGGGTCTCCTTGGCAACGGGACTGATCTCAAGACTCGTCAGCATTGGATTTCATCTATTTTTGACTGACATAATGTAGTAAGATCAGAGAGAAGTTCCGAGTTGCTCAGGGTCTGATCATGGGCTGAGAGCCAGAAGCTCCAAAGTCACAGCCTTGGCCAGCCTGTTTGAGTGCTCCTGCTCCACTTGAGTTTCTCACCATTAAATGGTTTATTGGTTTATTAGTAGCAAGGAGAGAAGGCACAGATTGAGTAATTAGTGCTGCAAAGCTCGAGAGCATGACTGTTACATGGTGGGTGCCACAGGGTGTGTTGTGTAGGAGCCTCTTGCTACCTGACATGAGAACGCAGTTCACGTGGCAGCGTTGGCAGAGTGAGGAGTGATTCAGCCCTGAGAGCCCCCAGCTGCCCAAACCTGGGCCATTTGAGTTCTCCCAGTGTGACAATGAAGGGGTGGTGGTGTCTGGAAGATCAGTGTCAGGCAGGCCTTGGAGTCTGACACTGCTCCCTGCCTTCAGCTGATGGAGAATGCCCCTGGGGAGAGGAGTCTTCTGCAGCTGGGAAAGAAGCAGGTCTGTCAGCCAAGGGGGAGTGTGGATGCAGCAGCCTGGCACCAAACAGTGTGAAATTGCCAACGCCTGGGGCAAGAGCAGGTGGTGGCTGGCAAGTAGAGAAGGGTGCTATGATGTCCCTTTTGCATCTGCTGCCTGGCAAAGTCATCAGGAGACCTCCCACACTCTGTTCTACAGACGCAAGCACTGTGCTGGGCATCCCAGCTGGCTTTTTCCCGTTAGCAGGAGTGTCAGGGACCTGGAGACTCACAGTGAGAAAGAGCGAGCTTTGTGGTTCTGTCTCCTCAGTCCTCTTTTTCCAACACCACAGAGCATCCTAATGATCTCAGTTATTCTTTCTCAACGGGACTTCCTTTCATCCTGCCACACACCCTGTAACAGCCAGAGTTGTGCCTGATTTCCTACCTCCTGCGTCCCCCACCTCTCCTTTCCACCCCTTCATCCATGTGGATGGGGCTTCTCTGACCAGCGCTTCAGGCAACCAGAAGGAGTAAGGAGTGTGAGTCCTGTGGGTGAGCCTGGCTGGCCCTCCAGCATCCCAGTGAGCATATGCTTCCCAGTGCCAAAGACAAAGCTTTAGGAAAGGATTTTCTTTCTGCCATGGGAACATGTGTAGGATCAGTTAGAAAGACCCTTTGTTGGAGAAAGTGGAAGAGTACCGTTCTTATCCAGCCCACGACCAAAAATAGTAGGAGCTGGAGGGAGCAGGTCTTTAGCTGTTAAAGAGATGATGAAGGCCAGCTTTTAGGATCTAAGCATCAATTCCCAGATCACAGGATCCAGCCGGAATGAGGGTGGGAAAAGGTGTCTGGTAGTCATCATCGCGCCTCTTTGATCTGAGCCGGGGAGAACCGGACTCGTCTCCAGCGATTACCAGGCCAGAATGTTTTCCTTCTTCCTGCAGCCCTTCCAGGATGCGTCAGTGCTGAAGGGGAAGAGGGTGATGGCTTTGGTCAGTCTGCCAGGGAAGTCCCCAGACATCACAGAGCACAGGGAATGAAGCAGGCAGAGCAGAGGTTGGCCTAATTATATACTTTGCCAGGCTTCTTTGTGGTTTTCTCCAAGGCTAAAAATGCTCACTGACAGCTTTCCTCCCATTCATCTGACACAGGAAATTTAAAGTCATTGATAAGGGAAAGTGAGCCTGGAAAGGAAGCCAGTGTGCTGATAAGGTTTGATAATCTTCACCCTTGCATGACTTTTGCAGTGAGCTCTCGTGTAAGACTCTGGAAGGCCTCGATGGACTCCGGCAGCTGATTTTTCATGTCACTTGCAACATGAAGGACATTGGCAGCTCAATTTGCTCACAGAAACTTGCAGGGAGATTGGTGAGAACTGTGCTTTCCAGTTGTGACCTTTTACAGAGGGGGGGTTGCTGTGGGGGTTTGGTTTTGGACTGGGAGATGAACTTTAGGAGTCATTGTTCGTGCAGGAGGCATGTGAAGGATATAAGATGGTTATTGGGTTGAGGAAAGACAGGATTGTAAGATCCCTGTAAATGGGAGATGACTTGGCCAGGTCATCTCCAGCAAAGCGATCATGGTCTGATGTTGATCGTGCTCTTTTTCCTGTGTGGCTTGCAGATACCAAGGAGTTACCTTAGTCTTCAAGAAGCTGTCCTTGCAGAACAGCACAGAAGGAGCCAGAATGATGATGTACAGTATTTAACAGACAGACAGATAGAACTGATCATTGAGCAAACGCCTGGAAATGATATCAAAGACTATGAAGACTTGCAGACGGGTAGGTCGGAGTAGACCAGTGGTTTTTCAGAAATTGATATGTGTGTCCAATTGAAATATTCCATGAATTACAAAAATGGGGGGAGGGGAAGTGCACCTGATAATTGCTGGGCAAAAAAACAGTTAGAGAGTGCTCTACTCCTGTGGAGAGGTCACTTTGGAAATTGGTAAGTTATAAAATTAGTAGTGGGGCTCTGGGGACAGGGCTGGGAAGTTTCTAGGAGAGTATGAGGCTACTACTTTTTAAAAATTTTTTTAAGCAAGGGTTGTCACAGTTTCAAGGCTGTCATCTCTGTAGGGCCCCAGTTATGGAGACCTCACACTGCAGGAGCCAGGAAGAGCCCTTCCCTGTGAGGGTGGCAGGAGGAGGGCAGAGGGGAGGTATGATGGGGACACGAATACTGACTTTGAGCACTGGAACAGACTGCCCAGAGAGGTTGTGGAGTTTCCTTCTCTGGAGACATTCAAACCTGCCTGGATTAATTCGTGTGGGATTAGTCTGGGTGCTCCTGCTCTGGCAGGGGGTTGGACTAGATGGTCTTTTGAGGTCTCTTCCAACTCCTAATGCTCTGTGATTCTGTGACTATAAGGTGGTGAGCAGTGGGTTTTACTAGTGGAGCAGCAGATAGCAACACTCCTCAGCTAAATGTTACTGCTGGCTCTACCTGGTATGCAAAAGCTGCACAGACTGTCTCACAGTCTTACTCATCTGCACTTGGGCTTCCTAATGCTGGTCTATGATTCTTTATCTCTTTGCAGCAATTAATTTTCTCATAGAGACGGGTACACTACTGCACTTCCCAGACACAAGCCACGGCCTGAGAAACCTCTACTTCCTTGACCCCGTCTGGCTCTCGGAGTGTCTACAGAGGATTTTCAACATCAAGAGCTCCAAGTCTGTAGCTAAGAATGGAGTCATCAGAGCAGAGGATCTCAGGATGCTGCTGGTTGGGACGGGCTTCACTGAGCAAACCGAAGAGCAGTATTTCCAGTTCTTGGCCAAGTTTGAAATTGCGTTGCCTGTGGCCAACAACAGGTATGTTGATAATGAGAGAGGCTCATCCAGGCTGGAGAAAAATAGCCATTTAATCAGCGGATATTAACAGGCTTTGTCACCACAAGCGGTTGTCTTGACAAGGATTCTGCTGTGAGAAAACATTTGAGTGTGTTAAGCAGCTTAATGTAAGGCACCCATCCGTTTGGGCTGGATTTCCTGGCGTGAGCGCCCTTTGGTCCAAACAAGTGTAGTTTGAACCCTTGCCAAAGCAGATCTTTGTCCACTCAGTGCATTGAGGCCTGTGACAGGCTCAGCCACCAGCATGGAGAAGCAGTGACACGGCCAGGGACGTGGCAGTGAGCAGGTGGAAGCTGTAAGCCCTCAGCCGGCACAGCTGCAGCTGAGAGAGGATGTGAAGCTCGTGGCTGCCGGGCCTTAAAATATAGATGGGCTGGAGTCATCTGTTCCCAGAGGAAGATCCTCACTCCAGAGTATGGCAGAAAACTTTGGGTAATCAAAGGTACCTGGTACCAGCCCTGAAAAGTAGTAGAATTTTATTTCTAGTGAAATCAGGAATGAGTAGCTTCAGTAGCACTGGGATTTTCATACTTTTTAGCCTCAGTAGGTGTTGATCAATAGTTTTTCTCAAAATAGTCTAGGAAACCTCATTCTCTTTAAATGTTAATGAGCCTTCCTCCCCCTTCAGCCCCGATCTCTTGTCCGCTGGGCAGAGTTCCCTGCTATTTTTCTCTCTCCCATCTGCTTGGCGACAGCCCCACTGTTGCATTAACGGTGAAACCATGGCTGTATTGCACTTTTGATGTGGCATTTGCATTTCACTTCCTTGCCCTTCCAGGACAGCGCGGCTGCATCGCCCTGAGCCTCTTGGGAGCTCTGAATGCCAGCACAAGTGCAGCATTCTCCGTGCTGTCATTATGCCTGTCACTTATCCAGTCCCGGATGCCAACAAATTTTCTCAGGCTTAACACAGATAAAGCAGCAATGTTTCTGCTTAGTCCAAAATGCCTTTTGGACTCCTTGTCACTATCTGCCATTTTTCTGCAAGGCAATTACATTGTCTGTGCCTCGGGAACAAGGAAACTGCTTTTTCATGGCCTGCCCAATCTTTCTTAGAGCGATCCAAGCCACATTAGCAGAATATTCTTCCCACTGATGGACTGTAGCTGTAGCAGGTTGGATTAATTTAATGTACTAGCCAGACACAGAGCAGTTATTTGTTACCATGCTTCTGCAGTTATTGTCTAGAATGCCAGATAGGGTTTCTGTGCAGTCAGTAGAGAAAGCAGCTGCCAGTTTCTGTTCTGAAAGGGTGGATGGGGGGCATGTTTCACATATTTTCAAAATTTGCATTGGCTGTTGTTCAAGAGCATCGAATCACCATCTGTATTATAATCCACTA